>OY754958.1:148492181-149742181 GCA_963576555.1 Ferdinandea cuprea | reverse complement strand
ATGTTTCGGAAAATGTTTCAATTCAATGTTTTGACCTGACTTCAGTAGTATGTGACATCAGATAAATAAATATATTTCCATTCGAGTTCAGTATTTAGACAACCAATTAAATTTAGCAAACAGAATACTTACTAAATTCTGGGACCGTGAAAAGTCTTTGACTGAGACTACGCAATCCCTTACCCTCTGTAATTCCAGGCACAATGCTTTTAATTTTCCAAACCTAGCTCTCTGGCATCCGCAATGTCGTGATCTTTGAAACGGAAGTTCGGTCTTCTTTGTCGTCTCGAACCTGAGGGTTGGCACTCAAAGATCCTCTGGGCTGGATCATATATCCATCCATTGCTCGATGTGGCCGTGCCAGTGTAGTCTACATGGCTATTTGGACTACATCCAGATCTTGGTACAACTTGTGCCCGGCCCACCTCTCAGAAAAGTCTTTGTAGCTGGTGGATTCGTATATATTTCCCTTTCCGAGGTTTTTCTTGCATAGTATCAATCGAAAAATCTACTCATTGATTTATCGGGAAGGGTTATTGGAAAACTCCTGTCGGAATTAGTGTTTTCTATGAAAATTTTGTGGGTAATTGTTTTCAAATAAAATGTAGTTTTTCATATAAAATATATTTTTGAAATTAGCTTTTAAATGTTCAAAACTTTTATATTTATTATTAATTTTATGGGGCCGTAGATCTGAAACAAAAATAACGCAACATGATTAATAAATCTACCCTGGTATTCTTGTATAAAAAAATCGTTAAAATTCTAAGATTTCCAGTATTTGGCCGCCCCTTTTAAAAAATAAATAAAAATAAATATTGGGCGGAAACGGCCCATAATGGACCCAGCCTAGACCTAGCTTCTCTAATCACTACCTACAGTTTAATGCCGATTCCAAACGGCAATTAAATTTTTAAAAGCTTCTCATGACAGTTCTTACTGTTGGATGTTTGTCAAACGTTCGCAAGATTTGGGGCAGCGAATAAAAACTTTCAGGTGGTACATGTCGGGATTTGAAGCAGCGACCTCACGCTTAGTTGTCCAACGCACTTAACCACTAAGCCACTGCACCCACTGCGCCCCTTTTAAACAAAGAAATATTGTTGGATATAGGACACACGTATCCTTACTCCGGCCCCTTACTTTATCTTGAGGTTAAAACAAATGTGTATAAGGATTAACTTACTTTTTGATCTTAAATTATTTAAAATCTTTTTTAAGCGAGCCAGGCAAATGAGATGCGTGCTATGGACAAGGAAAGCGCGCCATTCTATAAAAAGATACAAATTTAAGACGAGCCTTATTTGAAATCCATGAAAACAAAATGCGAATTAAAGCAGCGACAAGAAGGTTTAAAGATCCGCGCTCTTTAAACATTCAGTTCAGTTCAGTTCAGTTCCGTTTTTTTTTGTCGAAGGACACGCTTCCCACATGTTTCTTTGAACTATTTTTTTTTAAAGATATTGGCCTATTAGCACTGCGACCAAGAAAACATTTTTTGCGCTCCCTTTGAGTGTTTAAAAAGTGTTTTTGTCTGATGACAATCCTAGGTCTTTGGTGAACCTGTTGAGGCCGATGACTTTAAGCTTCTTTTGGATGACTGCAGGGTAGTCGCATAGGATGTGTTCTGCCGTTTCTGAGGCTGAGTCTTTACAGATCTGTAGAACTTTTTTTTACGAAGTGGAGGTTTTTCATGCATCTAACGGTGGGAAGTCACTCTGGGCTACTCTGGAGTAGCGGATGAATACCCGTGATTCCTATGCATGTTATTCTTTGTATCCTTTGAAGTGCTTTATGGGCAGATATTTGGTTTACCTTTTCCCACCACACTAGAGCTGAAGACATGACGACTTGTAAGACTCTATGGTTTGGTATTATTTTTGGACGTAAACCCTATTTCTTACCGAAGAGTTTGGAGCATGCCCAGAATATGGCAGTCACTTTATTTAGGGTGCGTTCTAGATGAGCATTCCAAGTAAGCTTATGATCAAGTGTGATTTTACTTTTTTTTGAGAATTAGTATTGGAGTATGTATGTTCAGTTATATGGTCGGAAGGACACCGGGAAACATGATTTTATATGCACTTTCTCCAAACAAAATCCATATCCTTCAACCGGCGGATGTGGGTGATTTAAAAGTTCAGAAGACGGAGCACAATGAACAAAGAAAGTTTTTTCGATTTGTTAGACGAGCAGAATGGTGATGTTGGCAGCGGTCTAAATGTTGGCGATACTGGTGGTAAATTTGGATATTGGATGAGGATTCTGGCAGCAATCTTGGTGCAGATTCTGGTCGGGTGTATGTTCGCGGTCCTGAGAATAATACTGGTTATTTTGATTTAGATGTAGGTGATGATCTTGGCAAGGGTCTCAATGACGACTTTGTGGTAAACTTCAAAATTTTTCACTTTCCTATATAAAAACAATTCTATATATATATCTTAATAAATAAAGTGCACGACTTCGTCATACGAAACTTTCTCGATACATGAAATGCGTTTTTGAACCGCAAAATTAATAGAAAATGTATTTAAATCACTTTTAAGATTTTCTCAAAAACGACACAAACGATTTTGATGTAATTTCGCACATTGTACACTTTTAATATAATTGTTTGAAATCCAAAAATATCAAAACCGTTTGAGTCGTTTTTGAGAAAATCTTAAAAGTGATTTAAATGCATTTTCTATTCATTCAAAACTATTCGGTTCAAAAACGAATTGAAAATTGTTATATGGAAAAAAAAATTAAAAAAAAATTATTTCAAAAATTTAAGTTTGCAAGTTTGTTCACCTTTGTAGTAAAAAAAACTGTAAATTCTTTTTAAATACCCTTTATTAGTTTTCGAGATATTGCCAATTTTAGAAATTACCGTTAATCAATTTTTTTTTTTGACCCCATCCTAACCACCCTTAGTACAAAAAAGACCGAAATCCTTGGAACTACTTTTGAGAAAAATAGTGATGAGTGATTTTCACAAAAAAATTTGTATGGAAGGTACCGTACAAAAGATATCAAAAGATAAAGCAAAAAATAAAAAGATGACCCGAGATGTAACCCCAAGAACCTTATATTACGAACTTTGAAGCAAATCCGCCGAACCGTTTCGCCATACGACGCCCGGACAGTCAGACAGACAGACAGAAAGACTGACGGACGGCATTGGTGGACCCACTTTTTTGTACTTCTCTATAGTCGTAATATCATCCCTCATACTCAGTTTCAGTTCAAAATTTCCGCACGATCGCAATAACTTTCTCTCTTTAGTATACTAATGTATACGAGAAAGTTAAAAATATTAAACAATTATAAAGCACTTTATTTACTAGGCGGCCGAACATGGGATACAAGCTACTCGGAAATGTGAAACATGCTGCTCGAACGAAAAAGCCAGTTGCATTCCATCCCTACAGCAATTCAACCGCAATATACATCATTTCACCCTTAAGCCTATATTAGGACGGACAGTGAAATACAAGGATTCGTTTCTTAAAGGTAAAATACGAATGTGGATTGCTCTACCACGCTATTTTTCCTACATATTATAGTTTACAAACATTTAAAACCAAAGTACATCGGTATATCCCTTTGACTAATCCTTCACTTCCCTAATGACCGCTGTGTCACTTCAATACAAGGGTATCTAAAGTCTCTTTAGAGCGCGTATATTATAGAAAAAGTGGACGGCCACTGGAAAAAGTTACGTTTTTTTTAATAAAAATATAAATAAATAATTTGTTTGTAAAAATACCTTTTTAACCCATTTGTTTTGGCAAACCAAAGTAGCAGCGGTTTCCTAATATTATTCTTCGTCGGATTTCCACTAAGATGTGATTCGTGGAGTTGGAAGATGAACTTCTTAACTCCTTCGAAGTTGCTGCTATCAATAATGGCGTTTTGTCCTAGGCAGTGGACAGTCTTTTCCAGGATTTGAATTGGTGTGAAAATTTGGTCCACGATTAGTCTACCGGACCGAAAGCCACACTAGTAATTGTTTGTAAAAAATATGGCCATCCACAGATAATATGTTCCGAGTATTTGAATTCTTTTATTCCTTATCTAACATAATGTAGGAATTAGGCTTTGGATTTCGTGTTTGGTATAAAGTAAGCCTCAGAACATTTTTCGAGCAGATTAGACGACATTGTTGTTCCCAATCGTTAACAGCCTTAAAGCCCAATTACTCTGAAAGAAGGTTGTGGCTCACCCAGTGTGACTCTGAAACATAGCCTGAAACGCATCAAAATTAAACCTTGGTAAGTCTGCGCATCGTAGCAGCATTTCACTGTCATTCACTGTGTTGGACGAACAAAGATTGAATAGCCGCTTGACTCTGACGCGTTTGATACCTTTCTCAATGTTTAATCTAGCGAAGGTCTCAATGGCATGGATTTTTAGCTCCGCTTCGTCGGTTCATCAGAATAGTCTTTTTAGTTCTAGTGGGCCCCGTTTGCACTCAAATAATTGCTCTATTTTTCATTTTAGCACATGCTCACCTGGTTTTAACGAGGACGCAAATTTGTTGATGGTTTTGTAGCTTTTTTGTCATTGTCCGTTCCTGGCTTACTGGCCCAAATGGCTTTAACCTAGCTGAAGTCCAAAAGGGAAGTAAAATAACTTATAATGAGTGATTGCACAACAATTTTGTAAACCATATTTTCCCCACTATTTTTCCAACGGACACTCAACTCTGTTATAACGCAGTTTGCATGCCCTTTAAGAGGAAACATATTATCGGCTATTGTGTAATCGAATCAACGTATTTTTAATATTTTTTTTTTGTTTTTTTGTAATAAAATGTGCACAGACTCACCTCATATTTGTATTCGCTTTAAGTCAATCAACAAAAAAAAAAAAAAAAAAGGTAAAAGACGATCAACATCGTCACGATCACTTAGTCGGATCGAATTACCATATCTCAGGTTGCTGCAGGGTGGTCCTGTCACATCATATTGTAGGCACGATGACGATGACCACTGCGAGGAGCAAAGTGACCCTAAGTCGATTAGTTACAAAACACGTCGAGAGGTTTAATAAAATTACCAACTCTCGCTCTACGAATCACGGTGCAGTGTACGCAAATGCAAAGCAAAGAATCGCATACCCCCGTGAAGTTCCAATTTAAACGGATATCCTGCAGCAGCTTAAACGTTTCACAAGTGTGACGATCTTAGACACTGGGTGAGCGAAAATTTAGCTGAGAAGCATACAATCGTGGCCATAATCCGATTGGTATTTTAACTAAATTAAATTCACTTAGAAGATGTTTGGTTCCGTCACATACATGCTTGTGATCAGAAGGAATTTAAAGGCCGCAATTCCAAAGAAACGATGTCTAGACAGTGGACCATCCTTTGGCATTGATACCTATCTACAATTTATCAATCGTTTTATTCAATCATTCAATCATGTTTGGAAAACCGAAAACGAAAGGCGGAATGAGAATGATTTTGACATTGGGTTAGAGTTAGATGAAGTGAACTGGAAATTTATAAATAGTTTTGGAGTAGATCATTTTAAATGCGTCGTTTTATTTTTTTATTTTTTTTGATATCGTTGAGCTAAAATTGGAAACGAAACTATCCGAATGTCGTAATTTTTTTCCTAAAAAAAAAAAATATCACCGACGACCGTTCGTAGAAAATAAGAATTTTCGACTAAGGAGATACATTATGTTCTTATTTTTTTGTTAGTACGGCATTTGCTCTGTTGCGATTTTAATGGAAACTACCATTTATTCCCTCATTAAACGCATTGAAAGCGAATTAACAAAATGAAATAGCGCCTGACCTCATCCAGTCACTCAAGTTTTCTCCGCACTTTTGACAGGCTGGAAGAACAGAGTCGGTTAAGCAAACGTACATATGTTTGAAAAGCTAGACGAGCTCGTACATAAATTTCGATCTTCACATTATACGCATATAACGGGTGATCCAAGTATAGATACTTTTTTCAATAGCCTTTTTTGACAGATCACGTGTGAGTCGTGTCATGCTGTCATGTTATTTTTGTTTAGTATTGTTTGGCATTTCATAATGGAAAGACTTACGCGTGAACAACGTTTACAAATTGTTCAACTTTATTATGAAAATTCGCGTTCTGTGAGGAATATGTTTCGTGCACTTCGCTCAACTTATGGTCAACATAATCGGCCTACTGAGCGTACTATTCGCAACACCATCACCCATTTTGAGACCCAGCATTCATTATTGGATAATATTCGACCGAATAGACCATGTCCAGCACGCTGTGAAGAAAATATAGCGGCCGTAGCTGAGAGTGTACACGAAGACCGTAGAGAGTCGATTCGGCGCCGTTCGCAGCAACTCGGACTGACGTATGGAACGACTTGGCTCATTTTACGTCAAGATTTTAAATTGAAAGCGTACAAAATACAGCTCGACCTTCCCAAGCGACATCGCTTCGCTCTATGGGCTCTTGAAAAGTTCCAAGAAGATCCGACGTTTTCGAGGCAAATTTTGTTTAGCGATGAGGCCCATTTCTGGCTCAATGGGTATGTAAACAAACAAAATTGCCGCATTTGGGATGAAGAGCAACCTGAAGAGATTGAAGAACTGCCACTTCATCCAGAAAAAACAACGGTTTGGTGTGGTTTGTGGGCCGGTGGAATCATCGGTCCATATTTCTTTAAAAATTATGCCGGTGCGAACGTAATCGTCAATGGCGACCGTTATCGTGCCATGATAACCGACTATTTGATGCCTCAAATTGAAGCTCGTGATCTCGGCGACATTGGGTTTCAGCAAGACGGCGCCACTTCCCACACATCGCATCAATCAATGGACTTATTGAGAGAACATTTCGGTGAGCACATAATTTCACGTTTTGGGCCGGTCGATTGGCCACCAAGATCGTGTGATATCACACCGTTAGACTTTTTCCTGTGGGGATATGTAAAGTCAAAAGCTTATGCCGACAAACCCGCTTCGATTCAGGCCTTGGAGGAAAACATTACGCGTGTCATTCGCCAGTTACCAGTCAAAATGTCGAAATGCTCGAACGAGTGATCGAAAATTGGACTCAACGGATGGACCATCTGTGACGTAGCAACGGCCAATATTTGATAGACATAATCTCAAAAAATAAATGCCAAAGAATGTTCTTTCAAATGATAATAAACATTCTCCATTAAATTTGAATTTTTTGTGTTTTTTTCTTTAAAAACGTAGGGAACCTCGAAATGGATCACCCTTTATATGACTATTAGTAACTGCCTACGGAAAAAGCAGGGTCCGATAAGACTATCTAGTTTAATAAGTAACTAGTACTCTAAAACTAGATAAAATGGATGCCAGATGAAGTCGATCAATTTATTGGAGTCATACAAAGCTCGGCTTGGCATAATACTTCTTATAGCCGAATTGGTCGTTAAACATGGCAACAATCCCGCGCTCCGCATCATAAAACAGTCTTGAACAATCTACGTAGAAAGACTTTCAAGATTTTAAAGATCGCGAAATTAGAAATCTTGAAGGCGATCGAGAAATCTTGAAGGCCTCACTGCGGATACGAGTTCGAATTACTCTCTCTGGAAAGTTATAAACGGCATTAAAAAGTCAGAGAAAGCACCTCCTATCAGAAAAGAAAAATGGCGAATGGGCGAAAGAAGATAAAGAAAAAGCCGATTTATTTGCCTCGCACTTAAAAGAAACGTTTAAGGTCTTAGCCGGGATACTTGACAATTTTAGAATTAAAAGTTAAAAGAGCTGCCTAAACTCCGTTATGGAATTTAAAAATTAAAAGTAGCTAAGGTCATAATAGTCCCAGAGCCGGGAAGATTCCCATATGACAAGAAATCGTATAGACCAATTTCGCTTTTACCAATAATTTTAAAGGTATTCGAAAAAGTGTTATTAAAGTGGTTAATATGATTACCAATTCGGGCTTAGAATCAAGCGCTCCACAATCGAAATAATGATGTAGAAAAAGCCATAGATGAGAAAAATATTTGCTCTGGCGTTTTTCTCGACGTCTGCCAGGCTCACAGATGAGTAATTATACAGATAGTCGACTCAGCATACCCCTGTCCCTTGTCCCTGAAGCCGCAAAAAAAATTTAAAAACGAAGAAAAAATCCTCTGTCAAATATTCTATCTGTGAATACGTGTGAGCCAACCAAATAAAGTACGGATGCATTGATGTGTCAAAAATATGTCATTAGCGTTGTTAGTTTTGCAAGAATTCCAAATGGCAACAAAAAATAGCGGATGTGTTGGGGAAGTGCTGCGAAGTATTGAGTTAACGTAGTTCAGGTTTAATATATATTTTAATTGAAATGTTTATAAAAAAAGTAGTTATATAAAAATATGAAGTTGTTGCAATTAAAAGCGAATATTTTTTGTGTTTATAAGAAATAGTTCTAAATTTTTTATCTGCCTTAAAATAAACCTGCCTTAAACCAAAATGGAAAAAATATAACAACCCAAATGTTGTTTCCATTTTGGTTAATAAAGTGAGATAAAATGTATATATTATTTTATTATTGCATCAATATTACTAAATTAGTAATGTTTGGGTGTAAAATATTTAGTAAAATATTTTATTTTAGTTAATAGTTTTGGATTAGTGTTTCATACATATTAAATGCTTTGGTTGTTTTATTATGTTCTTATTGAACATATTTATATACATATTCGGAGCGTTCATATGAGAGTGAGCGAATTGAAAAATCGCGAAGAAATAGCTTTTAATGGATTTTTAAACACGAAATGTAGATTTGACTATTTCAATTCCAAGATAATAACGTTATTAAGTTTATTTCATCATGCTGAACAAATTGAATAACGTTATTATCTTTGAATTGGAATAGTGAATATCGGTGAATAAAATAGCAGTGAATTTATGAAATACTATGTTAAATTATTGAAATGGTCAGGTAACGAATCATGCGTTACCCATTAATTTCATTCATTGAGCTTTTATTTATTTTACCTACAATTTTACTAATTTTACGGAATATTTCATTAAATCTCTGCTCTAATATTTATCGCACCTTCCATTTAAAAATTATTTAATTTGAATTATTTTACTCGACATTCGACAAATAAACCAACAAAATAATTTAATTATTACTGACAATTTAAAACTGCTAAATTAGTTTAACTACCGGCAAACAAATTATGAAAATCCTTATTTTATGTTTAACTTGCGCAACAGCCAAAATGTTTACGAAACTGCTGATGCTGATGTTTGTTAGGTAAAACTAAAATAATACACAATAATTAATAACATTCACCAAAATTTTATTGTGTTCCAAATTCATTATTAATCGTCGCATGTTATTACGATGTTATTGGACACAGCCCTGTTTTGACTTTTAATATGTCAACATGAGATCTTTTCCAAAATGGATTCTTAGGCGCAGAACTGCTATTGTATGCGTGAGCTGGATCAATTTGATTTGCATGTAAAAACATATACGAACACAGTACTGCGCCTTTTTGCAGCAAATACAAAACTATAGGCGGGAGAGCCAAAAATCCTCTCAGTCGACTATCTGTATAATTACTCATCTGTGGCCAGGCTTTTAATAAAAAATAACATACGTGATTGAAACATAAGCTAAAAACATAAAACATAAAGCCTTTCCGAAGCAAATATATCAGATATTAAGTTCTTATTCAGCGGACTTACTTTTTCCTGTAAAGCATGAAGAAAATTATTCCGAATTCAAATATATCGCGGCAGGAGTTCCACAAGGAAGCGTTCTGGGTCCGATTCTATTTTAATCAACACTCGAGATATTCCGCGAGAAGAAGGTACGACTGTAGTTACATTGCGGATGATACAGCTATATTATCCGTGAGTAATACGATTGGATCAGCAACGAATAAGCTCCAACTGGCTATCGACAGTGTTTTTGAGTGGACAAAGATTTGGCGTATTGTCCTCAATGAAACCAAATCTACGCACGTTCATTTTAGTTATAGAAATGGAAATACGATTGGTTGGGAATAGACATTTTTAAGATATTGATTGAAACTCAACGCATTCTATGCGACACCTCATTCCGTCAAATACGTGGACATCAAAATTGTACTCGACGCAATACACGCGACGTGTTCTATGGGTCGGGGCCATCACTTTGCACATAAAATTAGGTGGTGCAAGAGGCAAATTTTTAAAATAAAGGCAATCCAGGTTCAGATTCAGAGTCATCTGAGTTTGACTATCTCATTGCACCTCATCTGCATCTCATCTGTGCCCACGCCTCCATACCCTTCTGCAGCTGCATCGTTAGAACAGTTTTTCATTTAAAAATTATCGTTTTCTTATGAGGCTTTGCATTAACAGAGTTTTTGTGCTGGCCTATAACTTATTTAGTAGAGTGGTAGGCAGACACACACATGTGATTGAAATTGACACACACATAACATTGACGCTTCAGCAGACACACAAACCTAATTCAAGATTCCAGTCAATCAGGCAGATCAGAGAAGAAGAGATATAAGTCGCTTATAAAACAAGAATAGACGTCGAAAGAAAACCATTAAAAGTAAACACCACTAAGATAGATTTGATAAACTTGGTGAATTAACGTTTTAACAAAAAAAGGAGGTGTTGCAAGGATGTTTCTAATATTGCAAAGCTTTTGTAGAAATATAATGTTGGACTTAAAATTTGCCTATTTCAAAGCTCTAAAGACCGCAATTAATTTCATTAAATTAGGTGAAACAGAAATTCACATTTTTTTTTGTTGAAAGTCAAATTATTGAATTGCTCAGCCTTTCAAAGACAAAACTTAATATTTTTAAATACACGAACCTAATTATCCAAAAAGCTTTGTGCTGTTGAAACCACATATTCATATCATACAGTTGTGGCCAAAAAAATTTAGTAATCATCGGTTGACGGTGATCATCCGCTGACGGTGATGTTCTAGCCAACGTCTCAAAGAATTATGGACCGATGATGCCCAAAAATCCACACCAAACAGGGAATTTCTCAGGATGCATTGATATTTGGTGGATTGTTATTTTTCCAAACTCGACAATTTTGCTTGTTGAAATGGGACTCATCGTAAAGTGCGCGAAATGTTACTCGAACGGAAGACCCACTTTCATAAATCATTTGCACATGTTGTCGAACTCTATAAATCTCCACGTTGATTTGGCAAGGCAGCTTCAACAATATGGCCCCAAACACATGTCAAAGTTCGGAAATCAATATTGAAAAAGTCTTTCGAAAGAAACAAGAAATAGTGAATCTCGTGGTCGAAAGTTTTCGAACTCATAACATGCAGAAACTCCGATAAGGGAAACAAGCAAGCACAGCAATGACCAGAATGAACATTTACGTAACCCATTTGCACTGCCTGCACAGACGGACATGCGAATATACATTCGAATAGAGCAAAATGTAGCGAGTTGCCCATAAAGGAGGGATGTTTAGGTTCTAGCAAAGGCTGGACAATCACATCAAAGGAATGCTCCCAGGTATCTAATATTTGCCACGAGTATTGCAGATGCAATGCGACTCCAGTGCTATGCCACAGACTTGACATTCGGTAAGTTCTCCAGTTGAAGTAGTAACTAAGAAGTGGTTAAAGGAAAGTTTGACATTAAGTGCATCTGTTGGTCACAATTTAACGCATAGCTATAGGAATACCATAGATTTCCGCGTGGAAGACAATGGTATATTTGCCTTGCAAGAAAAGCAGGCCAACTTTGTCACATTATACAAAAGCGGTAGAACCTGATCCCTGAGAGATCTTAAAAATATCTTAACATCCATACATACTTAAGGGAAGTCGATTTTAAAATTTTTACGCAACTGAAGTTCCGGTATCATTGCATCATATGACATATCCCGCAGTGTGATCGAAACTCCAGTATGGGTTGTACGAAAAACCATTTCTCTTTAGCCGAGAAATAACACTGCTTCCATGATATAAATGTCAAAGGGTGGAAGTTTTATCCGTGCATCAAGAACAGTGCCAAAACATACCGTTTTTTTTTTAGTTTAGTGAAATAAGCAATGACGTATGTATCTACCTGACAGCTTATTCCACCAAACAACTGATGCATATGATATGTTTGGTCTAATCATTGATCCGTAAAACTTTTTTGGGTGCAAAACATCATGTTTTTCAAAAGGCACTGTTGCACTGGCAGAAAGCCGAGAATGCATGGTCTGAAGGAGCTTTCTGTCGAGGATTATTCCAAGATATTAAGCTTCCCTTGATAGCTTAAATGTGGCGCTTTTTTTTCACGCTTTCTAGACTATTAAGCCATAAATTCTTAGCGATGGTGTAGTCATCCTTACCACCTATTAGGTTAAGTTCACTGTTTTTGTTAGTGTAGCAATTTGATTTAGGAGAACACATCACCTCATTACGCATTCTACAAAGGTCATCGTTCCACCATGGCAGTTCAAAACAGCTGGTAATGTCCCCGTTGAGCTAATAAACGGTCGCCTGATTTTATGAGCTCTCTTGAAAGTAAGACCTTCAAGTTCCTAATCGCGTTAAATTCTGCCTCTGCTGTGAAACTTTTTGCTTTCACCACTAACGATGTTCACGATTCTTGTGCCTTTCATCTTAGTTGCTTCGCAAACCTTCTTTACCTTTTCTTCTGTTCTATCCTTTTAGCCTAAAATGTTTCGCGAATTACACCTACATCCCTAACATCCCTCACTCCATGCTTCCAGGATTCGACAAAGCTTCCAGGCTTCGAGCCTTCTGTTTTTTGTGACAGCATGTTAGTTGGAAAAACTACAGACGGATTGTCGCTGATGCGATTGTCATCTGGGATATTGACCGTCAACTTATCTTCTGTTCTGTTTTTGCCAGTAGTCTACTACTACTGAATTTATCTTGTGCCCTTTGTTAGCTTTGTCTATAAACCCATAACAACTCATGAAATGTTTAAAGCTATTAGCAGCTTAAAAAATACAAAGTCAAATGACGCAGATGGTATCCCAAGTCTGATTCTAAAAAAAATTGCTTGGTTCATAGTGGATGTCTTATCAGACATTTTCCATCAGACTATTATTTCTAACAGACTATTTCGCTACTCCCTTTTCTTAGTAAAGTCTTTGAAAAGCTTATGATAGACAGAATTGTATATTTTTTAGACATCAACAATTACCTTAGTCCTAAACAGATTGGATGTCTACTGCAGTTCTGTGCGCAAACAATGTCAAATCTTGATGATAAAAAAATGCAGCTGGCTTGTTCATTTATATTACCGAAGCCTTTGACATGGGCAATCGCCATATTTTAGTTCGAAACCTAGAAAAAGCTGGATTCGGTGGTTTTATGCTTGATTGGTTCAAGGCTTAACTAAAAAATAATGCACAAAGTGTGAAAATAGATGAAATAAGGAACGAAATTACCTGGGTGTACCCCAAGGCTCTGTCTTGAATTCAATTCTTTTTCTGATCTACACTAACCCACTCTTTGCTCTTGACTTTAAGGGTACACCAACGGCTTTCGCGGATGACATAGGTTTTTCATATGCTCAGAATAGTCCTTTGGTTTGAGAATCAAAAGTTTTAATTAGCCCCAAAACAAAAATAATGTATTTTTATTTGTCGCTGGTACGCAGTTTAAGGCCAAACATATATAGGGTTCGCCATCTAACGTTTTTTTTTCAACTAGTGCTTTTTTTGCGAATGGTAACACTTAGCTCATGTCTGATTTGACAGATAATTAGTTTTATCCTTCCGCTGAACGAATACAAATACAACAACTTGAACAACAACAAGGAGTGGCCTTTACAGTCAATGGCGATCGTTATCGGGCCATGTTGAACGAATTTTTGTTCACAAAAATTGAAGAGGAGGATTTTGGCAACATTTGGTTTCAACAGGCCGGCGCTACGTGCCACACAGCCGAAGCTACACTCGATGTTTTGCGCCCTGTTTTAAAAAAAAAGTTATTTGGCGGGCCCTATATTATCATGCGCCTGAGTGTTTAAAATTCAGATTAACGAATTAACCAATTACAAGCTTACTACTTCCACTTTTTGTGGTACTGTTAGTTGTAATGATCATTGTTTTCTTATCGAGGCAGTATATAAATTTAAATATCTAGGGCTTGTTATCGATTCTAATATGAGCTTTTCGAAACACACGGAATCCTTGAAAATTGAATTTTTCACTCCAAACTGCAATACGGAATTTCTTGTTAGGGAGGTGCTTATCATAACCACCTGGTATGATGATGTATGCGTATACCGGAAAAAGGGGACAGAAGATGCACACATTAGCATGCTGCAGAGGAAAACAAGGGCAGCAAGGGATGAGTACCGAGCCAGGAGACGGGAGGAGAAGAAGATCCTGCGTAGAAAGAAAAGAGAGCACGCAGTCTCCCAGCTCAAGGAGATCGAAGAGTCCCTCGACCGAAACAACATCCGGAAGTTCTATAAGAAAGCCAAGCAACTGGCTGCTGGCTTTAAGACCGGAACGCAGGCTCTTCGTAACAGCGATGGAAACCTAATCACCGACGCTCAGGGAATAGTAGATGTATTTAAGCAGTACTTCCAGCAGCTGCTTAACGGACAAAATGTAGAGAGAGTGATGGGGCAAGAAGAGAACCCACGTCCAGTCAATGAAGAACCAGTCCCTCCGCCCAGTATAGAAGAGGTTGGTTTAGCTATAAAAAAGCTAAAGAACAACAGGCCGCTGGCTCTGATGGTCTACCTGCAGAGCTTTTCAAATACGGAGGTGATGTTATGGTAGGGCGCATGCACATCATCAACCGAGTTTGGGTGGAGGAAAGCATGCCCGATGACTAGACCATTAACTCCATATGTCCCATCTACAAGAAAGGCGATCCTATGTCTTGCAAGAACTATCGAGGCATGTCCCTGCTTAATGTCGCATATAAGATCCGATTCAACGTACTGTGTGAACGTCTCAAGCCTTTCTGCAGCACACTAATCGGCACGTACCAGTATGGCTTCCGGCTCGGTAGATCAACTGTAGACCAAATCTTTACACTAAGGCAAATCCTGGAAAAGACCAACGAGTTTCAAGTCGAGACACACCATATCTTATCGACTTTAAAGCCGCATATGACAGCATTCATCGTCAGGAGCTTTTTGTGGCGATGACCGAATTCGGGATCCCGTCAAAACTGATCCAGATGTGTCGCATGACACTAGATAACACGCGATGCAATGTGCAGTTTGGCAGCAGCTCATCTGAACTCTTTCAAACATGCACCGGATTTCGGCAAGGAGATGCGCTATCGTGTGATTTCTTCAATCTTGTTCTTGAGCAGATAGTGCGCAGGACAGGTGTCAACACGGAAGGCACTATCTTCAACAGATCAGTCCAAATGCTGGGGTATGCGGTCGATAAAGATATCATCGGTCGATCCCAGCGTGCCCTGATAGAGGCTTTCACGGCTATTGAAGAACAGGCGAAACTAGTTTGCCTTGGAGTGAATGAGAACAAGACTAAATATATGCTATCAACAAACAAACAATCATCTGTTCACCGACTAGGGCAAAATGTCACTGTTGATAGCAGCAACTTCGAGGTAGTTAAGGGCAAATGACATCTTAGTGGAGATCTGTCGAAGAATTACCCTAGTAAACCGCCGCTACTTCGGTTTGGCAAAAGAAATGGGTTCAAAACTCCTAACTCGAAGGACAAAATGCATGCTCTACAGAACCCTTATCCTGCCAGTTCTGCTATACGCCGCCGAGTGCTGGACGATAAGCAGGAAAGGAGAGTTAATACTGGGATCCTTTGAAAGAAAAATCCTTCGACGGATATTTGGTCCTGTGTGCGAGGAGAGCGAATGGAGGAGAAAATACAACCGCGAACTCTATGAGCTGTACCAAGATGTGGATGTAGTCCGAAAAGCTAAAACTCGTCGACTACATTGGCTCGGCCACATCGGGCGAATAGACAACAACGCTCCAGCCAAGAGGATCTTCGAATCCCAGCCCCCAGGTTCGAGACGACAAGAAAGACCGAACCTCCGTTTTAAAGACCAAGCCATCGCTTGGTGTGGACAACTGGAAGCAGCTTGCTTTTGATCGCAGAGGATCGAAGGCAGCCGTATATCAGGCAGGGACTCTTCACGGGTCGGGAGCCCGTGAAGTAAGTATTTTTTTTTTGTTTGTTTTATTTACAATGCTAATTAACTAGTGTTTACATAATTGTTTACATTACATTATTGGTTACATACATATCTATAAAACTGTATCCTAAAAGGTTTACTAAAAGTATTTGTACTATTATTATTTAAAAGATTGAAGCATTTATTAAATAAATTTATTAAACGGAGAAAACCGTTCATAGTTGGTACGAGAGTGAGATATATAAAAAGTATTTAACATATATCTGAACGATCTTTGAGGAACATTGAAAAATAGACGAGACAAAAGATACGTTGAAACAAAGATATAACCGTCTACTCTCAAGGCTAGGTAAATCAATAAGCTGAAGTCGATTTATGTAAGGGGGAAGGTTGTAGGGGTCTTGCCAACCTAATCCTCTCAACGCAAATATTAAAAATCTTTTTTGAAATTGTTCGATGCGATCAATGTTGCATTTGTAGTCTGGTGACCATACTTGGCATGCATATTCAATTATTGGCCTTACAAAGGTAGTAAATAATTGCTTTGCAACATAAGGGTCGTTAAATTGCTTGGATTCTCTTTTAATCCAACCAAGAATGGAATTAGCTTTATTGACAAATTGAGTTTAAACTCGAGCTTACGATCTAATAAAATACCCAGGATGGATACATTGTCAACGTTAGGGAGCAACTCCCTATTTAAGTTGTAACCATAGGACACTATTTCGTGTAAAAGTTATAATTTTACACTTCCTTAACATTAAGTACAAATAATTTTTGACACACCACAAATAGAACATATCAAGATCACACTGAAAATTGTAACAATCATCATAGTTGGCAACAGTCTTAACCATAGTAACGTCGTCGGCATACATTAAGCAGCTCGAATGTTTTAAAATAGACACTAAGTCGTTTATAAATGAACTGAATAAGATCGGACCCAAATGACTGCCTTGTGGAACTCCCGAATTGACTGTGAAATAATGCGATGAACAACCATTAAATACGATTGCATAAGATCTGTTTAATAAATATGACTCAAGCCAATATACGAAACTTAACTTAAAAGCCATTCTTTTCAACTTTAAAAGTAAGACGCGATGGGAAAGTTTGTCAAACGCTTTGTTAAAGTCTGCTAGAACACAATCTGCTTTTTTTTTTATCGTGAATGAGTCTATACATGATTGTGTAAGTTCAAGCAATAGGGTAGTCGTAGAACGACACTTGCAAAATCCATGTTGATTTGGAGCGACAATTGATTTTATGTAAAAATTGAGCTTCAAATAATTTTGGAATTGTCGAAAGCCTTGCGATTGGACGGTAATTTTCTAAATCTTCTTTTTTACCTTTCTTAAAAAGTGGAATAATATAAGACATCTTCCAAGCCTCAGGAAATTTACATGTAGACAGAGAAAGGTCAACACAATTGGTGGTATGCCATCTGGTCCTGATACATGATTGTCATCAAGGTTAGGTATAAAGCTTGATATAGTTTCGATGCTAACATCAAAATTTATATCAGTCAAGTGAGTAAAATAATTCGAATGATCAAAGAGTTTGTCATTTTCGTCAAGATTATCACAGTTTGGAGTATCACAGTTCGAATATGCTGCTTGAAAGAAGTCGGCGAATAAATTGGCTATTACTGATGGGTTATGACTAGAAATGCTTTTATATTTCAGAACAGACGGATAACAAGTGCGGTTTTTTTTTTTGCTGCATAAAATTCAAAAATTGTTTTGGATTTATTTTTAGATCTTATTGTACCTTTTGAATGTCATTCAAGTACTTAAAACCCGAAGTTCTTATAAAATCATTTCTTTTGCGAATATAATCAGATAAATCCGATTCGGATCGTGTTTTTCTATAGATCGACCATATTTTGTTTCTTTGGTTTTTTAAACTCCTTAACTCACTATCGTACCATACTGGATAAGAATATTTAAATTTTTTTGAAATAATTGGAACAGACTTTAGAAAACAATCAAATAAAATATTATAAAAATTAAGAACTTTATGCCAAAAACCTGTTTTTCTTTGTTCTGCGACCCAAAAATCTTTCCTGTCCGTCATCTGTATTTATTTAAAGTATTGAAGTTATTTTTTTTTAAATCTGGATTCATTTCTAATCATTAAAATGTTCGTTACTCCTTCATCCTGTTACTTTTGTTAATTGATTTTGTGATTTATGAATTTCCAAAAAAGATATTTTCTTAATAAATTCTAAACATAATTTAAGACTTATAACCTCGAATGGCGTGATGCGTTGCACAATTTTAAAATTAATATCCTTTGGTGTTGCATTACATCTCTACATATGTAGGTAGCTACTTTCAATTAAACATTCAAGTCGAGAATTAGCAAAGTAAACTCTGGGTAATTTATTCCCCGTGACATGTACCTACCTACTATAGCTGTGGGGATGAAAACATTGTCCCAGTTACCGCACACTAATCGAAAAACGTTACATTTTCCCAGTAAGCAATTAGCCTCCTTTGTCTTTGGCCCCATGACTGCTTTCACAAGTCGCAAGTTATGAGAAAAATTATATTGATGCACATAATATCATAGTTAGTGCACTTAATTAACATAAACCAGAATGCCAGGGCGCTTAGATGCGCTCGCTGCTGACTGAAAAATGTTAGATAGTCTGTGGATCTTAATTTTCTTTACACAGAAATGACATGAGACGGGTGGGTAGGTAACGTAAGCAACAGGGTGGTTGGGGGGAGTTCTTCACTGATTATTGTTTTCCTTATGAATTGTGAACGGTAAAATCGTGGAAAAGTGCATGATTAAATTCGTGATCTGTCGACATGACTCGCTCGAGAGCGGCGGCGCAACAACAGCAGTGTGAATGAAGAATATTTCTAAAAGGAATTTGTAACGATTGTAAAAGACTCGTGAGAAATTGGGTCGTCGCGTCCGTCCAATGGAGTTATTAGCTCGGTTGCGATTTAATTTGTTAATTGGGGTTGCCGTGTGAAGGAGGTCTTTTCAAAGTAATTAAAACTATAATCAAATGATTATTATTTTGTTTTTTTTTTTTTTTTTGTATTTAATTTCAAATGTGGAACAGCTGTCTGTTCGGCACTCATCTGCGGTACTCGATTGCACTCATTTAACGTTTGATAACAACGAGAAACTGAAATTCCCACGCTAGAATCCTCACATTGGATTGGACATCAATATGAATACTTAAAACTGGTAACAGCCCTTCTCTTGTGACACAAATATTGGAGGCTGAGCTGATTATGACATTTATAGCGTTTAAAGATTAATAATTGCTCTTCTGCACATCAGCAGCTTGATGCCATGTCGTAAGTAATGAATGCCAGATGAGTGGACACTTTTCCATCATCATCTTTCTTGCTGTCAAAACTGTCAAAGTCATTTGATATTAATGGATATTTCATAGAAAACTGCGTGTAAATGGAGTGTTAATATATTTTGCTGGCCCTTCACAAGGATAATGAATGGAAAACAGAAAATGCACGTAGGTTGAGTCAATTAAACTTGTATATATAATAATAATAGATTGAGAAGGTATCTGCTATATTATGTAGGTCGCAAGGCACTGTATTTTTTTTTCTCCTAAATAATCATCAATGGTACATTTGTGTGCAGTTCGGTTCGTTTTGCGGAGCATCAAATGGACATTTTATACTGGTAGAGTGTTTTAGTGTATACCGAAAAATATATAAGGCGAAATTATTGACTCAATTAAAATTTGATTCAGCTGCAGTGTAGTTCCCAAAGCTGACTGTGCAAAGTTGTTAAAACGGATTTTTCTTGCATTTTTGGCGGGTTATGAAGAGGGTTAATAGCTATATATAAAGCGGTCCCCAGCCCATCCAATTGAAAGAAACAATGCAGAATAAGAACATTCAGACTATGGTGATGCGCAGTTACGTGCGGCACTAAAATTTCTAAAATAGACACAATCATTCTCTAATTTTGGTGGGGGCAAATGCCCCCATTTATTAGGCTTATTACAAGCTATATTACTTATATACTAACTTAAAAACTAAGATTTACGAACTATGGGTGGAATTGGGAAGGAGATTGAGTTTGAGACAGGCAGTGCTGCGGTTAAAATCAAAAACCGTAAGTTTTGCGTTTACCTTTCGCAGCATACGGGAGATTGGTTCGTTGGAACCATAAGAGGTCCGGTGGGTTGGTAAATAAAAACGAGGAGGACAACGTAAATTACGAGGGTTAGTGTTGAAGAAAATAGATTTGTAAATAGACGTCAGATCGATAGAACCTGAGAGGAGTCTATGAATGAAGAGAACGTCTGCTGCGTCCCTGCGTTCTTCAAGGGTATTCAAGTTTATAAGTTTAAGGCGGTCTTGATAGGGAGGCAGGATAATAGGGTTGTTCCAGGGCAAACATCGAAGAGCGAATCGAAGAAAACGACGTTGAATGCTCTCAATTCTGGATATGTGAACTCGATGAAAGGGCGACCACACTTGACTGTCGTATTCGAGAAGGGGGCGAACAAAGGAAATGTAGAGGTCGTAAGGGGAGAAATTTGTGGAAGGAATGGCCTGGAGTGGAGAGTTGTGAAAGAAGGAAAGAAGAAGAGGAGGATGAAAGTTATCAATAGTGGATAGCGATAGGGGAGAAAGCGAGACAGAAGAGTTAATGGGATCTGTTGTAAAAATAAGGTCTAATTACCTACCCATGTAATTTGAGACTCCGCTTACTTGAGAAAGACTTGAGTCTGTTAATCGATCAAGGAAGAGACATTCTTTTGTCGAGTTGCTATTAGAAGCGATAAAAAAGGATTGATCATCTGATGGAGTCCACTGCAACTGAGGCAGATTGAAGTCGGCGAGAATAAGGATATCGTCAAGGGAGTCAGCCGAGTCGATAATTTGATCAATCGCATCAATAGCAACTTGGTAAGATTCAATGGGTTGAACTGGTAGGATGTAATAACACATAACGCACAGGGACCTACGGGGGAGTGTTATTTTAATTGAAACAAAGTCGATTTTAGTAGAAGTGGACACAGCAATGAGAGAAGAGTCAAGGCTGTTATGTACAGCCAGTAGGACACCTCGACAGGGAGAGCCAAGGTTAGGGGGCTTACGATCGTCATCACGAAAAACATTTAATGTAGAGGGAAATAACTCCTGGTTCTTAATTTCGGGGATAAGATTAGTTTCTGTCAGAGCGGTTTTCGAGCGAAGTCCTCTTACGTTTTGGTAGTAAAAAGAAAGAGGAAGGCTGTTGGGAGGTGGTAAAGATTGTTGCGTTACTGACACAAATCTTGCGTTAGGGACGAAACAATTTATCTTGGTCCACATGACTCCGTTGAAGGTGTGACACTCTTTTGGAGTGAACATAATTACCAAAAGCAGCAAGGTCGTCCTCCACTTTTTGAGGAGACAAATTGTAAACATCGTGGAACCTGATGTAAAGCTTTTTGAGACTGATAAGGTCGGTAGGGAGACCTTCTTGCTGGATGGAAACCATCACACTTGTTTTTGTTTTTCCCTTATAGCAAACCGAGTCTGATTTGTTATGTAAATAACAAAGAAAGAGACGTACATTCTCGTATATTTTCTTTTCTCTAAGCCTAGATAGTGTATAACGACATTCTGTGGTATCAATGGTTTGCTGCGTTAGTTTGACTGTAGGAGGCAGAAGGGGATCGAGAATAGGGGTATGGGAAAAAGAGGTTGTAGAGGATGGTGTATTAGAAGTGGGGTTTAAAGTATGGGAACTAATGAAATTAGGGTATTTAGCACCGGTTTTGAGATCGAAATTAGGGAAAGAATTGCTAGTGGGGGTATGATCAGGGTGAATGGTTGGGTTTAATTCGAAAGAAACACGTTGACCGCTTGGGTGCTATGAAAACGGGGGACTGATGAGGTTGGTTAGGGATATGGGTGGGAGGGGCAAAATTGGGGAATAAGTTAGTTTTAAATACCCAGTTTGAGTCGGGTTTGGGGGTTGGGGAGTTGGGGACGAGTTTCGATATTTGGTTACCTGAACTAGAGCGCTGTTTAGCGCGGGATTTGGAAACGGGGTTAGGTAATTTAGAATTAGAATTAATACTAAGATTAGTTTTCTCCTGATTCATGGATTCATGGTAGGTTTGTCCATCCATTTACACATCCGCATTTTTCCAATGTTGAAATTAGCACCGGTGGGATTTTTAAATAACCACTCGTATTTAGCAGGGAGGTCGAATTTGAAATTTCGATTACCTTTGTGGTTAGATGGCAGGAACATTTTACATTGGCTGATGGTGATACCGTAATTAATTGCGAAGAATTTCGTTATCCAAGAAATATCGGCGTTTTGGGGGGTGCCTTTGATGAAAAATGAAGTCATCTGGGTTTCACAAGTTATTTTGTCCAGCCTCCGCCTCCATTCGTCTGGGGTCCAAGTGGTACCAAATTGTTTAATGGGCTTGCGTGGGGCGGCGACGGGAGGAGTTGACAGTGAGATAGTTTCGGACTCTTGGATTGTCATCCGATTCGGGGGAAGAGGTCGTTGTGAAACTGGCTCAATTTCGGTTTCCAGTAATTCAGCCAAAATGGATGTATTGGAGTATACATTTTGGTGGTGTTGGGTGTGTGTTGGTAAATCGTCGATTTTGCTGCTAACCATTTCAATGAGGTTTTCGACATCCAAAATGGTTGATTATGTGGCAGCTAGATCATCGCCCACTCCGTTGATTCTGTCAAAGATTACTTCGAGCATAGGATCCGGCCGTAACAGAGAAGGTTGTTTCTTTGAGGACGATTAAAAATGAACCTCAAAGTCTTCACGCAAGGCGTTTAACAATTCGCACAATTTCAGGTTGGAGATGTTATTAGCGGAACAATTTGCTTTAAGGTGATTGTTAATAGAGTTGATAACGTTGACAATGGAATCAAACGAATCGGCTGTGGCACGGCTAGTGAATGTTAACTGCTTTTCCATTGAGTTCAATTTCGACGAATGGGAATCGGCACAAGCGAGCAGGGAGGCATTTTGGTCGTCAAAAGTTTTAATAGTAGTGGCGAATTTATTAAGTTGGTGTTGTAACTTAGAATAATTGTCACTAATTAGAGATTTAAGGGCTTCATTACTGCATTGAATTGCCCTGAGAACATCCGCCAGAGAAACTTCTTTGCACTCATCACAGTAAAATCTAAAATTAAATGCAAAATCTTTCAGGTGGGGAAGAGATCTTTTTCTCAAGCCGACGCAGAGTGCATGAAACGACTTGCAACAAATTCCACAACAAGACACCCACTCTTGTACATCATCCTTGATAACACAAGATTCATTACCGCAAGCCATATTTAAAAAGGAATTGACCAGGTCAGAATTTATTAGTACACAATTTTCACTAAGCACAGCAAAGGTAAGGGCAATTATGCAGAGTTTGCGGAAAAGCAATTAGAGATTCAGCGTTTTTGTTTATATTTTTTCTTATTTTCTTTTTTTTTTATTATTTTATTTCTGCGGCGTTAGTGGAAAAGTGATTAATAGAACTGAGGAACTCTACCTGTGCCTTTCACTCTTATAGAAAGCTTGTTGACAGCGAGCAACCTGTGTATTATATATTCTTATAGTCCTTCGGATCAGTTGATGAATACGATGTCAAAATCGCTTAAGACACAAACTCTGCATGTTTATTTATTTTTTTTTTAAATTAAGGCGACCTTGCACACTTTTTTTGGAAAGCTGTTTAGTGGCATCCAAACTTCTTAACATCCTCAATATGTTATGTTGAACTGGACAAAACAAAAATCAACCCATCCAGGCACTGGTATCTGGCCGCTTTGCATTAAATGCTACATAATAGTAAAACAAAATATTTTTTTTTTCGATGATACTGCAATATTTTCATCCATGAGTTCGCTTTCAATATTGAGAGAAATCTAAAAAATGCGGTGGAAACTTTGCAAAATTATTATTCAAAAGTGGAAAATTAAATAAAGATAAAGTGCAAGCTATATTTTTCGCAAGAAAAAGAAAGTATTGATATCTTCCATCTACTCCGTAACAGGTCAATGGAGTAAGCATTGCCTGGGCTCCGTGTGTCAGATATCTAGGAGTGCATCTTGATTCCAAATAAATATTTAAGGACCATATTTATAGAACTATTCAGAAAATAGGAATTGCCATAAGAATGCTGTATCCTTTCATCAATAGAAAGTCGATGCTTTCAACAAAGAACAAGATCATAATTTATAAAGTCATTTCTTTTATATGGTTGCCAAGTATGTGGAGATTGCGCAATGTGCCACATTAAAAAAACTACAAATATGCCAAAATAAAATATTAAAAATGATGCTTAATTTGCAGTTGTATCATTCTAACTTAGATCTGCATAATATGGCGAATGCTGAATTGATTCACCATAGAATCCTAAAGCTTAAATTAAATAAATTAAAGAAATTTTTTGATCGGTGTAGTTTTGCTGACAATGCACTTGTTAACCAATCGTACATATCTAAACGATTGAAATAAGATCTAGATCGATATTATAAGATATTATGTTTGTTATTTATTTATATGTTATATGTTTACCATATTTGATATACGAATTGATTATTTGTCATAATTATTTATTTATCAATTTTTTAATTTATTTATTTATGTAACTATATATTTGTTTACCTATTCATTTATTTATTTATGGTACTAACCAAAGATAAAGGGTGATCCATTTTGAGGTTCCCTACTTTTTCAAAGAAAAAAACACAGAAAATTCAAATTTAATGGAGAATGTTTATTATCATTTGAAAGAACATTCTTTGGCATTTATTTTTTGAAGATTATGTCTATCAAATATTGGCCGTTGCTACGTCGCAGATGGTCCATCCGTTGAGTCCAATTTTCGATCACTCGTTCGAGCATTTCGACTGGTAACTGGCGAATGACACGCGTGATGTTTTCCTCCAAGGCCTGAATCGAAGCGGGTTTGTCGGCATAAGCTTTTGACTTTACATATCCCCACAGGAAAAAGTCTAACGGTGTGATATCACACGATCTTGGTGGCCAATCGACCGGCCCAGAACGTGAAATGATGTGCTCACCGAAATGTTCTCTCAATAAGTCCATTGATTGATGCGATGTGTGGGAAGTGGCGCCGTCTTGCTGAAACCAAATGTCGCCGAGATCACGAGCTTCAATTTCAGGCATCAAATAGTCGGTTTTCATGGCACGATAACGGTCGCCATTGACGGTTACGTTCGCACCGGCATAATTTTTAAAGAAATATGGACCGATGATTCCACCGGCCCACAAACCACACCAAACCGTTGTTTTTTCTGGATGAAACAGCAGTTCTTCAATCTTTTCAGGTTGCTCTTCGTCCCAAATGCGGCAATTTTGTTTGTTTACATACCCATTGAGCCAGAAATGGGCCTCATCGCTAAACAAAATTTGCCTCGAAAACGTCGGATCTTCTTGGAACTTTTCAAGAGCCCATAGAGCGAAGCGATGTCGCTTGGGAAGGTCGAGCGGCTTCAGTTGTTGCACAAGCTGTATTTTGTAAGCTTTCAATTTAAGATCTTGACGTAAAATGCGCCAAGTCGTTCCATACGTCAGTCCGAGTTGCTGCGAACGGCGCCGAATCGACTCTCTACGGTCTTCGTGTACACTCTCAGCTACGGCCGCTATATTTTCTTCACAGCGTGCTGGACGTGGTCGATTCAGTCGAATATTATCCAATAATGAATGCTGGGTCTCAAAATGGGTGATGGTGTTGCGAAAAGTACGCTCAGTAGGCCGATTATGTTGACCATAGCGAAGTGCACGAAACACATTCCTCACAGAACGTGAATTTTCATAATAAAGTTGAACAATTTGTAAACGTTGTTCACGCGTAAGT
This sequence comes from Ferdinandea cuprea, assembly GCA_963576555.1. NCBI lineage: Eukaryota > Metazoa > Arthropoda > Insecta > Diptera > Syrphidae > Ferdinandea > Ferdinandea cuprea. The sequence goes on along the minus strand of OY754958.1, from coordinate 149,716,275 downwards.
CTTTCTATTATGAAATGCCAAACAATACTAAACAAAAATAACATGACAGCATGACACGACTCACACGTGATCTGTCAAAAAAGGCTATTGAAAAAAGTATCTCTCTTGGATCACCCGTTATAATTTGTATAAATAAGAGAATGTTTCAGTGGAAAAATAAATTTATTAAATGTGCGGTAACAAACCTACCTGTAAAATATTATACGAAATAAAATCTATCTATCTATCTATCTAAAATATTATATTCAGAGAAAAAAATTCGTGGCTAAATTTCAGGCCTATGCACACGCCGTAAAAAATGCACAATCTACGAACCTCGGTAAAATATCAAAAAGTTCGTTTTAGCGTTATTTGTTAGGGAATGCATACTTTTTTATACATATTATTAAAAGAATGCTATTATTAATCATAAAATGTCAAGAAATCGTTGAATTTCCTTTTAAATATACAAATATTTTAAGGTGGCCTGTCTGTCTGTCTGTCCGAGCGCCGTATGGCGAAACGGTTCTACGGATTTGCTTCAAAGTTCGTATACAAGGTTCTTTGGTTCACATCTCGAAACATCTTTTTATTTTTTTTTTTAATCTTTTAAAATAACGGTACCTGCCATACAAATTTTGTTGTGAAAACCACTTATAACTATTTTCTCGAAATTGGTTCCAAGGATTTCGGTGTTTTTTTGTACTAAGGATGTTTAGGATGGGTTTAGGATTCTGCATACTCAGTTTATGGAAAAAAGAAATCGATTTAAAAAACGTGTAATATCGCGAAAACTAATAAAGGGAACTTCAAAAAAAATTACAGTTTTTTTTTATATTATAAACTCAAAAAAATCTGCTTACTTAGATTTATGAAATTTTTTTTATATAACAAATTTCTTAAATTTAAATTAAATTCGCTTTCTCAAAACCGGCTCTAACGATTTTGAAAATTTTTTGTATTTCGAACAATTAATTACAAAAACAATTAAATTAAAAGTGTCCAATGTGCGATATTACATCAAAATCGTAGGTTCCGTTTTTGAGAATATCTAATTTTAAAAAACCTAAAAAGTGTTTTAAATGAATTTATCACCACTCATTTTCGATTCATTTTGCGACTCAAAAACGCATCTCATGTACCGTGAAAGTTTCGTATGACGCGGTCGTGCACTTTATTTGTGTGGGGTACAAGTGTCCGTCCAGAGTAGCCGGATACTAGATACATGTTTAAAATTGAATTTTCAGTACGCGGCCACAGAAGATATTTGGTCTAAATTCATATATTTATTATTGAAATCAATGAAAGAACTAAAGAAAATAGCTTACAGTTATTATAACTAACTAAAAAAATCGATCTTTCTTTAGAAGATTTTTGGCAACATAAGTTAAGCCTTTTTAGTGGCTAAGTCCAGAATACTTAGAATACGTAGATAAACTATATCTTGAGTCTTAAGAGCGGTTATTCCGATACTTCGAAATTCCATTATCCTGATATCGGTGGGACTAAGTGTGGGCTTATGAGATGCATCGCGCAATCTTGCAGCTTAACTATGGCTTTCTCTTAAATGTTAGAAGGCAGCGGAGTTTGCATAAGGGTGCTTTCTTTTCGATTGGACATATCTTTTAAGTAGAGTCTGTTAAATTTTTTTTATCTAACCAAAGTTAAATTACATTCTTTATACACGTACTGGAGTTCATGTTTTGAAAATATTCACTAGAAAGCGGAAGTTTTACGTAAACCCTAGTATTTCTTTGAAAATGTGGGGTGGCCGGATTTTTCAAGAAATTAATAATAACTGGGACAATCATGCAAACATTTTTTTACCTTTGAACATAAAATGCAACAGTTTTAAGAGCAATAAGTTTGAGAACATGTGATTAAAATTAGCCTGCTGTAAAGTTGGAAAAGAGTTAGGTGGCCAGGTACTTACCTGTACACTTACCTTTATCCAACTCTATTCACAAGTTTCATTAAATTGGCTACCAGCATGAACATTGCCCATTTAATTTGCATTCAGGAGGGATACAATTCTATGCAGCCGAGTGCAAGCCTCCAATCGAAATCGATTTCACTGTCAGATGAATATTCTCTATGTTAAAACATGTTGTTAGAGCGCCTCTACACTAAATGCGCATAGGGGCATTAGACAATCGGGATTGTGTCTACAGTTCTTTGGATTTCACATATTTACCCAGGGACAAGTTTATAATTTCAGTAGTTTCAATAAAAAAAAAAAAAAAAGGAGTATACTATTCATGCGTTTATACCCTTACATACTAATTTTGACTCATAGTTTGTAACACCCCTCAATACTCGTCGGAGACCCCTAAAAGTATATATATTTATGATCAGGACCCAAACATTAGACTATTAACCAATGTCCGTCCGTCCGTATCAACTTTTGAGGCCTTTAAATTTATTACGCTTAGATTGGTATTCCCACTAATGGTGTCCCATTTCTTTTTTACCAATTCAATAGCAAATTGTGTCGGTATATTGGTAGAAAGAGACACTACATCAAATGAAACTAGAACGTCATTTTCCCGAAGTTGTACACTCATTGCCTCATTTACAAAAATTAGAAAAGTTTTTCTCTGAGTTGACCGAATTTGATATTGAGTACTTTATGATTTTCCCCACACACTTTGGTAATTCATTACTAGAGTCCGACCGAACATTCGGCCAAATTTTCCACCTTCGGCCGAACATTGCATTTTTCAACCGTTTTTCCGAACATTTTTCGTATAAGCTATTTCGAGTAAGTCATTTCTTGTTTGTTTCATTTCTGTAGTGGAAGTTGCATCTGAATGAATGTTAGTTTGAATTTGTAGTTATTCACAGGCAATCAAACGGATTCATTAACAGGCTATTTTTTTGCTTTTATTTCTTTGTAAAATAAATAATTGTATATAAATTGTGTATTGGTCAAATTAATTTAGCGGATGATTTATTTTAGGTTCCTTGGTATTGCAGGTTGTACTACATTCGACTTTGGCAAAAATATTGACCTTCTGGCGGACTCTATTCATAACACGGCACTCAGGGAAAATGTCGGGTAAAGTATATGGAATAAGTCCCATTGCATAACCAATTTGACCAAAAAAGCCGACGAGGAATACCTACGCATCCCCTTACCAAACATATATAACAATTCAATTGGTTGCAAAATCTATATTAATAAAGTGCACGACTGCATCATATGAAACTTTCTCGGTACATGAGATGCGTTTTTGAATCGCAAAATGAATTGAAAATTAATGGTGAGAAATTTATTGAAATCACTTTTTATGTTTTTAAAAATTTGACTTTCTCACAAACGGCACATACGATTTTGATGTAATTTCGAACATTGAGCACTTTTAACATAGTTGTTCAAAATACAAAAAAATATGACAATCATTAGAGCCTTTTATAAGAAAACGAATTTAAGAAAATCGTTATATGAAAAAAAAATTTATTTCAAAAATCGTAGTATGCAAGTTTGTTCGACTTAATATGTTAGTTTTTGAGATATTGGCGGTTTTATAAATTATTGTTAATTGACTTTTTATCGAAAAACTGAGTATGCGGTATTTTTGGCCCCATCCCAAGTATCCTTAGTACAAAAAAGACCAAAATCCTTGGAGTCATTTTCTAGAAAAATAATGATAAGTGATTTTCACCAAAAAAATTATATGACAAGTAACGATAAAGCCAAAAATAAAAAGATACCCCGAGATGTAACCCCAAGAATCTTATATACGAACTTTGAAGCAAATTCGTCGAAACGTTTCGCCATTCGATGCCCGGACAGACAGACCGACGGACCCACTTTTTTGGACTTCTCTAAAGTCGTAATATCATCCCTCATACTCAGTATGAGTTCAAAATTTCCGCACAATCGCAAAAACTTTCTCTGTAGTAAACTAATGTATACGAGAAAGTTAAAAAAGGAAATAGCCAGGTCGACCCAGCGGGACGATTCAGCATCTTGTTCTGTGTGGAATACCGATTCACAATATGATCTGCCAACTATAAAGCCACAGAGCATACGACTTGCAATTAAAAGTGCAGTAATGAAGAAAGAGGAAGAAAGAGTTGGTAACACAGTTAGCCTTTTTGAAGTAAATAAAAAATGGAGGGCGAGAAAGCCAAAAAGTCTATACTGAGTTCCTGGACACAGGGACATAACCGGCAATGAAATGGCCAATGAGCTGGCAAGAAAAAGATTCGAAATGCATCGTGACCAGCTACTTCAGTCGATCGGGTCAGAACATAAAAAAAAACTGAACCAAAAGAGAGGCTGCAGCGATTAGGAGCTCGACGAGGACACCCCTCACTATATCTGTCACTGCCCGGGTCTCTGTCACTTGAGGAAAAGAACACTTGGATGTTTCTTCTTCCAAGACATTGAGGAGTTGTCAGATGTCTTACTCTTTGGAAACTGTTTCCATACCTATTCTGTTTGTTGGTTTTTATTTTTTTAAAAACACAAATTCAAAAAATTTTGTTATAACAAAACTCGGTTTGCTTGAATTCCAATTCGGGTTAACTCGGTTTGAGAAATTTTCTGTTTGGTACATCACTAGTTTCAGTTGAGTATGATAAATGTTTATTCCTCAAGTAGGTACCTATCGGGTCCTTTGGATCTGTACAGTGGAACAGGCTTTCGCTGAAACGTGTTACTGCTTCTTTTGCCAAACTCCAAAGAACGGCATTTCTCGGCTGCACACGGGCCTTCCCTAGCACCCCGGGCTCTGTTCTAGATGCCTTGATGAATCTTCCTCCCCTTGATTTATATATCATGGGGTGTACGCAAAAAACCATCTTTCGCTTAAAGAGAGGTGGTTTGTGGTAGCATGCGCACTGGAATTTTGAAGAACTTGCTCGAGAATTATCCATTGACCCCTGTCTTATGGATATGCCGTCTAATGCAATGACACCAGAAATCCTTCTGCGAAAAAACTACCACGTCAACTTTCCACAGGGAACGGAATGGCTTCGGTCAGGCTCTGAACTATGGATTAAATGCCATCGTATTTTCATGGATGGCTCCAAAACCGGACAGGGGTCTGGTGCTGGAGTCTTTGTGGAACGCGATGATATACGACTTTACTACCCCTTGGGTAAACATGCATCCGTTTTCCAAGCGGAGATTTTTGCCATCCTAATGGATATGCGCTATAGTGTGAACAACAGGTGGAGGGCTAGTGACATTTGCATCTGCAGTGATAGCCAAGCTGCATTAAAAGCGCTTCTAAACCCTCTTACCTCGTCCAAGTTAGTGCTAGAACTCAAGCTTTCTCTGAATTTGGTCAGAAGACTGAACACAGTGAATCTTGTCTGGGTACCAGGTCACACAGGCATCCAGGGAAATGAGATCTCGGATTAGCTTGCTTGCTTCTCAGGACCCGAACCTGTGTTGGGTCTGCCTGCATCTTTAGTCATGTCTTCTATCGATTCTTGGGTTTCTCGTGAACACAAGATTCGGTGGCGTGATTGCGGTGGATGTAGACAGACCAAACTACTGCGCCCGGACATCTGCAAAAGGTCAGCATCTTTTCTTCTATCTCTGAGGAGAATCCACTGTAGGCTGCTTGTAGGCGTTCTTTCGAGTCACCAAGCTTTTGCTAAGCACTTAAATGTGTTGGGCCTAAGCGAAACCACTACCTGTCCTGCTTGCGGTGAGGAGGATGACACAGCAGAACACTTTCTCTGCAGTTGTCCGGCCTATGCTCGCATCAGGTGGCGGATCTTCGGGGCTGACGTGGTGAGTGCCGAACATCTAAGCTCTTTATCACTGAAGCTCCTTGTCGTTTTTCTTCGAAAGACGGGAAAACTAAGTACATTAATGGAAGGTGTCTGAATGGTAGTACAATGGACCTGTAGTTGTGTCTGAGCGGGATAGTACCAACCTCCGACAAAATAAAAAAAAAGGTACCTATCTAAATACATGCAAAATCCATAGTACTTCAGTTCCAATTCACAAATTTTAAAATTCACATCGTTATCGTTAAGTCAATACCTGTATTCGCAGGAAAGATGTCCCTCATCTCTACACTCTAATGCCTATGTATACGTACAAGACTTGCAAAAAAAATTTGTTAATTTTATAAAAATCCGACCCTATTTATAATCCAAATAAGTATCATCAATCCGTTTGCATTTCATTTTGAACCTGTTTTAACTGATTTGTAATAAAAAAAAAAATCTCGCGCCAAAAATCCTTGCCTTCACCAGACTGTGAAATCGTAATTTTTCTCTCCGAATCTGCATCTTCATCGAAAGGCTTCTTCCTTCTGTTTATTTTTTTTTGTGTTTCTTGTTAGGTACTCGCCGTACTCGTCACCATGACTCCAATTCTTCATGTCATTGATGAATTTTGTCGCACGTATTGAATTAAGGCAAAAAAGTGGTAACGATGTCATAACACAACATTCCATGGACATTGAGGTATAAACGTTAAATTTGTATAAACTATAAAGCGCAACCCATTGTCAGCTCCATACACAGCCCCAGAGAGACACGACCGGTGCGTGTGTCACACACAACTCACATGAGCGGAGGATAAGGGTACATGACTTTTTGTTGGTCTTACTGGTATTCAGTGGAACGTTTGCTTAGCCGTTTGCCGGAGTCAATGCGGTGTGCATATGCACCAACAAACAAGTTCTCCGATCATTGACGCTACGACTTTTGCTACACTTCGGATCGAATGTCACCGCTTCGAGGTGGTCCTGCCATCTCCAGTTAGGCGACGATCTTGCACCGATTGGTAACAAAATAGGCTTGTGGCTTTTCGACAAATTCGCAATCAAACAAGTGGAAAATTCTTAATAAATTGTTAATTTTGATGGGAATTTTTTTTATAATTAAATGGAATTTTTCGATAGAAGTAGAATTGACTGGGACATCTGGCATTTGGATAAGAGATATGCAATTTGTTTACTTTTTTTATCAAAAAATATTTACTGTCAGGATGTGTGTCGATGGTAACAAGAAGGGGACGCAATTCCGACATTTAAATTTCAATTCTTCCCATATGATGAATTGGAAGAAACACATTTAAGGACCTACTATTTCCTAGAGTGCTCTTAATGGGTAAAATTTCCTCGGAAAAAAACTTAACAATGTCAAAAAAAATTTAAAACTACGAATAAAACCCTGATTTTTTTTATACAGTTTTCTTTGTATTTTTCATGATCAGAATCAATTTAAACGTTGACTTTAAAACAAATTTTTGCATACTTTTATGCCACTTTTAATTTACTTTTTTTTAGAAACTTGAAGAATTTTTTTGACGAGACGATTAGAAATGGGGAAATATATAAAATCAGATAAAAATAAAGTGCACGACTGCGTCATATGAAACTTTCTCGATACATGAGGTGCGTTTTTGAATCGATTTGATTTATTTAAATCACTTTTTTGGTTTTTAAAAAATTTGATATTCTCAAAAACAGCACCCACGATTTTGATGTAATTTAGCAAATTGGACACTTTGAACATAATTGTTCGAAATAAAAAAAATATCAAAATCGTTAGAGTCGTTTTTGAGAAAACGAATTTAATTAATATTTTAATTAATATGAAAAAAAAAATTATTTAAAAAATCTAAGTATGCAGATATGTTTGAGTTTATAGTACAAAAAAAAACTGTACATTTTTTTGAAGTTCCCTTTATTAGTTTTTGAGATAGTTCCCATTCTATAAATTACCGTTAATCGATTTTTTTCCAAAAACTGAGTATGCAGAATTTCTGACACCATCCCAAACATCATTAGTACAAAAAAAGACCAAAATCCTTCGAAACGCTTTTGAGAAAATTAGTGATAAGTGATTTTCACAAAAAAATTTGTATGTAGCGTTATTCAAAAGATAAGGTAAAAAATAAAAAGAAGCCCCGAGATGTAACCCCAATAACCTCATATACGAACTTGGAAGCAAATTCGTCGAACCGTTTCGCCAAACGGCGCCCGGACAGACAGACAGACAGACAGGCCGACGGCGACGGGCGGCATTGGAGGGCCCACTTTTATGGACTTCTCTTTAGTCGTAACTTTCTCTTTAGTATACTAATGTATACGAGAGAGTTAAAAAATAGACGTTTGAGATTATAAAATTACACTTCGAAATACGTGTAGGAGCACTCGCATTTAAAATGAACCCCCAAACCGTTTGCCAACCAGTACTGATTCAGAATGAAAAACAAGTTTTTACTGAAACAGGATTCCCTACCGAATATTTCGATCCATTCCTAACGCATATGGAGCATAATTTTGTTTCATTATTAAGAATCGTCCTACACTAAATTTTTCAAGACATCTGCTTCTAGCTATCAGGTTCAGCTTTAACTTACTTTTACTTTACTTTTTGTGGCGCCTACAGTCCGAGCTGGACTACGGCCTCAACCAACAAGCCCGTCCAGCCGAGCTTAACAAGCCATCTGTGTGGACAGTCAAGCAGCATTAAATCAGTCGGCTCCAACCTTCTAAACGGGAAATGCGTCACAGATTGCCTCTTGGCACTCAGGGCTTTAGGTCATCACGAAGTTCTTTTCTGCTGGGTTCCTGGAAACGTTGGGGTGAAAGGAAACGAAAAAGCAGACGAATTGACCAGACACAGCATTGATATACCTTTCCGCCTTTCAACACTGCGACTTTTGTTGACGGCGTCGCCACACAACTGGCAAAGAAACAATCTAGCAACACCAACGGTTGCGTCATAACCCGAAGTCTGTGGCCTGATATCAAAGTCCGTAGTATCTCTTAATAGAATTCAAATCCGGATGCTTGTCGGGGTATTAACCGGACACTGAATCATCGGAAGCGTGGCTAAAAGGCTAGGGCTCTTGCAAACGAAGAGGAAATCGAGTCTGTGGAACATTTTCTATGCCACACCCCAGCTCTACAGGAACGCCGCTCATCCTGCATGGGACTACGGTTCTTCGAAAGTTTGGACGACTTCGATATGGTAGCTCTATCCGACAGAAAACTATTCCTAGACAGATCGAACTGGTTTTTTTTAGCCACATGTCCTTACATGTACAAACTAGAGAGCTGCATGAATGGCAAAAAACCACGTTTGAATGAACAATGCCAAATATGAGTTGAATGCAATAGAATGCGAAGCCGAATATGTTTGAGTGAGTGAGTGCGGTCAGGCAGAACTCGGACGCACAACATTCAAACCAAAGAAAACGAAGTGGGTATGCGTTGGAATCAGCGTTGCCACAAAGATACAAGTGTATCAATTTGGATACATTTTTGTTTTCGTGCAAACATTTGATACATAGATACTTTTTTTCTATTTTTCTTCTAATTGATACGTTTTTAAATTTTCATCAAAAATCTGGCAGCATCAATTGTTCGATTTCATAACATTCAGAATATTTCACGTATTGTACATGCACGACCTGACTGAAGTTGCTCTGTGTGTTTCTATTAACAAGTTGTCATTGATTGGTGGTAGTTTGTGTTTTGCTATATTTAAATTCATTTACAATTTTAAAAATAAATGCCAACTTATTTTTAAAATTCTAATATGGACTATTAAATAAAAGTCATTTGGTGGATTTTTGTCATATCCATAACTTGACCCGGATAATATCCGGATCTTCCAACCACCAAGGAAACTAAACTATAGTTTATGATTGTTACGATGCTTATGATAAATCATTTCTTTTGATGTCATTCCTACAGATGGCTCGAAAACAACAGAGGCTGGGATCTTCTCAAAAGACCCAGAACTAAGAGTGTCTATAAGACTACCGGGCACAAGCAGCGTCTTTCAATCAGAGGTTCGGGCTGTCCTCGAGGCTGCTGAGCAAATGATGATGAAATCGATATTCCAAGAGATATTGCTATCTACATCGACAACCAGGCCGCACTTAAGGCAATGGAATCAACAAACATAAATTCTGATATAGTCAGGAAATGCAATCAGAACTGAGTGAGACTATGCTGGGTGCCAGTACACTCCGGTATTGAAGGCAATGAGTAGGCGGATGAGCTTGCAACAATAGGAGGGCTACTCAATAGTCGTGAGGTTGTTGACATACAACATCCCCTCTGCATAATCAGGGGAAATAACTTTAAGGACTGCCATCCTAAAGGTGGTCAAGTCTTGGGACACTCGGGGTCAAAAGCTCTATGGCTATTTCTCGACTGTAAGAGCTCCAGGAAGTTTATAAAACTTAGCAGGTATAAGCTTAGAATATTCGTAGGAATCCGGAGTGTGCCTCTTCCGAAAACATGCAAAGAGACTCGGACTGTCTTCTGCAGATTCTGTGGTAAACTGCAGGCAGATATGGTTATATTGTGTGAGTGCGAGGCAATTTCTTCTTCTTCGAATCTTGGGAGGAAATAGATGGTAAAAACTTTAAAGGACTTAAAAGGGAAAGTGTTGAGGTTTTTTGCCTACCGTTTGAGTACATATTTACCCGCTTCCCAGGGATCGCAATAAGTCAGCTTCAGTGCCTAGTGTTGCGTGTGATAACTCTTACATCACACCCCTGGAGCGTGGAATGGAATTATATTTTAAAACGTTCAAGCGTTATTATACTTCAAAAAAAATAATTGGATTAAAATGGCAGTTTCTCTTTTGAAATTACTATCTATCTTAAGCGTCGTAAGACGTCAGCCTTCATACTAAGAACTGCCAACTTAAAAAATCAACTAAAAATTAAAAAAATTGATTTATCTGTCTTGATGGAGTTGATACATTTAACAATCTGAAATAAAGGTACATTTGATACATTTTTTAAAAGGAAAAGATATATTTTTCAAAAACTCAGCGGCAACGCTGGTTGGAATAAGAGGTTGGTTTTTAATTGTTGTTGTCTTGTCGCGCATAAAGAAAAAGAAAGAAGAATGGAAAAACGACAGTCTACCGCTTGCGTCTCTTGAATCGAACGAAATGAATGCACCCAAAAACTCGAGTAATTCGAGTGTCTGTGGCTGTGCCAAATTTTTCATTGCGCTTTACGCTTCTTTTATTCTCATTCATTTCGATGAGTGCCGTCTAGTGTGGGACACAACACGCACTCACATAGCTACTCGTTCGTTTCATTGTGTGCCTCGCACTCACTCAATTCAATTCAATTCGAGTCCATTCACTTTAACGTATGTTGGGAGTGAAGCCATGCAGCTCTCTAGTACAAATAGAGCACTCACAAAGGAGCTTCACGGCTACCGGGTGTAATTTTCGTCTGGTGCAAGACTGCCCTCCTATTTCTAACATAAACTGACATGACAGAAATCTTGGTATATATCTGTCAAATGTTCTTATTTACTTACTTAACGGGCTCCCGACCCGTGAAGAGTCCCTGCCTTAGATACGGCTGCCTTCGATCCTCTGCGATCAAACGCACGCTGCTTCCAGTTGTCCAGACCAAGCGCTCTGGCATCCGCGATGGCTTGGTCTTTAAAACGGAGGTTCGGTCTTCCTTGTCGTCTCGAACCTGGGGCCTGGGATTCGAAGATTCTCTTGGCTGGAGCGTTGTTGTCCATTCGCATGATGTGGCCGAGCCAATGTAGTCGACGAGTTTTAGCTTTTCGGACTATATCCACATCTTGGTACAGCTCATAGAGTTCGCGGTTGTATCTTCTCCTCCATTCGCCCTCCTCGCACACAGGACCAAATATCCGTCCAAGGATTTTCCTTTCAAAGGATCACAGTATTAACTCTCCTTTCCTGCTTGTCGTCCAGCACTCGGCGCCGTATAGTAGAACTGGCAGGATAAGCGTTCTGTAGAGCATGCACTTTGTCCTTCGAGTTTTGAACCCATTTGTTTTGCCAAACCGATGTAGCAGCGGTTTCATAGGGTAATTCTTCGACGGATCTCCACTAAGATGTCATTTGTGGAGTTGATGTTTACCCCAAAGTAGATGAACTCCTTAACTTCCTCGAAGTTGCTGCTATCAACAGTGACATTTTGTCCTAGTTGGTGGACAGATGATTGTTTGTTGGCTGATAGCATATATTTAGTCTTGTCCTGATTTATGTCAACTAATTTCGCCTGTTCTTCAATAGCCGTGAATGCCTCTATCACGCATACCCCAGCAGTTGGACTAATCTGTTGAAGAGAGTGCCTTGCGTGTTGATACCTGCCCTGCGCACTATCTGCTCAAGAACAAGATTGAAGAAATCAGACGAAAGCGCATCTCCTTGCCGAAATCCGGTGCATGTTTGAAAGAGTTCAGATGAGCTGCTGCCAAACTGCACATTGCATCGCGTGATATCTAGTGTCATGCGACACATTTAGATCAGTTGTGACGGGATCCCGAATTCGGCCATCGCCACAAAAACCTCCTGACGATGAATGCTGTTCTATGCGGCTTTAAAGTCGATGAAGAGATGGTGTGTCTCGACTTGAAACTCGTTGGTCTTTTCCAGGATTTGCCTTAGTGTGAAGATTTGGTCTACATTTGATCTGCCAGGCCGGAAGCCACACCGGTACGTGCCGATTAGTGTGTTGCAGAAAGGTTTGAGACGTTGGATACGATCTTATATGCGACATTATGCAGGGATATGCCTCGATAGTTCTTGCAAGACATAGGATCGCCTTTCTTGTAGATGGGACATATGGAGCTGATGGTCCAGTCATCGGGCATGCTTTCCTCCACCCAAACTTGGTTGATGATTTGGTGCATGCGCCCTACCATAAGATCATATCCGTATTTGAAAAGCTCTGCAGGTAGACCATCAGAGCCAGCGGCCTTGTTGTTCTTTAGCTCTTTTATAGCTACGCCAACCTCTTCTATACTGGGCGGAGGGACTGGTTCTTCATTGACTGGACGCGGGTTCTCTTCTTGCCCCATCACTCTCTCTACATTTTGTCCGTTTAGCAGCTGCTGGAAATGCTGCTTAAATACATCTACTATTCCCTGAGCGTCGGTGACTAGGTGTCCATCGCTGTTACAAAGAGACTGCGTTCCGGTCTTAAAGCCAGCAGCCAGTTGCTTGGCTTTCTTATAGAACTTCCGGATGGTTTTTTGGTCGCGGAACTCTTCGATCGTATTGAGCTGAGAGACTGCGTGCTCTCTTTTCTTTCTACGCAGGATCATCTTCTCCTCCCGTCTCCTGGCTCGGTACTCATCCCTTGCTGCCCTTGTTTTCCTCTGCAGCGTTCTAATGTGTGCATCTTCTGTCACCTTTTTCCGGTATACGCATACATCATCATACCACGGGCTTTTTCTCTGGGGTGGCTGGTATCCTAGGGTGGTTTCAGCTAACTCCATGATGATGTCGCGATACTGAGACCACTGGTTGTTGGCGTTTGTGGTAGGTGAAAGCACGGTGGGGAGTTTCTCACTCAGGCGCTCTTTGTAGGCTCCGGCAACTCCAGATGTGCTAAGGCGTCCAAAGTCGAATTTCTTCTTTTGGGCAGTTCGCAGATTTTTCTCGTTGGACAGTCGAGCTCTGAATCGGCTCCGTAGGCTCCGTCCAAGAGGTCATAGAATTCCTCCTTGATAGGGCCCTCAGCCTCGTCGGGAGGGGGCGTGTGCACATATGAGGCTTATGTTTGGAATGTAGCTCTGATGCGGATCACAGCCAGGCGATCACTTATCGGCTTGAAGTCAATTACTTTGGATCTAAGCCGATTTCCCACGACGAATCCGCATCCTAACATGTGCAATCTGCTATAGTCTCTATAGTCTCTCCCATAACTAAATGTTTTTGACGTGGTCGGGAAGTTACCCTGACGGCACAACACCCAACCTGGAGGGCCAGGCCCTGTTCTTGACCCTAGGACAGTAGGCCGGTAATTCCGGTGCCGGTAACCCACTTCGGGGATGTGAGTGCTGCCGTTGACCCATCAAGGGCTCATCCGCCACCAACTCTTTTCCAACACCCTGGCTTAGTGTTGGATATCCCTATAGACCTGGGCTTCAAATAAGTCGAAGCAGCTCATATAGGGAAACAGGAGAAGTGCCTTAGTGAGCTGGTACTCCTCCCCCCCTCTCTCGTCAGCTGCCGCCAATGACCTTCCAAAGGGGTTAGTTACCCCATCTCCAGTCGAGGTACTAGGCACCCAGCAGTCACCACGGGGAGGTGAGAAGTAGGAGTTGATGGTGTTATTCTAAAGTGAGGACGCTTGTGTTCTCATATAATCGCAATCACCATCCTTTTGACCACCATAATGGTCAAATGTCTGCCGTACAGAATATGTCAGAAACGCAAATAAATGGCTATTAGACGACATGGCGACTTGTTCCAAAAAAAATTATATGAAACTTGACATACAATTTTGTGTCTCGTAAACGACATTGACGTGCCCATATTGCAACAACATTTTGCATAAATTGTAATTTGTAAATTTAATAATAGCATTTAGTACGACAGATGTTGTGTTACTAATCTAAGTTTTACTTCCTGATCCCTGTGTAGTTTTTGTTAGTCTTCAACCATTTTCCCAAAATTTCAGTTCTAAATTGTCATTATTTCATAACAACAAGGCAAACCTCAGCAGTAGACAGACAGGACAGACATTCACTCAATAATAAATAACTAAAAGTTCTCTCGGTTAGATTCCAAATGTACTTCAATTTTTGTGTGGGCGATTGACGACGGTATTATATTAGGTTACGTGCATACCCATTGCATGCACAGCACAGTTTCCATAGGAACCAAGTGCAGCCATTATCGCATTACCACAATCGACGATATAAAACAAATGACAAATGACATCCCAATTGACATTTTGTAGTGTGTAGGCCCCGCAATTCAATTATCATCGTTCATTGTCGTTGCCCCTCAATAGTCGTGTACGGACTTGGTATGTTGCGGACAGAGTTTTTCTTCGAGCACTTCGTGGTGGTGTCCTGTCCACTATCGGCATTTCGAAGATATTTCGATCCTTTGCCTTAATTGACTTGTATATTGGAACAACGCGCATTGGACGCTCGTTATGATTGATGGTCAGTCGGCACTGTTTATTTTATATCAATACATTCCCCACATTCGATCTTTGGTTGTGTTGCTGCCATCCGCATAACGCAAGTCCTCATCAGCGACCGACCGACCGACCGACCAACTCGAACTATGTCCCGGACGACAGCTCGCAGGCCGCGTCGATTGTGGTAGTAAGGCTGTGAAATTGAAACATTTTCTTGAATTGGCCATTTGTCATGGTTTAAGATTTCGACGGCTGTATCGATTGATTGATTACATTCATCTCGGTAGTTATATAGCGAAAGGTATGTGTCAACGTACTCACACACTCATGCAAGATGTGAAGGGTGTAGGTAGAGAGGTACGCCTTTTTTTGTGTGGGATATTATCAGGTTGACAGTTTGGTATGAGCAGTTAAATTGATTCGTAATTAATAGAGTAAGCGCGCGATTTTGTTTTTGTTCGATAAATGTCTTTGATTTTGGTTAGATTTAGGTGTACCTAACTTCCCACACTCCAAAGGATGCGCTCATCACGTTAAAAGATTCTAGTTTGCAGAGAGACAATATTGGCTTCAGATACTAAAGGGTGATCCATTTCGAGGCTCCCTACCTTTTTAAAGAAAAAAACACAGAAAATTCAAATTTAATGGAGAATGTTTATTATCATTTGAAAGAACATTCTTTGGCATTTATTTTTTAAAGATTATGTCTATCAAATGTTGGCCGTTGCTACGTCGCAGATGGTCCATCCGTTGAGTCCAATTTTCGATCACTCGTTCGAGCATTTCGACTGGTAACTGGCGAATGACACGCGTGATGTTTTCCTCCAAGGCCTGAATCGAAGCGGGTTTGTCGGCATAAGCTTTTGACTTTACATATCCCCACAGGAAAAAGTCTAACGGTGTGATATCACACGATCTTGGTGGCCAATCGACCGGCCCAGAACGTGAAATGATGTGCTCACCGAAATGTTCTCTCAATAAGTCCATTGATTGATGCGATGTGTGGGAAGTGGCGCCGTCTTGCTGAAACCAAATGTCGCCGAGATCACGAGCTTCAATTTCAGGCATCAAATAGTCGGTTTTCATGGCACGATAACGGTCGCCATTGACGGTTACGTTCGCACCGGCATAATTTTTAAAGAAATATGGACCGATGATTCCACCGGCCCACAAACCACACCAAACCGTTGTTTTTTCTGGATGAAGTGGCAGTTCTTCAATCTCTTCAGGTTGCTCTTCGTCCCAAATGCGGCAATTTTGTTTGTTTACATACCCATTGAGCCAGAAATGGGCCTCATCGCTAAACAAAATTTGCCTCGAAAACGTCGGATCTTCTTGGAACTTTTCAAGAGCCCATAGAGCGAAGCGATGTCGCTTGGGAAGGTCGAGCGGCTTCAGTTGTTGCACAAGCTGTATTTTGTAAGCTTTCAATTTAAGATCTTGACGTAAAATGCGCCAAGTCGTTCCATACGTCAGTCCGAGTTGCTGCGAACGGCGCCGAATCGACTCTCTACGGTCTTCGTGTACACTCTCAGCTACGGCCGCTATATTTTCTTCACAGCGTGCTGGACGTGGTCGATTCAGTCGAATATTATCCAATAATGAATGCTGGGTCTCAAAATGGGTGATGGTGTTGCGAAAAGTACGCTCAGTAGGCCGATTATGTTGACCATAGCGAAGTGCACGAAACACATTCCTCACAGAACGTGAATTTTCATAATGAATTTGAACAATTTGTAAACGTTGTTCACGCGTAAGTCTTTCCATTATGAAATGCCAAACAATACTAAACAAAAATAACATGACAGCATGACACGACTCACACGTGATCTGTCAAAAAAGGCTATTGAAAAAAGTATCTCTACTTGGATCACCCGTTAATTTCTAGAACCGGAACGTCAAGGGACATGAGAGTATGGACGTGAACTGTGCAGTAAGTCTACACTCTAAAGCTTGAGTTTGCCCTCATATGGTACAAGGCCGATAATTGCGAAAATTGCGTCATATATCAAGCCTGCCATCAAAGATTGCGTATATTAGGATTCGGATTCGGAGAGGGGATCGAGAGGTGATCGATGAGACAATATACTCGACGATGGTGAAGACCCTATCAAAGAGGAGTCGAACCGCCAACCAAATCGACCATGAGTTGCTTGGGATCTAACATCTTGGACGTGCATACTTTCCGAGCGGCAAACGTCGACTCTAACAACTTTCTTTTCGAAATCTGGCGTTGGACGCCTTAGCACACCTGGAGAAGTCAGAGCCTACAAAGGACGCCTGCGTAAGAAACTCTCCACAATGTCTTCACCTAATACAGGCGCTAACAACCAGTGCTCCCAGTATAAACGCACGCCACTCGCCGGCTGCTGGCTTTAAGATGGGAGCGCAGGCTCTTCGGAACAACCAAGGAAACCAACGCGACCGGAATGTATTTAAGCATTTCCAGGAGCTGCTAAGTGGGCGGTACTTAGTTAGAGACACTGATATCGCAAGAAGGGAACCAACGTCAAGTCAAGCAAGAATGAGTGTCGCCACCTAGTATAGAACAATTTGGCTTAGCAATAACAACGTTAAAGAACAAGAAAGTCACCGGCTTTGATGGCCAGAAAATATCTTCAAGTGTTCAAATACGGAGGAATGATGTTTTGGTGGAGCGCATGTATCGAATTATTAACCAACTATCGGAGGGGGGAAGTATATTCGAAGACTGTACCATCAGCTCCGTATGCCCCATCTACGAATTCCTAGAAGAAAGGAAAGGAACTGTGAGTTCAGTGGTTAAATGCGTTTGTACTCCTAAACGGGGTAAACGAATTATATCTTAGTGCAGATCTGTCGTAGAATTACCCTAGCCAACTGTTACTCATGCAGTTTGGCAAAACAAATGGGTTCTAAACTTCTGACTCGAAGGACAAAATGTAAGCTCTGCAGAACCCTTATCCTGCCGGTATTGCTGTACGGCGCCGAATGGTAAACGATATGCAGAAAGTTCCTCCCTCAATTTCAAAAATTACTTGAATGTAAGAACTTCAAATCTGAGTCTAAACAAGGAGGTTCGAATCAACAAGGAAGACCGAACCTCCGTTTGAAAGACCAAGTCATCGCGGATACTATAGCCCTTAGTCTACGTAACTGGAATCAGCGTGGTCGGGATAGCAAATGATGGAGGCTAATATGTCTCAGGCATTCCTCATCCCACTAAACTGTTCTTCATCAAGACCATGACAGTTTAATTTTTAGTGAATCGCATATCGGTCCATTGTAGCGGCCTTTGTAATATAATCTCTCCGAAAATATATGATAGCAATTAACCCCGAAAATAGTATTTGGATGGTCCAAGGAACTCTTCAAGCCAAGATCGTGATGTGAACGATCTACATTACTTTTGTTTGCCTCTTGCTTGAGGTGTACTACGATGGTGTATCGTAGTCTCCGTTCTAGCTTGTTCACATGTTCAGAATCGAAAGGTTTCAAATTGCGACCGATTTAAATTGCCGCCCTATTAAAATCTTAATTAAGGCTTGTATAGCAGCGGTCTCAGCAGGAATGAAAACCGAGTTAGATGCCCAATATCGCGTCAAAAAGACGGAAGTGCAGCGTAGTTTAAGACGTGACTAACGTCAGTACAACGATTCCATTGCCTCTAGGGCTGAAGAGGCAGCAAACTGGTTGACAGTAGGACTGCTTACAAAATCACCAAGGAGCTCATTGGTGGTCCAATGGAACTCCAAACAACATCCAGGGATGAGTTTGGATTGTAACCTATTAATTTCATATGAGGACCAGCTTACTAGATGAAGAGAACATGTCCCTACAAACTCCAAACTAAATCAACTAGACGATGGTGGTGTGATCTCGAATTCAAAGGAGTACGCCGAAGTAACAAATGGTATACGCACCGGATTTCCCAGTAAAACAGAAATAATAACCGCAATCAAGTTCCTCAAGAAAAACGGTGAGTGTTGATGGCATCGGCTGATTTACCTCACCCGCTCGTATGGAGAGCGTGGAATAGTGAGCAATTCCTGCAGCAGTGCAAAAGAGGGATGATCATTAAGCTTCCCAAAAAGAGAAATTTGAAGGACCGTGGAAACTGGTGAGGTATATTATGCGTTCTTCAGGCCGTACAAAGAACATCTAAATTTAGTTCTCGCCGTCGAACAGACAGGCTTTCGCGCTGGATCTGCCATAGACCACATTAAATCCATACGAATCATAACTATTTATCGACCTTGAGAAGGCTTTCGACAGCTTGAATCGAGTTGCTATATGGTTGGCTTTGCACAGAAGGCGCATTCCAGATAAACCCATAGCTATGGGTTTACTAGGCTACATACAAGGATGGTAAGTGTCACGTTTTATACAATGGTAAGGTGTCGGAGGATTTTGAAGTAAAAAGTGGAGTACCTCAGGGGTGCATACTGCCACCACCATGGTTCTTGGTAGTTATCAGCGATGGACTCCATGCAGCATTGACGGAAGGCAACTATGGAATTTGTTGGACAATGACATCTTACCTTAAACAACTAGACTACGCTGACGATATTTGCCTCTTTTCACATCCGATAATGGACCTTCATAGGCCCACAATCTAGAAGCTGAGGCAAAAAAAGTGGGTCTCAAAATAAACACAACCAAAACAAAAGCCCTAAGTACTTCTATCACCCGCCCTCAACTCAACATTGCCGGACATGAAAGTCGAAAAAGTCGACAACTTTCTTTATCTAGAAAGTGTGGTCTCGGCTAACCGCGGTGGCACCTACCTAGATGTCTGCAGCAGAATCGGGAAGGCTAAAGCTGCCCTGGACAGCATAACGCCCTACGCATATGTGGCGCAGAGCAGTCGAAAAAGGACTCGAGCTCTTTAGCAATGTGTTAGGGAGAGCTAAAACGTGTTGCAGAGTTCCGAACAAGATGGTGCGTAGGCATTGCCCCCCTCCCCCGGGGTTGAAGAACTTATGTTTGCATGCATTAAAATCTTAAGAACCTCAAGTTCTCCTAAAAAATGTACGGACTGGAAGTTGCTGACATTTTATTCATTGCGAGTCTTTTTACAAGTCCACTTCCGTTAACACCAACAATCTTCGCAATTTAAGGCTATAATGGCGTAGGTAAGCTCGAACTCGTAAATTGCAACTGTAGTTCTCCCTCAAAATTCGATCTACTTCTCCATTCTCAGTTTTTAAGTCTAAGTATTTAACCATTCGTTTTCGACAGGTTCAGCAGTTTCAGATAATTCGTCACTATTCTTGTGGTTTTACATATGCGACTAACTTGCTACTATCGATTAAATTGAATATGAAATCATATTTCATTTCTTTGATATAATATGGCCTCCAGATTAAAGACTTTGCAGTTTGATAGAAAAATTAAATATATTTTGAAAATCCTTATCCATTTGGGACTTCACAGTGAAGTAAAGCCTATACTTCTATTGCAAACTTTGATCGAACTGACAAGTTCTTTTACGTACTTTATTGACACTTTGTGCGTAGATCCGTTTAACTGTTCTTCACATTTATTAGCTTTGGCCGATTTTTTTATTGTTAATACCTGAAAACTACATCAATGTTCGTATATACCATTCAACAAATCTACACATGATGTCTGTTTTTATGTAATACGTATCTGGCTACATCTATCAAGGTGCGGCACGCCTACGACTTCTTTGTATGTAGCTACAAGCCTACTACTTTGGTATAAAAAAAAAATATAGGCCATACCATAAAGACCCTGTAAACTAACGTTGTCCACACCCTTCTATTCGCGTCAAAACAATCAGATATTCGTCCCAATAAAAACTCAATTTAATGGTCGCAAACTACTTAATTCAATTGATCGTAAAGTGGAGTTTTCCATCATGCTCAAGCCTTCGCCAATCAACAAAGCTAAAAGCCAAATGTAAAATCTGAGCTTTGTTATACAACCATCAGAAATTAAGTCATCGTTGCGAGATGCACTATCGCATTGATGGTCGTCAATATTTAGGGTCGCATTTGACATACAGTAGATACAGTAGATCTGAAGCTGGATTTACATATCACTGAATTACCTTTTCTTATCGAGACTATTGTTGTATTGAAGCAGTTATTGATGGACACTTAACCTCCATGGTAGCTAATTGTATTTGAAGAGTTGGAAATTGGATTCGAAATGAAAAATTACGTTCCCTTCAAAACGGATCATTAATTCTTATTCGATGATCATTAATCTATCAGAAATGTGGAGCTCTACGATGAACCAAAATTATTTTTCGTTCTATTTTGTATGAGAAGTTAAAAACGAACGCAATTGGAATTTGATATTGAGTTAAAAAAAAAAAATTCTAAAATTAATTAGTCTCAGTACTTTGAGTACATTCGATTGTTATATTCGATTGATCTAAGAGAATGCTGAGCGGATAAATATGATACGCATTCAATTGAGTTCAAGTAGCAAGACCACCCGTAATGTGTTTCTTTTCAGCAACTATAAATGATTAATAGTTTCTGTTAATTGCAAAATGACCACTAAATTGTATTAAATCTTTCTAACTGAGCGATGCCGAAAACCAGAACTTCTTTAGTTACTTAATTCATTTATTTCAATGTAAGGGGTAGACCATCTGTAGATTCTTTACAAAAATAACTGTACCGTAAAAAATTATCAACTGTTTTTAAGTTTGTTGCGCCATTAAAAAAAATGCAAAGGTATTATTATTATATTTCATTGTTTTTTTTTCGAGGTATAGTACTTCGAATTGAAATAAAACACAAGAAAATCGTTTTAATGTCCATCAATTTTGGCTTTATTGGAAGGATAATTTTATGCAATTAATGTTTAGATATGATTTCGGGCATGTGGCCGCCGCGGCCGGTTCGAATAAAGAGGTCCAATTTTCAACCACTTTTTCAAGCATTTGGGGCTGTATGTCGGCAACAACGTTACGAATGTTGGCTTCTGTTGTGGCAATGAGAAGTACATCGTTCAACAACTAGGTGTGAATGTGAATGCCAACCCTGTACTTACGCAGCCGATTTAACAATACAGAGTTGAGTAAGCATTGGGCAGTGGCGAACAACGCATCAATGTATTTTAAATTTTTTATGTACACACGGACATAACAGCTTCCAAGTCCACTAAAGTTTCTGGTTTCTTGGCGGAGGCGAGAAAAGAAAATAATCCAATGGTGTCAAATCGCACGATCTTGGTGTTGGTTATGCGCTCATCGAATGCCTTCTTCAATAAATCGATTGTGACGTGCGCTGTGTGGCATGTAGCGCCGTCGTGTTGGAACCACATATCATCCCCATTCATGACATCCAATTGGGGAACAAAATAGTCGGTTTTTCATGGCTCTCTACTGGTCTCCATTAACGGTAACTGATTCTCCAGCATCATGTCGGAAGAAGTATGGCCCAGTGACTCCACCAGCCCATAGAGCACACCAAACAGTCAGTTTTTGTGGATGTAATGGCGTTTCAAGGGTCTTATGTGGATTCTCTTCACTCCAAATGCGGCAATTTTGCTTGTTGACGTAGCCATTCAACCCAAAATGAGCCTCATCACTAAACAAAATTTGCGTTGAAAATCAGCATCGATATCAATCTCATTTTCGGCCCATACACCAAAATCACGACGCATTGCATGGTCTCGCGGCTTTAATTCTTGCACAAGCTGGATCTGGTAAGGTCGTAAGAAGAGATCTTTGCGCAAAATCTTGAATAAAGTTGATGAACAAAGCTCCAAATGCTGTACACGGTGGCGAATCGATTCATTCGGGTCCTCTTCAACACATTGCTCTACAGCGGCAATTGTTTCTTTGGTGCGAATTTTTCGACGTCTCTGCGGATGCGTATTCTCACATAGAGTAAACGTAGTGCGAAAGCGATCCATGTTAACCCAATTAATTATTTTCGAAATAAATTTGCACGATTTGTTCATTTGTCAACAAATTGAAAACAAATTGAACATTGTTGTAAGGTGACTGTTTTAAATATATTTTATTTTTGATTGTCTAAATACAAATGGAAAGGAAAAAGGAAACTATAAAGTACATTAGTACAATGGGAGGAATGCAAATTACAAAGTAACAATTAACTAATGTCTGTGCGATATAAGAAGTATAGGGTCCGCAAATAACTTTTTTTTTGAAAATGCTATAAAAAAACTACTGAATATTTTCTCAAATTTCTTTTTTTCTTTGAAAGTACAATCCTTCCGGTTAATAATGGAAAATAATTTCATTCAAATGGCTGCCTCGGATGGCCATGCAGTAGCCTACACAATCGGTCCAATTTTTAAGCACATTATCGATTGTGTGCAGCTGTATTTCACCAATGGCTTCACGAATATTGTCCTTTAAAGCGTCAATTGTCTCTGACATGTCGGCGTAACACTTATCTTTTACGGCACCCCACAAATAGTAGTCCAACGGTGTCAAATCGCAGCTCCGCGGTGGCCAAACGACATCAGCTCTGCGGCTGATAATGCGATCTTCAAAAACAGGGCGCAAAACATCGAGTGTAGCTTCGGTTGTGTAGCACGTAGCGCTGTCCTGTTGAAACCAAATGTTGCCAATATCCTCCTCTTCAATTTTTGTGAACATGGCCCGATAACTATCGCCATTGACGGTAACGGCCACTCCTTGCTCATTTTCGAAGAAAAATGGCCCAATTATGCCTCTGGATCAAAATCCGCACCAAACAGTGACTCGTTTTGGGTATATCGGCTTTTTAATGTATGCGTGCGGGTGTTTTCTGTGCCCCAAATGCGACAATTTTGCTTGTTTACATATCCGCCAAGATCAAAATGAGCTTCATCTGAAAAGATGATTTTTTTTGGCAAAATCGGCATCTTCTCTATGTCGCTATGTCGCAATATTTCCCAGCGTTGTTCAAGCGTATACACAACCATATTCGTTCAGCGGAAGGATAAAACTAATTATCTGTCAAATCAGACATCAGTGTTACCATTCGCGAAATAAGCACTAGTTGAAAAAAAAAAACGTTAAATGGCGGTCCCTATAGTTTTTTTTATTATCATTATTATTTTTTTTTTACTATTAAGGCAAAGAATTAGGCAAGATAGGTGCACGGAAGGAATTATAAGATCAAATCAAAAGATATGAGCTGAAATTCACGAAAAGTTTATGCAGTTTTGTAACCTAGCTTGGGATTTACTAATTCGCAACATTTTGTTCGCAATTTTAAGAACTGTACCAAATGAAGAAATTCAGATTCAAGGCTTTTTTTTTTTTTTTTTTTTTATTAGCAATAAAGCGATCATAATAAATGATTTGATTTTACTTAAGCTACAAATTTGCGATAATTTGTTATGAGTTTTACCTTAAGAGGAAGACAATTATAGATACAACTGGGAGTTTCTTTAGTGGGTGGTGCGAAAAACTGGAATTTCAACAACACCATAGAGCCAGATGGTAGATTTCTGCAGAACGACCAATGTCATGTAAGCACCACCCCAACAACTAATTCTATATTGAAACTTTGAGTTTAAAATTTCATGGTAGATAGTTTTAAGAGTTTTATTAGAACGCAGCTTTCTAATGCGATAGAAACAACGAATGGAAGAGCGTTAGTACTGTTTAATGCCGAATTGTGCTGAGAGTAACTCATGTTAACAATACAAGTTTAGTTTGAAAGACCATAAGTCCTACTTAAAACAGTATATAAATGGAGTTGTAAGACAATTTTACCACCTACGTATCTACTGTGATCTATCCATTTAAAAATTAGTCTACAATGGTAAATTCAAATCTAAACTGCAGTATGGAATTTCTTGCTGGGGTGGCACTTATTTTAATAAAATTGAACCTTTGTTAATAAAACAAATTAACGGGTGATCGAAGTAGAGATACTTTTTTCAATAGCCTTTTTTGAGAGATCACGTGTGAGTCGTGTCATGCTGTCATGTTATTTTTGTTTAGTATTGTTTGGCATTTCATAATGGAAAGACTTACGCGTGAACAACGTTTACAAATTGTTCAAATTCATTATGAAAATTCACGTTCTGTGAGGAATGTGTTTCGTGCACTTCGCTCAACTTATGTTCAACATAATCGGCCTACTGAGCGTACTATTCGCAACACCATCACCCATTTTGAGACCCAGCATTCATTATTGGATAATATTCGACCGAATAGACCACGTCCAGCACGCTGTGAAGAAAATATAGCGGCCGTAGCTGAGAGTGTACACGAAGACCGTAGAGAGTCGATTCGGCGCCGTTCGCAGCAACTCGGACTGACGTATGGAACGACTTGGCGCATTTTACGTCAAGATCTTAAATTGAAAGCGTACAAAATACAGCTTGTGCAACAACTGAAGCCGCTCGACCTTCCCAAGCGACATCGCTTCGCTCTATGGGCTCTTGAAAAGTTCCAAGAAGATCCGACGTTTTCGAGGCAAATTTTGTTTAGCGATGAGGCCCATTTCTGGCTCAATGGGTATGTAAACAAACAAAATTGCCACATTTGGGACGAAGAGAAACCTGAAGAGATTGAAGAACTGCCACTTCATCCAGAAAAAACAACGGTTTGGTGTGGTTTGTGGGCCGGTGGAATCATCGGTCCATATTTCTTTAAAAATTATGCCGGTGCGAAAGTAACCGTCAATGGCGACCGTTATCGTACCATGATAACCGACTATTTGATGCCTGAAATTGAAGCTCGTGATCTCGGCGACATTTGGTTTCAGCAAGACGGCGCCACTTCCCACACATCGCATCAATCAATGGACTTATTGAGAGAACATTTCGGTGAGCACATAATTTCACGTTTTGGGCCGGTCGATTGGCCACCAAGATCGTGTGATATCACACCGTTAGACTTTTTCCTATGGGAATATGTAAAGTCAAAAGCTTATGTTGACAAACCCGCTTCGATTCAGGTCGAAATGCTCGAACGAGTGATCGAAAATTGGACTCAACTGATGGACCATCTGCGACGTAGCAACGGCCAACATTTGATAGACATAATCTTTAAAAAATAAATGCCAAAGAATGTTCTTTCAAATGATAATAAACCTTCTCCAATAAATTTGAATTTTCTGTGTTTTTTTCTTTAAAAAAGTAGGGAACCTCGAAATGGATCACCCTTTATTACTTTTCTCTCTTAATCATTCCGAAATAGACGCTTTTTGAACACACTTAATGTATATTTGTTATATGCATTTGTAGTATTTTATGTTTACCTTTAAATTCCATTGTTTTTATTCCCCCATCAATAGATTTGATTTTTCATATATATAACTGATATGTACATTCGCCTCTTCTCATTCATTAGATAATAGATTGTTCGAAGATATTTTTCTCCATAAACTTAAAAAGACTAATTATTATTTGAAACTGAATTGTTCTATTTATTTTCAGTTTTTTGATTTGAAATAAAGATATCATGGTTTATTTCAGCAACTAGATTCAGAGGGCTCGATGAACCATATGCTATGCCAAGATCATCTTTAAAAGCAGTAACTCTCCCGGCACATGGTAAGGAAAACAACGAGTTAAGGAAAATTGAAAACAAAATGGGCCCAATACAGACCCTTGAGGTATTCCAAATCGTATAACCTGTTCTTGTTCTTTGTTTGCGGTCCTTTAGGATCTTCAGAGAAAGTTGAAGAGACCTCCGCAGTAGAATGGCTAGATGGCGCTATACCACACTACGCAACGTTACTATAAGGAGGATAAGTATAGAATTTACTTTAAAATTCTATACTTAAATCAAAGCCAAATTTTGAACTCAAACTGAGTATGAGGGATGATATTACGACTATAGAGAAATTCAAAAAAGTCCGCCAATGCTGTCCTCTGTCTCTCTGTCTGACCGGGCTTCGTATGGCGAAATGATTGGACGGATTTGCTTCAAAGTTCGTATGTAAGGTTCTTGGGGTTACATCTCGGGGCATCTTTTTAATTTTTACTTTATCTTTTGAAATAACGGTACCTACCATACAAATTTTATTGTAAAATCACATATCACTATTTTTCTTGAAAGTGGTTCCAAGGATTTCGGTCTCTTTTTGTACTAAGGATATTTGGGATGGGGTCAAAAATTCTGCATACTCAGTTTTTGATAAAAAAATCGATCAACGGTAATTTATAAAACTAACAAAGGGAACTTCAAAAAAATTTACTGTTTTTTTTATACTATAAACTCAAACAAATCTGCATACTTAGATTTTTAAAAAAAAAAATTTTTTAATTTTTTTTTTCATACTACGATTTTCTTAAATTGAAATTTAAATTCGTTTTCTCAAAAACGGCTCTAACGATTTTGATAATTTTTTTGTATTTCGATCAATTATCTTAAAAGTGTCCAATGTGCGAAATTCCATCAAAATCGTAGATGCCGTTTTCGAGAAAATCAAATTTTTTAAAACCTAAAAAGTGATTTAAATAAATTTCTCACCATTAATTTTCGATTCATTTGGCGACTCAAATACGCATCTTATGCACCGAGAAAGTTTCGTATGACGCAGTCGTGCACTTTATTTGATTTAGAACTGCTTTTCAATTCAATTCGCTAATTACAATCAAACAATTAAACCCGATTAAATCATCATAGCTTCCTCTCTATCTCTCTATTTATCCCATCACCACATTACGAAATTCAAGTCAAGCATAGCTATCGAAGTTCACACTACAAATTAGCTGCCTCCTTAGAGATTAAACGCTGCACCATACGATGTAATACCGCGCAGCATGAGCATGAAACCTATAGAATTCTGAAAAATAAAAACCCAACGCAAACCTATACCACAACAACATTACATTGGTCTAAATTAGTAATTATTATTTATCGATTTTGTTAACATTTGCAATACAATCTGCTTTTAATGGTTTTGAAACCAACTCTAGTGTTGCATCATTTGCTATAATGTATTTAATTCGCGCCATACGCAAAGTAACCAAATCCACTCGCAACTATCCGCCCTATACCTCGTCGTAGCTATATCTAAACTACAGACATATATATAGAAGAAACAAATCAAAAGAAATCACCAACAATCTGGTGGACCTCTTTAATTGAGTTATTCGATCTGGAAAAATCACAGACCACAAACAAACCAAACGAGAATGCAATTAAACCTCTAGCAAAGCAAGCAGAGCCGATGACAATGTATCTACAGTAAGTTGTTCTTACATAACCATGATACAAACCGATATAAATTGGTATTTAACGCGAAAAATTGAATCAATTGATGAAGCCCGTGCAATCGGAGTCATCATCCCGGCCCCACCCCAGGTGTTTTCCACACGTCATTTAATACGCCAGCAGCAGCCAGCGCTGATCTCTTCTTAACAATAAAAAAAAAAATACAAAACACAAGTCGGTTGCTACTGCTGGAATAATAATTATGTATGTAAGCGCATGTGTTGTGTACTCGCAGACACAAAATAATTAGCAAATGTTAAAGTTAATGGAATGAACTGGGTGTAAGTGGATTGGCTTACCCTGCTATGCCGTTGAGGTATGTTGTGGAATACCAGCCGCTGCTGTAGCTCTAGAAGCTGTGCTCAAACCACAGCCAGAGGAGCTGAGATGTGTGGTAAAAAGTTTCAGATTTTATTTGCTGATCGTTTTAGCTGATCGTTCTGTGGAAACGACTGAATTGTTGTAGATTGGAATGCTTACATTGTAAAGGGTGCAAAGTCGTAGAATATGGTCATAAACTGCTTTATTTGCATTCCAAGTGAGTTTATTTACAGGTCGTGGTAAACCTGCAAGGTTCATCACATTACAGTTACCATCATAGTGGGACGAATTCAAAGCACTCTTCATACTCAACGGTTAGTATTCAGCCGCTCAACGTAATAAGTTTATTTAAAGATCTCCTTATATATCAAAATAGTTCATAATCGTCATAAAACATAAGGAAAGGCTACAGTCCGCTTGGAGCGAACAGTATGATACCCTATCCCTATCCCTATATGCCCCAAAAAAAACCTTAAGAAGATGATGGATAGCATTTTATTTCATTCTATAAAATTTAGAAAAAAAAAAAACATTTTTTGAAAAAACGCCCCCAAAAAGTGGGCGTGGCCAAAAACTTTGTATGGGCGATATATTGGAAAAAAATATTGGCTAAATATCTTGTTAAACACTTTTTTTCGGCTTCTATGAAAATTATCGAAGAAAACAGCATTTTAGTGCAAAACGCCCACAAAAAGTAGGCGTGGCAAAAAACTTTATATGACAAACTTATAAAGGAGGGCAGTGCCTACATATCTTGTGAAGGTTATAACCCTCTATCTGTCCATCTGTAGCTTTAAATCGGTTTTTTCTAAATTGTGGGCGTGGCAGTGGGCGTATTCCAAAAAATTTTACACTTAACCATTTCGGAGCCCTAGGGAGTATGTGGTCCAAATTTCAGCTTTCTAGCTTGAATTTAAAGGCCTAAAAATTGCGTACGGACGGACGGACGGACGGACGGACGGACATTGCTAGATAGTCTTAGGATTTGGTCCTGATCATAAATATATATACTTTTATGGGTCTACGACGAATATTAAGGGGTGTTACAAACTATGTGTCAAAATTAATATACCCTTAGGATAGGGTATAAAAAAGATTGTATTGTTTAGGAAGCAACATAGAACTGAAAGCATACCTTAGGGTCAAGACTAGCGATAAAAAAATCATACGCTTCCTATGAGAGCTCGCGTAGGTAGGTCCTGAGCATAAATCGGCTAGATTATATGGTTGATGGGGCGAAAGAATGACGTCGAAGAATTACTCTAGGAAACCGCTGCTACTTCGGTTTGGCAAAACAAATGGGTTCAAAACTCCTAACTCGAAGGACAAGTGCATGCTCTACAGAACCCTTATCCTGCCACTTCTGCTATACTGCGCCGAGTGCTGGACGATAAGCAGGAAAGGAGAGTTAATACTGGGATCCTTTGAAAGAAAAATCCTTCGACGGATATTTGGTGCTGTGTGCGAGGAGGGCGAATGGAGGAGAAGATACAGCTGTACCAAGATGTGGATGTAGTCCGAAAAGCTAAAACTCGTCGACTACATTGGCTCGGCCCCATTGAGCGAATGGACAACAACGCTCCAGCCAAGAGGATCTTCGAATCCCAGCCCCGGGTTCGAGACGACAAGGAAGACCGAACCTCCGTTTTAAAGACCAAGCCATAAGGCTGCCGTATCTTCACGGGTTGGGAGCCCGCTAAGTAAGTAAAGTAAGTTAAATTGCTTATAATTCTTCCTTAACTGGAGGACGACTTAAGCTTGATAGACTTATTTGCAGTGACATTAGAAACTCGATGATAGCGCAGAATAATATTTATTTATGTAAGCCCAACAAGTAAATGACGTGACGTTCACGTTTTGCGAAAGATAATAAGATGATCAATACATAACACTCTCCACCACTCAAATTTATGAAATGATCAAGATATTATTACATGTATTTCAGTATTTGTAAGACTTAACAGATTTTGTAGCAGCTCGTTGAGGTTTTCTTTTAGCTATTGGTTTATGACCGATTAGATGTTTATTAAAAGGATTCATATTGGACAATTCCTTCGTTCTTCATTTCCATAAACTATTACATTCTCATGCATGTCAGCAGTTGATTTTGAATTTTCATGATTTAAAGTGTTTGTGTTACTTTGAGACTGTGAGTTCGAATGTTGTTTGAATTGGTTTTGGTGAGCAATACGAATTTTTGAATTTAACTCAGCAAGATACATTAAGCTACTGTAATAATTTTTTTTAACAACTGCTGGTTTTCAATTCACTTCTTTATAAAATCTTCTCCCATATAGAAAACAAATTAAATTCATCATGTTTCTTTTTTACTATTGTTAAAGTTTTCCTTTGTTTCACACAAACTTCTTTAGTTTTCTTTCCATTCAAATTGTTATTGACATTATTTCCATTTAAATTTATCTTGGGATTTAAAATATGTAATGGTTTAAGAGGTTTAAACGAGAATATGAGCTAAACAGTAACGCCTAAAAAGAGATGCACTGAATGGCAGACCGTTATCCGTGATTTTAACTCCTTGCACAACATGCCCCCACCTCAACTGGGCTAGCATCAGCAACGATTTGCTTGTCAGGATCGTAAGGCTCTAAAAGACAATTTTTGACTAAGGACTCTTTACACTTTTTGAATGCATTTTCAAGAATGGCCTTGACGTTTTCACTGTTCGGTCTTAACCCATCTACTGATATGTTGTGACCTAAATAATTTACAGACGTTTCCAAGAATTTACATTTTTGAAAATTATTTCGTACATTATGCAATTAAAGCCTGCGAAGAACTTCAAATAAGTTTGCCTTACATTCATCAACTGATGAACTTACGACCAAAATGACATCAACGTACCACTTAACTCTTTTTAAACCCAGCAAAATAATGTCCATGATTGACGGGAGTATGTACTGCTAATACCAAGAACGAGACGTGTGTAGGCAAAAAGACATAGAACGGTGTTGATGACAAACAATTCTTTAGACGATTCACTAACTTTCACTTGTAAGTATGTAAGTGTTATTATAGCCCACTCTAGGCTGAACGAAATATAAGCACTGCATCTTGTTTTAAGACTAAATCAGCTTCAAACCCGTATGAATCCTGGACAGAGTGCTGAGCAATGGCAAAGAAAGTGTAGAGTGTTCTCATGCCCATTTTCTTCGCCACATCAGGCAGGCAGTACTGTGCCTCATTTTATTTGTATGGTTTCTGAAGATGGTATGTCTGGCTATTGGTATTATTATTACCAGGTATGGTGGCTGGTGTTAACCACGAATCGAACATTCTACAGTTTTGCTTGTATTAGCCTGGAAGATGACAATATCTCATCCAACAATTACCAATCTATCAGCTACGATCAGTATCAGTGTATTGAGATTGTTTTGAGATTTGCAATTAATATTTCTTTCTTCGAATAATTGACTCCAATTGCGCACTCCAAGTTAGTTGAAATCCCCTTCCACTTGTATGCGTCACCTAAGGTGAGGCCTTCCCCGACTGCGTTGTCTCTCTGGGTTGGAGCATTGTCCTGTGGGCTGGAGCGTTGGTATTCATTTGATCTAAATATTCCAGCCATACAAAACGCCTAATGTGCAGTTTTTTGACCAGGTCGATGTCGCTGTACAGCTGATAGAGTTCATCTTTCATCGTTGAATCGTCTCCTCTATAACCCGTCAACGCAAACGGGACCAAATATCTTACAAACATTTTTTCTCCCGAAACAACCAGGAATATCTTCGTCCGCTTTGGAAAGGGTACATGATTCGGAACCATAGAGCAGGACTGTGATTATGTTAGTCCTATATACGCTTCCTTCTAAGTTATTCAGGAGAGGGCTTTACAAACCAACAACAAAGCAACAGCGATTGGCAGGCGTTATTCTACGTTTTATTTCCGAGAGTTTGGCATCAAGTTTTTTTGTCGGAAATGCTTTTGGAATCGATGATACCTTTCTTCAATGGATTAGACATTACCTTTCGAACCGTTCAATTCAAGTTTTTTTGGATGACTTCAAGTCTGCAACTTACCACATAAATGCTGCTGTTCCCCAAGGCTCCGTTTTGTCTCCGACTCTCTTTCTCATTTTTATAAATGATCTCCTCTCTGTTACTTCTAATTCTATTCATTCCTTAGCCGATGACAGTACCCTAAGCTTTACATATTCGTTTCGTGGGCAACGCCCCTCATCTTCGGGCGTTGAACTGAAACGGCAACGTAGCTCATTAAATTCCGATCTCGACAGCATACTTACCAACAGAGTGGAATTTAATGCTTCCAAAACGCAATGCTGTCTGCTGTCATTGAAGCGTAACCCTAATTCCCTGCCGTTATCCATGGATGGCACTTGCATCGCTGAATCCGAAAGACTTTCCCTTCTCGGTATATGTGTTAATGACAACCTTCGTTGGAATGACCACATATTCGATGTCGCCAAGAACGCTGCGAAATGTCTAGGCTTCCTTAAGCGATACAAGAAATATTTCATCCCTTCTGATCTGGCAACAATTTATAAGGCGTTAATTCGCCCCAAACTTGAGTGTAACGCTCATATCTGGTCCGGTGTAAATAGCCACGAAATAGACAGTTGCATTCCACCCGTACAGCAATTCAACCGCCATACTCGCCATGCTAGGAATGCACATCATTTCACCCTTAAGCCTATATTCGGACGTACTGTGAAATATAAGGATTCATTTCTCTCCAGCACAACACGATTGTGAAATGCTCTACCTCACTCTGTTTTTCCTGACGACTACAATTTGCAAACATTTAAAATCAATGGGCATCGGTTTGTCATCCTCTCGTCTAATTCTTAATTTTTTTGTTTGTTTCTTAGCAAAGTTATATCGCAAAGTTGGGAATATTTCCTTGGAAAAAAATTGTTGCAATTGTTTTGCACATCACTGGAGGTATCTACATAAATGGGAAACATGTTTTTGAAAATCACAAAAACATTTGCAGTTAATAATATTCATAAAAATCATCCAATCTGTTAGATTCTCCAGGATACAATAATTGTCTTTTCCATTTGACATGAACCTTTGAGATACTGCTGGCAGAGGAGATATAAAATAAAACCTCACATTCACCCAGGTACAAATATCTATCTGTTTTGTTTCTATCATTCGTTTTTGCATTTATTTTGCGGTTTCCACTGATCGATTTGTCAGAGACTGTTTATCATAGTAAATCAAGCAATAACCCCTCTTTGGGTCTAGAGTGGAGGCATTAGGTATCTACTGGATTGTGAATTTGTTTATTTGTTGTTTGATTACATTACACGTTTGTGTCATTCAATTAAGTGCTTGCAACTGCTTCGTTGACAATGGTATTGAGTTACTCACTAATGTAAGCCGAAGTAAGCCCTTCTGCTGGATTAAGTTTTATTTCTCAACCATAGCTAATAAATCTGTGCCGCAAATAAATTGGTGTTGTGGTCTAAAGTCGGTTACGGTTTTATTGATGCAAAATTAGCTCCATTTGTTTATAAAATAATTAAGCTGCTAAAGTGGTTAACTGGGTCATGTTTAATTTTTTTTTTGTCTTATCTTTTCATTTGTAAACCAAAAAACGAAAAAAAAAAACGGTTCTGTCCACTTCATTAATACAAAATGAACAATATACAAAATTACCATATGCAGAATTTTTAAGTCGACGTAACCAAGGATTATAATTGGCAAAATGAAACATGTGTGCTCACCTTTTTGCGATATGCGATAGAAATCACACTCCACAGCATCGTTGAAGTAACAAATCCCTCTAATTCTGTTCGATAAGAATCTAGAAATATTTAAAATTCACCACTTGGTTCACAAATTGTGCTGAAGGGATGTATCGATGGAGATACCGATAAGAGGATGATGACATTCTATCGAATCGAAAAGCGCAATGCAGGGATAAATTTCGAAATTAGGTAGGTACTTACCAAACCGCGCGCTACTATACTCTTTGACTGGACCCCGAAGCGACAATACTTCAATCCGCTTACGATAGCAGCAGTTTTTATTTTATCTTTTTGTTAGTTTTGTTGCTTTTTGTTATTCTCTGCTTTTCAATTCTGTGTGGCAATTGATGTAGAAAACATTCTTCTCTTTTTCGTTTTTTTTTTGTACACATCGAGTTTAGTCGATTTTTTAAGGTTGCAAATCCTCTCACCCTATCGTTTGCTGGTATCGGATGTCCATGTCGCTTAACTGGTCGTGCTTCTGTTTGAGGGTGTCGTGTGTCAAATGCTCTGATGTTTAAGGTTATTTTTATTTAACAGATACACATATATTGTGTGCACTATTACAATGAATGTTGCTGGTAATAGTGATGTAAAATATAAGTGAGAGATGCGAGAAGATAATGCCAAACAGGATGAAGCTAATGGTGGCACTTACATATGTGACTGACATTTTGGCAATAAAATTGCATTCATAACATTTTCATATTTTTGTAAGCACTTCAATTCGGAAATGATTGCATTCATGCACATTAGGCAGTTTGCTTAGAACATAAGTTGTATCGCACGCGCATCGTGAGACATTGATAATGTATGACGAAATAATAATTTTATCTATTAAAGTGCGTGCGAACCACGCAGTGAGGAGGGGGAGTCATAACCTCGTCGTTAAATGGAGAGAAGATCTGTTAAAGTGCATAAAGTCGAGCTTCTAGATCAGTCAATAAGACTTCGGGCCATTTTATTCACTATTGTTCAGCTGGTCGGAAACTCGAGTTGAACGGTGTTGTGGTCCAAGTAAAAAATGGTTTTATTCACTATTTGAACTCTTGGACTGGAAGTTAATCTAGTATGCTGTTTTGATAAATTCCTTGGGATGATTGTGACGGATAACACATCGTTCTCAATTAACGCTCTCAATTCCTGGCGTTATGTTCGCTATTTGATTGTTTCATTATCTTGCGCTAAACTCGGTGAGTTGCGAAAATGCAGCAATTGTTGACAATTTTATTTGTTTCCTATTTACTGTTTGTGTGATTTTATGATGGAAAGATTTGGCATCGGAGCTACCACTGCGCTGCGGTTTGCCAAACTTGCCCTGCTTCTGATACTTGATGGACGGAATATTGGCTGTACCTATGGAAGCGTATATTTTTAACTTTCTCGTATACATTAGTATACTAAAGAGAAAGTTATTGCGATCGTGCGGAAATTTCGAAATATTACGACTATAGAGAATATAGAGACTATAGAGAAGTCCAAATCGATCTGTCTGTATGTCTGTCTGTCCTGGCACCGTTTGGCTTCAAAGTTCGTATATAAGGTTTTTTGGGTTACATCTCGGGGCATCTTTTCAGTTTTTGCTATATCGTTTGAAATAACGGTACCTGCCATACAATTTTTTTGGTGAAAATCAATTATCACTATTTTTCTAGAAAACGGTTCCAAGGATTTTGGTCTTTTTTTGTACTATGGATACTTGGGATGGGGACAAAAATACGGCGTACTTAGATTTTGGAAAAAAAATCGATTAACGGTAATTTATAAAACCGCCAATATATCGAAAACTAATGAAGGGAACACCAAAAAAAATTACTAATTTGCATACTTCGATTTTTGAAATAATTTTTTATTAAATTTTTTTTTATATAACGATTTTCTTAAATTTTAATTAAGGTTGATTTCTCAAAAACATCTCTAAAGATTTTTAGTATACTGAAGAGAAAGTTATTTTATTATTTATTTATTTTTTTTTTTTTATTTTGAACAATTATGTTAAAAGTGTCCAATGTGCGATATAACATCAAAATCGTCGGTACCGTTTTTGAGAAAATCTAATTTTATAAAACCTAAAAAGTAATTTATCACCATTCATTTTGCAATTAAAAAACTCATCTCATGTATTGAGAAAGTTTCGTATGACGCCGTCGTGCACTTTATTTTGTTAACCGATTTGACCCGCCGATGCTTTTGGACTGCACCTCGACCTAAACGATCTTTTGTGCTAAATGTCAGAGATATTGCTTAGAAGAGTAGCGCCTCTACTAATGTAGCTAAAGAATTCTTAATAGTATCAGTGCTTTTTACTTCTCTAAGAAAAGTTATCCTTCTTATTCCGTATAGGGCTATGAACTCACACATGATGTGCTCTGTGGTTTCAAATTCTTCAAGATAAGTTTAGCACTCCGGTGAGTCGACCATTTTTAGTTTATGCAGGTGATATCTTAATCTGTGATGGTCGGGTAGGTATCCAATAACATTTTATATCACTGCTTTTTAATTTCAAATTAATAGCTGATTTGTTTACTGGGCAGAAGGGCTCGGTACCAATAAAGGGAGTGTTCGAGCCCTTTCTAGTAAATTCGTCAGCTTTTTCATTTCATTTAATTCCATCGTGTCCGTGAAGCCACTAGATTTTGGTTTTGTTCCTGGTACTGAGTGCCTGAGGGGTTTGAAAGCAGTGAAGTACTGATTTGGAGTCAATAATTGGCGAGCTAAAGGCTTTTATAGCTGCTGGACTATCCGTGAATATGTGGGTGTTAGCGCCTTTAATGAGCAGTGAATTAGGATGCCGCATTCCTTAATGGCGTGGAGCTCTGCCTGAAATACACTGGGACTTTTTCCCATGGGTATTGAGACATTTTTGTTGGGTCCGTAAATACCAGCTCCCACCCCAGAGACAATTTTTGAACCATCCGTATATCACATTAGACCGTTTTGCCTGCTCTTTGTGGGTTGTTTCCAACCCATGCTTCTCGGAATCTTTCGAGTAGTTTTCTTTCACCATATAATAGAAGCGCATGTTATAATGGGCCTGACCGTTGCTGTATAGTTCCAGTGAGTGATCTTTGGTGAGATACTCCAGGTTTTTGCATACATGCGGCGTCAGGCCCAGAAAGCGTTCGATGCTTATTTTAGTTTTGTTATTCAGATGTGAGTTCCAATTCAGTCTTTTATCCAAGATCACTTCCAGATATCGTACCTCATCGGAATACTCTATGAGATTATCATTTATGGAAATTTGGTTTAGATTTAAATTTCTTCTCTTTGTGAAAGGAACTATGATAGCCTTGTTCGGATTAAGAGAGAGCCCTTTATTATTACACCAATCAGGGACTATCTTAAGAGCATTTTGCATAAGTGACACCGTTTGATCATTGTCCTTAATGCAGACAAGGTCATCGGCGTATCCAACTACGTGGAAGCCTAAATTACTAAGGTCTTGGAGAAGGTTGTCAATAACCAATGACCATAATAAGGTTGAGAGAACTCCTCCCTGTGGGCAGCCTTTAGCGGCTATTACTGATACCGAGGTCAGTGCTGTTGCAGTTATTTTCCGACTCTCTAGCTTCACTCTGATCAATCTGATCGTAGGTTGGTCTATACCTCTATGGATCAAAGCGCTTGATATAGAATTATATCCTGTATTATCAACAGCACCCTCTATGTCCAGAAAAGCGCACAGTGCAACCTCTTTACAACTAAAAGCAGTTTTTATTTTCTCTAAAGAGGCTCCGCCAGGAAGATCTCTTAGATGAAATGGTAATGTCAGCGTATTCTACATACAGATCGGAACCTTTAAGAAATAATCATATCATCAAATAGTGAGTTACTGAATAATAACTAATTATTTCATTTATTTGCGTCTTTACTTCGAATACATCGAAGGACTCGCAAGAATCGTTACAGAAAGTTCATAGAACTATTGTTGAGTGTGTCCGCAGACGTTTACCCATCCATTTCCCAGCAAACAGTTGGTCGATTTTCACATGGCCCAGGGAATGTTATGAACTCGTCCATCAAGGCAAGCAGCTGAATTTGAACAAATATTGTGACTTTTGTGTATTTTTTTTTTCTAAGAAACAAACCAAACATTTGTTTCAACATGTGTGTTTTTTTTTTTATAATGTACGCGCACTAAAGGGATTTTGGATACCCTTATAATGGCAGGACGGGCATTGAAGGAAGTGAAGGATTAGAAAAAAAGGAGATACTGATGCACGTTTGTTTTAAATGTCTGTAAACTAAAATGTGCAGGAAAAACAGAGCGGGGTAGAGCATTCCACATTCGTATTGTACGGTTAAGAAAGGAATCATTATATTTCACTGTACGTCCGAATATAGGCTTTAGGGTGAACTGATGAGCATTCCTGGTGTGGCGAGTATTACGGTTGAAGTGTTGAAGGGGAGGCTATTTCGTTTGAGCACTTGTGATGGTAGTATCGATAGCACAACGATAGGCAGGAGACATTACGACGATGACTAAGAGGGTCAAGCGAATTCGCAATATCTCGGTCGCCAATAAGTTTTATCGCACGTGTTTTAATTCTGTTAAGTAGCTTCAAATATGTAATTGGTGCACCATTGTACTCAAGTTTTGGGCGAATAAACGCCTTGTAGATTCTAGCCAGATCAGAAGGGGTGAAATATTTATTGCATCGCTTAAAGAAGCCTAGACACTTCGCAGCGTTCTTGGCGACGTCGAATATGTGGTCATTCCAACGAAGGTTGTCATTAACACACATACCGAGAATGGAAAGTCGTTCGGTTTCAGCGATGCCAGTGCCATCCATTTATAATGCCAGAGAATTAGGGTTTCGCTTCAATGACAGCAGATAGCATTGCGTTTTGGAAGCAGTAAATTCCACTCTGTTGGTTTTACCCCATTTAAGTATGCTGTCAAGATCGGATTTTATTGAGCTTAACATAAATTTCCGTTTCAGTTCAACGCTCGAAGATGGGGGACGTTGCCTAGGAAACGATATGTAAAGCTGAGGGTGCTGTCATCGGCGAAGGAATGAATAAGATTGGAAGTAACAGAGAGGAGATCATTTTTTAAAAATAAGAAAGAGAATCAGAGACAAAAAGGAGCCTTGGGGAACACCATCATTTATTTGGTGAGTTGCGGACTTGAAACCGTCCAAAACAACTTGAATTGAACGTTCCAAAAGGAAATTTCTAATCCATTGGAGAAGGGTAGTATCGATCCCAAATGCACGCATTTTCGTCAAGAGAGCTTGATGCCAAACTCTGCGCAACGATTTTACTTTCACCGCCATGGTGAATAGATTGGTACCACTTTTCGGTTAGATAAGTCATCAAATCACCAGTGGACCTGTTGCTACGAAAACCGTACTGCAGGTCATTAAGAAGTTTTCGGGATTCAAGATATTTCATAAGCTGACGATTTATCAGCTCCATGACCTTGGAAAAGAAGGGACGTAAGTGCCTTAGCCAAGAAAAGATTATTGAGCCTAGAAAGATAGCAAAAGGATATACGCAATCACACAACTCAAGGGAATCTAAATACATTCTTTCACCGAACAAACAAGCATTTGTCCATCGGCTAGGACAAAATGTAAATTTTGAAAGACCAACCTTCGAAGTGACTTAGGAGTTTACCTTCTTGCGAATTATTCTGGGTAACCGAGGAAACTCGGACGCCAAAGCGTTTGGTCTTAATAACTAGAAGCAGCTTGCCCGAGACCAGAGAGGATTGGAAGACCGTTCCTCCCTTTCTGGATACAAGTTATAAGTATGAGATGTCGTATATCGAGTCACGATCAGGGCTATTGTTCCAGTAGTTGTAGTGGAAAATATTTTAACTTGTTACGTCCTTTTTGGCTGGGCAAGCAATGGCTCAAATAACAATATTGCTTCAAAAGTATTTGCAAGCCTTCCTTTTACGTAATACGTTAACACTGAGGAAAATCATTTATAGATAGGACTTAGCCGTTCGTGCTACAATTTCTTCAAGATGGCTTCTATAACTTTGTGTTGGCAAAACACACCAACGCATGACCTCGAGTTAAATGTTGACGTTCATGTATGTAAGTATCGCATGTAGTGTTTCGCGGAATGTATAAGGGTGTCTTATGCCTATGTTTACACCAATCAAAATGCTACATTTTCACTACTCTTAATGACCTCAACAAAACAAGGCTTAGTTGTTTTAAGATTAGAATTCATAGAGCCACAGTTCGAACACTCTCCTCCTATGACCGTTCTGGAAAAGACCAAAAACTGTCATATTTTAGATATGACATCTTGGAACTGGCATAACATCGGAGGTAGTAACGTTTCATGTCAAAAGATAGCTTGGGTCGTTTACGCTTGAGATCAGGATATTTCAATCGGGTTTACTGAGTTGCTATAACCAAAGTGCCAAGGCCTTACTCGAAAGTTAAAAATTGCAGTCTCACCAAGCAGTAGTCCATCGCATTAAAAATCCATCGATATTGTTCCACACATTTTCTATCCACCACACTTCCATCACCTACACCGATAATTACTAAAAGCCAGCCGCATCAAGTCGATGGTATTTCAAGTCAATTTTCCGCAAAATGCAACACAATTGCATTCCTGGCACCTCCAGAACTCCCATTGTGTTGATGGAATCGGCTACAAGGCGGAATGCAACGCATTCAATTACTAATCATCTTTTAATGCCAATCTCAAGCATTGGCACATTTTAATGATAAATGACCTGAACAAGTTCATCTTCCCTGCATGCCACTGCGACTGCCGTCGGACCGCCAAAAATCAATTAAAACTTCCTCAATTCATCAGCTCCGCAGGTATTTCCATTCTCAGTCAATATGTTAATTTAACGCTTTAATATCCCCACAGAGAGATAGAGACAGAGAGAGAGAGAGAGAGGGCCAGTCGCGCTAGATCATTAACGATTCTCTGAATTCAGTCGCTCTCGAAGGCCCAAATAATGCAATAATCGATTGGGCAATCAATCATCATCGCTACCATTTAATGGAGGAGGCATCGCAATTATCAATGCTGAACCTAAATGCTTCCTCACGATGGGCTGCCGCCGCGCCGCCGCAGCTCACATCTAACAGCAGTAAATTACTCGGGGCAATGGTACATCACCGAAGCGAACAGAAGTTCCACACCTCGCCTCGGCAGCGGCTGCTGGTCTTCGCCTAGAGATGATTATCCACAGGAGGCTTTAGTGAGTCCCATTCAAAGTTGCACACACATAGATACGTACATAAAGCGTATACCTGTCTGCATATTGTGCCCCTTTTGTGGCCTTTGTGGTGCGTTGTGTTTTCGGTCGGTGTCCATCAAAGGGTTGAGCAATCGATTTTATCTGATGCTCAGATGACGCTGCCGCAGCTACTGTCCGTCGATCGAGAGTTCATCATCTTTCATGTGTCATTTTGTCGGTGATCCTGGTCGCGGAGATAAACCCAACCAAGCCGAGTTAATAGTTCGACGGCGCGAAGGTCTCGTTGTCATAGAAATGCACTCGAGCAATTGATCGTCCCCGCGTGCGATGAGGTAGGTCAACGGTTTGCACAGCGACTGCACGCTGCTCCGTCAGCTGAATTAATGATTCAACGCCTCTGCCCGCCATAATTGGGACGAAGTAATTGAATGACATTTGTTAGCTTCCTTTTTTTGTTTGAGCTTAGTGGCGAATTAATTGCGCCCACTCCACCGGACGGGTATTAAGTAGCCGGATCGCCCATCTTAGCCCCAGAGGCGGATTGTTTAATAAATTGACAGCCGCGTTTTGAGTTTTGAGGAGACGCGCGAGTGTGCACCATTTGTTTGCTGGCGATCACTCGTACTGTTTGCTGGGGAGACGCCTTTGGTAAAGTGATTTTTTCAACGCTTCGTTAGGTTAGGATTTATGGGCCAACCATTAAGACGCCAAGCACCTGTGGGCAGATCAGCATCCTAAATGGGATTTTAACGTTGTTTTAATTGTAGTGTCAGTATTTCAGCGGAATCTTCGAAAAGTACGCACTTCCAAATTGTTCTTCCGACCGACTGATGGAGGCAGATTTGCGGATGGGATCAAATAAAGGACGCGACGACGGTGTGCCTACCACGAAGTGGCGTTGAAAGAAAATCTGAATATAATATGATACCCCCCGCGGCAGACGCAGAAGAGGATGTTAAATTAAAGACAACCAGATCGTGGCATTAGGATGTTTATGCAGTAAGCGACCAGTTTAACGCCAAAATGTTAAATGGCTTTAAGGGGGCACACATGTATGGGTTAACTTAGTAGAGATACATAAACGCTTTAGTCGTATTTTCGTCGCCCATGCATGTGTATCTGGAGAATAAAAAATTCATTACACATTCGGCGGGTATATAAATAAAAGTGCAAATGTGCGTGAGGATGTACGACTTATTTGAAACCTTTTTATTGACTGTTTGCAACTGCCAATGTATTGGAGAAATACGTTTACAATATATTCAGATCATAGGCCTAAGTCCAGTTTAACAAACTTGCTTTTAGGCGTACTTTAAGGCGATCACACCATAAGTCGACTGCAGATAAACCTTCTTGTAGCAAACAGGAATAATCGGATAAAGATTCTACATCGCGAAATATTTTAAGGTCATCTGGCAGCCAAAAACACTGAGAGTGTTTAATAACAGACGGCAGATCTTTAATAAACAACAAAAACAACAAGGGACCAAGGTGTCTGCCTTGGGATACACTTGAAGAAACATTGATTGACCTGGAGATTTAGGAGATATGATGCCAGCCACCTTAATAAGGTTGAGTGAAAGCCCAAATTTGTTAATGTACATTATATTTCTTTTGGGCGCAGTATTGAAACTTAAGATATGTTTGTTTTATTTTGTTTGTATTGCCTGAAAGTTTTGCTTTTCCTTTTTTTAAAGTGAGAAAGCCTTTTTTTAATCAGGGCGGGTTGAAATTAATATTAAATAACTTATTAGGTACAGAGACATCTGCTACCTCCTTCAGCAGTGATTTGTTTCATTTTGTGTCATACATTGCGATTAAATCATTATTTTGGAATAAATTATAACGGGTGATCCAAGTAGAGATACTTTTTTCAATAGCCTTTTTTGACAGATCACGTGTGAGTCGTGTCATGCTGTGATGTTATTTTTGTTTAGTATTGTTTTGGCATTTCATAATGGAAGGACTTACGCGTGAACAACGTTTACAAATTGTTCAACTTTATTATGAAAATTCACTTTCTGTGAGGAATGTGTTTCGTGCACTTCGCTCAACTTATGGTCAACATAATCGGCCTACTGAGCG
Organism: Ferdinandea cuprea; assembly: GCA_963576555.1. NCBI lineage: Eukaryota > Metazoa > Arthropoda > Insecta > Diptera > Syrphidae > Ferdinandea > Ferdinandea cuprea. The sequence continues at coordinate 149,672,933 of OY754958.1, read as the reverse complement.
TACTATTCGCAACACCATCACCCATTTTGAGACCCAGCATTCATTATTGGATAATATTCGACCGGATAGACCACGTCCAGCACGCTGTGAAGAAAATATAGCGGCCGTAGCTGAGAGTGTACACGAAGACCGTAGAGGGTCGATTCGGCGCCGTTCGCAGCAACTCGGACTGACGTATGGAACGACTTGGCGCATTTTACGTCAAGATCTTAAATTGAAAACGTACAAAATACAGCTTGTGCAACAACTGAAGCCGCTCGACCTTCCCAAGCGACATCGCTTCGCTCTATGGGCTCTTGAAAAGTTCCAAAAGATCCGACGTTTTCGAGGCAAATTTTGTTTAGCGATGAGGCCCATTTCTGGCTCAATGGGTATGTAAACAAACAAAATTGCCGCATTTGGGACGAAGAGCAACCTGAAGAGATTGAAGAACTGCCACTTCATCCAGAAAAAACAACGGTTTGGTGTGGTTTGTGGGCCGGTGGAATCATCGGTCCATATTCCTTTAAAAATTATGCCGGTGCGAACGTAACCGTCAATGGCGACCGTTATCGTGCCATGATAACCGACTATTTGATGCCTGAAATTGAAGCTCGTGATCTCGACGACATTTGGTTTCAGCAAGACGGAGCCACTTCCCACACATCGCATCAATCAATGGACTTATTGAGAGAACATTTCGGTGAGCACATAATTTCACGTTTTGGGCCGGTCGATTGGCCACCAAGATCGTGTGATATCACACCGTTAGACTTTTTCCTATGGGAATATGTAAAGTCAAAAGCTTATGTTGACAAACCCGCTTCGATTCAGGCCTTGGAGGAAAACATCACGCGTGTCATTCGCCAGTTACCAGTCGAAATGCTCGAACGAGTGATCGAAAATTGGACTCAACGGATGGATGGACCATCTGCGACGTAGCAAACCGCCAACATTTGATAGACATAATCTTCAAAAAATAAATGGCAAAGAAAGTTCCTTCAAATGATAATAAACATTCTCCATTAAATTTAAATTTTCTGTGTTTTTTTCTTTAAAAAAGTAGGGAACCTCGAAATGGATCACCCTTTACCAGGATATTGGAATTGCTGTAAAGTTAGCTCTTCTATAATTCTTGCAGATTTTGGATTTAGTGACGTAATGAAGTATACAAAATTCTACGTATTCAAAGGACATTGTGGTGTATGGAGTTTTTAAAGATTCCTCTACGATGTAAATATACTCATTAGGTTTGTTCCAACAGAAGCTCAAACTCTCAGCAAACTGTCAGGAGCATGCGCATTCTAGTTTCGCCGTTCCAACACGACACAAACGCAAACTATCATAAAGCTGTTCCAACACGATTTCAAACAATCAGCAAACTTGTTTCTGATAGTCAGAACAGTCAGAGGATTTTTTGCGGACTAAAAATCAGTCTCAGTTGCCTTGGCTTTGCCTTGTCGTTTTCAGTTGAATTTAGACTTCAGTTCGTGCCTTCGTTCTGTGGAGGCGGGTGCTTATGAATAGGAAATTAATAAAAATGAAAGGTTTGTATGAAGTAATTTTAAGAATTTATATCCGAGGCTGCCATAGTCTCTCCCATAACTAAATTTTTTTGACGTGGTCGGGAAGTTACCCCGACGGCACAGCCCCCAACCTGGAGGGCCAGGCCCTGTTCTTGACCCTAGGACAGTAGGCCGGTAATTCCGGTGCCAGTAACCCACTTCGGGGATGTGAGTGCTGCCGTTGACCCATCAAGGGCTCATCCGCCACCCACTCTTTTCCAACATCCTGGCTTAGTGTTGGATATACCTATAGACCTGGGCTTCAAATAAGTCGAAGCACTTCATATAGGGAGATCACTTGTTTCAACTGGAACTGTGGACGCCGCCGTTGATCCATCCGTAGAATTCGTCCGCCGCTGTCCGGAAACAGGAGAAGTGCCTTAGTGAGCTGGCACTCCTCCCCCCCTCTCTCGTCAGCTGCCATCAACGACCTTTCACAGGGGTTGGGTTGCGCTGTCGTGTGATTTCTTCAATCTTGTTCTTGAGCAGATACTGTGCAGGGCAGGTGTCAACACGGAAGGCACTATCGTCAACAGATCAGTCCAAATGCTGGGGTATTCTGACAATATAGACATCATCGGACGCTCCCAGCGTGTCGTGGTGGAGGCATTCATGCCCATTGAAGAACAAGTGAAACTTGTTGGCCTTGAAGTGAATGAGGACAAGACTAAATATATGCTATCAACAAACAAACAATCATCTGTCCACCGACTAGGACAAAATGTCACTGTTGATAGCAGCAACTTCGAGGTTGCTAAGGAGTTCATCTACCTCCGGGTAAACATCAACTCCACAAATGACATCTTAGTGGAGATCCGTCGAAGAATTACCCTAGGAAACCGCTGCTACTTCGGTTTGGCAAAACGAATGGGTTCAAAACTCCTAACTCGAAGGACAAAGTGCATGCTCTACAGGACGCTTATCCTGACAGTTCTGCTATACGGCGCCGAGTGCTGGACGATAAGCAGGAAAGGAGAGTTAATACTGGGATCCTTCGACGGATATTTGGTCTTGTCTGCGAGGAGGGCGAATAGAGAAGAAGAAACAACCACGAACTCTGTGAGCTGTACCAAAATGTGGATGTAGTCCGAAAAGCTAAAGCTCGTCGACTACATTGGCTCGGCCACATCGAGCGAATGGACAACAACGCTCCAGCCAAGAGGATCTTCGAATCCCAGCCCCCAGGTTCGAGACGAGAAGGAAGACCGAACCTCCGTTTTAAAGACCAAGCCATCGCGGATGCCAGAGCGCTTGGTCTGGATAACTGGAAGCAGCGTGCTCGGGATCGCAGAGGGTGGAAGGCAGCCGTATCTCAGGCAGGGACTCTTCACGGGTCGGGAGCCCGTTAAACAATTTTAAGCATTTTGCTTACTATGCATTTTTTTGACGCAAGGACCTAATTCCCAATTTTTGTCTTTTGGGACTTATGTATATAAATTATACATGGAAGTGAGATGTTTGTTTTTGTACTTCGCTTGACCATTCATTAACTTATGTTGAAGCATTCACTAACGTCTCGCAAACTATAGACATATACTATATCGAATTATTGTTCGACTTATGAACAATTTATGGTCATATTCTACAAAGAAGGATTGTATTCTTTGATGTCTACTTTAAGGTGTCTAGGAAATTTCCCAAATATGTCATTGAAACCTTAAAAAAGGATTAAGTAATAAAAATTCCATAGATTCGTTACGTTTCGAATCTTCCAAATCTATATCCATTTTCAGGACTTCAGCGTACAACTATAATATATACAATCTATAAATATTTATTAACCAAGAAAAAGCTAATTTATTTGCAAAGTATGAAAAAAGCCTCCTGGTCCGATTTAATTACGGGGGATATTCTAAAACAATTCCCAATAAAAGAAAGGAACTAGCGCAGATAATAAAAACCGTATTGGAAACCACCCAACAAGGCAACCTAATACCGCCCAATTTCTATACTTCCAATGTTGTCCAAATTATTCGAAAAGATGCTGGTGAAAAGCTGCAAAAAGTTATTGAAGAAAAATCGCTTATCCCAACGCATTAACTGCGGTTCAGAAATAAGCATATGACAATTGATCAGGTGCATTGAATCACACATGATGTGCCGATCTGCCACCCGACGCGTTCAAAAAGCAAAAAAAAGTGTATTGTGTTGGTGCATTCCTTCTGGTCCCACTCCATATTGTCTGCTGCTGCTTTGTTTGGCTATAGCGAGTGTCGTATATTTTTGCATGCACTTGCTATGGCTGGGTAAAGTATCATTTGGCGAATGGCGGGTCGCGTTGTGAAGATTTTGTTCGTAGACCAAAGCAATTAATTGTATGGGCTTAACACCTGCAGTGATTTGTTTTAAAAAGCAGACGTCAGAATCGACATGGTACGGCCTAGTTTAGTCAGCGTCGCAGTTGAGTTTAGCCTGCCTGGGTATAACTTAGTGCCATTATTCTTTTCTCATCGCGGTCTCGCCGTTTATATACGTTTGATGTAGCCTACCAACTTCTACCTCAATAAGGCCAATGTTCCAATTCGGAATTTAATTTTATTTGGCTAAAATTCCACGTCCGTAGGCAATTAATTCACTACTGTTTCATTTATAGAAGCCCAAATTTGGACCGTAATCTTACTTTTAACGAGTTTGATGAGTTGTCCGATTCCATTACACGAATTGGAACCCTTCATCCTCACACTGAAATCGTTGTTGCGGGCGATTTCAATGTTCACAATTCGAAATGGCTTCGTCATTCTGGAAAAAGCACACCCGAAGGCAGGTACGCTGAGATCTTTGCTGAGGTAAAAAACCTAACCCAGCTTGTAAATGAGCTGACAAGAATTCCGGACATTAGAAGTTAAGCCCAAGGTGAACGCATGGTGTGACTTGAGCTGTAAAGAAGCTATCAGGTTAAAAGAGGTGAGCTTTCGGTCTTATAAGGCCAACCCAACTAAGGAAAACCGATTAAAATCTAAACGAGCTAGAAATGACTGCAATTCCCACATTAATCGTGTGAAATTCTCCTACGACCAAAAGTTGAGGCAAAAAATACCACAAAGTCCCACCGGTAGTAAAAACTTTTGGTCGTTTGTTAAGAATATAAAAAATTCGGCCTCGTCATCTATCCCGAGACTCATTTGCAATGATATCCCAGCTGTCAGCTCTTCGGATAAAGCCAATCTCCTTGCTGCTCATTTTGCAGCTAGCTCAATGCTTCCAGATTGTGCTTTATCTCCCCCTGTACTCGAGCGCGTAGAATATTCTATGGGACCCATTCATTTTCGCACTCATACAGTGGCAAGAGTTCTTCGAGATCTCAACATACATAAATCCGCTGATCCAGATGGTATTTCCCCTATCGTTCTGAAGAGGTGTTCTTCCACGCTGGCAAAACCACTGCGTAAGCTTTCTGTCTGTTCCTATTCTTTCCAAGAAGGTGGAAAACAGCATTTGTCCAGCCCGTCCCAAAAAAAGGCGAATCTTCCTCTCCCTCCTCTTCGTCATGGAAACGCTGATAAATCGTCAGCTTATGAAATATCTCGAATCCCGAAAACTTCTTAATGACCGGCAGTACGGTTTTCGCAGCAACAGGTCCACTGGTGATTTGATGACTCGTTGCGCTTGATATTTCAAAGGCACTGGACAGAGTTTGGCACCAAGCTCTTTTGTCGAAAATGCATGCATTGGGGATCGATGTTACCCTTCTTCAATGGATTAGAAACTTTCTTTCGGAATGTTCAATTCAAGTTGTTTTGGACGGTTTCAAGTCTCTAACTCACCAAATAAATGCTGGTGTCCCCCAAGGCTCCGTTCTGTCTACGACTCTCTTTCTCATTTTTATAAGTAATTTGCTGATATATAACTTTGATTAACATCGACGAAGAGCATCAGCACTGACCAAGTGATGCAAGAATTTTCGAATAATAGAGGTGAAATATTTTCGATTGAATTGATGCTGCAAAAGATTATAAATATGTTATACAGATGCTTCACTGCAGCACTCCTTTCAATTTAAGCTTACTATCTTGGTGTGAGCCTCGATCATTTGGATCAAGTATGTTGAGACGAAGATATACAAGGCATTGGTGGCTTTTTGACAGCGTAAAAGCACTGCGGGCACTTAGTAGGCATTTCGACGGGGCACCACGCTTTTGCCAAGTACCTTAGTTTACTAAGCTGAAGTGATACAACGTCTGTGATGGAGAAAGTGACGACACCACGGAGAATTTTCTTAGTAAATGGCTGCCTTTACTTACACCAGGCACCTGGGCTAAGGTGCTCACATGGTGAGTGCTGGACATTTAAGCTCCTTAGCACACTTAAAGTATTGCAAATTTGGGGTGTTGTCCACGTCACGTTTTATACGGATATATCAGCTGTTGGAATGAAATCGAATAAAGACTCACCTGGTTTGTTTACTTCCGAGCTGCCGATAGATGGTGTCCTGCGTTCGCGGCGCATTCTACAGCAGATTACCTTTCCTAGCTTGCATCGTGCTTGGGTGTCGCTTATGTAGCTGGTTGGACTAAAATGCATGATCTAGGGTTACCCGTGTCGTGTATGTAAAAGAAATTGTAATTGCTGTCTGGGAGACCTGCTGTGGTAGATTTCCTGACTCAGGGCTCCTGTATGAAGTCTATGTCAATGCCCATGTCTTAATATCTAACGAAGACCTAAATATTCCCCGGCGCGCACTGCTGAGATTCGGCTTATAGTCAGCTTCTCCGATTGTCCTTAGGCTATCATCGTTCATAATAAGTAGGGATGTCTTTGTCAGGGATAAGCCATAGCTTTAAGCCATCACTAACCTTAGCAATGCACGAGACAAGGAAATCCTTTCACAACTGGTATCCCCGAACAATTTCCACGGCATCCACCTTCTGCCACAATTTCTCACTGCACAAGTTTCTCTGATAATGTGGCTTCGATAATGCTCCACAGATTCAATACAGTTGATGTCGATGGACGCGGGTACTTTGCTTTAGTCGCTGTACTCGCGATTTTGGGGTTTTCTAAGATTTAGCTATTCATCTTGAGATCTATTTATCTTGGCATCCTCTCTCTGACTTGTGTTCCGAGGATTGTTAGCATATTGTTTGAAGAACAGCTCTACATTCGCTTGGAACCTACTTATCGACCTGATCCCTCTCATGTACAGAAAATATCCGCAGGTTAGACTTTGAGGGAAAAACCTGGCCTCTGGCTGGTATTCTTGGCTGCCGCATTTATGTAGCTCGTAAGTTCGTCGTACTGTGGCTAATACTTGCCGGACCAGAGGCTTCGATTATGACCTCCTGGCCAGAGATCAATAATTCGCCCTCCGAAGACGTGCCAATATACCAGGACAAGGCACTTATTCTACCGACCCTGGCTGGCAGCAGAGGGGAACTTTCGCGATCAGTTCTGCTTAACCACTATCTAAGCATGCAGTCCTTAGCATGGGTGCTTTGACACCTTGACTTGAAAGTGGGATTTTATTCTGCGAGTCGCCTTACCTCTTCAGCCTATCGTCTGAAGTCAGGGGTCAGTACCTACCGAATTGATACAGACAAAAGATGTTGAGCTTATGCCGATAAGCTCACGCACCGGTGCATACGGCAAGGTGTTACTCCAGGGCCAGCTCTAGTCATTATCTTGTGCAATTACACTTCTGGCAAAGCATATAATTCTTCATGCAAGTGCAGATTGCGTTAGTTGAAAGCGGTTCAAAATTGAATACATCTTGAAATATGCACGATTTGTCCGTGAAATGAAAGTTGGTAAATTTTCATAAATATTTTAAGTATAGCCCTTCCCTGGGCTGCACTCAAATCATAATAATAACCTTTTTATATTGTGAATGTATATTTTTCTGTTCTGTGCTATTCTTTCGTTCGTTAAAATTAATCAAACTTTGATCGACGTTTCCCCAACTGTGATTTCCGTTTAGTTTGTCCAGTTAACCATAGTTGCACGATTCCATCCTAAACACATATTTTGAACCGAATCCAATAGACTCAATTAATTTTCATCGCGAATGCAGGCAATCATTGAGTAATCGTTCAATCGTTTGCGAGTCCAACGGACCCGTCTAAATTGCCAATAAATGCATATCTTTCAGCGCTGGGTGTACCTACCTAGATTTGACTCAACAAAAAGTTAGATTTCTCACCCGTCGTCGCGTCGTCGCGTTGTTCCAATGCCGCCAATTCAAGGGAACACATTCCCAGGCCCTGAGCCGCTCAAGTCCACCATAGTCGATTCGATGGCCACCGCAGCAACTGCTCACTTCATTCAACCTAACCGAGAGGCAAAACAAAACCCAAAACGTCAACCAATGACCACAAAATGACATCAAATTGATGGCATCGATAGCACTTAATTCATCATTTCCAGAGGTTTTCTTATCCGCTGCGCTCCGTTCCGCAGCGGTCGATCCCGCAATGTGTATCCCAACATAATTGGCATGAACAGAATTGTAATTCCAGCCAAGCGAAGGACCTTTGTTCATATTAAATTCCACTTTGCTGCAATTTATTATATACGAACGGGGAAGGCAAAAAAAAACAGAAAAATAAAAAAAATCACCATCAGCGTTGTCCGTTCCGATGACGATGTTATGACAATGCACGTTGACATGGTGGCGGGACACGTCCAGAATTCACGTCCAACCGATAAAAACTCTCAAATAACTATAATTCGTAAATATCCGACATTTTGCGATGCGATTTGTGCTTTTTTCGTCGACAATTTTCAGAGTTTTGTTTTTATATTTTTTTTAAACAAAGTGCACAATTATTTTGCGGTGATACTCGTGTTCTTCGGGAACATTGAGCGCGAACAAAAATGGCCGCTGATTGTCCAGATCAAATGATCAATTCATGGGATAAATTACAGAGCTGGCAAATTGGAGGGAAAAAGACGAGTATATCATTCGTTCGTTGTATGGCAACTACATACATACAAATGTGTATTATGTACCTCCTGCGGGGAATGTACATATTATGCTCGTATCTGCGTGCAATTACCACAAGCGGTGCCGCGAGGCTGGACTAAAGCTGCGCTTATGTGCATAACGCAGCAATTACCAGACGAATGGCAAAGTGCTCTCGGCGGCCATTTGCCACAACAGCCAGATCGATGGAGCAAAATGCAAACGCATATAGGTACATAGGTAGGTATGCATTCTTGGACGGACCGCTTTGGGGCTGTCTATGTATGTCCAGGTGGATGTTGGGCGAGGAATCAATCTTGAAGCAAAGTGAACGATTTGATTTGCGGTTGATTGGCGATCTTAGGTATTGGTTTCGTCAGCGTCAGATCATCGTCTTTTAAAAGGAGCAATCATTCGTCGATGGGGTTTTATTATGTTAATTTTCCTCCATTTTGAGTTGAATGGTTGAATGGACATCGACAGAATATAACCGCAGTAAAGAATTTCCTGCAATATATAGTTATAATATCGTCATATCAATTGTCTATACGAGTAGATATTTGAGTGACCACAATTAGAAATTTGACTGTTCTTAATGCAACAGTTTCAACAGATCAGGCTGTGATTGTGTTCGCTTTTAGTTTTTTGCCTTTGCCTTTTGTACCTAGTAGGTACATAAAGTTGCTCCAGAACCACCACAAAATTGTTTTGTTGAAATAAATTTGCACGATTTGCAAGCGTTGTTCATTTGTCAACCTGTTCATGATGAAATGGCAAACCAAACTGAACATAAATGACATTAGAGTTGCCAGATTTGACAACAAAATGTCAGTTTTATCTCTATTCGAAAAACCAACCTCTAAAAAAAACACCCTTTATAAGTACATGTGACTAACAAAATTATTTAGATCTGTTAATAAATTGTTTGATGTCTGAAGGAAGTACCTACCCCGCCAAGTCGCTGAAGAGACTGTAGTGCTGGGCGTTGGCATAAATGATGTTTCACAGACTCTCTTCATCTCTGTAGCTTCTGCAGCAATCATTATCCTTGTTTCCGATGACACCAGATACCCAGACTTGGCTTCTATAAAGAGAGCCAAGAGCCTTAATCTTTTGATGGAAATACTGGGTGCAACCGCTAGTGTTGATTCATTGTTCTTTAGCCAAATGTGTAGTGACACCGACGTTGAAACTCTTTTGGAGAAACAAGATCCTATTTATTTCGAAGAACGCCGATTAATACCGGATCACCAATTCGGATTCAGAACGAAGCACTCTACAATTGACCAGGTTTACAGAATACCAACGAAATTGAAAAAGCACTAGAGGAGAAAAAAATGTGTTCTAGCGTTTTCCTTGACGTCTTTCAGGCCTTCGACAAAGTATGGCATACAGGATTAAAATGTAAAGCAATTATATGAGATCCTAAACTCTTATTTAGATGACAGACTCTTTCATGTTAAGCAAGGGAACCAGTACTCCGAATTCAAAAAAATCGCGGCGGGAGTTCCACAAGGAAGTGTTTTGGGCCCGATTTTATTCCTATTATACACTCGCGATTTCCCGCGGCTATTCTAGCTGTAGACAATTCGATTCAGTCCGCGACAAATAAGCTTCAACGATCTATCGACAGAATATGCTTGTGGACAAAAACTTGGCGTATTGTCGTCAACGAGACAAAATCCACGCACGTTAATTATACTTACAGAAATGTAAGCAATCTACCCATTTATATTGGCTCGGTACAAATTGCGTACGCAAACGAGGCTAAATACTTGGGAGAAGCTCATTATCAGATTAAATCAAATGCATTGGCTCAGCATGCAAAACAAGCTGCTTTTATACAAGCAAGTCCTAAAGCCGGTTTGGACGTACGGTATACAACTTTGGGTTTGTACCAAACCAAGTAATGTTAACATTTTGCAGACTTTCCAAAATAAAGTCCTAAGACAAATCGTAAATGCCCAGTGGTATATCAGAAACGCCGATATCCACAGAGATCTAAGTATAGCTATCTTTGAAGATGAAATACGAAATTTCGCGCGCAAACAACACAATCGCCTAATTGGCCATTGCCATGACGCTAGATCAGAGAGATCTTGTGCGCCGATTACAAAGGACAAAACCTTTTGATTTAGCGCAATATAATGTAACCGCATGTTATTGTCGGTATAAGCAGGTGCTTCCGCTGGGAGGTTTCCTGCCAAACGTAATTAAATATTTAAATTAAAACTACTTGATAGGCATTAGCCTAGTTGTAGTATAAAACGTATTTTGAAGGGAGGTGTTTTTAGTGAGAAAGAATCTCGCACTATTTTGAGCACGCATAGCCGATCCTCATAATGTCTTATGGAAGATTTTCTACCTACCCTCGGGGAAAAAAAAATAAAAAAAAATTATTTTTATTAATTGGAGACGGGCATTGTTGTTCCCCGTTGTGCATTGAATTTAACCATCCCGGGTTACAAGCGTACTTACTAAACTCTAACTCCCAGGCAAGTGGCCTAGTGTGTTGGTTATTGACATAGCCAACACAGCGGCACTATGGTGAAAACAATTAAGAAATGGTGTTAAGGATCTCTGTTCGGCCTTTGTCGAGTCTTCGTTAGGTAATTGTTGATAAGGCGATACTTTAAATAAAGTCTAAAGTTGTTGGTGTTGCTGTATTCAACCCTTCATTCGTCAATCCTGTACTTCCTTTCAACTCATGTTTGCAAAAATATTATTACTATTACTCAATGGCTAAGTACAGACGAGTTGCTATTCTTCCCTATTAGTCTAAGGTTCTAGAAAACCCGTTTTCTTATTCGACTGCAACATTTATTCTTCTACCTTATAGGAGCTAATAGGAATCAAAAAAGACCAAACCAAATTTCAGGTCGATCAAAAAATATCTTGAGGGTTCACAACGCATTTGGAAATTTAAACGTGTGTCTCTAGAAAAGACAAGGGGGATATACATTTTGCAGAGGCACACATGCTGCATATCTATTTTAAACTAATTTTTTTCGCTCTACCTTACTATATACCTTTCCCCTGTCGTATGGTTAAAGTCGTTTTCTTACCAATAATTAGTAAGCCCAGACAAAAGTTACCAACCCATAAAATCTATCTTCCATCTTGCTGAAAGTTTGGAGGGTCATGTGAGCAATATAGCTCTTCGATTGCATCCTTCACTGAAATGCAACACGCCTATCAGCGCGGAAAATTCTTGGAAACTGCGCTTCAAAACCTTGTTGGATTGAAAGGATAGAGTACGCGCGCTGTGCATTTTCGTCGATAGTGAAGCTGCTTTTGACAACGCGACCTTTGATAGGTGAAGACGAACTCTGCCAACCTATATGGTGTAGATGAACCTTTGGTGATATGAATTTAAGCAATGTCCTATACATACACTTAAAACCGAAGCAGATTGTGCGTCATAACACGGCTTAATAAGGGCTGCCCGCACGGTGGTGTTCTTTCTCCCCTCTAGTGGCATCTCTGCTTACAACTCTCAATCTTCCTGGGAACTACACGCGGATGATGTCGCCGTTCTTTCGTCCTATGTCGGTTCAATCCTAAGGGCTGTCGTTCTCCGACGCAGAGATCCCTAGATTTGATGGATGAGCGATCGTATTTCTATAGATGGCTCCAAAACCGTATAAGGGTCTGGTGCTGGAGTCTTTGTGAAACGCGAGAATATTAGACTTCACTTCCCCTTGGGTATAAACATGCGTCTGCTTTTAAGCGGAGGTATTTGGCATCCTAATGGCTATGTCCAACAGGTGGAGAAGCATTTAGGTACGTTTGCAGTGAAAGCCGAGCTACATTTACAAAATTTCTCTGACCATGGTTGATAGCCTGAATACATTGAATCTTGTCTTGGGTGCCAGTCACAGGTTACACTTGCATCCAGGGAAATGAGATTTCAGATGAGCTTGCTTATAAGATTTTCCAAATTTCCATGCCAGGACATATCGAAAAGTATGCGTCTTTCCTTGTATCTCTCAGGAGAATCGACTGCTCGTAGGTGTCCTTTCGGGCCACCAAGCTTTACCTAATCACTTAAGTAAGTTGGGCTTAAACGATACCACCACCTGTCCTGCTTGCAGTGAGAAGGATGACAGAGCGGAACACTTTCTCTGCAATTTTCCGGCCTTTGTCCGCATCAGGTGGCGGATTTTCGGGTCTGACGTGGGCAGTGCCGAACATATAAGCTTTTTATGACTGAAGTCTGCGTGATAGTACAATAGGAAAGTAGTTTTGTCTGAGCGGTCGGATGGTGACTGTGTCGGTGTATGTGGAATATTTGAGGTGGCGAAGTGACAGGCAACATAGTGGCATATTTTAGAGAAAAATTCAAAACGGGTTTAATTTCTACCCAAGGTATTCCATTGAATTATTACATCAATAAGATATTTTCTCACACTCTATATGCGTACTGGGTTCGTTTCAAAGTGTTGGAATCGTGGAATCCCAATAATAGAGTGAGTAATTTCCAATATATCTAAATACTTGGTCATCGGTAGAGTTGTATCAGAGGTAAGCTGTTATCCTTCTGTTTTGGAGATAGTCCTATTGACCTTGGCACTGAAATGGGTTACGTTAAAGGTCATATCTCAACAAACAAAGCCGACACTTTGAAGTAATTAATAATTCAAAACCAAAGCCCACTGAGATTCCAAATTTTTGCGTAAAAAAAATCCAGCGAAAGACTTTTTTTTTAGATAGATCGATAGATGCCAAGTCGGGAGAGCCTACATAGGGCTCTGACACTGCGGTTCCTTATAGAGCCTACTGTGCCTTCCCTGGTGGGGTCCTAGAGCAAATGTTTGACTACGGAGGAGGTCAGGAAGACGAGAATCTTCTCTGGATGCAGGTTAGGAAGGTAATTTGGTGATATGATTTCCTTACCAAGGATGTCCTTCCTGAGACGAAAGAGAGCCGGGCACTCCACGAGTATGTGAAGAGAGGATTCGTCACTCTCTAAACAGAGTCTACATGTAGGATTCGGTGGGAGGCCAATGCGGTGAAGGTGTTTCTTCAGAATCCTATCAGGATTTTTAGACTATTCCTGTCCAGGTTAGTTAGGAATTTGGATTTCCGGGGGTGAAATTTGGGGAAGAAATGTTTGGTACAGTTCCGACCATGTGAATGGAGCCAGACTTCATTGGATTCGATCAGGAATAAGCTTTTAGCAAAGTTCCTGAAGTGATTTTTGCTGACACCACAGAATGGTTCAGGGCCGACAAGTGGTGTTGTTGCGCCGGCTTTAGCCAGTGAGTTAGCTGCTTCGTTGGGATCCAGTGAAAAATGACTAAGTTTTTCGTAGCAAGTTTATAGATGGCCATGAAGGTTTCCAGAACAAGCTTTGATTTTATGACAGATGAGTTAAGAGCTCTGATGGCTGCTTGGCTATCTGAAAAGATAAATATAGTTTTATCTCGTGTATTAGAACTTAAGTTAATTCAAGCGTACTGGTTAATGGCAAAGTCATCTGCTTGGAATATGGATGAGTTCTTGCCAAGGCTGACTGAAAAGTTCGCTTGAGGCGACTCTCCATGGATTCCAGCTCCAGTCCCTGACTCCATCTTGGATCCGTCCGTATACCAGATGAGAAAACAATTTTTTTTATGGCTTAGGTTTATATTTTTCCCAGTCCTACTTTGGCGGGACGACGATAGAGAAGTTTTTATGGAAGCCGTATTTCGGTAACATGTCGTCAAGAAGCATGCTGAATGAGCTTTCCGGCTCCATAGAGTCTAGCAAAGACAGATGACCTCCACGGTAGGAGTAGGGATTAATGTTATTCGAATGGAACAGTCGATGAATACTCAGTCTTGCCTCCATTTGAATGTGTGTTTGTAGGGGTGGAATGAATACAACCTTTCATACAGTTTCCAGCTATACGTTGAATTCGTTCTAGGTTTTTAACTGCGGTGACCTCGTTAGTCTTCGTCCACCAGACCATAGCAGCATAGGCCATCGCGGGTCGAACCACGAGCGAATAGAGCCATTAAATCATCTTGGGTCTAAGACCCCAGTTATTACCTCAGACTCTTCGGCAGATCCATAAGGATCTAGTGGCTCTGTTTAAGGTACGTTCTATTTGAGAATTCTAGGACAATTCCTAGGTACTTGGCTTCCGTGAGAAATCGATTGCTTCGCCATACATAATGGGACGAATGATAAGGTAAGGTTTTCTCCTCTTTGTAAAAAGGACAATAGTCGTCATTTTTGGTTTTACAGAGAGGCCTTCTTTATTACACCATCTCTGTACTGTGGATAGTACGTATTGCATTACTTCTGAAACGGTGCTTTCAGATTTGCCACTGACGATAATTGCTACGTCATCAGCGTAACCTATGACATCAATCGCTTGACTTTCCAGGGACTGAAGTAGGTCGACTATAACGACGGACCACAGGAGTGGTGAGAGGACGCCCTATGATTGGTGACAGATTCATGTTGTTGAGAGCCCTGTAGGTGGACTCAAAGGATGTGTAATTAAAAGCACCCTCAATATCCAGAAAAGCTACAAGACAGATTTCCTTTCGATTGATGGTGGATTCGATTTTGGTAACTAAGTTACTAAGTGCTGACTCAGTGGATTTACCCGGCTGATAAGCTTGCTAAACGAAAAATACGGCAGAGCTTTGTCTCTAATATGTCTATCAACCACCTTTTCCATGCTTTTAAGAATAAAGGACATGAGGCTGATAGGACGGAAGGATTTTGGACTTAAGTCCGCATTTCTTCCCGCCTTGGGTAGATATCAGAATGTTACTTTTCACCAGGCCTTCGGTATGTAACCGTAGGCCAGGCTACAGCTCCCTGCTGTAGTAATGCCGGAAATATGCCGTCCTCTCCTGCTGCTTTGTATGGCTTCAGGGAAGATATGGCCCATTTTATAGCGTTGAGATTGCTAATTTTTCTCGCATTTTTCCAGTCTTCTCTTGTCGTCAGGCATATCCGCTCGATTTGGGGAGATAGGTTTAATATGAGAGAATCAATAATAATTGATCCAGGAAAGTGTGTTTTAAGTAAGAGCTCAAGTGACTCTTTCATATATCTATTGTGTCAGACGGCCGTTTCCATCAGTTTCATTGCTCCTACTTAATGGATATAATTTTCAATACATAATAAATTAGAGCTCAAATTGGCTCACCCTTACGCTATGCACTCAACTAATATAATACCACGCTAACCCTTACATAGTGCCGAGATATGTTGCTCCCAACCCCAAACATGATTCAAATGTCTCTTATTTTTTTTTTTAAATCACCACTGTCTGTCTTCAAATCCCATTCGACAAAATGGAGTTTAAACTGAACAAATTAAAGTCCTCACCCCACAATCAATTCTCAATAAAAGCAATGCTCTCGTTAAAAAATCAATTCAAGCGGCAATAAAACGGATAACAGAATGAGCCACAAAAATTCAGATCCCCATACCCCCACCAATGTCCACGCTGCCGCCAGCATCATCAAAAATAGAAAAGAAAACAAAAAAAAAAAAACAAGTCAACTAACATTTTGCCAATTTCTGTTCAATGGCAGAAAATTTAAAATTTATGAGGCCATTTCCAGTGGCCAAATAACCATTGCGCACCGTTCCCTTTGATGTCCAATTTTCTATTTCGAACCAAAGTAAAAACTCCCGACATGGATAAAGAAAAAAAAAAACAAATAGCTAGCTAGTCGAATATAAAACCAACCACCAACACACAAACACAATCCGTAGGTAGGTTGTTTTTTTTTTTTATTTGCTTTTTAGCCCGGGATACATTTAGATACATTTACCCCATTTTAGGTGGTCACAGCTCACTAGTTAACAAACCCAAAATAAAAGGAATGTTTCCGCTTAAAAAGCCATCATCCATTTATTTCGCTAGCGGGCCATGCAGAAAGGACGAACCGTAAAAAAAAACAAAAAAAAAACTTGGCATTTTCAGCAGGACTGTGGTGCTGCCCGGACTGGTAGCCATTAAAATTCAATACAATTTTAGAAAGATTTATCGAAAAATTTCAAGTGAATAAATTTACCTAAGTGCATGTCATAGCACCGTTTTAGGTTTTTCTGAGTGGATATTTTTCGATATAGCTATTTCTGCGATGATGGGATGTTTTAGAGTTCTATGTTTTATATATGTATATTTTTTTTTTGTTTGGGTGGTTGCAAATAAAGATGGATGAGATTTTGTAATTATTTATGTACGAATATATCTACTACAGTTTGAGGAAGGACCTTTTTAGAATACTTTACCTATTCTGTGACCGAAGAGATCCTTGAATTAGTTGAAGACCAGTGAAAAGTCTTTGACTGAGCTTTGTAATCCGAGTTTGGACGAGATGTGTAATCCGGTGGGGATTGTTTTTTTTTTATTTTGCGTCTAGCTAGGTGAAAATTGTTGAAAGATAGTGTGCGACTTAAATAACCCACTAAAAATACCCACAGAAGGCAGGACGTTACCATTCTTCAAGTAATCGTACCTAGTCGTCAGACTAATCAGAAATTTTATTCTAATATGTACTTTTGAACTGTTTTAAGGAACTAGGTTAGCTTAGGTTTACGGATCGGCAGAGCAGGTCGGTCCCGCTAAGCCCCACTTAGGTCTTCGTGGACCCATTGAGATACCCTTTCTGTGGGGGGTTAGCTGTTTATGTAAGAGATGTTTAAGCTTCGTGTTCCTTTACCCCCGACGCCGTCCAGGCATCCTGATATCCTTAGAAACCTATAAAGATTATAAAGTGAGATATCAGAAAGTTCAAGTAAGTCATGAAAGTGTTCTATTCCTCAAATGACTGAGACTTGTACAGTGATAGAGGAAGTGAGGTGTGCCCTCGTGGACCTCTTCATCACCACATCCTCGACATATATTGTCATATATTGTCGAGGTTTAATTTCATTGCATGATTTCTTAGGAAATTATGTCCCTTTAGTGCCGCTACCAGCTTAGACAGTGATGATAGAAGTTTGATGGTTCGGAAACTGTTGTATTTCGGCCAGAGCTTCCTTGATCCTTCACAGGTAGTTAGTTCTTTCCACTTATTGTTAGATTTCATACGAATCGTGTTCTCCTTTCGTTTCCTATGATCGCAGAGTGGTGCTGAAGTGCTCGATCATGGTCCATGGCAGACCCATGCTAATTCGTCAGCCCTCTCATTGTCGGCTTTGTCACTATGTCCAGGGACCCAGCAGATTTACGGCATGCTGCGAGCAGAGAGCCTTAAGCTATTCACGGCAGCGGTGAACTAGCGTGTCAATGAAAATGGAAATATCATTTCATGGTATTACCAACAATGACACCTTTCGGACCGCTTCCGCGATCGCCAGAACCTCTGCTTGGAAGACACTGCTGTTGTTAGGAAGCTTGATTGAACAGTTTAGATTTAATTCTTCCTAGAATATTCCGGCACCGGTTCCACAGTCTATCTTAGATCCGTCTGTGCGTCCCATTCCTCTCTACTCGGGAAGGAGGAGGAGAATGGTCAGTTAAAATCCAGTTGGGGAGACGTATACTTAGACAGAATTGACTGCCATAATTGCATGCCCACAATTTGCCAGAAATCAAAGTGCTAGTTTGGCTAATCCTTAAAGCATTTCCATGTATAGGTCCAGAACTATTAAATTAAGAATTGCCTCCCGTCCAGCAGTTGGTGTAGTTCTCAACGCACTGTCTGTCCCTATAAATTGTTATTATTAAGTAGATGGACTAGCTACTTCTAAATTAGCATGGTTGCGAAGTCTAACATCATGTCTTCTTGAGACTTTCTGAACCTCGTCCTCTACCATTCAAATTTTTAGATTCTGTAAGTTCCTGTACGGGTTTTCCTATTGCAAGTACAGCAGTATCGTCTGCAAAAGTGGCAACAGTAGTTTCGTCATTTTTTGGTAGGTCGTTCGTGTATAAAAGGAACAGTAGGGGTCCCAACCAACTCCTATAGCAGAGGCAGTAACCCAAATCTTTTTTGAATTTTTAGAAACGAAAAATTTCACATTCGCTAGTAGCTGTCAGCTGGAAAGCATCAAACTGACACTAGATACCGTGAAACTGTTTCTGTCTAATTGTTTTCGTTTAAATAAATTTGTAGTGCTTAATTTTTTTAAGTGGACAAATATGTTAGTAGGTCTGTAAAGCCAAGATATAATTGAGGCTTAAATGTATTTTATGATTAGTTTCTAATATATTTATTTGTAGCAGCTCCAGCCTCATCCGGAAAGAAAGAATTGGCAGATCGATCAAAATTGCAATTTTAACAGATGGTTCGAAAACAGCGGAAGGAACATGTTCTGGCATATTCTTAGAAGATCCAAAGCTGAGAGTGTCTATACGACTACAGGACACAAGTACAGTCTTTCAAGTAGTGCTGTCTTTAGGGCGGCCAAGCTATTGCAAATGAGACCGGTATCCGGAAGAGATATCGCCATCTGTCCAACATTAATTCTGATATGCTTAAGGCATAATGCAGTCAGAACCGAGTGAAAAATTACGGTATTGAGAGATATGAGTAGACGGATGAGCTTGCAAGAATATGAACGGTGATTATTTATAAAAAGATTGCAGCCATCAAACCTCCCCTCTACATGATAAGGGGCAGCACTATTAAGCGGTTTAAGTTGGTCAGATCTTGTGGGACACAGGACCCCTTTTCGCCGGGAAAAGAATTATGGAGTTAATATAATTAAGTAGGGATAAGCTACCTCCGTCTTCCGTTCTTGGATTATAGGATACGGACTCTGCGGAGATCTGCAAGCTGCTGAGGACACCATACACATATGTGCCTAGTTAAGCCTCGCATTATAAATAATAGCGCGTAGTCAAAGAAATTTTTTTAGGACAACCTAAGAGCAAATAGATGGCTTGGGCTTCAAGGGTCTACTAGGGTTAGTTTTTAACCAGGGAAATTGTTTAGGTTTTTCTGCCTGTTGAATGATTGCAATGGGGCGTTTTAGTAAAGTGTTCTATGATGATTTCTTTTTTACCACCACCCCACTGTTTAACATAACCAAGCTCCAGACAGTTGCGCGTAACAGGACCTGAGCCAAGCAAACCATTGTTAGTCATTATTTTTATTATGATCGTAATCATTACTATTAAAAAAAGTGCTACAAATTCCACGCCACTATATACATCTAATATCTTTCATTTCTTAGTTTATACTAATAAACTACCTTGCGGTACTTCAGCTTTGATGTACATATTTTTTTCAATGCAGAGTACTCATCTTCTTGCTTAATTTAAAATATTCGTATATACTAGTATTTCATAGTGCTGTTTTGGAAAATTTTTTTTGGTAGCTTTCGGACTTAATCCCTTGTGTCAGATCATATCAATTGCCTGTGTTACATTAAGGACGATGGCAGAGCATATTTGGTTTTCTTCTAAAGCCTTTTCTATTATATCAGTTACTCTGTGGACCTGATCTATAGTTGAATATTTATTGCTGAATCCAAACTGATGGGATCAGTGTCTTTTCTTCTAGAACCGGATGAAGTCGTTTGGATTGGCAGTAATGATATCGGCCGATATGATTGTTACTTATAGACCTATTATTACTGCTGGAATCGATCTCTCGTCCTCAAACATTTCTTCTATTTGTTGGAAATTATCATTATCGTCGTATGGCTTACAGATGTTCCGTAAATTGAGCCGCATTTTGTTTGTTTGTTTTAGCCGGTTTGTTCATGCCACTGGTCTTGTCAATTCTTTTTCGTAGCCTTCCAGAGTTGATTAACAAATACCAGCATCGTTTGTCAGATTTGTAAGGTATCTTTTCAACAATGCATTTTTAAATTCTGTTATCTTTTTTTGAGCTTAGCGTTTAAGCAATTAAAATCTACTTTTATCACTTGGAGCTCTTGACAGTTGCCATCGTTTGCGAGCTCGTCCCCTTTTCAGATATAACTTCTTAGGGATATATGTTTCTTTTTACTTTTAATTCAGGCTTTGGAGCCTTTGCAGCCTTTTGCATAGCTAGGGTGAAGGACTGTGCTTTACTTTCTAATAACTCTATTGTATCAATTGTTGTGGATAGTTCGATGCGTTCATCTATTAAATATCCGTAATATATCCAGTTAGTTAGTTTGTTTACTAGACGTGGGTTGTGTTCCTTATTACCAAGTGTGAGCAGCACAGATGAGTGATCTCGTCCTTCCTTAACTTCGGTAGTGTTTGAGGAGATATTCGTAGTTAAGATGACATCCGGGATTCTGTTCCCATCTGTGGGCCAGTAAGAAGGATTCCCTGTTGAATGATTGTTAGCATTGGTTTTTTCGTTATCTTCCTCTTGTATTTGTTAATCTTGATCCCCAAGATTTGTCCTTAGCGTTGAAATCTCCACCTATTATGAAGTTATTTCCGAATTTATAAAAAAGGGTTTTAAAATTGTTTTGTTTCAGCCATAATATGCCGTTGTTTTTATATGCATTTAGCCATTATGTTCTTCGGTCCGTTGTGATACCACAGGGTTCTAGGAAAAAACTTTAACCATTTTAAGCTTCTGACTAAGCGAAGGAGGCTTTATATTATTTTGGTAAGATCACTTTTATCTTCGTAGAATAAATTTTCGAGACGGAGTTCTCTTTTTCTGGAGAGAGCAGGACATGTACAAAATAGGCAGCGGATTGTTTTCACCTCCTCTTCTTCCATTCAGCTTCTGCAGAAGTCGGAAGTGAATGTGCTAGCCTTGTTGCATGTTGCTTGTCTATAAGACAGTGTCTCACTGACGTGTTAATGTGCCGTCTGCTTTGGAGATCAAATCTTTGGAGCGTTTCAGTCAGATCCAGCTAAGGCCAGATCTGTTTCGTCATTAGACATGTGATTCCACTTGTCCACCTTATGTTTGTTGTTTTTTTCCAGTAGCAGCCAGCCATACCGATATTTTACACATAGCGATGGGTTTATCCATATCTCATTTCTTGAGTAAGAGAGGTATGGTGATTCCTAAATCAGCGTTACCATTCGCAGCTTGAAGTTCAGAGAAAATACCGATGTCATTGGATCGCCAATGACGCCAATATAATATATTTTTATTATTTCCATCTGAAACAGGCTTCCAAAGGTCAGGAAGACGCAAGGAGAGACTTAGGTTTAGTCTGTCAAACAAAACACCACACTTAACACCATCATTAGTTTTTGATCCGTCGTCGGTGTAAAAATAGATCGATGTGACCTCCATGAATGCATCCTCATCCCAGAATGGGATGGTGACAGGGAACGATTTTTTGAATTGTATAGTTGATGGCTGTTTTCGATTTTTGTAGGAAGGGGTTCCGAATTCATTTAGGAAAGAAGCGTGGCCAATAGCTTTAATAGTCCACTGTGGTGTAGCCTTTAGATGTACAGCCGTGTTGGCCGCCGCCGTTTGTATACTGATAATATCGAGGAGTGTCATTGCATGAACAAGCTGATCCTTGAAATTTGCTTTATTTTTAAAAAACATCACTTTTCCTAAGGTGTGTCGGTTTAATGATCCAGATGTATAGCCAGCTTAGTCCTAACTTTTGACTGACAATGAGAGTTAACTATGTGGAAATATTTGTTTTACAAAATGAGCCTTCTTCTTTCCTTTTTCCAATGAGGCTATTTTCAGGAATGAGATATCATAATTTTTACTGCATGCGTATTAGTCCGTCTGCGAAGCTCGCGCATCCTATATCGAAACAGCCCCGGTCTTCGAAGAAAGCAAGTTCGGTTTGCAAGCATTTTGATATAACATTATTTTCGACTTCATTGAAGTCTCTAAAGAACTTCATCACCATTAGCTCTATATGTTGCATCTACAAGAACGGCGATCCTATATCTTGCAAGAACTATCGAGGCATATCCCTGCTTATTGTCGCATATAAGAGCGTATCCAACGTACTGTGTATCCGGCCCGGCAGATCAACTGTAGACCAAATCTTCACACTAAGGCAAATCCTGGAAAAGGCCAACGAGTTTCAAGTCGCGACACACTATCTCTGCAGTTTGGCAGCAGCTCATCTGAACTCTTTCAAACATGTACCGGATTTCGGTAAGTAGATGCGTTGTCGTGTGACTTCTTCAATCTTGTTCTTGAGCAGATAGTGCGCAGGACAGGTGTCAACACCGAAGGCATTATCTTCAACAGATCTGTCCAACTGCTGGGGTATGCGAACGATATAGAAATCATCGGTGGATCCCAGCGTGCGTTGAAAGAGGCTTTCACGGCTATTGAAGAACAGGCGAAACTAGTTGGCCTTGAAGTGAATGAGGACAAGACTAAATATATGCTATCAACAAACAAACAATCATCTGTCCACCAACTAGGACAAAATGTCACTGTTGTTAGCAGCAACTTCGAGGTAGTTAAGGAGTACATCCACCTCGGGGTAAACATCAACTCCACAAATAACATCTTAGTGGAGATCCGTCGAAGAATTACCCTAGGAAACCGCTGCTACTTCGGTTTGGCAAAACAAATGGGTTCAAAACTCCTAATTCGAAGGACAAAGTGCATGCTCTACAGAACGCTTATCCTGCCAGTTCTGCTATACGGCGCCGAGTGCTGGACGATAAGTAGGAAAGGAATACTGGGATTCTTCGAAAGAAAAATCCTTCGACGGATACTTGGTCCAGTGTGCGAGGAGGGCGAATGGAGGAGAAGATACAACCGCGAACTCTATGAGCTGTACCAGGATGTGGATGTTGTCTGAAAAGCTAAAACTCGTCGACTACATTGGCTCGACCACATCGAGCGAATGGACAACAACGCTCCAGCCAAGAGAATCTTCGAATCCCAGGCCCCAGGTTCGAGACGACAAGGAAGACCGAACCTCCGTTTTAAAGACCAAGCCATCGCGGATGCCAGAGCGCTTGGTCTGGACAACTGGAAGCAGCGTGCTTTTGATCGCAGAGGGTGGAAGGCTGCCTTGTCTCAAGCAGGGACTCTTCACGAGTCGGGAGCCCGTTAAGTAAAAGTAAGTAAGTAAAGAACTTTGTCAATGTAAAAGACATGCGGACAAATACTGAGTTCGATTTCAAAATGTCTAGCCACTTCAAATTTTTGTTATTCACTTATCCTTTTGCCTGGCACAAGACGCAACAAAAACAGTAAAACTAACATTAACTAATATTTATTTAAAACTTATTTCTTTTCGTTAGTTCTTCTGCGCGATTTATGTAAAGCAACCCATCATCGAATGTGTTTCACGAAATTTCAAGAAAACAATTATAGAAGAAGAAGAAGAAAAAAGACTAAAAACAAAAACTTCGACCCCAAGTTAGGAAATAAAAGATATCAATTTCCGTTTTCGCTTAAATGTATTAGAAAATTGAATGGAACCTGAAGCCTTACAAAAACCCACACTGTTTCTGTAAGGAATCACACAAAATGGAGTAAGGAGACACAAAATTTGTTCACCCACCACAACAAAATAATACAATTTTGCGCATGTATGCAACACAGTCACGTAGGATGAACATTTCACCCTGTCAACCTCTCCCGCTCACCCATCACCCATGCAAAGGATAACAGGGATAATAAAATCAAAGCTGTTTATATGGCTACGGTGAACGATTTCTTCGCTCTAGCAGGATATGTTTTGGGGTTTATTGGGAACTTTAGATGCCAAAATGGCTTCAATCGGGTCCTTTTACTCCAGAGGAGAGAGCGAGTTATATCTATGCATATACACATGTATACTCATTATATACCTACGAGGAAATACTTTTTCCCATTTGCGCTAAATTGAAGGATATTGGATGAGTGCGCTTCTCTTGTGGTGGGCGTATTTTAAATATTCCTAATGGAAGTGTTTTGCAAGTCTTTTTGTTGGCGCTTAACTACTTGGGACGATCTGGCGCCAAACTTCCACCACCGACCGTAGGGAAAGGGAGTTTCAGTAGGCTGGAATCTATAATCAATTTGATTTCTCATTGATGTGGATTGAAGACGTAATTTTGTTGAAATGTAGTTAACATATTCTTGACACCTTAAGAAGGGAGTCTTAACCCATACGAGTGTTATTTTCAGCACAAGTTTGTAAGCGCTTTACAATCTTTTTGCAAAATTTAGGTATTTAAGGCTCCCACATAGTATAGTAAAAACTTTAGATTTTCGTTGCATAAAAACATGTAAAAATTTTAGTAGTGCCATCTATCTTTCTAGGTAGTAAATTTTCTGTGCAAAATCTGCAATTTCTGTGCCAGCAAATGCATTCATTTGATAGGATTTGGCGTAAAAATGTGTCCTTATCGTAAAATGAGAGAAATGCCGTATAGAAGTCATGGACTGCAAATAAAAAAAATTGGATTAGCTCGCATTTGATTAGGTACAATGTTTGAATATACTTTGTGAGGTACATTTTTGTAGATATTTTTGTCCTTATTTTGGCAACATCGTTTTACTGCAAATAGAAAGAATGTAGTATTAGTCAGTGAGTTGTTCATTGAAGCAATTGCTCAGCCAATAATTTGTTTGCTCTTACATTATTGGTAGTGCCCAGCCAAATTGTCTAACAACTTTGGCACTACATCCTTATTTACAGGAACTAACTCAGGCCATTTTTACATCCCACCCCCCTCCAACTTCGCTTACAACAAAGATAGTCCTACAATTTGCATTATTTATTCGGACGCACAGCTGCAGGCCAAAATTCAATTTGCAACAAAAGTAACACTGACTTACCGTTAAAATTGTGAAATATACATATATTAGGTCTGTTTCTTTACTTTTTCAAGTAACTGCAAACTGCTTTAAGCTTTTCAACAACATATATATTTCGTTGAAGACAGAGGCAACGAGAGAGTAAATAACATCTCATCAAAATGAGAGACTTGGACTAAATTCAGCTCTAGCTCTATCTTTTTTAAAATAGCTGCTTTGTTTGCTGCCAATATTAAAAATAAATTAAAGGTTATTTACTTTAAATTTTTGTTGGATTTGAAGTGAAATTTTCACACGCAAGGATCCTTGCATGGGAAATGTACTTATCTTTGCCACACATAAAGGAGTCATGTGCGCTAATCAAACAAGAAGTTAAGCAGGAAGATAGGAAGATTAAACTTGCAAGTTTTCTGTGCTTTAGAGTATTACTAGAGAGCTCATCTCTATCCCAAGACTGACTTTCAAGAGTATTCTTGAGCCAGGAGTAAAGGGGAATAAGGTGCTGTTCTCTACATTCGCCTCGTATACAGAAAAGGGGAATTTATTTAAAACAAGAGGTCTCCAGTTATCTGCTTAGCTCATTCTCATTCCAGTTATCAGCTGTCGTTGAATTTATCTAAGTTTGTCGTCGGTATGATCTCTACGATTTTGACCTTCTAAAGTCATTCAGTCATCTACAGTATTCTTCTTTCCATTTAACGACGAGATTATGATCAGGATTACATGGATCATAACCCTCGCACTTCACTGCATTTCTACTGGTCCGCCTGTGGGGTTCGCCGGTTCGACCTTAAAAGATATATGCAGCCATCCCGAATTTGGATCACGTCATCATTGCTGGTGTTTCTGCATTTGTGTGATCCAGGAGTCTTTAGGCCTATTGCCTTTTTGACGGGGTTCGTAGGATTCCTCCTTTGAACATGACAATACCAACTGGGACCGTCGTGCTCCAATTTTTTCGAGATGGATTCTTTGACGTAAAGGCTTCCTCGGATTCCGGAACTTCTATTTCGATCAAGCTTTGTTACTCCTGCTGTCATGCGAAGAATCTTCATCTCAGCTGCTGTCCACTTGCCCTCATACTTTTTGTACATTGTCCATCATTATGAACCGTATGTGAGTGCCCAGGACGCACAACTGCGGTGTAGAGCCTTCCTTTCAGCTTGGGGGACATTTTTCGGTCACAGAAGATGGCAGAGTTTTCCTGCCACTTCATCCACCCTACGCTTACACGATGATTGATGTCTTCATCAAGGGTTGCTTCGCTGTTGATCATTGATCCCAGATATTTGAACTTTTCACAATTGGGAACCACCATCCCATTCAAATAAATGTCCGGAATGGGTTGACTTGGGTCAGAGAATGGGCAGTACAGATACTCTGTCTTTTTTTGGTTAATATGATACGCATTCCCTTCTAAAACATCTACCCAAACATCAAGTGCTCGTTGCAGGGAAGTCTGATTATCACTTATGATGGCTCCATCGTCAGCAAAGAATAACTGATGCGCTTTAGGGTCCTTCACTTTTCCCGCAAGGAGATAACCTAGGACCGTAATACAGAGCAAAGGACTTCAGACACTTCCCTGGTGAACACCGACTTTAATTGAGAATTCATCGGTGATCCCTGCGGGACATCTGACTTTTGTCTTCACTCCCTCGTACATGTCCATGATCATCTGTACGTAGGTTTCAGGAACTCCTCGTTGTCTTAGCGGCCACCTTATACCCGCTCAACGATCTTCATGGTGAATGACATCAACTTAATTGAACGGTAATTATCACAGTTTCGCGTATCTTCCTTTCCTTTGTGCAAGGGAAGAAGATAACTTTCCCTCCACTGATTGGGCATTGGATCAGCTCTTATGAGTTTGGAGATAAGAATCATGAGCCATCTGAGCCCGATGTTTCCCATCTTTTTCCAGAACTCACTGGGTATCTCATCCGGCCCAACCGCTTTTCACTTCTTGGAGTTCTTGACCGCTTTTCCAACTTCTTCGACTGTTATGTCAGTAACTTCTTCATTGTTGGGGGCGGCTCCTGGAAAATATAGCCGGGGAAACTGTTCGTTTAAAAGTTGCTCGCAATACTCTCACCACCTGTATAAAATATTTTCGTCGTCCACAAGTTGTCGGCCTTGAGCATCGTTAATGAACTTCGGCGAACGAATTTCCTGAGAATTTCTTCTTTTCTGTGCGGCAATCTTGAAAATTTTTGTTCTCTTGTTAGCGTTTTGTCGAAGCTCGTGGGTTACCTGGTTCCTATCAGCAGGCGAAGAAGATCTCCCCTCCAACTCCTGATACAGACTATCCATTCACTTAGCTTGAATTTGGGCACACTTTTTCTTCGCAATACTTCTACAACGTCTGTATTCCACTTCAAGACGAGCTTTGTCAACTATATTACGCGCACTTTGACCAAGCTTTGAAAGCCACTTTCTTTTCCTTTATTGGTGCTTGAATTTCCTCTGTGCAAGCAGTATTTTAACTTTCTCTAAGCAGGCTCGTTGTAGGGAATCCCACATATCTTGTGGGCTGCACACTTCATCCTCAGCTTCGTTGGTGTTATTAAGGAGGAAATTTTGCATGTTGATAATAAATGACTCGCCTTTTTCTTTGTCCAGGTTGTACTAATTGATTTTCGCAGAAACCTTTGTTTGTTTATTTTTGTTCTTCTTCTCCATGAATATTTCTGTCAGGAGGAGACGGTGTTGCCGGGTGATTGCCTCTCCCAAGATCACTTTGCAATTTTTAACTCTATGCTTCATGAATCTTGCCACCAAATGATAGTCAATCTGGGTTTCATTTTCGCCACTGCTGTAAGTGACCAAGTGCTGGCTCTGTTTGATGAATATTGGATTTAAAACGATCAGACCGTATGACTTTCACATGCTTAGGATGTCTTCACCAGAAGAATTCCAGCTGCCATATCCTAGTCCTCCATGGCAGTCTTCATAGTCTTCGTTAGACTTCCCGACTTCCCGAAAAGCTCATCCTTTGGGATATTCTTGATGAGGTTGTGGAAATCAAGCCAGAATGCATCTTTTTCCCTCTGCTCGCACTCGATTTGGGGAGCATATGCACTGACAATATTCCACACCTCGCCTTGAATTACCAGTTTGAGAGACATCAAACGGTCACTGGACTTTGAAATGGTCAATACAATTGCTAAGCAACTCTGCCGCAAGGATGATACCGATACCGTAGTAGAACATCTTGTATGCTTTTGTCTTGACGTCCAAGAAACGCGCCCGATTTCCGGTGTTTCGCCATTTCGTTTCTTGGACACACAAGATGTCCAATCGCCTTCTTACCATCATCTCTTCCAGCTCGTAGCTGCGACCACTAATACTTCCAATGTTCCAACTCGCGACCCTTAGGTTTCGCCTAAGTCTTTGCATTATTTGGCTATCCCCCGGAAACCGGGGATCACAACCATGCGTAGCATTAGAGGTGCCTGACGGCGTAGTGTTTCTTTCAACGTGATTTCCATAATGCTAGGTTAAGCGAGTTTGTTTGTTCAACAAGTGCATGCTCCTGATATAAGTTCTTGATTGATCTTACTTTGATGACACCGGTGATCTCCAGTCGTGTCAACCCACGGATTTGCATGCACACTTGTGGGGCAGTTTAAAGGTGTTAAATATGTTGCTAGGCTCACCTGGATGTTTAAATTGCTTCGATGTGATTGCCTCCGCCTTAGTCACCTTGTACGACAAGCACTGGCGCTGCAGGGATATTCTTACTTTCCGTCCCTGCACGGGGACCAGTCATCTACAGTATATCACTGTCAATAGTCATCCAAGGGAGCTTAATGCTTAGGTAACCTTCGACTTCCCGGAATGCCTCGAATGAATGGCTAGAACGAGTCTCAAGCCGTTTTCTGCATCGCGGAAGGAATTCCGGGGAAAAGAAATCTTGGCATTTTATAACTTTCTGTTTATGATAACCTCGAATGAGTCAAAGCTTGGGCTCTTAAACAAATCCATCTTAGATAGTTTGCTCTCCGTATCTTCCAAAACGCCACGCCACCAGTGTAACTGACTGTGACTTAGGGGTCGTCAGAACCTCAACAAGCATTTGTGCCGATTTGATGGTCTGATCGCGATCAGCTAGCTGTAAGGTTGTTTATGCTTTCATTGAGAGCCAGGCTTGACCTCCTCTTAACAGTTGTTCCGCTTAGTTGCCTTCATGTTGCATTCTTGATTTTGTGGTGGTTTGAGAAAAATTAAGTGCTTGTCTACATTCAGTTTGCTTCAGCAAGATGAAGACGTACCGGCCTTTCTCGTTCTTGGTATGTATAACCCAGAATAAAAATGTATATTTGGTACGCCCTTCTTCTGCGTTTGCTGTCGGATTCGACAGGTTAACCCAAACGCTTTTGGCCACTTTTTCGATTGTCCCGCGTCTGGATGTGAATCTGAATGAAAATCCACTCTACTGATAGTAAAGTAACCAAATTGTTATACAGTTTACTTGTCTATAGAGTGAGCCCCAACTGCTTATTACTGTTAATATTATCTTAAAGCCCTGTTCCAATTACAACGGAGAAGTTTTCCCATTAAAACAGAAAGAATATTTCTAAAAGTAGTAACTCATTTAGGCCAGGAAAGACAACCATCGACGAAATTTTCACACTCCGACGGATCTTGGAAAAAACCCACGAATTTCGGATTGATACACACCGTATGGTGCAGAAGCATGGACCCTGTCAAAAGCCGATGAAAACCTTCTGCGATGCTTTGAGACAAAGATTCTTCGGGTGATATTCACTCAAGTTGGTGACGATGGAGTGTGGAGAAGAAAATTCAACGACGAACTATACAGCGAAGCTGAGCTGGTAAAAAAAAAATATATACAACAATGCACCAGCCGACGTCTCTTCGAATCCACCCCTGAATGACAATGCAGCAGAGGAAGACCCCACCTTAGGTGGCGTGGACAAATGGAGAACGACCTCAACCAACTTGGTGTGCGTAACTGGCGTCAGCTAGCGAGATACCGAGTTGGTTGAGTCCTTGGTCCACCACGGACTGTAAGTGCCACCAAAAAGTAAAGTAAAGTAAGTAACTAACTTTATTAGATTTGCAGTTTTTAAAATCAACCAATCATGACAAACGAAGTCTTAACAGAAAATCATTTTCGTGGAGCAGTGTTAGAGTTTTTTTTATTTAGTTTTGAGATAGCAAAACTAGTGTGGGATTGTCTTCAAATCCTCCTAACACTGGCCATCACCAACAAAGTACATTTGATCTGGGTGCCAGGTCGCAGTCCTGAAGACCTGAAGGTAATGAAAAAGCAGACGAACTAGCCAGAACAGGATCCGCACCCCAGACCATTCTGCGGGCTATCTATGAACACTACAAAAAGATGTATCAAAACTTGGCTAAAAGAGAAAAAGCTACATTTCTGACACTCTGTGGCAAGAGTTCTTCGAGATCTCAACGTACATAAATCCGCTGGCCCAGATGGTATTTCCCCTATAGTTCTGAAGAGGTGTTCTTCCACGCTGGCAAAACCACTGCGGAAGCTTTTCTATCTGTCCTATTCTTCAGGGCTCTTTCCGAGAAGATGGAAAACAGCATTTGTCCAGCCCGTCCCAAAAAAAGGCGAATCTTCCTCTCCCTCCTCTTACCGACCAATTGCACTTACGTCCCTTCTTTCCAAGGTCATGGAAACGCTGATAAATCGTCAGCTTATGAAATATCTCGAATCCCGAAAACTTCTTAATGACCGGCAGTACGGTTTTCGCAGCAACAGATCCACTGGTGATTTGATCTAACCGAAAAGTGGAACCAATCTATTCACCATGGTGGTGAAAGCAAGGTCGTTGCGCTTGATATTTCAAAGGCATTTGACAGAGTTTGGCATCAAGCTCTTTTGTCGAAAATACGTGCATTTGGAATCGATGATACCCTTTCAAGTCTGCAACTTACCACATAAATGCTGCTGTTGCCCAAGGCTCCGTTTTGTCGCCGACATTCTTTCTCATTTTTATAAATGATCTCCTCTCTGTTACTTCTAACCCTATTCATTCCTTCGACGATGACAGTACCATCAGCTTTATATATTCGTTTCTTCGGCAACGCCCCTCATCTTCGGGCGTTGAACTGGAACGGCAACGTATGTTAAGCTCATTGAATTCCGATCTTGACAGCAAACTTAAATGGGGTAAAACCAACAGAGTGGAATTTAATGCTTCCAAAACGCAATGCTCTCTGCTGTCATTGAAGCGAAACCCTAAATCTCTGCCATTATCCATGGATGGCACTTGCATCGCTGAAACCAAACGACTTTCCATTCTCGGTATGTGTGTTAATGACAACCTTCGTTGGAATTACCACATATTCGATGTCGCCAAGAACGCTGCGAAAAGTCTAGGCGATGCAAAAAATATTTCACTCCTTCTGATCTGGCAAAAATGTATAAAGCGTTTATTCGCCCTAAACTTGAGTATAACGCTCATATCTGGTCCGGTGCTCCAATTACATATTTAAAGCTACTTGACAGGATTCAAAAACATGCGGTAAAACTTATTGGCGATCGAGACATCGCGAAATCACTTGACTCTCTTAGTCATCGTCGTAATGTCTCCTGCTTGTCATTGTTTTATCTGTATTTCCACCACAAGTGCACAAATGAAATAGCCAGTTGCATTCCACCCCTACAGCAATACTCCCCATGATAGGAATGCACATCAGTTTACCCTTAAGCCTGTATTCAGACGTACAGTGAAATACAAGGATTCGTTTCTTAACCGTACAACGCGAATGTGGAATGCTCTACCACGCTCTGTTTTTCCCTCACATTACAGTTTACAGACATTTAAAACCAACGTACATGGGTATCTCCCTTTTCTTAATCCTTAACTTTCCTAATACCCGCACTGTGTTACTTCATTATAAGGGTATCCGAAATCCTTTAGTGCGCGTATATTAAAAAAAAATCCCAAACCCTCCATCCATTTATGCTAAAAGGAAGCCAGACCAAGTCTCTTTCCTGGATTTCTTTCTGTTTTAGACGAGCTTTAACAGTTATTTAAATTATATGTCTTAAATTGTATATTTCTTTGGTGCTTTGTACTTCCTATCCCAGTCCAATCTACCGTGCTTGCCCTACTCTTACGTTCTGGTTAAATTGAAATAATTTAAGTCACATTAGAGGACCACTTATGTACAGAAAATAATACGGTTATGGTGTTCACCCTCCAACATCATGAAGAGCACTCAATGATGGCATTAACAGTACTATAACAATCATCCCCCAAAACAATAGCAAACACACAATTGAAATACCAATCAGAATGAATCAAAAAAAAATGTCCTTTGTACGATTTGCCTCCACTTTAGTGGAATTTCGCTGAAATTCGAGTTAAGGGTGTACAAATAGAATCCCTCGCAGGAAGAACGGCAAACGCCTTTAGAGTCGAGTCAGATTTGAAGAACTACCCTCAACAAAAATTCAAGTGTTTTTTTTTTCGAAAATAATACCAAACACAAAGTGTTTCCAAAAAATGAACATTCTTGCAAATTGACTTGTGAAATGAAATCCTCGATTGGAAGTTATTTTAAGTGGTTTTCAAGTACTTTAAACTTTTACTTTAGATGTTCATTTAGCATAATTTTTCTCACAGTTTCTAAAGGTAAATGTATAAGTTTGCTGAGGACTTAGCGCTAGTTGGCAAAAAATTAAAAAAAAAAATTTCGCACGGTTTTATTTCGACACACTTATTCATTGCGAGGAAAATTTACCATTTGCAACAATCGTGCATACGCAGGATGATTAATTGCAAGGAGGACAACAATGCGACTCTCCCTCCTTGCTCTTGACTAATAGTGTAATTTAATAATCATCATCAACTCATTTTCGAATAAATAAATTTGAATAAATCCTTCCGAGTGGCTGGCCGCAGACACCCTTGGTAATTTCTCTGATTGGTTGCAACTGTTACTGGTATTACTCTCTGATTGTGATGTGCATTTCTACCATATGGTAATTGGATCAGTTAATTTGCAACTATTCTTGTGTTCGTAATGCTCGACTGTTCGAATATGTTGGAAAGTATTCTATTTCAGGGTGGTTTTTAGAGATAAGTTTACATGATTTATTTTAAATAAATTGAGATAAGTTAAAGCTTTTAATAAGGCTTTGAGATTGATTGAGTAAACAATATAACGAACATGTGGTCATTAGAAATAAGTTAGATAAGTTGTTAAAAAATTTCTTTACATGTCATGTCAACCCAACTGAGGAAAAGCGAAACAATTTTAAAAGGTCCTGAAATAACTCTAATGCCCAATGTTGCATTACAGCAAGCAAGACACACGAACAGAACTTTTATTTGACGTAGTTGCAGTGGGATCTGTCATACCTAAATATAATTCTTTTGATGAGTGTTGTCTTTGTAAGTCTACATCCGATTCCCTAAAGTGGAAATGACAACTCCAATCCGGCAAAACTCCGGTCGATAAGTCTCCTTCCATACATCAGCAAGGTATTCGAAAAAGTCATCAACAGAGCCTTGATTAAGTGGGTTGAGGACAACTAAATAGTTCCGGATAACCAATTCGGTTTCAAGGCGGGGAATGATACAATACATGCCGTGTCTAAGCTGGTGTCCGAAATGCAGTGGTACAAAAGTAAAAGAACCTGCCTGATTGACTTGGAGAAGGCCTTTGATACCATATATAGGGTCCGCCATCTAACGTCTTTTTTTTTCAACTAGTGCTTGTTTCGCGAATGGTAACACTTAGCTCATGTCTTATTTGACAGATAATTAGTTTTATCCTTCCGCTGAACGAATATGGTTGTGTATACGCTTGAACAACGCTGGGAAATGTTGCGACATTACTTTGAAAATCATGGTAATGTTGCAGAATGTGTGCGAAAATTGCGTACGGATTTTGGAAGAAGAGAAACTCCGTCAGCTCCGTATGTTCGTTATCTTGTGAAAAAAGTGAAAGAAACTGGCATTATCATCGATAAACCAAAGCGTGAAAAGCCAAAAACAGTGCGTACACCCGAGAAAATTGCTGCTGTGGCAGAAAGTGTGCGTGAAGCGCCATCAACATCAATTCACCGTCGTTCTCAACAATTGAATATTTCGGAGACATCTTTGAGACGAATTTTGCATAAAGACCTTGGTATGACTCCATACAAAGTCCAATTGGTTCAGGAGTTGAAGCCAACTCGCTTCGCTAAGTGGGCCTGCGATCGACTTAGAGAAGATGCCGATTTTGCCGAAAAAATCATCTTTTCAGATGAAGTTTATTTTGATCACAGAAAACCCGCACGAATACATTGAAAAGCCGATATACCCAAAACGAGTCACTGTTTGGTGCGGATTTTGGTCCAGAGGCATAATTGGGCCATTTTTCTTCGAAAATGAGCAAGGAGTGGCCGCTACAGTCAATGGCGATCGTTATCGGGCCATGTTGAACGAATTTTTGTTCACAAAAATTGAGGAGGAGGATATTGGCAACATTTGGTTTCAACAGGACGGCGCTACATGCCACAAAGCCAAACCGACACTCGATGTTTTGCGCCCTGTTTTTGAAGATCGCATTATCAGCCGCAGAGCTGATGTCGTTTGGCCACCGCGGATCTGCGATTTGACACCGCTGGACTATTATTTCTGGGGTGCCGTAAAAGATAAGTGTTACGCCGACATGCCAGAGACAATTAACGCTTTAAAGGACAATATTCGTGAAGCCATTGGTGAAATACAGCTGCACACAATTGACAATGTGCATTTTCAAAAAAAAAAGTTATTTGGCGGACTCTATAGCTTCCGCTTCACTCCATCCATGCTTGCAGCAACTGACACTGTGTTTCATCCGCATTATAAATTTCAGAATTTGTATATCCATCTCTTTATTTCGGAAAATAACGTTTTGCAACCATTCACTGCAGTCATTTTGAGAAACACCTTCTGCTTCACCACAAATTTTGCCGACCACCATGTTATGACGTTGTCGAAATCGAAAGATCCAACTTTCGGACCGTTTGAAATTATTCTTCCCTAGTAGGATGCCAAATTGATTAGCCTTTTCCTTCGATGCGATTTAAACCATATTAGTAGAGAGTGTTCAATGTCTTCATGTTCGGATTTTCGATTCCTTTTTATTTTTAAAGAATTCGACTCAAAAACTTGTTGCATACTCTCTCGACTTTTCCAATTCGTAGAAAGAGGGGAATGCGACATATTGAATTCTTTGCATAAATCTGCATTACATTCGCCATTCTGCAGTCGCCAAATTATTGTCGACTTTTCTTTAACAGTCAATGAGCGTCTGATAGATGGTGGTGCCATAATGCAGTCAATATCCCCAGATTAGTGCGAAAACTAAAGAAAACAAATGCATCAATAACAAAAGAATAATTGAGTACATGAACGTCACCTACATTAGAAGTTAAATATGCTGCTTTAATCCAACCA
Organism: Ferdinandea cuprea; assembly: GCA_963576555.1. Classification (NCBI taxonomy): domain Eukaryota; kingdom Metazoa; phylum Arthropoda; class Insecta; order Diptera; family Syrphidae; genus Ferdinandea; species Ferdinandea cuprea. The sequence continues at coordinate 149,637,442 of OY754958.1, read as the reverse complement.
ATTCAATTTGTTCTGCAATATTCAACTATGACACAGCGTACAATTACAAATAGTTTTTGCATCGATTCAGAGTTTGCAAAAAATGAAGTACATAGAAGGGGAAGAGGCAACTAGATGATTTTTTTCCGGCGAAAAAAATTCAAATCCGTGGAAAAAGCGGACGCTATATACGAAATTGCCGTTATATCCGAAGTCGCTATAACAGAATGCATTTGTATGGAAAATATGATATAAAATCAAGCGACTAAGAATTGGCGTCGCTATATCCGCATGGTCGTTATATCCTCATGGTCGTTATAACCGAGGTCTCTATAGGCGAATTTCACTGTACTTTGATATAAAGAACTTTTTCTTTATATTTAAGTACCTTTTTGGTTCAGTGTGGAGAAGCTAGACTTTATGGACCATCTATACCTAAAATGGGGCCACTTTCCAAAGAGGTAGCACGCTTTGAAAGTTAATTTTGTGGCTTCAATAGAACATATTCAAAAGGTGGAAGTGAGGAGACCCCCTAAATACAAAAAAAAAAATTGTAATTTTTCGTTTTAACCCCACTTTTTCAAAAAAAAAAAAAAAATGTTTCCTTTAACTTTAGATTTTATTCGTTTGAATTTCTAAAATCTCCATATATAGGGTCCGCCATCTAACGTTTTTTTTCAACTAGTGCTTATTTCGCGAATGGTAATAAATACTTAGCTCATGTCTGATTTGACAGATAATTAGTTTTATCCTTCCGCTGAACGAATATGGTTGTGTATACGCTTGAACAACGAACAACAACAACAACAAGGAGTGGCCGTTACAGTCAATGGCGATCGTTATCGGGCCATGTTGAACGAATTTTTGTTCACAAAAATTGAAGAGGAGGATATTGGCAACATTTGGTTTTAACAGGACGGCGCTACGTGCCACAAAGCCAAACCGACACTCGATGTTTTGCGCCCTGTTTTTGAAGATCGCATTATCAGCCGCAGAGCTGATGTCGTTTGGCCACCGCGGAGCTGCGATTTGACACCGCTGGACTATTATTTCTGGGGTGCCTTAAAAGATAAGTGTTACGCCGACATGACAGAGACAATTGACGCTTTAAAGGACAATATTCGTGAAGCCATTGGTGAAATACAGCTGCACACAATCGATAATGTGCTTAAAAATTGGACCGATTGTGTAGGCTACTGCATGGCCAGCCGAGGCAGCCATTTGAATGAAATTATTTTCCATTATTAACCGGAAGGATTTTACTTTCAAATACAAAAAGAAATTTGAGAAAATATTTTTTTATAGCATTTTAAAAAAAAATAGTTATTTGGCAGACCCTTTAGTTGGAAGGGCTCTTCTACAAGTTGAGCAGGCAAGTAAACTACTACTGTACATGCTGCTTAATATGCTTACCGTGCTTACCGGTAGAAAGTTCGTTTCAAAACATGACAATTTGACGTCTACTGGGGAGTTCGAAATAAAAAATGATCTGCAACAGATCATCCTATCCTTTTCAATGTTTTTACAGCCGATCTTGTAGGTTCTCTTCAGCGCGCGATTGCGTACGCGGACGATTTGATCGCGTGCAGATCAGGTCCTAAGATCGACGTTATTGCAACTTTGACGATATTACGACGACTGGAAGTTGAAGATCAACTTTCAGAAGTCGGAAACCATTCTATTTAGAACGCCGTTGTCTCTGGCAACTAGGGATACAAAAAGAACTGTCCACTTACGCGTGCATAAAAATGTGGTCAGATACCTTGGACTTTGGTTAGACCAATATCTATATTTTAATAAACATGTAGATGTTGCTCTCTCCAAAGCCCGAAGTGCTTTTGCCCTTACAAAGAGATTACAAGGGTGAAGGTAATCTGCTACATGGCCCTCATTCAGCCCATGCTCGTATATGAATGTCCCGTGTGTTTCAACATAGGGGCAAGTAGGATGCAAAAGATTTTGGTGTTTCAGAGGGCCTGCCTTCGGGCTTGCTCAGTACATAAAATTCTTTTCCAATGAGGTTCTAAACAACAGGGCTAATCTGATAAGAGTAGACAATTTCCTGATCAAGATGACTCGAGGGCACATTGAGAGGGCAATGACGTCGATGAACAACCTGATCTTCGGGGCTTATTACCCCCATTATAGGTACCATGAGAGGGTGCGTATATATTTTCGAAATATGCATCTCTATGTTGAAACATATGTTTTAAATAACCGAGTTGTCAAAAAAGTGCCAGAATTAAAATTTGTTCAATAAGAACAAAAGATGAATATCGCAGCTTTATTTATGGAAGCAGTATCAAAGGAATTAAGGGCGCAAAATAAAGAAAAAAACAAGAGTTTACATACAGATTTAAAAATAACTTTCCCCTTAACAAGTCTGCATAAGCATATACAATAAAGTGCACGACTACGTCATACGAAACTTTCTCGGTACATGAAATGCGTTCTTGAACCGCAAAATGAATCGAAAATGTATTTAAATCACTTTTTAGGTTTTGAAAAATTAGATTTTCTCAAAAACGGCACGTACGATTTTAATGTAATTGCGCACTTTGGAAACTTTTAATATAATTGTTCGAAATACAAAAAATTATCAGAATCGTTGGAGCCGTTTTTGAGAAAACGAATTAAATTTAAATTTTAGAAAATCGTTATATGAAAAAAAAATTTAAAAAAAATTATTTCAAAAATCGAAGTAAACAAATTTGTTCAACTTTATAGTATAAAAAAAACTGTACATTTTTTTGAAGTATCCAAATTAGTTTTTGAGATATTGCCTTTTTTAAAAATTACAGTTAATCGATTTTTTTTTCCAAAAACTGAGTATGCAGAATTTTTGAACCCATCCAAAATATCATTAGTACAAAAAAAGACCAAAATCCTTGAAACCGTTTTCTAGCAAAATAGTGATAAGTGATTTTGACCAAAAAAATTGTATGGCAGGTACCGTTAATTCAAACCATAAAGCAAAAACTAAAAGGATGCCTCGAGATGTAACCCAAAAAACGTTATATACGAACTTTGAAGCAAATCCGTCAAACCGTTTCGACATACGGAGCCCGGACAGACAGACCGACGGACGACATTGGCTCTTCGGACATTTGGACTTCTCTATAGTCGTAATATCATCCCTCAGACTCAGTTTGAGTTCGAAATTTCCGCACGATCGCATTAACTTTCTCTTTAGTATACCTACTAATGTATATAAGAAAGTTAAAAAATTTCTAGCCCGCTTGGCGTAACTTGAAATAAATAAATAAATAAGAAACGCAATTCAAAGCACTTAGTTGCTAAACAACAAATACTAGTTGGTCAGCAACTTCATGCCAAAATACAGCAACTGCTTCTGATGTCTGCTACATAAAACTCACCAGAAGTTCATATTGCCAGGTGCTTGTTTTTTTATTTGCTCTTGCCCTGAAAACAAAGTTAAGCAATAAGTGCAAAAAATTACTTTTCTATTTTTATTGTTTTTTATTCTACTTCCAGTACTCCGTTGAAAATCGGAAGAAAATTCGGCAACCAGTTGTTGTCGGAGGATATCGAACAAAAAATTATGTGAAACTGTCACTAATGTCACTGAAAATGCACCTCAACGCACTGCAACGTATGTAGATCGTAGGTGTGCGTTATTTTCTGTGGGCACAATGCTCCAAAGAATACCTTGAAGCAAAAATCGTCCGAATCGTAGGAAATCCGAGAATTTTCCGTTCCGATGGATACCTCGCTATACTCTACTTACTTACTTAACGGGCTCCTGACCCGTGAAGAGTCGGCAGCCTTCCATCCTCTGCGATCCCGGGCACGCTGCTTCCAGTTGTCCAGACCAAGCGCTCTGGCATCCGCGATGGCTTGATCTTTAAAACGGAGGTTCGGTCTTCCTTGTCGTCTCGAACCTGGGGGCTGGGATTTAAAGATCCTCTTGGCTGGAGCGTTGTTGCCCATTCGCTCGATGTGACAGGACCAATGTAGTCGACGAGTTTTAGCTTTTCAGACTACATCCACATCTTGGTACAGCTCATATAGTTCACGGTTGTATCTTCTCCTCCATTCGCCGTCCTCGCACACTGGACCAAGTATCCGTCGAAGGATTTTTCTTTCAAAGGATCCCAGTATTAACTCTCCTTTCCTGCTTAGCGTCCAGCACTCGATGCCGTATAGCAGAACTGGCAGGATAAGGGTTCTGTAGAGCATGCACTTTGTCATTCGAGTTAGGAGTTAGGAGGACGGACCTCCAATAAGATGTCATTTGTGGAGTTGATGTTTACCCCGAGGTAGATGAACTCCTTAACTACCTCGAAGTTGCTGCTATCAACAGTGACATTTTGTCCTAGTCGGTGGACAGATGATTATTTGTTTGTTGAAAGCATATATTTAGTCCTCTCCTCATTCACTTCAAGACCAACTAGTTTCGCCTGTTCTTCAATAGCCGTGAAAGCCTCTATCACGGCACGCTGGGATCGACTGATGATATCTATATCGTCCGCATACCCCAGCATTTGGACTGATCTGTTGAAGATAGTTCCTTCCGTGTTGACCCCTGCCCTGCGCACTATCTGCTCAGGAACAAGATTGAAGAAATCGCACGACAGCGCATCTCCTCGCCGAAATCCGGTGGCATGTTTGAAAGAGTTCAGATGAGCTGCTGCCAAACTGTTTTGCCGGGATCCCGAATTCGGCCATCGCCACAAAAAGCTCCTGACGATGAATGCTGTCATATGCGGCTTTAAAGTCGATGAAGAGATGGTGTGTCTCGACTTGAAACTCGTTGGTCTTTTCTAGGATTTGCCTTAGTGTGAAGATTGGTCTACAGTTGATCTGCCGGGCCGGAAGCCACACTGGTAAGTGCCGATTAGTGTGTTTGGGAAAGGTTTGAGGTTACTGTGTGAGCACTTTACTTTGTCCAACATAAATTGGCAGTACAGGGATGATAGGGATGTTTGCCTCTCATTCGCACTCTTTTGTTTTCCAGAAAGTGTTATTTTAACAAAAGCTCTTTCAGGGTTTCCGTACTAAGGATTTTAAATCAGCAAAAACCTGAAAGAATATTATGTTGGGTTACCATGCTTTTTTTAGACTGACATTTTCATTTTAATTGTTTTATTTAAAAAAAAAATAAAACAAATTTATCTTAATGTTTTCATGTCAGTTCTTCCCAAAAGAACACTCCTTCGCTGACGATGGGCAAATTTAAAACCCAGTTTTATTTTTAAAACCGTATGCAGAGAAGATCTTATATAATTTTAGCCAGCGTCGTAAGTTCGATATTTGGAAAAAACTGATGCACAATTTGCCTGATCGAAATCATCTACTTTTCTTTTGAATCAGTTTGGTTTTTCTTTTTTGGTGGCGAGTTGTGGCTTATTTTCGTTAAAAAGTCCATAAACTGTTCGTTTACCCACAGAAAAAATATCACCTACTTGATTCGCATATTTTTCGGCACTTAAGTCTTTGGATGAATTTAAAGCCATTTCTAACAAACAAAGCAAACGTAAATAATCTTTTTATCAATATATTACCTGCATTTTAAAGAATTCTCTACACATTAAAAGAAATGTCAAAGATCAAAACAAGATCTCCACTTTTTTTTCAAAGCTCTAAAACCTAAAGCTCATCAGCAGAAACCCAATAAAAAAACATAAGGAAAGGCTACAGTCCGCTTGGGGCGAACAATATGATACCCTATCCTTATACCTATGTACCCCAAAGAAAAAATTCATAAGAAGATGAAAAAACGCCCCCAAAAAGTGGGCGTGGCCAAAAACTTTGTATGGGCGATATATTGGAAAAAATATTGGCTAAATATATCGTTAAACATTTCTAAGAAAACAGCATTTTAGTAAAAAATGCCCACAAAAAGTAGGCGTGGCAAAAAACTTTATATGACAAATTTATAAAGGTAGGCAGTACCTACATATCTTGTGAAGGTTTTACAACTTTATCTCTCTAACTTCAGCCTAAATACGGTTTTTTCAAAATTGTGGGCGTGGCAGTGGGCGGATTTAAAAACTTTTAACAAATTTACCATTTCGGGACCCTAGGGAGTATATGCTCCAAATTTCAGCCTCCTAGCATAACTTTAAAGGCCTCAAAAGTTGATACGGACGGACGGACGGACATTGCTAAATAGTCTTAGGATTTTGTCCTGATCATAAATATATATACTTTTATGGGTCTACGACGAATATTAAGGGGTGTTACAAACCCTTAGGATGGGGTATAAAAAGCTGAACGAGTTACCAAACGGACATTGGTAACCCTGAATTCACATCAATTAAATGGGCGTTGAATAGCAGCAGCCACAGGCCAGTGCACACTCACATGTTGATTAAGACGCGGTGGATCTCCGTCAGATGCAGTTGGAAATTCACTGGAGGGTAAACACTTTATGAGGGGTTTCTATCAATTTCGTATTGTAGAAAAATATGGCACGCCACTGATTTTTAAAAAGCTTCCCCATAAGACGTGTCACGTGACGTGCCAATTTATGTTGGACAGAGTATAGGGCCGATTTGGTGTTGAAAATGTAACGTACATACTGTGTATGTGTGAGGAAATATCGCGTAGTCGGAATACATTTTTAGGAAAATCCTTTTTCGAAACCCTAGGGGAAATAGAAGGCACGGACTCTAAATGTTTAACTTAATCTTAATCTTAATCTAACCTAACCTGTCGATACCCAGTGTTGTAACTTTCTTTCTTATTTGAACACCCCGTGGTAACCCCTTGGAAACCATCGGTTTGTCTCATCCAACCGGTCTTGCGTTATCTACCTTATAAAGGCGAATGTTAAACTGCAAAAAGAGCAACACTATAAACGAGTCTCATAGGTAAATATGAGTTAGATCAACGATGCGGCCAATGTTAATCATAGCAGATACCTTAAGGGAGCGACTTCGACGTCCAATGAGCTCGTCCCAGAAATAGTAGGGGTTCTGGAAGAGATATAGAAGTGGGGTACTGTCACCGGAATATCCACTTTATAGACCACGTCAAAAACCGAGACAGGAGACAAGTCTAGCCTCCGATATTTCAAACGACAAGAAAATTTAATGGGACTTTTGTTCCTGAGAAAAAGTTGAACTTGGGACGCAAATTTCGAATCTTCTAAGCCCCTGACTGCGGTTATACATAAAAATCTCTCTTATGTTCTTCGACAAATATGTAAGTGTTTGCTTATTTAACTAAGTATTATGCACTTAGTCTTATCATTTAAATTTATTTTGCGGAACATCATCGATCGGCATTATTGTGAAGCATAACTCAATTTACTGCTTCATTGAGTGCACTAACTTAACACAGTAAAGTATTCGAAAAGGACATTTCCCGCGGGCATTTGAATAATCAATAAAACCTTGTTATATAACAAGGACTCGTTGATAAAAGAAACGCATTCACTCAAACTTGCCAAACTTAGAGCATTTCAATTTTAAACAATTCAACGAATGGAACTGAAGGATGGACCGTAAAATGACAGTCCGAGAAGTAAACAAACAAAAAAAAACATCTTAGTAAATTAGCGGAATGAGGAATGTTTGCAATACCAAATTTTCAAATTTTTGTTTGTATGGAAAAGTTCTTCCGTAGTCTGCTCTTGTACAAGAGCAGCAAGAAGAAAAACGAATTCATCACGGACATAGACACGCGACGCGCATAAATATCCAATTTAGACATACAAAGCCATTCGATTTGTTGCCAATGAAAGGGATGAAACGGAAGCTATTCATCCTTTAGGACCATTTAATGTTTGCACATTCCATTCGTCGTTCTTGTTTATCTGCCCTTTTCCTACGGTTTGTCTCGATAAAAAGAGGAAGCGAACAAACGATTGGTTTCGGACAATATCTGGGATAAAAAAACGGAAAATGTCTGTGTGTGTGTGTGTTGCAACTCTTTTTGAAATTATTTGTTTATTATGGATTGCAGTGAAAGAACCAAGAAAGACATCGTCCCGCATACACGGAGGAACAACGGCATATAACAATAACAATAAAAGCAAAACATTTCAGAACGTTGGCCATGCTTCTTTTAAATGGTTGGATAATGTCCTTTTGGCTGAACATTTATCCACATTGATATTGTCCCCATTTTTTTTGTTGGGTTTTTTTTTGTGCGAATAGACATTATTGTCGAAATTGCGAGCGATTGGAACGGGATGAGACAGGACTGACAAAAAACGAAATATAGAAACGGTGCTCAGCAATAAAATTAACAAGTTCCGGTTTCCGTTCAAATGTATGAATTTAGGCAAACGATTACATTTCGGAAATCCCGTCCAAAATTTCTGTATTTTCTGTAATGGAGGCAGCAAATGGTTGCCGATGTGTAATGGACTTTGTGAATAATTTTGATACATTGACTGTACAATAACGTGATGTAGAAAAGAGGGAGGCAAGTAGGACCAGTAAGACACTAATAACATTTAAATATTCACAACAAAATAGGTTAAGAAAGATATAGGTACTGAGCTTTTATTAAAAATGTACTAGATATTTTTATAACAATAATATTTTGTTTAAAGAGTTTTTCAGTATAGGAACGGGTTGATCAAACTGATAAAACTCTGTTAGCAAAATTAATGTTCGTCAATTCAAACGTTGAGCTAGTTGTCGACTCTTCTAGGTTCGGTGAACAAATTTGAGTTCGGAAAGCAATCAGCCAACATTCGAATGTCAAAGGTACGTCAAATCAGCCAAGAACATCGCCGCTGTCCACCACAGATGAGTAATTACACAGATAGTCGACTGGGAGGATTTTTGACTCTCCCGCCTATCGTTTTTTATTTGCTTCAAAAAGGCACAGTACTGTCTTCGGATATGTTTTTAAATGCAAATCAAATTGAGCCAGCTCACATTAGCAGTTCTGCGCCTAAGAATCCATTTTGGAAAAGATCTCATGTTGACATATTAAAAGTCAAAACTGGGCTGTGTCCAATAACATCGTAATAACATGCGACGATTTATAATTAATTTGCAACAGAATAAAATGTTGGTGAATGTTTTTAATTATTATGTAAACTAAAATAATAGTTTTACCAAGCAAGCACATTTTTTGGGTACAAATTTTTAAGCAGTTGCGCAAGTTAAACATAAAATAAGGATTTTCATAATTTGTTTGCCGGTAGTTAAACTAACTTAGCAGTTTTAAATTGTCAGTAATAATAAAATGGTTGGTTGACTTATCGAATATGGAGTAAAATAATTTAAATCAAATAATTTTTAAACGGAAGGTTTAATAATTATTTAAGCAGTGAATTAATGAAATATTCTGTAAAATTACTAAAATTGTAGGTAAAATAAATAAAAGCTCAATGAATGAAATTAATGAGTAACGCGTGATAAGTTAACTGACCATTTCAATAATTTAACATAGTATTTCATAAATTCACTGCTATTTTATTCACCGCTACTACTATACCAATTCAAAGATAATAACGTTATTAAATTTGTTAAACATGATGAAATAAATTTAATAACGTTGTTATCTTGGAATTGAAATAGTCAAGTCTACATTTTGTGTTTAAAAATGCTTTTAAAGTTATTTTGTCCCAGTTTCTCAATTCGCTCGCTCGCTCTCATATGAACGTTCCGAATATGTAGGTATGTAAATATATTACACTTTCATACGTTCAATAAAAACATAATAAAACAACCAAAGAATTTAATATACATGAAAAACTAATCCAAAACTATTAACTATAAACATTTTACACCCAAGCATTACTAATCTAGTAATATTCATGCAATAATACAATAAAATATGCATTTTATTTCATTTTATTAACCAAAATGGAAAAAGTGTAACAACCCAAGAATGTTTATTTTAAGGCAGATAAAAAATTGAGAACTATTTCTTATAAACTCAAGAAATTTTCGCATTTAATTGCAACTTCATTATTTATTATATACCTAACTATTTGTTTTGTAAACATTTCAATTAAAATATCTATTAAACCTGAACTACGTTAACTCAATACTTCGCAGCACTTCCCCAACACATCCGCTATAATCAGCTGTTTTTTGTTGCCATTTGGAATTCTTGCAAAACTGCCCGCGCTAATGACATATTTTTGACACATCAACCCCTCCATACTTTATTTGGCTGGTTCACACGTATTCACAGATAGAACATTTGAGAGAGGATTTTTTCTCCATTTTTAAAATTTTTTTGCGGGTTCAAAGGGACAGGGTATGCTGAGTCGACTATCTGTATAATTACTCATCTGTGCTGTCCACGCAAGTATGCAGTACTTGCTCCTCGACTCCTCGTCGTGCGCAAGTACTCGGCCTTTCGAAGACTTTAACTTGGAGAATTTTGCGTTGGGACTTGGGGACAGATGAGGAAACCAGATAGTCAACTCTGCAATCCCCTATCACTTTCAACCCGCAAAAAATATTTAATAACGGCCGCAAAATCCTCTCTCAATTTTCCCATCTGTGAATACGTGTGAGCCAGACACATGAAGTTAGATCTAATTTACTTGATTACCCGCCAAAAATAATTGTGAGGAGTTTTGCAACATATCCAAATCGCAACAACAAAACAGCTGGTCACGGCGGATGTGTTGGGAAATAGGAAATTCTGCGAAGTGTTGAGTTAATGTGATTCAACTTTTTATTTTATTTTAATATAAATGTTTATAAAGAAACAAAAATTAGTTACCCAATAAAGTTGTTACAATTTTGTTGGAATATTTTTTGCGGTTATAAGAAATAGTTCTCTATTTTTTATCTGCCTTAAAATAGACATTCTTGGGTTGTTATACTTTTTACATTTTGGTTAATAAAATGAAATAAAATGCATATTTTATTGTATTATTGCATAAATGTTACTAAATTAGGAATGTTTGGGTGTAAAATATTTGTTGTAAACAGTTTGCAATGGTTTTTTATATATATATTAAATTCTTTGATTGTTTTTATTCAACATATGAAAATTTAATGAATATATGTACATATTCGGGTTCCGTGCATCGATAAAAAGAAGTTGAAAAGAAGTATTTTTAATCCTTTTTTTTTGTGTTACAAAATTTGTACGTTAAGTCAATCAATTTTCTTAGCTGTTTCTTTTCTTAGGCGGTTTTGGAAATTTTTTATATAAGTTAATAAGCTTTATTTTAAAATTTAAAGTAAATGATAGACAGAATAAGGAGAACAGAAGGTAGCTGGAATGAACTGCATAAATATATTGTTGGTGCATTTTTCTATCGAAAATGCTTGGTAGTTGGGTACAACTCATAAATAAGCATGCACATTATGTTACATATATATATATATTGAATTAAATAGCCACTGTTTCATGAAAATAAACAAATGGGTGATCCATTTCGAGGTTCCCTACTTTTTTTAAGGAAAAAAACACAGAAAATTCAAATTTAATGGAGAATGTTTATTATCATTTGAAAGAACATTCTTTGGCATTTATTTTTTGAAGATTATGTCTATCAAATGTTGGCCGTTGCTACGTCGCAGATGGTCCATCCGTTGAGTCCAATTTTCGATCACTCGTTCGAGCATTTCGACTGGTAACTGGCGAATGACACGCGTGATGTTTTCGTCCTCATCGCTAAACAAAATTTGCCTCGAAAACGTCGGATCTTCTTGGAACTTTTCAAGAGCCCATAGAGCGAAGCGATGTCGCTTGGGAAGGTCGAGCGGCTTCAGTTGTTGCACAAGCTGTATTTTGTACGCTTTCAATTTAAGTTCTTGACGTAAAATGCGCCAAGTCGTTCCATACGTCAGTCCGAGTTGCTGCGAACGGCGCCGAATCGACCCTCTACGGTCTTCGTGTACACTCTCAGCTACGGCCGCTATATTTTCTTCACAGCGTGCTGGACGTGGTCTATTCGATCGAATATTATCCAATAATGAATGCTGGGTCTCAAAATGGGTGATGGTGTTGCGAATAGTACGCTCAGTAGGCCGATTATGTTGACCATAAGTTGAGCGAAGTGCACGAAACACATTCCTCACAGAACGTGAATTTTCATAATAAAGTTGAACAATTTGTAAACGTTGTTCACGCATTTCATTCTTTTCATTATGAAATGCCAAACAATACTAAACAAAAATAACATGACAGCATGACACGACTCACACGTGATCTGTCAAAAAAGGCTATTGAAAAAAGTATCTCTACTTGGATCACCCGTTACATGCACACATATGCATTTAAAAAAAATCGGTTATTTTTTTCTGCTGTTTTTTTCTTTCCAACACTTGGAAGAGAGCCTTCTCTCTTAAACGTTTTAATACATTTAAGTCATTTTGCTCAACATTCTCGCAATGAGCCCAATCCAAAGCCCTGTTTAATATTTCGACGGCTTCGCTTGGTTTTATTGTCTGCACATTTGTATCTAAATCGTTCTCCTCATCATCGAGCACGAATTAGAAACATTATCCGGCAAAATATCTCCATTCCACTCCTGAATGTATGATACTGTATAGTCAACCTAAAGAAAAAAATTAAAAATGACCTGTCGTGTTGTTGAAACAATTGTAAAAATCGACAAACCTGAGGGTTTAGTTCATTAAGCAGATCAACTGCAAGCTCCATTTGTTGCTGAACGTCTGAGTTCATATTTTCTCTCAGTATGCTTAACGGAATATCTTCTGCCGGATCTGTCTCATTTTCCGTGAAACGTAAAACATTTTACCAGCATTTTACCATTGTATCTTTGCTTACTTTATTCCATGCGGATTCTAGAATTGTAATAGCATCCCTTAATGTAACACTTTTCATTGACTCTACTAGATCTAAATTTTTTGCCGCTACCATGGCTAAGAGGCTGTTTCTGTAGTACAGCTTCGTTATTTTGATTGCGTTCTAATTCATTGGTTGGATAAGTGGGGGAACATTTGGAGGAAAAAACATTGCAATTATGTTTCCATCTTCGATTTTAAGCTCCAATTCACTTGGATGAGACGGAGCATTGTCGTTTAGGAGGAGCGCTTTAACTGGCAAGTTCTCTTTTAAAAAAAAAATCTGTTACCTAAAATTAGAAAATCTTAGCTACTCAAAATTATATTTTCTCTGCAGCACAAAAATATTAACCTGCGGCACAAATGATTTGTGAAACCAATCGCTAAAAATGGCTGATGTCATCCATGAGGACTTGGAACTTTTGTACTCAGTAGGGCAGTTGAAATTTTTGAAAACTCGTGGATTTTTTGCCTTCCCAATCACCAACAATTTAAGTTTATGACTTCCGGAAGCATTAGCACAACATAAAAAAGTGGCTTGTTGTTTTTCAGTTTTTACGCCCGAAGCAGTCTTTTTTCGGTACTTGATCCGTAAGACTTTTCTGGCAAAATTTTCCAAAACAATCCAGATTCATCAGCATTGTATAGCTGATCATGGGATAGACCCATTTCTTCAATTTTTTGCTTCAGCTTGACTTTAAATGGTTCGACAAGCGAAGGTTGCGAAGATAGCTTTTCCCCAGTTATTTTAAGCAGACGAACTCCAAATCTTTTTTTAAATCCCTGCAACCATCCATCACTTGCGTTGAACGAGCATTCTTTTTCATAAATCTAGGTAATAAACTTAGTTTGCATGAAAATTCGGGTTGCGAACACACTCTATACGACTCTATACTACTCTCAATATGTCTCATACCGTTTTTTGAATTGCAATTTTGTTCCTTCTAGCTACCCCAATATTCATTAAGCACTGACGGCGGTGTTTTCTGTATATGCGACTTCTCCCGGCCAATGCAACCATTAAAACATTGATATTACTTTGAAGGATAAAATGGTGTGCTAATAATATTTTCATTCTTTTTCCACTCATTAAACTATAGCAACCAATTTTAGTTTTATTTTCGCTTTGTTTGTCGTTCAAGAAAAAACATCTGTTCTCTTTTGAAATGTCAATTACGTTCTCAATTTTAAAGCAAAAATGCTATAAAGAGAGCCAAACGTCAGATTAATCTATTTTCTTCGGTGGAAACGCTGAAAGATTAATTTTTGAATTTTTTGTGCTTAATCTCGGGTTATTTTATGGTGAAAACGTAGCATTAAAGTACTTCAATGCTTCAATATAACCATCCATAACAAAATCCATATTTAAATATACTTACATTTATTGTCAACCGAAATGTATGATCAACTTACTTATTATATATTTGTCACGTTAATCAATATTATTTTGATTATTTTTCATTAATATTAGAATATTTTATTATGTTATTAGTTGTGTGGTAAGTATGTTTTTATAAATCCATATTCACCGCATATTGTGCATGTTTATTTTACACACCCAAATTATGAGGTGTAATCTGCTGAAATTCATCAACTGTTCCCAACTTCTTGCCATAAAAAATGACATTTCATGGCTGCGGCCATTAGCCCCATATAATTCGATTCATTTGATTTGCACGTAAAAGTCCATATAAGTGCAAATTATGTGGGGCTTATCAGTTCGACTTAGCTTGTAGGCAAGGTGAGAGATTCGCTCTCGACTTGACTATCTGGTTAATTCCTCATCTGTGGACTTGGGCCTGCACCCGCACAAGATCCAACTGACCCAGGAGTTACAAGCTAATGTCCATTAGTTTGAAAAGGGCACCAATCTTGGCCGAAAAATCATCTTCAATTATGAGGCGCATTTTTGGATTAATGCCAACCCATAGCAGGTTCATCGGGTGACATGCAGCTAGCGCCATTGGTCCGAACTTCTTGAAAAACGACGTTGGTGGGGCCATCATCGTCAATAGCGAGCGCTACTACAGATCAATGATAACCGATTTCTTTGTGCCCGAATTGAAAGACAAAAGTGAGCGACATGAGGTTTCAGCATAACGACGCAAGGTGCCATACCAACTAGCTCCACAATGGACATTCTGCATTAGGATCAACATAACTCAGGCCATCGCTCAATTTCAGCCGTATCTGTCAGGCGAAGTCATTAAAAATTGGATCTCTCTAATCCGTGCCACGGTGGCCATAGCGGCAAACATGTCCCTTTCCAACAAAAACGAATTTTTGTTAATACCTTACATACAGCTTGTTTCAATTGATTTCAACATCAATCCGAACTTCCTGGAAAATCCTTTATTTGACGAATACAAAATAGATAATTCCTTCTTGGACATACCAAGTTTTCAGAAGCAACATTTTTCAGAAGTACAAAAATAAAAATAGAATATATGAAATTTCGAAGACTACCTAAGTTCTTTTATAACCCAGTGTTGTGTACATTTTGCTACAAATAAAATTTTTGATACTTCTACGGAAGCTATACATTTGGGGGTCTTTTTAAGGCCGCAGTAGCTACTTATTGTCAAGTCAACCTTGTTAGGCAAAAGTGATTTTTTTATAAAATAACTTGTCTTCTTTTGATTAAACGTAGTTTCCTGGGAACAGCAATTATTTTTCTAATTAGTAATTGAAAATTGCAAGTCGGTGCAGTGTATAACTCCTAAACGTTTTTATTCGCTGCCCTTCTTAGAGTAAGACCTATTCTGAGAAGTTTCTCAAAAATAAATTTACGTTCGGAATCGGCATTTGTCCCTTCCATTTGTGTCAAAAAATATATCTTCGCACACAGAATAGTTGCAGAAGCTAGGCTTTGGGTGCTGTATGGGCTGTTTACGCCCTTTAATTATTTATTTTATTTTTAACTAAAAATTTCATACGGATACTTAAACAGGGTGTTTAAGGTAAAAGAAAAGGAAAAGAAATAAAAATATATTTTATCTGAAATGTGGACTTTTGTAATGTCCCAGTACATAGTGTCGTCACACTTTTTTTTTGCGAGGAAAGACCATTTCGAGAAATATTTTTTTATACATGTTCGTCCAAATGCTTGCAGTGAGCGAATTTTTGCTTGTCTGCAAGAAACTTGCTGCGAGAACTTTTCGGGTAGATGCAAATGCTTGCCGCAAGTATTTCATGCAAGTGATTTGTGACTGCGAGTAGACGGATGCGAAAGTATTTGCCATTTTCGTTTTAACGAAAATTTATGGAAAGTAAGAAATATTGTGGTGATAGCATTATATTTGAAGAAGAAGCAGGATTATTGGAAGAAAGGCAATTGATTCTTGTGGAGATAAGAGCACAAATATTGCAGCATTTGAGGCAACAGAAGCAATTTAGGCGTCCTGTATTGGGACTGTGGTGCTGAAAAAAAATCCGTACTACGCTACTATTCAGGCACAAAGGACAACTACTGGTCTATTGTACTACCATTCCTTATTACCTTATTTCGAGATGAGAAGGAGCTTCAGTGATGATTCAGTGAGCTTCGATCCTCTGCACTATCCACATCAAGATTCACTGTGTTTCGCCTTATGGCCAAGTTAAGAGAAAGCTTGAGTTCGAGGATTATCTTTAACGAGATAAGAGGGTTGAGCAACCTTTTTACTGCGGCTTGGCTATCACTGCAAACGCAAATGTTTCTTCTCGTCCAAAATGTTTCTATCTCCGCTTGGAAGACATAAGCATGGTTGCCTATGAGGTAGTGATTTACTTGCAAGCAAACGCTTGCACGCAGTTAGTGCGAGTGTTTCTGGCGTTTGAATGCAAACAAATAACTTGAAGCAATTGCTTGCATGCAAGGACTTTTTGGGTCGTCACAATGTGCAAGTTTTCCTCGCAGCAAGCATTTTATTTTAAAATATGTAAAAATATTACATTTGTCCCTGTTGCCCCCCCCCCAAACAAGCAATTCGGGGAAAATCGAAGATTACTGAAATACGTAGGTATCGAATTAACAATATCATCAGCATGTCAAATTTTAGATTGTTCTGTTCAGCAGTTTTGGAATTAGGGATTTTTCTCAAACACCTATCCAATAGTTTTCATTCTCTGTCAGGGGCAATTTTTCAAATCATTTCGACAAGCGGACTGTGCGTTATGGTTTTTTCAAAATTTATGCAAAATAAAGCCAACTAAAAGGCGCAGGGAAAGCCATTTTAAAAAAATCACCTACAGAGTTAGGGGAATATACGGTCCAATTTTCTACTGTTTGGGATGCCCTATTGAGTTAGTCAGTCCGTCAGGATATACATACATATGTCTGTATTATTTTTTAAGTACATATCTATTCGTAGATTTCTGATCAGCATCAAAAGCTTTGCCGATTTAGAAATCTCCGTCCATCTATCCGTCCGTCCGTGACTGGTTTAGAGGCCTTAAATTGTGTTCTAAAATGATGAAAATTGCCCCGAAGTGTTCATATGTAAACTCTTTTTTTAAATACGCCTTTAAGCTGTTTAAAATATTTTTTTCCTGATAAACTCTTTATAATTTTTTCAAAATAACAAAATTTCTGTGGAGTCCATGTTTAAGTCATCATAACTTTTTTATGGCCTCATAAAATTGCACAACATTTTAACATTACTTGCGTTATTAAAGTAGGCCTGCGAAATGTAGTTAATTGTTTTTGTAGCTATATCTAATATTTTCGAAGTTATATCGTTCAGAGTAGGTACACCTCAAAATTGTAAATATTCATTTTAACTTGATATAACTTGAGTTACGGTGAGGATAGACAACTCTACTGTACCACATTTTGCGAGTCTAATCTTCAGAAATATTTATTTATTTGGGTATTTTTTTAATAAATCAACAAAAAATGTAGGTGACGTGAAATAACGCTAAACGAAATAAAGCCAAATTCTGAAAATTTAGTATTATTTTCACTCCAAAATCGAACCGCCTGCGGAAAGAGAATTGAAAATCCTTAATGGGTCACTCACGTACTGTTGCCATAGGTGCCTGCCTGACGAAAAGCACATACCCCGAGCGGAGGAACGAAGTTGCGTGAGCGGTGCCTGCCTGCAGAAAGAGGGTCGAAATGCCTTAATCCCGCGTAGCGGGTCACCAAGGTACTCTAGCCAAAGCCCCATTATTTCAAATTTGGCATTATTTCGTTTGCCGTTATTTTACGTTACCAAAAATGTAGATAATTAAATTTTCTACACAAGTGCTGTAGGTGCGAACTGAAGTTGTTTCTGTTGCGCAATAATGTAATACTTGCAACATTCTTTTTAACACCTCTTTCTTGGGGGCATTTATGGATAGGGTACTAAATACTTGGAACGATGCGGACTGTAGCCTTTATTTAATTAATATAAATTAGTTTGTTTAATAAAAACAATAATATAGGACAACAGTTAAGTACTTACTTGGTTTCGTTGTCTCCGAAAAACAACTATCTTCGAATCTTGCTAATATTGACATTGTAAGTCTCCTACGCTTCAGTTTAAGCTTCAACTTGCTAAACGAGTAGAGAGTTCATTTTCCATCTAACAAAAAAATTGTCAGCGCAGCAACCTACCACAGTCTTTTAAACTAAGGTAAACATTGGAAGTTAAATACTTAGACAACCAATATTGCCATCGATGCAAAAGCCTTAAGTGGGCTTATTATTAAATAAATTAATCAAAGTTGCAATGGGAATCCAAATACGCAATGGTCGACAGTTCTAAGTTTATCTCAGCAAGTGCATCACTCAAAGTTGTGATTGCCTAATCGTTTTAGTTACTCAACTTAATCCAACACGAGATTTCTTCTGCAATTAATTTGGTGTCGGCTTATTTAATAGAATTTTCTTTTATTCAAGTCAAAGCAAAGGAATACAGATTTCTGCAGCAAATATCAACAAGAAAGAGTTGATGTGACTGGTAATGGTAATTGAATCAGGGAAATTCACGCTATAACCATACCGTCACAAATCCGTAACACCATAGCGACCGACCTAACGTCCCTATACAAACGCTAGACGCAATTAAAGTTTCAACTGGGCAACCAACGACAATCAGCGTCGTCGTCGCCTTCGTCTCATCAGAATGAAAACAGTCACAAAAATTAATTAAAACTTGCAATGTGATTTATTCTGACAGGGCAAGAGCTATGCGAATTCCACGTTTGTGCCAGCCGTCAACCGTATTTACGTTCGTATATGTTTGCGTTGGTACCCAGACTCACCAATTTTTAATTGATGTAATGCAATGCCAGCCTTTAATAAACTAAATAGGTGACTGTGTTAGGTGAGATTGAGTTGAATATGTGCTATCTTCAGTCTATTGCAATTTTACAGAACGGATACTAAAGAAGGTACCTAACCTACTTGCCTACAACATCTATGACAAACAAAAAGCAACACAATTCGGGCACATTTATATATTTAGATACATGTTATAATACTCGAACTCACACACATGTGGTATTTGCATGCAACCAATTTTTATGAATTCAGCCATAGAAGTCGCCACGCTTCCAAAATATGAATTACGATATTGTTATTCCCAAACACCCTTTACAAATTTAGTCCAATATGACCATAGCCGTTTGCCAGTATATACATGTTATACATATAAAGCCGTATTTACTAGATTTCCTTAAAACACCTCTCAGAGGTTGCTTAGTTAAGCAACGCGTAAGTATTTACGCAACCTTTACGCATCTGAAATTCTGATTTATAAACGATTTTCCTGTGTGTTTTAACTAAACGAGGTTTGTGTCTATAAAAGTTAGGGCACTTAAAAAACTAGTACCAAAAGCATACGATTCTACTACATTTTGCTTTAAGAGTGCAGAAACTCAGCTGCATTTGACAGATTTTTGTTTATTTATATTGAAATATTTTGCGTGGCATGATGCACTCCCAAAGTAAAAGAAAACGTTCGGAAAATTGGGATTCCACTGATAAGGTACTAGTTACAATTTGTTTATGAAATATGTTACAAAGGGACACATATATATAATCAATTATACGATTTGTATTGTCACGGGTTAATTTGTTGGCTGAAAAAGTTAATTAAATCGATATCCTTCGCAAAAGCCGCATTTGAAATGACATTTTTATATCTCTTTGTACCTTTTTACAACTTTTTTTTTTTGATGAAAATATAAAAATGACATTTGCAATCAAAGACAAATTTTACACACACCTTACGCAGCCTCTAAACGCAAATTTTGGCGTTTAGGTTACGCATCGCTTGAGCAACGTTGCTTAAGTTTTATAACTAATGTTTTGCTGCGTAAAGGTAGTTTAAGTATTGCGTAAAGTTGTGCTGGCCTTAAAATATGTTTATGAATAAGGCTGATAAACTTTAAATAGTTATCGTTTCTTTACAAAAAAATACGCCAAAAAGGTAGCAATATCAAAAAACCCTTCCAGGTTTAATAAAGGGTGATCCATTTCGAGGTTCCCTACTTTTTTAAAGAAAAAAACACAGAAAATTCAAATTTAATGGAGAATGTTTATTATCATTTGAAAGAACATTCTTTGGCATTTATTTTTTGAAGATTATGTCTATCAAATGTTGGCCGTTGCTACGTCGCAGATGGTCCATCCGTTGAGTCCAATTTTCGATCACTCGTTCGAGCATTTCGACTGGTAACTGGCGAATGACACGCGTGATGTTTTCCTCCAAGGCCTGAATCGAAGCGGGTTTGTCGGCATAAGCTTTTGACTTTACATATCCCCACAGGAAAAAGTCTAACGGTGTGATATCACACGATCTTGGTGGCCAATCGACCGGCCCAAAACGTGAAATTATGTGCTCACCGAAATGTTCTCTCAATAAGTCCATTGCTTGATGCGATGTGTGGGAAGTGGCGCCGTCTTGCTGAAACCAAATGTCGCCGAGATCACGAGCTTCAATTTCAGGCATCAAATAGTCGGTTACGGTTACGTTCGCACCGGCATAATTTTTAAAGAAATATGGACTTCACCGGCCCACAAACCACACCAAACCGTTGTTTTTTCTGGATGAAGTGGCAGTTCTTCAATCTCTTCAAGTTGCTCTTCGTCCCAAATGCGGCAATTTTGTTTGTTTACATACCCATTGAGCCAGAAATGGGCCTCATCGCTAAACAAAATTTGCCTCGAAAACGTCGGATCTTCTTGGAACTTTTCAAGAGCCCTTAGAGTGAAGCGATGTCGCTGGGGAAGGTCGAGCGGCTTCAGTTGTTGCACAAGCTGTTTGTACGCTTTCAATTTAAGATATTGACGTAAAATGCGCCAAGTCTTTCCATACGTCAGTCCGATTTGCTGCGAACGGCGCCGAATCGACTCTCTACGGTCTTCGTGTACACTCTCAGCTACGGCCGCTATATTTTCTTCACAGCGTGCTGGACGTGGTCTATTCGGTCGAATATTATCCAATAATGAATGCTGGGTCTCAAAATGGGTGACGGTGTTGCGAATAGTACCAGTAGGCCGATTATGTTGACCATAAGTTGAGCGAAGTGCACGAAACACATTCCTTACAGAACGTGAATTTTCATAATAAAGTTGAACAATTTGTAAACGTTGTTCACGCGTAAGTCTTTCCATTATGAAATGCCAAACAATACTAAACAAAAATAACATGACAGCATGACACGACTCACACGTGATCTGTCAAAAAAGGCTATTGAAAAAAGTATCTCTACTTGGATCACCCATTATAAAACTTTAGTCCCAATATCTGAGGGGAAAAAAGGGATTTGTGCTCTCTTTTAAGCTTAGTGCCACCTGTGTTTCATGACTTTTATAAAAATTTACCAACATCTAACTCCGCAATAAAGGACGATCCAGATTTGGTAGATGAGGAAGAAGAAGAAGAAGCAATATAAGAACTTACTTTTTTTTTGTTATTAACTTTATGTTCTGTAAACTTTTGATTAATTAATCAATTTCCTATTTTATAATATAATGAAAATGTTTTATTTCCTGACTTAAGTCTTACAAGGAAACAAAACTTTTATAAATAAAACAAAATGAGAGGATCCTAAGGACTTAAGTCATCGAAAAAACTGTAAATACTAATGAATTTGGAAAAATGTATTAACATTATTATAAAGTCTTCATTTCAGAGATTTTATACCATAATTTTTTCTTCAAATAAATTTATTCCCGATTTGCTAATAATTAAACTATTTTCAATTTGGTTTAACGAAAACCTGCAGTTTCTGACTTAAGACCTTTTTGCCTAACGTCAAAGATTTGTTCTTCTGTCTAATTCTGTCAGATCTTTTTGCATACCGGCAAGTATTTGTTTTTTATAAAAACACTGCAGACCCAACTAGCTATGAGCACTCATAAAACTCATAAAACAGGAACTCATGTCCTTGTTCAAACAAAGAAATCTAACAAAATACAAATTGAATAAATTCCTCTTCCCCTGCCGGCAAGCAGCAGCATAAAATGATATAAAAATGGAATAACAAAACTCAAAAGAATAAACAACCCCAATCATTACCAAATTATTTCATATCGCGTGATCCATAATACGGTAATTTACTGAATGGGAAATAGTCCCATTGCTCTACTATATGTTCGAGGAAATACGTTTAAAAACTTCCACCCCAATGTGTAGTGACTCGATTCCAGTCCAATTATTTAATAACTGTCATCGATTACGCATTCCAGAATCACGCAGTTCCCGATGAAATGCTATGCGAATGGTCATTCAAGATTTGTCTTCAATGGAGTGGGATGACACAGTGGTTTCCTTGGCTTCGATTGTTGTTGGTGCCAAGTTGCAACTCCTCCTGACTGACTACCACTTCATCTGGGAAATCGTAAAACAAAATAATAGAGAATGGACATGCAATTGCAACGAACTGCAGCCGCAGCGTCGTGACGCTTCGCACTGCTTTCTATTGTTGACTTTGAGGAGTTCCTCCCATGAGGGTGTATAATTCTAGGCTTTGAAATAGGCAGTTTACTAATACCGAAGGGGTTGTTGGTCATTGCGGAGGTGTTTATGTAATCAATTATTGATGGAACGTTGTTCATTTTTAAATCACTCGAGTTTATGTGATTTATCGATATTTTTACAGGTGTTCTGTTTTATTTAGTTCTTTTTTGTTTTTCTTTGTTTACAATAGTTGGTGGTTTTTTTTTTACAATATCCTTATGGTATTTAATACACATTAATTGTCAGATTGTAATAAGAAAGGATGTATGGTTGTGATAAATTTTTGTTGGTTTGTAAAGACTGTGAGCTCTAGCGGTAGACCTTCGACTTAGATACGCGGCTTACCATATCTGATTTTAAAACTAATAGGAGGCTATGAAATGCCCACCATGACTACTCCTTTGTGATAAAAACACAGTGTAATGAAGAAGGCACGGGAAGTCCAGGTTAGTTCGCTGTTTCTTTTTTTTACTACTCGTGCGATCGTGCGGAAATTTCCAACTCAAACTGAGTACGAGGGATGATATTACGACTGAAGCTGAAGTTCAAAAAAGTGGGTCCGCCAATGCCGTCCGTCGGTCTGTCTGTCTGTCTGTCTGTCTGTCCGGGCGCCGTATGGCGAAAGGGTTTCACGGATTTGCTTCAAAGTTCGAATGTAAGGTTCTTGGGGTTACATCTCGGGGAATCTTTTTATTTTTTGCTTTATCTTTTGAAATAACGGTACCTGCCATCCAATTTTTTTTTGTGAAAATCACTTATCACTATTTTTCTCGAAAGTGGTTCCGGTCTTTTTTTGTACTAATGATATTTAGGATAGGGTCAAAAATTCTGTCTACTCAGTTTTTGGAAAAAAAATCGATTAACGGTAATTTATAAAATTGGCAATATCTCGAAAATTAAGAAAGGGAACTTAAAAAAATATTACAGTTTTTTTTTTATACTTGAAACTTAAATAAATCTGCATTTTTAGATTTTTTAAATAATTTTTTTTTCATATAACGTTTTTCTTAAATTCAAATTAAATTCGTTTTCTGAAAAACGGTTCTAATGATTTTGATAATTTTTTGTATTTCGAACAATTGTGCAAAAAGTGTCCAATATTCGAAATTACATCAAAATCGTATGTGCCGTTTTTGAGAAAGTCAAATTTTTAAAAAACCTAAAAAGTGATTTCAATAAATTTATCACCATTAATTTTCGAATCATTTTGGGATTCAATAACGCATCTCATGTACCGAGATTGATTCGTATGACGGAGTCGTGCACTTTATTTTATAATGTACGTGCACTAAAGGCATTTTGGATACCCTTATAACGAAGTAACACAGTGCCAGCATTAGGGAAGTGAAGGATTAGAGAGAAGGAGATACCGATGCACGTTCGTTTTAAATATCTGTAAACTGTAATGTATAGGAAAAACATAGCGGGGTAGAGCTCTGTTTTCTTTACTTCGGAGAAAGATTAGAAGCAGTTTTAGTGATGAAGAGCTTAGATACGGCACTCGTTGTTTCTTGCCCTCCACATGTTGTTCACAAGTATAGTGAATATCTCTACTTCGAAGACAAAAGCGCTCTCGAATTCCACACGAAAGCGACACAAGCAAGTCCCTCGGTTGAAAATTATTTTTTCGGTGGCACGAAAGCAAAAAACTTGCAGATACAGTTTGTGCAAGCGGCTAGCACTTGCTGTAAGTGATTTGCCAGTAAGCAATCGCTTTCATTAAATAGCATGTATTTCTGGCGCAAGCGAAATCTCTGAAAGCAAACTTGCATTTAAGGACTTTTCAGGTCGTCACTTTTGTTCGCATAGTGTGGCGGCACCGTTAAGCCATAGAATCACCTCAGGTTGTAATGATTTTTGTTTTACCAAAATGTTATTGAAACTTACATACTAAGGCGGAGCTACAGGCAGGGGTGGACTTGGGCCTCAACCATAACAAGCCTCTGCAATGAGTACGATCGTTGGCTAACTACATCAAGTTGCGCACTAAAATATGGTTGAGGTTCCCTTCCACTTGTGTCCGCCATCTAAGACGAGATCTTCCTCTACTGTATTGTCGTTCTGGATTAAAGTGGAGCTGGAGCGTTGATGTTCATTCGCTCTACAAGTCCCAGCTATCTCAGACGCCGGTTGCGCAGTTTTTTTTTGACCAGATCGATGTCACTATCAACGCATACGGGACCAAATATCTTTCAAAGACTTTATTCGATATCTTTATCCGCTTTAGAAGGGTCCATGCTTTGAAACCATAGAGCACTGGGATTTAAAGGGTCTTATTTAGAGTTTCCTTAGTAATCCAGGAGAGGGCTTTACGTGCCCAAAGAAACAGCGATTGACAAGCGTCCGGATAATATGGAGCTCTAATTTTTAGCAATCAGTATACTCAATTTAATACGAATGCATTATTTTTTAATTTATTTTTAATTCCTTAAAAGAAGTCTTTCAAGTCCTTGAAGTCAGTTAAAGCATTCAAGTGGTTGAAGCATTTTAATTGATTGCAATTGGTTGCATTTATTCAACTACCCGACAGCTTTCACGGACTTCAAGGACTTCAAAACCAGGATCACAACGCAAGCATCAAAATGTCGCAATTTAAAATAAATAGTTGTAACTTAATAATAAAATAATAGATATATATAAAATAATTAGAAAAGGAAAAAATAAGGTCTTCATAAATAAGTACTTCCAAATGTGGACAATTTTTTTGATGGTGGACTTAATTAAATGCTTCTAAGTTTGATAATTGCCACATCTAGGTAAGAACACTTCAAGTTAGATTACTCATATTTTCAAGGCTTATCAGAAGAATGATGCGGGATTTTATACAAAGACTATTTGGTTTGTCGTCTTACACATTTTTGAAGAATGAAATATAAATGTTACTTACATCCTTTATTATAATATTTGACCGTTTTTAGCTATAATAAAATGTATTTCGCCATTGCAATTGTAGGTATCTCTCGTTGGACATTTGAGGTTAAATTCTATTCAATCATACTTTTCTAGGAACGCTCCTTCTTCACTCCATATGACCTCAGCAGTATAGAAACTAATGCGTTTTCACTGTTTCATTATGCTCATCCCACATCGTTTATCATTGCGACATTTTTATAAATCATACATTTCTATAGCCCCATGTGACAGTTTTTATTAACTAACCCACTTCATTTGCGAACAGTCGGCGCACGGACGTTTGGGGACATATCCACAACATAATAATCCGAGCCGGGGAAGCAATGAACCATAGGCGACAACCTTTATGGTCATCTCGTCGGAAAATGTCATCGAGTGGCGTGTGATTGAAATTGATTATTTTGTCATTTGGTTAACACTTGTAGGTATAACTCTTTTGGCTCATTCAGGCGTAAGATGATGAGATATAATAAAGCATATAGAAGGGATAAATACCAAAGTTAATTATTTCACGACCAAACAGTTTTAAATGCTTTTTTTTCTGTAAATTCAGAATTCTTCAAATCGATAATTTGTATATCAGAAATTCGAGTTATAACTTTTACATCATAATTTTGTATACTAAAGAGAAAGTTATTACAATCATGTGGCAATTTCAAAATAAGATAAAAAGTAATAAAAAAAATATATATGCTTTACTCTGTCCAACATAAATTGGCAGTACACATCTTATGGGGAAGCTTTTTAAAAATCAGTAGCGTGCCATATTTTTCTACCATACTAAATTGAAAGAAACCCCTCATAAAGTGTTTACCCTCCAGTGAATTTCCAACTGCAACTGACGGAGACCCACCATGTCTGAATCAGCGCACATGAGAGTGTGCACTGACCTTAGGCTGCTGCTATTCAACGCCCATTTAATTGATGTGCATTCAGAGTTACCAATGTCCGTTTGGTAACTCGTCCAGCTTTTTTTTCTTGGGTTTTTGTTGAGGAGCTTTAGGTTTTAGAGCTTTGAAAAAAAGTTCTTAATAATAAGTGTTATCGTGGAGGTCTTGTTTTGATCTTTGACATTTCTTTTAATTTGGGAAAATATGTAAAAATGCAGTTACAAAATTGTAATCTATTTTCTTTAAGAAAAATATTATTTGCGTTTGTTTTGTTTCTTAGAAATGGCCTTAAATTCATCCAAAGACTTAAGTGCCGAAAAAAAAATCATCAAAATTTGAAAAATAAAACAGTAACTGCGAATCAATTAGGTGATATTTTTTCTGTGGGTAAACGAAAAGTTTATGGACTTATTGACGAAAATAGGTCACAACTCGCCATCAAAAAAGAAAAACCAAACTGATTTCAAAGAACAGTAGATGATTTCGATCAGGCAAATTGTGCATCAGTTTTTTCCAAATAAAGAACTTACGACTCGGGCTAAAATTAGCAGATCTTCTCTGCATACGGTTTTAAAAATTAAACTGGGTTTTAGATTTGCCCATCGTCAGCGAAGGAGTGTTCTTTTGGGAAGAACTGACATCAAAACATGAAGATAAATTTGTTTTATTTTTTATAGATAAAATAATTTAAATGAAATTTCAATCTGAAAAAGACATGGTAACACGACATTACAGCTTTCAGGTTTTTGCTGATTTAAAATCCTTTTTTGTTTTTTTTATAATTTGCACGTGCAAAAGGGATTGTTAGCACACTTTTTATGTTATAGGAAATGAGGGATTAGAAGAAAGAATGAGAAACCGATGCACATTGATTTTAAATGTTTGTAAATTGTAATGGTCAGGAAAAACAGAGTGAGGCAGAGCATTCCAAGTTCGTGTTGTACGGCAGAGGAACGAATCCTTAAATTTCACAGTTGGACCGACTATAGGCTTTAGGGTGAACTGATGAGCATTCCTGGCGTGGCGAGTATTACGGTTGAAGTGTTGAAGGGGAGGAATGCAACTGGCTATTTCATTTGAGCACATGTGATGGTAGTATCGATAGAACAACGATAGGCAGGAGATATTACGACGATGACTAAGCGGGTCAACTATGTAATTGGTGCACCGGACCAGATATAAGCGTTGTACTCAAGTTTTGGGCGAATAAACTCCTTGTAGATTTTAGCCAGATCAGAAGGGGTGAAATATTTCTTGCATT
Organism: Ferdinandea cuprea; assembly: GCA_963576555.1. Classification (NCBI taxonomy): domain Eukaryota; kingdom Metazoa; phylum Arthropoda; class Insecta; order Diptera; family Syrphidae; genus Ferdinandea; species Ferdinandea cuprea. The sequence continues at coordinate 149,609,757 of OY754958.1, read as the reverse complement.
GCTTAAGGAAGCCTAGACATTTCGCAGCGTTCTTGGCGACATCGAATATGTGGTCATTCCAACGAAGGTTGTCATTAACACCCATACTGAGAATGGACAGTCGTTCGGTTTCAGGGATGCAAGTGCCATCCATGGATAATGGCAGAGAATTAGGGATTCGCTTCAATGACAGCAGACAGCATTGCATTTTGGAAGCATTAAATTCCACTCTGTTGGTTTTACCCCAACGGTAATCGAAATTCAATGAGCTTAACATATGTTGCCATTCCAGTTCAATGCCCGAAGATGAGGGGCGTTGCCCAGGAAACGAATAGTAAAGCTGAGGGAACAGGAGGTCATTGATTAAAATGAGAAAGAGAGTCGGAGACAAAACAGAGCCTTGAGGGACACCAGCATTTATTTGGTGAGAGGCATACTTGAAACCGTCTAAAACAACTTGTATTGAACGGTCCGAAAGGTAATTTATAATCCATTGAAGAAGGGTAACATCGATCTCAAATGCACGCATTTTCGACAAGAGAGCTTGATGCCAAACTGTGTCAAATGCCTTTGAAATATCAAGCGCAACGACCTTGCTTTCACCATTATGGTGAATAGATTGGTCCCACTTTTCGGTTAGATCAAATCACCAGTGGACCTGTTGCTGCGAAAACCATACTGCCGGTCATTAAGAAGTTTTCAGGATTCGAAATGGTGAATAGACGGTGAATGGAGGAGGAGATACAACGAAGAACTGTACAGGCTGTACATCGACTTAGTCAGAAGAGTGAATGTGGTGGCTGGGTGAATGGACGTGAATGCTTCGAATCCACACCCGAGGGACGGCGCAGTAGAAAAAGACCGCGACTCAGATGGCGCGCGCAAGTAGAAGGTGACCTTAGCATGCGAAACTAGAGACAGGTTGCCAAGGACCGTGCTGGTTGGAGACGCTTGTTGGTTGAGGCCCAGGTCCTACCCGGACTGTAGAGCCACCCTAAGTTAGTAAGTAAGCTAAAGTTTCTTAGGAGGTGCAGTGTAGCCTTTCTATATATTTAGCATCCCTAAATACAAACAAAAAAAATCTATATCCGTTTTCTTGAATCAACACTTACAAATACATATCACCTTATTCTACTTATGTGTTTGTCCAAATAAAGTTCATAAATTTTGTTATAGCCCAATGATATAAAATTGTCGCCGTGACCAAGTGTTTTTCATTTTATTTATATAATGTAAGTAACCGAGACAAATCTACTAAAAGTGTCACCATATCCTATCCACCCTCCTGGCGGTGACCCACGTAACGCCCGACACACAAAACAATCATAAAACCCTAATGTACCTCTATATACGCTTTTGTGAGGAATAATATTTGAAAGACCGTTTCACCCGAAATCTGATCCGAAATATTATGATGCGATTAAGACATAAAAAAGGAAGTCAACGAAAGAAAATGTCCTCATGCATGAAACAAACCCCGCTCTTAACTCCAATAATCATAATAATAAATAGCTAAGCAGCTTAGAACACCCAACGAATCTCCATTCAGTTCGTTTTCTATGGGTGTATATGTGCTGTTTTTTTTTATTGAAATATAACAGCACTTGAATATCACTGAAAGGATATTGCGAAAATCTGAGCTGTTCTCCTTCCCTAAGGCGCATAAAGACGGATTTTATGCGAATCCTTTGCAGATTCACAAAGTTTACACTTGAGATCTTCACCACAATGTGTATATGCGCCAGGCGGTGTGTGAGGGACCTTTTCACACATATCCTTGATGAATAATGGAGCATAAAGATATGCCAAGCCAAGCCGGTGGACTTAAAAAGGAGCAAACATGATTTTTATTTTATACAACTTAAGCGAATAATGGTTGACATTTGCGTTGAGTTGGGTGCGGGTGCGGGTGCGGCAGTGGGTATGGGGTCGAACTTTGGTGGGAGGTCAAAAACTTAGTGCTAACGTCGACGCCGTCGCTCTAGTCCATTATCATGACCTTTGTATGTTTGCATGCTCATTTTGTACGCGCGCAATACTTTTGAATAGAGAAGGAAGCTAATTTATCATTCTTGGAGAGAACATTAAGCCACTTGACTTCCTGGCACGTGTCAGAGTGAGTTTTAGGATTGTGCGTGGTTTCCCATGTATACAATTCGAATGCGGTGACAAAGCGAAGCTTCAATTTCTGTTAATTAATCGGAACCACAGAAATTAACCGAGGACAATGAATGACGCACGCACTTGGTACACACAAACAGAGAGGAAACGATACTTTCAATTAGTTCTTTGTTATCGGCCAAAGAAACGCATTGAGTGGGGCGTGGATCTGGCGTTGGTCGCAGGCGAAATTTTTAACATATATCACTAGCAATTCTGTGAATGGAAATGAAATAGGGGGATGGATGATGTAGGTTGATATTTAGTCAAAACAAAGAACAATGAAATAATTAACGAAAGTATCAGGACACGGGGTAGGTGAATGATGGATTACTACGGAAGAAAGAAGTCAACATTTAGGATACTTCTTAGAATTGAAGAGGCGTAAGTTGTAATTGTAATTCTGGCTCACTATCCTATGTTGATGTTCTGATAGATGTTACTTTGCCAATGTTTTCCTATACAAAAACTACCAGACTAGAATTTAGTATGTTACATGGCGCTGCCTTCGAAAAATTATTAATCCTTGATAAACATAAGTAAATTGTTATATGGTCACCCGAATGAGGTTTGAACTCATGTGACGTAGACTAGGTTCCCCAGCTATTGTACATTTGCAAACGAAGGGACGGACAATTAAATGGATTTCGAACGGCACATTTGAGAAGCTTCTCATATTTTACTTTTTAACTTTCTCGAAAGACGAAGTCATGGCAATCGTTCGGAACTTAGTATGAGGGATGATATTACGAGTAGCTATAGAGAAGTCCAAAAAAGTGGGTCTGCTAATGCCGTCCGTCGGTCTGCCTGTCCGGAAATCATGTAGCGAAACGGTTCAAATATCGTATATAAAGTTTTTTCATTAATTAATAGGAAAAGGTTTGTACATTAACACATTGACTGCCAAATCAAATCTGGTAAAATTGCATGGTGCGCCAACACAAATTTTTATGTTATTTCCATTTTTTGACATATAAAACAGTGAACGTACGTTATATTATTTGTTTTCAGTTCATCCTGGCTATCAAATATGATTGCCATGGCACCTCAACAAATGTTAATGCAAATTTGTTCATTAGGCGCCATGGCTATCATAACTGATAGCCAGATTTTTTGAGTTGATTTGTTTTTATGTTTTTTTTGTAACTTTTCAGGTTTGAAATACATGCGTCATTTCTATGCTTACCTATATTATACATTGTTTTGAGTTTTAAACAGTTCAGTAAAGGTATTAGCTTTCAACATGGGTGAAAGCCCACCTGACCAAAATGAAGTGATGATAGCAATATCCAAACTGAAATCCAACAAGGCTGCCGGGCCGGACGGCTTAACTGCCGAACTTTTCAAGGCAGCGGGAGATGATTTGGTAGATGATTTGGTAGCACCAGCTCGTCTCCAAGATTTGGTCAGAGGAAAGTATGCCTGATGAATGTAACCTCAGCATTATTTGCCCGATCCACAAGAAAGGAGACCCTCTTAACTGCGCCAACTATAGAGGTATAAGTCTCCTCACCATCGCATACAAGATCCTGTCTGCCGTGCTGTGTGAACGCCTGAAACCATTTGTCAACGAACTGATTGGACCCTATCAGTGCGGTTTTAGGCCCAGTAAGTCCACAACTGACCAGACTTTCACACTTCGGCAGATCCTGGAAAAAAACCAAGAAGCCCAGATCGATACTCACCATCTTTTTATCGATTTTAAGGCCGCATATGACAGCATTTATAGAGACGAGCTATACAGAGCCATATCTAGTTTTGGCATACCTGCCAAACTCGTCAGACTGTGCAGGATGACGATGGAGAACTCTCGCTGCTCCATTAAGGTCGGAAACAATCTCACCGAGACCTTTGATGTCAAAAAAGAATTTAGACAAGGCGATGCGCTGTCATGTAACTTCTTCAACATCATACTTGAGAGAATTGTGCGAAACTCGCAAGCCAACATCAGGGGCACAATTTTCCAAAAGTCTGTGCAACTACTTGCTTACGCCGACGACATCGACATCATTGGCAGAACACAGCGAGCTGTCACTGGTGCGTTTGCAAGTATCAGTACAGAGGCGGCAAAAATGGGTTTAGAAGTGAATGAGGGCAAAACGAAATATATGCTGTCAACAAGAAGGACAACAACATCGACGAATCGGACAGAACGTGACGATAGAGAGCTATAACTTCGAGGTAGTTCGGGACTTTATCTACCTCGGCTCCGCTATTAACTCTGACAATGATATATCGTCAGAAATCAAGCGAAGAATTACACTTGCCAACCGCTGTTACTTTGGCCTAAGGAGGCAATTGATTAGTAAGGCCTTGTCGAGAAACACCAAGGAGACTCTATATAAGACCCTCATCATCCTAGTCCTGCTGTATGGCGTAGAAGCATGGACGTTATCAAAGGCGGATGAAGATCTCCTTGGTCGTTTCGAACGCAAAATTCTTCCAGTGATTTTTGGTCCCGTTTGCGTTGACGGGCTTTGGAGGAGGAGATTTAACAGCGAACTCTACGAGCTGTACAGCGACATCGACCTGGTCAGAAAAATACGAATTAGTCGTCTAAGATGGCTGGGACATGTAGAGCGAATGGACACCAACGCTCCGGCCCGAAGAGTCTTCGAATCCAACCCGGAGGGACAACGCAGTAGAGGAAGACCTCGCCTAAAGTGGCGCGCGCAAGTGGAAGGGGACCTCAACCAACTTGGGGTGCGCAACTGGAGGCAGTTAGCCAAAGATCGTGCTAACTGGAGAGGCGTATTGGTTGAGGCCCAGGTCCACCCCGGACTGTAGCGCCACCTTAGTGATGTGGTTCGGAGGCTTAATGTGGCAAAGACTCAATGGGCTATTCTGTCGAAGACTTTGGTGTTCAGAAGTGTCACCAATGGCAGACAGTCTGTTGAGAAGCAAGTAAATAAGAACCACCCAAATGGGGAACTAAGGAGTATAGGAGTTAGGTTTCTGACAGGGTACCCTGATGATGAGAGAAGCAGTCAACCACTTCCTACCAATTACCGAAATGCTGCAGGGCAGGACAGTCCGGGTCCTAATGGGGCACCTGAGGCCATTTTTGGGCTCTCACCCATACATATCTTCATTAAGAAGACATTTTTAGCATTACTTTACATTTTTTGGCGCTATTTATTGTGTATAACTTTGATTTATGTCGCAACTATTATGGTTTTTGTTTTATAGTTATGGTTTGCTGTTGTAAACCTTAAGGTCTTTTTCTGACATGAAATCAAGAAAACCAATTCTATTCCTGCACATGTTCATCACATTGTCCACTAATATTCTAATTTTCATCTTTTTAAGCTTCACACTTTTCGAGTAATTTTCATTTCATTCACAAGCAATTTAAAACCCTTATCTATCACAAACTGATTTCATAGTACTAAATCATCTTTCAACTATCTACTCCAGTATAGATGGCGCCATATTTAATGTGCATCTTCGATTTATGTCACAACAATTAAAATTTGTATGTTATAATTATGATCTATTTATATTCCAATACAGATGGTTCTGTAATCTTATAAGTAGCCTCTGCCTAGAAATTATCTATCTATATTCCAAATCTCAGCTTCATAGGCATTGCAGTTCCCAAGTAATTTTACAAAAACTACTTAATACATTTTGTAGACCAAATTTAATAACATTAAGAAATGTTAATAGCGTCGTGTGATTTTGTAGGACCAACAAAGGAGTTATGACGCGATAAGTAAAATAAAAATAGGCCCATACAGGACCTAAAGCCTATCTTCTTCAACCATTGTGTGTGCGAAGTTATATTTTTTGACACCAATGAAAGGACCTACAGTTTAATGTCGATTCGGAACGGCAATTTATTTTTGAGAAGCTTCAGAAGACAGTTCTTACTCTTGGATGTTTGTCAAACGTTCGCAAGAGGTGGGGCAGCGAATAAAAACTTTCAAGTGGTACAGGTCGGGATTTGAACCAGCGACCTCTCGCTTAGTGGTCCAACGCACTTAACCACTTAGCCACTGCACCCACTATGACGCCATAAGTAAAAATTAAAAAAAAATACGTTTTTCGGCTTTTCATTTCAAATAGATTTTTCTCAGCTCCTTTTTGCAACTTCGTCGTAAGGGTAAGCTGTCTCCATCCCAACACATTGTTGTCTGTCACTCAGAAGAACATCTCTATAACCAGCCCTTGAAAACTGACTTTAAATTGTATTGACATATGACACCTCGAACACTTACAAAAATAAAACTCCTTTTAAATTAGGTATTATCATTTCCACATTTCCTAGATTACCTCGTTCAACCGCTCGAGGATTAAAAATCTGTAAAACACCCTACCCAACTGCACATATCTATATATATATATATGTACGTCTGTCCTTCCGCCTTGATTCACAGTTCATTTGTCGGCAATTCCATACACTAATTCCTTCTCCCATGAGTCCACTAATGTGACAAATTTCAACTTCCTTTGTGGGAATCGGATTAAAGTCCTGCATTGACGCTATTAAAATGTATAGCTACGTCCCTTATTGCATGTGCCATTTGAAATGGGGTTGTCATCATGATCATATTATTAGGGTGAGACATGAATAGATTCGACGAGTTGAGATTTAATGTTTTCACTTTTATCTATGTTATAGAGAATACGAGTACTTTGCTTACACATACTCATAAAACTTGGTAATCGATTGCTGACGACAAGTATAACAATAAGGGCGGTGTCATATAATAAAAGAAAACTCTGCCACCGAGGAGAGGGATGAAGTTAAGTTATTGATGACTTTGTTATTCGACTCAAAGGGTTAACGAACGACAAGTTCATTTGAAAAATGAAGTAACATACAAATTCATGTTTTAAATGCTAATAACTGATTTAAAGTCATTCAGATAGCCTTTTTCCATATCGAATGTGACTTACCTTCCACAAGGATGCCTACGTTGATGATGCTACCGATGAGATGACGACGATAATGATTGAACATTATTCGCAGTCGATGCAAATCATCAAAATTTCTGATGCACTCACAAAGAGACGATTATGGATGCAGCAGCTCCTGCGTTAAAAACTCCAGATCTACATAGCAGGCAATTCGCAGATTGGAAATTGCAATCATTTCCGTAATTCGATTCGGGCAGGCGGCGCCAAGCCGACAATCGATTTGGCGGAAAATTTCACATCAAAAGTTGGCAACGGCCAACGCAATGCAACAGTACGGTGGTCGATCTTCTGAATCTGTTGTCGATTATTGCAACACCGAGACTATGACGATGACGATGATGATGCCAATCCAGTTTGGGTCGATTTGTTTGAGCTGCCTGAACTCGCTGACGCGCTCACATATACCTACCTACCATACCCTACTTCTACTTGAATCATAAATTTCACTTGGCCAATTGAGTAGCGTCTATACTTGATGCATTGCTACGTGTGCTTTTGTGCGGTTAAATCAATGCTTTTAATCAGTCCGATTATATTTCTCGGAGAATTAGCAATCTACAATGTGCTTGGCCAGAAGGAGCATGGAACAGCAAGGAGCAGGTAATGGAATGCAAGTTGAATTGAGCAATTGCAATATCTGGCATCTGAACGACTTGATTGTGCATGACATATGCCGGTGTCGTGGTTGATTGTAATTCGAAATGGATATAAATGTTAATATATATTTTCACAACTCTGGGGCAAAATTATGGGGCCGTATGTATGTTATTTATTTTTAACCCTCACTCCATTTATTTAATTAAATTTTAATTTATCCATGGTTAATCGGTTTAATCGGTTTAACTATTCTTGACCAACCTCCCAAGGCAACCTATGAGGAATACATAAAAATATTTTATGACTTTGAAAATTGTTCCACTTTAGCACTAAAAAGGGGGGGCCTTAAAAAGTCCTTGCAGGTCAACCTTATGGGTTCTAAGAAATATTTTAAAGTGAAACCGACTTTAATATGTTCACCCTCAGCTGATTACTGAAAGCTGTTCCCGTTTGAAAAAAATTGCTGAAAAACCTTTCCAATGGCTAGTTGAGGCCGATCACTTTGAAGAAACGTTTAAGCCCTATGACGGTCAAGAGCTAATCGAAAATACGGTCTTGACGAAAATAACTGACAAATGATATACAAAAATTGAAACTAAACAAAGCTCCTGGATACGATTTAATAACGGGACAGGTCCTTAAAGAGTTGCCTAGGAAAGCACTTATTATGTTCATTTATCATTTAAATGTTACGACAATGGAAAGTATCTGAGATCATAATGGGCCCAAAGCTTCCCGGGCTTATTACAAGAAGTCGCATAGACCAATATCTCTTTTACCAATTATGTCAGAAGTATTTAAAAAAAGTGACTAAAACGGTTGCATCCCATTATCGAAGAGCGCCGATTAATACCTGACGACCAATACGAGTTCAGAATGAAGTGCTCCACCAAGTTTATAGACTAACTAATGAAAAAGAAAAAGGCCTTGAGGAGAAAATTTCGTTTTTCTCGATGTCTCCCAGGCTTTTGATAAAGTATGGCATACGCGTTTGATACATAAGCTTAAATTAGCTTTTACAAAGCAAATATATGAGATATTAAGTTCTTATTAAGCGGAAAGTACCCTCCGTGTTAAACACGGAAACGAATATTCTGAATTCAAAGAAATCACGGTAGGAGTGCCACAAGGAGGCGTACTGGGTCCGATTCTATTCTTTATCTTTACTCGAGATATTCCGCAGGATGAAAGCACAACTGTAGCTACGTTTTCGGATGATACCGCTGTATTGGCAGTGAGTAATACGATTGAATCAGCAACCAGTAAACTTCAACGGGCTATCAACAGAGTTTTTGAGAGGACAAAGATTTGGCGTATTGTGTTTAATGAAACAAAATCGCATGTTAATTTAATTTTACAGAAATGTAAATACGCTACCCATTTTTAGTGACTCCGTAAAAATTCCGTACGCAAATGAAGCTAAATATTCTGGAATGACATTAGACGCGACACGCTCGTAAAAAAGAAACGTAGCTCGTTGTTAAATATAATCAAATGCATTGGCTGCTTGGTCGGTTTGCCAAACTCAGCATCAGTGTTCGTATGTCTTTGGAATGGTTTTTCCCACGAAAACAAAATTTTTTTTCCCTTTTTTCCCTCACCGTTCGACCGAAATTCCCATAATTTTCCCACAATGATATATTTAAATAATTGTAAATTAAAACCGTCATCAACTATTACCAGTTGATTCATTATTTGAAACAACAGTTGCTTTATATCAATCAATGATTTTTGCGACCTATAGTTTCAAAGGCGTTTGACCCAGATGTGGTCTTTTGGGATCATCAGTGGATTGCCATATACACATCTAATGCATACACACTTTTCTTCTCGATGTCTTGCCGAGTATGTGGTGGTTCACAAAATCTTCACTTCGAAGACAACGACCGAATTTTTTAAAAAAGTTATATTAAAAAGGAACAAACAGCAAACAAAAATATATTAAAAAATATTAACTCGTTAATAATCAAATAGGTCAAAGGTACTACAATGTAAAACTAAATAACTTCAAAATGACTAGAAAAACAGAACAAGCAAATAAAAGAACACTATACATTATATAGGCTCATATTTTTTGTAGCGAGTGAACAAAAAGATTGCATTTAAGCAGTTGCGTCTATTTTATTTCTTTTTTTAAGTTTTCACATCCGTTACTATAGAAAAATTATTAGGATTCTGCGTTGGAATGAGGAATATTTGACAACTTTCATTAAATTTGAAAAACTTTAATGTTTTTTCATTATGTTTTTTTAATTTTTGAAATCTTCCTCCAAAAACCTACTACTACTTCTACTTTTTAGGTTTTTAACAATAATTTTTCATCACTTGAAATTGATGCAACTAATTCTCGCCACTCATTGTCAACTTCAAACTTGTCACAATCTTCTACCTTTTCTGCCAAATCATACATTTTACTGCAGTTCTTTCTTTTTGCAATATCGGTGGCTATAACCGAATTTAGATGGGCTCAATTTCTTAAAATAGGATAACGTAATAGAAATTTGATTAAATAAAATATAAGGTTATAAGGTTAAAAGATGAAAAAAAAATTGGACAAATGGAATTTGTCTTTTACGAGACGGTTTTTCACCATCAAAAAGGTGAATTTCCCACGACTCAGCAACACTGCTCAGCATGCAAAACAATGTGGACATATGGTATACAATTTAGGGGTTGCACCAAATCAAATAACATGAATATTTTACAAACTTTTCAAAACAAAGTGCTAAGAAGGATTGTTAAACGTCCCCCGGTATATCTGAAATAGTGATAGCCACAGAGATTTGGATGTAGTAACCGTGGAAGATGGTGTACTATCATTTGCCCGTAGCAACAGACTCGCCTCATTGCAACAACGAATTGTTATATATTTTGAACGATACAAATTTAGTGCGCCGCCTTCAACGGATAAAACTATATGAATTAGCGCAATAAAATTAAACCGCCTCAGCTGCCTGGTGGACGCAAATATAAATTATTAAATCTAAACTACCTCGAAACCTCGTTGTAGTAAGGGTCCGCCATCTAACGTTTTATTTTTCAACTAGTGCTTATTTCGCGAATAAAAGTTATTTGGCGGACCCTATATAAAGTAATTTGAAGTAAGGTGTTGTTAGTGAGTATGAATCTCACACTATTATGAGCAAGTGCGGTCAGTACTCATAGTGTCTCATGGAAGATATTCCGCCTACCCTCGGAAAAAAATGAGGCTGAAGTACCAAGGCCGCACGCACACTTATACCAAAGTAAGGTATTGTGACTGATCTCGGATGGTTTCCATCCCACTTATTGAACTGGTTGGAGCTTTTACTGTAAAGCGGAAGAAGTTAAATTTCAAAATTTGAAAGATTTGCAAGGAAGAATGCGTATTCATTTTGGTGGTTAAGCGACTCTCAACTCGCTCTCGAGAGCAATTTTTCTTCGAAATAACTCTCGTCGTTCATGCAGCTTCTACAGAAATCCTTAGGATATACAGAATTCTAATCGCGTAAATTTTCAAACGATCATCGTCGTGGCGATTGAATAAAACGAGGTCGTCCTTTGTTTGCTTCCTGTATCATCACAATTGCATCGTTCAAGTTAATCGTTTCCAACTTTTAACACCTTGAAAAGAACTTGAAATAAGTACTGTCAGTATGATCTGTCAACCTTCTCGTTTTTAATAAGGTAGACTTGGTATTGCCAGCTGTTTCAGTCCTTAGGTTCCAAATTGGTCCATTGCAGGGTTAAGGTAATTCTTTTAGCGGTGCCACCGAAACAAATGTCGATCTGCTCAGTTGAACTTAACATTCTCCAAGAACGTTACAAATCCGATGCCATGCACGGTGAATTTGGAGGTAACAGATATTGAAAATTTATGTATATTTCGAAAAGTACGTCACATTTAAGGACTTCATTCTGATCGTCGGCTTTAATTTCAAAATATTCAATTTCTTAAAGAATTCACAGAAAATATATTTTTTTTTTTTTTTGTTGCGCCTGGAGGTAAGTAATCTTCAGAAGATACCAATGGCCCGTACCATTGGTTATGCCCGATTCAGATATATCTAGTCTGCCTACGGGCAAAACCTCACCCCTCAGAGAGGCACTATGAGATCCGGTCGCACGCGCTCATAGTAGTAAGAAATTTGTTCCTCTCATTTTTTCATTTTAGTGATGACTACGACTAAATTACCTTAACAAGTAGTTTACGCTTCTGTAGTGTTAATCGCGTTTGGTAGGTACCTTTCCAGCGAACGCACCTACTAATACTGTCATTACATGCGGTTTTTCCTTATGGCGCTAGGTCGAACGGTCTTGTTCTTTGTAGTCGGCGCTGAAGGTATATCACGTCCAGAGTACGAATTATTTCATTACTGCAGTGACCATGAATGCGAGTACGAAGTTTGCGAGCAAAATTTGTTACTTCGTTACTCATGGTAGCAATTCCTAGATTCCTTATTCCTTATATACCATGGAGCATTCACGATTGCTCTTAGCGTTTTGTTTTGGAATTTTGGAAATTTTGTATTATTTTGTACTTCGCCTCGTTTGCGTATGGTATTTGTACTGAGTTAATAAAGACAGGTAAGTTGTTTATCATTTGAGTGAAATTGTGAAATTGACATACGTCGACTTGGTATCGTTAAGGGCAATCCGCCAGCTCTTTGTCCACTCGCATACTTTATTAAGAGCCCGTTGGAGTTTTCCAGTTGATGATTCGACTGACTCATCCATTGCGAGGATAGCCGTATCGTCTGCGAACGTTGCTACGATGGTCCCTTCATCTTGTGGTATATCTCTTGTGTAGAGCAGGAATAATATTGGGCCGAGAACCCTTCCTTGCGGAACACCGGCGTGGATTACCTTGAATACATAAAATATGGCACTTCAAATTATGAGACGATTACAAAATTTCCACCTTTCAATTGAATCGTTAAATCGACGAAATTTAATATTTAATTTTCTTATGTGGAGCAACAAAAAAGTAGCTGTAAGTTGGTAGTTACACAAAGAATAAGCATCACCGATGAGAGCCCAGCCTTGTTGCATACTTGTGATGAAACCTATCCCAGCACCTAACTGCAAACTATTTAGATAGATCAGACATTAAGAGCGTTTCAGATCCAGCTTGGGACAAATCTGTTTTGTAGGTTTTGGTCTTCTCAAATAGCTCTCTACTTTATATGATTTTGCATGTGGCCATTGAGCAAGCAATATGGTTCTATGTTTGGCGAGTGCATCAGCCTAACGATTTCCGGAAATAACTCCTTGCGAGAAACACAACAAAATGTAATAGAAACCCATGTTCTAGTGCTCGACTTCTTTACGAGAGCTATTTCACAGTCTAAGGCTGTTTTAGAGTTTATGGAAACTAATTCTAGCGATTTTATTACAGCTTGGCTTTTCGAGAAAGAATGGATGCTGATATCAGGTTTCTCTTAAACCAAACCAGACTTAATTTATAGCCATACGGTTCTCTTGAAACATACTGCAGTGCTTGGGTAAACACAAAAGGACCACCCCTTCGAGGTGTTATGTAGTAAACGTTTCTTGGAAAGGTTCTGAAAGTACCTTATTCAGGATAGTGGAGTGCGTTAAATGATTTTGCGACCACTGGAAGGTTGCACTGAAATGAACAGCCGTACAACCGGCGAATCGCTTTCTAAAGATTTTAAGGGATATCAGGTAAAACAGATTGCCTAGTGCAAAGAAGGCAGTAGTTGGCAGAGCTCTATAAGCTGATCTTTGAACTTTGCGTCAGGCAGCCCACCAGACTACCATCCCATACAGAACTATTGGTCTCACTACTGAGATATATAGCTACTGTATGGTGCGGAGTTGAAGATCCCCATTTGTAACCAATGCAATGAGCAGAGTGTTAGTATTGCTTTCCGAACTCTCTTTTCAGCTTATCTTTCTGCCCAAGATGAGACCCAAATATATAGTTGCTTCGGCGAAGATAAAGCAGGAGATCCATGTAATAAACAGGAGATCCATGTGTGTGAGTTAACCCCATACCCACAACGGCCTGCCTAATTTAGAAGCTTATTAACAGTTTTTTTTTTTTTTTTGAAATACAAAAATCCGTCCAAAAGTATTTCTTTAAAAGCGACCACTTGATGATAGGGTAAACCACCCAATGATTGGCACGTTAGTAAAACTTGCGTCTTTATGTCAGTGTAAATATAAAATAAAACATTCCAATAATTTTAAATCAATTCATTTACCTTTCTTAAGGTATTTTTGAATAAAAAACATAAACAAAACATAAAATTTCTTTAAAAACATAAACAAAAAGGCAGTAAACTAAAGCAAAGTCCATTTTCACCAATTATTGGCACTATTTGCCATTCATTGGCATTCCTCAGTCCTATTATTGGCACATATATCTTGTGGTATATATTTCAGTCTTTTTTTAATTTTTACTTCAGTTAGCACGTTCTAATCGTCTGAATCACTACAAATGAGATCTTTTAGGATCTCTAAATCAATTTTATAGCAGAACTTACGAACCGAATCTTTTCCTTTGCTGGTACATGGCATAGGATCGTCTACGTCTTCTTCTGAACTTTTTGAGTCTTCCTCATAAGTTGGTACTGGGGGATGTAAAACGATATCAGATATAATATTCATTTTAGAATTGTTCTTCCTTTTAGGTTTCTTTTTCTTCAACTCTTTGTTGGCTTCACGAATCCTTTTTCTTTCGTGTTTTTCAGCTTCTAATCTTTCCTTATCTTCCTTTTTCTTTGTATGTTTATCTTGCCAAGCTTTTGAAGTTAAAACGAAGGGAACATTTGAATTCGCGTTCCTTTTTCCCTTCTTTTCGGGTGTTCTCGGCCATATCAAACACTGGGAAATAGGTTCTAAAATAACTTCTTCTGAATGTGGAAACTCGCTCTGAAAAATGATAGGCATTGTTTCTATGTCAAAAGGCGATTGGATAATAGTTTCGTCTGATGCATTAACAGCTTCATTTCCTGTTGGTATTGTTTCTACATCTAAACAGACCTTATCGTATGAATTATTGTTATTTACCGTTAAGTCTGAGTTTTCTATGCTCGATTTCGTAGACACATATTTCCAAAGCTTTCGTAAGCTCTTGAGCTCACTGCTATCATCAGGTTCTTCATTTTGTTTAACTTTTTGCATTAGATCCGCTGTTAACAATTTTTTAAAAGTCTCATTATCCATTTTACCGTTTTGAGATATTGCTTCTTGGTCACTTCTTTCCTCATTCATACATTTTCCTAAGCACTTGGAATAGTCTATTCTGTCACTATCCCAGGGATATACCTAAGCCGGATGCTACAAAACCATTTGAGATTGCAGTTGTTTTTAAGGAATCGACTGCTTCCTTCAGAACAGAGGCGAAATTAAACTTTGTCAGAGCCTCGTTTGGACTATTTTGTCTCCAACGCAATACAGCCTTCCTCCATTCATTTTTGAGTGGCTTGAAGGCGGATACATCCGCTGGTTGAATAATTCTGGTTGCATTTGGGTACAAAGCTACTAATATTATCTGCAACTGGTTACATAAAACGCTAATTTCAAAAGTCAAATGGCTTCGGTGACCATCAACAAACAATATTACAGGAAACAGCACGTTTTGTTTTTTTTTTAAATGAGGATACAATACATTACCGATGCATTCGTAAAACACCTCAGATTTCATCCAACCTGTTTCTGTTTTACCAACACCCCAGTCTTTTGGAACCGATGATAGAATTTCCACTGGCAGTCTTTTATATGGATAAATTATCATTGGAGGAGTACATTCACCGGCCGCAGAAAATGTAAACATAACTGTTATTGCAGTTTTTGCCTGCGCGTGGTCAGTTTCATAAACATTTTTGTTTCCCTTTCCGGTAAGAACCTTTTCGTTTTTGGGGCATAACTGAAAATTGGTTTCATCACCGTTAAAAATTCTTTTTGGATCTTGCAGTATATCAAAATACCCTTCAACTTTAAGGTATATTTCTATTTTTTCAAACCAACTTTTAATGTTGTCCTTAGACACATTAGCACTTGCACTTGTAACAGGTTCGGACACTCGAAGTGCTACATCAGGATGTCTTTTGATGAACGACGAGTACCATTTTTCCCCCGGGGAAATTATCCTTAAACGGGTTTGGTCTCTTGTTTTTGATTAAGAACTGTTGAACGCTAATCGTTAAGCCAAATTTTCTTTGTGGAAACCCTTTTCTGCCACATTCTTTGATCCATTTTACGAGTATTTGTTCTTCTTCGTCGGTTAGAATTGTATTAGGACCTGGTCTAACCTTTGAGAACTTTTCGCTCAACCTAAATTGTAGCGTCGATCTTGGAATACCAAATTTTGTAGACGCTGTTTTTTTGGGCATACCTGTTTTAATTGCTTGTAATGCAGTTTGAATTAAGCTTTCATCATAATTATTTTCATATATTTGCATTTTCCGAACACTGGGCATCTAAAGATAATTTTAATAAAAAAAAGGAAAAATAGGACAGGAAAATAGTCTCTTAATTCTCAATTTTCCAATGATGGGCAGTGTAATTTGTGCCAGTAATCGGCTCAACCTAATGATTGGCACAGTGCCAACATTTGGAAATTTGTTGATTACATTTCCCATTATTGGCACCATTAATAACGTTATAAATAACATATTTTAATAAGTTTTAAACAAAAATACCTTAAATTGAGTCTTTTAATTACAGGAAAACTTCTAGAAACAGGCAAATTTTTGAACTCTGCTAAGAAAAACACACTTCTTTTTCACTGCTACCCTTATCAAATCGTTAACGCTTATGCAAAAAAGGCGGGAAAGATTTGTGACAGTTTGTTAAATGTATTTAAGTTAGTACTGCCAACGTAACGAAATACAAAGGTGCTGCCAGATTTACGAAATATGTTCAAGGAAAAGTAGTGTAAGCGAATTTGAGTAAAAAATCTTGAAAACACTATGCCTAACACTGTTTTAAAGTGCATGTGCCAATCATTGGAGGGGTGCCAACAATAGGCTATTTTACCCTATTTGTTATCCAACCGAAGAACCTTGTGAGTTGAAGAACGTTCAAATTAAGAGCAATGAGGAATCGGTTTATCGTTAGGAAGTACAAGTTTTGGGAATCCATCCGAGGTTGAAATAGTAGACCGCTCTAAATGGGCAACTGGTGTTCCGATACTAGATCCGAGAAGTCTGATCTGGTTCACCGAAGGATAAAAAATGGAAACTGGAGTTGGAGCTGGTGTCTTTGGAACCAACACCAAAGTCTCGATATCCATGGGAATGTGTCCCACGGTATTTCAGGCGGAAATCCATGCCATTGAGATCTGCGCAGATTTGATTTCTCGAAAAAGAATTAATGGTGCCAGAATTCACAACTTCTTGGACAGTCAAGCAGCACTACAGGCACTATCTTTGAACACTTTAAATTCTGTGACAGTGAAGTGCTGCTACAAAGCCAAACACAACAAACTTGGATGGGTACCTGGGTACCAAGGCATTGCAGGCAACGAATCTGCAGTCATTGGGAACAACAACTTCGTTTGAACCGCTGGCAAAGTGTCCCGGGTTTAAGACACTCCAAAAGAATAATTTAGCCCTACTCCTACAAGGAAATTTTATTAATAAGTAAGGAGGAAGCTGGTGGGCCATTACGGCCTGAGATATCATCTTAACAATGATGAGACTTGCGAACATATCCTCTGTGATTGTCCGGATCTTACTTGGGTAAAGAGGAAAACGTAAGGTTCGGTGAAATTATATAGTATGGAACCAAAATCTTTAGTTTCTGGTTCATTTGCTTTAGCTTTCTGCTCTTACAGCGAAGGAACTGTGACTGACATGGGTACCTACGACCTATGGTGAAGTGGCAAAAGGTATTTCAAGCTAAAAGATTTATCTGTAAGTTAAGTATGGTAAGCTGGCCGCCTTGGTAGAGAACTGCCTTAAAAAGGGGCACTCAGACCGGTTACCGCTCTAGAGAAACCCGAGTTTACCCGTAAGTGAGGCATACATATGGATCACAAAAGTCTTCAGAAACCTCTGGCTTCTTTCCAAAGTATCATTTCTTTTGAAGAGAGAATAGTATCTACAGTTGATTAGCTGTTTCCCTTTCGATGGTAGTTGGATAACAGTCGAACCTCAAGTACTTTCAAATGGAGCTAATTTTGAGGGTTGTGTTAGATGACCTTAAACTAACTTTTCCTTATAGTAGAACATGAGCCTCCCGAACATCTCGAATTATTCAAGAAAGAGAAGATCACAAGACGTATCTATCTACTGTGGATCGCACTAAAGTGACTGATATAATCAAGCCCATGGACACAAGGCCATAAGACAGACTGACTGATACAATTGAGCTCCGAGAGATATCTTAACCTTTTCGATATATACTCCACCTAAGTTCTCACCCTTGATGTTACTAGAAAAAAGGCATTCCGTCGCGACTCTCTCAATTGTTTTAAGCCACCATAATTGTATTTGCTAGACTGCACTATCAATCCATCAAAATCCCATTTAAGTATTTTCACAAATAAAGACGCGCCGCGCCGCGCCGCCGACACAAATTTCATAGTCCAATCAACAGAGAAAGGCGTCAAAGCGTTTAATAACATCATCATCGACATTATCATCATAAAACCATCCCCAACACTGGATTTGCCCACAAAGTGCGCACACACAAATAAATATTTATGTTTGTACGCTTCCATCATAAATAGGTCCCGGTCCATCAAAACAGGATAGCGCTGACAATCCGTGCACCACCACGACACGACCACCCCCTTTTTGCGATTAAACTCCCAGAATGTTAATAATAATATTCTGAAACAATTTCAAAAACAATATACCCCATCACCCCCGGGTGTTGTGAAGCGATTACAACCCTCCACCCTGTTGTTCAGTGTCAACTTGCGAGCCAATGTTTATTGCTACACTTGTAATTATGGTGATTTTACAAATTCCGCACCCCTTCGCGGTGGGCTTGGATAGGGTATGATGCCCCACTCGGATTTGCATTCGAACCAATTAATATAAATTTTGTCATTCAAACGGAAGGGGTGCGCTTCACGATAACCACCACACCGCACCGCACTTCGCGTAGTGTTGCAACCGGGGTGATGGGCGGGGGGTGCTTCTGTGAATTTGCTACGTACAACACTTGTTTGTCAGTTGTCACAACTCGATTACCTCTTCTTTTACTTTGAGTGGGTGGCCGGTCGGTTTGCACCTTGTACACTTTATTTGGGGGATGAAATTATAATTTCATCAAAATCATCGCACCCTGACGCTTTGCTGCCATGCCAGCCACACTGTACAGTGATGGAGTGAATGTGGAATTCCTGTGGCAATTAATTAAGTTCAAGATCCGAAAGGTGTTGGTGTAGCATAGTTTGTCAGTCATCATCATCACCGTTCTAGTTGTTCACATTTTGTTTATTTTATCGTTTCGATTGGGTATTTATTTGATTAAGGGTGGATGTGCGGTTTCATCCACTATTCAAATTTGTGTTGATTGAATTGTCGTTGAGCTGACTGGTTTATAAGTGGCTAATGCCTCACGTATCATTTGGATTGGATATCCCTTTTATTTTTTTAAAAGAAGACGAGTATGAATGTTATTTGGATATGTAATCGGTTTAGTATAGACACAACAGTTGGTATTTTATTCTATGTATTCTGAAGCAGGTGTTTGCATTTTAGTAGGGTTCGATTGGATCGCAGATTATAATTGCTTTAAAAAGAAACTGGCGGAATATTGGTATTGATTTTAAGCGAAAGATGTTTACCTAACTCTGGAGTTGAAATGGATTTAAGAAATAGAGCATGAAGTCCTTTATCGCACGGGAAATGAGATAGATAAGGAGCGTTACCTGGCCGACCAAAGACTCTATATGGTTCAACTTGAAAGTATTTTATAACTTCCACAAAATGTTGATATGTTGATGTCACAACTAACGAAAAAGACCAACGAATTTCTAGCCGGTAAGCCTCATATTTTCATCGGTCGCTCCCAACGTGCCTTGATAAAGGCTTTTAAGGCAAATGCAAATTTGGTTGGTCTTGAAGCAACCAAGATTCGAAGTGTTAGATGAGTTAACCTAATTCTTACCATTATTTCGGAAAACTGAAGAGTCCTGTCGGCGGTTTCGTTGTGTGACCAGGTTCATCGAATTTAAACTCCAATGCGAAGCCATAACGACGAGACCATAACGGGAAGAAATCCGACATAAATCAACTGAACGAGCATCTAGAACGAGACGAGAAAGCTCGAGAAGGCCATTCATGACCTGAACGGAGCTATTACCAGCTGGTTTGAATGCGAAAATGCGCCAGAGAGCTTCGGAATAGGTCACTCAATACCAAGACTGCAATCTTGACAAATCGGGTTAGATGCATATGACTCTTATAGAGATTTGTATGAAAAGGTCGCAACCCTCAGTACTACTAGTCGGTTAGATAGATAGATAGATTGAACGTCGGGAGGAGGCTACATGGGGCTCTGGCACTGCGGCTCCAAATGGAGTCTATTGTGCCTTCTCGGGAGGGGTCCTAGAGCAATAGTTTGACTCCGGAGGAAGTCAAGAAGACACGAATCTTCTCTGGGTATAAGGAAGTGAGGCTTGTTATTGAGATGATTTCCTCATGTTCTTTCTGAGACGAAAGAGAGCCGGACAGTCCATGAGTATGTGAAGAGAGGATTCGTCCCTCTCACAAGTGGGTTAGTAAATGTTTTAAGACGAACTGATTCTTTCAGACTGGAAGCACTTAAAAAAACCAGATGGTTACTTCACGAAAATAAAAGTGTAGCCTTTTCTAATCTTCCTCAAAACCCATTTCCCTTGTAATCATATTTCTACTTGCTCACATATGGATCCACTGAATGGAAGAATAGGGCAACACAAACAGGTTACTCGACGTATTGGCTGCTGATGATGATGATGATTTCAAGTCGCCTGGCACCGATGGAATTTATCAAGCTATGTTCCAACACGGAATAAACTAGCTGGTGCCAGTCTTGAAGAGAATATTCACGGGTAGCTTTGCTCCGCCTTCAACCCATCGATTGTTTGAACAATCAAGATTCCGTTCGATAGGAAATAGTACGCTCCGGGAATTAATATCCCATAGTATGAAGAAGAATCACATTTCGCGTGGATCCGAGCAATTTTGAAAAGCAGGACGATTCGCTGATGCGTCATATGTAAATATAATGATAGGTTTAGACAGGGGTTGCCCACAAGTCATCTTTCCGGCTCCGCTGTTTTGTTACATGGTGGTGGAATCGTCGATAGCAAGCATCGTTGGACCAAGCATGTCGAGACAAAGACATCTACGGCAATGCCTTTGCATGTGTGCCGTTGCCAAAACATGAAGTTCGTCACCCTAAAAACTATAAACATCCGTCTTCCAAGTGTAAATCTTTGATTTTCCAATGGCATTGCATAA
Source organism: Ferdinandea cuprea (assembly GCA_963576555.1). NCBI lineage: Eukaryota > Metazoa > Arthropoda > Insecta > Diptera > Syrphidae > Ferdinandea > Ferdinandea cuprea. The sequence continues at coordinate 149,588,686 of OY754958.1, read as the reverse complement.
TATTGTGAACGGATCGAATGTGTCTCTCGAGAGCCATGCTGCACATGGGTTTATTCGGGGAAAAATGTTATATTTTGCAAAATTTTTTGTTATAAAAATTAAAATATTTTACTCAAACTTTTTACTGTCTTAAAGATATACATTTGAAAAAGAATTTTTGAAATTTCCAAAGGAAAATATTCAAAACACCGTCATTGTGACGTCATGTCCGGTGATCCCTCAGAAGAAAAGGTGCGTCCGCGTTGACAGTAGAACTCGTGCCAGGATCAACAGAAGTGAAAGACCTGTGTAAAATTTCATCAAGATCGGTTGAGTGGTTTTCGAGAACTTTTGACAACCGGCTTTTGTGTGCCGCAAGTGCGCACCTTCCCAAGGCTGTATCTCCGAAGCTTTTATTCGGAATGACTTGAAATTTCAGGATAATATTCTCGAGAAATTGCAGCAAAAAAATGTTGTTTGTTTTAAGCTGTGAATCCAATTTAACCACTTAAGGATTCTTTAAATTCGATCGGAAGACTAAACTCTCTGAATCTGGTTTAGGTTCCGGTCATACTGGAGCCTCGGTAAATAAGATTTCAGACAATCCTGCCCTTCAAAATTTGGAATAATATTTCTGAAGACCTAAACGTGTGTTTATAGCACCATTCTTTGGGCTGCAGACTGAACAAAAATATTTCGACCAAATATCTCAGGGAAGTCTGCAGAATTTTTGTTATCACAAGTCTGCGGGCGCCTAGTAGGCATTCCGACAGGCGACGACGCTAAGGCAATGTAAACCTAAATGTGATACTGCGATGCTTTTGGAGAAAGCGAAGACACCACGTATCATTTTCTCTTGTCACATGTCGGCTTTCTAAAAAAGTCGGTAAGATACTAAAGTAAAATGGAGCTGAAAGTACAATGGACCTGAGTGCTTCAGCGAATGTACAACAAAATTAATCAAATTTTAAAAGGTCAAACCGCCGCCCCAATTCATGAATGCCTTATTTCAAAGTAAGAGTTTAAAGTTTAAACAAAACTTAACCTGAATGAGAGTTTAAACTTTTAGCTTAACTTGTCAGGTTTCACAGTGCAAAAAACTTAAGTCTTACAAACCTTTTACTACCTCTATTGTTTTTATTCTAACTAATACTAAAGTAAATATAACTTAAACTCTCCCTGTGAAACTAAATACATAGCAAGGGGTAATTTTGTTTAAGAGTTACGTTTAGGTTGGCAGCACTGGTTAGTAATGGCATCCAAACGTCATCTGTCAAAGTGAAAACTCTTCAGTATACTCTGCCATTTATTCATGGAAAGACATTCAAACGAGCAACGATTGCAAATTATTGAAATTTAATATCAAAATTCGTGCTCTATGAAAAATGTGCACCGTTTGTTACGACCCGATTGTTATGGTCGTAACCGACCTGGTGAATCAACAATTCGTGCTGTTATCACCAAATTTCGTACAAAATTTACTTTGTTGGACAATAAAATAACGACTCGCATGGTTCAGTGGGTATCGAAGAGAATATTGCAGTCGTAGCGTCCAATGTTAATGAGGATCGTGAAATGTCAATTCGTCGCTGTTCTCAGCAATTGGGCATGTGAATGACCTACCACAGCGTCTAATTTTTGGTGAATGGGCGTTTTATAACAGCTCCATGAAAATCCGCTGTTTTATCGAAAAATCGTGTTCAGCGATGAGGCTCATTTCTGGCTCAACGGATACGTAAATAAGCAAAACTGTCGCATCTGGAGTGATGAACAGCCACATGCCATACAAGAATAACCGATGCATTCCGAAAAAATGACAGTTTGGTGTGGTTTATGGGCTGGTGGCATCATCGCTCCATTTTTCTTCAAGACGATCGTGGAAGAAACGTTACCATCAACGGCGAACGATATCGAGTCATGATACGCGACTTTTGGCTGATTTGAGGTTAAAATGTGGTTTCATCAAGACGGTGCTACATGCCACACAGCTTGTGAAACAATAAAAATGTTGAATGATGAATTTGGTGAGCAGCTTATCTCTCGAAATGGGCCCGTGAATTGGCCGCCAAACCCTTTTGATTATTTCTTGTGGGGTGAAATGAAACGAAATGCTCGAAAAAGTGACGCAAAATTGGACCTTCCGAATGGATCATTTGAAACGGAGCCGCGGACAACATTTACACGAAGTTGTCTTTAAAACGTAAATGGCAAAGGCCTCTTTATCGATTATAATAAAAATTTGAGTGTTTTATTCGATTTTTTTAAAAAAACTACGCTTAAAAATTTACCAGTTATAATTTTGTGATGAAACGCCGACTGCTATAGCAACATTAGAAAACATAATTCCTATCCTCTCAATTACTAAGAAACTACTTTATCTACCGATTTTCAGTATTATTCTTGTTTTAATCACCAATTGGTACATTTCTCTCGAAAATCTAAAAAAAAAAAAATTATTTGTATAGAACAGTTCCCTCAGGCGCATTAAACAAATTGTAATCGCGTCGAAAGTCACACTCCAGCTTTCAAAATATAATCATCCCCGATTAGGGTCGACGAATTGTAATAATTGTAATTGTAAATTGCAAATTGTTGATTTAATGGGATTAGCTCAAGGGAGTTGGTTCTATTTTCTTCTATTCGCGCACAATTCTCTACCGCGCTTTGTAATCAAAAACCCTAGGTGGTCCCCTTAATTAAAGGGGGAATTTCACTTTCATTGCATTCGCACAATGAAAACACTTTGTATACTTTTGTGGCCTCAGGCGACATTCACACCATTAGCATGTTGTCATAGGTATAGCTATTTTTTTTTCCTTTTTTTCCATGTGGACATTTTCCACACGAACTATTCAAAATAATAAACGTTTCATTGTGACGTGGTGTACTAATTCGGTAAAATTTCTTGGGTCACTAGTTAAGCAAATGTGTTTTTGTGCTTCGATTTGACGTGTGCCCACGTCCGGCTGCGGGGCGTCCCTTTGAACTCTCCTCTCTCCAATCAACGCCAGATGCTAATTCGATACAAATCGAACATTTTCACAAATTTGAATTCAATTTAACTTCTGGCATTACGTGAAATCAACTTCTGTTAATTTTGTTTCGGTTTTGCTTTTTTTTTTTCGTGAAGATGGTATTCCTTTGAGGTCAAAGCATTCCGCAAATATTCTCTGCGCCTGGCGAAAGATGCGCAATTCTTGCGGTTTCCATAATGCCATTTATGGTTAGTTAACAATTTGAATTTGCGGATTGCGGTGTGCGGTATGCGGTATGAACTGATGGCGCCACAATTCGATTAGCCGGGCGTAATTTTCTGGTTAAATTACTTAGAATGGTATCTAAGTGTGCTGTGTATGGAATTTGGATGGCCGATTGGAAAACCAGAAGTAATGAGGAGGCCAATTTTGTTTCTTTGATGGGTATAGGCAACATATTATGTGTGCTTAGTACCTAGGTTAGGTTAGGTTGAAGTGGCAGGTTAGGGATAGAGGTCCGACACACTAAGGCCAATGTAATACCACGTGGATCTGAAGTTCTTGCCTACTCGTTGAACCATTTTGAGATGCTTATAAAGCGTGAGAGACATTTTGGGTCGGTCGAGCTTAAATTGTATAGAATGTAGAAGTAAGCTCCTAGATGCAGATTTCGTTTCTGGGAGAGAGAACAGGGCATGCGCATGCCTTATCAATGCAGCTAATATAAAAGTCGTTTGAATAAGCCAAGCCTGCCACGGCTACCAATTCTATCAAAGGCCCGGCCCGGATATTTTTTTGCCAAGAAAAATGTTTGTAACAACGTATACTGAATATAAAAGAGTCTCTTTTTTATAAAATACATTAAATGTATTTTTTATTTATTTTTGATTATAATTTCTTTTATAACAAAATAAGTAAAAAATAAAGAATTTAAGGTAGAACCAGTTTCTGGAAGTAATCTTATTTAACTAGAAAGAAGCTACATGGGTATAAACCAATAAAACAATCGAAGTTTGTATTCCGTATGTTTGATGGCTACTCTAACCTAACCGAAGAATCATGAAATGCAAATATTTTTTTTTTTCAAATTTTTGAGAACACTTCATGCTTCAGTCAGCTATCGAAAAATAAATGCTAATAAGCAAATACTGCGTTCGAGCATTTAGGCTAACAATGACTATACGTTCGAATAATTCCCGACATCAACTTTCAAGTAAATCAGTAAGCAGACTCTTAGGTGACTTGCAGTTGAGTTATAACACAGTTGAAAGTTTTTGTGGGCGCTTAATACTTAAATGGCTTAGTGGTTAGGTGCGTTGGACCACTAAGCGAGAGGTCGCTGGTTTAAATCCCGACCTGTACCACCTGAAAATTTTTATTCAAGAGTAAGAACTGTCATGAGAAGCTTCTCAAAAATTAATTTCCGTTTGGAATCGTCATTAAACTGTAGATCCCTTCCATTCGTGTCAAAAAATATATCTTCGTACACACAGAGGTTGAAGAACCTAGGCCTTCCCAACTAACAAATTACCTTCTAAAGAGTGATTTTTTTAGAGGTTGGTTATTCGAATAGAGATGAAACTGACATTTTATGGTCAAATCTGGCAACTCTAATGTCATTTTTGTTTAGTTTGGTTCGCCATTTCATCATGAACAGGTTGACAAATGAACAACGTTTGCAAATCGAGCAAATTTATTTCGAAAATAATGGTTCAGTTCGCGAAGTTTCATCGCAAAATTTTGTCCAGTGATGAGGCTCATTTTGCGTCAACAAACAAAATTGCCGCATTTGAAGTGAAGAGAATCCACATGAGATCCTTGAAAAGCCATTACATCCACAAAAACTGACTGTTTGATGTGCTCTATGGGCTGGTGAAGTCATTGGGCCTTACTTCTTCCGAAATGATGCTGGAGAGTCAGTTACCGTAAATGGAGACCGGTATAGAACCATGATAACCGACTATTTTGTTCCCGAATTGGATGGCATGAATGTGGATGAGATGAGGTTCCAACAAGACCGCGCTACATGCCACACAGCGCACGTCACAATCGATTTATTGAAGGAAATATTCGATGAGCGCATAATTTGGCCACCAAGATCGTGTGATTTGACACCATTGGATTATTTTCTTTGGGGATATGTGAAGTCGCTCGCCTACGCCAACAAACCAGAAACGTTAGGGGACTTGGAAGCCAACATTCCTGGCCCCAAATGCTTCAAAAAGTGGTGAAAAATTGGACCTCTAGATTTGTCTTTATTCGAACCAGTCGCGGCAGCCACACGTCCGCAGTAAACATTAATGGCATAAAATTATCCTTCCCATAAAGCCAAATTGAATGACATTAAAGCGATTTTCTTGTATTTTATTTCAATTCGAAGTTCTATACCTCAAAAAAAAAACCCCGTTAAAAAGGTCAAATTTTTTAAATTTGTTAAGCTATTGCTTCTATTGTATTTTCATAAGGCTTATTTATAGATGTTTACTATTTTTCAAGATATACTTTCAGAAAAAGTTTCTTTAAAGCTTTTGGGAAACAATTTCACAAGCTGTACAGAAGGGAGAGATATTCTTATTTAACGAGGTGGCTATAAGGCCTTTCGAAGTTAGTTGGTTGTGGTCTGAAATGTAATAGCTCCTTTAAAGCTTGCTATTGCAAGTCAATAACAAGATTCTCTACAAGGCTTGTGAATAGAAGCATAACATACAATCAATATAGTGGAGATTTGAACCAGGGTTTGGATATCATATAGATATTGGAAAATTTCGGTATTTATTTCATGGATCAGGGAAGCCTTCCCTCATAGACTTAGATAAGGACTATAAATAAGAAACCAAAAAATATAGCAAAATGTTTGTGAATGATAATATTTTAATAGCCATATAAAATATAATGACAAGCAGACCTACTTTTTTACGTAAGATGAAATTATTGTCGGCATCAAGGTCGGAACTAGGTATATCTACGATGTTTAAGATGATGAAATAAATAGTATCAACTTATGAATTTTTAATCTTCAGTCTGTATTAATCAGTTTGACCCGGTGGATGGGTTTCGAGTTCGAATCCTGGACAAGGCTAAGTAATGTTTCAGTATTATCAGTATTTATTTCCTCTTCAGATAAACTTTCAAGCAACTTGAGGTTTTCAAATGATGGAAAATGTTAATACTAGCAAATATAATAATCAAAACGAAAAATATAATAAAAAACTCTGTGCGAATTTTTTTAATTTCGTTCAGATTTTCGTAATAACTTCTGTAAGTCCTTAAAGTAACATCTGAGAAGAAACTATTACTTGTATAGAGCCTGTGAAGAAAGGTCTTAAGGAAAGTAAATAACTTCGCTAAAGTGCGCCAAATCGTTTCCCATAAGATCTCTTACAGTTTTTATGGAAATAAGAAAATAGCTTTCCTTGGCCTTATGGAAACTAAATTGTTACTTGGGTTGGGTCCTGCATGGGTCGTTTACGCCTAATATTTTATTTTTTAACCAATTGTTCAGGAATTGAATCTACTTTGGATGAAACAAAATCCAACTTTTATATTGAAAAATCGCTCCAACGAAATAACTGCTCTAGAGACTGGCATATCGTAAAAAACAATTTTACAGGTGATGAAATACAAAATTTTAGTAACGAGGTTAACTCAAAAAGGGGACAAAAAATACCTATTTTGGATTATGTTTTAAGGCACTATGTATCGTTTTGTAAAATTTTGTAATCGAGCCATACTGCTACAAGGAAATCCTGCTCTTAACCTTAAGTAAGGAGAACATAAGTAAGCTGGTGAGCTTCCTCAGTTATCATCTGACCGAAATGAATTTATGCTCTGGCTCTAGGCTCTGTCCAGAAGATGATAAAACTTCCAAACACATCCTCTATGAATGCCCGCCAATTCATTGGTTAAAACGACGGATCTTCCAAAAGGCAGAATTTAGAAACTCAGCAGCAATGAAAGTGGTTCATTTCACCAGGGAATTCACTCGTCCCTTTTGATATTATAGACCTTTTAGATCGCAGAGTCAGCCACTAAAGTAGGGAAAAATGATGTGAAGCTTGTTTTAAAAACAGAAGGAAAGGCTACAGTCCGCTTGGGGCGAACAGTATGATACCCTATCCTTATCCCTATGTAATCCAAAGAAAAAATGAATTAGGAAGATAATGGATAGCATTTTATTTCATTCTATGAAATTTATAGAAAAAAAAATATTTTTTTTGAAAAAACGCCCCCAAAAGGTGAGCGTGGCCAAAAACTTTATATGACAAATTTATAAAGGTGGGCAGTATCTACATATCTTGTGACGGTTGTACAACTTTATCTCTCTAACTTAAGCCTTAAAACGGTTCTTTTTTAAATTGTGGCCATGGGCGTATTTTGAAAATTTTAACACTTTACCATTTCGGAACCCTAGGGAGTATATGTTCCAAATTTTAGCTTCCTAGCATAACTTTAAAAGCCTCAAAAGTTGATACGGACGAACGGACGGACGGACATTGATAAATAGTCTTAGATTTTGGCCCTGATCAAAAATATATATACTTTTAGGGGTCTGCGATGAATATTAAGGGGTGTTACAAACTATGTGTCAAAATTAATATACCCTTAGGATAGGGTATAAAAAGGACTTACTTTTAACCGCCAGTGTAGGTGAATTTACAAAATGTTGTAACGGGTGATCCAAGTAGAGATACTTTTTTCAATAGCCTTTTTTGACAGATCACGTGTGAGTCGTGTCATGCTGTCATGTTATTTTTGTTTAGTATTGTTTGGCATTTCATAATGGAAAGACTTACGCGTGAACAACGTTTACAAATTGTTCAACTTTATTATGAAAATTCACGTTCTGGGAGGAATGGGTTTCGTGCTCTTCGCTCAACTTATGGTCAACATAATCGGCCTACTGAGCGTACTATTCGCAACACCATCACTCATTTTGAGACCCAGCATTCATTATTGGATAATATTCGACCGAATAGACCGCTGTGAAGAAAATATAGCGGCCGTAGCTGAGAGTGTACACGAAGACCGTAGAGAGTCGATTCGGCGCCGTTCGCAGCAACTCGGACTGACGTATGGAACGACTTGGCGCATTTTACGTCAAGATCTTAAATTGAAAGCGTACGAAATACAGCTTGTGCAACAACTGAAGCCGCTCGACCTTCCCAAGCGACATCGCTTCGCTCTATGGGCTCTTGAAATGTTTCAAGAAGATCCGACGTTTTCGAGGCAAATTTTGTTTAGCGATGAGGCCCATTTCTGGCTCAATGGGTATGTAAACAAACAAAATTGCCGCATTTGGGACGAAGAGCAACTTGAAGAGATTGAAGAACTGCCACTTCATCCAGAAAAAACAACGGTTTGGTGTGGTTTGTGGGCCGGTGGAATCATCGGTCCATATTCCTTTAAAAATTATGCCGGTGCGAACGTAACCGTCAATGGCGACCGTTATCGTGCCATGATAACCGACTATTTGATGCCTGAAATTGAAGCTCGTGATCTCGGCGACATTTGGTTTCAGCAAGACGGCGCCACTTCCCACACATCGCATTAATCAATGGACTTATTGAGAGAAGCACATAATTTCGGTGAGCACATAATTTCACGTTTTGGGCCGGTCGATTGGCCACCAAGATCGTGTGATATCACACCGTTAGACTTTTTCCTGTGGGGATATGTAAAGTCAAAAGCTTATGCCGACAAACCCGCTTCGATTCAGGCCTTGGAGGAAAACATCACGCGTGTCATTCGCCAGTTACCAGCCGAAATGCTCGAACGAGTGATCGAAAATTGGACTCAACGGATGGACCATCTGCGACGTAGCAACGGCCAACATTTGATAGACATAATCTTCAAAAAATAAATGCCAAAGAATGTTCTTTCAAATGATAATAAACATTCTCCATTAAATTTGAATTTTCTGTGTTTTTTTCTTTAAAAAAGTAGGGAACCTCGAAATGGATCACCCTTTTATAAGTGCGTGGACAGACAGGAAATATTACTAACAACATTTCATTTGCATATTTAGATTTTTTTCAAATCAAACAATTACTACCTAATATTCATTTTAGGCAATACCTATCCGAAAATGTACATATGTCTAAGACTAACATATGCTTGTCCTTTATCTTCTTATAAATATATTCATTGATTAATTCTCTTATCAAATCGACAATACCACCATCAATACGTAAATGCATTAACAAATTTTACTAAATAAATCGCCAAGCAACTGTCGAGTCGATGTCCTGCTGCAGGCAGCAGTTATGTATATGCAGTACCACTTATTAATTACATGTGTTACCTTCCAATTTTCAAATGTGCGGCAAGGTGCTCTCATTCACATAAACGTGTGTTTTCCCTAACTGATTACATTGCTTGAAAGGACACTTGCACTGAATTGTACAATGGATGTGTCCTTTTCGTTTGTACATTTGTTCCAAATGTTCAAATGTTGTGCGCACAACATCCATACATATGTACATGTGTAAGGAACAAAATAAAAAACACCCACACCGGCGGCGACGGCTAACCATTCAAAAGAAAGGGGACTCCAAATGTGATTACACTAATGGGTTGAATTATGTTCGCATTAGTGTGAATTAAACTCGTTCGAATGTAAAATGATTGCCAGGTGCAAGGCGGACTAACTTTGTCACGGAGTCAACAATGCCACTTGTGTGCTTGGTCAACAGGAACAACAAACCAACACAAAAAAAAAAAAAAAAAACAAGGAACAATCGTATTCACTTCACTTAGGAAACATTAGCCACCAACACAATTTACCAATCGATTGCTAACAAATTGTGTGTTGGCCAAAAGTAGCCGCTACAACGGTAGCATGTTTTATGCGAATTATTGACCTTAATTCATCGCCAGAGAGATCTTGATACAAAAACAAGGCCGTTTAATTGAGTCGTCTCAGTGAACTAATAACTAACGAAGTCGAGCAGCATGTTGGCTTCTTTAATGATGCCAGGCCAGATCGCGCAGGAAGTCATTTGGTATAAACAGGTAAGGAAATCAAACAACAATCATATAATGATGTGGCGCATTTATTGCTCAATTTCGAGCCAAGTGATGCAACATCCGTCCGTGAACGGGCTAACTTGTAATTTGCGCCAATTAAGTCTAAGTTTTGGGTTAAATGTGTTTTTAATTCGACTGTAACCTATAGGTCAGCTTCTTCGTCATCGTCGTCGTCGGTTATCTAATGAGCTGAATTAATTTTTACGAATTCACCTTAGTGAGAAGGTAATTTGTATTTAATTTGTAATTTTTGTACGAATTTGTTACTATTTTTTTATACAAAATTTAGATACGTTCAAACAATTTAAAAGCAAATAGTGTAAGGAGTAGTTGTGAAACGTTTTCCTTCACTTCGCTGTATAATTTCAGTTGGGATTGGCCTGTGATTGTAATTTGAGTGAACTAATTTGTCTTCTTTTCTATTATACTATTTGTGTATTTGATTACATACCATACGCAAAAGCATACCCCTAACCGGGGAGGAAGTGAATGGAGGTGAAGACAAAAGCGGTATACCTATTATTTTAATAGGCGGAAGAGCAAATGCAAACTTTTACTGGTACCTAACCTAGATATGACAGACTCTGACACTTAAAATTTGACAGTAGACCCCGCGGCTCCGCTAAGGGAGTGTCACCGACAAAGCCTAAATGGAGCTACTGTTGTTTTTGTTTATTTCGAAATGGGCGGAATCCTCATGGGTGTTCGCATAATTTCACCGCTGTTAAGTTAATGAGGTTTTTTTTAAAAAAAAAACTATAACCTACATATGAGCTTGATGATTTAATGATCTAGTGATTTATTGGTGGATCCTGGTCTAACAGTATCATTAGGAGTTTCGATAGAAAGCATGGGTGGACGAAAGTAAAACATTTCTGGCCCCCCAAGAATTTGTCTGGCGCACCCCAGAATGAAATCTAATGCTACGTCTCCACCGAACACTAAACCGAGATTAAGCACAAAAGATTAAAAATTAATCTCTTAGTGTCTCCACCAAAAAAAAGGAGATTAACATAGGGGTTTTCTCCCAACCCGCTCTCTGGCTCTCAAATTTGTGCACAAAATGTCCAACATCTGGTTGTCAAATTGCTTCCTCGCTCTCAATTCTCAGCAACAAACGTCACTTTTGACATATTCAGGTATGGTAAATTGGTATTTAGTGTGTTCACAAACCGATTCTTTCATGCGAACCCAGTTTCTTTCAAGATTATTTTTTAAGCTTGTGTTTAGCAGATTAAAATTTGTATGGTAAATCCTAAGATTTAACGTAGATTAAGGGCAGATTAATCTTAATCTCACTTTAGTGTTCGTTGGAGACGTTGCATAAGAAGGCATGTATAAAGGTTAGGTTGGATGGGTTGACATTGAAGAATAGTCTCCTTCCTGTCACACTCAGGTCCGTGTGGACCCAATATGATACCCTTCAGTGGGGGATACGCTGGTGTTTTGGGCCCTTACCTCCGCTTGTAGCTACTCAAATCTATCTTGATGTCTACATCATTCTTGAGTTGGATTTGAAATCAGTTTTACGCGTCTTTAAGATATGCATTTATATTCACAGATGTCATGGTTAAAGCAATTGCTTACGCAGACGAGCTTGCATTGCGTGCATACCTGCTAAGATTGGAGATTGACATCTGAAAATTCCTCAATGTCTTGGAAGGAGAAATTTCCAAGTTTTCTGTTCCTCAAGTGACAGAGACCCGGGCAGTGACAAAGATAGTAAAGGGTGTCCTCGTGGAGCTTATTATCGCCGCAGCGCCTACAAATGTTGTGAACCTTGAGATTTAGTTTCTTCATGTGGTTTCTTAGAAAATTATGGCTAGTTAAGGCACCAACCAACCAACGGTTTATATTATAATCTGGCCATAGTGTCCGTGATATCTCACAAGTTGTTAAAGATTTCCACCCGTTATTCGGCCATCTCATTGGTGATTATATTCGCGTGCCAAGGAACGCAGCAGAGACATACCTTGTGCTGTGAGCCAAGAGCCTTAAATTCTATGCGACAGCGGTAAACTAGCTTGGATTTGATTTCAGTAGCCTTAATGTCCGCTTGTCTGTCAATGAAAATGGTAATATCATTACGTAGTATTGCCAAAACAGTACGGGCCGCTTTAGCGATTGCCATAACCTCAGCTTGACAAATCTAATAGATCAGGAAGTCTGATGGAGTTTTGTATATTTAATTCCTCCGATAACCTATTCCACAATCCACCGTCGATCCATCTGTGCAAATATATGGATGTGGATTTTATTTTCGTGGGGTCCTTCGCATTCAATTCTTTCCTGTTTGGAAAGGAGCAGGGGAATGGTTTGTCAAAGTCGATGTATTGTAATATATAGTCGGAGCTAACGTTGTCTCCTACGTACATTTTCAGAATCTGTGCCTACGAGACGTGGGTTCCAGCCGACTATTTGGTTGATCTTCAAGCCGCTCTTGGCCGCTGATTCATGCAAGTATAGATCACTACCACTTACAGTCACTTCCAAACCATCGGTTGGTGTCGTTCTTATTCCACCAGTTATCGCTATTCATGACAGTCTCTATATTTTCGGTCTGCGCCTTGCCACCAAACTATGCAGCCATATGTGAGTATCGGTCGTACAGACCGCACTATTATGGGTTGTGATCCTAACTTTTTGCTAAAAATGCGTTTGCAAGCAAAGAATGTATTAGTTGCCTTTCTAACTCAGCTTATGACAGTTTAGTTTTCAGACAGAGTTAAGTTTTCTTTCTGGGATAACACCTAGATATCCGCACTTTCCGCCACTCTTAGAATATCCCCTCAATAGCTGGTAGTTCGAATTGTGGTATGTTCCTTTTATTTGTCAACAGCACAAGTTCGGTCTTTTGGAGATTCATCCCAAGAGACATTGTTTTGTTAGGTGTCTTTAGTGAGTTTTCTAACAGTTCGCTTATGATTGATAATAATTTTCCTGCCACAAGCAATGCCAGAGATGATAGAAGTATGGGATATGAATTTTCGGAAATTTAGTACATTTAAATGTATTTATAACCAAATTAAGGAAGTGTTTTAATATGCGAATTGTAATAAACTAATGATTAATTATTACAGTGTAGTAAGATTTCATAAAATTAGTCAGGTACATTTTCATAGTGGTTTTTTAAATTTCGACATGATTAATCATTAGTTTATTCCTATTCGCATATTAAAACACTTCCTTAATTTGGTTATAAATACATTTAAATGTACTAAATTTCCGAAAATTTATATCCCATTATGCCAAAAAAGTAGTAATATGACCTGCAGACCAATATTTTCTTTTACTGATTTTTAATTTTTGAAAATAGTAAAAGTTCTATTGATCTTAAATGCACTTAATCTTCGAAAATACACAGCACAGCTCTACAAAAATACTGTTTGCCTCGCTTTCACTTCAGAATTGTTATATTAATATAATATTCAATATTTTATATATTTATTTCATAACATTGTATTTGAATATATCTATTATAATTTTGTAAACGTTGTTCCCTAAATTGTTAACTTTTCTATATCGCTCTTTTTTCTCTTTTATCATTTTAATGTAGGCTAACCTAAATCAAATTTTAAAATTTTATATTAAATTGTAATAAATAAATATATCATTCATGATAACATTTACGTCATTATAGATACTTCATTGTAATCTTTGTAAATGTTTTAAACTAATAAATATCAAATATCAAAATTGTGCAGAAAAAAAAGAAACCAAAAAACATTTTGAGAAAATTATAGTTATTGTTTTATTTAATTAGAGCTCGTCAACTAATGCTTTCACTTTGCCCAGACGTTCAGAAACTCTTTGAAATAATACGTACTACTTTAAGTTTAATTATTTATTTTTCGATCCATATTTTAAAAAATACCCTGGCAAATAAATTCTGGCTTTTTTTTCTCTTTAGGCGAAAAGAGAAAGCGGAATATATAAAAAAAATAATGCTTTGCGACCTGCCCAATTTCATATCATAAAAAAATCTTCAATTATAAAATTCGCATCAGTGAATTGCATGAAACATGGCTTCTTTATATTTTCGGTGAAGATTCATATTATTTTAGGATAAAAAAAAGTATTCCCTCATTTATTTGTTTGAATATCGCCTAAAAATATATGTATTTTTTTTTAATACAGCAATTATTCTTTCTAGTTATTTGTTGGCAACAATCTTTTTTTTTTATTTTATTTGTGTAACTCAAATTTAGTTCTCGTTTTCTTAAGCTAAATCAAAGCAATCCAAAATATTTCAATTTTGTTTTACAATTTATGTTCTTTATTTTATACCTAGTATCTGCTGAACGAGTTTCTACTTTCCAGTGCATTTGCTAGATGCATTCTATCTGTGGTGTTTGTTTCATTTTGGTCATTTCCGTGTTGGATTAGATTCTATTTCCGGCATCTTCGTTTTTGGTTTGTGGGCGAGGTCGGTGAGGCGACGGGGGAAAAAGTGGTGGATTGACGAAGAAATCGTGGTGAATTGACGAATTTACCCATAGTTGTTTAAAAATAGTATGGGTAAATTCGTCAAATTTCTGGATTTTTTCTGCTTGTAGGCAGAGTGTTTTCCAGTGGAAAGTTTGGTATCTCTTTGCTTCTAACATCTCTGGCAATGCAAGCTTGTCTGCGAAAGCAATTGCTTTAACTATGGCATCTATATAAATGCGTATCTCCGGTTTTGGACCCCAGTAACTTGCAACACGCGTAAAACTGATTTCAAATTCAACTCAAGAATGTGTTTTTATTATACATTTTCGATTCTATATATCTACAAGTCATAGATTAATTGCATTTGTATGCAGCACAAGGCGTTATCGGTCCATTTAGCGCCGCCTAAAGAAGTAAGTTAACAGTGCTTAAAGAACCCGAAAACTATCTTCTTCAACCATTGTGTATGCGCAGAAATTTTGCAACGGGTAAGGCAGGGTTTAAAAGCCCATGGCCTTGCGAAAATTTAGCAAGTACAAAGATACTTAAAATCTTTAAAAATCTACTTCAAAGTGGGTTTGCGTATAGTTCTCACATTAAGCGTTTATATTTCTGGTGTGATATACTCAAACTAGAGCCAATGTCGTCTTATCTTTTACAAAAATTACGAAAAAGAGGAATTAAAAAAAATTATTGGAACAATTTTATAATTTGAAAATTTACTTACTTTTTTGTGACAACTAAACAAATATATTTTTGACTTTACGCAGCTCGGGAAAAACGTAAATATATGATTTAGGGCTTGAAAGATGCGCCATTGAATGTCTTATTTTATATTTCATTTGCCTTTTATGAAATCAGTCATATTTTTCGGCACCAATGGATAGCGGCAGTAAGTTTTAAAAAAGATTTACACTTTCACCAAAACGTTTGACCTTACTTGTATTGTTTTAATCTTATGCAATTTTTTATGATAAATTGTGGAGAACTATCGCTTCGATAGTTTCTACTATCGAAAACAATCGAATCTTTTTTGCCACTATTATTCCTAAAATTTGGGTTGCGTACGGAAAAGCTACTTTAGTATGTCCTCTCCGTACAATTAGGCTTAAATAGGCGTACAATAGGAACCTAATTAACAACTTCATTAATGTACTCGATTAGCATCCTTTATACACAATGAATCGCATTCATTTATCTTTATTTGGTTTAATGCTACGTGTTTTTCGCAGTTCGGGGTAGGTATGTGCTTTTTCCCAGGCAGACGCCTATAAAAACATTACCAAAGCGTGCAGCTAACGCTACGCTGGATGTATATACGTAGATGTATATATACATAAATATTTTCATTTCCCTCTTCGCTTATCGAACCAAAAAGAAATGTTGTTTTTGACATTTGTATGAAGATGCTAACTAAATTTTTTGTATTTTTTTCTAAACATCTTTTCCGACTGTAGTAGGTATTTTTCTTCTAAAAATGTATTGAAATTGCATGCAATAATTACAAAGTAGGAGTTTACTATCTCTGCGACGGCTAACCATTCAAAGGAAAGGGGACTCCAAATGTCAAAAGTGCTTTGCATTTTACCTCTAAAGTAGTTTGTTTGTGTATACAACTTCCGATGGACTTCGCACTTGACTGAGTCCTTTTAACTTTTTGTGTTGCGACCCCCAAAATAAGAAAAACAATAAAGTCAGGCAGCTCACGACCTCTTTATACATTTGTCGCATGTGGGTTGTTTGTTATGCGTATCTATCCCAAAAATGTATGAAACCTTCCAAGCTAATTCCGCATCTGGAAACAAATAACCCATCTTTCGATGAAAAAGCAATAGAATTTTTTTAACACAAGTCACGTTTTTTGAAAAATCAAAAAACTTGTATTCTCAAAGCAAGCTAGAGACACACAAGAGAAAGTCGAGAGCAGATGAGCTTAATCAACACGCTGCTATTGATATTGTCAATGTTATGATAGGTTTCGAAGAAGCTAAAAATTTAAATTGTTCCTCTTTCAAATTACATTATTTAAAGACGATTTATTGAAACGGCCACTGATGTTTAGAATCAAATATTGGTAGGTAAATCGGAAAATTTTTATTTATTCCATATTTCTCATTTTTAGTTAAGCAGATGTTAATGCTCCTGGCGTAGGCCATGAACAGTACATTTTATTAATTAACTAGGTATCTGGACCATCCTTGAACAAGGAAATATTGAGAGGGAAACGCGTTTCCGACCCGCGATTCAGCGCATGATGCTGATGCTGATGCGCAACTGATGGCGATGCTTTATTGATCGAACATTTCGTTGGCGATTTAGATCGCAAATGTTTACATTAAACATCAAACGATCAAAAATAAATTTTTTAATTTATTTATTTAAATATATTTTTTTAAATTAAACAAAAGCATTTCATCAGTTAAAATCGTGTATTTACTCACTTTTCTTTCTCCTCTAATATATATCAATTTTTTTGCCTGCCGAATCAACAACTCATCAAGCTATTTGGTGATGTTTTTGTTTGTAATATTTGCGCATCAGTTTACCTAAGTTACAATAATGAACACTTGTCGTAGAGAGTGATGCAAATATTTGCATTAATGAACAGTTTATAAAGCATCAAGAGCATCATGATGCCAGTGATGCGTTACTGAATTTACACGTCTTCTATAGAGCAAAAACTTTGTTATTCGCCAAACCGAAGAGTAGCGCTTTCCTGGTTTAATTCTTCGACGGAGCTTCATTAAGTCATTTGTTTAGTTGATATTTACACTGAGGTAGGACCTCGAAGTTGCTGCTCTCAACGACATTTCGTCGTAGTCGGTGGAGTGGGTGGTGTTTGGTGGTAACATATATTTAGCCTTGACTTTATTTACTTCAAGACCAATTAACTTCGTCTGATAGTGAATAGCCGCGAAAGCCTCTACCACGGCTCGTTGGGAGCGTCCGATGATGTCAATATCGTCCGCATGTCCCAGAAGCTGAACGGATCTGTGCCTTCCGTGTTGACACCTGCCAGCGCATCTACTCGAGAATAAGATTAAAGAAGTCACATGATAGCGCTTCTACCCTTACCATTGTAACATGGAACTACTAGGGTCCAGTCCAAACATAGTTTGTCTTCTCTAGCCATATCGTTTAGATTTATTAAGACAGAACACAAAATCAGCTTTAAGGATCTTCCTCCCCGTGTATCGGGAAAAGGATGTTGATAACAGAGTTGCGAGGTGATAAGGGATAGATGTTTTTTTGTATGACACCCTTTTTAGGCCTGAGTATGCGAGCTGCCGTTTGTATTTGCCGCTCACCACGACTGTAGTCTCTCCGCTATCCTCGCAGTATGTTTTTAGTTTTATTCATCTGATTAGGCTCTTACCCGCCCAAGTCTTGAAAGTGGGCTGTCCTCTCAGTCAACTCATCTCTCGTTTAATAGTGTTTTCAGATTTCAAATTCAAATCAAATCTTAGAAAACTCCAAGCTATTCAAAATGTAGACATCTTGGGCGCCATTTGTATACCTAAAATCCAGTCCGTTAAAAACTCCCTAATATTTAACTCCAAAATTACTTGCCCAAATATTTACAATGCTGTAAATAGCACGTAACTTTTACACACACAAAAAATGTCACCTAATGTAAATATATTTATGTACTCAGTCTGACCCCCAATTGTTTAGATTTCAAACACTTTGCGTTTGCGGTCACTTAAAGAACTTCTCTAAATAGCACTTAAGTGTATCGTTGACACGTGTTCTCGAACAATATGTTTGCGGACGAACCGATTAATTTTCGGCCACGTGCTAGTGCTATACGACTATACGACCACCATTGATCTTCCGTAACGTATCGCTTAGTGCTCAGCTCATGCAGCCGCCCTCAATAAATATAACAAATTGTATTATCCTTTCAGGGTATTACTCATGGTTTGGGATGGGTTTTTTTTCTTCTCCTGTTATTAGGGATTTTTCTTTATAATCTGATTCTTTTAGTAGGGTGTGTCCTCATAATCAACCCCCTAAAACATTTCAAAATGAACACATCTGAGACGTCAATACTCTGTCAAATCTGATGATTAATGCGTCGATGAATTGCTTTTTTTCTTTTTTATTACAACCTGATGATTTAGTTCCGCAACGCAACACAAAATATGATGAAAAAAAAAACAAAATTGTCATAAACAAATTTTGATTTGAATAGCTTTCCATTGAGCGGAAAATGGAGTTTTGTAAAAAAAAAAAAAATTAAAGAAAAAATGGCAGCGTATTCCCCAAGGTATACATCTATAGATTAAAAATGGTATTTCTCGGGGGGATATAAACGCGTTTTGGGGGTTGCTATTTTAATTCCACTGATGGCTATTTTTCATTTGATTAAACATCTAAAAAAGATTGGATTTTTTATCCAAAATAGATCTGTTTTATGTGTGCGGTTTTTTCTTTTAAATAAAATTTAACATTAAAACATAATAAAATATTTGTATATTTTACAACTTTCTTTTGACTCATAAAACAATGAAGTGGAGGTTTATTTTTTTCTTTTTATCGCAGGCATTCCGCTGTCAAATTCAGATGTGGTGAGTGATCTTGAGTTGGCGACGAACTTGTTTAGTCTATTTGGCATCGGGCCCGTAACTGTGGTCGCAAAGAGGCGTTTCTTTGTTTTCTTTTCCTCTTTGATTTTTTCAGGATTTCTAAAAATTAAGGCAGCAGTTTATAGAATTCGATTTTACGAGAATATTTTTAAAAATTGCAAACCTTTCGGTGTAAGTTAGTCGATTAGTTGGTGGCGGTGGTTTTGGTGCAGCATGCTTCTTTGTAAATGACGTCGGTTCGTCCTTAAGGCCAAAACTCTTCGCAAAATGTCCCATGTGTGCAACTTTGATATTGAAAATTGGTTTCAATTGTTTTGGAAACGTTGAGTAGAACTTCATCCAGGAGACAAATGCTAAAATAAAACAAAGTTATAAATATTAGAACATGGTGAAATTATGTTTAAAATTTTAGGTAACCTAAAACTTTTTAAATAGTAAACTGTAGAACACCTGATCATGCCTAAATGTTTGTCCGCCTTTAAACTTTAAGAAATACAACTATTAGTCCATACAAATATGTTTTCCACGCGCAATTTTTGTAAGATGTTGCTATCTAATTTGAACTCTAGTATCAGCAGTTGTTTCAGGTTTAAGTGTTTCTAAGTAACGGCTCAGGCACATAATCTATATTTATTTAAAAATGTTAAGTTGGTTTGTGTACGGTTCAAAAACTCGAGAAGTTCTGAACCGAGCAGTATGGGACCATGAGCGATTAATGCGGAATATATGGTTTAAGGTTATTTATTCTAAATTCCATGGAGGCTTTGCCACTTTGCCAAATTTATTAAAATAATCCCACTAATCGACTCTTCTTCACTCCATTTAACGACGAGATTATGATAAGGATTACAGGGATCATAACCCTCCCACTTCACTGCATTGCTACTGGTCCGCCTGTGGGGTTCGCCGGTTCGATCTCAAAAAATATCTGCAGGCATCTCGATTTTGGATCACTTCATCATTGAGGCCAATCAAATGCTGGTGTTTCTGCATTTGTGTGATCCAAGAGTTTTTAGGCCTGCCTCTCTTACGCGATTGTAAGGGAACTTTAATTGCCATTGCCTTTTTGACGGGGTTCGTAGGATCCCTCCTTTGAACATGACAATACCAACTGAATCGGTCGTGCTCCCATTTTTTCGAGATGGGTTCTTAGACGTAAAGGCTTCCTTGGATTCTGGAACTTCTAATTCGATCAAGCTTTGTTATTCCCACTTATCGACTTTGACATTTAAAATAGCCCCTATTGCGAATGTCGATCAGCGAACGATTCGATCAAAGTCGCATCGACAAATTCTACGTTTGGTATTGTATAACTCAATCGACACGGGTTCGTGTTATTGCGAACAAAAGTGCTATTTATTGTGAATAGAGCATACATTGAACATTTTTTGACATTTCAAGTGATTATTTGAAGTGTTTATTTTTGCGTAAATAAAATTAATACAATTTGGAAGAAGGAAACATGCCAAGAGACTTTTTAGTGATGACAAGAAATAGGAGGCGATTAAGAGATGCTTCCAATCCTCTTGAAATTGAATTTCAGATTTATTCTCAATTTTTTTTGCACTTTAAATCAGCCCGAACCTGTTATGATACGATTCATACCTATGTATGTAAATTCAAATTTACTTTTAACCATTTATCCCAGGTACGTGCAGGAGGCCCTAAACTATGCAGTTCGACGGTGAACTTTTCCCATCTAGCTTTTGCCTACGACTTCGCGCAAATACCCTTAGCAATATCAGTATTTGCTTCCATTAGGATTACCAGTTTTTCCATTTGTTTTTTGTTGCTAACAACTTTTGACCTGTAGCCAAGTTAATTTGTATGAAATAATGTTAAATAGAAATAAATTACATCTTTTTATTTACACATATTTGGTTGCGAAATTAATTATTGTCCCTAGCAACGGTTTTGTTGGTAAAAACCAAATGTAAATATTGTATAATACTCAATTATTTTTTAACAGTTGTTTTATTTATGGTTAAATAAATAAAAATACAAAGAAGGAAGGAATCACTATTTCTTACAATTTTAAGACCATTTTAAATAAAGGTTCCGCCAAATAACTTCTTTTTTTTTTGAAAATGCTATTAAAAACATAAGGAAAGGCTACAGTCCGCTTGGAGCGAACAGTATGATACCCTATCCCTATCCCTATATGCCCCAAAAAAAACCTTAAGAAGATGATGGATAGCATTTTATTTCATTCTATAAAATTTAGAAAAAAAAAAAACATTTTTTGAAAAAACGCCCCCAAAAAGTGGGCGTGGCCAAAAACTTTGTATGGACGATATATTGGAAAAAATATTGGCTAAATATCTTGTTAAACACTTTTTTTCGGTTTCTATGAAAATTATCGAAGAAAACAGCATTTTAGTGAAAAACGCCCACAAAAAGTAGGCGTGGCAAAAAATATAATAATAATATATAATTTATATGACAAACTTATAAAGGAGGGCAGTGCCTACATATCTTGTGAAGGTTATAACCCTCTATATGTCCATCTGTAGCTATAAATCGGTTTTTTCTAAATTGTGGGCGTGGCAGTGGGCGTATTCCAAAAAATTTTACACTTAACCATTTCGGAGCCCTAGGGAGTATGTGGTCCAAATTTCAGCTTTCTAGCTTGAATTTAAAGGCCTAAAAATTGCGTACGGACGGACGGACGGACGGACGGACGGACATTGCTAAATAGTCTTAGGATTTGGTCCTGATCATAAATATATATACTTTTATGGGTCTACGACGAATATTAAGGGGTGTTACAAACTATGTGTCAAAATTAATATACCCTTAGGATAGGGTATAAAAAATTACTGAATATTTTCTCAAATTATTTTTTTTTTATTTGAAAGTACAATCCTTCCGGTTAATAATGGAAAATAATTTCATTTAAATGGCTGCCTCGGCTGGCCATGCAGTAGCCTACACTATCGGTCCAATTTTAAGCACATTTTCGATTGTGTGCAGCTGTATTTCACCAATGGCTTCACGAATGTTGTCCTTTAAAGCGTCAATTGTCTCTGGCATGTCGGCGTAGCACTTATCTTTTACGGCACCCCACAAATAATAGTCCAATGGTGTCAAATTGCAGCTCCGCGGTGGCCAAACGACATCAGCTCTGCGGCTGATAATGCGATCTTCAAAAACAGGGCGCAAAACATCGCGAGTAGCTTCGGCTGTGTGGCACGTAGCGCCGTCCTGTTGAAACCAAATGTTGCCAATATCCTCCTGAACAATATCCTGTGAACAAAAATTCGTTCAACATGGCCCGATAACGATCGCCACTGACTGTAACGGCCACTCCTTGATCATTTTCGAAGAAAAATGGCCCAATTATGCCTCTGGACCAAAATCCGCACCAAACAGTGACTCGTTTATATCGCCTTTTCAATGTATGCGTGCGGGTTTTCTGTGCCCCAAATGCGACAATTTTGCTTGTTTACATACCCGTTAAGATCAAAATGAGCTTCATCTGAAAAGATGATTTTTTTGGCAAAATCGGCATCTTCTCTAAGTCGATCGCAGGCCCACTTAGCGAAGCGAAAACGCATTGGATGGTCAGTTGGCTTCAACTCCTGAACCAATTGGACTTTGTATGGCGTCATACCGAGGTCTTTATGCAAAATTCGTCTCAATGATGTCACCGAAATGTTCGCACACATTCTGCAACAATACCATGATTTTCAAAGTAATGTCGCAATATTTCCCAGTGTTGTTCAAGCGTATACACAACCATATTCGTTTAGCGGAAGGATAAAACTAATTATCTGTCAAATCAGACATGAGCTAAGTGTTACCATTCGCGAAATAAGCACTAGTTGATAAAAAAACGTTAGATGGCGGACCCTTTAGTAAATATGGGTTAATTTTTACTTATTTCTTAATATTTAGAAATTTGTTAAAAAAAAAACCTAATATTAATTCATAATAATCAACAGTTAATAATTCTTATAAAAATAATATTAAATATGTATTCACCCTGAAGGCTGCGATCCATAGAATACGTCGCTTCCGTGTTAGCGGAACTTCGACACCTTTTTTTTTATCAAATCAGCGATGGCAGAGTTTAGCAAAAACATATACCCAACCGCGGACATTCCGCTGATAAATTCAGTTCTCTAGACAGACCTTCGGTCAAGCGCTCTCCGCATTTGCAGTAAGCTCCGTCTATGCCGTTTTAGTGCAGTACTTTTTAAAAAGCATACTGGATGACGGCTTTAGCCCTACTCAAAGCGACACTGGCTCAAAAAAAATCATAGTTAAAAGCGGCACTAGTATCTCTTCACCTTGTTGCAAAAGCATAGGCTAAATGTCATTCGATTCGGAAAAATGAAAAGGACAAACAGACAACTTTCACCACAGCACGAAAGTACTGTTCACTGTCGAAGTTCACTTTTGAAAGTCTATATTTGAAAGTCTATACGTTCATCTATTTCTTTGGTGACTAAAGCCAAAGAAATAGATGAAAACTTCCGCCTTCTTATTGGTTGGTAAGGGTTTAGTGTTAGGGTCGGCAGAGACAACCCTCTGGTCACCACAGAACCTCTGCCAAGCTAATTGTTGTGGAGAGGACTAGGACAAGGCGGAGAATTTACACTGTGACCAGTTTTGATTTTTGCTTGAACCAGGTTCCAGAGTTCGTCAATAAACAAAATATGCGGTATTGGTCAGGCAGCAATCCACACGTACTACATGATTCATCATTGCATCCCGAAAAAATTACGGTTTGGTGTGGTCTATGGGCCGGCGGTGAATGGGAATCGCTGCCGTTCAATGATAACCGAATATTTTTGGCCCCAATTGGATGATATGGACTGGATGGAGGACATGTGGTTCACAGACATTCGCTGTGTAGCATGTAGCGCCGTCTTGTTGGAACCACATCTCATTCATGCCATCCAATTCGGGAACAAAATAGTCGGTTATCATGGCTCTATACCGGTCTCCATTAACGGTAACTGACTCTCCAGCATCATTTCGGAAGAAGTATGGCCCAATGACTCCACCAGCCCATAGAGCACACCAAACAGTCAGTTTTTGTAGATGTAATGGCGTTTCAAGGGTCTCATGTGGATTCTATCCACTCCACATGCGACAATTTTGCTTGTTGGCGTAGCCATTTAACCCAAAATGAGCCTCATCACTGAACAAAATTTTCGCGGTATACTTCGCGAACTGAACCCTTATTTTCGATATAAATTTGCACGATTTGCAAGCGTTGTTCATTTGTCAACCTATTCACGAAGAAATGCCAAACCAAACTGAACTTAAATGACATTAGAGTTGCCAGATTTGACCACAAAATGTCAGTTTTATCTCTATTCGAAAAACCAACCTCTAAAAAACACCCTTTATATGGTTTTGAATTGCTGTACAGAGGGATTGCTTTTTTTGACGAGTAAAAAGTAATAAAAGGACCTCGCGATACTAAAGTTCATGAGCGGATCTTGTTCTTATTGTTTAACCAAAATCGACTAAAAGAGAGAATTCCTTTGCAGCAAAATTATTTCCAATGCCGAACGATCACTAAAAAGTAAATTTAAAGAAACAGTTCTTTGTACTTTTACATAGCGATTTGCAAATCCGCGGAACCAAAAAATAAAAAAAGAAACCCACACAAAATGAACATAATTAACAGCAGCAGACGCTTACGTTGTTGCAAGTAGCCGTGGTAATCTTCCATTATGCACCTTACAAGACAAGTTCCAATCATCTAATCCACAGCATTGCAATGTAACCCAGCCCCTCCCCCCCCCCCCCCACGACAATGAGTATCACTTTTGCCCAAAATTCATTTGATTGTAAGAACAATACAATGTATACAACGACGTGGACGACTAACAACGACAAAACAAAGAGGATAATTGTAAGTAGCGTAATATGTAAACGAAAACTTCCCCACCACGTATCCTATGCTCATCCTTTTATCATTGTATCTGATGCTACAAAAGGCAAAACAAAACAAAACAAAATAATACAAAACCAAATGAAATGGCGGCAGCTGTTCCGCTCTTGATGCTCAGCAAGCACCCGCAGATACCATTTATGTCTTTGTTCCTTAATCCACGCGAACTGTATAACACTCGTAGGAGCATCAACAACATTTTCCTTGATGATAATCCATTTGTGGTCGGTTGACACACCACTGATCCTACACACGCTACTATATCTACGAACCGCCCCGATAATAAAAGTTTCCCTCCTCCTACAATCGTTGTAGTCGTCGTCGTTGTATATAGCGACGACGAGGTTCTTAATAGGTCTCAAATACTAGATGGAGCTATGAATCTAATTTGTATCCTTCTGTGTCTAGAGGATGATGGTAATTTCCGAATTTATACGAGACAATCGTTCGTTGGAAATTAAATTCATTCGACATGTGAGAGCCGACAACTACGACACGACTACACATACACATACACAGTACAAGACGACAATGAGAGGAGTTGGTTCAATGTGGAAGAAAGGATACGCAAACACAACATCCTGTGTGCTTGCCGAAGGACAACATCTCTAGATGGTTTTGCTTATTTTTATTATTTTCTCCTTTCTTTCTGTTTTTTTTTTTTTTTTTGGATATGTATGTGTGTTTCGCCGTATAATGAAACCATTGTTATGCCACAAAACGGAGCTCCATTAGAAGACGATACATGCGAATGAAAGCCATTATGTGGAAATGCCACGTATCCTGATACGCTTTCTTGGCAATAATTTCATTTAGCCAATTAAAAAGAGGAGGAAGGCTGACTCGAGCTGAGTATCAATAATATAAGCTGTGGCATGGCATGACATGGCATTCACCGAGGTCGTCCTTTCAAGGCATTCTTCGGGGAATTAACTAGCAAATGGGTGAAATTGATATGCTTTTCCTGTTCTGTGGCTGTGCGCTGAGCGCTGAGCGCTGTGTCTTCCCCCGTTTTGCAATTTGTATAATTGCTAGAGAATTGGGAGATATTATCAATGGTAATTGTTTAAGGCATTTGTGGCTGTGTTCAAAGGACGTTTTGTTTTTTTTTACCACTACTTTCATGTATCTTTTTCATTTCATTTAAAAGGATGCTTAATTTTGAAAAGCATACCTAGACGCATGCTTCGACAAAACACGAACAAGGGAAAAACAATTTTCAAGATTGCCGCACGTAGAAGAAGAAATGCTTAGGAAATTCGTTCGCTGAAGTTTATTAACAATGCTCAAGGTCAACTACTTGTGGACGACGAAAAAATTTTACACAGGTGGTGAGAGTATTGCGAGCAAACTTTTAAACGAACAGTTTCCCCGGCTATATTTTCCAGGAGCCGCACCCAACAATGAAGAAGTCACCGACATAATAGTCGAGAAAGTTGGGAAAGCGGTCAAGAACTCCAAGAAGAGAAAAGTGGTTGGGCCGGATGAGATACCCAGTGAGTTCTGGAAAAAGATGGGAGACATCGGGCTCAGATGGCTCATGATTCTTATTTCCAAACTCATGAGAGGTGATCCAATGCTCAACCAGTGGAGGGAAAGTTATCTTCCTCCTTTGCAAAAAGAAAAGGGAAATACTCGAAACTGTGATAATTACCGTTCAATTAAGTTGATGTCACTCACCATGAAGATCGTTGAGCGGGTATTAGATGGCCGCCTAAGACAAATAATGCGGCTGTCTGATGACCAGTGCGGGTTTGTCGCGGGTAAATCAACCACAGATGCAATCCAAAGTATAAAGATCATAATGGAAATGCATCCTTAAAGGATCTGCATATGATTCTGGTTGATTTTGAAATAGCATTCGCTAGACAACCAAGAGATCTGATATAGGTAGCGCTAAGACAACGAGGAGCTCCTGAAACCTACGAAGACAAAAGTCAAATGTGAAGCAGGGGTCACCGATGAATTCCCAATTAAAGTCGGTGTTCACCAGGGAAGTGTCTTAAGTCCTTTGCTCTTTATTACGGTCCTAGGTTATCTGCTTGAGGGAAAAGTGATGGACCCTAAAGCGTATCAGTTTTTCTTTGCTGACGATGGAGCCATCATAAGTTATAATCAGACTTCCCTGCAACGAGCACTTGATGTTTGGGTAGATGTTTTAAAAGGGAATGGGTATCGTATTGCCCATTCTATGACCCAAGCCAACCCATTCCAGACATTTATTTGAATGGGGTTTTGGTTTTGGGTTTTTGGGACCAATGATCAACAGCGAAGCAACAGTTGATGATGACATCAATCATCGTGTAAGCGTAGGGTGGATGAAGTGGCAGGAAAACTCTGCCATCTTCTGTGACCGAAAAATGTCCCCCAAGCTGAAAGGAAGGCTCTACACCGCAGTTGTGCGTCCTGGGCGCTCACATACCGTTCATAATGATGGACAATGTACAAAAAGTATGAGGGCAAGTTGACGGCAGCTGAGATGAAGATGCTTCGCATGACAGCAGGAGTAACAAAGCTTGATCGAATTAGAAGTTCTAGAATCCGAGGAAGCCTTCACGTCAAAGAATCCATCTCGAAAAAATTGGACGACCGACTCAGTTGGTATTGTCATGTTCAAAGGAGGGATCCTAAGAACCCCGTCAAAAAGGCAATCAAAGTTCCCTTCCAATCGCGTAAGAGAGGCAGGCCTAAACTCATGGATCACACAAATGCGGAAACACCAGCATTTGATTGGCCTCAATGATGAAGTGATTCAAAATCGGGATGCCTGCAGATATCGTTTAAGGTCGAACCGGCGAACCCCAGCGGACCAGTAGGAATGCAGTGAAGTGGAAGGGTTATGATCAATGTAATCCTGATCGTCGTTAAATGGAGAAAAGAAGTCATATACGCATGTGAAAGCATTCTAATGGGTTTTCCATGGTCGAATAGCGCCAAACTAACACGTTCCTTCAGCCTAACCTAGTAATTGTCATACTAACCTCTCGACTTTAAAATGATAATTACACCTAAATGTCCACGACAACCGGACCCACAAAATTCGAATGTTTAATTCCACGCTGTGAATTCCACCCCGCTGCGGTGACGTTAACAGAATATAAAAAATAAAATAAAAAGGATTTGTAATTATGAGCGACCAACCTGTCATCGCTGCATTAAAATTACGGTTCCTAATCTTTCAACCCCGTTCGATTGGGTACTTATTTTTTTTTCTTTCATTTTCACATAAAAAATATGAGAGAGATATGTACATATATATCAAATGGACTCTTAAAAAAAAAAAACTTGATTATCAAAGAAAAAAACAACTTTTGTCACCCCTTTAAGGACATTTTTCCAATACAACCTTTCTCCTAGTAAAACATCCCTTTTTGATTGTTGGCAAGAACAACTGTCTAATTAACTTTGGGGCTAATATTACAGTTTTTATCGCCTCACGCAATCGAAATTAACTTCAAATGTACAAAAAAAAAAAAAAAATGGAAAAAAGAAACACTTCAACCACCTCCTGAACGATCTGACAATTTATGTTCCGTAAGGACTTTGTGGTGGAAAACGTGTTAAAGGGTGGGCACACAACACAATCAAGAAGTAATGATGAAAAGTAAAGTTCAAAATTAACTTTTGCTTTTACGTCAAATGAAAATAAAAAATAAAAAGCGAACAAGTTGAAGTACTCGAACAGTGAAAAAGTTTCATTAATTAGTTTCTTCTGACCGAGCGGCAAAAGTGTAATTACTTATGTTGCCGATCATCATCACCTAGGGACACGGCTTCAAGGGTCTCTTAGTCAGCGATTTTTTTTGTTGTTGTTTTAGTTCATATTTTTAGTTCGTCTATGGCATATTTAATGATAAGTATCTAGAATTATGACATTGTATTTATATATCTACTTTTCATAAATATTTAGAAGCAAAAAAAAAAAACAGTGGAGCCCCGAGCGGAAGCTTTAGTTAAAAAAGATAGAAACGAAAATAAACCCACTTGAGAGCCCACAAGTTTAAACGTTGTATACAAGGAATCTGTGTATCTTCTTAAGGTGCGATTAGACGGCAATTTTTGCGAGTCATTTAAATGACACTGTGACGTCAGGAAAAAATGGCGCACTAGAGCGACATTGAAGCTATGATTCTGCATTGGTCATTGGCGAAAAAATGACGATCACACGCAATGACTAACATTGTCATTTCTGTCCCAAAATCAAATGACGGACGCTAAGAGTTATTTAAAATTTTCCGTTGAGGTGCCATTAAATGACGAGCGAAAAAATGGCGATCACATGGTAGTGGCATGCCTTATTAAAATGACAAATGTCACCTTTAATGACCAATGACAAAAATATAGCCATTGTCATTTAGTACGATTTTTTTTAATTAAAAAAAAGATATTATTTTTAAAAAATGTCCAAAAGAACTTTTGCGATTATGGTGAAAATTGCGGAGACGGCGTATTTAACTGGAACATCGAAAAAGGTCCATGAATCCTTAAAAAAGGACCTTTTTTGTAAATGTCTATAAAATCACATATCAAATTGCTGTTGTTATTCATTTTCACTTGGAGGTCCTTGAATCCTTTAAAAAGGACATTTCTCAAGAATATCAATATATTTGCTTGTTCTAATCTTCAAATATTATGTGTGTGGGGAAAAAAAAGGATTCCACCATTTGCAATTGATGATGATGTCACATAACAACGCAACCACAACAATAAGAAAGCAGTTTATTAATTATTATATCCTTTCGCCACGAGACGAAAATTCAAATCATCACAGATATCATATTAATTGCTCCGTCATTTGTCATTTGCGTAGGAAAATGGCATTGCTGAAATTTCGTGCCTTGTCATTTTTCAGAGGCTGCCATTTAAATGACACAACAGCCAGAAAGTTTAGTCATTTGTCCTAGGCGTCATTAAAGAGCGATCACACGGCCATTTGTTTCGGTCATTTAAATGGCACAAAATTCATGTCATTTGGTCCGCCATTTTTGTAGTCATTTAAATGACACCTAAAATGTCAGCCCAAAAATGGCGATCACACGAGCGTCATTTAAATGACTGCTTTGTGACGTGATTTTTACGTCAGAGCGTCATTTAAATGACTCGCAAAAATGGCCGTGTAATCGTACCTTTACGCCCAAATAAAAACCTGTGTAAAATTAACATATCCGCTCAGTTCTTAGTACAAACAGGCAAGCACCTAGGCTGGATTTTAACAATTAAATAAAAAATATATAAACTTACCTTACCAAATAGGTAAAGTTACCTTATTTTCGACAGATTACATAACGTTACCTTAGAACTTAAGGTAAATTTATACAGTTTGCTATTGGTATTTACCTTAAAGGTACGATTAGACGGTCAGATGGTTTTAAGCTAAGGTTTCTATTGGAATACCACGCCAGATTGTATGCAAAAAAAAGTTCACATTAAAAAATCAGAAAAACCTATACACTTTCCCTAGTAAAGCAACCAATTTCTCTGCAAAATCCTAGAAGGCCCTTGAAGTCCATTTCCTTTCAGTTTTCAAAATAGTATTACCCTAAAAATTGTCTTCGACTACGAGGTATTGCCTCAGAATCACATAGTTTATGTGTTATGCCCTCAGGAGCATGCCGATCTACACAGTATCTACAGATATCTGTATCCGACAATCAGAGCCTTTTTGCGTGTTTCCACAGCGGATAGTGCCCTGTCAGAATTCCCACTATTGTTCTAAGCTTATCCCTGGTGAATTTTATTAATTCCATACAATTTTTTCTATTGAAAAGTGGCCAACCAACCTTGGATATCCCGTGTTCCTCAAGATTTGTCCACCTTAGATTCGAAGACCTAATGGTTTTTCCTCAATAGTGCCACTTATTATGCAGAGGGGACATTTGATGTCTGCAACATCACTATTAACGAGGTCGATTCCGAACGGCAGTTGATTTTTAAGAAGCTTCTCTGTATAAGGCTATGGACAACGTATGATAAAATCTTAACTAATTTACTACTGACTACTATTTCTGAAAAGCCGTAAAATGCAACTAAATCTCAAGGATTACAATATCTGTATAGGTTGCGTTGATGAAGATCACTTTTTTTTTTGTTTGTGTCGGAGGTTGCTACTATCCGATGGAGCGCTCAGACACAACTACTGGTCCATTGGGCTACCATGTAGACACCTGATATTAATGTACATACTTAGTTTTCACGTCTCTCGAAGAAAAATGACAAGGGGCTTTAGTGATGAAGAGTTTAGATGTTCGGCACTCACCACATCAGCCCCGAAAATCCACCACCTAACGCGAACAAAGGCCGGAGTTTGTCGTTTCATCATGAACAGGTTGACAAATGAACAACCCTTGCAAATCGTGCAAATCTATTTCGAAAATAATGGTTCAGTTCGCGAAGTTTACCGCAAAATTTTGTTCAGTGATGAGGCTCATTTTGGTTTGAATGGCTATGTCAACAAGCAAAATTGCCACATTTGGAGTGAAGAGAATCCACATGAAACCCTTGAAACGCCATTAAATCCACAAAAACTGACTGTTTGGCGTGCTCTATGGGCTTCCGAAAGGATGCTGGAGAGTCAGTTACCGTCAATGGAGACCGGTATAGAGCCATGATAACCGACTATTTTGTTCCCGAATTGGATGGCATGAATGTGGATGAGATTTGGTTCCAACAAGACGGTGCTACATGCCACACAGCGCACGTCACAATCGATTTATTGAAGAAAACATTCGGTGAGCGCATAATTTCGCGAAATGGACCTGTCAATTGTCCACCAAGATCGTGTGATTTGACACCATTGGATTATTTTCTTTGGGGATATGTGAAGTCGCTCGCCTACGCCCACAAACCAGAAACGTAAGGGGACTTGGAAGCCAACATTCGTGGCATTATTGCCGACATACATCCCCAAATGCTTGAAAAGTGGTTGAAAATTGGACCTCTATACTTGTCTTTATTCGAACCAGCCGCGGCGGCCACATGCCCGCAGAAGAACTTCTGGTGACATTGCATCAGACGGCATATCCATAAGACAGGGGTGAAAGGAGTAAGTTCTTCAAAATTCCAGTGCGCATGTTGGTACCAAAATCCACCTCTCTTTAAGCGAAAAATGGGTTTTAGCATACACCCCATGAATATAAATCGAGAGGGGGAAGATTCATCAGAGCATCTAGAGCAGAGCCCGGGGTGCTAGGGAATTCTGCTGTGCAGCCGAGACATGTCGTTCCTTGGAGTTTGGCAAAAGAAGCATTAACACGTTGAACCAAACAACCGATGACAGTATGAGAGGAGTGGTCTAATCATGGCCGTATAGATCCAAAGTACCCTTTTCGGAGACAAGCCCCTTGTCTTGTCAAAAGCGCCTCTACACTGCCAGAATGTCGACAGTGCTTTATCGGCGTTTGATAAATGCTTGGACCATAGACGTTTTTTTGATCGAGGATTACCCATAGGATATAGTTATGGTGACACCTTGAAGCACGAGTTGGGACAGACCAGTAAAGATTCTCCTTCTCGTTAAGAGAACAACCGTGGTTTTAAGAGAGATGCACTGAAAGCCCATTTCTAGTGCACCAAACATCGATCAAATCTAGGGATCTCTGCGCCTGAGAGTCAAAACTGGCTAAGCAGAAAAAAAATATTTCCTCAACGAAAATACTACCCGCCCCTTGGGATGTATAATTCCATTTGACTGGAGGCCTTCAACTAACAATTTAGAATCAGATGAGCAAAATCAAAAAACCCGCTGCCAGAAAGCCCACCTAGAAGGTGTACTTCTTTTTGATTTGGCAGCAACCCCCTTCGTAATGGTCTTCCCTCCTTCCATAAGAAGCAAGTATACCCTGTTTAATTCATTATGCCCAATATTCCTTAATAACTTCGGCCTTCGAACATAGTCCGTTTATCCATAACAAGGAGTAGTTCCTTAGCTGGGTCAGCTATTAATATCCCATCAATGTAACTAAAGTCCTGTTTATGAATTACAGAGCTCTGTTAAGTGGTTCCGCTAATGAGTTTACTTCAAATGCCTTTTTGGTGTAATTACCGGGGGTGAACTATCGGTAAATGCACGATATTACAGGATGGTGATTATTTTAATAATAGCAAAGTGCTAGAGTAATGCATTGATCGAAATTGAATTAAGAAGAACAAATTATATGTGGGAGGGAACGGAACAGAAAAATAACGTGATGAAAGAGAAAAAAGTCGAGTTAAATAGTTAATCACCTCGTTTTTTTTTGTTTTTTTTTTTTAATAACAAGTCAAGTTGAGCCGCCTCCAATTACTCCGCATCTTGAAGTAATTTGAATTCATGCTCTGATTGGAGTTTGACTTTACCTTATTTGGCAGTGGGTCAAAGTCAAAGTCAAAGTAGTTTGGCTGCAAACCTGTCCACTTGATACGAACGAACTTAGTTAACTGCAAAAGCACACTCAGCGCAACATGCTCACTTTAGAACAAATCAATTTGTGAAAATCCCGACCATTTTACCATTCGAAATTCATGTGAATGAAGTACGAGGAAATTACAAGCCACAAAAAGCACTTAATTCATCACATTTGTTTATTTTTGTGTTCGCATATCACTTCACCTTCTCCGGGCAGGGTTATTCTTACCCTCTCCCCCTCTCTCTCTTTCTCACTTCTGTAACTTGTAATTCTTCAATTGTTGAGGGTTGTTGTTGCACGGATCTCCCATGCGATGGCTTGACTAATAAGAACACCACTTAAAGCAAATAAAACTGTAATAAAATCACCCCGAAAAGCAAACACCCAGCAGGGGTTGGCAAAAGAGGACGAGTCCTGTGTAAGTGATGTACTGCAGTGCAGCGCACTACACCCAACTCACTCACATACTTAGATTCACTTATCCTTTTGCCACGGAGCCACGAAGACTGTAAAACAATAAACTGAACCAATCAAAAAGCCATTTCGGTGATTCGTTCAACACAATAGAACCGTGCGTCGTAGTCATCCATTTCCCTTCATCCGCAACCCCTTACGTATACATAGGTACCGCCGTCTTCGTAGACCGGATGACGGAAGAATTTTTCTCTTAGTCCCGCACTTTTAATGCACTAAACTTAGTTGTAGTAGATCGTTGTCCAACTTCTCGACTAGGAAATCACTCTTTATGGGTGGCAGACTGGCAGGCTCTTCTAGCATAAGGATACTTTGGTACTTGGATGAGTGCTGGGTTGGTTGTGTTTTTTTTTTCTCTATGTTTCTGTTTCTGTTGAAGTGAGCAGCGGCAGCAGTAGTATATCAAGTCGTACAATTGAAATTGAAAGTTAAATTGTTGAGAGTCCTTAACGTATACACTGCAGGCCACTGTTTTTTAGGGTGAGTCTGCATTTATGTGTAGCGAATTGAGAGCGGCTTCTTGTCGACAATTACATTGATTTTCACAATATGGGTTTGCCGTTGCCATTGCCGTTGCCATTGCCGCTGCCGTAAATGCGGAGACTTTAGTGGGTTGTTGAGCTAGCTGTGTGCGGATGATGAGAAATTGAATTTTAAACTTTTCTAAATGGGAATTTTATGGAAAACGATACAGAAAAAACTTTACACTTTTCGTCGTCGTGGAGGGGAATGAGGTCGCATTTAAAATCGTTTCTATTGTGCAAATGGCTGGGAAGACGTGAACATGAATATTTCATTGATTGTGTGTGTGGGATCTTTTGGGAATAAGATGAGCGAGTTGAATGAAACATATTAGAGTGGCAAGGGTTTTTTTTTTATATAACAAATGATTTTTATTCCGTTCATGATAGTTGTAAAGGGATTCCTGTATGTGAGCATTGAGCTCTAATTGGACTGGTTAGAAAGGGTGAATGTTTCCTTTTATTTTATAAAAAAAAAAAAAAATAGTAACTCTTTTATTCTGGTTCGTTGGCTTGCCATTATTGAAGTAGCTTGAAAAAATTACGGGAATTATTATAAAAAAATCAACGCAAGGAAATGTGTTTTTTACCAACACAAAAAGGGGGGAATTATGTTTTGGATGAGAACGTTCGAAAAAGCTCGTTTTTCCGTTAGAAGACAATATAGTTAGGATGGATTAGGATTCATAGAAACGGAAATGCAAACAGGCAGAAGTGTTTTGCATAAGCAAAGTTTTTGTTCAACACCCTATATTTTTGGCATTTATACAGGGTGTTTTTTAGAGGTATAGAACTTCGAAATGAAATAAAACACAAGAAATGTCCATCAATTTGGCTTTATTGGAAGGATAATTTTATGCCATTAATGTTTAAATATGGTTTCGGGCAAGTGGGCGGCGGCTCACTGGCTGGCCACTGTCTGGTTCGAATAAAGACAAGTACAGAGGTCCAATTTTCAACCACTTTTCAAGCATTTGGGGATGTATGTCGGCAAAAACGCCACGAATGTTGGCTTTCAAGTCCCCTAAACATTTCTGGTTTGTTGGCGTAGGCGAGCGACTTCACATATACCCAAAGAAAATAATCCAATGGTGTCAAATCACAAGATCTTGGTGGCCAATTGACAGGTCCATTCCGCGAAATTATGCGCTCATCGAATGTTTCCTTCAATAAATCGATTGTGACGTAGGCTGTGTGGCATGTAGCGCCGTCTTGTTGGAACCACATCGCATTCAAATGCATGTCATCCAATTCGGGAACAAAATAGTCGGTTATCATGGCTCTATACTGGTCTCCATTAAGGGTAACTGACTCTCCACCATCATTTCGGAAGAGGTATGGCCCAGTGACTCCACCAGCCCATAGAGCACACCAAACCGTCAGTTTTTGTGGATGTAATGGCGTTTCAAGGGTTTCATGTGGATTCTCTTCACTCCAAATGCGGCAATTTTGCTTGTTGACGTAGCCATTCAAACCAAAATGAGCCTCACCACTGAACCTCTAAAAAAAGCCTTTATATTGTTCGACATTTCTTGAATTAAAAAAAAAAGAGAAACATATAGAAAGTTTTAGTTACCTCAATTGCTCTTCCCAAGTAACATTTAGCAATTTTTCGCTCCTCGACTTGAAAACAATTTCGATATTTGTTTCCCTCATAAATAACGTGTGTAGTCTGGACCCGATGGCATTGCACCGATATTCTCTAAAAAGTGCAGTCAAGCCCTTGTTCCTTTTCTTAAGCACTTGTTTGAATTGTCCATTAGTACTGGAAAATTCCCCACTCTATGGAAGATACGTGGTGATAGCGCTAATTACAAACCGATTTTTAAACTTTCATGTATTGCAAAGCTTTTTCAGCAAATTGTTTGCGAAAAAATAATATTTCTTTGTCGCATTGTTTTATGTAATGAACAATATGGGTTTGTTATAAATAGGTCCACTGTCACAAGAGTAGTAATAGCAATTGTAGCGCTAAGACAACGAGGAGTTCCTGAAACCTACGTACAGATGATCATGGACATGTACGAGGGAGCGAAGACAAAAGTCAGATGTCCCGCAGGAGTCACTGATGAATTTCCAATAAAAGTCGGTGTTCACCAGGGAAGTGTCCTTAGTCCTTTGCTCTTTTTTACGGTCCTAGGTTATCTGCTTGAGGGAAAAGTGATGGACCCTAAACTGCATCAGTTATTCTTTGCTGACGATGGAGCCATCATAAGTAATGATCAGACTTCCCTGCAACGAGCACTTGATGTTTGGGTAGATGTTTTAGAAGGGAATGGGTATCGTATTAACCGAAAAAAAAGACAGAGTATCTGTACTGCCCATTCTCTGACCTAAGCCAACCCATTCCAGACATTTATTTGAATGGGGTTTTGGTTCCCAAGTGTAAAAAGTTCAAATATCTGGGACCAATGATCAACAGCGAAGCAACAGTTGATGACGACATCAATCACCGTGTAAGCGTTGGGTGGATGAAGTGGCAGGAAAACTCTGCCATCTTCTGTGACCGAAAAATGTCCCCCAAGCTGAAAGGAAGGCTCTACACCGCAGTTGTGCCTCCTGGGCGCTCACATACCGTTCATAATGATGGATAATGTACAAAAAGTATGAGGGCAAGTTGACGGCAGCTGAGATGAAGATGCTTCGCATGACAGCAGGAGTAACAAAGCTTGATCGAATTAGAAGTTCTAGAATCCGAGGAAGCATTCACGTTAAAGAATCCATCTCGAAAAAATTGAA
The DNA here is from genome assembly GCA_963576555.1 of Ferdinandea cuprea. Taxonomy (NCBI): domain Eukaryota; kingdom Metazoa; phylum Arthropoda; class Insecta; order Diptera; family Syrphidae; genus Ferdinandea; species Ferdinandea cuprea. The sequence continues at coordinate 149,551,660 of OY754958.1, read as the reverse complement.
GCACGACCGACTCAGTTGGTATTGTCATGTTCAAAGGAGGGATCCTTCGAACCTACAATCGCATAAAACAGGTAGGCCTACAAACTTCTGGATCACACAAATGCAGAAACACCAGCATTTGATTGGCCTCAATGATGAAGTGATCCAAAATCGGGATGCCTGCAGATATCTTTTGAGGTCGAACCGGCGAACCCCACAGGCGGACCAGTAGGAATGCAGTGAAGTGGAAGGGTTATGATCCCTATAATCCTAATCATAATCTCCTCGTTAAATGGAGAGAAGGAGAAGAAGGTCCACTGTCACAAATCTGTTATGTTTCTTGCGTGTTTGTTCAAATTCGAGCAGCTGTCCCATGAGAATATAGGCTTATAGTTTCCCACCTGGTATCGTAAAACGGATTAACTCATACCTTAAGAGTAGGGAATATCGGGTCAAATTTAGAGGTTCATTATCTGAATCATTCTCTGCTTAGTCTGGAGTTCCTCAGGGAAGTCACTTAGGCACTCGCTATTTATGATGTAAAAGAATGTAAATATAAAAACCAGCAACATTTAAACTTTTTTAAATCTGTCAACTCCCGAAACCAGTAGTCGAGCAATTATGACAACAAATTTTTTAATTACAGTTATTTGGTTTTATTTCCATTATTTTGTTTGGCATTATTTCGATTTGTTTGATCATAAGAGTATACTTTACTTGCACTCTTTTAAACTTCCAGAATTATGTCCCATACAGTACCTATGACTACTTTGACCACTGTCTTTTTTAACGATTTCTGTGTGCAATAGACTTATACCGCTTTTACCAAACATTATACAAAAAATTTGCAACCGAAGAGTTAACTTATCTTATTTAAACCAAATTTTGACTTTTAGAGGTTTACGACGAATATTAAGGAATGTTATGCCGGTCTTCCACTACGTGCACAATTCATTCAACCAACTTCGTCCAATTCTTTTTTATTCAAGTTGAGCAACGCGTTGAACAGATAACGTGTTGCACATTAATTGGAATTCGTTCATCAACACGATACGCAACCATATCCAACGAGCAACAAGAGCTCGTCCACTACCCGTACACTTGTTGAACAACGCGTTGAGCAAAGTTGAGAGCCTCGTACACTAGAATTGAATGTGTTGAACATGAAATTGATGAGTTGGGCACGTAGTGGACGACCGGCATTCCAAACTATCGGCCCTAGCGAGGTATCCGTCGGAACGGAAAATTCTCCGATTTCCTACGATTCGGAGGATTTTTGCTTTGAGGTATCCTTCGGAACATCTGTTCGGAACATTGTTCCGACAGCAAAAAACGCACAACTAATGATCTGCGTTGCAGTGCGATGAAATGCATTAGCAATGACATTTGTGACAGTTGCACACCATTTTATGTCCGATCTCCTCCGACAGCAAGTGGTCGCGGAATTTTTTCCGATTTTCGGATTAGCAGTTAAAAAATGTAAGCAGGTATAAATAAAAAAAAATAAAAAAAAGTATTAAGTATGAAATACCTCCCCCCTGTCAACATATACAAGTTTAAAGTTCTGAAATACAAATATGGGTCGACATATATCGGTACATTTTATACATCTCTATCAGAACCTAACATTTGTCGCATGTCCGATCAATGCGTCGTCGCATTTTAATTATTCTTTTCCGAAATCGGATACCTCGAATGTAATTAGGGTCTCCGACAGAGTATGCGTTGCGGAGAATTTTCCGTTCCGAAGGATACCTCGCTAGGGCCGTATGTGTCAAAATTAATATAAAATTAGGATGGTGTACCGATACCTAAAGAGGGGAATAAATTTCGTTAGTGACAAGAAACAATGTAGCAATATCGTTAGGGAAAGACGAAAACGGAATATCGGCAGCAGAGTTAAGAACATATTTTAAGCAGCTCCTATGTCCTCTGCAAATATTCAAAGACATTCATTCAAGTTGACGCAGATCTAGATGTAAAATATGCATTATCAAATGCAAAATGCAAATATCAAGGTCCTTACCATGTTTCCCTATAAATTACTTAAGAATGCTCCGAATGTATTTTTGCTTTAATTGTTTGAAAAATTATAAACAGCCATACTAATGAAGCGTAAGCAACAAAGCAGCAACTTTAAAAATACATTTTTAAAAGTTGTAAAATTGTTTAGGTACCTATAGCCGTTGACAACTAATTAAAAACTCATTGCTTTGTTTACTCACATTTCGATGGCTATTGATAACATAACGGTGCAATTTTTGGTCTTCTTATCTTCTTTCTTTCTTTCTCTTTCAAACATTATTGACATATTTGGGTTTGAACCTAATTTCATACTAAGATCTCAGAATTGACTGAGACACCTAATTAGAAACGCGAGAAAAACATAATTAATGTGAGGAAAACTTAACAAAAAATAATGCAGCTTAGTATTATGTTTTTGAATGGCTAATATTTTTCGGAAATCCTCTCTCCTCCTCGCATACCACGCTTCCTTTACTTTTTCGAACAAAACTTTGTACTGACGGAATTTTTAACATCGCTCCAAAGATGTTTGATGAGACTTAAGCCACGACTTTCGTTTAGTTTCAAAAAAATCTTTTGTAAGTTTCGCGGTATGCTGTGGGTCGTTGTCTTGCTGGAAAGACCAAATAACCGGCATGTTTTCTTCGGCCCATGGTAGCATTATACCCTTTTCCCACCTCATCGAAATCTGAGGTTTCGCCAAAACTCATGAAACTTCCATCGAAATCAGGAGGTTTCCCATAGATTTTCGAGATTTCCAAACCTCGATATTGTATGAGGTTTCGATTAAATCTCCTCAGAATATGGTTTCAATGGTAAGGTTGTCAACGCAAACGCACCTTTTAATACATTCCACAAGTTACACAAAGCAGTTGACAAGAGTAAGCTTACCGATTTCTTGAACGACGAACACGCGAATTATATGAAGTCATAGGCGATGTTAGCTTATAGTGGACTTGTAGTGCACTTGCAATTTGAACGCAATAATTGTTTATTCGCTTTTATTTTTCGATGGCTGACTGAAACGTCAAACAAAACCCGGATTGTGTTCGGTGTGAATGCTTTGCCGCGATTTCGAAATCTGTTTGGGGAAACCTCGAAATTTAGTGCGGTGTGAATAGGGTATTACATTTTCCAATATGTCAACGTATTCTTCTTTATTCATAGTTCCCACAAAAACATCCCCAAACGAAAATTGATTCGCCGCCAAACTACTACATTTACTACTGGCCAAGTGTATTTGGGGTCAAGTTCCTTGCCTTTTGGGCGCCGACATCGATATGTCGCTCCACAATACAAATTTCCATTGGTTTGTCGTCCAAATACCATGGGTTTTAACAAACTCGATGCGCCGTTTGATGGACTCCGGCTTCCACCAAACGACGTGCGACCGTTCTCTTTGATATACCTACGTCAGGCGCTCTTTTTGGGGTCCGCTTTCGACAGGCGGCCAATTTTTTTGTCGATGCGATATGAGGTTTTGCGTGGCCTTTTTTGTCGTGGGAAATTTTCTGTGGTCTCATTATTACGAACATGGGAAATTGCATCGAATACCAGCTTTTTAGTATAATTTATCAATAGCCATCGAAATATGGGTAAACACAGCAACAACGCAATCGTTTCTAATTAGTTGTCAACGGCTGTACTTTTTACCAATTAAATCCGCTAACTTTATGATCGATCTGATCAGAATTAAAAATCAATGGGCCTTACTAATAATCACATTTAATGAAATAAAATGTTCACACTCTATCCAAATCATGTACCAATAAAGAATTTAGTGCCCATGTTAGTCACAACCGACGATACGGGCAACGATAACGACGAATAAACATACCAACGCACAAAATACCATCGAAGAAAAAAATATATATGTATATATAAAGGGTGATCCATTTCGAGGTTCCCTACTTTTTTAAAGAAAAAAACACAGAAAATTCAAATTTAATGGAGAATGTTTACTATCATTTGAAAGAACATTCTTTGGCATTTATTTTTTGAAGATTATGTCTATCAAATGTTGGCCGTTACTACGTCGCAGATGGTCCATCCGTTGAGTCCAATTTTGATCACTTGTTCGAGCATTTCGACTGGTAACTGGCGAATGACACGCGTGATGTTTTCCTCCAAAGCCTGAATCGAAGCGGGTTTGTCGGCATAAGCTTTTGACTTTACATATCCCCACAGGAAAAAGTCTAACGGTGTGATATCACACGATCTTGGTGGCCAATCGACCGGCCCAAAACGTGAAATTATGCGCTCACCGACATGTTCTCTCAATAAGTCCATTGATTGATGCGATGTGTGGGAAGTGGCGCCGTCTTGCTGAAACCAAATGTCGCCGAGATCACGAGCTTCAATTTCAGGCATCAAATAGTCGGTTATCATGGCACGATAACGGTCGCCATTGACGGTTACGTTCACACCGGCATAATTTTTAAAGAAATATGGACCGATGATTCCACCGGCCCACAAACCACACCAAACCGTTGTTTTTTCTGGATGAAGTGGCAGTTCTTCAATGTCTTCAGGTTGCTCTTCGTCCCAAATGCGGCAATTTTGTTTGTTTACATACCCATTGAGCCAGAAATGGGCCTCATCGCTAAACAAAATTTGCCTCGAAAACGTCGGATCTTCTTGGAACTTTTCAAGAGCCCATAGAGCGAAGCGATGTCGCTTGGGAAGGTCGAGCGGCTTCAGTTGTTGCACAAGCTGTATTTTGTACGCTTTCAATTTAAGATCTTGACGTAAAATGCGCCAAGTTGTTCCATACGTCAGTCCGAGTTGCTGCGAACGGCGCCGAATCGACTCTCTACGGTCTTCGTGTACACTCTCAGCTACGGCCGACGTGGTCTATTCGGTCGAATATTATCTAATAATGAATGCTGGGTCTCAAAATGGGTGATGGTGTTGCGAATAGTATGCTCAGTAGGCCGATTATGTTGACCATAAGTTGAGCGAAGTGCACGAAACACATTCTTCACAGAACGTGAATTTTCATAATAAAGTTGAACAATTTGTAAACGTTGTTCACGCGTAAGTCTTTCCATTATGAAATGTCAAACAATACTAAACAAAAATAACATGACAGCATGACACGACTCACACGTGATCTGTCAAAAAAGGCTTTTGAAAAAAGTATCTCTACTTGGATCACCCGTTACTATGAAACTAAAAATGCTTTAAAAACGCATTAACATGACACCCGGGTATCAAGAGCAATACTACTTAGTGCTGTAATACCTACTGATATCCGAAGGAACCGATTTTGACAAATACATATACATCTGAATACCAATCTCGACTAGATTCATAATATCGTCTGAAAATAACTAAACAATAATGGGATTTCAAAATGATGATGCAGATTGATTAATTATTTCCATATCGGCAAATAAACTTTCGTCACTCGAACTCATTTTAATATTCAATTTTGCAATTTTTTTTGAGAACTACTTAAGTGATTGTGACATTGAGACTGTCCAACTCAGTACACAGGTTTTCGTGTACAATGAGAAAAATTTCTGCCCAGCTCATGTTTGCTTTTTGTTCAATTACTCTGCCTGGACTGTGCTCCGAGCAGAATTTCTGCACTTGCTTTTGAGATAGAACAGATTTGTGAGAAACGTCAAAATCAGTTGTGATTGCAAATTAATTGTTTTGTCGTCGAAGTGAAAAGTTGTTTGTTGATTAATTAAATAGAAGAAATCGAGTAAGCTTCTGATAAAGGGCAATCGGTTGTTGTAACAGTATTTAACAGTAAGTTCATGATTAATGTTGATTAATTCACGATTTATACTAAACTTGTAGATTCAAATAATTATCCAACAATCGAAAATGAAGTTATTATTTTTGACAACTAACATATGGCTGCATTTTTCTGTTCTACCTTTCTTCTTTTCCACAAATTTGTTCTGCTCTGCCTTGCCTTTTTTCTCATTGAACAAAGCTTTGGTGTTGTTTGTTTGATAACAACTTTGATGGAAATTGTAGTAGATTGAAAGAAAGTACGAAGGTTACTTAATCGTTTATTAGTAGGATTCTATTAAAGTTAACTACTATACTTTAACCTTGCAATTAGCTAGTAGTCGACATTTGTGTCTAATTATTAGTAAGGCCCATAGTTTCTAATAAGAAAACAAATTGTACATACGTTCTTGGTGAAAAATTCGAACATCGACTACTGTAAGAGCCAGCACTTTCTTTTACACACTACACAATTTCCATATTCCAACCACAAAACCGTTTATGAGACCACAACGTACAAACCTCTAATTAATTACTGCACTGCAATATAATTGCAGTCATAAACTATTGGGGGTCAGTCACTCTCTCTCTCTCTCTCTCTGTCAAAACGAACTAAACTATTCCTATTAGCTGAAGAAAATCAGAAAACAACCCAAACCAAGCCATTTGCAGGGAAAGTGCTATTCGCACTTGGAAAATGCTGCTCCCCCACGCATTGAAGTCCTTCCGCTTATCGCCTTAACAGTAATAATAAACACAGCAGCACAATATCCTACCGACGAAATGTTCTACTTGCTGGAGAGTGGGGGTGGGGTGTCAGCAGACAGTGACTAATGTCCGCCTACACTCTGCGTATGTATTATTAAAAGTTACCCAAAATGGAAAAGATGGAGTTTGCCGCATTAAAACGCTCGGCAATTAGTATATCGTGGCAATTTCAATGTACAACCTGGAAAATTGTACGCGCTGTTTTCCTTTCGAACAGACATTCGAAGAACATGAATTCGTTTTGGTGTAACGCTTTCTTGAAACGCACGTGACCGATTGACTTGAGGGTTACTTTGCGATAGAGCGGTAGTGGCCGTGGTGGCGGTGATGTCGGTGGCATTGGAGGATTTATGTGAATAAACGCGAGCGACCTTAATTACGTCAACGGTAGGTGGTTACCATAAAACTTTGTTCGTTTAATGACCAATAGCAGCTTGATAGATTAGGCTAAATAAAAGTTCCAGTGGATAAGGTCAAATGCTCTGTTCATTTATAATCGGAAGTTCATGCTTGGGGCTGGAATTTCGCTTTCATATCCAGGCCATGTAGTGTAATACACACTTAATTGTGTTGAGGCGGCAATTTTGTTTGTTACGATTATTCGCAAATGAGTAATGCTCATGCTTCGCACACGAATTTTGATTAATAGCAATTTACGAGTACATACCTTTGCATGCTTTATCGTGCATTTCTTTGTCATCGGCGATTAGTTCTTGGAATCTGTGTTGTAGATTTGATGCAGCTTCCTGGATATTGTTGGCTTCTGAATCGACTTGGACTAGAGCGTTTAGGTAGGTATCCATATCTACTTGGGAAATTCTGTAAGAGAGATAGTTTTTGAGGAATCAAATACATTTGTGCGATTTTTTTTGTCACCAACCTTATTCTATTGTCTTCGAGGACGCGAATGAAATTTGTTTCGCTCGGTGTAAGGAAGAGAACAGCGCGACCACTTTTACCAGCGCGAGCAGTTCGTCCTACTCTGTGGACAAAATCTGATATTTTTTGCGGCGGCGAGTACTGAATTATCAAATGGACTTCTGGAACGTCTAGACCACGACCCGCTACGTCCTTTAAAGAGAGAGAGAGAGTACGTTTTTAATAATATAATGTACACATAAAGTCATGATGAAGGGATATGAAGCTTTAATTGCAATATAAGAAACTAACGACTAGACCTCGGGCCTTGCATATTTGCATATTTTTCGTCAGATTGATATTAAACTTTATATTTAGACGTTGTATAAAATTTTTAGGTGATATTCAACAGGCTGTAATTTGGAGAACAAATGGTCGTACAGCAAATAGGTGACGTGAAATATTTCCTAACGAAATAATGCCAAATTTTAAATAAGGTGCCTTGGCGCAACTGTACCTTGGTGAACCGCTAAGCGGGATAAAGGGTTTCAACTCTCTTTCTGCAGGGGACAGGTACCCCTCACGCAACTTCGTTGCTCAGCTCGGGGTATGTGCTTTTCGTCAGGCAGGCGCCTATGGCAACAGGACCTGAGTGGACCGCTACCCGCAGGAGGTTCGATTTTGAAATGTAAATAATGCTAAATTTTTAGAATTTGCTTTTGCGTTATTTCACGTCACCCAGCAAATATAATGAAATGGAAGTTGTAGCTCCAAATATATACTTTTTGGATGTAAACTTCAACATTTTTTACCGCCAGCACTTTTCGATAAGTTCTAAAAAAACCACCGAAAAAAAAAATATTTTCCCACCTTTTTTTTTGTTATACTCGATCGAGTTTTCGAAAAATTTTTAAGACCACTTTTTTCTAATACTAATAATCTTCAGGAACGAGAAAAAAAAGTTAATGTTTAATGATTTCAGGAAATTTAAAAGAACAACGTACAATATTTTTATCGCGAATTCGTTGCTTTTGAATACTTTCCAAGAACGCTATTAAAACCACTTTTTATACCCTATCCTAAGGGTATATTAGTTTTGACACATAGTTTGTAACACCCCTTAATATTCGTCGTAGACCCATAAAAGTATATATATTTATGATCAGGACCAAATCCTAAGACTATCTAGCAATGTCCGTCAGTCCGTCCGTCCGTACGCAATTTTTAGGCCTTTAGAATTACGCTAGGAAGCTGAAATTTGGAACACATATTCCCTAGGGCTCCGAAATGATTAAGTGTAAATTTTTTTGAATACGCCCACTGCCACGCTCACAATTTAGAAAAAAACCGTTTTAAAGCTAAAGTTAGAGAGATAGAGTGGTACATCTCTCACAAGATATGTAGGCACTGCCCCCCTTTATAAGTTTGTCATATAAAGTTTTTTGCCACGCCTACTTTTTGTGGGCGTTTTTTACTAAAATACTGTTTTCTTCGAAAATTTTCATAGAAAGCGAAAAATAATGTTTAACAAGATAGTTACCCTATATTTTTTCCAACATTTCGCCCATACAAAGTTTTTGGCCATGCCCACTTTTTGGGGGCGTTTTTTTTAAAAAAAACTTTTTTTTTTTAATTAATAGAATGAAATAAAATCTTCTTAATGCTTTTTTATTTGGGGCATATAGGGATATGGATAGGGTATCATACTGTTCGCCTCCAGCGGACTGTAGCCTTTCCTTATGTTTTTTCAAAGTCATTTTAAAATATGCTTATCGTTTCCAACTCTATTTTCAATGAAACGAACCTTGTTGGCATCAGAATTTAACTAACTTAATCCTTCAAAAATATGCAAATATGCAAAATCCGAATATTACAGTAGCCCATCGGATAAAATTGGATGACTCGGAACTAATCCTGAATTGACCTCACTTTGAAAATGCGCCTGCTGCACAACCTTACTTTATTGCAAATGTTAGGTAGAAAATTTAGTGTAAAATATTTTGCGCGCTTAAGAAGTCCGTTCAGTGCCAGGGGACTTGTACTGGAACAGGATGTTAAGTATATCTCACAAATAAAAGAAGGCAAACTTATGCCTACTTTTATGGTCCAGGGTCAAGTATACCACCATATCAGAAGCCTTACGTCTGAGAATAATGAAAGTCCAAATTCTTTCACATGTTTTTTTATGGGGAACTCGGAAAGTGAATCCCAAGCTAAGGTGTCGGGAAATTGAAACATAAACAATATTCCAATTCTTCAAGAAATATTATATGTTCGTGATTTTAAGACTGCTATTGGAATAATGTGTAGGAAGATTTTAAAGTCATAATTCATGCTCACAGGCGCCCTGCCCAATTACACGTTGGTAATAGACTTACTGTTGAAAACGTTGCAGACGGGGAGACATAGTTCATTAAGCTCAAACGCTTACAGTTTCCTGTTAAACTTTGCTTCGCTTTGATAACAAACAAATCCCCTGTGTGTGTAGTGGCTTAGCTAGAGGTCGCTGGTTCAAATCTCGACCTGTACTACCTTAAAGTTTTTATTCGCTGCCTCACCTCTTGCGAACGCCTGACAAACAGCCAAGAGTAAGAAGCTTCTCAAAAATAAAATGTCTGTTCGGAATCGGCATTAAACTGTTGGTCCCTCCATTCGTGTCAAAAATATATCTTCGCACACACAATGCTTGGAGAAGCTATGCTTTAGGACCTCGATGAGTCGTTTACGTCTAATATTTTTTGAATAAACAAATCCCAGAGACAGACACTTAATATTGCGAGTCTGGATCTTGAAAATGTGTTTTTCACACGGTCAGTTCTACGTTGCATGCTTCTAGTTCAGTTCTGAGACTAAGAGTATGAACAAAAATTTTGTGAACAGAGAAAAGTGAAGAACATTTTAAAATATTTACAAATATGTACGAACTTGTACATCCATACGAATGCGTCCGCCTTTTTTGTCCCCATCAATGTCTAGGGCTTACTAGGGCAATTAATGTTAACATATTTGGTTTTGAAAACTTGTATTCCATTAATTCTTGCTTTATATAGTGTTTTTTGCGTGATGTAGCGATAATGTCATCTTCGAGCAAGTTAATATTGTTCAGGAAGTTTATGAAGACATAAGCCATTTTTTAATAAATTCATTTTATTGTTGAAAATGTTAACCTTTAAGCGGCACTTAACCCGTATCATGTACTTCCAAAAAATTACGCAGATGCTATTTGTAGGTCAAATTTGCCCACATTTGCATTTGTTTTAAAAACAAATTTTAGTAAATTGAAATATTTTGTTAAATACTTTGTGCTTTTTGGGGTGCTTTTGGAAGTGGGTATAAATTCTCTCAAATTCTCTCAGAAAATGCCAAAGTTATGAAGAAGTAAGGTAAAGGTTGCAAGCAATTATACTACTTGACAGAAATAGTAATAAAAATAAATAGCGATTGGAAGGAGATTTGGTTTGCAGGGCACAAGGCTTGCATCTTTAGGGACTTGTAAGAAGGTATTTTTACTCGTTGATCTGCGTTCAACACGTGGAGACGTCCGTATCGACAAAGCTCTGCCCTGTGTTGGTACCTGTATTGGTTCCAGCACCTGTATCATCCATTTCAAGAGCTTTATATCTTTTAACGAGCTTGGGTCGTTCAGAAGAAGAGAAACCATTGCCCGGTGAAAGGATCAGGTTTGCTTCCGTTTGTGAGACTTGCGCCGACCTAACCCGTTTTTTAAACGCTACCGAAGAGCCGACCAGAGTGTTTGAGTCTTCAGCCTGTCCTCAGCGTCCTCATTATCTGCCCCTAGTAAGGTTCAACACAGAGCCAGCTGCTTCAGGAGCCCTAGAGATATCCTGGGTCATATTGTCAAACAGCGGTTCAGTGAGTAGCACGTTACTCATGCTCAGTTTGTCAATTTTTTGGCCGAATGTAGTTAAGCCTTTAAACTTGGCAAAGTGATAAATACTATGGTCAGCAAGTAAAATTGGCACTTGATAACGTGCATGCAGTAGTCGAGAAAATGATTGATTACCATTAAGTATCCAGTTAAATGATATCCTTGTCTTCTAAAAAAAATCCTGGAAAATACGACAGAGAACAAAAAATAATGAAAGTCAATTAAAAAAATGTTTCTTCCTTTTTCCCATTTTAGAAAACTACAAACTAATATTCCACAACGAGTTTTGGGCTCAATTTCCCTATTAAATTTGAAAATTATGCCAAAAAAATGGAGCCTTTTCTGTCGTAACTTCAATTTTACTTTTTGTCTCTTTTTACTAAAATTTTGGCGTAATTTCCCTTTTTTTGAAGTAGTTTCCTTTTTTTTTTTTTTCTAAAACACCATTTGGTGTAGTTTCCAATGGCTTAATTTCAGGGATCTTACCATTACGCATATGAAATAGCAACATTTGTCCGAAACAATCTATCTTATGTCTTTCATATAGATTAGCAAGCTGTTAATTATTGCCCGAATAAATATTATGAAAGTCTACAAACCATTTGAGTTTGATGGTCGAACAATGTTGTTCATAGTACTGGCGACTTGAATATCCATCATTGCCCGTGGATGTATTCAGTAATGCTAAAGACCGAGGGACATTCCATTCTAGAAGATTGCTTCTTCGCTAGTGCAATCCTGACTTATGCTTTAGTCAACATGGGCATTCCATAATTACATTCGGAATACTGGTACCACTTGTGAACTCTGTACCTCGGCCTTAAGCAAAGTTGTATGGGAAAAATGTTTTAGCCAACTAGATTGCTGCGTACTTTTTATCTCCTCAGAGGTATCTAATTACGAATGTCACGTGGATATAAGAAAGAATACAACCCAGGGTCGTGAACGTACCTGATTGTACAAAGACTTCGAGCGAGAAAAACGGCGTCTTAGAAACGTTTATTGCTTTATTACAAATTTATATTGCAATATTGGATATATATTTTCGTTAAACCTACTATGTTATTTTGTAGATGTGATAGCCAGCGTTGCCACGAAGACGGGGCCTCTTTGATGCCCATTTGCTTAAAGCAAGAGCCACTTTTCCGGTTAAAGTTAAATTAAATTGACTTGTCTTTTTGTCAGAAATTGAAATATTTCGTAAATGGAAACAATAATTCATTTCGCCCCCAGTTCCTTGTGGAAATTTAACCGGCAAATTGAAATGTAATGTGACTCCGCCTTAATTGCTGTGCTCGTCCGGGGTGGAACTCAACTAATAGCGCGGTCTTTGAATAATATCTGCCAGTTGCGCACTCCAAGTTGGTTGAGGTCCCTTCCACTTGTGCGCGCCACCTAAGACAAGGATTCCCTCTACTACATTTTTCCTCCGGATTAGAGTCGAAGATTCTGCGAGCTAAAGCATTGGTATACATTCTGCTCTACATGTCCCAGCCAATTCAAGGCGCAGTTTTTTTGACCAGTTCAATGTCGCTGTACAGCTCGTAGAGGCGGGTCAGGTTAATCAGGTCTTTGACAAATGGTTTCAGGCGCACAATAAGGCACAGACAAGATCTTACAGGCGGTGCTAAGGAGACTGATACAGTTGGAGCGATGGAACTATGTTCCATTCATCAGCCATACACTCTTTCGACGTAGGTTCTTTTTCGAGTAAGAAGAACCGAACGCTTTCACAAAAAAACCTGTCTACGTAACTTAGCCTGCCTATCGTAAATGCTTTATAATAAAACCTGTCAAAATAAGGCTTGATAGGAAGAAAAAAATCGAGACTTGAAGAGGGGCAAATTTTACTTTCGGGCAAAAAGTGCCCAACGCAACGCTGGTGATAGTAGTCCCTTACTTCCTTGTTTATAGCATATATTTGTTGAGGGCGCCAACCGCTAGACCAACTTTTGCTGCTTGTGATTCTCGCTATATTCTACCAATAATGCCAATATAATCGGCGTGTGCAGGTATGTAATTGAAGAGGCTTTTGGGTAGTCACATTAGAGTGGGTCGCAATTTCTTAATCCGTTGTTGATATAAAGGGTCTCGGTTAAGTTGTTACCGACCTTAATCTAGGAGCGAGCTTTGGGCATCATCATCCTATACAAACAGACGTATTTGGCAGGGATGCTAAGACTAGACATGACATAGAAGTGATTCCCTACCCTCGTGAGTCTCTTGGTCTTCGCATCGCAGCCTCAACAAATGTTTTCATACATTAGATTTTGTTTCATTTCAAGGCTGCAAGGTTATGGTCAATAAAGGCGTCCAAACAAGAGAGAGAGAGAGTTGTTCTGTCATACCAGAGAAGACTGCTGATCCAGCTTTTACTATACTTTTGGCTAAAGTTTCCTTAGTAATAGGTGGCGCAAAAGTAATCCTCCTATCAGAAAATGCTATAAATTTTGCGATTGGCCCCTAATGTCAGTTCTGTTTTGACATTTGTGTAGTAAACACATGCGAAATACACGTTAATAAACAATGTTACGCTACACTGCTCCAGAACGTGGAATATTGGTGACTATTTATTTGAGCAATAATCGGTCGGTGACTTTGGCACAACGTGAATTTCGTCGCAGATTTCCTAGCCGTCCAACGCCTACTGGTGAAACACTGCGACGTTTAGCCGCTCGCCTTGAAGAGACTGGCACAACACGAGATGCTGCCAGGCGTGGCAGACCCCGGAGTAGCCGTTCCGCAGAGAATATTGCTACTGTAGCCGACGACATCGACCAGACGAAGTGCCACGCAAATGGGTATCAGCCGACGGTCTTTACAGCGAATTTTGGTACAAGATTTGAAGATGTTTCCGTACAAAGTCCAGACAGTGCATCAGATGTTAGCTGCTGACCGCCAATCGCGTCTAACATACGCTCAAGCCATCCTTAATCACCACCAAGAGGAAGATGATTTTTCATCAAAAATAATCATGAGTGATGAGGCCCATTTCCATCTTAGCGGGTACGTAAATAAGCAAAATTTATGCTTCTGGGGCACTGAAAATCCGCGTGTAACCCACAAAGAGTCATTACACCCGCTCAAAGTCACTGTATGGTGTGCTGTTTTCGCTGGAGGAGTCATCGGACCTTTTTTCTTCGAAGACGTCGCGGGCCAAACGGTTACTGTGAATGGTGAGCGCTACAGAGCAATGATCAACGAGTTCTTTTTGCCGCAACTTGATGAATTGGGATTGGAAAACATGTGGTTCCAACAGGACGGTGCATTTCCCGGGCGCCTTATCTCCCGTTTTGGCGATTTGCACTGGCCAGCAAGATCGCCTGATTTGACCGATTTGACGCTCCAGACTTCTTTTTGTGCGGCTTTTTGAAGTCGCGGGTTTATGTCAACAAGCCTCAGACTCTTGCAGCTCTTAAAGACAATATCCGTCAAGAATGTGAGGACCTATCGCCGGAAGTTTTGGCCAAAGTGATGGAAAATGCCATAAAAAGGACAATCAACTGTGGCGGCGGCCATTTACATAACATAACATTCTCGACTTGATGTAAAAATTAAAAGACCAAATAAAAACAATCCACAAGAAGAATCAAAGTTTTTCATTTTTTTTTTAAATTACCGCCAAAAAACATCGGAAGGTTAATTTTGCGCCACCTTGTATGTCACCTTCATTCGGACACAACGTTCAACTCGTTATTTGTCTTTTACATGTCCTTTGGTATTCCACTGCGGGACGAAAACGGTTGCATTAAATAAGTGTCTATCTGCAGGAGCCATTAGGATTTGAACACGATTAAGAGCATACTACTTGTTCACCGGCGGAGGCTGATGCTAATTCAAAGTGGTGCTTTTTATGGGACCACTTGCCTCCAAGATTAACAAAGGTCATTTTAGGGAAGCATTGGACCACTAGCCGACTCGTCAATATCGTACCCAAAGGCGTTACATTGGGCGTCTTGCTCGTATAGACCTGTCACAATGGGGACAATGATCTCTGAGAAGTCCCCTTTTAGGCAAGGTAAATGTGACCGCAATGACGCAAGGGACAATTTGGCTGAAGAACTAACCAGTAAGGTCATCATACTCACTTTCAGAACTGGTAAATGCGCTTGGGATGACTCAATAAGTAACGCAGTGCCATATACTGCGAAGACAAAGACGAAATACAGTTGGCATGGTCCTCAAACTTTGCAAAGGAAACCCGGAAAGCCTAACTTGCAGAAAGGAACAATGTTCTGGACAACGCCAAAAATAAGACTTTCATTAAATTTTCTCTGCTGATTGTGGTCGCTTAACAGATCGTCGTGGGGAACTCTGTCAATCCTGAACGATCAACGAGCACGATCAAAGACGGTTTGAGTTTTGAAGCCTTGACAAGGTAAATGCCACCATTAAGAACTCTGTCTCTCGCATTTTGAAACCCTCAAAACTGTTCAAGAATCTGAACTGATGACATGTAAGGACGGAAGCACTATCAAATGGCTCAGAGATTTTATCTAGCGAACTAAGGCCTCTGACCTTGGCCGAATAAAAATATTAGAGAAGCAGACTACAGTGAAAACGATGTGCAGCGAGATCCCTTATCCCTCAAATCAGTAAAAAT
This sequence comes from Ferdinandea cuprea, assembly GCA_963576555.1. NCBI lineage: Eukaryota > Metazoa > Arthropoda > Insecta > Diptera > Syrphidae > Ferdinandea > Ferdinandea cuprea. The sequence goes on along the minus strand of OY754958.1, from coordinate 149,535,791 downwards.
ACCCTAAGACCGAAATGTTCAATCCTCGAATCAACCTAAAACAGTGGTTTACTCACAGTTGCCAATAGAACGCCAACCTTTGCCTCCCTGAACGCATTGAAAACGCCTTGTCGCTCATTTTGTGTCATCGAACCGTGCAATCTGCAAAAGATACATAAAAATCGACTTCACATTCGACGACTATCAACAATTTACTTGAAAAATCGCATTCCTTTCAGCAGAGGCTGATCACCATCGTCCTCGTCCTCATCATTCGGTTCATCTTCATCGTCCAACACTTTCTGCGTGAGCTGCTCATTCAAAAGATCATGATGAAAGTTAACCATCTCCATGGTGGACATAAAGACAATCGCCTTGAATTCCTTCCTCTGCAACTCCTTAGCCAAGAGACCGGAAAGAGTAACCAACCGCAGCTTAGTCGGCGCCACAACATAGCTCATTTGAAGATTCTCTGGAATCACCAGAACTCCGTCTTCATTCTCATCCGCCACATCGCCAGCTACAGTTGCCTTATTTTTTATAACCAACGAGGGATCTTCGTCCTTATTGTCAATGAAAAGTGGATCCTTGAGGGCTAGACCAGCGAATTTCTGCACAGCCGAGGTCAATGTGGCAGAGAGCAACAAACGCTGGAGATTTTCAAGTTCCTTTCCGTCTGCAGCCGCTTTCTTCCGTTGCTCGTCGATGGCTTCAACGATTTGCTTTACATCACGTTCGTAGCCCATCTCCAGGACACGATCTGCCTCATCTAGGACCAGGAACTTTGCTTTATCCAATTTGAAGGATTCTGTGTGAAGCAAATGGTCGACCAGACGACCAGGAGTGCCTACTAAAATGTTGATTCCCTTGCGCAGCCTGGCTTTCTCTGCTTTTCTACGCTCGCCACCTGTGAGGATGCCGGGCACAATCCAGGTGAACGGCTTCAGGAGCTTCACAAAGATTTCATATGTTTGATTTGCCAGCTCTCTAGTTGGAACGATAACTACGGCGACAATTCCACCATCCCGCGAAGTTTTTGGGCGAATTTCTTGCAGCATTTGCACCACAGGCAGAGCATAAGCCAGGGTCTTTCCAGAACCTGTTTGAGAGCGCACCAGCACATCTCGTCCCTTCAAAACCTCGGGAATGGTTTTCTGTTGGACTGTCGTCAACTCTGTAATGTTGAGAACATCTGCCAGGTTCTTCACGCAATGAGGATGGATATCGAGCGAAGACATTGCAGCTCCCGTAAACACCTTCTCTGTCAAAGGCTTAACAAGTCTCTGTCCGAGCACTTTTGTCTCTGGGTTGTCCGTAAACAGCTTCATCCTGCTGACCGACCGCTCACTGGGTTTGAATACCTTCTTGCCTGGCCTGGGTTTTCCGTTCTCTTGTGGATCTTTGACGGCGTTTGGATTTCGTGAAAATTTGCGAATGCCTTCGTCGATTTCTTTGTCGGTGAAAACTTTTTTCTTTGAAAATGGATTTCTACGTTCATTGTTGTCGTTCTTTTTCTTGTTCATTCTGTCAAATCGTGATAGCTTCGATTTGTTTTGAAACACTTTTTCTTTGGGAGCACCTGGCACAATGTTTAACACAAGCTCGCCCTGTGTGTGCTTTGTCGATTCATCTTCTGGTGGACGTAGGACTAGTGGCTTCTTGGAGAACTTTGTTTGGCCGTTCTCTTGCGCTTCTATCGCGGGATCTGCATTTTCTTTGATTTTTTTGTCAGTTAGAAATTTCTTTGTGAAGGGCCTTCTCCTTTCTTTAGCGTCGTTCTTCTTATTCTTTCTATCAAACCGTGATAACTTTGGTTTCTTTGTGACCGCTGGAGCGCCTGAAACAATGTTCAACATGAGTTCGCCTTGTGAATGTTTCATTGGTTCAACGTCTGGCGGCCGTAAGACAAGGGGCTTCTTGGGAGGCGGCTGTGAAGTGTTCATTGTCGTTGGTTCGTCCTTCTTTTGTGGACGACGTCTAGCCACAAGAGCTTTCACCTTTTGTGGGGCACCGAATTCAAATGAAAACCCATTGGGAGTCGTTTTCTTCACTGGCTTTTTAACCATTTTGGGCTTTCTGTTTGGAATTTCCTGCCAAATGGGAAAGCAAATGTAGTACGTAGAATTTAAAGTGTTTTTTACATACCTTTGGTTTGCTTCGAATTGAAGTTTGATTATTGTTTATATTTAATTGAATATCCATTTTATTTTGCGTTAAATTCAAACGTGTTTTTGAAATTAAGATAAATTTCTTCTATTTGCTTCGTGGTTGACTGTCAGTTTTTGTTTTGACGTGATGTCGCACGTGTAGATGACAGATCGGTTTGGAAGGCACTGGATATGGGTACGTTCACAATGTTTGAAATGACCGTGTGCAGGGCGACAATCTATGATATCTATTTTCATGTTGAATTGGAATGTTAGAGAATAAATGTTAATGAACCTATATATTTATGTAAATAGAACACAGCGTTATACAATTTTTATCGAGCGAACCAAATACACAATACATTTTTTAATTTACGTCACTTTTTATGTTTTATTTTGTGAGTGAAAACTATTTCGAAATGACATAAAACAAAATTTTGCAAAACCCAAGTCGGTTGATGCCGTCGGATACTACCTGTAGCACATTTCCCAATCTAAATATATTACAAGAAAACATTCGTTCTTACTTATGTGTAGACGTACATCAACTTTTGAAATGTGAGTCACTTCATAAATCGCGGATCCAAAACTGTCGGGAAATGATGTAAGATCGGCATATCTCCGTAGCGAACGGTTTCACTAAATACACTAAAATTAAACTAAATTTTTTTACTTCCCTTCAACTGCATATAAGCCTCCAATCAGTGTAAAAACTGTAATGGAACAAAATAATATACTCTTTTTTTTCAGTTTATGTTTTCATCATTTATATTTATCCATCACACTTTTACCAGTGGCAAATTACCACAATATATATTTGTCGATTATTTATACCGTCTAGTATTTAATATTTTGTTTTATTTAAATCTATCCGAACACAGAGAGTTGTAATATTTCTTAGAGAAGAACAAAAACAAAACCACTGATTTTGACAGTTGTTGTGTTTTCTATTGCATACAAATCTATTTTTATTTCTTTTCTGATTAATTTAGCAGATTTTGATTTTTAAAAGATTTACCTCTCTGTCACTAATACCAAAAAAAGTGGCAGATGTCAGTTTGCTTTCAATTGGCATATATCATCGTCGTTGGGTGGAGACTCCCTAAGTCCATAGTTTCGGTTTTCTGATATCTATAATATAGGGTGATGGCACCTGAGGTCAGCCCCCTCCAGTAGTCAGCCTCTTCAGCACAAGGTGTATCGCAATAGAAAGTGCTGTTGTCTCACCTCCAATCAAAACTACTAGAATACTAGAATTTTTACTGCATCTACTTCATAAGTACAGGACGCGAGTGTTATTCGTAAAAAAAAGTTAGTTGAGTTATAAAAGTGATACAGTTAAAAATTTTTTGATCGTTAGTTCATAGAAAGTAAACTGGTGGCTGATTATAGGAGACCAGTTTTCTAATCTCAGCCACTTATGTTGTAAAAGAAGCACTGGCAGATGCTTTAAATAAAATACGAGCTAAGCGGGAATTCAATGTCACAATGTCACAAGACCGCGTCCTGAGTGTAGTCGAAGATCAAGCTCTTGCTAATTGCCTAATAAATTTGTCCAAATTCGGTTTTCCGAAGAAACCATCGGACCTCTTAAACATGATACAAAAATTTATAGATACAGGAAAATATCCGGAAGACACCTTTTAAATAAGGCCAACCCGGCAAAACCTGGTACTACGGTTTTCTCAAGTGAACATTCAGAATTGTCGCTTAGTACAGCTGAAGTACTCTCAAAAGAACGAGCGATTGTCACAGAAGAATCGATAAGGACGTGGTTTCAAGGATTGAAGGAACATTTACAAGAAGAAAATGCATCCGATATTTTGAAAGACCCTTAAAGATTCTTTAATGTAGATGAAACATCCCTTAGTCGGTCTCTAAAATCCGGGGTTGTTTTGGCTCCTAAGGGCTGGAAAAACCTTTATAATGTGATTCATGTCCAAACTGGTTTCATTTAAAATGTACACTATTTGCTGGACAACATTTTGAGAAAGTGCAGGACGAAACTTTTTTTGTGAAAATTGCAAATAATAATTTTTTTGTAATATTGTACTTTCAAAGCACTTTGAAATTGATAGTTGGTTGGGGGTTTTGGTTAATAAAATATACAATTTGTAGCTCTGTATATGACTAAAGGTAAGATGAGACTGCATGCCAAATGGTCATATAATTGTCATCTCGGTTTTCGCTTGCAAAATAAGATTATTTGACAGCGAAGTGGTCATTATTTGTCCATTTGGCATGCAATCTAATCCTACCTTTACCGTCAATAGCACCAATAACATTTGGGATTCCTTTCATTTTGTAGAATTCTTGTTTTATTTTCCGCAACTCATATTCCGATATTCAAAATTTTATGTCCTCGATTGCAAGTTGTACGATCGCTTTGGAGACTCGAAGAACAACACGAGATTGCAATACTCCAAATAGCTCGGCTGTAACTATTTAGAGCTTAATTCGCCGTATCTTCATATTTGTCCATGCAATTTGTTTTTGCGAATTGTTTCTTCCTCGGCCTTCTTGACTTTTGCACTGCCTACAGTACTTTCACTTTGGCATGACAAATGGCATATTCGAAAGATAGTTAGAAAAAGAGAGAAAAACTTAAACTTTTCGAAAATTAGAATAAGCATAGACACAACCCTATTAGTGCTTTTTGAATACGAAGCAATGGTCGGCGAATATCGCCCTAAGGGGCCAGTTATAGCTATCATTGAAATGCATCATTGGAACAAATCAGTGGAATAGTTGATTCATTTTTTTGACAAGTCGGTTATACCAACCATTGAAAAATTTCTGTCAGTGGAAGGCCACAGGTATAGGTTTAAAGGTTAGAGTTGATCATTGAATGCAAAACTGACACCTGAGAATCGAACACATCAGTGGAACGATTGTATTTCAAATTATAGAAACGAATATCAGCTGTTCATTGAAATCAATTTCAATCAGTGAAATAATAAATATAGATTAATAGAAAAGTTTAAATCAGAATTAAGTTATTTTGTTTGTTGAAAAATTCTATAAGTAATTAGCTTTATTTTGATACCGCTTAAAGCCAATACGGTTTGTTTATTCGTCTTAAATTAAGAAAACAAAATGTTCAATGATGGATAGCTATAACTGGCCCCTAAGTCTAAAGGTTAATGTCTAATTTTGTAATTGCAATTCGTTCGTTGTGATTAGTAGGTACCTAATTAACAAAAAAGGTATTTGACATTAAGGCATTTGACATGGGGGCACACAACAAAACTTTTACAAAACTCTCCCAAAAATTTACATGACAGAAAACTTGTTAGGAGGAGAGCGCTACCCTAAACTTCACCCTCAACATTGTTATTTCCTAAATTTTCGCAATGCGATGAGCGTAGGCCATGTTCCAAGCCTCCTGGTTTCCTGAAAACGGTATACATAAGTCGGTTTATACAAACCGGATTTGCAAATTTAATTGAGAAAAAGCGGGATCATTATTAAACAAAAGGCCAATCCGGATAATAAAATGCTGTTCCAAAAGTGGAAAGCGATAGATCACCTTTATTCCAAAGCACTGCCTAAGTTAAGGGCATGACCGAAGTGGGGCCCTGGGGCAAAACCAAATATGAGGCCCTCTTTTTAATTAATTTTAAATAAATTTCAAGCAAAAAACATTTCCTAAAATTTGTATATACACCCTCGGCCGTACTAATAATCAAATTTAGTCTGGCAGTTAACTTAAAGTCTGTACACTTTCTTATATCCCTGTACCAATAATCAAATTTAGTTGTCGGATAATCGTTAACTGTAGGGTTAAATGTTAATGGTCAGAAAGCCATGTTTATGTCTAATGTTAACTCTAATTTTCATTCTGTCATAATTCATTCTGCAACGGAATGTTACCGTGCATTCATTTAATCTTGTATCAAATAAACGTATAGTAATATATTTTGGAGTAAATAGTGTAAGTCGGAGCAATTAGGTACGATTTTGTTGCTTTATCAAATAAAAATGTATATGAAAAATACAAAGCATGAAGATATAGTCCAATTAGCTCAGGAAAATGATACAAATTGTGAATTTTCGCAACAAATTCAAACAGTTTCCTTTTGTACAAACTAGTGTTTAACTGAACGTATATCGAAGTAGTGGGTTCCAAATTTTCTAAAATATATCTTGACATACTTAATGCGATCAGAACTTATGGTAAGCCTTCCGCATATGTTGCAACATTTGTTTTCTACACAAAACCAAGCACAGTGTCACATATATTTCGAAAAAATTAAAAGCACTAAAAGGTATGAACAAAATCACGTAAGTGCCATCGTGCTGATGGCAACACAAGTCACATTGACAGAACTCAAATCCTGACACACATAACCAATTTGTTGCTTCAATTGTTTTCGGCTGTTGACTTTACCGGTTGTGTTTTTGTTTGTATTTGAATTTAAACAATACAATTGACATATGTTACCTTTTTATTATTAAATTATGTATGCTTACCAACATCGCCTTGATAAGACCCTTTCCCTCAGTATCGTATTGCAACGAATACTACGGTTTCCACCGAAAGTGCTCCTCCGCCATTCGTCCGTGGAGCAAGTTCTTCTCGAACGATTTCCACAATATAGCGGACTGTCGGTTTGTTAAATCTATTAATAATTTTAAACTGCTTACCGATTACTATACGCCAACAACAGTAAACAAAACTAAAGTGCCCAAAGAACTCCTGATCGTCACATATTTCGTCATATTTTAAAAATGGGTCAATTGGTTTTTCATAATTTTTCCCTTTTTGAGAGGTCCCGACTTGAATTCATGTTTAATTACTTAATTTCTGCACCTTATTTTCAAAGTACCTCTGTTTGAAAACAATATCAGATGTTTTGACAAATAGATTTGACAGCAAATGTAATAGATTAAAAAAAAATCGCACCTCGCACTAGTAAAGGTGGAGGTCAAATTATTTATTGGTACCATTTCAAATGCTGTGCTTTAATTTAAACTGACAGTCGACATTAGTGTTTGATTATTAGTAAGGCCGCCTGTATATAAAATACAAGTTTATTTTTAAAAATGCAATAAAATTAACAAAATTTAATATTTTCCATATATTACGGCTTTATTAGAAAGAGAAAACAGTGGCTGCACCGTTTGGGCTTCTCAGCACTCACTTTGTAAATAAGTTTTCAGTATTTCCTAACGTTGTTCAGGGGTTAAAGGCTTAACTACATTCGGCAAAAAGTGCAAAAAGTGACTTTTTCAAAGCTCACATACACACGCTGCTGTCCCCTCGTATTCAGAAACTTGACCAAGTATCTATTTTGAGTTTTAAAAGCTCTAAGAAAGAATAAACAAAAACAGAAAGAATTTGCCAATGAAAGTAAGAAACATTTCCATCCAGAGTCATCTAAGCGTAAGATCAGTAACTAGTGATAGCTTGTTTTTGTAAATGTATTAGCTTTTTTCGAACTTTCCCAAAGTGTGCCACTTGGAAGTTAGAGGTATGTCTAATTTTCAAGAAAGTCACTTTGTGAAAAGTTGAGAGAAAAATACAAATTGCAAACGGTGTGGAAAGAGAAAAAACATTTTCGTGTGTGTATTTCACTTTTTGTCGAATGTAGTAAAGTCTTTAAGCGACTTATTTCGTTCAGCGGATGTATGATACTCACTTTCTGTCAAGATTTCGAGCGAGAAACAGTTTTCAGTATCAAAATAACTTATTATTTCACCCACCCTTTCTATTAATAAAGAAAAATACAAATTGCCAACGGTGTGGAAAGAGAAAAAACATTTTCGTGTGTGTATTTCACTTTTTGTCGAATGTAGTTAAGCCTTTAAGCGACTTATTTCGTTCAGCGGATGTATGATACTCACTTTCTGTCAAGATTTCGAGCGAGAAACAGTTTTCAGTATCAAAATAGCCTATTATTTCACCCACTCTTTCTATTTATAAAGTTGATAAAATAATGTCAAAATTAATAAAATTTACCTAAAAATTTTTTTTGGATTTAACAGAAATAATCTTATCAATTTTTGCAGGTGCAGTGGCTTTGTGGCTAAAGGGCCCGACCCATAGAATCAGTCACTGGCGTGCGTGCGTTAAAACTTTAAAATTAACGCATGGGCCTTCCAATACAATCCGTTGGAACTTTGACTGAAAGCAATTTGAATGGCGGGGAATGCTGAAATCTGAAACAAAACGAAATTTCAATTCGAAAATCGAATACTTTTGTGCTCTCTAGTACCTGTATTCGGTCTTCACTCTTCCAACACAAATCTCGAGGTGAGGTTTTCTGTCGAAAATGATATGGTTTGGAACTGAAACGCTTATGCCCACGCCGAGAATTCAAATCGAAAGAGGATTTTCGGTGGATTCTTGGTGCAATCTTTCTGACTCACATAAAATCTACCTGTCTCGTGCGACATTACGATCATTCACATGACGTGTAGACAGGCACTAAAGGTATTCACGAACATTTAAAAAAAAAACGAGAATGCAATTTACAGTTAAACGTCACCGAAGATGCGAAGTCAAATGAAAATGTAACTGTCATTAAACCTTGGGTAGGAATTTCTATATGAATGTTGTTTTACTTTAAATATGATTGTTGGACAAAATTGGTAACGTATTCCACCAGTTGAAACTTACCAGCTAGCATGCATTAGGTACACTCATCTTTCCACTTTCAGTTTAACGATACCGATTGCCATATGAGATGAAATACGTACCTCGTCATTATACTTGTAAAAGTACAAAGTGATATAACCCATCAGATGATCAGATGGCTTTAATATTTTATCCCAACGTCCTAGCGTGAAAATCCAAAACAACTAAACACATTTGCAGGTGTCTTCGTCTATAGTCGTTTAGGAATTCATGACTTGCCTCGTTAATAACTTTTGCTTTCTTTCGGTTCATTGCAGCGCAGCCCAAGTGCGTTCATTGCAACGTGTGCAAGGTACTGATTGAAACTTTCTGTGAATACGCGCAGCTATCATTTTCCCAGCGTGTATCTTCTCTCGGTTAGTTACATAGCTACTCACATTTTTCAATTTACAATGTTTGCACCTCCTTATGGTAACCATAAATTAATGATAATTGATTTGACATATTATGCGAGGGAAAGAAGAGGAAAACCATTTAATACCGCAACCGCAGCTTGGAAGAGATCTTTGCCAAGCTCATTATATTGTTGAGAGTATTATATTTGCAGATGTGTTGTTGTTACATAACAAATGTATTTTTTTCTATTCTATTGTATTGTTGTTTCTCAAGTAGCTAAGCTAGGTACCTTCATACTTTGAAGTGAGGCTAAGAAATGATTGTAGCCTACATTTGGTCTGTTGGTGGGAATAAATTATTATAATTTTACCGCTTTGAGACTAATAAAAATGAGTTTTCAAATAAATCCATTAAAAATAATTGTTGGTTCCTACTTCCGTTTTAAAAGGGAAGGTGCGTGAAAGGTTTAGTAAATAGCATTATGTGTAGAGTAGACAGTAAATGTTAAATCGGAAGACTGCAAACCGAGGAGTAGAAGCTAAAACTATGAAAGTTCGTAATTTCATTAATTAGCTTAAAGTATTTGTTTCACGGGAAAATGTTTCGGGCGCGATATTGGTCCTATTGAGACGTTTGAGAAGGAAAAATATTTGTCGCAGCTTTTCAGTGCAAGGTTTGCTACCTTCAATTTTATTGATTAACTCTTAGATGAAATTAACAGAAGTTTGGGCTCAAAAATGTACACCTTACTGTCAAAAAATCATTAAAAAAGTGCAGCCACAGTTTTCAATCCTCTATGCTCATCGGACTATTGTCATGTCAAGCTTCGGTCCTTCTTGTCATTTTCAACCCTGTGGCTGGGACTATTGCCCAATCGCTCGATGTGGTAGATGCAGAGCCAATGTATTTGATGCATTTGCTTTTTTGGGCTATATCTTGTTACATTATTCCCAACTATTAGGCGTTAACTGTTAAAAAGTCTCCAACCGTTGTGGTGACATACAGTTTAATGCCGATTCCGAACTGCAATTTATTTCTGAGAAATAGTGATGGTTCTTAAGGTGGTCAATATGATGTAGATGTCGTTTTCCATTCACCATGTTGGAACTGCTGTCAAGTACTAATCTAAGTGCTGTCAGTGGGGTTCGTACTGCTGTCAGTGCTGTTCTAGCTTTTTTGTGAGTACTGTTCCGGGTCTCACTAATACCAATACGTTTGACATTTCTCGGGTGTCGGTGTCAGCTTTGTTTTTGTTTGTGATTTATATTTTTCAAACATTTGTGGTAAGCAGGTCATATTGAAATTTAATAATTTTCATTTATTAATTTCTTGCATTGTTTTATTCATAGATTTAGTGGATTAAATGTGCGGAAAGAGTTCTTCCAAGAGCCTACAAGAAACATAATGCCACAGTGAAGGATTAGAAAAAAAGGAGATACCGATGCACGTTTGCTTTAAATGTCTGTAAACTATAATGCGTAGGAAAAACAGAGCGGGGTAGAGCATTCCACATTCTTATTGTACGGTTAAGAAAGGAATCATTATATTTCACTGTACGTCTAAATACAGGCGAGTATTGCGGTTGAATTGCTGTAGGGGTGGAATGTAACTGGCTATTTCATTTGAGCACTTGTGGTGGAAGTACCGATAAAACAATGACAGGCAGGAGACATCACGACGATGACTAAGAGAGTCAAATGATTTCGTGATGCCTCGATCGCCAATAAATTTTACCGCACGTTTTTGAATCCTGTCCAGTAGCTCCAAATATGTCATTGGTGCACCAGACCAGATATGAGCGTTGTACTCAAGTTTTGGGCGAATGAACGCCTTGAAGATTCTAGCCAGATCAGAAGGGGTGAAATATTTCTTGCATCGCTTAAGGAAGCCTAGACATTTCGCAGCGTTCTTGGCGACATCGAATATGTGGTCATTCCAATGAAGGTTGTCATTAACACACATACCGAGAATGGAAAGTCTTTTGGTTTCGGCGATGCAAGTGCCATCCATGGATAATGGCAGAGAATTAGGGGTTCGCTTCAATGACAGCAGACAGCATTGCGTTTTGGAAGCATTAAATTCCACTCTGTTGGTTTTACCCCATTTAAGTATGCTGTCAAGATCGGAATTCAATGAGCTTAACATACGTTGCCGTTCCAGTTTAACGCCAGAATATGAGCGGCGTTGCCCAGGAAACAAATATGTAAAGCTGAGGGTACTGTCATCAGCAAAGGAATGGATTGGATTAGAAGTGACAGACGGAGTCGGAGACAAAACGGAGCCTTGGGGAACACCAGCATTTATTGTGGTAAGTTGCAGACTTGAAACCGTCCAAAACAACTTGTATTTCTAATCCATTGAAGAAGGGTAACATCGATCCCAAATGCACGCATTTTCGACAAGAGAGCTTGATGCCAAACTCTGTCAAATGCCTTTGAAATATCAAGCGAAACGACCTTGCTTTCACCACCATGGTGAATATATTGGTTCCACTTTTCGGTTAGATATGTCATCAAATCACCAGTGGATCTGTTGCTGCGAAACCCGTACTTCCGGTCATTAAGAAGTTTTCGGGATTCGAGATATTTCATAAGCCGACGATTTATCAGGTTTCCATGTCCTTGGAAAGAAGGGACGTTAGTGCAATTGGTCGGTATGAGGAGGGAGAAATGCTGTTTTCCATCTTCTCGGAAGGAGCCCTGAAGAATAGGACAGATAGAAAAGCTTACGCAGTGGTTTTGCCAGCGTGGAAGAACACATCTTCACAACTATAGGGGAAATACCATCTGGACCAGCGGATTAATGTATGTTGAGATCTCGAAGAACTCTTGCCACTGTACGAGTGCGAAAATGTATCGGTCCCATAGAAGATTCTACGCGCTCGAGTACAGGGGGAGACAAAGTACAACCTGGCAGCGTTGAGCTAGCTGCAAAATGAGCAGCGAGCAGATTGGCTTTATCCGAAGAGCTGACAGCTGGAGCGCCATTGTGTCGAATGTTTAATATTCTTAACAAACGACCAAAAGTTTTTACTACCGGAGGGACTTTGTAGTATTTTTTGCCTCAACTTTTGGTCGTAGGAGAATTTGACACGATTAATATGGGCATTGCAGTCATTTCTGGCTCGTTTGAACTTTTTTCGGTTTTCCTCAGTTGGGTTGGCCTTAAATGACCGAAAACTTACCTCTTTAGCCCTGATAGCTTCTTTACAGCTCAAGTCACACCACGCGTTTTCCTTAGGTCTGATACTCTTTATCCTGTTAGGGATAAAGCTACAGGAGAATTGAGAGACCAACTTGTTCCTAAATTTTATTTCATTAAAATATCAAGTTCACTTTTTGTTTACGAATCTATAATCTTAAGTTGCTGGCTCATTAAAGGGTCAATCCCCATTTTAAGTTATTTACGATTCTGACAGTTGTCTTATTAGATGCATCCTTCGTGAGAAATTTTGGAATTTTTTTTATATTAAATGCCTATCGAAAACATTCGATAGTGGCTTAAAAGTATATGAAATAAAATGTCTACACGGTGACCAGAGAATTTTAATAAATTTAAATAAAACAACAGCAGTGTGAGATATGAAATTGATTATGGCTTTATTGTGAAGCTACTTTCATACCATTGTAGAGGGTGTTAACGACTTAATGTGCAATACTTTTTTGGACACATTCTAAGATGAAAATCATTCCAGGGTAAGGGTATATCTTTAATTTTTACGCCAGTTACCAAGGACTTAAGGACAGCCCCACTTTCGTGTACCCTGACCCACACAAAATTGTGTACCTATTGTTTTGTTTGCTTTGTAAAATGCATGTCATTATACAGGGATACCAATCTATCAGGGAAATACCTTGATCAAATTTGTAGTCGTCATGTTATAACGGGCCAGAAAGTTAACGCGAAGAGGTAATACGATACGCGTCCAAACATCAAACAAAATCGCTTAAGGAAACTCCATCATCAGCAATGATTAACTGACGCAGTTTATGGTTTCAGGAACTCCTCCTGTTTTTCAAAATAAATCAGAGCATACAACCATGCATTTTGAAGCATTCCTCGGAAAGTTGGAAGGCATGACTCTCTGTGTCCCATATCTTTGTATTAAGGCATGTCTGCAGAGGAACACTTTATTTGTATTATATCATCTGAATGCATTACAAGCACTTTAGAAATTCCAATAACCACTGTTTGAAATACCTTCTATGAAAATGGTTTCCCAAATTTTCCCCTGGGTATAATTATTATAGTTTCCCATATTTCCCTCTCATATGTAAAAACAGGAATATATCATTCTTATGAAAGCTATGCGGAAGGTACGTATATTCTTGACACGGGATGACTTATATATGACGTCAACTCAGTAATACATATACTCTATTACATTTTTCTTCTTATACAAAGTCTTTTTGTAAATTTTGAAAATGTGCATAATTAATGTCGACTTTAACTTACCCATTCGCCATGTTGGAACTGTTCCAACTGCTGTCAGTGCTGTTCTAGCTATTTTGCGAGTATTGTACCAACATGGCGAATTGGGCGAATGAAAATCGACATAATTGTCTAAAAAACAGATCTTTCGAATTTGTGGCTGCCACTCGTCGACGTTAATACTTAATACGGGCAACTGTGCAGTGTGTCGCAAAAGCAGTGACGGTACGTCATAGATATATTTTAGATATTGTCATCCCAACAAATAAAGAAAAAAAAACAAACAAACTAAGGTTATAATAAAACCAAGAGAAAAATTTGTTAAAAAGTGAAAACGCATTGCCGTCTTGACTATACTCAAATAACATTTAATTCTCTTAAAGGAGTTTCGTTGGTTGCGCTATCGGATTTCTTAGGATTTTCATTTTTTTCAGTTTCTTTTTCTATATTTCCAACGATCGTAACTTTCCACTTTTGTGACTGCGTCTTTACTGATCCCTCTGTGGAGTAAACTTGTTCTACTTCAACAAATTTCGTTAGGTCTTCTATTTTGACTTAGGCCAATCTAAAGCTAAGTTCTTCTAGGGGTTCTTGAAGCTGATGTATTTAGAGCATTCAGAATTTGCATTGTTATTCATTTGTGAGTTTCATTTTTCTTTGCTTCTTCTATTGAGGATGTTAAGGGGTTACATGGGTTTATTCGGGGAAAAAAGTTTCTATTTCAAATAAAAACTATTTTATTTTTTATATAAAAATTATATTATTTAATATAAAAAATAAAATAGTTTATTCAAATTTTACTGTCTTAAAATGTATATCTTCATTTTAAAAAGAATTTCTGAGGAAAATAATCAAAACTTCGCTATTGAGACGTCATCTCCGGTGATCCATCGGAAAAAAGGTGATTCCGCGTTGACAGTAGAACTCATGACAGGATCAAATGAAGTGAAAAAAACAAAATTCTTGCTTTAGTTAAGACCATAAAATAGAATTTGGACGAAATAAAAACAAAAATACTGAAAATTAGATTTTTGGCAGACCTTTTTACAAAAAAAAAAAAAAAAAAAATTTTTTTTTTTTTTAAATTGTTGTGATTGGAAAAAAAATTCTTCCTCCAAGTCCTCGTGAATTGTATCTCGAAGACCTGTGTAAAATTTCATCAAGATCGGTTGAGTAATATTCGAGAACTTTTTACAACCGACTTTGAAAACACAGTTTCGAGAAAAACGAGTTTATAGTTTGGATAACCTCAAATAAACCTCGTGATTCAATTGAGTGCGCACCTTCCCAAGGCTGTGTCTCAGAAACTTTTATTCTGAATAACTTAAAAATTATCCCAGACACCACAACAGCGAGGAAATACTGTGAGGAGATTCAACGTTGAACGGCTACAAGCGCAACAAACCGCCAGAATTTTTGTCGATCGCGTATCCCTCAACCTCTCGAGAAGTCCTGTGCTGCCAACATCAAGTGCTGAAGACCAGTGGCATCGATGCCAAGAAGCCATCAGAAGCGCCGCAACTGATGTGCTTGGTTTCACCAAACCACCCCCACGAAACCCCTGGTTCGATGAAGAGTGCCGGCAAGCGCATGCAGCAAAACAACGTGCCTACGAAGCGGCGCTGCACAGAAGGACGAGAGCGGCTCGTGAGCTCTACGAGCAAAAAGGGGGGGAAGAACACCGGCTTCTCCGGAAGAAAAAGAAAGAGCATGAGAAGCGCGCGATCGAGGAAATAGAGAGGTAGTACTCCAGGAACAATGTTAGGAAGTTTTACCAAAAGGTAAAAAGAACGTGTCAACGCAACTTTACCCGAGCAGATACCTGTAGAGACGAACAAGGAAACCTAATAGTGGAAACACAGTCGGTGCTGAGGATATGGAAAAACCATTTCTGCAGACTGTTAAACGGCGATGACGACACAAATTCCGCTGTCAGGCAGAATGAACCATTCAACATGGGTGATGAAAGCATACCTGCCAAACTCGTCAGATTGTGCAGGATGACGATGGAGAACTCTCGCTGCTCCATTAAGGTCGGAAACAATCTCACCGAGACCTTTGATGTCAAAAAAGGATTTAGACAAGGCGATGCGCTGTCATGTAACTTCTTCAACATCATACTTGAGAGAATTGTGCGAAACTCGCAAGCCAACACCAGGGCACAATTTTCCAAAAGTCTGTGCAACTACTTGCTTACGCCGACGACATCGACATCATTGACAGATCACAGCGAGCTGTTACTGGTGCGTTTGCAAGTATCAGTACAGAGGCGGCAAAAATGGGTTTAGAAGTGAATGAGGGCAAAATGAAATATATGCTGTCAACAAGAAAGGACGCACAACATCGATGAATCGGACAGAACGTCACGATAGAGAGCTATAACTTCGAGGGAGGTCGGGACTTTATCTACCTCGGCTCCGCTATTAACTCTGACAATGACATATCGTCAGAAATCAAGCGAAGAATTACACTTGCCAATCGCTGTTACTTTGGCCTAAGGAGGCAATTCATTAGTAAGGCCTTGTCGAGAAACACCAAAGAGACTCTATATAAGACCCTCATCATCCCAGTCCTGCTGTATGGCGCAGAAGCATGGACGTTATCAAAGGCGGATGAAGATCTCCTTGGTCGTTTCGAACGCAAAATTCTTCGAGTGATTTTCGGTCCCGTTTGCGTTGACGGGCTTTGGAGGAGGAGATTTAACAGCGAACTCTACGAGCTGTACAGCGACATCGACCTGGTCAGAAAAATACGAATTAGTCGTCTAAGATGGCTGGGACATGTAGAGCGAATGGACACCAACGCTCCGGCCCGAAGAGTCTTCGAATCCAACCCGGAGGGACAACGCAGTAGAGGAAGACCTCAACCAACTTGGAGTGCGCAACTGGAGGCAGTTAGCCAAAGATCGTGCTAACTGGAGAGGCGTATTGGTTGAGGCCCAGGCCCCCCCCCCCCGACTGTAGCGCCACCTAAACAAACAAACAAACAAACAACAACAACTTAAAAATTAAGGGTAATATTTTTGAGATGTTGTAAAAATTAATAAGACAATAAAAAAATCGATTTTTTGAATCTATGAACCCCATGAAACCCCTTAAGGAGGTTATTCAAACATGTTTGCCAAGTCGTGTAAACCTTTAAAAAATTTCGCCAGAGTTTCTTTCTAAATTGTTATTGTTCAATAACTGCGTGAACAAGCAACCTAAGAGTAAGAGGTACTGGAAAATCATTATGTCTACCCTAGAAGTTTTGCATCCGTACGTCATTGCGCAAAAGTTGTCACCCTATGTTCGGTCAGATCAGGCAGACTTGCCGTTCAGTGCAAATCCAACCAAGACGAGAGATTGGGCATCGTCGCTCATGATGATTTCCGATAAAAATTCCTTACGAGTATCGCTATTCATGTCTAGTTGACGTGTATTTTGTATGAATGTTTACTTCACAAATATCAAATCTAATACAGCATCTTCCGATAGGGTGATAAGATTTGCGCCACTTTGTACATAAGGTCTAACCATTTAACTTTGACTACAAGTCACAAGTCCCTCATTTGATATATAGGTAAGTCTCAAAGAATACAAAACTCAACGTAGACTTTTGTCCCGTTTTCAATTGTTTTTTTTTTCGTATCTGCATAGAAGTGCCAAATTTAAGCTTCACACTAGTTTTGATAGGAAACTTAACAAACACGGGGAACAACTCAATTAAATTTGTATTTCAAACGAACCCGCTCTGTCACTGCCGACAGAAGCTCGCAGCAGAATGTCTTGCGAATTCCAAGATGATTTAATTATTATCTATATGTCGCTTAAGTTAACTTCTTACAAAACACTTTCCGCCAATTTGTCATCAATAAATCCGTCTAAGTCTCTATACTGGAAAAATGGTGACGTTGTTTGAATAAATAATTTTTCCATTTGATTCCGATAAGTCCTTTAATTAAATTCCTATGCGTGGTGGTATTTTCATTTAAATATCTCAAGTTCCATGCAGGCATCTTGCACGTACTTACCCAACCTAACGCAACGCAACCCACCTATGGCATAGAACTTTCCATGGCAGTAGTGAAAGAGGACGATGTATAGTTATAAAGTTCATCTTACTCCAAGGACAATATTGACGTTTTCTAGCTAACGTTGTGTTTTTTATTCTCATTAAATTGTTCGGCATTGGAATTCTCTTCATCGTCACCCACGTGCAATCGCTTATTGCAAACTGATGTGGATAATACAAACTAGTGCTAAGGGCAACAGGATATAGGTCGAAGGATGTGGGGAGTTAAATCGTTCTTATATGCTTCCGTTATGAAAATTCTGACATTTGTCAGAAATTATCGAGAAAGAGTGTTGAAACTTGAAGTATTTAAATAGTAACCTCCCACGGTCGGAACAGAGAAACGTTCACTATATACCTAGTGCGCTTTTCTCTCGGCTCGGCGTAGGGTACTCCAATCCCACACTAATGTAGCTAATTATTCAAAAGCAATCTACTGAGAGTCTGATAAACGTCAATTGAAATTTTGTCGTCAATGTGTGCAGTATTTCAAGTCAGTCAGTCATGGCTGTATCCGCATATAAACAAATTCCAGTCCTCTCACCGAAAATACAACTTGGCTTAAGGCAAACTTCATCCAATTTCAAACAATTTCCGAAACACTCCACTCCAACTCCACTCAGCTTTACAATCGAAAGTTGAAGTTTTTTTTTTTCGTCTTCTTCTTGTTATGAAAACACTTCAATGCTCTTATATAAGATTCAATCCTCTTACCAAATTCACTTGCTTGAGTCAAAGTGACTTTCCAAGTAATTTCTATGTCAGAGCTTGTACGAGTACTTGCCAATATTTTCGCCTACAGGTGCAAGCTCAAGCATTAAATCCAAAAAAAAAAAATAAACGATTAAGAGATAGATTTCTTTTTTTCTTCACATTAAATAAATTAATTTAATAATATTCAACAAAATAAATAAAAATTATCAACAGTCAATTATGTATCTACATCTAAAATGGTAATTAAACAACATCTACTACTACACCGTCTCGTACACTCTGATTAGATTGTCTGTAATGTAGTTCTCCTGTGAAGACTGCTCCCCTGTGGTGCTACTCTGAGCTTGTTGCGTCGCCGAATCCACATCTTCATTATCTTCGGTGTCATCCAAGTCCTCATAGTATTCAACTTCGCTATTAGTTGTATTATATTCATGCTCATTGTTTTGACCGTCACCACTTTCCACTTCACTATCGAAATTCGTTTCATCGTCGTCGTCGTTGTCTTCCTTCTCTTCTTCCTCCTCGCCACTGGTTTCTTTTTGTCCAGCATCGTGGCTGCTTTCTTCTTGATTTTCCTCTTCTTCTTCTTCGTCATCGTCGCCGTAATAGTCATCCTCCTCCTCGCCCCCGCCATTCTGGGATTTATCAATCTCTGTGGTACGTGGTAATACCGGGTTTCCCATCTTATCCAGATACTGTATGCCATCTAGTCCCATGGATAAGCAGTTAAAGTGCAGCTCCATAGCATCGGTTGTATGAAGTCGCATAACAAAGTCCATGCACATGTGCAAATTGTCACCCTTTAGGCCAACGTCTGTCATTTGGATGCATGCCGCCATGGGAAGAGGCATCATGATCGGTATACATATGGGTGAGGGATTACGGGCTGAGATGCCGTACTTAGCACGGCTCACCTCGTTCAGGAATACGTCCAGTAGAGCTTCTTCCTTTTCTGGTACGAATGTTATGTTTGCGCACACTGAAATGAAAGTTAAATTTGAAAATTATTCCAAATGATAATTTTTTGGGAATAAACTGCTGCCAATGACACAGAAGTCAATTGGAAGTTGTAATTTTTAAATTGAAAGTGTTACATTTTTAAAAAAATATTATGATGGATCGAAAGACCTAGCTATATTTTATGACACATTTCTTCCGCAAAATAAATGTGTGTATTTTTGTTGACTAAAAGTTTGGATATTTTAATAAAATTGGGTCTTTTAACAAGTGCACTGTTCTCCAGAATGCAGAAAACCACAAACATTTACTCAAAGTCCTAAAGAGTTAATCGCATAAATTGCAGTTAAATAAATGCTGGTAAGAGCTTAACTGAGAGATAAATGGTGAAAGGAAGTTTTAAGTAAAAGTCTTTAGTAGGTCAGTTCATATTAGAACCTCATATTATAGGTACCTGCAGTACCTACTCGAACGATTCCATTATTTGCATTACTATTTTGAAGTCTACAGTGAAAACCAATTTAAAGCCGTCAGAAAACTTAAAGTCAAAAAATATTCTACGCTTTTGAATTACTTTCATCCTTTAAGTCTCTTGAAAGCTTTTTATGTATTGAAGTTGGTTGACTGCCAAAAGTGTTTTTACTTTTATGGAGCATTTAATGTCTGTTTACTGCTTTACAGTCGAAAGTCTTGGCTCTAGGATATAAGGCCTAAAAAAAAAAGCCCCAAAATAAAAATGAATTAAGCACCCAAAATTGGGTCTTTATTGGGCATGCTGCCCCCCATATTTCATTCCTTAACTATTAAATCAACCACGAAACCGTTAAGAATTTTAAAAACGGAATAAAGCCCGGCGGCCCTTATTTCGCAGTAGTCATTGAACCGACAGATACGTTGCGATAGTATTACACGACTGCGTCATACGAAACTTTCTCGATACACGAGATGCGTTTTTGAATCGCAAAATGAATCGAAAATTAATGGTGAGAAATTTATTTAAATCACTTTTCAGGTTTTGGAAAATTTGATTTTTTCAAAAACGGCACCTACGATTTTGATGTAATTTCGCACATTGGACACTTTCAACATAATTGTTGAAAATACAAAAAATTATCATAATCATTAGAGCCGTTTTTGAGAAAACGAATTTATTTTAAATTTAAGAAAATCGTTATATGAAAAAAAAATTATTTCAAAAATCGAAGTATGCAAGTCTGTTCATTTTCATAGTAAAAAGAATTTTTTTTAAATTCCCTTTATTAGTTTTCGAGATATTGTCAGTTTTATAAACGTTAATCAATTTTTTTTTTCCAAAAACTGTGTATGCAGAATTTTTGACCCCCTCCTAAGCATCCTTTGTACAAAAAAAGACCGAAATCCTTGCAACCAATTTTGAGACAAATAGTGATAAGTGTTTGTATGGCAGGTACCGTTATTTCAAAAGATAAAGCAAAAAAAAAAGATGCCCGAGATGTGACCCCAAGAACCTTATATACGAACTTTGAAGCAAATCCGTCGAACCGTTTCGCCATACGACGCCCGGACAGACAGACAGACAGACCAACGGACGGCTTGGCGGACCCACTTTTTTGGACTTCTCTATAGTCGTAATATAATCCCTCACACTCAGTTCAAGTTCGAAATTTCCGCACGATCGCAATAACTTCCTCTTTAGTATACTTACGTTTACCTTCGAGAAAGTTAAAAATATTGAAATACAAAAATGAAATAAGACCCCAAAAGAACGAAACAAGTCCCCAAAAGAGCCAAAGAAATTCCCAATTTTAAAAACAAAGTTGTTGTTGTTTCGCGTTTATATTCCATTTCGTTTTTATTACTAAAATATACACTCCCATACACAATATGGGGTACTAATGAATTAGTCCTTACAAATCTATGATGCAAGTTTAGTGATGAAACCAAGGGGTTACATTTTGACACAACTCTGAAGGTCAGACATATATTGACATCTATTGGAATGCTTATTCATTTTAGAATCAGAATTTATTTCTTAGCATATCAGCTAATAGAACATAGTTTTCTTGAGCGTGTTGGCTTAGTGGTTAAGTGCTCCAGACCCAGTACCATCTAAAGTTTTATTGTCAACCCATGGGAGGCTGTTCAAAAAATTTCCTTTTATTTAATTTCGTTTCAAAAATTATAGCTTCGCACACATAATGGTTGGTAAATCTAGGGCTTATGTCCAGTATGGGCCATTTGTGCCAAAAATTTATACTATTATTTAGTAAAAGTGGGCGTGGCAATGAACCAGATAGCCAGTATAATTTTTTATACATCCATTTCGTTACCTAATAAATGTGGCCTAAGGCGGAGAACGGCTTAATAAATGAGGCCTATAGCGTTTGGCTATAATTATGTTAATAATAGATAGAGTATAGTAATGGTTAATTTTCTCTTTACATAATTCCTTAGAAAGTTTTGCGCCACCTTAGCTCGATCACATTATTGTTGGGTTTTATGATTAAAGTAGACCCTTCTATGGATGCGAACTTAACTTTTGGGGAT
The DNA here is from genome assembly GCA_963576555.1 of Ferdinandea cuprea. Lineage (NCBI taxonomy): Eukaryota > Metazoa > Arthropoda > Insecta > Diptera > Syrphidae > Ferdinandea > Ferdinandea cuprea. The sequence goes on along the minus strand of OY754958.1, from coordinate 149,514,005 downwards.
TTGTTGCACGTTTGAATAGTTTCCTGAGTGTGAAATTCTCTAAATCTAGTAAGGATTATTATTTAAATTTTTAAGCTCATCTCAGGCCTTAGAGATAAGAACCGATTATAGCCCTTTTCCAAATTTTCCGTTTTAACCGTTCTTTGGCCTGAAAGATGCTGGTAAACACCTGCACCAGCTTTTTCATATATGTATGTACAAAGGGTGCAACCGGTTATGTTCAATTATTTTTTATATAATGATAAATTGACATATTAATGTTTTATGTCGAATTTTTTAGAGGGCTTTCTTTTTTAGTTATAGAGGATTAACGGAAAGTTGTAATTTGGTGTACTCTAACGCACAATAATGCAAATAACTCCTCAAGTAGTTGCATCCAAAACTTCCTGTTGGAGTTTGTTTTTAGAAGAAATAATTTTACTTGTAACTTAAATCATATCATTTCAGTTTTCAGGTATTAAATTTTAAGTCCACTTGCTATTTATTTATACATGCTAATTCGTAAAAAAAGCACCCACTTTTATTTACTTTATTTTATAAACTTATACAAATAATGAAGAAAAATTTTTACAAAAGTTTGATAATTAGAAAAAGCGAGTTCAAAAAGAAATGCGATTTTAATAAAATATTGTAGAATTAACAATAAAAGGAAATCACTTGTTTTTAAATAAATTTTCATTTTTGTGATCCCTAAAAATTCAAGCACCTTTTTGACCTTTTGTATACTAGGTGAGCCATCTAGTGGTTTCTTTTGAAATCATAGGTTATTTTGACAGCTGTTTCACGCTCGATATTGACAGAAATACCTCCGCGGAACGAAATAAGTCGCTTTACGCTTGAACAACGTTGGAAAATATTGAAAACTTATTTTCGAAGTTAGTGCTGTGTAGCCCAAACAAAGCGGTTTTTGAAAAGAAGTTTTGGTTCCTTGAAATGAAGTACCCTTCGCGCCTGCTTTTCGCACGTTTGTGCAAAAAGTTCATGGGACTGGTATGCTAGTGGACAACGCTCATGGTCATGAGAATGTTTCTGTCGTATCCGAGAGTGTGCGGAGTGTGCGGAGTGGTGGCAACAATGGACCATTTGCCTTCAAAAAAGAGGCTGGGAACAATGTTTAGGTCAACGGTGGGCGTTACCGAACCATGTTAACCGACTTATTTTTATTGAAATTGATGACATGGATTTGGTCGAAATCTAGTTCATGCACGATGGCGATCCATGCCACAATCGATCTTTTGTTAACAGGCATCTTGCCGATGTCAATTGGGGGCTGCGATTTGACCCTTCGGACATTTTTTTTTTGTGTAAAACGATGAAGGAACGATGATATGGCAACAATCCGGAAAAGATTCAAGTATTTAAGGCCACTATTATCGAAGTAATCCGTGAGCTACAGTCCGAAACCATCAACAAGGTCTTTCAAAATTGGATTGACAGAATGCCCTACTGCGACGAAGCCAGCTGAGGCAGCCACTTGAACGACGGTGTGTAGTTGTGTTCCATTAATGGGAATGTTTGCTCTTACTAATAAAACCTTAAACCATTTTTTTAAGTGCTGCATGATGTAAAATTTTAAAATTTATAATTGTCATTTGCCAAAGCACTTCGACCACATAATTAATCTCGGCCACGTCAAGGAAAAAAAAAGTGCACCAGCAAAGAGGATATTCGAGTCCTATCCCCCAGGTTTCAAGACCGAACCCTCGTTTTATAGAGCAATCCATTGAGGACCACGCTGTCCACCCCTATGAAAAAACATAATTGTTGATTGCAGTTACTGCGACGTAGTTAAAGACTTAATCTACCGCAGGCTGTAGGGCTATTACAAATTGGTTAAACACTCACTACTTACCCTTACGAACCACTAAAGTTAGGCTATTAAAAAACGTACCCTGCCTGTTCTGCTTCTCATCTTTGAGTCATTACCGAAAGGGGTAAAAATTCTCGTCCCGTGTGCTACGAAAGTGAGTGAGATGTACCAAGATGTAAATGCCCAAGCCCCGGGTATCGGTCGGTCTTTCTTATCATTTTAAAAACAAAGCCGTTTCAGATGTCCAAGCGCTTGCTCTATATGACTGTGTTGCCCAAAACCAAAATATGAATTAACGCAAAAAAAAAAAATAATAATAACGTTGCGCGATTATTCACACTGCAATTTTGAATGAATGATGAATGAATATTTAGCCAAAATTGATTTATATTTGGCCTATTGTTCATTTCAACTTGTGGGTAAATTCGTAGTTTTTTGGGGCCTTCCTTCCTTCATTTTGAATAACTATTCCATTATCTTGGGCGATTGTTAATTTTTTTGGCTTTGGGTTATTGTTCGCACAGCCGCTCCTTTTAATTGGAAGAATCTTGCTTAAAATTGCAGAGGACGGAAGCCTGTCATGTCTCAGGCAGAGACTCTTCATGGCTCAGTTGTCCGTTCATTGAAGTAATTAATTTCAATTGGAATTTTGTGACTTCAGGCCATGAGCAGTAAATGAGCACGTACATAACGTACAAGACAAAAGATTTAATTATCAAATTTAGAAAGAAATCAAACCCATCTTGGAGTAAATTTTACGCGATTTGAAATCCATTGCTGTGTATCCATTGATTTTAGTGTAGACATAGGTGGCCACAAGGTGGCCTGTCGCTTGTCGATTATGCCAATTTTTGCACCCTGGGCCCTATTCGGATCACCTACCTTATTTCAAAACTATCTAACTTTACTTAACATCCGTTAACAGTTTCTGTCTGAAACATGGCAAGTTCCAACTTAAAAACATCGCAGCAGTGTCAAACGTTTGAATATTTTCTCAAAAATCCAATCTTTGAATTTTGCAGACTTTGTGCCAAAATGAGCCTTTTTATTTAGAAGAAAAATTAAATGATATTATTTTTAGTTATGTCGAACTAACAATCTGCATAGTTCATGGAATCACACAAGGTTTCCAGCATTTAAAACCAGCTTTTAGATTTGATTTCCCAACTAAAAGTTTAAAATACTTTTTTAAGAAGTTACCTACACTTACAAATTGGAAATGTAAATATTGAAGGCCAATAGCATCAATTGGTGTTCAAAAAATAAATATTGGGCGTAAACGGTCCATACAGGACCCAAAGCCTAGCTTCTCCAACCACTGTGTCTGCGAAGATATATTTTTTGACACAAATGGAAGGGACCAACAGTTTAATGCCGATTCCGAACGGCAATTAATTTTTGAGAAGCTTGCGAAGCAGCGAATAAAAACTTTCAGGTGGTACAGGTCGGGATTTGAACCAGCGACCTCTCGCTTAGTGGTCCAACGCACTTAACCACTAAGCCGCTGCACCCACAATTGGTGTTAAAGACCAATCCTAGGTGTTCAAGACCAATCTTAAACCGTGTAATGTGATTGTAAATTTATGAGTTTCTTTCTAATGAATTTAACTTTTTATCAGATCACTGCTGAACCAGTTTGGGAAAGATCGGAAAACCTTGTTAAAACTCTTTTTATATAAAAATATGTCATTCTACTAAATGTAATGTAATCAGTTTAAAAAATCACTGAACAGATATGGATTCTTTTGGTTTACTGGAATAAAAAGTCCTGGTGGAAACACCTCTTAGCCATTTCCTTTTGTAAGTTACTCAACCTCACTCAACTAACCTTAAGTAAGGACTTATTTCCACTTAACTCTTGAATGAACCCATTTTTAACTTGAGCTTAAAAATTCAAATATTCTTAAGCTAAGTTAGTTTAAGTCCTTAGCAGATTATTTGCCCAAAACCATCCAACATAGATTCTAATTCCATCTCTCACTTAACCGATATTCTCAGTTTGATTTCACTTTCACTACAATATTCAACTGCTCAAGAACCTACACACTGCACAATTTAGGTGTCAATTTAATTCTCTCACTCGCCGCTCTGTGTCCCATATACCCACCTACATATCATCAGAGAAATTTTCAACACTTCCACATTTAAAACGAACATTTACACCATAAACACACCATATAGCTAGCTATCACCTACTTTTCTGATTAAAGTCGTACTCTCGAATTTGTAATCCTGCACAGCAGCCACATTTTAATCCTTTGCACGTACATGGCTGACCCAGTTTGGAGAAGATCGGTATATTTGTCAATCGTATACTTCGACCGCGTTGCACCGATACAGTAGGAGGAAGAATTATCTGTTTGGTCGACAGATCGTAAAACACCAAACCACTTTGGTACCACCGACATTCGACAAAGACGACAATACAAACACCAATTATCACGATCCCAGACGGCAGCCTTGGTAAGTGCATTCTTTTATTTTTTTTTTTTATTATTATTTTGACACGAGTTACATGAAAGAAAACAATGAAACACCTTATGCGCACCGACCCGAACGCGTTGAAAGTAAATTATCTATTAACCGCTACTGCAAGGTATCCGTAAGTTTAAAAGTAAAACCGAAGCGGAACCCACTAATCCCCTTTGGCAGTGGTATACAACTGCGATGTGTTTTAACCAAAAAATCAAAAGAGAGATGGCATTGGCACTGGCACTAGCACTTTGCTGCAGCGATGACAGGTAATGATCTTCAACTTCGTCGTGGTATAACATAGCTCTACTCGACATTGGAGCGACGTACGTACCATTTGGCTGCGGCCTAATCCGCGGATCAATATTTTTTTACTTTTATTTTGCCGTCCGATTAATCCGCAGGTGCTGGCCAAGTGAATTGTACACATGTAGGCAGGGTGACCGCGGCAGCACACGACGGCATATAGCCAAGACAATAACTTACTCAGTGCACGTTGCAAATTGAGTGTTGTTGAAGAAAGATTTTTTGTAAAGCGAATTTCTATAGATTTTCGCTTATTATACTTCTCGGTTAATGTGTTAGCAGTAGCACTTAAAAATCAAATTGAACTACTAAGAGGACATAATAGGTGCATCGAAATAGGTACGTATACGCTAGAGTGAACACTCTAATGAAAGTTGTAGCTGTGGTGTTTTTGAAAATCATTTGAAATAAAAGAAGAAACCGTGCCTGGAAATGTCTCAAGGCCATGTTGAGAGTGCTTTGGTAAGAGGTTTGCATCTAACTAATAAGATGTGGATAACTTTTTATAGTGTTTTAGTGAGCTGTTGAAAATCAAAGAGGTTAATTCTGTTGTGTCCCTATAGCTTGCAGCGGAATGCATGCATTTATGAGGTAGTATCGCTGAATTTGTAAACTTTTTTTATTTTAAGGTTGAAATCCTTTTGATAACCACCTAAAGATTCTTACTGCCTGATAACTTTTGCGACAAAGTAAAAGTTCATCAAATTAAAGGTTTGCGTTATTTTCGTAATTTCGTTCCATTCAAAGATTCATAATGTTTTATTCGTTATTATTGGAAGTTATTATGAGGATTATATGCATATCAAAAATATCTGCAGGCCTCCCAAGGCATTTATACATACAGGGTATTTTTTTAGAGGTATAGAACTTCGAATTAAAATAAAACACAAGAAAATTATTTTAATGTCCATCAATTTTATGCCATTAATGTTCAAATATGATTTCGGGCATGTGGCCGCCGCGGCTGGTTCGAATAAAGACAAGTCTAGAGGTCAAATTTTACACCACTTTTTCAAGCAATTGGGGCTGTATGTCGGCAATAACGCCGCGAATGTTGGCTTACAAGTTTGTTGGCGTAGGCGAGAGACTTCACATATCCCCAAAGAAAATAATCCAATGGTGTCAAATCACACGATCTTCATCGAATGTTTCCTTCAATGAATCGATTGTGACGTGCGCTGTGTGGCATGTAGCGCCGTCTTGTTGGAACCACATCTCATCCACATTCATGCCATCAAATTCGGGTAACTGACTCTGCAGCATCATTTCGGAAGAAGTATGGCCCAATGACTCCACCAGCCCATAAAGCACACCAAACAGTCAGTTTTTGTGGATGTAATGGCGTTTCAAGGGTCTCATGTGGATTCACTTCACTCCAAATGCGGCAATTTTGCTTGTTGACGTAGCCATTTAACCCAAAATGAGCCTCATCACTGAACAAAATTTTGCAATGAAAATCAGCATCGATATCAATCTCATTTTCGGCCCATTCACCATTGTTGTTCATTTGTCAACCTGTTCATGATGAAATGGCAAATCAAACTGAACATAAATGAAACGAAAAACCAACCTCTAAAAAAAACACTCTTTATAAAAACTTAACCTTTTCTTTAGGGTAATAAGGAAAGTATTTATATATCTAATCAGCATCAAAATGTTTGGCAATTAAACAATATCAGTCCGCCCATCACTGGTTAAGAAGCCTTAAGTTGAAACTAGAAAGCTGAAGTTTGGAACGTATAAAATACTTTTCAGTGAGCGATATAAGCTATCACAAATCCTACACCCGGTTCATACCAAAACATTTTCGAAGTATTGTATCGGTATCTTTAAAAATATTCAATACTTGTGCCTTATATTGCAACGGTTTTCCTGCAACTATTAAATATTTAATCGATGTTCAGGACTGTGGATCAAACTAACTCTAGTTGGTACAGTTCGGTCTAACAAACACGAGCTGCCAAAACTATTTGCATCGACTAAAGGGTCTACAAAATTATATCTGCTGCTTCTCAGATAAATTATTACTCGTTAGCTACTCCACCTTTACAACATACATATGTTCTGCTGATGTCGACTGACCCTGTTGCTGAGCCGATAAATGCTCGAAAACTCTTAGAACAAAAATTATATTCCGTCACGAATGGGAAACAGCGAAATATTTCATAAACAAACAAATGTTTCTCAAATGTTTATTAAATATGTTATATAAATATAATAGGTTCTTTTGAGGATTAATGATTGTTATGTTTAAAAATATTATGTGTTCATTTCGAGAAATTTCTCTGAAAACGAAAAAAAAAATGTATAACAAAACATTTAGACTTTGATTTTGTCCGAGCCTTTTCCTTAAGAGCGTTTTTGGTCGATATTCTGTGTTGTTTTCGATATATTTTAACGACATTTTCCTGGGGCGGAGATAATCCAAACATATTTTAAATTATTCCTCAAGTATTCAATGATTTTAACCCTTAATATCTCACTGGTACCGCTAGGAACCAACCAAAAATAATTAAAACTTTGTTAAACGAATTTTTTCAAACTTTCTGCTACTTTAAAAATATTTCTTGATACGAGCGCCATCGTTTCCGCCGTTTCGCCATCGTTTGCGCACTTGAAAGCGAATTATTTGACTCGTCGTGACTCAGTAAGGTGTCACAACCTCGAAAAAAAACGTTTGCGAAATTGCAAAGTCGTAGAACAAAAGTTGTTGGGACAAAAAAAAATAAAAATCAGGCTATTAAGGGTTAAATTGTATTTATAATACATATGCCCCATCTTCATAAAAGGCATCAAGAAACATCTCAAACCCTTCTAAAACACACTAATCAGCTTGTACCAGTGTGCTTAGCAGCAGAGCAAATCGACCGTAGACCTACTTAGGCAAATTATGGAAAAGACCAACGAGTTTCAAGTCGAGACACGTCGTCTTTCAGCTTTAAAAGCCGCATTTGATAGCATTCATTGTTAGTTACTTGGCGTTAAGGGAAGATCAAATTTGAAACTAAAGGAACTTGAACGAAAGAGCGATCAACTACTTACGAAAGAACGAATTTGGACATTCCTTTCACTTGACGCGTTTTGTCAAAAATTCAGCTGTACATGAATCTTCGCCACGCCTACTTCTTTATTATTTCATAGGTGAGTTTTTTTTTGTCGGAGGTTGCTACTATCCGATGGAGCGCTCAGACACAACTACAGGTCCATTGTACTACCATTCAGACACCTTACATTAATGTACTTAGTTTTTCCGTCTTTCGAAGAAAACACGAGAAGAAGCTTCAGTGATAAAGAGTTTAGATGTTCGGCACTCACCATATCAGTCCCGAAGATCCGCCACCTGATGCGAGCATACGCCGGACAACTGCAGAGAAAGTGTTCTGCTGTGTCACCCTCCTCACCGTAAGCAGGACAGGTAGTGGTGTCGCTTAAGCCCAACCCATTTAAGTGTTTAGCAAAAGCTTGGTGGCCCGAAAGGACGCCTACAAGCAGCCTACAGTCGATTCTCCTCAGAGATAGACGAAAAGATGCTGACCGTTTGCAAATGTCCGGGCGCAGTAGTCCACCGCAATCGCGCCACCGAATTTTGTGTTCACGAGAAACCCAGGAATCGATAGAAGACATGACTAAAGATGTAGGCAGACCCAACACAGATTCGGGTCCTGAGAAAACTTCTTCTGAACCTTGCCTAGCAAGCTCATCCGAGATCTCATTTCCCTGGATGCCAGTGTGACCTGGTACCCAGACAAGATTCACTGTGTTCAGTCTTCCGACCAAATTCAGAGAAAGCTTAAGTTCTAGCACTAACTTGGACGAGGTAAGAGGGTTTAGAAGCGCTTTTAAATCCTTCTAGCCATCCACCTGTTGTTCACAATATAGCGCATAGCCATTAGGATGGCAAAAATCTCCGCTTGGAAAACAGATGCATTACACAAGGGGTAGTAAAGTCGTATATCATCGCGTTCCACAACGACTCCAGCGTCAGACCTGTCCGGTTTTGGAGCCATCCGTGAAAATACGATGGCATTCAATCCATGGTCCAGAGTCTGAACGAAGCCATTCCGTTACCTGTGGAAAGTTGACGTGGTAGCTTTTCTCAGAAGGATTTCTGGTGTCATTGCATCAGACGGCATATCCATAAGACAGGGGTCAAAGGATAAGGAAGCACGAGTTGGGACAGACCAGTAAAGATTCTTCTTCTCGTAAAGAGAACTACCGTGATTTTAAGAGGATGCACTGAAAGCCCATTTCTAGTGAACCAAACATCGATCAAATCCAGGGATCTCTGCGCTTGAGGGCAGACAGCCCCTAGTCATAGATGAGTTAGCCATCCTATGAAAATGTGCAATTTTTCGTTTATAAATCCTCAAAAATTCCTCAACAAAAGTCCATTATAAAATGTTGGGTATATTTTTTGGAAATATTTATAAAAAACGGAGTATGTTGTTTTTCTTGGTCCAAAATTCAGAAACCGCAAAAGATCATCAGATCGGCTCCGCTATCTGATGATATGAGCATTACCAATTTCCATGCTAGTCTTAAAGTGACTGGTCGCAATAAGGCTACTCCCATGCAGATTCGGCCGAATTCGGGATCCCGCCAAAACGGATACAGCTGTGTCGTGTGACAACTTAGTAGGTTATTGGCAAAGAACTACCCCAGGAACCGCTGATACTTAATTGTATCTAAGCTCCTCACTTGAACGTCAAAGTGCATACTCTAAAGACCCCTTTTACTGTCAGTTCTGCTAACGGCGCCTAGGAGCAGAGAGGGAAAGTTAATATCGGGCTCTTTCGAAGGAAAAAATGTTCCCCGGATTTTGGGTCGCGTGTGCGAGTGGATGCGAATGGAGGAAATCGCTAACTCCATGAGCCGTACCAAGGTGTGGATCTACTCCTAAAAGCCTAGACAATTTGGCTCGACTACATCGTGCGAATAGTGTTCAAGCCATCTTCGTCGGCAGAGCGCTTGGTCTACAAAGGGAAAAAAAATATAAATTAACTAATTGCTTTGATTCACAAGAGAGGAGACCCAAGAAATATAGATAAATTTCTGAGCAGCTTTACATTGAGTTAAAAAACAGAATCTGTAGAGACCTGTTAAACAGACTCATCCCTAGTTTTGGCATCTCTACCAAATTCTTCGTAAGCAAGCCACTACCTTAGAGGTGACTGGTCTTGGATAATACGAAAACGTCTAAATACTTAAGGGAGTGAGGAATATATTTTCCCGTACTTCCTATTAAGAAAATACTCTTAATAGGAAATGACTCTAGGTCATTTGGAGTCTGATTTGAATAAAACTGAGATTAAATTTTATACATTTTTGATAGTTTTTCTTTTATATACTGCAAATTCTAAAAGACTGCCAAATTTAAAGATCCTGTCATGTTTGGAAAGCTTTATGAGTAAGTGAGGTAGCTATATTTTGTATCTCTAACTCAGAAATTACTCAGGTAATCAATAAAATCTTAAAATTGTATGTTTCTATCTAGCTGTTAGGGAAGTAATGGTCTGAGCTGGTTCCTGTAGGGAAGCTTAAAATAGTCCTGTCATTCTTTTCTTAGCTTACCTCAGTTTCATAAGCTCCGCTTAAAGTTATTTCAAGTAGTATTCATCGCACAACTCTAGCCCAACAAAAAGTATTCCTTTTGAATTATCAACTTCATCCAATCATATTCAATGATAGATAGTCTCTTTTATTTTCGAAGCGAAAGCAAACATGTACATAGCTGCTCATCTCTCTTTAACATTTAAGTTCTATTAAATTTATTCAATTTATTCATAGTATGGAAAACGGCTTTTCAATTTTGCTAAACATGCTTTCATTCGAGTTGGATTTATTGAAACTCCACAATTTGATTGTCCCACGCAATTTCAAATTATTAAGATCATCAAAGATCACGCAACTATCATGCGCCTTATCTGCAACAACATCTAAACTATGTACATCGGCTCCATCAAAACTTCCAATCAGCTTACTCAGTCGCTTATTCATAGACCAAAATTAAATAAAAAAAAAAACACGACAGTGCAATAATTTGCTTTCTGTGAATTTTCCCGCAAAAATTTTCACTTTTCACCTGGAGGCTGAAGCCAAAGACATTACAATGAATATATTGGCCATTGTTCGTCGTTCACTCTGTAGAGTGAGTGCTAGCCATTGCGCACGGTGTGATCCGTGCACGTTTGCTGTAGTTCCAATCTGGTGGTGCTTAGTAAAGAAAAATTGTTCGTGACATCGCACTTGGCACATGACTGGTTGCCACTCAAACCGCATGCAATGCATTGCACGGTGAATATTGTAATTGAAAATTATATTATTCATAAAATTATCTGCATTTACTGTAATGGGTAGTTAAATTGAGAGGGGCATTTTAAGATAGATCGCGAAAATATGGTTCGTTTTGTATATGTGAATTCATTGATAATTATATTTCAAATAATTGTTTAAATCATATCGCCACATGAATGCAAGAACCAGATAACTTGATTTTCGTAGTTTTGAGAAAACTGCAAATTACTTGCTCACCTGTTGGTCAGACTCCCTTTTTTACTTGAAAATACTGATAAAACAACACTAAATTTTTTTCTGCGGTACTGGCTTTATTTAAGTGTTGAAATTTGAAGTCCCTTAACTTTTTTATAAAGTTGGATTTTGAGAAAAAAATAGTTTTATAAAATAACAGACAGTTAACCACTTCTTGCACAAACTACTTTCAACGGATAGAATTTTAAAAGTTCATTTATCTACTTAATCGTATTGATTTAATTTTGTCTGTTTGCTTTATTATTTTCGTAAATAGTACAATTTAGATTTGATGTTCATTTGAAATATTTTGAATCAGAACCTAAATTAAAAAAAAAATTAACTGAAAATCAAATTTTGTAAAATAGAAATTGTTTTGATTTATTCGAATTCAAGATTTACAGAACCATCTTCAATTTTCAAATTTATTGCTTTCATTCGTCTTCTTGAGCTTTACCATCCGGTAAATTTTTGTAAAAAACAAAATTATCTAGACTCATTGCTGGAGGCTTCATTAAAAAAGGAGACATCAAGCCTTTGTATTTAGCACTTGTATTTAATATGGTGGCCTTCGGGGCAACAAGTATGGAGCTTTATGTTTGCAACCAATTGACTTCTTGAGGCCCTTTTCGAACAATCAACAGTTCTGAAAGTTTCAGTACTGAACGACTCCTTACATTCATATCTATATGGGCATTCTTTTTTTAACTTAAACCAGCACAGTTTCTTTGGATGTGTCGGCTTTTCTAATAGTGAGGTATTCGTCAACAAACCCTTTCCAATCAATTATATTTTCAGGGCATATATCGTGCACGATGTAGGGCTTATGTCGGTTTTTTCTTGACTCGCGAGCTATGGTTTTCCAGTCCCCAGGCCAAAAAGCCTTTCCAACACGCGTTGATTCTGTCCGGATCACTGAGTGCATTGAATCACATTCCATTTCACTGTGCCCCGACACCATACATTTTAAGTCTATCGTTTTTAAATTGTTGATTGCTTGCACTGCGTACATACACATAGCGAACACAAATTGGTTCAAATTTTGCCCATTACATCGATCGCTAAAGCACCTTCGTTCCTCAACTTCTTCTGGGAGACTTTTGAAATACTGAAAGAGGAGAGTTGCAGCTTCCCATACCACCTTGTCTTTCATGCCAGATATAGCATTCTCCTTGCTATGACGTTACGTCATAGATTGTAAAATTGTAGGTTGCTAATCTACGCTTATAAAAAAGTGCGTTGTTTGTCTGGTCACAAGGACAAAGTAGAAACTGCTGCCAATTAAAGTTGCAGCTGACAATCTTGTCTTTTTTTCTTATCATTTCGCGCTCCCTCTTTTTTTTATATGGGCCTCATGCTCATTAATATCTATTTGAGTCTTATTAGAGTTTTTCTCAAATGCAACACACAGTCTACATTGATCTTTTTTTGGACTGTGAAATCCTAGATTGAAGTTGTCCTTAAGAATCTTTCTGTACATTTCGAGTTTTGCGGATGGCTCGTTTTTTACTTCACAATGTTGCTGGTACATCCTGTGCATTGTAACAAGATTTAAAGAAGAGTCCAAATATTTTCGAGCAGTCCCTTTTCGGCAGTAATGAGACGGAACGCAAGGAAACTGGAAAGCTCTTGATATACTCCTTAATTCCTTTAATTAATACCGGATCGAGACTAGCACTTCTTCCTTTTCCTCTTCCATCGGACGGTGCTAAATTTTTATTCGACCTCTTTTGCATAGCGTATTCAATTGACCCTTTTTTATGCCTAATGTATTTAGAAACATTGTTTAACATACCTTAATTTTGTTTTTATTTACAGGAAGACAGAACTTCTACTGCCAGCTACTCAGTGTTTGAGTTGATAAAATCCCTCTGACGAGAGTAATCACCCAATTCATAGTAGGCTTTGAAAATAGAATTCCGATCTTGTTCGGAAATTGCTGACGAGCACTTGAACCTGCAACTAACGTTGCAAGCCGGCTTCATGGAAGCAGCAGGTATAGTCCTACCGTTAGTAGAAACGTAATCTTTTCGTTCGAGTCTTCTTTGTTTCCGTATATTTTTTTGCCATTGGCCACTCTGCCTTTTCTTCCTCCGCGGCTTGGATGCTACTTGAGGGAACTCCTGTATTAACACGTTATCAGCGTCCACGTGAGAAGATGAACTACTGTACCTAGAATTTGGGCGATATTCAGATTCATCTGGTGAAAAATCATCCTCATCTGTATTAAGCTCAACCTCTTGTTCAGCAACATATTGAACTACTAAACCATCACCAGCAACATCCGAATATACCACCATTGTTTCAAATATGCTGTCCTGCTCATCTCTTTCATCAAGCGCGTTTAAAGTATTCGGCTCTGTAAAAGAGGGCTTTATTCTTAGCGCAACTCAAATATAATTCACTTGTACTTACATACAACCATTATCTTGATTCTTTTGTAATGCTAGTTCAACAAGCTTCTTTCGCCTTGAGAAAGAGACAATTAGAAATTGAAAAATAAATACAACTGTACTAAACCAAACGTAAGTACAAAAAACAGAACGGGTGATCCAAGTAGAGATACTTTTTTCAATAGCCTTTTTTGACAGATCACGTGTGAGTCGTGTCATGCTGTCATGTTATTTTTGTTTAGTATTGTTTGGCATTTCATAATGGAAAGACTTACGCGTGAACAACGTTTACAAATTGTTCAACTTTATTATGAAAATTCACGTTCTGTGAGGAATGTGTTTCGTGCACTTCGCTCAACTTATGGTCAACATAATCGGGGCCTACTGAACGTTCTATTCGCAACACCATTACCCATTTTGAGACCCAGCATTCATTATTGGATAATATTCGACCGAATAGACCACGTCCAGCACGCTGTGAAGAAAATATAGCGGCCGTAGCTGAGAGTGTACACGAAGACCGTAGAGAGTCGATTCGGCGCCGTTCGCAGCAACTCGGACTGACGTATGGAACGACTTGGCGCATTTTACGTCAAGATCTTAAATTGAAAGCGTACAAAATACAGCTTGTGCAACAACTGAAGCCGCTCGACCTTCCCAAGCGACATCGCTTCGCTCTATGGGCTCTTGAAAAGTTCCAAGAAGATCCGACGTTTTCGAGGCAAATTTTGTTTAGCGATGAGGCCCATTTCTGGCTCAATGGGTATGTAAACAAACAAAATTGCCGCATTTGGGACGAAGAGCAACCTGAAGAGATTGAAGAACTGCCACTTCATCCAGAAAAAACAACGGTATGGTGTGGTTTGTGGGCCGGTGGAATCATCGGTCCATATTTCTTTAAAAATTATGCCGGTGCGAACGTAACCGTCAATGGCGACCGTTATCGTGCCATGATAACCGACTATTTGATGCCTGAAATTGAAGCTCGTGATCTCGGCGACATTTGGTTTCAGCAAGACGGCGCCACTTTCCACACATCGGATCAATCAATGGACTTATTGGGAGAACATTTCTGTGAGCACATAATTTCACGTTTCGGGCCGGTCGATTGGCCACCAAGATCGTGTGATATCACACCGTTAGACTTTTTCCTGTGGGGATATGTAAAGTCAAAAGCTTATGCCGCCAAACCCGCTTCGATTCAGGCCTTGGAGGAAAACATCACGCGTGTCATTCGCCAGTTACCAGTCGAAATGCTCGAACGAGTGATCGAAAATTGGACTCAAGGGATGGACCATCTGCGACGTAGCAACGGCCAACATTTGATAGACATAATCTTCAAAAAATAAATGCCAAAGAATGTTCTTTCAAATGATAATAAACATTCTCCATTAAATTTGAATTTTCTGTGTTTTTTTCTTTAAAAAAGTAGGGAACCTCGAAATGGATCACCCTTTAGGACAACTTACGGTAAATGCTGCAAACACTTAATTTAGGCATTCATTTTGGAGTTCAAATATATGAGGTATCTGCTTATTGCACACCAGATCGATACATAAAATCATGCAAAAAACAGCTATCTGAAGATATCTACTTCTTGCACTGAATTTTCATTGGCTGTTCTAGTGGTCTGTTTTTTTCAAATAGCTATTTATTGCAGATATTGCACAGATATCTCAAAAATGAAAAAAATCGAGTTAGCTGGTTTTTGCACTCAGGTCACCTGAGGTGGTCTTCAAAATGTAATATTTGTCTCATTCGTTCGGCGAACACAGGAGCACTGCTTTTCATATTAAGTCCGTGGAGAATAGAAAATAATAGCGAAGCACTTATCGCTCAATAAGTTGTTCCATACTCAGCTGTTCTGCAGCTATGGTGCACTTACTTGACGAAATAAGACAGGATTATGATAAAGGTTTTGTTTCAGTTTCAGGTAGATCAGCAAATCATGCGGTGGAAGCTTTAGAACAATCAATTTCAAATTTAGTACAAGGGCAGTGAAATTGAAGAGAAGTTTTCTTTTGCGGTAGATTTGAGATTCGGTGATCGCTGTTCATGTCTAAAGAAACTCAAAAAAGGTCTGCCACATGGCTCAATTTTGGGACCCATACCTTTTTGGATGTTTATAAATGATCTTCCAAATGCTTGTAAACATGCAAACATTGTCAACTTCATTTGGCAAAACCATACAGTAGGCTTAACGAACTTGCTGTCCTTATGAACGCGGAGTTAAAACGGATTCGTTCGGATTCGGAATTTTAAAAAGGCAATTCGTTTACATTTATTCCAATTTTACACCCCAACACTAAACCTTCATAATCGTCTACCTCTACCGATCTCATTTTCTTCCTTACACTTCTCAGCCCTACATCGCCCGTTACCTTCTCTAAACAATTTATTGTAATTTTAATTTGACGAAATTCCAAATATGTTTTTGGAGCCAAAATTCTAAGTATTTAAAAAGATTATATGTTAATGCACAAACCTTTGAGATAGGCTTTCATACTGTGCCTAGGAAACGTTCTACAAAAAAGAGATTTTTTATTGCTTCGATAATGACAGGCTTCTCATATATGTCGTCCTCCTCTGCGTAAGTTATGACGTATGTTATATTGGAGTTAAAAGCTTCAAAAGCCCACTGATATCTTCTGTCATTGAAGCGAAACCTTCAAATACTCTGCAAGTGTCCTTGCATTACTGAAACCTAACGACTTTCAATTCTTGGTATTTGCGATTATGCCAAAATTCTTTGCAATAACCACATACTCAGTGTCGCCAGGGACGCCGCGAAATTTCTGGGCTTCCTTAAGCGCTGTTAGAAATATGTTACACCCTCTGATTTGGCTATAATTTATTTGACGTCTATTCGCTTAAAACGGTCCTATATTCCGAAGTCTAGTGAAACATATAAAGATCCATTCCTTAGCCTTCCAATACGAATGTGGAATGCTTTGCAATGTTGTATTTTTTCTGCGCAGTATTATAAGCGGCCCCTACACGGTCAAATTACAAGTTAAAAGTTGTCACCTGTCAGACCTCAATAAATTTATATAAGTGCGTGATACGTTACAGAAATTTTTACTAACACAGTTGATCAGAACTCTCATCTACATATCTACACTGATGGGCCCTCTGTTAGCTATGCCTCTTAACACTTTTTTTTACAATCATATCTTTAGCACTCCATTCCTCTTTCTGTCATAGATCCCATCCCATATATCCGTTTGCTCTTCATCAAAGAATGGAGCGGCAGTATGACTCGGGCTCGGGAAAACAACTTTCCCCCGGCGCAACGACAAATACAATCAAACCTTCACGTATTTGATCGATATCCACCGCCGTCGTTCTTGAGGTTACCGGCCCGGTACCGATGCATCCGAAATCAAGCCCGAAAAATTCCTAAAACTGAACTGCGGCACACTTTCAGTTTCAAATTTAATTTTTCACTTTCGGTTTCTTTGAGATCTCCGCTTGAGTTTCCAAACGACGTTTTATTGCACCGATATTTAGGATTTCGTTTTTTATTTGTACTAAAGATGTATAGGATAGGGTCAAAAATTCTGCATACTCAGTTTTTGGAAAAAAAAAAATCGACTAACGGTAATTTATAAAACTGGTAATATCTCAAAAACTAATAAAGGGAACTTCAAAAATTTAAAGTTTTTTTATACTGTAAACACAAACAAATCTGCATACTTAGATCTTAAATATTTTTTTTTAAATTTTTTTTTCATGTAACGATTTTCTTAAATTTAAATTAAATTCGTTTTATCAAAAACGGCTCTAACGATTTTGATAAGTTTTTGTATTTCGAATAAATATGTTAAAAGGGTCCAATGTGCGAAATTACATCAAAATCGTAAATGCCGTTTTTGAGAAAATCAAATTTTTTAAAACCTAAAAATGTGATTAAAATAATTTTGTCACCATTCATTTTGCGACTCAAAAACGCATCTCATGTACCGAGAAAGTTTCGTATGACGCAGTCGTGCACTTTATTTATTTAACAACCAAAACTAGAAATAATTTATATGTCAGCTAATAGTTCCTATAAAATAAGTTCTGTTCATAGATTTCAACTAAATTGTAGCTCCCGGACATACAGCAGCACTCAGTCCTCTGAACATCAAAGTATAAAAGTACTTCGCTACTCATTTTAAAGTATCAAAAAAAACAATGCTTTTAATTTCTGAAATACATTCATCATCGGACACCCACTCGTGACACGACACCACGAATCCAATTCAAATGGTCTTATAACAAAAAGCGAAAACTCATAAAAAGTAAGATTATGTAGATAAAAGAAATAAATAAATGAAATCTCACATTACAGCTTGCCGTTTGTTTGCTTCGGCTTAAACGATTACGATGCAAAGGAAATGAAAGAAAATCGAATGGAGACGTTCTGGTATTTTTTTCACTTTGTGTGGCACATGCTACCGAAAATATGAGTCTTTATTAAAAAATAATTAAATAAATAAATTATGATAACATTTTGATAATTATCTACGCATTGAATGAAGACAACCGATTGTCATCAGCGGCTTATGCAATCGGGTGGGTTTTTTTTTTTTTTGAATAAAACTTCGGTCTTAGTGAGCCAGAAGTAAGGTCCGGAAGAAAGAAATACCTTCTTCAACTAATACGACCTAAAGACGAGATTATGATGCAATACCAAACGAGAGATGATTTTTATTGGATATTTTTTTTTTTTGTGAACTCTACGAATGGAAGATTGTCACTACAAGACGAACCTTAATTTGGTAAACTTTAAGAAGATCTACTGAAAGATTCATTTCAATTGTTCACGTTGCAGCATTAAATGTTTAAAATTTTTTATAAAAAGAAAAAAAAAAACCTTTGCTCTGGTTTTGGTTGGTTTTGTTTTTTTTAAAGAAAGTTTTTCTTCAGCGTTCAATTAAGTTTCAAATAATCAATTACTGAAATTGGTTTATTATGCCAACCAACACAATTAGTGCATTTAAACGAAAACTAGCCAATAGCCGGAGGTGGTCGATTGTGGGGATTTTAACAAAAAAAAACTTAACTTATTTGTGCATTTAGATCACAATTGAATTATGTGCTGCATCTCTGAAGGCACCATTCCTCAATTCAGTTAACAATTAAATGCTTACAGAGGATTATGTAATGTTCATTTTCACTTGTTTGTGGGTCAGTTGTATTTTGGATAATTAAAATTCCATGGATGGTGCAAGTGGGCGCAAGATAATCGATACACGTACATAGACATAGTCTGTGAATACAAATACAGAGATGGTGCTATAACTCAATTAAATGTCATAATAAGTGAGATGTGCAGATTGTTTTGGAAAAAAAAACTAATTTATAATTCTGGTGATAAACGCCATTAATTTTTTTAATGGTTTAATGATGAAGGTATTCGTTGCGCGCGATCACGGAAACACATGGCAGTTCGAAAGTTTTTTTTTTGCTCTTTTTTGTCGATATTTGGCAACTTGGTGGCAATAATTATACATATTTTTTCTGGACATTCTAAATGAATAACTCGTTGAGATTCTAGGTTTTGATTACCTCTGCACAGCTGTTGCGTGTTACCTCTGTAACATAGTTCCTTCGAAAATAAAAATGAAGTCGATTGCATATACACCGACTTCTCTAAGGCTTTCGATCAGCTGTCCTATGAGATAATCAGATATGGTTTCCCACCTGTTTTTATGAAATGGATTAATTCATACCTTGTGGGTAGGGATTACCGTGTCAAATTTAGAGGTTCGTTTTCTGAGTCTTTTTCTGCTCGGTCTGGAGTTCCTCAGGGAAGTCACTTAGGCCCTATTTTGTTCATACTTGCTATAAATGATGTTAAAGCATGCATAAAATCCAGCAATATTTTAATATATGCAGATGATATGAACATTTTTAAAACTGTTAACAATCAGTATGACAGAAATCTTCTCCAAGCGGACATAGATAGTTTTGCCACTTGGTGTGTTAAAAATGGGTTAACTTTGAACTCATCTAAATGTCAGCATATGACATTTTCAAGAAAACGTATTCCCTCTATTTTTCATTATTCTTTATCTGATCATATGCTTTGTCATGTTGATAGTTTTCTTTGACCCCAAACTTATCTTTATTGGTCACATTAATTTTATTGTTAATAAATCAAACTCCATGCTGGGCTTTATTGACGACCCCTATGTTACTCAATCTTTGTACAATTGTTTCGTCCGTCCGCATCTAGAATATGCTTCACAAGTTTGGACTCCGTACTACAATATTCACTCAATTCGAATTGAAGGTATTCAACGTAACTTTATTCGTTTTGCCCTTAAAGGTCTTCCATGGGATGATCCATACAACCTTCCCCCCTACGGTCAACGTATCAAACTTCTTCAAATGTTACCCCTATCTCAACGTAGACTGAATAATGATATAGTTTTCCTACAGCAAGTTATAGCTGGTAATATAGATGATCCTGATCTGTTGTCCTCCATTGCATTCAACTTCCGTGGTGGTGCTCACAATTTACGTAGTGTTGATCTTTTAATAAGTGGTTATCATAGGACCAATTATGGCAGGAATGAGCCAATTACTCGCATGAGTAGAATTTATAATTTAAACAATCATGTGATTGATTTGCATGTCAGTAAATTTAAACTGAAAATGTGTTTGCGTAATCATATTCTAGTGTCTTAGTGTTAGATAATTTTTATATCTTTTGTGTTTGTGTTATTAATATATGTTTGCTTTACGTAACTATTTACTAACACCAGCACTAAATGATGAGCCTGTGGTGCACTTTTGTGCTGGCAAATTTCTGCTCGTGACAGCTGCTTGTAATAAGCACTCCACGACACAGATCGGATAGGGTTATGTTCTATAAAAAAAAAATAGCAAGGATGGAAAGCCTTTCTGTTTCAGCGGTCCATTCATGAATAATAGCAGAGTATTGGGATCTCTCTTTAATGACAGGAGACGGCATTGTGTTTTGGAAGCATTAAATTCTACTCTATTGGTCTTACCGCACTTAAGAATGATGTCAAGGTCAGAATTTAATGAGCTTAACATACGTTGCCGTTCTAACTCCACGCCCGTAGATGAGGGACGTAAATTATAAAACGAATATGCGACGCTAAGAGTACTGTCATCAACGTAGGAATGGATTGGATTAGAAATGACAGACAGAAGGTCATAAAATGACTAAGAGAGTCGGAGACAAAACGGAACCTTGGGGGACACCAGCATTTATTTGGTGAGTTGCAGACTTAAAACCGTCCAAAACAACTTCTATTGAACGGTCCGAAAGGTAATTTATAATCCATTGAAGAAGGGTATCAAATGCACGCATTTTCGACAAAAGAGCTTAATGCCAAACTCTGTCAAATGCCTTTGAAATATCAAGCGCAACGACCTTACTTTCACCACTTTTGGTGAATAGATTGGTTCCACTTTTCGGTTAAATAGGTTGTCAAATCGTCATTAAGAAGCTTACGATATTCAAGATACTTCATGAGCTGATGATTTATCAGCGTAAGAAGGGTCGTAAGTGCAATCGGTCGGTAGGAGGAGGTAGAGGAAGATTAACCTTTTTTTAGAACTCGCTCAACAAATGCTGTTTTCCATCTTCTCGGATGGAATAGGAATAAATAGAAAAGCTTACGCAGTGGTTTTGCCAGCGTAAAGGAACACCTCTTTAGAAAGATAGGAGAAATACCATCTGGACCAGCGAATTTGTGTACATTAAGATCTTGAAGTACTCTTGCCACTGTACGAGTGCGAAAGTGGATTGAGCCCATAGAGAATTCGACGCGCTCGAGTAAAGCGGGAGATAAAGCACAACCTGGGAGCGTCAAGCAAAATAAGCGGCAAGCAAATTGGCTTTGTCTGAAGAGCTGACAGCTGGAATGTCATTGTATTTACAATAAAGTGTCGAAACAGATGAAGAGAGGCACAGTTTTTGAACTTTTGCCGGTTTTTCTCAGTTGGGTTGGCTTTAAATGACCGAAAACTTACCTCCTTAGCCCTGAAAACTTCTTTACAGCTCAATTCAAACCACGAGTTTCCCTTAAGATTCATCAACTGCGCCAGACTTAGATTCTTAGTTGTTGGATTTTCCTGATGAAAATTATTTGAAGGACCTGCATTTTTTCCCTGAATCAGCGGATAATGTCACCGAGATGCTTTTGATATGGAATAAGATGATGTCAGCGGACACGAAAACCAGGAACAAGCTTATGAGGTAGAAAAAACAATAGGGAAACGATGTCTTCGTCGAAAGCCATGTCACTACCAAAAATATTATTATATCAAAACGGTTGTACAGGGTCATTAAGTTTGTGGTTTCAAGTTGGAAGCCCCGGCATTTGACACCTGTCAAACTCAGCTATCATTTGAAGTGTCATAATATTAGTTGAATGATTGCCATTTACGATAATGTATCGCTTAACGCGTTGGTTATTTAAACGTAGCCACTTTTGGCGCATTATGCGATTATAATGGTAATCATAATCGACAGCCTACGAAAGCAATCTGTAAAATTGTGAAGAAATTTGAAGAGAGTGGAAGTAATCCCCGAACTCTAAACGTTTTAAAAACCAAAATTACTCAAGTTATGGCCGAGATATATGCGAATAATTTATTTATTAAAATTAAAATTAAAAATTACCTCACTCTAAATGGCAAAGTCCAAACTTTATAATGAAATTAAATTTTAAACAAAAATGTGTCGCTGTGTGTGTTTTATTTAGCTTAACTTTCGAAACCGAGAAATAATTGACCCTATATTAAAGTTTTGAAATCTGGTGAACAGAAGATCATTTTTTTAGTCCATAAAAATGAAAGATGATGAATGTTTAAGTTCCAAAGCTCAAAATGATCCTGGAAAACTATTTTTTCAAACAACTTTGGATGAAGAAACGGAATTTAGCTCGTTTTAGAATAAGAGACAGAAATTCATAATTGTATATCAACCCCTATGTTGTTTTGACCAGACATCATAGATTTTAGGTAAGGTTAAGTTTAAGCGTCAGTTGGTAAGATACCAACAGACTTAGCTAAGAATAAGGGCCTTTACTATACAACACCCTTGAATGTAGAAGAAAATGCCTTATAGTCGTTAAAACAATTAGACATGGGCGGACCAGTAATCGGATCAGATAACCATTATTTCTTTGCCTATAAGATAAAAAGGGTCCGCCAAATAACTTTTTTTTTTTTTTTAAATACTATAAAAAAAAACTACTGAATATTTTCTCAAATTTCTTTTTTTAATTGAAAGTACAATCCTTGTGGTTAATAATGGAAAATAATTTCATTCAAATAGCTGCCTCGGCTGGCCATGCAGTAGCCTACACGATCGGTCCAATTTTTAAGCACATTATCGATTGTGTGCAGCTGTATTTCACCAATGGCTTCACGAATATTGTCCTTTAAAGCGTCAATTGTCTCTGGCATGTCGGCGTAATACTTATCTTTTACGGCACCCCACAAATAATAGTCCAACGGTGTTAAATCGCAGCTCCGCGGTGGCCAAACGACATCAGCTCTGCAGCTGATAATGCGATCTTCAAAAACAGGGCGCAAAACATCGAGTGTAGCTTTGGCTGTGTGGCACGTAGCGCCGTCCTGTTGAAACCAAATGTTGCCAATATCCTCCTCTTCAATTTTTGTGAACATGGCCCGATAACGATCGCCAGTGACTGTAACGGCCACTGCTTGCTCATTTTCGAAGAAAAATGGCCCAATTATGCCTCTGGACCAAAATCCGCACCTCGTTTTGGGTATATCGGCTTTTCAATGTATGCGTGCGGGTGTTTTCTGTGCCCCAAATGCGACAATTTTGCTACCCGCCAAGATCAAAATGAGCTTGATTTTTTGGGCAAAATCGGCATCTTCTCTAAGTCGATCGCAGGCCCACTTTGCGAAGCGAAAACGCATTGGATGGTCAGTTGGCTTCAACTCCTGAACCAATTGGACTTTGTATGGCGTCATAACAAGGCCTTTATGCAAAATATTTCTCACAATATTTCCCAGCGTTGTTCAAGCGTATACACAACCATATTCGTTCAGCGGAAAGATAAAACTAATTATCTGTCAAATCAGACATGAGCTATGTGTTACCATTCGCGAAATAAGCACTAGTTGAAAAAAAAAACGTTAGATGGCGGACCCAACGCAAAGCACTCGGCTTTGTTAGACAACGTGACGAACGATTTCGAAACCGTTTTATCGAGGAAAACCAAGTCAAGTATAGATTAAAATTGTAAGGCTCAATTAGGCCAAGTTTCCCCAGTGGAAATTTACATCGCGGATGCTCGATATCAAGTTGAAACGTTCCACAGTGGTATAATTTCATTATTGCCGTATGTTCGTCGACTCTATGATTCCCTCCTATGGCCGCGAACCCAGATTTGGTCTTTACCTTCATCAGTAAGGTTGTGTGCAGCCATGCGATCGCTTATCAGTCTTAATCGTTTGATTGTAGCCAATTGCCCGCAATGAATTCGCATCCTACCTCATATTATGCATCCATTTATTGCCAACATTTATTTTTATTTGGTAGGGGAGTTACTCCGACTCCATAACCCCCAACGCTTCTGGGCTCTACATGAAAGCTTACGCTGATGAATTCGCTGTTATTTCTGACTGACCTTATTGAGTAGGCCTACTGAATGTTTTGCGAAAGTTCAGGCTCGCCAATTGGTGCACTAGACTAGGGAACTCTAGGGAAGCGAATTATCTTGGAGTTATCGTTGATACGAAGCTTCTATAGACAAAGAATGTCGTGATAAAAACATTCCAGCCAAAGGGAGGGGTGTAATCGCATTTTCGCGAATGTTTTCAAAATCCTTGTTCCTTGGGTTCTGGCGCTGATTTCTTTGTGAAATGTAACACATCACGCTTGTAAGTTTAACAATCTAAGTCCGGATGAAAGAAACCGGTAGCACCCGGTGGGTACCACTGGCAGATAAAATAAGACACTAGAGGTTGCCAAAACACACAGCTACCAGTTTCAGTTCGACAATTCGATGTAATTAATGTAAGCTTGGCCGTCTGCCGTGTGAATTTTAATGAAATGTCTTTTAACTAGCTTTCACTTTTTTCCAAGAATGCGTTTTAAAAATTAAGAGAATTTTTCTGTAACTAACCTAACTAACTTGCGTGACAGGAATGTATCAAATACACATTCCATGTGTCAGTTATTTAACGACAGTGTCCTCTGGCGTGATTTTCACTCAAATCTCTAACAAATAATATCGAAGACCCAAACAAACGAAAAAGCTCTTTCATTTCCCAAAGCTCATTTCATTTCATCCCTCTTTCGCGACAAGAAAACAACCTCATTCCAAGAGGAAAATTTGTTAACCACATGTAACACCGTTTGCCCCCATCAAACCCCATAAATCATTGTTTGGTTTTGAAAAATACATTTTTCACGCTTGCCCTAAATATTCTTAGTTCAATCAGGCACCAGACGTTTTTTGTTTTCCTCTGATTACGGTGATTGCAGTAGCCAATCAATCATTTATCAAGCCATCTACCTACTCATAAAACCACGAAGAGAAAATAATAAAAATTACTACGAAAAACCACTTCATCAGACACCAGGCTATAAAAGATACACCATCATCAAAAACGTGACTTCCACTTTAAATGTGAAATCACGTAAATTGCATGCCACCGTAGCTTTGACTATAATATTATCTACTTACTTTGCGTTAATTATTTATTTATTTTTTTGTTTTTTTTTTTTTTTTTAAGAAATCCAAAAGCAAATTACAAAATATTCCCCAGCAGTCAGCGCAAGGCACGAATTACAATCTGGAAGAACAAGACGAAGATGTATCTATTAAGGCCACGAAATGAAAGAAATGAATGAAATTAATCCACCCTCGCGCTCTCCCTCGACAAGCAATCAACAAATTCTAATAAACCAACAACGAGACAAACAGAAAAGCAAAATCCACACACAAAAATAGCAAAGGAGAACAAAATAAAAAATCCTTCATTAAGGACATTGTTATTCCCATGTTGATATAAGCTTGCAATAGCGACACAATCTACACATACAGTGGGATCGCTTAAGTGGGCAGCAGTGTTTGCTACTGGGAGGTGGAAATGAATCGAGAAATCAGTATAAATTGTTTCGAAGAGTGAATCCCCTTCGAAGCTGCTTGCAGATAAAAACGATCCAAATCAACCATCGTCTCCGACGTCTCATGACCTACACCAGCCAACGATATCCCTGCGAATTGTCAATTCCCAGGAAATAGATACGAACGAACCCTAAACGATTTAATAAATTTATATTCCAATTCATAATGGCTATTCAAAAACGGCTAACAATTCCTATGTACTCATATCTAACAATCGCCAAGGACCGACCAACACACCGACACAGATTGTCCGCCGCAATCCACATCCAGCGAGGATATCGCCCTCCCCCAATACAAGCACAAAAAAAAAAACAGGAAAACACAACAACCCTGTGCGCGCCGGCATGCATGGCGTATACGTACTAGAAAAAAAAAACAAACTTTTAACATGATCTGGGTTATAAGTCAGGTGTCCTCCTCGGGTGTCATCCTAGCATATACGATGCTCCGGTGTCCCATATAAATACATTGCGACGATTGTCACTAAACGAACAGCGCTCAATTGACGACGATCCATCTAAATATAAACGCAGCGGCAACAAAAAATAAATAACTGAAGTTGAAGTTGAACTATAGAAAAAGTAAATAAATAATCATTGCGTGGAAGGAGGATCTACTCAAAAGGATGCCAATTCTCAATTGGGGAAGCCGCACAGTAACATTGTTCCATTAGATGACAGACCAGACCAGACCAGACCTAACCAAACCAAACCATACCACCACGGCGTGCAACTGCATGAGGGAGAGTTGGTTGAAATCCAAAAGAGAGACCAACATCAGGAGAGCACGTTAAAAAAGGACAAACGATGAGAAATCACCCCCAATCGCTTTGCTGTTGCCATCGCCAGCTCGAATGCCACCCAACAGATACAATAACAACAACAAAACGTAAACAACCAGCAAACAGACAGCAAAGCAAAGAAAACAAAAACCTACAGGAAGCGCACAGGCACACAACGGATGAAGATATAAATGGCAGCGAACATTTCGGAATCATTCTTAATCGCACTCGAATAGCAAGCGTGCGAGGATAACGACTTCGACGCTCTGCTGCTACTACTCCTATTGCTGAACGGAGTGAACTTCGTAGTTCGTATCGTATATTTGTTCGTACTTAACTCAGACCATCCGTATCGTCGTCGTCGTCGTCGTCGTTGTCGTCGTGTTTTGGATGGTAGGATATCCTAATTTCATTCAACGAGCTTAGGTTCTGTTCAATTTTGTTCGCTTTTGTTGCTGCGCTCAGTTTCGCGTCCTTCGGGGAGTAATTTATTATTATTTACTCGGGATCGGGACTTTGTATTGTCTCTTCAAGTGTGTGAATATTCTCGCGCGCCGCGTAAATAAAACCAGAAAAAACAAAACAGTGTTACAATACAAGTACCATTCAGATGTCCTGAGGGAGAACGGAAACAAAAAAAATATATAATAAATAATCACAAAACGATTGTCGACGATTTGTCGATTTTCTGTTCCGATTGTCTATCGGTTATTTATTTGTCTGACAAAAAAAAAAAATACTCAAGTGAAATTGTTCTGTGATTTCATTATGAATCGTCAGATGCTTTGCTTCGGAGTCCTTGTTGCCGTTTTGTTCGGTTGCATGCCGGATATCAATGGGGCCAACAGTAAGTTCATTACAAATTTAATTTTGTTTTTATGTTTGGCTTGGGAAACATAATTTTTATCGTAACATTTAAAATTTTATTCGATTTTTATACGCCGTGTGCCCGTCCCGTACGTATCCCATGGAGTGCAGTGATGAGTGTGCTTTTTGAGGATAAACTTTTCTCCGTTCGTCGTATATGTACGACGACAAAATGCTTTTATGATTATCTTAAATATTCATTAAAAAAAAATACAAAAAATACAACACCAAAAACCAAACAACGTATAATGTGATGGCTCTTCCTTTGCTACGCGAATATCCTTCCTTGTGGGGCTTTGCTCTACAAAAGGTGAACGTGTTCCTTTCTTGCCCCTTTGAATGCCACAGATGGTTTTAAGCGTGTAGTCAAAAATTCTACATTTCCTTCTTTTCCTGCAGTAAATATGTGTGCCTGTGTGTTTGTGGTTTCAGCGTTAACCATTTGGCCATTATGGGAATAAAATAAAATTCATTTAATTCTTGCAAAAATAAAACAACGCATTCGTTTGGTCCTTGTGGTGGAGCATTATTTCCATGTTGATTTTAAGGTGATTTTCTGGTAGAATAATATTATAAGAGAGGAACAGTGCAGTTGGAAGAATGTAACTTTTCCCCATTTGATTTAAATTTTTAATTGGCAGGCAAAAAACAAGTATTCCACTTTGAGATTCAACTAAAACCACATTTTAATAGAAAGTGCGCATAACTACGGATAGAGGAGTGTAATACCATTGTGTGCAGGCTAATAGGATTGTGCTTACATATGCGTGCAGGCGGCAGAACAGCAGTAACATATTATGAAATTTAATTGGAATGTTACAGCAACAAAGGTCAACAGGAAGGCCAGTTACATAATATCTTGTTAATTTACAACAGAAATTGTAGTTGCATTTTGTATAGATAGAGGTGAGCCATTTACAGATAGCAAATTTGCATTGCAGTGGACAATTTGGCTTACCATTAATCTTAATGGTAAGGATTAAATGCTTGCTGCGAATCAGTGTTTGGGAAATTTTGTGACACTTTGATGGCCTGGAGTGGACTTAATGGCAATAGAATTACCTGAAGTGTCTCATTAAATCGCAATCAATGGAGTAAATTAATGTAAAAATTGTGCCATGAACGCTTTTTATTTGATCGTTTGAAATTGTATCTGTTCGTTAAAAACAATTTTGCTACAACAGTAGTTCTATTTAATTTGTCTTTGATATAGAAGAGTAAACCATGTGTGTATAACTTCAAGGTACGATCTATTATACAGGGTGTTACCGACTTAATGTTTAATGCTTTGGGAAATGCTTGGTGAACTTCTACAGCAAGGCGTATCTCCAATGAATACCCTATTAACCGATGATTTAAGGAAAGCCAATTCCGGTCCGAAAGTATCTACAGCAGAAAATTCAAGTAGGACTTTGATTTTAGAGGAAATAATTTGCTTTACAAGTGCATTTAAGCCAAGTTGATACCACATTCGAGTTTTAAGACCAGTACCAGTTATAATTTTCCGACTCATGCACATTTTTTACTTTAAGGTCACTTTTTTACAACAACAAAAATGGTTAGAAACATATCGTTTTCGTTGCACTATACTTATGAACTTAATAATAATAAACTAAATAAAGTTTACGGCGAAGCGGCGCATTGATTTTATGATATTTATGAAAACCTGGAGGTAATAAAGGAAACAAGAAGTATTAATTTCATAATACATACATATATGCCAACAAATTATTTCCCAGAGTATTGAACATTTAGTCGGTAATATCTTGAAGAAATTGCCTACAGCGTACCTAATATGGTAGAACTTTTTGGTAACTAAAGGGTGATCCATTTCGAGGTTCCCTACTTTTTTAAAGAAAAAAACACAGAAAATTCAAATTTATTGGAGAATGTTTATTATCATTTGAAAGAACATTCTTTGGCATTTATTTTTTGAAGATTATGTCTATCAAATGTTGGCCGTTGCTACGTCGCAGATGGTCCATCCGTTGAGTCCAATTTTCGATCACTCGTTCGAGCATTTCGACTGGTAACTGACGAATGACACGCGTGATGTTTTCCTCCAAGGCCTGAATCGAAGCGGGTTTGTCGGCATAAGCTTTTGACTTTACATATCCCCACAGGAAAAAGTCTAACGGTGTGATTTCACACGATCTTGGTGGCCAGTCGACCGGCCCAAAACGTGAAATTATGTGCTCACCGAAATGTTCTCTCAATAAGTCCATTGATTGATGCGATGTGTGGGAAGTGGCGCCGTCTTGCTGAAACCAAATGTCGCCGAGATCACGAACTTCAATTTCAGGCACGATAACGGTCACCATTGACGGTTACGTTCGCACCGGCATAATTTTTAAAGAAATATGGACCGATGATTCCACCGGCCCACAAACCACACCAAACCGTTATTTTTTCTGGATGAAGTGGCAGTTCTTCAATCTCTTCAATCTCAGGTTGCTCGTTGTCCCAAATGCGGCAATATTGTTTGTTTACATACCCATTGAGCCAGAAATGGGCCTCATCGCTAAACAAAATTTGCCTCGAAAACGTCGGATCTTCTTGGAACTTTTCAAGAGCCCATAGAGCGAAGCGATGTCGCTTGGGAAGGTCGAGCGGCTTCAGTTGTTGCACAAGCTGTATTTTGTACGCTTTCAATTTAAGATCTTGACGTAAAATGCGCCAAGTCGTTCCATACGTCAGTCCGAGTTGCTGCGAACGGCGCCGAATCGACTCTCTACGGTCTTCGTGTACACTCTCAGCTACGGCAGCTATATTTTCTTCACAGCGTGCTGGACGTGGTCTATTCGGTCGAATATTATCCAATAATGAATGCTGGGTCTCAAAATGGGTGATGGTGTTGCGAATAGTACGCTCAGTAGGCCGATTATGTTGACCATAAGTTGAGCGAAGTGCACGAAACACATTCCTCACAGAACGTGAATTTTCATAATAAAGTTGAACAATTTGTAAACGTTGTTCACGCGTAAGTCTTTCCATTATGAACTGCCAAACAATACTAAACAAAAATAACATGACAGCATGACACGACTCACACGTGATCTGTCAAAAAAGGCTATTGAAAAAAGTATCTCTACTTGGATCAACCGTTAATATAAATATTTTAATCTAAAATATCGGGTTTGAATTTTTTGAAAAGATCGAAATAATTCAAAGAATTTATGCTAAAGATTATTGATAGGAAAAAGCTGACAAAAAAACGTACAGAAACTTATCAAGCTGCTTATTATTTTAAAATCGATCTGCGTCGCAGTTATGAAAGATACTTTACGTATAGCCATACATACCAGAAGGAAAAATGCGAAGGGATATTTTGCGCAAACTACTAGAAAGGACGAAAATCACTTCAAACCTTTTGAAATGTATATATTTGTGAAGCCTTATATTTCAAAAATTACTTTAAGTAGCTTAATAACTTCATTACCAGTTGAATGTCAATGAACGGTTAAGGAAGGCAGCAAGGTGAGGATCAAAACCCAAAATAATTCTGTGGATGTACACGGCAATTATATGACCGATACTCACATTATGCCAGTGTTGTCTGGTAGCAAGCCACGGACCCACAGTTTCCTATGTGTTCGAAGGTGTGCCTCCGAATGATGATGGTTGCAATTTAATTAGAACAGATTTAACCCTGATTTTTTTATGAGGTGTTTTTGTTTAAAACGCTTTTAAAATTGTTATTTATGTTTAGTTATTTTTATCTCAAAAAATTTTGGTAAACCAAAATGAAGACTGAATACTTTTTTTCGCCAAAACTACAGACTTCAGCCAAAAATTTTTAATGATATAAATGTCTTCGATAATGTTGCAGAGGTGAGCATATTACAAATAAAAATATTATTTTTCCACTGCCAAGCTAATAGTATAACATAATAATATGAAATAGTAAGCTATAGAAAGTATTACATATTTATTATTATACTAGCTGTACCCGACTGGCTTCGACCGTCCAAAATTATGTTTCAGAACAACAAAAACTTAAACTTTGAAAGAAATGAATTGAACTAAATGTTTTTAAAATAAGTGACATTGAAGTGGTGGAAAATGTTGAAAAGATTGCCACACAGTTTTTATTTTGACACTTTGCCTTTACCACATGCAGGCACATTAATACCTTTAAAACAATTTTTTGCAACACAAAAAATCAATATACAAGGTGGCGCAAAAGTAATCCTCCTATCAGAAAATGCTATAAATTTTGCGATTGGCCCCTAATGTCAGTTCTGTTTTGACATTTGTGTAGTAAACACATGCGAAATACACGTTAATAAACAATGTTACGCTACACTGCCCGAGAACGCGGAATATTGGTGACTATTTATTTGAGCAATAATCGGTCGGTGACTTTGGCACAACGTGAATTTCGTCGCAGATTTCCTAGCCGTCCAACGCCTACTGGTGAAACACTGCGACGTTTAGCCGCTCGCCTCGAAGGGACTGGCACAACACGAGATGCTGCCAGGCGTGGCAGACCCTGGAGTAGCCGTTCTGCAGAGAATATTGCTGCTGTAGCCGAAGATGTCATGGAAGCGCCGTCGACATCAACCAGACGACGTGCCACACAAATGGGTATCAGTCGACGGTCTTTACAGCGAATTTTGGTACAAGATTTGAAGATGTTTCCGTACAAAGTCCATACGGTGCATCAGCTGTTAGCTGCTGACCGCCAATCGCGTCTAACATACGCTCAAGCCATCCTTAATCACCAGCAAGAGGAAGATGATTTTTCATCAAAAATAATCATGAGTGATGAGGCCCATTTCCATCTTAGCGGGTACGTAAATAAGCAAAATGTACGCTTCTGGGGCACTGAAAAACCGCGTGTAACCCACGAAGAGCCATTACACCCGCTCAATGTCACTGTATGGTGTGCTGTTTTCGCTGGAGGAGTCATCGGACCTTTTTTCTTCGAAGACGTCGCGGGCCAAACGGTTACTGTGAATGGTGAGCGCTACAGAGCAATGATCAACGAGTTCTTTTTGCCGCAACTTGATGAATTGGGATTGGAAAACATGTGGTTCCAACTGGACGGTGCAACGGCACACACTGCACGTGCCACAACCGATATGCTGTAGGATGCATTTTCCGGGCGTCTAATCTCCCGTTTTGGCGATTTGCACTGGCCAGCAAGATCGCCTGATTTGACCGCTCCAGACTTCTTTTTGTGGGGCTTTTCGAAGTCGCGGGTTTATGTCAACAAGCCTCAGACTCTTGCAGCTCTTAAAGACAATATCCATCAAGAATGTGAGGACCTATCGCCGGAAGTTTTGGCCAAAGTGATGGAAAATGACATAAAAAGGGTTCAAATGACAATCAACTGACAATATTCTCGACTTGATGTAAAAAAAATTAAAAGACCAAATAAAAATAATCCACAAGAAGAATCAAAGTTTTTAATTTATTTTTAAATTACAGCCAAAAAACATCGGAAGGTTATTTTTGCGCCACCTTGTACATACATTAACTCAATGAAAAAGCCGGGGAGATTTAAATATCGAAACAATATGATGTGAATTCTTTGCGCAATCATCCTGCACAAACTCGACCATTTGTACTTATTTTGTTTACAAATTCTATTAATGACTATCAAACATTTATTGACCACAGCTTGTATTGTGTTGTATGTATTGTCTTAGCTGGTATTAAGCCGAATAAATGGGGGTTCGCCCGCCACCAAAATTAAATTAAAATTTACACGGCAAAAAAACAATTTTAAGGTGGTGACTTTTTATATTTTTTGCGCAAAACCAAAACACACCTAGATAAAATAAGTTCTCAACCGGATGATATGAAGCAAAGTCAGAAATGTACGACAGATAGAGGATCTGCCTATGATTGTCCACAGCAACGTTGATCTGAACATGATGGCTAAGTGGAACTCGAATGCTACCCTATTTTATTTCAAGAACAACGCGTGGAAGCTTTTAAGATGAGCCAAAAAGTCTGACCTACAAGTTGATTGGTCCCCTCATTTGGATGCACACAGATTTCAAGAGGCACATAAAGAAAGCCAATCAATTAGGTTGATAGATGTTCTGTGGTGAACTGGATATTCTTTAGAAACCTGATGGAAGTCTTACCAACTCCAAAGAAGAGATACTAGAATCGATGATGAACACCCACATCCATGGCTTTAACAAGGTTAGGGAGATTAGCGTGTCACCATGAACATTTTTAAGGTAAGTAACAAGAGCCTACCAAAGCTGCAAATCCACTGATGGAACTTAAGGCCAGAGTATGCAAGACGATTGACCATATGTCTTAATTATTACTGAGGCTGCGTTTGATAATCCCACCTTTTGCAAAATTTGAATATCAAATGCCATTAAATCCACACTAGTGGAAAGGATTCCTTAGATGCTTAATAGCAGGAATGTCAAGGCGGCTGCATGTCACCGTTTAGAATCTTCATTGAGAATACTCGATAGGGAGGAATAACCTGCTATGAAATAGGCTGACAATGCTTGTATCAAAGTCAACTTACTAACTCTTGTGAGCGTATGGAACCAGAGCTAAACCGAGTTTGGTGCGGACTCAGATGAAGCTGTCCAAACTAGCTGGCTGGTATTATTAGACCTAACCTGACATATGTTGCCCTTGTTTGGTGGTTAACACTCTCAGAAGATGTTTGACAAAGCTGCAACGTCTTGCGCCTTTATGCATTGCAGATACAATGAGTAGAGCTCTCGCCCTTGCAGTTTATTGCTGGAAGTTAGGTCAGAAAAGACACATATGTATGACGACGTCTTAGCGAATGGATAAGAGTGACTTAGTTCAGAGCGGTTCTAGATGACAAGCCCGGCCATAGGAATAGAACACTGGAATCCATATACTCAACACAGATTTTTAAGCGTCTTCCTTCCTGGCCGCTTGTAGTGGGATAACTATGGGTGGATCCGCTTTAGGCCAAATGATACCACTGTGATTGTTTATAAAGCCGGAATCTACTCTGGAAATTATCAAGAACCTCACGATCGCAACTGCTGCGAATAACCGTTAAATGAGAATGGTAAAAGGCCGGGCTTTACACACATGCCCAATTAGCCAAGCTGTTAATCACCTGCGATCACCTCTAAAATTGTGGAGGAGGCCTTCAATAAGCTAAAAAGATTGTGTTCCGTAACGCAACCTTTTATCGGATTTTTTTTTGCCCACAACAATCCGAAAACTGAAGTGACGTTTACGTTTATACCATTCCGGACTATAGGAGCGTGTCCTAAAATCCCTAGTTCGTTTTGTCACTGGTTTCACGATCATCTCGAAATAATCAGAATTAATAGGTCTAGATAACTGCTGTCTGGAAGCTGACGAAACTTCAATCTGCGATTGTCAGGATTTTTTCCAGAACCAGAGTGGTTATCCTTTGCAAACACATCCTCCGTGAAAATGATCCGAGAGTATTGAACTAGGCAACCTTCTTCGCTTTGCTGTAAGAATTGGCAGGTTATTTGGGCAAAATTTACTTTTCACTAGTACACCTCAAATAAAGAGTGTTTTTCTGTGAAGGTATAACACTTTGAAAAGGAATAGAAAAAATATGTTTTTTTTTAAATTAACATGAAATTTACTTTATTCGGAAGATAATCTTCTGGCATTATAATTTAAATATGATTTCTGGCATATGACCGCTATGGTTGTGTCGGACATAATCTAATGTGATGACTTTTTCCAACATTTGTTGCCGTATATCGGTCAATCGTTTTTGGCTTATCGGCGTAGACTTGCGACTTCACATATCCTCACAGAAAATAGCCAAGCGGCGTTAAATCGCACGATCTTGGAGGCCAATTCACGGGTCCGTAACGTAAAACTATACAGTTACCGATCGTTTCCCTGTGTGACATGTTGTAATCATGGTTCTATAGCGTTCACCGATAGAGAACTAACGTTCTTGCCAGCATCGTTTTTAAATAAGTACGGACCAATTATTCCACCAACCCATAAAGCACACCAAACAGTCAGTTTTTGTGGAAGTAACGGTGTCTCAACATCTGAGGATTATCTCCAAATACGGTTTATTGTTTATTGACGTATCCATTCAACCAAAAGCAATCTTGTTTTGGGCTCATTCGCCGAATCTACGCCTAGTTAGGTGATCCTGTGTCTTCAATTCTTGCACGAGTTCGACTTTGTAAGCACGCAAACCCAGATCTTTCCGCAAAATCTTCCATAAAGTGGATGAACACATTTCCAATTCCTGTGCACGATGGTGGATTGACTGATTCGAGTCTTCCTCTACGCTACGCTCTACAGTAGCAATGACGTCTTCTGTATGCACTGTACGACGTCTCTGTGAATGTGTATTATCATTTAGAGTAAAAGTGGTGCGAAAACGTTCCATAGATTAATTGCGCTGATGGACGATTATGTTGACCTTAAAATGGACGTAATGCGCGATACGTATTTCGAACAGAACCATTATTTTCAAAACAAATTTGCACCATTTGGAAGCGTTGTTCAGGCGTCAGTCTATTCATGTTGAAATGCCAAACCAAACTAAAAAACATAAGGAAAGGCTACAGTCCGCTTGGGGCGAACAGTATGATACCCTATCCTTATCCCTATGTACCCCAAAGAAAAAAAGCATTAGGAAGATGATGGATAGCATTTTTTTCATTCTATGAAATTTATAGAAAAAAAATTATTTATTTTAAAAAACGCCCCCAAAAAGTGGGCGTAGCCAAAAACTTTGTATGGGCGATATATTGAGAAAAATATTGGCATAATATATTGTTAAACATTTTTTTTCGATTTCTATGAAAATTTTCGAAGAAAACA
The DNA here is from genome assembly GCA_963576555.1 of Ferdinandea cuprea. Classification (NCBI taxonomy): domain Eukaryota; kingdom Metazoa; phylum Arthropoda; class Insecta; order Diptera; family Syrphidae; genus Ferdinandea; species Ferdinandea cuprea. The sequence continues at coordinate 149,477,915 of OY754958.1, read as the reverse complement.
GCATTTAAGTGAAAAACGCCCACAAAAAATAGGCGTGGCAAACAACTTTATTCGGCAAATTAATAAAGGTGGGCAGTACCTACATATCTTGTGAAGGTCGTACAACTTTATCTCTCTAACTTAAGCCTTAAAACGGTTTTTTCTAAATTGTGGGCGTGGTAGTAGGCGTATTTTGAAAATTTTAACACTTTACCATTTCGGAACCCTAGGGAGTATATGTTCTAAATTTTAGCTTCCTAGCATAATTTTAAAGGCCTCAAAAGTTGATACGGACGGACGGACGGATGGACGGACGGACATTGCTAAATAGTCTTAGATTTTGGTCCTGATCATAAATATATATACTTTTAGGAGTCTGCGACGAATATTAAGGGGTGTTACAAACCATGTGTCAAAATTAATATACCCTTAGGATAGGGTATAATAAACCACTTGACAGTTGACAAAATGGCTGCCAGTTAAATAGAGTTGCCAACTTAAAGTTCTATATCTCCAAAAAAAAAAACACTTTGTAAAAACCGATATTTCATATGGAACCCCATAAATCTAAGAAGAATTTAAAAAGGAAATACATAGTTCGTGCGAAGTCAAAGAGTTACTGAACGACCGCAATCAAAACAATCACAAAGGCCAGCAAAACTTTTCGAATTTTAAGCTTATAGGTATAAAAGAATGGCTAAAAATACTATTCAAAGCAGAGGTGTTCCACGTAAAACGATAATAACAAACACTAAATCGAAAGCAACTGCCCAATCTTTGATGTAAAAATGCAGTTAAATAACTCAAAGGATTTACTACGGTCGACTTATTCCTTTATGATGTCCTAAGCAATTTTTCCCGGTTCACAAATGGCCAGTTCTTATTAAAATAATTATGAATGCAGATGGAGAAGAAATAAATAATAAAATACATAAACAAACGACCCTTCCAGTGAAAACAAAGTCTTGCAAATTGGTGTGCACTATGCAGGCGTTGAAGTTTCGTTGAAGATGAAAATGCAAATATCTACTAACATTTCTATAGACCAACTCCTAACGGGAATAAAAATATAAACCAGCTGCCAAAAGGAAGGAATATCGCCGGGCTTCCTTGCCTTGCGTTAAGTCTTCCATGCGCAACGGATGGAAAATATTCATTAAAGCATTTAAATCGGTTTACTTATGTAGAGGAACAACATTTTTATTGACCCTCCCTCCATGTCGAGCGTACTCCAACTTGATAAGAATTTATAATTATTTCGGAATGAGCAAGTTGCAGATATGTACGAGTACATACATATATCGCCTTGTCTGTGACAATTTTCATTAACAGTTTTAAAATGGTTTTGGTAAGATACTTGGGAGGACTTCCAGTGGCCTGTACGTGTACACAGCGTAAAGTTTTTCAATGCCCCACCTCTCCGAAAAGTCAGACAAGTTATACGCTGGGATGTTTGATGCTTTTAACATGTGATGTTCGGAAACGGAGTTAAATTGTTTTTCGTGTCAAAAATTAAACTTCGCACACGCAGCAGTCTGGGAAGCTAAGTCTGTCGACTTTTATTGACTTGTATTTGTTTTTGGGCTAACGAACAGAGTTAAGTCACCGCTGAGTGCTTGAAAAGGGTACTACCAATACGGCAAAGAAACTAAAGAAGCTAGGACAGAGATATGTGAAAAGAAAAAGGAATTTAAGGCTTGGTCATAGTGCCCCTCCAATATAGACGATAAAGCACGATCTGTAGCGACCGACTTTACAGTCGAAGACGTCGGACGTGATCCATGTTTACAAAAAAAAAAAAAATTGGTTGCATCGTGTCCAGATGGCTCGTGATTCTTGTCTGTAAAGTCATGAAAGACGTTCCAATGGCTAAGAAATGGATAGCAAGTTATCTTCTGTCTTTGCACATAGGTACTAGATGTCAAATTGCCCATTTTCTGAGCCATTACAGACATTACAAGTGCGAGCAGCAAGCGTGGGTCTAATGAAGTGCCAGGAAAACTCAGCTTCCTTCTATGATCCCAAAATGCTGAAAGGAAAATTCTTAAAATCTACACATCTAATTAGATAATAAATTGAACTAGGAAGGGTGCCAGGAATGGTAGAGGTAAGTTTTGAGGCTCTCCGAGGCTTAACCCTCTACCGCATACAACGCCATATACGGCTTTTAGTTTTTGATTAAATTCTCGGAAGAAATAACGGTTTTCTGTTGCATTCGTAGCTTTATTTGAAAACCTATGTTTTAGAAATTTTGTTTCACAAATAACTTTAAAAAAGGTATAAAAATTAAGTCCGACAAATTTTTTTTCAGGTGGGTCATCATTAATGCAGAAGAGGGTTCAGTCTAAGGCGAAAAGGTTTTGCAAACTATTAGTAAACTGTAGCATACGGATTAGGGGTTCGCTGCATGATGTATCAATTGTAGATTGTCGAGATAATTGAAAATTGATGCACATTTTTTGGAGAAGCAAACGGCAATCGATATTTCCGGACAAAAACTGGTGTATAAATATAATATCAGTAACTCGACGACGTTGTTAAAAACTGCCAAAATTGCCAATACATGTCGGCATATGGTCTGATCAGCATAGCTCAAATAACCATATGATCACAATTATCGATTTTGACAGATTAAATCATCAGTCATTTAGTTCAGTTAGAGAAAATTTAAGTCTATCGAAAAATGACCTATATGCCACATACTCAATTTTTAGTGATGGCACATTCAAGCATGTTCCATGTAAAGGTAGAAGGGGCAACCCTTACCTCGCCAGTTTTTATCAAGACCCAAAACCACAGGAACAGAAATTATTTCAGGACTTAGACTTGAAGTCAATTTCAGACACACTTAGACCAGTATTGGTCCGTTCTGATATCACGGGGATCTAGAATAAAGTTTCACCCTACTGTAGCGTTTGATGAAGCGAAGTAGACGCCTGATGTCAATACTTAAAAGATCACTTTTATTTTCTTAGAAGAAAGTTCCGCGATGAAGCTTCTTTTTTCCTGGCGAGAGTAGGGGATGTTCAAAGCAGATGGGGGCTCTGCAAAAGTTCAAAGTTCGAGTTCAAAAATGCAGCAAGTCTAATTTGCACAGTAGTTCAAATGTTTTGTGTGTTCAGGGAGATCAAATTTTTAGAGCGTTTCAAATTGAAATCTTGTTCCTTTTAAGCCAAGATAAGACTTGTTTGATCGCTATTATTTCCGCATGAAACGATTGGGAAGCAATGATCCGGAAGACGGAAGGAGTGACTAAGATTTATTCTGTCAGAGAGAACACCACACCCCACCCCAGCACTAGTTTTTAAGTCATCGGTATACAAATATGCATCGCTGTGTCCTCCAAGAATTTTTTCTCCAAATTTCTGACGGAAGCATGGCCAATATCGCTTTCGGTCCATTGTGGCTGCCCTTTGTCTGCCAAAAATATAGCACGGTGCCAAGTGAAACAACCTGGTCATTGGACCTTGCTTATTTGTTTGTTATTAGTCGCTAGTATTCCCGCAATGTATGAGTGATGTGAGTTTGAAGGGTTCATATGTTCCCAATGGCTTCTTTGGCAGAGAGAGAGAAGTGCTACTGTAGCTTTTTTTTCCTTTCCTGGGTATAAGGCTTCGAAATTCTTATTTATAATAAGACCCAGATATTTCGCTTTTTCAGAGAATGTTTAGCTTCAGCCGTTTATAGAGAGAGGATTGATATGAGGAATTTTATATATACATAAGAAGGTTGTCACCCAGGCCTCACCGAATTGTCCAACTCACTATCTTATTAAGAGCGTTTTGGAGCAACTGAGTTGCTTACCTGAGGGGGTAATACCAACGTTATCCGCATATGCTATCACTTTGCAAGCCTTCACTTCCAGGCATGTTGGTAGTTCGTTTACAACCAAGTTCCAGAGAAGTGAGGACAGAACACCACCCTACGGGGTTCCTTTACTGACTGCTCTTCCCGCAGATTCTTCAGCCAGTGGCTCTTATGTCAGTATTCTGTCATCTTATAGCGTAGTCCCGAAGACTCTTCTTCCACAAATGATGTTAAACCTATATCTCTTGATATCTCTTGATAATAACTCGTGTCACACAGTCTAATGTATAGTTTTATGGTCATTTTAATGGATAATGCTGTCATATATGATTTTATATATGACAAATTGGCATATAGCAATAATCAAAAACAAAACCAGTCTGTATTCAAAAAACTTTTTTTTTTTCTCCCTTGACTTGGTGAGTAAATATGTAACTCTGTGAAAAATTTTTTCTTGTAATATTTTGTCAAGCATTTTGCTAGAGTTTAAAGTTCACAGAACGAAATGACCATATTCTGCATATGAAATAGTGTATTCTGTGAAAAAGTGTTTCTCTAAAGGTATTTTCTTTTAAGAACTAATTATTGAATTTTGCCCAAAAAAGTGTGTTCCTAGAGATATTTTCTGGTAAGGCTATAAATATAAAAATGTTAGGAATAGATATCTTACTAGAATATCTTGTAGAATAATGGAAGAGTATAACAAAAAAGAAAAAACAATTTTGAAATTATTTGAAGATGTCGACAGCGACTGCATTTCAGAAATTGTGTCTGAATCGGAGCCAGATTCCGGCAGTCAAACCAGCGACCCATTTTGCGACGATGGCACATTTGGAAATGATCCAGATTTTGAACCTGGTCAGCTGGAAAATGAAAGTAACGGTGAGGAATATAATGACAACAAGTCGGTTCATTTGGAAGACATCGCTGAAGATGGACCTATTAAAACTAATAGTCAGGATAGAGTAAGAATACCCGAATTTGCATTTAGTACTATTGATTGCGAGAAGTATTTGACAAGTTTTTGCCTAAATCAACTAACGCATACGCTGAGCACATGTGTGCTAGTAGTAGGTCAAAGACGCGATTATCCGTAAAACTAAGTTTCAGGACAATTACTGCATCGGAATTAATGAATTTTCTGGGTCTATGCCTTTTACTATACTTCGAAGTTCTTCCAGCAACCCATTGCATTTCAACCCTTTTCCAGTGGTCACCTTTTCCAACAAATTCTGCGATTTTGGAATTGCCACTGAATATCTGGAAAAATCGTCAAAAAAGAGAAGTAGTAGTACTCTAGCTTATGAAAAAATATTTGAGAAAAGGCCATCACTTGTACTTGGACAATTTTTGTAATAGCTTCAGCTATCTAGGAAGCTTTTAGAATACAGCACACATACAATAGGAACATTACGCTTGACCTATAAAAGATACGAAGCTGAAAAAGGGAAAACTTATATAGCGCAAAAATTGAACAAACCTATGTATCCAAATGGAAGGATAAACGGGATGTCCTCACTATATCAACAGGCTATCATCCAGAGTTAGTAAGTTCGAAAAACAGATTTGGTAAGGAATCACTGAAACCGAAAGATGTTGAACATTACAACAGATTTATCAAGATATATTAATATATTGAGTTACCTGCAAATATACGATGTGGAACGGATCTTTTACCAAATATACCAAAGCGTGGTCGACATCGAGTAGCAAAAAATATGCAACATTCTTTACCATCAAGTCCTTCAAATGATTCTTCTTCCAACACTCCAGTACACCATTTTATAGAAATAATTCCAGCACCACCATCTTATATACGAAAAAACGTATTTTCTTAGATGCTCGAGATGCACCAAAGATGTAAGACATGTCTAATGAAGCCTTCTTTTTGTCCTGAATGCTTTGACCCTTTCCATAACACTTAAAAAAATGTTGTGTCCAATTTAATTCCAAAATACATGATTTATTTTGTTGTTATACAGGAACCGCCATCTAACGTTTTTTTTCCCAACTAGTGCTTATTTCGCGAATGGTAACACTTAGCTCATGTCTGATTTGACAGATAATTAGTTTTATCCTTCCGCTGAACGAATATGGTTGTGTATACGCTTGAACAACGCTGGGAAATATTGCGACATTACTTTGAAAATCATGGTAATGTTGCAGAATGTGTGCGAAAATTGCGTACGGATTTTGGAAGAAGAGAAGCACCGTCAGCTCCGTATGTTCGTTATCTTGTGAAAAAAGTGAAAGAAACTGGCATCCTCATCGATAAACCAAAGCGTGAAAAGCATAAAACAGTGCGTACACCGTGCATAAAGACCTTGTTATGACGCCATACAAAGTCCAATTGGTTCAGGAGTTGAAGCCAACTGACCATCCAATGCGTTTTCGCTTCGCAAAGTGGGCCTGCGATCGACTTAGAGAAGATGCCAATTTTGCCAAAAAATCATCTTTTCAGATGAAGCTCATTTTGATCTTAACGGGTATGTAAACAAGGAAAATTGTCGCATTTGGAGCACAGAAAACCCGCACGCATACATTGAAAAGCCGATATACCCAAAACGAGTCACTGTTTGGTGCGAATTTTGGTCCAGAGGCATAATTGGGCCATTTTTCTTCGAAAATGAGCAAGGAGTGGCCGTTACAGTCAATGGAGATCCCTATCGGGCCATGTTGAACGAATTTTTGTTCACAAAAATTGAAGAGGAGGATATTGGCAGCATTTGGTTTCAACAGGACGGCGCTACGTGCCACACAGCCAAAGCTACACTCGATGTTTTGCGCCCTGTTTTTGAAGATCGCATTATCAGCCGCAGAGCTGATGTCGTTTGGCCACCGCGGAGCTGCGCAATTTGACACCGTTAGGCTATTATTTGTGAGGTGCCGTAAAAGATAAGTGTTACGCCGACATGCCAAAAACAATTGACGCTTTAAAGGACAATATTCGTGAAGCTATTGGTGAAATACAGCTGCACACAATCGATAATGTGCTTAAAAATTGGACCGATCGTGTAGGCTACTGCATGACCAGCCGAGGCAGCTATTTGAATGAAATTATTTTCCATTATTAATCGGAAGGATTGTACTTTCAATTAAAAAAATAAATTTGAGAAAATATTCAGTAGTTTTTTGCTATAGCATTTTCAACAAAAAAAAAAGTTATTTGGCGGTCCCTTTATGATAATTTGTCTTCATTGTTATAGCCGTCATTTTATTATTGCGGTGATTATAACAATATCTACCCTGCAAATAGTGGCTATGCCCGTCCGACTGCTTTATGGGACAAATGACGGCTATAGCAGTCATTTTTTATACCCTATCCTAAGGGTATATTAATTTTGACTCATAGTTTGTAACACCCCTTAATATTTGTCATAGACCCATAAAAGAATATATATTTATGATCAGGACCAAATCCTAAGACTATTTAGCAATGTCCGTCCGTCCGTCCGTCCGTCTGTCCGTTTCAACTTTTGAGGCCTTTGAATTTATGCTAGGAAGTTGAAATTTAGAGCATATACTCCTTAGGGTCCCGAAATGGTAAAGTGTTAAAAGTTTTTAAATCCGCCCACTGCCACGCCCACAATTTAGAAAAAAACATTTTAAGGCTAAAGTTAGAGAGATAGAGTATTGGAACCTTTACAAGATATGTCTGCCCTCCTTTATAAGTCTGTCATATAAGATTTTTTGCCACGCCTACTTTTTGTGGGCTTTTTTCACTAAAATTCTGTTTTCAGCGAAAATTTTCATAGAAACTGGAAAACAATGTTTAACAAGATATTTAGAAAATATTTTTTCCAATATATCGCTCTTACATTTACATATTTTTGCCACGTCCACTTTTTGGGGGCGTTTTTTCAAAAAAAAATTTAAATTTCATAGAATGAAATGATATCCATCACCTTCTAAATGCTTTTTTCTTTGGGACATATAGGATATGGATAGGGTATCGTACTGTTCGCCCCAAGCGGATTGTAGCCTTTCCTTATGTTTTTTAAATTCAAATCCCTTTGATTGAATTGTTAGTCATATCTGGCAATTTACAGGCCCTCAAATCATGTTTTAATTATGAATACCAAAAGTGTTTTTCTGAGTGACTTCACACTTCTAAAAGTGAGCGCGGACGTGTTAAAATTTAATTTTAATAAATCAGCAAAGCGTTTACCCATTTACTGACTTTTGCCCATTTTGTTCCAAATTATACTCAGCCTGCCTACTACCTTTCAGAATCCATTAGAAGGACATCACCGTTCCATTTTCAAAACTGATTAGACACTGTTTAGTCCCTTTTATATTTATCTTTCTCCGCATGTAACCTCATAAAAACAAGGGTTCTATCATATCATAACATTCGGTTGGTACATCTAAAATACGACTTTGTGAAATGTATTATTTTTATTACAATCGTTTTTGTATGTTTATACAAACATTATTATTGTTTTTATATGCACCAACAAATTTAAGGAAATTAAAAGCAACAAAAAAAAAAACAAAAAAGTTATGTCGGCTGACTTTTTTTGGTTGCTTCGTACCCCGTTTATGTTCCGAACCTGCAGGCATTTTTATTGGAATCGCCTCGGCAAGTACGTTTGTGTAAACATTCACTTTTATTTGTTCAAAAGCTACCTACCATATGGATGGCCTCTTTATTCCTCCTTTATGTTTTTTTTTTTTTTTTGTTATTTTTAATTTTCTTATGTTTTCTGCTTGTAAGCATAAAAATAATGGTGGTAGGTGCAAGTGGGTATACCTACATGGATGTAATAAAAATTCAAAAACTTGCAAGGCGAACTTTTCCCAGGAAAGTCATGTATGAAAGTATAACTTTGAATATGAATAGGTAGAGGTAGTCTAGTTTTGTTTTTTATTTATCATTATTCCTTTTGGTTCAGTGACACATATAACACTTCACAGAATAAAATTAAACGTGTGTCGAAATAAAGGATACAAATATCTACCAAGCGAACAAAAACTTATCGTATAACTATTTGATTTTGAATTTTGTTAACTTTAACTGGATTCATCCCGAAAGTTGACTGTGAATTGAATGTGAGTGGTAATTTACCATCAGCTTGTAAAGAGTATTATTTTTTAGGTTAAAAATGAAACAAACAAGTAGTTCATGTTGTGCAGAAAGACTTTTAGACAAAGTCTTCTTTAGGTTATGATTTCAATGTGCTTAAAAATATTTTCGGATCTCTTTATTATTACATACTTTGAAATAACTTTAAAAAAATTATTTTAGCGCTCTAAAAATTAATTCCTACCATTACCAAATATTCACTTTTATTTTCAATTATCTCATGAATATTTTTTTAAAGTAACTGACACGTAAATCGTTAATGAACAGATTTACTAGTTTTTCATTAGATGTTAAGGGAAAAAAGTGAACGTCAATTGTTTTTCCGTGCCATCATGTTTTTTTGATGAATGAGAGAATTAACATACTTACTTACTTTACTTAACGGGCTCCCGACCCGTGAAGAGTCCCTGCCTGAGATACGGCAGCCTTCCACCCTCTGCGATCCCGAGTACACTGCTTCCAGTTGTCCAGACCAAGCGCTCTGGCATCCGCGATGGATTGGTCTTTACAACGGAGGTTCGGTCTTCCTTGTCGTCTCGAACCTGGGGGCTGGGATTCGAAGATCCTCTTGGCTGGAGCGTTGTTGTCCATTCGCTCGATGTGGCCGAGCTAATGTAGTCGACGAGTTTTGGCTTTTCGGACTACATCCGCATCTTGGTACAGCTCATAGCGCTCGCGGTTGTATCTTCTCTCTATTCGCCCTCCTCGCAGACAAGACCAAATATCCGTCGAAGGATCCCAGTATTAACTCTCCTTTCCTGCTTATTGTCCAGCACTCGGCGCCGTATAGCAGAACTGGCACGATAAGGGTTCTGTAGAGCATGGACTTTGTCATTCGAGTTAGGAGTTTTGAACCCATTTGTTTTGCCAAACCGAAGTAGCAGCGGTTTCCTAGGGTAATTCTTCGACGGATCTCCACTAAGATGTCATTTGTGGAGTTGATGTTTACCCCGAGGTAGATGAACTCCTTAACTACCTCGAAGTTGCTGCTATCAACAGTGACAGTTTGTCCTAGTCGATGGACAGATGATTGTTTGTTTGTTGATAGCTTTTGTTGATTGTTAGTCTTGTCCTCATTCACTTCAAGGTCAACTAGTTTCGCCTGTTCTTCAATAGCCTGCTGGGATGTTGGGATCGACCGATGGTATCTATATCGTCCGCATACCCCAGCAGTTGGACTGATCTGTTGAAGATAGTGCCTTCCGTCTTGACACCTGCCCTGCGCACTATCTGCTCAAGAACAAGATTGAAGAAATCACACGACATCGCATCTCGTTGCCGAAATCCGGGGCATGTTTGATTTCTAGGGTCACGCGGCACAGCTGGATCAGTTTTGACGAGATCCAAAATTCGGCCATCGCCATGAAGAGCTCTTGACGATGAATGCTGTCATATGCGGCTTTAAAGTCGATGAAGAGATGGTGTGTCTCGACTTGAAACTCGTTGGTCTTTTCCTGGATTTGCCTTGGTGTGAAAAATTTGATCGAGAGTCGATCTGCCGGGCCGGAAGCCACACTGGTACGTGCCGATTAGTGAGTTGCAGAAAGGTTTTAGACATTCACACTTTAGATAGGATCTTATATGAGACATTAAGCAGGGATTTGCCTAGACATAGGATCGCCTTTCTTGCAGATGGGACGTATGGAGTCCAGTCATCGGGCATGCTTTCCTTCCCCCAAACTTGGTTGATAATTTGGTGCATGCGCACTACCAAAACATCACCTTCATATTTGAAGAGCTCTGCAGTTAGACCATCAGAACCGGCGGCCTTGTTGTTCTTTAGCTTTTTTATAGCTAAGCTGACCTTAACTTACACCCCCATCATTTAATCCGCCCAGGCTAACATATCCACGAAATTCGAACATGTGTATCATTAAAAAAAAACACAGTGAACATGCTCACGTCGGTAATGTAAATTAATATTTCACTTGATTTTTAAAAATTGACATTTCTGAACCGCGGGAAAATAGCAGCGGATTTGTGTTGGTTTATGTGTTGCGCCCTTCCTGGGCGAAGCCCTTCATCGCGATAGCAATAAAGTTACGTGAAGCAAATTCAAAACGAGAACGGAGCGACTATCGTCTCTGCGATTATCTTTGTATAAGTTACGCAAAGGCTTCCCCTTTTAAAGTTCGTTTTGTTTGTTGAGCGAAGTTGTTTAATTGAATTATGCCTTTTGTTTATAATTTTTTATGTTTTATTAATATTTTAAGTGGACGCCCCTTTCTTAAGCTATGGACCCTTTATAAGACCCTTTTTGAAAATTTTCAGCGCCAAACACTGGTAAGGAGGCGTGGCGAAAGCACTATTAGAACTTTACTTAGGAATTGGTTAAAAGTGTTTGAGTAAAAAAATACGCCCCCGTCTTGCGCATTGTGAAATAAGTCGTTGAAGTCTTAAGGCGAGGCAATGTAGAAGCCCTAATGTAGGAGCGAACAGCTATTATTTTCATATGATTAAAAATAAAAATTAAAAATATTATTTAGTAACCTCTACTGTTCCGAAAAGTGTCACAATCAGAAAGTGAAGAACATTTTTTAAACCAACCGGAGTTACTAGGCGGATCCTTCCCCCTAAGAAATAAGTATGGATTCGGATTCCAATATTAAAAAAATTAAAAATTTTATAACCGGCAGAGTAGTTCCAGAGATAGCCCCTATGTTTAAGTTCTTCCACCCGGTTTCTATGTTATTTATTTCTGTAATGTAAGCTTTAGCTTCCAAATCACTGATCACTCTTCTGCCATTAAAGTCTTGAGAAGTCATCCTAAGAAATATCTCCAACAATTCTTTTTCAGTTAAATCTGCTGTAAGTGCGAAATATATTTGGCAAATTCTGTAAGTGCTATCATATGCGGTGTAAAGTTCTAACACTAACTGACTTACCTAAACCAATATTCTATTTCTATAATGTCAGAAGTTTCAAAGGGCTGTTGTATTTGGAATCAATGGATTAAAAAATATATTTTCGAACGTTCAATTTAAGTTGTTTTGGACGGTTTCAAGTCTGTAATTCACCATCCGTTTTGTCTGCAACTCTCTTTCTCATTTTTATAAATGATATCCTGCCTATTATTCCCAATTCTATTCACTCCTTTGCTGATGACAGTACCCACAGCTTTACATATTCGTTTTCGAGTCAGCGCCGCACATCTTCGGACATTGAACGGGAACGGCAACGTATATTTAGATCATTAAATTCCGATCTTACCAGCTTACTTAATGGGATAAAGCTGTAATTGAACCGAAACGCTAATACTCTGCTTATATCCATTAATGGTACTTTCATTGTTGAAAACGAACGATTTACTGAAACAAGTGTTCTATTTTCAATTCCCCATTAGAATGTTCAATTTCAGGTTATTATTTTCAGCGAATTTGGAGTCAGGGCTCTTAAGAAATTTGCATGCTCATTATTTATCTTCTCTCAAAATCGTACGTAATTTGATCAACGGATCAGTGTTTTGCAAAATAACGCAGGGCAGTCATTCTACAGAGTTTTATAAATATATCCTCAGAGTTTCGTATTTCTTTAAACTCAAACCCCCCAACCAAGTTGATTCTGGCCACGGGTCGTGTGGCACCTTAATCCAGCCCAGCGAATAGAGTAGGGGAGCGATAAAGAGAGAGTGAAAATGTATGGAGCAAGGAAAAGAAAAGGATAGAAAGAGGGTTCTTTAGTTTCAGAACTCATCTAGAGAGCTTACTCAGCCCCTACCACTCGTGAAGTTCAACACTCGAGTAGGGGAAACAAAAAGTCTGCATTTTCTCAGACAGTCAACCGGCAATCAAGTCCTTGGAATCAGTTTCTATAAACTCTCTAGTAGTAACCCTGTCGAGATATCGGAGAAGTTAAACATTAAGCTTTGCTGGTTGCTGATGGTTAAGGCTGATAAACTTGCCAAAATAGAACTAGTTACTTCTCTTACCTGATAAAAAAGAGATAGGTAAACCATTCGTTACTTGTAAATTATCGCTAAGGCTGGCTGCTACAGAGGAAACAAACTTTAAGTGGACAAGTGGTATCACATGTCTAACGGCAAAACGGATCTAACCTAACCTGAATCTGAAACGCTCTAAAAATTTGATCTCTCTAGGCAGACGGAACACTAGCACTTCTAAAGGTGTCATCACAGGACACTGTCTTTTAGGTAAAAATGCAGCAAGTCGTGGTGCATTCTCTTTTGCAGAAATTGTAGGGACGAAGAGAAGGATGAAACAATCCCTTAACTGCCTTGTACATGCCCACTCTGTCCAGCAAAAGGAAGCTCCATTTTGGAGCCTTCTTCTACGAAGACACATTTGATCCCACAAATATTGACATCAAAGATTTACTTCGCTTCGTCAGAAGCTCCAATTAGTTCAACAAGTAGGGCGAAGCTTTATCCCATATCCCTGTGGTATCCAACAGCGGTCTAAGTGTGTCGGTTCTTATGCCGACAGCCATTTCAGCCTTACCTAACCTAACCTAACCTAACCTAACCTAACCTAACCTAACCTAACCTAACCTAACCTAACCTAACCTAACCTAACCTAACCTAACCTAACCTAACCTAACCTAACCTTACCTAACCTTACCTAACCTAACCTAACCTTACCTAACCTTACCTAACCTTACCTAACCTAACCTAACTTAGCCTAACCTAACCTTACCTAACCTAACCTAACCTAACCTAACCTAACCTAACCTAACCTAACCTAACCTAACCTAACCTAACCTAACCTTACCTAACCTAACCTAACCTAACCTAACCTAACCTAACCTAACCTAACCTAACCTAACCTAACCTAACCTAACCTAACCTAACCTAACCTAACCTAACCTTACCTAGCCTAACCTAACCTAACCTAACCTAACCTAACCTAACCTAACCTAACCTAACCTAACCTAACCTAACCTAACCTAACCTAACCTAACCTAACCTAACCTAACCTAACCTAACCTAACCTAACCTAACCTAACCTAACCTAACCTAACCTAACCTAACCTAACCTAACCTAACCTAACCTAACCTAACCTAACCTAACCTAACCTTTTACTTCACTGAGAACCGAATTCTCCAAAAAAAAATGCATATTATTATAAATAGATCCCACGAAATGAACAATGCAATGGCATCTGATTTATTTCTACTGTGCGACGGTGGCAGTTTAAATAATGCATATCGTCCATTGCCAGTAGAAAGAGTATTAGCAATAGAAATCCCTTCCATTTAGGCACGTATATAGGTTAACATAAAATGAAAAAAAATCCATACATTTAGAAACTCACAAAGTAGTTAAACGTGATTTCTACCGTGGAGTCTTTTTTAACACAAACTTCAACGCAAAACATAAATAAATAATTCGGGACATTTTTTTTTAAAAAGTTTTTCAAAAACCAATTGAAAATAGTCACAATTTTCCAAATTGATACGAAGATTCAATCTGTATAATGATTACAAAAAAGAAATACTTTCCAAATGGAATGTCTGTTGAAATAAAAATACAATCACTGCCATCCTTGTGAAACTCACATTACCATATTTTTGCTTCTAACTTCATTCGTCCAAATCGATGATGAAAAAAAAAAACAAAAAACGCTTGCACTCCCCTCCAAACAATGGCAGGATCGATACCTTTGACATTGGCGATTCTGGTGCTAACATACGAGCACTTATGGGCGGCACTTCATTCCGAATTAATCGGATAGCAGTTTCGCGTCGTAAATTCGAGTATGGCAATAAAACGACGTTCCTATCCTCTTATAAAAAAAAAGTATCTATGTAGATGGTTTTTGTATACATTTTTGTAAAGAAACATTGCAGTCAAACACCACTTGTTTTTAAATAAATGTAACCATTTGCTTTAAGGAAAAAATCTAAACAACCGTCGTATTATCTTTACAATCCTTAAAGCTTTTTTTTTTTTTTGTAATATAACAACCCCATTTTCAATCTCTTAGTACGGATATCAAAGACAAATTAGAACGCATTTCAAAGAATAAATAAGCAGAGACAAGCAACCGTGCAGTGCAGCAGCATCTGGCTTGCATCTATTGAAGAACAGTGGAATCCACCAAAATGGAGCACCACTCGTATGTCCGGAATTCAGTAACAATTGCCGTTTGCAATGTGCAATCGCAATAAAAGAAAAGAGTGCTAAACGAAATGAGAACAAATTGGAAGAAAGGGGGAAAAAACAGCTTAACATCTCTATTTACGGATCTATGTCCTTTTGACTTTCCGATGCGATTTGTTTGTATGTTCCTTTTAGATTCTACTTTAATGGGAAAACACGACCTGTGAAGCATGGTAGAATTAGTTGAAAAAGAATATACATATGTATGTGTACATTCAACATGCATTATATATATTGCTTGCTTTGTTTGAGATCGTGTTATCCTTCTTAGCATATAGTCTACCTACTAGATTGGTGAAACTTTGACATAACGTGAGGACAATATACTGTCTACCCCCTTTCAATTGTAGGTAGACATCAAGTGGGTGCTCTTTATTTATTGTCTTGAGCGCATTGACTTTTCACCGGGCCCTAGGGAGATCTAGTTCATTTGTTCCAAAGTTGCAGATGCCATCTTCATTTAATTAATTACATTTTAGAAGACGAAATGGTGACGCTGGAAGGCCGTAGTTCTCGTAATGAAATAGAAGAATAAGTGAATGACAGCATCTATGTACATTGTGTTTTTTTTTCTTTTAACTTTCGCGTACACCTTAGAAAGTTATTGAAATCGTGCTAGCATTGAGTACAAAAATTCTTAAACCTATTTTTGAATTAACAAAGGATCTATTCGTAATCGAATTCTTTCAACTCTTAAAATTTAAGAAAGCCTGCAAGTGGTAATAAAATCGCTGCAGCCTAAGCACTTCCACAAATCGAATAGAGGAATTCTTAGGGAATTGCAATGGTTGCATATCTTCCTTTCATAAGTCCTTGGAAAAGACTTAAGCCATCTTTTCATCGACTTTCAAGCCGCATATGATAGCACTTGACTTTGCAGCAGCTTCTAATACGGTAATTAGTAGCACTATGTTTCCAGGGCTTAGGATGCATCCCACAGCAAATCTGGCGCTCTCTAGACCATGTGCTAATCTATGCGAGGCAAACGTCGACTCTGACCACTTTCTTGCAGCTGCTGGATTCACAGCTCGATTGCCCAAGAACAAAAAGCCGTGAACTGCCCAGAAGAAGAAATTAGACGTTGGACGCCTTAGCACATCTGGAGTTGCCAGAGCCTACAAAGAAAGCCTGAGTGAGAAACTCCTCGCTGTGTATTCATCTTCTATAGACGCCAAAAACTACTACTCGCGACATCATCAAAGTAGTAGGCGAACTCAACATAGGATACAAGCCACCCCAGCGAAAAAGCCCGTGGTATGATGATGTATGCGTATACCGGAAAAAGGTGACAGAAGGTGCGCATATAAGAACGCTGCATAGGAAAACAAGAGCAGCAAAGGAAGAGTATCGAACCAGCAGAAGAAGAAAAGAGAGTAGCAGTCTCCCAGGTCAAGGAGATCGAAGAGTCTTGCGATCGAAACAACATCCGAAGATTTTATAAGAATCCAAGCAACTACCTGCTGGCTTCAAGACCGGAATGCAGGCTCTTCGTAATCCTAGTCACCGACGCGCAGGGAATAGTAGATCTATTTAAGCAGCATTTCCAGCAGCTGCTAAACGGGCAGTATGTAGAGAGAGTGATGGGGCAAGAAGAGAACCCACGTCCAGTTAATGAAAAACCAGGCCCGCCACCTTAGTCCTTAAAAGTCTTAAGAACAACAAGGCTGCCGGTTCTGATGGCCTACCTGCAGAGCTCTTCGAGTTTCAAGTCGAGACACACCATCTCTTCATAGACTTTAAAGCCGCAAATGCTATTCATCGTCAAGAGCTCTTCATGGCGATGGCTGAATTTTGGATCTCGTCAAAACTGATCCAGCTGTGCCGCGTGACCCTAGAAATCAAACATGCCCCCGATTTCGGCAAGGAGATGCGATGTCGTGTGATTTCTTCAATCTTGCTCTCGAGCAGATATAGTGCAGGGCGGGTGTCAACACAGAAGGCACTATCTTCAACAGATCAGTCCAGCTGCTGGGAAATGCTGACGACATCATCGGACGCTCCCAGCGTGTCGTGGTGGAGGCATTCATGGCCATTGAAGAACAGGCGAAACTAGTTCGCCTTGAAGTTAACGAGGACAAGGCAAAATATATGCTATCAACAAAAAAGCAACTAGGACAAAATGTCACTGTTGATAGCGGCAACTTCAAGGTAGTTAAGGAGTTCATCTACCGCGGGGTAAACATCAACTCCACAAATGTCATCTTAGTGGAGATCCGTCGAAGAAATACCCTGGGAAACCGCTGCTAGTTCGGTTAGGCAAAACAGCGATTAAAAACTTTCAGCTGGTACATGTTAGGATTTGAACCAGCGACCTCTCGCTTAGTGGCCCAACGAACTTAACAACTAATACACTGCACCGTCGGACTGCTTGGATGATATTGGCCTTAATTGCTTGAATATTTTCCGGATTGTTAGCATAACATCCGTCCATGGCTGTTCCTTGACATTGCCAAGACGGCTGATAACGTGATTTGGGAATTTGGTGCGCAAAAGATCGATTGTAGCATGGGCCGTCCAAATCCATGTCTTTAATTTCGGTAAAAAGAAAGTCAGAGCCATGTAAGCTCTGTAATGTCCACCTTGACCGAAACGTTGTCCCCAGTCTCATTTGCGAAGAAAAATTGTCCAAGCAGGCGCGATGGGTGCTTCATTTCGGCTAAAATTCTTGTCAGAAAAACGCACTGTTTGGGCATTCACTTTGCAAATAACTTTTCCATATTTTCCAACGTTGTTCAAGCGTAAAGCGTATCATTTCTTTCTATCGCGGAGGTATGATACTGAGTTTCTGTCAAGATTCCGAGCGCGCAACAGTTGTCAGTGTCATTGTTAGTTGTCAGTGTCATAACCTATGATTAAAAAAAACCACCCTGTACTATGTATATGTAAGTATGATTTTTTTAAATGTTTGTTGTCATAACGATTTTGTGGTACAACAAAATGCAGCTTTGTGTCTGTTGTTTTGTAAATTCTACCAAATGAACTGAATCTGTAAAAATTAAATTAAAGAAGTAAATATTTATTAGCTATAATTAAATGTAATTTTTATTTATGCACGATGAACTAAGTAATAGAAAACAATCGACTTTCAAAATATTTGTTACATAGGTCATAGTATCGTCGATGATTTAACGTTGCATATAAAGGGTGATTTTTTAAGAATTAAGTTTTTCAGGTTGGTAACACTGGTCAGTAATGGCGTCCAAACGTCATCTGTCAAAGTGAAAACTGCCATTTAATCATGGAAAGACATACAAACGAGCAACGATTGCAAATTAATGAAATTTATTATCAAAAATCTGTAAAAAATGTGCACCGTTTGTTACGCCCATAACAATCGTCATAATCGACCTAAGCCTAAATCAACAATTCGTGCTGTTATCACCAAATTTCGTACAAAATTTACTTTGTTGGAAAATAAACCAAGGACTCGCATGCGTACAATGGGCACCGAAGAGAATATTGTAGTCGTAGCGTCCAATGTTAATGAGAATCGTGAAGTGTCAATTCGTCGCCTTCCTCAGCAATGTGGGGGCATGTGTTACTCAACTCCATAGACAATTTTCCGTGTCGATTTGGGTTTGGAAGCCTATAAAATTGTGCAACTTGTGCAAGAATTGAAACCGCATGACCTATCACAGAGCCTTATATAACAGCTCCATGAAAATCCTCTGTTTTATCGAAAAATCGTGTTCAGCGATGAGGCTCATTTCTGGCTCAACGGATACGTAAATAAGCAAAACAGTCACATCTGGATTGATGAACAGCCACATGCCATACAAGAATAACCGATGCATCCCGAAAAAACGACAGTTTGGTGTGGTTTATGGGCTGGTGGCATCATCGGTCCATTTTTCTTCAAAGACGACTGTGGAAGAAACGTTACCTTCAACGGCGAACGATATCAAGCCTTAATTCATGACTTTTGGCTGATTTGAACTTGTTTGACATGTGGTTTCATCAACACGGTGCCACATGCCACACAGCTCGTGAAACAATGGAAATATTGAAGGATGAATTTGGTGAGCAGCTTATCTCTCGAAATGGCCCTGTGAGTTGGCCGCCAAGATCATGCGATTGAACGCCTTTTGATTATTTCTTGTGGGGTTATGTGAAGTCGTTAGTCTATGTGAACATAACACGCGTAGTTCGTGGAATGCGGCCGAAATGCCCGAAAAAGTGACGCTAAATTGGACCTTCCGAATGGACCATTTGAAACGGAGCCGCGGACAACATTTACACGAAGTTGTCTTTAAAACGTATATGGCAAAGGCCATTGAATATTTGATGCAAATTTGAGTGTTTTATTCGATTTTTAAAAAAACTACGCTTAAAAAATCACCCTTTATTAGATGCAATTTTTATTTATGCAAGATGAACCAAATAATAGAAAAACATCGACTTTCAAAATATTTGTTACATAGGTCATCTGCATTACTACTTTAAATAGTACCGTCGACGATTCAACGAAGCATATACTTAAGGTACAAAAAAATAAGCATATACTTCCAGGGTTAGAAACCTCCGAGTCTCCCGTCACCCGTCAACCTTGTGATTGTAATCTTGTCTAGAATTGTGCGTCAAAAAGTTTTGTTAAAAACATTTTAGGGGTAATAAAGTCCGTCGAGGATGGTAATTGTTCGCACCGTTTTGGGCAATATTCGATACATGGTCATTCCAATAATTGTGGTCATTAATCTCTGACTAGTTAATATTAATCGACCGTCGAAAAATCAATGCCTATTGAGTCTTAACTGTCTATCTTTAGGAGAACTTTAATCCAAAAGGATACTGACATCGATTAAAGCGAAACAAAAAAACCTCGAAAAAAAAGAACATTCCCGCGAAGGTAAGCTTTTGCCAGTGACTCTATGTCGCCTCTTTCCCCCCAATAACACCGACATTTATCAGCAGTCTTTGTTCAATGTACCATTACGGCGGCCAATCATTGTGTAAAATTTATTGCCAAAAGAAACATCCAACAACTGACAACATTCATAGTTTACAACTCACATTCGGCTTCCCTCTTGGGTAACATTTGTAACGAATGGCTGGTGACTGTGTTTATTCCTTTAATGCCACGTAAATATAATAAGCCATAAAATTCCTCCTCTCATATCGTAGGTAGGTACCCACCAGCTACTCTCGCTCCAATAAATTTTCAATAAATCAATAAACTTTCAGAAATTCCCACAGTCAATTATATTTGCTGAAACTTTGACAAGATTGGGGTAGGTAGCATCCTACTCCTCCTCGGCGGTAGCATTCATAAATTTCTGTAAATCTGTAAAATTTTGTCAATTCATTACTTTAGTTGATCTATTCATATCTGTCGGTGCATGAATCGGTGTAGTGAGTATCTATAGTGAGTAGTTTTCTCGCAGATATGTAGCTCGAGCACCACGATGATTCTTTTGAATATCGCCCTTTCAGACAGATGTCCCTCGTGTGAGGGTTAGATGTTCGTGTCAAAGTCCCATTCTGAAAGTTTTATCTCGGGCCCCAGGTTACGTTACGTTAATTCCAATTAACCCCCCAAAGCACACACACGCAGAGCGAGCTATATTATTAAAGCAAACTAGCTGCGACTACCATATCCTTTGTGCGATATCGACCAACCATAATAAATTGAAGAGGATGTTTCAGTTCATGCGAAACCGGGGCAATAAAGATACAAAACCAAAAGCACACTCTCATTCCCACCACGACCACAGATGAAGAAGGAAATCCATGCGTTAATTTTTTTTCCCCCTCCCCACCCTTCACATACATACATATAGGCTAGGCAAAAGCAATTAGTTCGAGAGAACACTACGACACGACCGACGACGTCGTCGCCGACGAAGTTAGATGCATGATGTGATGAGCTCTGGGTGCCAATCAAATCGAATTCGGTGAAATGGAAACCCATTAACTCGATGTTTACAAGTCTCAACAACTTTGGCTACATCATTAATGTCAATATTCATAACATAAATATCCGAATCTGTATCCTCGGCGAAGATGTGATTTGACTGCGAATACTTACATAGTATGGATTGCCAGTTGATAAGAGATACGGATTCGATTAAGCAACGAATACGATAATTGGGAGTGTACTTCATTAAACTCGTATTGCTATTTGCTACATAGCTATACATAGTAGGTAGCCGTTAATGAAAGTGAAAATATGCTGAGAGATTCGATTTTGGTTCTGTTGCTTTCTAGTTATAAGAAAGGACTTACGCCCGAAGAATTAATTAAGTGTTGAATTGAGTGGTAAACAAATTTTTATTTGACTATGGATGGGTGGTTAATTAGGTTGGATTACGCAAATGATGATTGAAGGCATTATGTCATCCATTAAGAATACATATGTTTCGTCTCGTACTTTGATTCGATATCGACAAAAAAAAGTAGGTACCTACCACCAGTAACAACCGTTACTAATGTTGTAAATGTGCGAAAGTTTGTTTGGATGTTTGTCCTTCAATCACGGTCGAACGGATGGACAGAATCTAATGAAAACTTGGAAAAGACGTCGATTATGTAGGGGAATGAGACTATAACAATATTCTATACTTGATACGCTCGGTGAAAATGTTTTAGCAAAATAGAAATTTTCCTCGAGATAATTTACACAAATTAGTTATCAAGTTGTGGAAAGCTATGAATCCTGCTAATATCCTTATTTTTTACTTTTTTCTAAAACCCTTAGCCTTTAAAAAATTCTTTAAAAAACCAACTGGCTAAGGTTTTTTTTGAGGAATCCAACATCATTGCTCCCCGTTGGGTATTGAACCTGCACCTTCGGATTCACAAGGCGACATTGGCTAAAGTTTAGTAAAAAAAACTAATAAATTCTTAATAAAAAAAATCGCCTCAACTGCAGAAATAAACATAAAATGAAGGTCTTTCGAAAAAGCTCTAAACATGACGTATAAAACGTCATGTCCAGTCAAGTGTAGTAAAAACAAAAACATTCCTTTATCGATGTTAGTACAAAGAGCTCTCTTATCCCAGAAAATATGTCACAGGTGCAAATACTAACTAACCTCCATGGAGCTCATATAGTTCTAGCTCTCAACGCTCACACTCTTTAGCGACTGGGAAAACATAATACCCATTATAAACGAGGAAAAAAGAATTGGAAAAAGGTGGGCCTTGCAACCAAAATTACCCCTGTGGATGGATATACAGAGAATTGGTACAACAAATTCTCAGCTATGAACCAAAAGTTTGGTGAGCTCTATGTAAATCCAATAACAGAACCAAACTTGAAAAGATTCAAAGAAAGGTAGGAATACCTTTCAGATGCCCTTTATACCATCCTACTAGACCTTTAACCTTTGGACCTTCATGTAAAAAAACTGTGTGCTGTCAGCGCGATCAGACAAACAGAGTCGGGGCTGCTGGTCTACAAAACCATACCATATGAATATTCCGCTCCATCTATCGTGAGAATTCGTACCATCCGCAAATGACTATATAACTCCCACAATATTTTTCAATTTAAAGTAAAATTTCCTACACGATGAGCATGGCATCTGGCGACTCGGATTTAACCAGACACCAGGTAATGCTCAGCCTTAAACTACGCAATTGCGAAACTAGTTTTCATTTCGGTCGGGACAGTTAATGCAAAAATCTAAGAAATCTCAGATTTTCTAATGAAAGCCAATCTGAGATGGAAAGCTTCAAACTGTGTAATATCCAGAAAAATATGGTCAAGCTAAAGCAGGGCAAAGAAACGGAAAGCAAAAAGACATCCTCAGCCATCAGATTGACTTTCGGCTCTCTCGAGGAATAGCATTTAATAATATTCTTGAATTTCACAGGTTGTCGCCGATGTGATGTCAGAAAAATGCATAGGTAAGTAGTAGTAGAGCCTCTACTTTCCTAATGAAGCTGATGATACTATCAGCGCTTATTTCTTCTCAATGAAAAATTGTTCGACTTATTCCGTAAAGGGCCGGGCACTCATATTTGATATATTCTTCAAGTTCTGCACACCGGGGTGTTGGCTAATTTTAATTTATGGAGGTGATATCTTAATCTGTGATGATCTGTTTGGTATCCAACAAAATTTGTCAAAACCATGTCCTTGGGTATCTTCTTGGCATCGTTTCTGAAGGGCTGTGTAAACTCTTTGTTCTGTCTATGACCTGGGATGCTTCCCTCATATGAGATGCACATTTTGTTTTTCCAGATTTTTAGCTTCAGACTAATAGCTGATTTGTTTATTGGTCTCCGAGCCTTTTTAACTTTCTCGTAGGTATACATTAGTATACTAAAGAGAAAGTTATTGCGATCGTGCGGAAATTTCCAACTCAAACTGAGTACGAGAGATGATATTACGACTATAGAGAACTCCAAAAAAGTGGTCCAAGAATGCCGTCCGTCGTCTGTCTGCCTGTCTTTCTGTCTGTCCGGGCGTCGTATGGCGAAACGGTTCGACGGATTTGCTTCAAAGTTCGTATATAAGGTTCTTGGGGTTACATCTCGGGGCATCTTTTTTTTGCTTTATCTTTTGAAATAACGGTACCAGCCATACAATTTTTTTTGTGAAAATCACTTATCACTATTTTTCTCGAAAGTAGTTCCAAGGATTTCGGTGTTTTTTTTGCACTAAGGATATTTGGGATAGGGTTAAAAATTCTGCATACTCAATTTTTGGAAAAAAAAAATCGATTAATGGTAATTTATAAGACTGGCAATATCTCGAAAACTAATAAAGGGAATTTAATCTATATCTATATCTATTCTATATAACGATTTTCTTAAATTTAAATTAAATTCGTTTTCTCAAAAACGGCTTCAACGATTTTGATAATTTTTTGTATTTCGAACAATTATGTTAAAAGCGTCCAATGTGCGAAATTACATCAAAATCGTAGGTGCCGTTTTTGAGAAAATCTAATTTTCCAAAACCTAAAAAGTGATTTAAATACATTTTCGATTAGTTTTGCGACTCAAAAACGCATCTCATGTACCGAGAAAGTTTCATGTGACGCAGTCGTGCACTTTATTTATCCAGTTCGTCAGATTTTACATTTCCCTCAATTCCCTCGAGTCCGGGAACACAGCTGATTTTGGTTTTTTTTTCCTGTAAGTAAGTTCTTGAAGGGTTTCAAAGCGGGCAGTACTGATTTTGAGTCAATTATTGGTTGATGAAGACGTTAGCACCTTTAATTCCCGACATGTGAATAAGGTTCATGGCATGGAACTCTACTGTATGTTTGGTCCGTGAATACCAGCTCCAAACACAGAGTCCATTTTTGAACCATCCGTGTACCACTTTATGCCGTTTTGGCAATTTGGTGGGTTATTGCTTCTCTGTTGGTGATTTCAGTGGAGAAACCATTGTTTTTGTTGTTTGATCTGTGATCGCGCAGATCATGTCGCGTTCGGCGATGTCCGATAGCAGTTCCATTATTTCGAAGTGATTTAGCAATCACAAACAAATGGTTTGCCCTTTTGTTTGTTTTAAACTTGTAGTGTTGCATATTGCCAAAATTCTTTTTTAAGAAAATGTGGAGGGATGTTAATCCCTAATAGAAGGTAGGCCCAGAAAGCGCTCGATGCTATTTTAATCTTGTTGCTTAAATGTGAGTTACAATTTAGTCTTTTATCTAAGATTACACCCAGATATTTGACCTTGTCGGAATACTCTATGATAGCTTAACTATCTTAAGAACTTTGAATACGTGTTGTGTCATTGTTTGCTACCAGCTTATCGGCGTATCCAACTCGTATCGGCGTATCCAACCAGTGAACAAAGCTGGGGTGAGAAAACATTTAGCAGCTCTTACTGATACTGAACAAAATTTTTTGAGATTGTGTTTTCATGATAAAAAAATTTCAATCGCTATTGAGACAATTTTGTATTTACCCTCGACGCGAGCAAATCTAGGCAGAGCAGCAAGTAACGGGTGATCCAAGTAGAGATACTTTTTTCAATAGCCTTTTTTGACAGATCACGTGTGAGTCGTGTCATGCTGTCATGTTATTTTTGTTTAGTATTGTTTGGCATTTCATAATTGAAAGACTTACGCGTGAACAACGTTTACAACTTTATTATGAAAATTCACGTTCTGTGAGGAATGTGTTTCGTGCACTTCGCTCAACTTATGGTCAACATAATCGGCCTACTGAGCGTACTATTCGCAACACCATCACCCATTTTGAGACCCAGAATTCATTATTGGATAATATTCGAAAGAATAGACCACGTCCAGCACGCTGTGAAGAAAATATAGCGGCCGTTCGCAGCAACTCGGACTGACGTATGGAACGACTTGGCGCATTTTACGTCAAGATCTTAAATTGAAAGCGTACAAAATACAGCTTGTGCAACAACCGAAGCCGCTCGACCTTCCCAAGCGACATCGCTTCGCTCTATGGGCTCTTGAAAAGTTCCAAGAAGATCCGACGTTTTCGAGGCAAATTTTGTTTAGCGATGAGGCCCATTTCTGGCTCAATGGGTATGTAAACAAACAAAATTGCCGCATTTGGGACGAAGAGCAACCTGAAGAGATTGAAGAACTGCCACTTCATCCAGAAAAAACAACGGTTTGGTGTGGTTTGTGGGCCGGTGGAATCATCGGTCCATATTTCTTTAAAAATTATGCCGGTGTGAACGTAACCGTCAATGGCGACCGTTATCGTGCCATGATAACCGACTATTTGATGCCTGAAATTGAAGCTCGTGATCTCGGCGACATTTGGTTTCAGGAAGACGGAGCCACTTCCCCCACTTCGCATCAATCAATGGACTTATTGAGAGAACATTTCGGTGAGCACATAATTTCACGTTTTGGGCCGGTCGATTGGCCACCAAGATCATGTGATATCACACCGTTAGACTTTTTCCTGTGGGGATATGTAAAGTCAAAAGCTTATGCCGACAAGCCCGCTTCTATTCAGGCCTTGGAGGAAAACATCACGCGTGTCATTCGCCAGTTACCAGTCGAAATGCTCGAACGAGTGATCGAAAATTGGACTCAACGGATGGACCATCTGCGACGTAGCAACGGCCAACATTTGATAGACATAATCTTCAAAAAACAAATGCCAAAGAATGTTCTTTCAAATGATAATAAACATTCTCCATTAAATTTGAATTTTCTGTGTTTTTTTCTTTAAAAAAGTAGGGAACCTCGAAGTGGATCACCCTTTACAATGTAATCATACGAAATTCTATCTGCAAAGTGATGCAATAATTCGAATCAATATTGTCGTTATTTTGTTTTGGCAAAGATTTACTCTATTCACTTTTGGTGGTATATTACAGAAGTAGCACTGTCCATGGTCGATTGAAGAAAAAAATCCATTTACACTTTTCGTTCAGCACCTATTAGAAGCAATTAAGTTTCACCCTAAGCGACTCGAAGTATATATATATTTCATAGTAAAGTACTTATATAGAGTAGTTCACAGAGTAAAAATGTTTTTTAAGAAGACCTAACATACATATATATGGGGACCTAACCTACTATGCGGAAACACACACTTAAGAAGGTCCCTAATGAGAGATTGTAACCTAGGATGCTTGCCAGTCTTTCGGAAAAAGTAAGACACTCAAAACAAATAGTGGCCACTAGTCCATCTCAAAAACAAACCACTGCACCCCCACAAAAAGAACTACTACGCAAAGTAATTAAAACAAAATAACCAGATGACTTTGCACAAACAAGCAGCTGGTGATGGTGAGATAATTGCTTTCCTTTCGATGATTTCTTCTGATCTTCATTAGGAAGCCAATCATCCTTAGGTAACTACTACCAATAAAGAGTACTAAATATAATTCTGCTGTCATATGTAAGATCTGGTTTGATTTTTGTGAATATTATGGAAGACACTCCATCTATACTGATCTGCCTATGAGATTCACTCGGTCGACCTTAGAAAATGTCAGCAGGCCTCACGGTTCTTGCTCTTGAAATATCCAGGAGAATAATAGGCATTCCTCTTTTTGAACTTTAATAGGAACGATAAATGACATTTCCTTTTAAATAGAGTTCGAAAGGTCTATTCTTTGAAAACGACCTTCTAAAGGGTGTTTTTTTAGAGCTTGGTTTTTCGAATAGAGATAAAACTGACATCTTGTGGTCAAATCTGACAACTGTAATGTCATTTTTATTCAGTTTGATTTCATGCTGAACAGGTTGACAAATGAACAACGCTTGCAAATCGTGCAAATTTATTTCAGTTCGCGGAGTTTACCGCAAAATTTGTTCAGTGATGAGGCTCATTTTGTGTTGAATAGCTACGTCAACAAGCAAAATTGCCGCATTTGGAGTGAAGAGAATCCACATGAGACCCTTGAAACGCCATTACATCCACAAAAACTGACTGTTTGGTGTGCTCTATGGGCTGGTGGAGTCATTGGGCCATACTTCTTCCGAAATTATGCTGGAGAGTCAGTTACCGTTAATGGAGACCTATAACCCACTATTTTGTTCCCGAATTGGATGGCATAAGTGTGGATGAGATGTGGTTCCAACAAGACGGCGCTACATGCCACACAGCGCACGTCACAATCGATTTATTAAAGGAAACATTCGATGAGTGCATAATTTCGCGGAATGGGCCTGTCAATTGGCCACCAAGATCGTGTGATTTGATACCATTGGATTATTTTCTTTGGGGATATGTGAAGTCGCTCGCCTGCGCCAACAAACCAGAAACGTTAGGCGACTTGGAAGCCATCATTCGTGGCGGTATTTCCGACATACAGCCCTAAATACTTGAAAAAGTGATTGAAAATTGGACCTCTAGACTTGTCTTTATTCGAACCAGCCGCGGCGGCCACATGCCCGAAATCATATTCAAACATTAATGGCGTAAAGTTATCCTTCCAATGAAGCCAAATTGATGGACATTAAAGCGATTTGCTTGTGTTCTATTTCAATTCGAAGTTCTATACTTCTAAAAACTACCCTGTATAAGCGCCAGTTCGCTAATGTTGAGATAGCTTCGTTAGTGTCAAGGTTTTGCTTTGCTATCACTAGCGACAAAAGACTATGATAGAAAACTTTTCTGAAAAAAATCAAAACCTATTTTCAGTTGCTTCTTTGGCCAACACCGACAAATAAATCACTTCAGTGACTAGGCTAGTTCATCGGCTCTTTAGTATAAGGACGACTTCCCTGTAGCTCGTTTACTTTTCGTCACTCGTTTGTGACACCTTACATTGTATCAGAAGAGGATGTTAGCCTACGAGACGAGTGACTTCCCTAGTGAATGTCACAACGTCCTTAGTTGCAGAGTTTCTGAATTTTGCTGATGTACGGAAGTTTTTGTTAAAGATCCGTTGTTTTAACCAATGAAGGGCCGGACAATCACAGATGATGTGGTTGGAAGTTTGATCGTCCTTAAGACAGAACTGACATTCAGTCTCTGTGAGGAAGCCCCCCAGCTTCCTGTTGTTCTCCTTCCTTGTAGGAGTAGGGCTTAATTCATCTTTTGGATTGTCTTAAACCCGGGACACTTTTCCAGTGGTTCATACGAAGTTGTTGTTCCCAATTGTTATTAGTCTTAAAGCAGCAGCCCAATTGACTCTGTAGCAGGGTTTTGGTCATAAGAAAGAAGATTCTGATCCAGCTCTAGCCATCCCGTCTGAAAATTCGTTTCCTGCAATACATTGGTGGCCAGGTACCCATCGAAGTTTGACTTCGCTGTGTTTGGCCAGGTTTTGCAAGATATCGTAGCAGCACTTTACTGACTTTTTAAACAACATCTGTATTGGTGAGAGCTCAACAATGGCCTCAAGTGCAGCAGCTTCTGCAGCTAATTTCCTGTTGTCTGTTTAAATACTTTTGGCCAGAAAATCATTCTGGGACTAAGACCCCAAGTCCTGCCATTCAAGCGTCTACTGGCCCACATGGTTCTAGTTGCGCGTTCGGTAGCGGACTTTACATGAGAATTCCAGTTAAGTTTTTTTATCAAGGGTAACTTCAAGATATTTGACTTTATTGGAGCAACTCATCATGGTGCCTTTTAAAGTGATGGGTTGGAGACTGACCAATCTTTTCCAAGTGAAAGGCACTAGAATAGTTTTGGTAGGATTATGGAAAGCCCTTCCTGTTTACATTATTCTAAGACTTGTAGTAATGCATCCTGCATTCCACTAATAATGGTGGCACTAAGCTTACCATTAATAATTATAGTCAGCTAGTATCTCTAGGCTAGCAGATTTCCAATGACTAGTGACCATACGAGTGACGAGTTTACCCATCCTTGTGGGTAGCCTTTAACTGCCGTCACAGACACTGACAGACCATCTGAGTAGGAGGATATGATTCGACTGATCCATTGGTTCGTACAATCTTCAATACCTCTACCACTGATTGGCCTGGCAAGCGCGTCATATCCGGTGTTACCGAAAGAACCCTCAACGTCTAAGAAAATGTGCCTCCTATGTCTTGCTAAAAATCCCTCTAAAATGAGATATGCATTATGATTTCTTCAATAAAAACTGTAATTATATTTTAAAGTATTCGACTTGAAGAATATGGTGAGATATTCAAATTAAATTTAAACCATCACATGCCTATAATTTAATAGTACTTAGTTAATGTGTATGCCTTCTACGTTTTCACTGACGCGGTTATAATGATGATTAAGAAATCACAAACCTCCCCTCACTTTACCCTAGTGGTCAGCCTTAATTACCTATTTGTGGAAGAAAGGGATCCACTTGGTTGCAAATTACCTACAACTAACTTATCAATAAATATATTTCACATTGAAATGCCAGGCAAAACGGAAACCAAATAAGGATACGTATCCAATTATCTGAATCGAACGTTTTGATAGAATTTAGAGCATTTTATTCATTTAACGCAAAAAGTGCAGCGATTCAGAGAACTTCTACAAGGCCAAATGTTCCATCCGATTGTTTGCCGGTTATGCATTTTGTTGGACATAATAACCCTTGTGGTGTTCGCAAATTTGACCTCAAAAAGTATCGACAAATGCTGGTGTTATTGGATTCATGCGAATCAGGTGGCTTTAGGCCTGAACTAATAAATACATATATCGGAGTTCGATACGGAGAATTAAATCACAGCAAAATAAAATTATTTTACTGCTGCAGTTAAACTAACCATTATATTTATTTTGGTGAAATTCTCGAAAATTCTTAGTCGATGAAACGCAACTTCAAAAGCGTTAATTGAAGCTCGTTATTGGCTTAATTGTTTTGTCAATATGGTATTTTGGAAAGCAACAAACACATACATATGTGATCCAATGCACGGTATTAAATAAAGTGCACAACTGCGTCATACGAAACATTCTCGGTATATTAGATGTGTTTTTGAGTCGCAAAATGAATCGGAAATTAATGGTGATAAATTTATTTAAATCACTTTTTAGGTTTTGAAAAATTAGATTTTCTTAAAAAAAGCACCTACGATTTTGATGTAATTTCGCACATTAGACACTTTTAACATAATTGTTTGAAATGCAAAAAATTATCAAAATCGTTAGAGCCGTTTTTGAGAAAACGAATTTAATTTAAATTTAAGAAAATCGTTATATGAAAAAAAAATTTAAAAAAAAAAATTATTTAAAATATCTAAGTATGCAGATTTGTTTGAGTTTATAAAATAATTTTAATATAATATAAATAAATAAATAGTTCCCTTTATTAGTTTTCTAGATATTGCCCGCTTTTTTAAATTACCGTTAATCGATTTTTTTCCAAAAACTGAGTATGCAGAATTTTTTACCCCATCACAAATATCCTTAGTAGAAAAAAAAGCGAAATCCTTGGAACCACTTTCGAGAAAAATAGTGATACGTGATTTTCATAAACAAATTTGTATGGCAGGTACCGTTATTTCAAAAGATATAGCAAATAAATAAAAAGATGTCCCGAGATGTAACCCCAAGAACCTTACATTCGAATTTTGAAGCAAATCCGTGAAACCCTTTCGCCATACGGCTCCCGCACAGACAGACAGACCGACTAACGGCATTGGCGGACCCACTTTTTTGATCTTCATTATAGTCGTAATATCATCCCTCGTACTCAGTTTGAGTTGGAAATTTCCGCACGATCGTAATAACTTGCTCTTTAGTATACTAATGTATACGAGAAAGTTAAAAAGGGCGATTGAAATATATGTGTTAAAGTAGTGCATAATTGTCTCCATTAATACTATAGTAGTTATATTGCTACGAATTAGTGATTTGTGCCTACACAAGAGTTGCCGTTTTGGTGACTTTGTCGCTTTATCTAGTCTCACTTAGCAACAAAAATGTATTTCAATTTTCAATATTTTTGAATGATTTGCATTATTTTTGCAATGTTTTTGCAATCAACTATGCGATTTCTAGACGTAAAAGCTGAGCCTGGACTGGACTACTAAAAATTACTTCCTCATTTTCCGTAAATTTCGGAGTGGGATTTTTTTCGACTGGGATTTTTTTCAACCGCGGCTGGTTCGAATAAAGACAAGTCTAGAGGTCCAATTTTCAACCACTTTTTCAATCATTTGGGGCTGTATGTCGGCAATAACGCCACGAATGTTGGCTCCCAAGTTCCCTAACTTTTCTGGTTATTTGGTGTAGGCGAGCGACTTCACATATCCCCAAAGAAAATAATCCAATGGTATCAAATCACACGATCTTGGTGGCCAATTAACAGGCCCATTCCGCGAAATTATGCGCTCATCATATGTTTCCTTCAATAAAGCGATTGTGACGTGCGCTGTATGGCATTGGCATGTAGCGCCGTCTTGTTGGAACCATATCTCATCCACATTCATGCCATCCAGTTCGGGAACAAAATAGTCGATTATCATGGCTCTATACCGGTCTCCATTCACGGTAACTGACTCTCCAGTATCATTTCGGAAGAAGTATGGCCCAATGACTCCACCAGCCCATAGAGCACACCAAACATTAATTTTTTGTGGATTTAATGGCGTTTCAAGGGTCTCATGTGGAATCTCTTCACTCCAAATGCGGCAATTTTGCTTGTGGACGTAGCCATTCAAACTAAAATAAGCCTCAATGAGCTTGCGATAAACTTCGCGAACTGAACCATTATTTTCGAAATAAATTTGCACGATTTGCAAGCGTTGTTCATATGTCGACCTGTTCATGATGAAATGGCAAACCAAACTGAATATAGATGATATTAGAGTTTTCAGATTTGACCACAAAATGTCAGTTTTATCTCTATTCGAAAAACCAACCTCTAAAAAAACACCCTTTATATACTATTTAGCAATGTCCGTAAGTTGCCCAGGGCCCTAGGCTTCCTCCAAAACGTACTCTAGTTGAGCAACTTTGCCCTGGCCACAAATAGAATATTTTTAATTGGGTCTTTGTTTTGCTGGAAAGTAATACCTTTTTTGTAAATGTTGGAATACTTAACTCAGAAAATTTAATTTTTGCACTTAAGTCATTATACCACCGGAGGTGCGATATTATTATCGTTATAATCATTATAATAAAATCAGTTGGCGATAGAATATTTGGCGGTTTCACATGGATTATTTTACTAAATATTTTGTTAGCGACTTTTATTTTACCTCTCGGCAACACTGGCCTATACAGACGAAATTTGGTTCGTTTGTGTGCAGTTTACAAGGAGGCGATAGTATTAATTTCTAGTTGGTTTGTGTTAATTATATTCACTAAAGAGTACATTTTGTTTTTGTATTGCTCCAACAAACCTGCATATATTTTTTATAATCTGCTCAACGCAGACTTGTTTTGCGTTTACGAAAGTACTATCTTCCGGTCTCGTGAGTACGAATCGTGAGTTCGATTCGTATTTCGTTTAATCAAGGCAGACGTTCATGCAAATAATTAATCAAAAACAGTAGATCTTTCAGCACAGGCAAAGCTACTTCAATTCCCTAAAATTACTCTTGGCTGTAAGACAATTAGCAGCTCATCGTAAAATACATCATCAAGACGTTTGAAGAGGTTCTGAAAGACGACTCGCGGAATTGTATTCTTATTAATGGAAACTTCCTTTTTATCGCATCTTTATATGGTTAGTCATTCTCTCCGCAGCAGATAAATTGTCATTTTGCAGTTTTGTTAATTTAGCATTTTGTTGTTTTGCAATTTACGGTTGGTTCATTTGGCCCTTTTTTTAATAGTTTCGACAAACCATCTTTTGGCATTTTGTTCGATTGGCATTTTACTGCTTGCAATTTTATTCTTTGTTCTATATAAGATTTGGTATTTAAAAAGGGTGGATTTTTGTTGCAAAACATCTTTTCGGCATAAGTACCATCCAATGGTAGGCAGGCGAATCCATCCAACTAATGGCGCAACGATGTTTTGTGGCAAAAAAATAAGTCAATCAATAAATTGCCAGATACATGGTAATTGAATAAAAAGCATAATGACGAATGCAGAAACAATAATTTGTTTTACGTTTAACAAAAATGTGACCTCAGGTGTTTGTTTCGCTTTGGATCGTCATTATCGTAAAGTCGAACGCAACGCCGAAGTAGACCTACTCTCTACAATAGTCGCGCGTTAAACTGGTTGTTCGCTTTAATATTTTTGAAAGGAAATGCTTTTTATACAAATATTTAAGTTTGTTAAACGCAAATTAATTATGTGTAGAATTTGTAATAATTGAAAAATATACAGTGAGCGTCAAAAGTGAGTAAAGGTTTTGCATTTATCTATTTGTGTTAAGTATACTTATAGTAATTTGATAAATATTTTTTGTTGAATTATTAATAAAACACTTATAGAGATTGTGATTCCTGAAGCTCAGACGAGAAAAATGTGCTACAGTAGAGGGGTCTATCATCACACCAACTGAAGCTATATCAATTTCAAGTGAATATTTCCAATTTGAGATATAAAAAAACAAACAGAAATATTTTATATGACCTAAAAACCCATTTAATTGATTTTGTAGATTAACTTTTATTTCGCAGAAAATATTAAAAAGAACATTTGATTTTTTTTATCGCTTTAAACTTATAAAACAAAATTATGTTTGTTGGCTTTTCTTTTAACATAAATTTTTCTTGAAATCTTTGCTACTTAGAAATGTCAGAAATAACTATTTAGGTATATAAGGAGGATTTTTTTTAATAATTCAACCAAAAATATTTGTCAACTTGATGTACGCTTACTTAACACAAATAGATAAATTCAAAACATTTGAACATGACGCTCACTGTAGTTATATATTTTTCTGATGTTAAGAAAATATTTGCATATGAGAGAACTTTTGCACGGTTTCAAACCATATTTAGTATTAAAATTTGTCTCGCACTTTGGCATAAATATACATAAAGTACATACTTACTTATCCGGCTTCCGACCCGTAAAGATTCCCTGCCTGAGATACGGCAGCCTTTCATTCTCTGCGATCCCGGACACGCTGCTTCCAGTTGTCCAGACCAAGCGCCGATACCCGTTATGCTAGGAAAGCCCATCAGTTCACGCTTAAGGAGTTACATGGGTGTCACACCTTCGAAATATCAATTTTTTTTATTGCCTTATTAATGTCTACAACATCTCGAGAATATTACCCTAAATTTTCAGCCTTAGGAAGGTGCACACTCAATTGAATCACGAGGTTTATTTGAGGTTATCCAAACTTTAAACGCGTTTTTCTCGAAACTGTGTTTTCAAAGTCGGTTGTCAAAAGTTCTCGAAAACCACTCAACCGATTTTGATGAAATTTTACACAGGTCTTCGAGATACAATTCACGAGGCTTGGGCGAGTGATTTCATTTTTTTCAAACACAACTATTCAAAAAAAAAATTTAGCAAATTTTAATTTTTTTTGTAAAAAGGTCTGCCAAAAATCCAATTTTCACCTTCACTTCATTTGATCATGTCACGAGTTCTACTGTCAACGCGGACGCACCTTTTTTCCGAGGGGTTACCGGAAATGACGTCAAAATGGCGGAATTAAATTTTCTATAAAAATTTAAGACAGTAAAAAGTTTGAAAAAAATATTTTATTTTGTATATAAAAAAAAAATTGTTGAAAATATACCTTTTCTTCCCAGAATAAACCCATGTAACCCCTTAATCCAATACACATATACGACATAGGACGTACAGTAA
This sequence comes from Ferdinandea cuprea, assembly GCA_963576555.1. Taxonomy (NCBI): domain Eukaryota; kingdom Metazoa; phylum Arthropoda; class Insecta; order Diptera; family Syrphidae; genus Ferdinandea; species Ferdinandea cuprea. Next base: position 149,442,875 of record OY754958.1, on the reverse strand, counting down.
AATACATCGATTTTTTTCGTAGCCGTTCTATACGAATGCGGAACGCTTTACCACGATCCGTTTTTCGTGCTCATTCCAACAGTTTGCAGACATTCAAAACCATCGGCATCGGCATCTTATCCTTCCTTATCCTAATCCCTAAATTTCTTAATGCCCGTCATTATTTACCCTCCAGTTCGCGCGCATTATAAAAATTATGAACATGAATTGCCAACTAATTATTGCGAAGTAAATAAATTGCGGAACGAGCTAAATAAATTTTGGGAAATAATGATAATCCCCCACACACATTTATCCATCATGTCCTTGCAATCGGAATCAACAGCACTATACTTTTTATGAAATGATTCTAATTGTAACCAAAAACGCAAAAACAATTTTATTATAAATTTCTATAATTTATTGATGTCAATGTTTTCCAGAATTTATTAATTTTTAGACGTTGACTTCAGGTCTGAAAGAAAACAATTCAAAAAATTATTTAATATTCATTTTTTAATAAACACATCATACCTATTCATTTCACCATGCTTATTTTCTTGCAACGAATAATATACTTCGCACAATGCCAAGATCATTGTCAATGGTGCAAGGAATGTCTTTTCTATAAATCCAAAGTTCACCATCGTTCAGAAGATTTATTTTCTAGCAAACTTCCTTCTAAAATCTTAAAATTTATTAATAAAAAAAAAAACGCTAAAACTGAAATATATTTATTTTGAATTTTTAATTAACTTACTTGGTCACTATTTTACTTTTAATAAACAAGTTTGTTTTTTTTATTCTCCTAGAATATAAGTTCAAAAGTAGGTAGTATTTTTCAATTTGAAAAGTAAGAGAAAGTTAGTCTTTGTGGGTGAGAAAAAGTTGCTGCAACCTGGATAAACGTTTTTTCCTTCTTAATTTTTTTTTTTTTGCTACCTACGAGTACGAGAAGTGTTGTGCATTTCTTTTACTCTGTTCCTTTTTCGTTGTATATCTATATATCCACTGCAACATTCCGAAAGTCCAGTCGGATAAAGTTTTACCAACTCGAATGATAAGAGAAGGAGTTTCCGGTATAATTTGCATGAAATTAAAGTGCTTGTGCTGTTGCGGTTTAAGTAATAACAAAATGGCATGGTTCCAACCATTTATTGATATATCATCGAACGAAAGTCTTCCTCTTCTTCTCCCTTAGAGTTCATTATTTCTCAAATTTGTTCAACGAAATGTACCTAACAGCGAAGCAGAGCCCTCTTTTGCAAAAGGTGTTATAATATTATAAACGAAAACAATTTCAAGTGGATGTCTTTATAAATGTCTAGAGCCATCATAAATCACCTGTGTAAAGATAAATATTGCCTCGAAATTTGAAATACGTGCTTATGAGCTTTTTTTTCCTCGTTAATATGGTTGAGATTGCTTACACCCTAAAAATACCAAAAAAAAAAAAAAAAACAGACATTCCCGAGAAGAAACACAATAAATTATTTCCTAAGCTACCTACCACTCATTCGTACAAAGCCATTTTACCTCGGCAAAAAACATGTCGGCTCCAATTGGCTTTTCCTTAACGAAAGCCAACCGAGCCCATCTATTTTTTTTTTCTGCCTTATACATTGCCATTAAGAAAATTGTTACACATTTAACATTAATGAAGCCGCAATAATAATAAATGTTTAATCCTTAAACTCTACGCTCAAGGTCACGGTCGTGTTGAGTTCAAATAACTTTGCTTACGAGCCAATTTGCAAGGAACAACATAATTGGTGTTCGTCACCTTAAGACTTCCGAAATTTAATTAGATGACACCGCAGAATTAATTTGAGTTTCTTCCTGTGGTTAACTAGGGCAACCGTAACCGCACAATACATTAGCCTTATTAAAATAACTCAAACCGCATGGATACAATTCAACTGTGGTCGATTGGACAGAACGAGAAAGACCTTTAAAACGTTTGCTGTTTTTGATTAATTATGGGACGTTTCATGTGTGATCCTGCGAAAAGCAGTGTCCCTTCATTCGTAATGGAAAGGACCAACCAGAAATACACTTCATTTGAGTTAAAGACGAATTGATGTCATTCAGTAAATTACAAGGCGCACATGCTCGCGCCAAAAAAGGGTTAAAAATGTACACACATCCGTGTACCTATCCCATTTGCATATGGCATATCGCATTTGTGAATGTAAAAAATTTCTTGGCTATTATCGGCGACCGGTTAGTTTTTTGCCATGACCTTTTTTTTTTTACACCCTGGCTTCGTGCCAGAATGCCACCGACAGAATGAGGTAGTGTGAGGTTGTAATCGATGACTTGAAGGACGGACGTATTGTCGGGGGAGGAAAATGAATTGGCTGCAGAGCTTTTCTCCTTTCGCCTTTCTGTTCTTTTTTCCGGCCCGCATAATGACCAAATAAATCTGTGAACTTTTCCAACTTGACGACATGTGTGTGTGTGTGTGTGTGTGTGTGTGGAAATTCGAAATGTGCATCACGTTTTTGAAAATTGTTCTTTGCAATTTATTGCAAATTACGAAAGATACAAATACGGGTGGTGCTCTAGCCATAAAAAAATAAAATAAACTTCCTTCATGGTCTAATGTAACATTAAAGAGAATGTGGTAATAAATTGCTTATTCCTTGACCCAACTCAAGTGCTTTGTCGATTGACGAAATATCAACAAACGTTTTGTCTTACACTATTGAAAGGGCTCGCATTCGTGCCAAATATACAGCTTCTTTCAATACAAATGCTTGTAGGAGCTTGTATGGGCTGTTAAGGGCTAATATTTATTTTCTAATATGATTTACGAGAAATTGTTGTCACATCTACGATTGTGTTGTTCTTCACTATTGAAATAGTTCTTCCAAATTTATATGGCACAGTACGCACATGCGGAAGATTTGCTCTGATATTTACGATTCTTGGGTGACGAACGTTGTATTTGCTTTTGTTGGATATATGATTATAGATAAATTGATATAAGTAATAAAGTTACTGTTGAACTGTCCTGTTTTTGCCCTAAAGGTACAGACTTTGCTATATCGTTTTATTTACCAAATAGAGCTATGTACCTTAGATAGATAAATCAAATTTTGCATGCATCAATGGTTGAAATAAAGTGAATATTTGACAAGGTTTTGCACCAACATAGTCGTATATGTATGTAGGTAGATGAGGGTTAACATAAGTTTTACACAACCGTTATAAGTGTAGCCTTTTCTTTCCCTATCATTTTTCATTCTATACAAAATGTTATATATTCTATCTATTATTTCGGACTTACATTGGAGTGAAACCTGAAATAGGGCTATGAACTTGCTTAATCAATTAGGCAGTTTCTATGAGATAGATGTCATAAATGTTTTCGCTTCGCCTTAAAAGTCAACCACAAAACCTACTGAGATCTGAAATAGAACGCCAAGTTTGTATTGTAATTTTTTGTAGTTCACAAGTTAGGTTAGGTTAGGAGGACAGTTTAGCCGCAGATGCAAATTTCACCCAGAAGCCGTGAAAGACCATTCCGGGTTCCCAGTTTGTACATGCGAGGACATGTGGCTACCAAAATCGCTTCGATCTGTTGAGGAATAGTTTTATGTCGGATAGAGGTACCCTAGTCAAGTCGTCCAAATTTTCGAAGAACCGTGCTCCTAGGCAGGATGAGTGGCCTTCCTGTACAGCTGGTGAGTGGCATAGAAATTATTCCACGGACTCTTCCTCTTCGTCTCTGCAACTGCTGTAGAAGTCATTTAGAAAGAACCCTAGCCTTTGAGCCATGTTTCCAATAATGCAGTGTCCGGTTAATACCCCGACGAGCATCCCGATTTGACTTCTGTTAAAAGAGACTAGGGACTTTGATCTTCTGGTGTCAACATCAGACCATAGACTTCGGATTATGACGCAACCGCTGGTTTGCTTCATTGTTCCCTAGCCAGTTGTGTGGCGACGCCGTCGACAAAAGTCTTAGCTGTGTTGAAAGGCTGCCGAACCTCTCCGTCCGCTAGTAGTAGTCGTTATTTTTCCACTCCAACGTGTATAGGAACCCAGCAGAATAGAACTGAGTGATGACGTATAGCCTGAGTGCCAAGAGGCAATCTCTGACTCACTTCCCGTTAACAAGGTTGTAGCCGATTGACTTAATTGCTGCTTGACTGTCCACACAGATGGTTATTTCCATTTCTGGTAGTTCCATCGATAGGACAGTCTGTGCTGCTTTCTTAACCACATAGATCCAGCTTGAAAGACATTGCAGTGATCAGTTAGTCGATACGCAATTATTAGCAAGTTTTTCTGTACCTTATGTTTTTGAACCATCTGTGTAGATGGGTATACCTTTGATGATGGTCCTGTCTTTTGGGTATAGTGAATCTGAAATTTCTCTCGAAGTCAAACCTGGTTTTCTCGTAACCAGTAAGAAGAGGCATGAGCCCCTTCCGATCAAAAATTTCAAGTATGCTTGAGTGTCCGCAATAGTCAGGCTTCCAAAATGTGTTCTCCCTTAATCTGAGAGCGGCTTTGGGTGCCACGTTCTTAGTGAATAGCTCAATCGGTTGCAGGTTCAATAGCGTTTAGTTGCGGTGTGCACCTTGTTCAGGTTCTTAAGATAGGATTTGGTCTTAACCGCCTTCCACCAGACAAATGAACCGTAGGTAAGAATAGGTCTTATAATCGCGGTGTACAGCCAATGCACAACTTTCGGTTGTAAGTCCCATTTTTTCCAAAGGTTTTCCTAGATGCATAAAAGGTATTAAGTCTTTTCTTTATTCTTTCTTTAGTACTCCGTTTCCAGTTGAATTTGGAGGTGAATACCACACCCAGCTACTTGGCCTCAGTTGAAGGATTGAGTCGGATACCTTTAAGCTTCGGTGGGTCCCATTTAGATACCTTATAATTCCTGGTGAACAGAATGAGTACGGTCTTTTTCGGATTAACCGCACTACCGTTTTGTTCCATCCATTTGGATAGTTCTGATAATGAAGATTCCATAATATCTCTAATGGTGGAAAGATACTTTCCTGTTATAAGTACAACTATGTCATCCGCATAAGCGACTATCTTTATATCTCTGCTGACAAGGGTTATACGAATTTTTTTAAAAGAGATGTTCCACAGCAGAGGAGATAGAAATCCCCCTTGCGGTATCCCATAATTAGCGCTTTACTTAATCCCACAGTTCCCTAGCCTGCTGTAAGTAACTCTGCTGTCAAACATAGTCCTCATCCAGTTATGTCAGAAACTGTTTTTAATCTAACTCCTCTAGTGAGGATATAATGCTTCTAGTTTTTAGGTTTTTGAATGCACCTTCTATGTCCAGAAAGGTCGCCAACGTAAATTCTTTGTTTCCAAGGGATTTCTCGATCGTTCACATTACTTCATGCAAATGTATGGTTTTGGTATGATTTCATTCCTTTTTGGGGACATTTTTTTTTAAATGGGAATCGTGTAAAATATTTATATTTAAGGACTTTTGACAGACCCTTTTCGAGGAATATGCGATTTGTTTTATATAGATCCTTGTTTGCTTTTAAATCAACTACCGTAATGTAAAATTTCATAATTGTTAGATATAAGGTCGTTTTATTTATTTTTTCGGTGTTTTTTCTTCAAATCCTACTTTCACCTATAATTTTGTGGATGCTGAGTTCAGGAAAATAGGCTGATATCACGCCCTCTAAATAGAAAATAACATATATTTCATTATTTTCGGTTATTTTTCTTTCTTGAAAAATAACCCTCAAATTAAAAATCATAATTGTAGGTCTTTTCGGAGCTAAGTTAAAATAAGTGGACGACTACCACGTCTCCTGGACGGAAAATCACAAATTTTTGATCCGCAAATGCTATTAGTGTGCCAAATTTCAATATTCTGTGATGATTGGAGGTGCTCCTCAGTTTTCATGGTATTTTAGTGAGTCATTGAGTTACTATTTTTGCTAATTTTATGGCTTTGTAAACCAGGATCGGATCTCATGTTTTACAATTTACGTCGCAATAAATCGTGAAAGATACAAAATTGTATGTCTCTAGCTTTGTTCTAGCTTTGTTGTAAGAGAGGTTGTGTAGTGCCAAAGTTGCTAGATAACTTGGCTGGGCTATGCCATGCACCTTAATGATGATCTTCAAATAACTGTAAGCGTAGTACCGGCCATCGAAGACTGCAGAATCTCACCATGTTTAAAATGTAAAGTAGATGTCTTATAATTTATATTTAAGGGGTAATGTTAACCCTTTTAATGAGGGAAATGCATATCGTTGGGGATACATCTCCCATACCGCACGTGAAATTTTACATGGTCAAGAGTTTAAGAACATAGTTGGGGACGTATTTCACAATATTTTGAGTTTGCCTATATTGGTCTTTTAAGAGGCTATACATTTTTTTTTAGAATTCACTTGTTTAAGCATTTTCTTAAAACTAACTCATTGTTAGTGGGAAAAACACATTTTTGGGCAGTGGTTCTCAACCAGTTGGGCACGTAATTGCTGGATGATCATGGACTTACAAATAATAAGTTTGCAAAAGTTGCTTATGTTTCTTGCAATTTTTGGATTCATTTTGGCTTCAGAAGTTGGTTGAGATTTCATATAGAATAACTTTAACTAACAAATAGCAAACCCTTCTCACGAGTTAAGTGCAATAAATGAGTTCAGATTTGAGAAATGAGCAATAAGCAAACTCGTATTGAAAGATCTAGATTAAATAAAAATCTATTAACAACAGTTTATTACTAACCGAGGAAGCTTTCACATCCAAGAACACATTTCGACAGAATTGGTGTACGACCGCCTCAGTTGATGTTGCAATATTCAAAGTAAGGGAGATGCCCTATGAAATGCAAATCAACTTTCCTATTGAAATGAAACAAGAGCAGGCAGTGACGACGTGGAGATATTTTTTCAGGTCAAACTATCAAACCCAACAGGCGTTGGATAGTTACGTAGTGAAGTAGTGGTAGAGAAGGATGGCAGAAAAATCGCCCAAATAACTTTCACGACTCTGTAAACTTCTAGGATTGAGGTAAAAAAAAATCTCTTGGAATTGTTCCCTACATTTTCCGTAAGGTCCTTAAGGGCCCCTCGAAAATGGACAATTTGGACAAAATCAAAATTTTCCGAAATAAATATCAAATTATTTTGCATTTACGATTATTATGTTTTGCGGATTTGAAGTTGAGGCCCCTTTAAAAAATATATGTGTTTTAATGAATTCCCTCCAAAGTTGTCTTCTCAAACACCTAACAGGCGCAACATTTGAAACCAATTGAACAAGCGGATTTTAATTATCGTTTTTTCCAAAATTACATACACCACTTCCTTAGTGCATATTAATTTTGATACATAGCTCGTAACCCTATCTGTCCGCCAATGTTTAATCTATGTAAATCGTTCTCATTCCGGTTCTCTTAGACATGGGTTTCATTTGAAAGCCAAAATAAAACGCGATTATCTAAAAATTACAAAATGTAGATAAGTCGTTTCAAGTGAGTACGTCCGTGAGTTTAGGTACAGCTTTATGTATATAGATTGAACGAAACGATGCGATGTGCAATGTGAGAATTATCGATTATATATTTTTTTTTTTTAAAACGGACACCCTAATGTGATACATCAAGCTTATGCATACATTTCGATGACTGTGCAAATTGAGTAAAATTCCATAATCCTTAAAAGAGAGAAGCGAAAATTCAACGTTTTTTACTTTGGCCAGGATTAATTAACAAAAACATGAAATGCTGTTTTCAATTTCACTTGAAATGGAACATATTTTACGAAGCAATCGGCTTGTGAACATTCGAAGCGATTTAAAAAAAAAAGTTCTGTAATGGTTTTTAACCATCGATATATTTGCATTCTGCAGTGCATTTTAAGTACCCACTTTGATCACAAAGTACAACGCATTGGTTGGTGTGAATAAAAAAAACAAACGAGCATTCGATAAATCTGGTATGAAATATAACAGTTCTTTGCTTTAAGGGTAAGCTTCAATTGTTAGGCAATTGCTTAAAATGTGTGAACTATTAACGAACACGTAATAACATTCACGTTCATGCTATATACAGGGTTTGCCATCTAACTTTTTTTTTCAACTAGTGCTTATTTCGCGAATGGTAACACATAGCTCATGTCTGATTTGACAGATAATTAGTTTTATCCTTCCGCTGAACGAATATGGTTGTGTATACGCTTGAACAAAGCTGGGAAATATTGCGACACTACTTCGAAAATCATGGTAATGTTGCGGAATGTGTGCGAAAATTGCGTACGGATTTTGGAAGAAGAGAAGCACCGTCAGCTCCGTATGTCTCCGTATCTTGTGAAAAAAAGTGAAAGAAACTGGCATCCTCATCGATAAACCAAAGCGTGAAAAGCCAAAAGTACACCCGAGAAAATTGCTGCTGTGGCAGAAAGTGTGCTTGAAGCGCCATCAACATCAATTCACCGTCGTTCTTAACAAATGAACATTTCGGAGACATCATTGAGACGAATTTTGCATAAAGACCTCGGTATGACGCCATACAAAGTCCAATTGGTTCAGGAGTTGAAGCCAACTGACCATCCAATGCGTTTTCGCTTCATGTTGAACGAATTTTTGTTCACAAGAATTGAAGAGTTTCAACAAGACGGCGCTACGTGCCACACAGCCAAAGCTACACTGGATGTTTTGCGCCCTGTTTTTGAAGATCGCATTATCAGCCGCAGAGCTGATGTCGTTTGGCCACCGCGGAGCTGCGATTTGACACCGTTGGACTATTATTTGTGGGGTGCCGCAAAAGATAAGTGTTACGCCGACATGCCAGGGACAATTGACGCTTTAAAGGACAATATTCGTGAAGCTATTGGTGAAATACAGCTGCACACAATCGATAATGTGCTTAAAAATTGGACCGATCGTGTAGGCTACTGCATGGCCAGCCGAGGCAGCCATTTGAATGAAATTATTTTCCATTATTAACCGGAAGGATTGTACTTTCAAAAAAAAAAAGTTATTTGGAAGATCCTATACTTGAAATAAATACAAATGAATAGTTTACTTGTTTAGTAATATGCCACAATTCTTGCAAATGTGTGGGAAAGTGCTAAAAAATATAACTTGTTATAAACAGCTTTTTTAATCTTGCGTGTCAAATATATAACTGCGCGCACTCAATGTTTAAAAAAGAAATGTAATAACATCTAGTCTCTTGTTTATTTAAAATAAAAATATTAGGCGTAAACGGCCCATACAGAACCTAAAGTCTAGCTTCTCTAACCATTGTGTGTGCGAAGTAAAATTTTTGACTCCAATGGATGGACCTACAGTTTAATGCCGGTTCCGAACGGCAAATAATTTTTGAGAAGCATCTCATGACATTTCTTACTCTTGGATGTTTGTCAGACGTTCGCAAGAGATGGGGCCGCGAGTAAAACCTTTCAGGTGGTACAGGTCGGGATTTGAAACAGCGACCTATCGCTTAGTGGCCTTGTTTATTACTTGTTTATTTACGGAACACATAATAAAACATTAACGTGTTTTTTTGTAAGAACGTTCATTTCAACTGTGCACTCCTTAAGAACAGTGACAGTGCGCCATAGAGCTAAGCTTTTTAAACCAAAAGAAAAGTTTAATGAAGAGCCAAAACGCATTTTCGTCTTGTCTACACTTCTCTTTTCTCTTTAGATTGGTTTTGAAAATTACGCAGTGGTTTTAATTTTATGTAAAGGGCGGTCCAACGAAATGCTCCATAATGCTAAATGCTCGCCACGGCTTCGGTGGCATACTTCTATTTGACGGTCCCTATTTTCAGTGACTCTGTGACATAATTGAGGTTCAATGTCTTTAGTGTGCGAATTATCTCATCCTTAAGCTCTTGGCTTATTGACTACACTTTTTCTTTTAAATATCCAAAAAGAACTTCGTTTGTTTTATCACGTTTGGCCGAAGCCAAAACCGAAGTCGAATGTAGTGCAACCTGATATACCAAGGAACATAAAATAAATCATTCGTTAAATTAATTTGACCTTTATACAATTTATTAGATAAAAATAAAGAAAGAAAAGCAAAAAATAGCCTGTAAATGGATCCGTTTGATTGCCATTGAATAACTTCTTGTGTGGTATGTTTTTAGCCACACAGGAATTACTGATGCTTCCCGAAAAAACGACAGTTTGGTGTGGTTTATGGTGGCATCATCGGTCCATTTTTCAAAGACGACCGTGGAAGAAACGTTACCGTCATGGCGAACGATATCGAGCCATAATACGCGACTTTTTTTTTGGCCCCAGTTGGCTGAGTTGAACTTCGTTGACATGTGGTTTCATTAAGATGGTGCCACATGCCACACAGCTCGTGAAACAATGGAATTGGGTGAGCAGCTTATCTCTCGAAACGGCCCCGTGAGTTGAGATTTAACGCCTCTTGATTATTTCTTGTGGGGTTATGTAAAGTCGTTAGTCTATGTGGACAAACCAAACACGATTGAAACCTACAGGATAACATAAAATGAGTAGTTCGTGGAATACAGGCCGAAATGCTCTAAAAAGTGACGCGAAATTGGACATTCTGAATGGATCATTTTAAACGGAGCCGCAGACAATATTTACATCCTTAAGTTGTCTTTAAAACGTAAATGGCAAAGGCCTATTTATCTATTACAATAAAAAATTTGAATATTTGATGCAAATTTAAGTCGATTTGGAACTTCAGCAGATGGTCCGAGTGAAGTCGTAGCATTGCCACAAGGGGCACCAATTTATATAATCTTATCTATTCGTCTCGACGGCAAAGAAAAATATTCCAACTGCAATTAGTTTGGTATTTTCAATAATGGATTTAGTTTAACCATAACAAGCACCATACCAGACACTTTTGAGAAGTTTTATTTGGCAAGAGGAGGCTGTTGGCAGGCAGTTAACCAGAAAAGCTAAGAATCCCTGGTCTTAACCAATTTATTCGGCAATTGAGTTAGGGATCTTGGGTTCTATTCATCCCACCTCGGAAGCAGCTGGAGAATGGTTCCTTAAAGCCCATGTAGGGTGATAGGTCCTCTGAGCTGATATTTTTTAATACTTCCTACAATCCTAATCTGTGCGTACACAACGAAACATGGGTTCCAGCTGATTCTTTGGCAAATCCACAAAACGGAAACACTTCAAGGCAACGGATGTTTAGTCATATAGGTCCGAAGTTCTTGGTATTGGGGTGACTAGATCTAGACCGACAATAAAAAGTCTTTTTAGATACAGCCCTATCTTTCTGAAGAATAATTGGAAACATTCCGTCACCTTCAGGGAATTTTAAGCTACAGAAAAGGTCTATTGCTAAGATTATCATGTCTTCTGATATTATTGAGGAGTTCTACATTACTCAGAATCGACGTAACTGTTTCACGGAAAATTAGTTTATAAGATGTTGGGAGTTTCATTGAAGGATGTTATTTAATATCAGATACTTTTCTGAAGGTATCCCGAAGTTCTTTGGACAGTATTTTCCTGAGCCTAGCTGATTCTGTGGTATTGCAATCTTGTACCTTCGCTAGCTAGCTTTATAGGCATCCTATTCTAACTGGACTTTGCTACCATGGTACCCATGGTTCTTGTTCTTCTAGTAATCTCAAGTTTATTTTGCTCCACCAAAATAGGACATGAAGGACACGCTTTTTTTACGCTTTGCGTCGATTTCTGCTGGTATACGTTATTTCTGTTGCTATACAGGGTTTTTCAACAGGGACGCTACAAAAGTAGAGCGACAGGGACAGCAAACGACGCCATATTTCTTGCCGCTCTTTTCACATTTCTCTTCAGTAAGGTTTGCCATTTCATGATGGAAAGATATACGAGCCAACAACGAGTCGAAATTATTCAAATTTACTACCGAAATTCGGAGTCAGTGGCCTCAACGTTAAGAGCGCTAAGTCCAATTTATGATTGTCATAATCGTCGTAGCAGATCAACAATTGAGCGTCTAGTGGAAAAATTTGAATCCACAATCACAGTACAAAATGTTGAGAATATTGCTGCCGCCGAGGCTTCAGTTGAAGAAAGCCCAAATGTGTCTCTCACACGTCGTTCTCAAGCGCTGGGCATCTCTGTGACGTCGTTGTGGCGAATTTTGCGAATAGATCTTGGCAAGAACTGAAGCCGCTTGACCACATGAAGCGTCGTATATTCGTGAATTGGGCTGAGCAACAACTTGAAAATGATTCGGATTTTGATCGAAAAATTATCTTCAGCGATGAGGCTCATTTCTGGCTGAATGGCTTCGTCAATAAACAAAACATGCGGTATTGGTCAGGCAGCAATCCACACGTACTCCATGAGTCATCATTGCAACCCGATAAAATTACGGTTTGGTGTGGTTTATGGGCCGTACTTCTTCCGTGATGATCAAGACCGGCACGTTACTGTGAATGGGAATCGCTACCGTTCAATAATCACCGAATATTTTTGGCCCCAATTGGATGATATGGACTTGGAGGACATGTGGTTCCAACAGGACGGCGCCACAAGCCACATAGCGAATGTCATAATCAATTTATTGGAAACCAAGTTTGGAGAACGTGTTATCTCACGAAATGGTCCAGTCGCTTGGCCGCCTCGGTCGTGCGATTTGACGCCGTTAGACTATTTCCTGTAAGGCTACGTCAAGTCTATGGTCTATGCCAACGAGTCAGCGATGATTGATGAACTTCGTAGGAATATGGAAGGTTAAGTTGCAGCAGTATCGGCCGATTCATGCTTGAAAACCGTCAAAAATTGGGTTCAGCGTGCCCGTGGTGGCCATGCAAAGGAAATCGAGTTCCATACATAATGACACCGAACGTACTTTCACAGGAATAAAGAATTTCACTGATATCCAAAACCGTTTTTGTTTTATTTAAAAAAACTTTTGTAGCGCTCTTATTGACAAACCCGATAGTAAGGGAGTTTGTCAGTTTGATATTCTGGAATCCTTGTGAATTATATTATAACATTGTTATCGTCATAGAAAGAAAGAAATATTCCAATTAATCTGCTAATGCGCCTCTTACCGCCACTCCCACGGATGCTAGTTACGACCCTGACAGAAACAATAAATTACTCTTCCCTTAACAGCAGATTGGTGCTTTATGTCCACTCACTAATAAGACCCCGCAACTACAATCCATGCGATCACATCGCTACTCGTAAGCTAACAATTTACAATGTAATCGGACATGTATTAAAAAGAAAGCAACGCCAATGCCCAAAAGAAAAATTCATCCATTCCTACACAAGAGAACAACACAAGTGCTGTCATTTCGACGGGATTAGATGACATCGTCCTTGACTTTGTCGCCCATATCTTGCCATCATACTCGGTAAATTCTGAGCTATCAGCTAACATAGCCTGCTCTTGTTCAAACCACTGCAACATTGATGTATGGTAGGCAGGCTGATGAAGAATTTATGAGATTGATTTTACCAAATCCTACACCGGCCGGGATACTACACCAGTGATATCATGATTCACCCGTAGTAGGTATATATGCTGCCAAGTTCGACCGCAATCTGTGTTCATCATGTGGAAGGTGATTAAAAATTAATGAAATTCGCCGCAAAACATTCGCATACACGTTGTGTACCCACGAGATGTGTATGTGTGTGTGTGTGTGTATCGACACTTGAGAGGACGACCCAACTTTGTGATTGTTTAAACCTCCATCTAACAACCCCTTGGGATGTGAATAAAATACTCCGGCAGAAGGACTTAGAACTTATGGCAGCTTTTCCTCACACTCCCTGTTGTAGAGTTTCACGTTCATGTGGCGCTTGTGGCAATATATCGTCAATAAAAACTTGATAGCAATTTGCAGGTCAAAGTAGCTAACACTCTATACCAGAGTTGGCAACGACCTGTTGTCCTGACAAAGTGCTTCTGGTGTTTTTCAGCAGATTGAAATTATAATTAAATTTATGATAGGTGTCGGGATAAGTTTTTGTGTGGATATCATTTGTTTAGCTAGCAGTTACCTACTACCTTGCCGCTGAGGCAAGTAGCAATCATCTATCATCGCTGTCGGTGGTTTGTTCCTTTTTTTTTAAAAAAAAAAAAAAAAAGTTCAGATTCAGAGCATCCCTCTGCGAGTTTCAATCAATTTGATTTGTTAAATAATTGAACAGATATAACAATGATTCAGTGTTGAGTTTCTTATTTTTTTGACTTTTGCTGCGAATGAGAATTTAATGAGAACAACATTTTGCAATTAGACAGAGTGGCCGGGCTCAGCGAATACAACAGCAATATTTCGGTATTTATTTTGCAACTGAATCGCAAAGCTGAATAATTGCCAATTAATGAGCTCGATCGGAAAATGATGTAGTGTATTAGTCCCAAAGGCGTCTACCCTACAAGCAAATCCAAAATATGTATGAGCGCAGCGGAAGACGTAACGCAATGTAAATTTATACAACTGACTGATGATGGATGATAAATTGATGTTTTCGTTGCATTAATTAAGCAATTTCTAAATTTTTCGAATGTAAACAGAAAATACGGGAATTTCTAGAATGGAATTAATTTCGTCGAACCTTTTATTTTTTTTTTTTTTTGTTGAGAAAGCCGCAGGTTAGGTTTTCTCTTTAAAATTTCTCCGCGGGTAATTCTTCGAAAAGATGAAAGAGATGAGAGATGGTCCTTCAGTAAAAGGAGGAGTTGAGGCTTTTTTAATTGCATTATTACAATAGAAAAGGATGTTGAAGTCTATACTTTGAATAATGTTGAGATGAAAAATTATCAAGTTGTTTCCTGATTACAAAAAAAAAAAAAACAAAAAGGCTTTGAAAAGTGGGTAACTTTCAAATTGGATAAGTGTCTAGAAAGCGATGTGCAATGCCTTTGAAGATGTGGATATCGCCGTCGGAATTGGGATGCTATTTATTTTATAAATTTGCAGTGGCGGCAATTTTTAAATTTTGTTAGTTAGCTTCATATGACCTTTTTCTGACTAAGTTAAAGTGGACAAAGTTTTAACATTTCCCGCTTAATTAAAGATATTTTGATTGATTTTTTTTTTACTTTACTTAACGGGCTCCCGACCCGTTAAGAGTTCCTGCCTGAGATACGGCAGCCTTCCACCCTCTGCGATCCCGAGGACGCTGCTTCCAGTTGTCCAGACCAAGCGCCCTGGCATCCGCGATGGCTTGGTCCTTAAAACGGATGTTCGGTCTTTCTTCTCGTCTCGAACCTGGGGGCTGGGATTCGAAGATCCTCTTGGCTGGAGCGTTGTTGTCCATTCGCTCGATGTGGCCGAGCCAATGTAGTCGACGGGTTTAAGCTCTTTGGACTACATCCACATCTTGGTACAGCTCATAGAGTTGGCGGTTGTATCTTATCCTCCATTCGCCCTCCTCGCACATAGGACCAAATATCCGTCGAAGGATTTTTCTTTCAAAGGATCCCAGTATTAACTCTCCTTTCCTGCTTATCGTCCAGCTGTCGGCGCCGTATAGCAAAACTGGAAGGATAAGGGTTATGTAGAGCATGCACTTTGTCCTTCGAGTCAGGAGTTTTGAATCCATTTGTTTTGCCAAACCGAAGTAGCAGCGGTTTCCTAGGGTAATTCTTCGACGGACCTCCACTAAGATGTCATTTGTGGAGTTGATGTTTACCCCGAGGTAGATGAACTCCTTAACTACCTCGAAGTTGCTGCTATCAACAGTGACATTTTGTCCTAGTCGGTGGACAGATGATTGTTTGTTTGTTGATAGCATATATTTAGTCTTGTTCTCATTCACTTCAAGGCCAACAAGTTTCACCTGTTCTTCAATAGCCGTAAAAGCCTCTATCACAGCACGCTGGGATCGACCGATGATACCTATATCGTCCGCATATCCGAGGCTGCCATAGTCTCTCCCATAACTAAATGTTCTTGACGTGATCGGGAAGTTACCCCGACGGCCTGACCCTAGGACAGTAGGCCGGTAATTCCGGTGCCAGTAACCCACTTTGGGGATGTGAGTGCTTGCCGTTGACCCATCAAGGGCTCATCAGCCACAAACTCTTTTCCAACACCCTGGCTTAGTGTTGGATATCCCTATAGACCAGGGCTTCAAATAAGTCGAAGCAACTGCAACTTCAAAACTTTCACCAAACTGGAACTGTGGACGCCGCCGTTGATCCATCCGTAGAATTCGTTCGCCCCCATCCGGAAACAGGAGGAGTGCATTAGTGAGCTGGCACTTCTCCCACCCTCTCTCGTCAGCTGCCACCAACGACTTTCCACAGGTGTTGGTTACCCCATCTCCAGTCGAGGTACTAGGCACCCAGCAGTCACCACGGGGAGGTGAGAAGTAGGAGTTGATGGTGTTATGCTAAAGTGAGAACGCTTGTGTTCTCATAGAATCGCAATCACCATCCTTTTCACCACCAGATACAATTTACCTTATACTTAACTTGTGTTGGGGAGAAAGTAAAACACTCCATCATAAGATTGTGTTCTTTGGACTCCTAACCTATGAAGAGCCTCTTTCTGAGACAAGACAGCCTTACATCCTTTGCGATCTTGGGAACCCTGATTCTAGTTATACAGACCAAATGTGCTGGTATTCGGGATTGTTTGGTCTTGAAAACAAAGGTTAGGTTCGGACATGTTCTTAATAGACACCAGTATCTGCTCTTATTTCCTGCAAATCGTCTAGCACTCAGCACCATAGAGCACGGCTATGAGAGTTTTAAAAGTTTTTAACCCATTTGTTCTGCCAAGCCGAAGTAGCAGTGGGTTTCCAAGGGTAAATCTAATAAATAGATATTAAGATGGCGATTGATACGACGTCTAAGTCTACCCCAGTGCCACCTGAAGTTTTTGGTTGTTGTCCCAACTCATGCGAAAATCTTACAACAACCAAAAATAAGAATTATCGTTCGGAATCACTTCAAAATTGTAGGTCCCTTTCATTTCAAAGACACATTTTCTGAAACAACATTTTTGGAGAAGCTAGGCTTTAAGTCCTGTTTGGCCGTTAAAGATCCATAAATATTTGTATACCCTATCCAAAGGGTATATTAGTTTTGACACGTGGTTTGTAACACCCCTTAATATTCGTCGTAGACCCATAAAAGTGTATATATGATATATATATAAAACCTAAGACTATTTAGCAATGTCCATGCGTCCCTCTGTCCGTCAGTACGCAATTATTAGGCCTTTAAATTTAAGCTTGGAAGCTGCAATTTGGACCACATATTCCTTAGAGTTCCTAAATGGTTAAGTGTAAAATTTTTGAAAAAAACACAGTTTAGAAAAACAGTTTTAAGGCTAAAGTTAGAGAGATAGAGTGTTACAACTTTTACAAGATATGAAGGCACTGCCCTCTTTCATTTTGCAATATTAAGTTTTCTGCCACGTCTACTTTTTGTAGGCGTTTTTCACTAAAATGCTGTTTTCTTCGAAAATTTTTATATAAACCGAAAAAAAGTTTTTAGCAGTACTTTTAGCCAATATTTTTTCCAATATATTACCCATACAAAGTCAAAAGGTTTTATTCTTTGTAATCGGCGCACAAGATTTCTCTGATCTAGAAACTGTAGTACAGCGTCATTGCAATAGCCAATTAGGAGAGTGTGTTGTTTACGCGCGAAATTTCGTATTTCGTCTTCAACGATAGCTATACTTAGATCTCTGTGGATATCGGCGTTTCTGATATACCACTGGGCATTTACGATTTGTCTTAGGACTTTATTTTGGAAAGTCTTCAAAATGTTAACACTACTTGGTTTGGTATACCGTATTAAAGTATAAAAGCAGCTTGTTTTGCATGCTGAGTTTAGAAAATCTTCCAATCAGCCAATGCATTTGATTTAATCTGATAATGAGCTCCTCGCGTTTCTTCTTAACAGGCGATTTCCAGTTAAATTTATCATCCAACGTCATTCCCAAGTATTTAGCCTCGTTTGCGTACGCAATTTGTACCAAGTCAAGTCAAATAAGTAAAATTAACGTGCGTGGATTTTGTCTCGTTGAGGACAATACGCCAAGTTTTTGTCCACAAGCATATTTTGTCCATAGATCGTTGAAGCTTATTTATCGCGGACTGAATCGAATTGTTTACAGCTAGAATAGCCCTATCATCCGCAAAAGTTGCTACGATAGTATCCTCTTCTTGCGGGATATCGCGAGTGTATAATAGAAATAAAATCGGGCCCAAAACACTTCCTTGTGGCACTCCCGCCGCGATTTCTTTGAATTCGGAGTACTCGTTCTCGTGTTTAACACGAAAGAGTCTGTCATCTAAATAAGAGCTTAGGATCTCATATAATTGCTTTGGGAGAGCTTTGTTTAGTTTATATTTTAATCCCGTATGCCATACTTTGTCGAAGCCCTGAGCGACGTCAAGGAAAACGCTAGAACAAATTTTTTTCTCCTCTAGTGCTTTTGCAATTTCGTTGGTAATTCTGCAAACCTGATCAATTGTAGAGTGCTTCGTAAATAGATATATTTAAATATAGGAAAATGAATTGATCCTCATGTTCTTGATTTGAAAAAAAAAAATTGGAAAAATTTATGAATCTGCTCCAATTCGCACTATAAGCAAATTCTTCATATCTACATCACTCTCTTACTACTTCTTCTCTCCTACGTCAAGTGTTTAAGAAGTACCTTAAATCTGCTTATATATCTTTACGAAAAAAAAATATTTCTTAAACCCACCCATATGTAATTTTAAATTATTAAGAGTAAAAAAGCTTAACATAAACCAATTCGACAATTTTTGGCTTATGTAATATAAATCTGCTCAGAAAAAGAAATTTAAGGATAAATACTTATAGCGTAGGTAGGAGAAATAAACTCTGCGTTTTAAAAATGGAAATGAGGAGAACGGCTATCAAAACATCATCGGGATGTTTTACAAGAAAGCTAAGTAAGTGACATCTGGCTTCAAGCCTCGGTCGTAGGATCTCTTAGAGACAGTGGAGAGGCAAGTACAGATGCGGGCAGTCAATAAGAAGCAAATTCCAGGCGTTAGTTTTAAAGAGGTCTCTATGGCTATTCAATAGCTGTTAAAATCAAAAATCTTAAACAAAATTTTAAACTACATTCCGCTTAGGCGAACAGTATGATACTCTATCCATATCCCTATATGCCCCAACGAAAAAAGCGTTAGAACATGATGGATAGCATTTTATTACATTCTATGAAATTTATGAAAAAAAAAACGCCCCAAAAAAGGGGCGTTCGCAAATGAGAAACTTATGAAGAAGGGCAGTACCCACATATCTTGCTGAAGGTTCACTCTATCTCTCTAACTTTAGCTGTAATAATTATAGAGATATAATGACCTTCTTCTTCTAAGAAATAGAATGTTACCGCAAGTATGGCTTTGTATATATACTTTGCCGACTGTCAGCTGAAAACTAAATAAAATGCTTGGTTTTTCTTGCCTTATTTTTTTTTAGATTTCTCTGGTGATTGGAGCCGGAATTACCGGCCTGCTGTCCTAGGGTCTGGCCCTCCAGGTTGGGGGTTATGCCGTCGGGGTAACTTCCCGACCATTTGAATAAAATATAGTTATTAGAGAGACAGGGTTAGCCTCGGATAACTATTTCCCTCAAACGGCAACCAGACCCAGAACGTTAACGGACATGCGAGTATGTATCTGGAAGTACGGAATTTTGAAAAGAAAAAATTGCCACATTTATTACAGCTGTAACAGAAGAAGAAGATTGCATGTGTTAGGATGCGGATTCGTCGTGGGAAATCGGCTTAGATCCAAAGTAATGGACTTCAAGCCGATAAGTGATCGCCTGGCTGTGATCGGCATCAGAGCTACATTCCAAAACATTAGCCTAATATGTGCACACGCCCCTACCGACGAGGCTGAGGACCCTATCAAGGAGGAATTCTATGATAAGTAGCACTAGATTTCAGCGATTAAGGATCCACACAGCAACCTATCGAGGCTTATCCTTGCTAAATGTCGCATATAAGATCATATCTAACGTACTGTGTGAACGTCTCAAACTTTTCTGCGACACACTAGTCGGCACGTACCAGTGTGGCTTCGGGCCCGGCAGATCAACTGTAGACCAAATCTTCACACAAAGCCAAATCCTGGAAAAGACCAACGAGTTTCAAGTCGAGACACACCACCAGCTTTTTGTGGCAATGGCCGAATTCGGGATCCCGTAAAAACTGAGTCCAGTCGTCTGTACTCTTTTAAACATGCGCCGGATTTCGGCAGGGAGACGCGCTGTCGTGTGATATCTTTAATCCTTGTTCTTGAGCAGATAGTGCGCAGGGCAGGTGTCAACACGGAAGGCACTATCTTCAACAGATCAGTCCAACGAATGGAGAAGAAGATACAACCGCGAAATCGATGAGCTGTACCAAGATGTGGATGTAGTCCAAAAAGCCAAGAAACGTCGACTATTGGCTCGGCCACATGGAGCGAATGGACATCAACGCTCCAGCACAGAGGATCTTTGAATCCAAGGAAGACCGAACCTCCGTTTTAAAAACCAAGCCATCGCGGAAGCGCTTGTTCTGGACAACTGGAAGCAGCATGCCCGGGATCACAGAGGATGGAAGGCAGGGACTTTTCACGGGTCGGTAGCCCGTTAATTATGTAAGTAAGTGATTGGAGCCGTACCTGCTTCGCTGACTTTAATAATACAGGTGAAAGCGTGGATATCTATTTTTTGAAGAAAAAAGGGCTCCTAAACCTGAGAGTATTGCGTCGATACTATTGAAAAGGCGAAGGAAAGAAGCAAAGGAATGTGTTTTACTTGGACCGTTTCTACACGCACCTGAATGTCCAGTGATGGACCCTGAAACAGATTCAGCTGTGAAGATGGGTCTTACTGAATAGGTTGAGAGTATGCCCAAGGTTAGGAGAGCAGTTTTATAATAAAATCTGCAAAAAAAACACATTTTAAATTTAATGACTTAAAGTATAAAAAATTTACTTCAATTGCTTTACTTGTATGGAGTGAACACCAGTGTTGCAGACACAATCAGGTAGACATTCTTCGACTTCCCATTCCACTGATGTTAAGACGCTTTTTAACTTTCTCGTATACATTAGTATACTAAAGAGAAAGTTATTGCGATCGTGCGGAAATTTCGAAATCAAACTGAGTATGAGGAAGATATTACGACTATAGAGAAGTTCAAAAAAGTGGGTCCGCCAATGGCGTCCTTCGGTCGGTCTGTCTGTACGGGCGTAGTATGGCAAAACGGTTCGACGGATTTGCTTCAAAGTTCGTATATAAGGTTCGTGGGGTTACATCTCGGGGCATCTCATTAGTTTTTACTTTATCTTTTGAAATAACGGTACCTGCCGTACAAATTTTTTTGTGAAAATCACTTATCACTATTTTTCTCAAAAGTGGTTCCAAGGATTTCGGTCTTTTTTTGTACTAAGGATGTTTAGGATGGGGTCAAAAATTCTGCTTTATCAGTTTTTAAAAAAAAAATCGATTAACGGTAATTTATAAAACTGGCAATATCTCGAAAACTAATAAAGGGAATTTAAAAAAAATGTACGGGTTTTTTTTTACTATAAAGATGAACAAATTTGCATACTTCGATTTTCGAAATAATTTTTTTTAATTTTTTTTTTCATATAACGATTTTCTTAAATTTAAATTAAATTCGTTTTCTCAAAAACGGCTATAACGATTTTGATAATTTTTTATAGTTCGAAAAATTATGTAAAAAGTGTCGAATGTGCGAAATTAGAAAATCGAATTTTCCAAAACCTTAGAAGTGATTTAAATACATTTTCGATTCATTATGCGGTTCAAAAACGCATTTCACGTACCGAGAAAGTTTCGTATGACGCAGTCGTGCATTTTATTTTTAAATCTTAAGATGAAATATGTAGTATTGACGAGGAAAAAAAACCTAAAGTTAAAACAATTGAAAAAAAAACAAACACGTTTTCGAAGACTTGTTATGTGCGACAAAGAACTCCCACTTGAAGAAGAAAGTATAGAAGTCCTTAAGAACCATTTATAAACCTTCCATGTTATCAATAGAAAAATTATTTCGCTAATTTAATAATTATGTTTTACCATAGTTCACGGACGAAAATATTTGAGGAAACTAACCACCGGAGTTAGGAAGGAAGTTTTATTTATCTATTTTCTCTGAATGTCCATCATGGCGACAGTTTTGTCATTCCCGATAAAATATGTCCACTAATTCCTTTCTTCACGACGACATCTAGCAAACCGAAAGAGCGATAATATTCTGTGAATATCACAAGTGCTTTTGACAGCATTTCCTCTTATCTTGACTAATCCGACAGATTCGAAAAGAGTAAGTGGACACATTCCCGAACACATAATGAATCCTTAAATTAATAATGCCCAAATGTACCATGCCAGTCCGTTTCGTAATATATAGGAAAACATTTTAATATACATTTTGCCCGTAGTGTGGGTTAGTCCGGAAATGAAGCAATATGTCGAATGTCAGACAATATCCTGAATATTCATGTGATTTACTATTCATTGACTACATGAGATACCATCGAACACTAAATGGCCTGTTCGTCATGCAAGGCAATTTAATTACACTCAATGTTCCAAGATATTTGACAAAGATCCGCACACGTATATAATATTTCCCCTCAACATGTAAAGAAACTTTTCGCCAAAAGGATTGCATTAGAAGAAATGTGTTCTGCAACTTACATGCAGTTCCTCTCAGGCTCTCAGAAGCGATTAAAAATACGATGAAACTAATTGACGGCAGATGCAGATGGCTTCGTTCGACCAGCTAGCTCACACAGCCATCAAAATTGATAACGACTTCTGTTTTTGGAAATTGACTGACATGGTCGTAGGAGGAATGGCAAGTGAACCGTCTAAGTGACAGCAATTTGTTCAATCCGCAATGCAACTTGACATCCGTTGAAGCATGGGTGAAACTTTTGACAATTTGCGTCTAATAATTTCCAGTTCAACTCCCTCGAGAAGGCGGATCAATATGTGTCTGCCACATCAAGGAAGGGTACATTCCTCATTCTGGCTAAGAGGTTTTTGATCGAATGAGAAGTCGATAAAGTTGTAAAATTGACTAACCAAAAGTACGGAGAACGGCGAATGATTACGTGCATTTCATTTCCTTTCCTTTCGTAACTCAACCTGAAATGGTATTCATCAATTTTTATTGCAAATCGAATTGAGACATTTTAAGCATCAGCTCGCTTCCGAAAGAAGATGATTGACCCACCAGTGTCCTGTAATAAACCCGCCACCCTCAATCAATTCAACATTGAATATGTAGTAGATCTGTCAGCGTGTGTGTTTTGTTGGAAAATCTCAAGGTGTCCTTCTTCGAGTAGAATGTTCTTCCAATGTTCTTGCTCAATAAGGAATTTCATTAAGCGAAGCAGAAGAGGTAAATTAAAGAAGATCCATTGACAGCATTACATGCTTTTCCAATAAAACATCATTCCAACATTGTTCCATCTTCAACAAGTACTCCTTCAATTGAATACTTCCCCACTCAAAGATGACGTGAAAGTTTGATAATTTTGAAAGATAGGAAAGGATATTCCTACAAAGAAGGAAATATCTAAGAATGATATCGCATGTCACATTCCGGCATCTTTGGAATGTCCTTTTTTTTCTCTTCACTGTTGGTTAACGTTCATTATTCAACTGTGCATTTCCATTTATTAAAACGGCTATGGCCATTATCATCGTCTTTATGAAATTCTGAAAATTCTTTGGCATTCCAAGGGGATATTTTGAGCTTTTGCACACAGCCTCTCTGTGTGGCCATCATATCGGAGCTACAGACAGACAGAGAGAGAGAGAGAGACGTTAAGGAGATTGCGATGAAGCAGGGAATTCTTTAGATGCCGTCTCTAGAGAGATCATCACGGAATTACACTAAAAGGAATTTACAAATAGACTCCACGATGATGTGGATAAAGTACGAGTTTGGGCCGGTTGGGTTGGGTGGGATGCTGAATTTATCGCACCACGAATCGACGCATTCAGATGAATGACTTGCTATGGTAGCGATTATCCCTGCAGGAAAACGAAGCGTGATGGCACTTTACTTTATAGGAAACAACTTAATTACTCTCGGCAATGCTGGCGCGGATTGTAGGCGAATTAGGAAAATGCTTTTGCATCCTTTCCGCCTCCTTTCGCCCCACCAGCTTCGCCCAATCCTTTTCAAGGAGGCAGAGCATAAAATTATATTTCTGCAACTTTTTATGCGCGCCCTCATACGTCAAGTACAGGGAGAAAATCGAGAAATAAAAATGTATGTGGATTGTTGTTGTCCTTGAGGACGACGCCCTACTTAATAGGTAAGTGTCGCAAGAGTAAGGGGTTCGTTATATAATATATGTATATATATATATAGAGAGAGAGAGATGCATTCAACTCTGGCTTAAGCACTTTAATTAATGCAGGTGTACTCGCGCGTGAGTTTGGCGAGAGCCCCTAGCTGTTGTTGGGCACAAAAGCTTTTTGATTCATATTCGGGGTTAAAAGGATATTATTCATTCTCTTGTCTTCTGTTGTGTTCTTTTTTATTTACTTCAGATCTCGCTTGACAGGAGAAAATAGCTACTACCTATTGTGTCTGCCTGTGTGTGTGTGTGTGTGAAAGAATTTACTTTTATTTTACTTAGCCTTTGTTTTGCTTTGGGTTCTGTGTGTTTCGTTTACATAATAATGAAGGAGTGGGTATCGGATTTCTGGGAGGATAATTTGATGCCTTTGAGAGACGATATGATTTGAATCATCATAATATCCTTTGGATATCACTTTTAAGTTTAAGTGCGTGGAAAGTTGAAAGCAAGAGAACGGTTTATTGTATGCCAAAGTGGACTAAAGGTGTTGTAAGTGGTGTAGTAGCTTAGAAGGGATCGGAAATTTGCTGCGAAATTTGATTGAGGTAACATGCAATTTACTTGCTTAAGGGAGCAAATTTTCATTTGAATAGCAACTTAATGCCGGTGTTTTGCCTCATTAAATTTCTGTTTAAAAATTTTATAAATAAAAACTTTATCATGGAATAAGTTTTTGCTGGTTACATAATTAGGACGCTATTAAAGTCTTCGGTAAAGTGTCCAGTACTTCTACTAAGGGTGATCCATTTTGAGGTTCCCTACTTTTTCAAAGAAAAAAACACAGAAAATTCAAATTTAATGGAGAATGTTTATTATCATTTGAAAGAACATTCTTTGGCATTTATTTTTTGAAGATTATGTCTATCAAATGTTGGCCGTTGCTACGTCGCAGATGGTCCATCCGTTGAGTCCAATTTTCGATCACTCGTTCGAGCATTTCGACTGGTAACTGGCGAATGACACGCGTGATGTTTTCCTCCAAGGCCTGAATCGAAGCGGGTTTGTCGGCATAAGCTTTTGATATCACACGATCTTGGTGGCCAATCGACCGGCCCAAAACGTGAAATTATGTGCTCACCGAAAAGTTCTCTCAATAAGTCCATTGATTGATGCGATGTGTGGGAAGTGGCGCCGTCTTGCTGAAACCAAATGTCGCCGAGATCATGAGCTTCAATTTCAGGCATCAAATAGTCGGTTATCATTGCACGATAACGGTCGCCATTGACGGTTACGTTCGCACCGGCATAATTTTTAAAGAAATATGGACCGATGATTCCACCGGCCCACAAACCACACCAAACCGTTGTTTTTTCTGGATGAAGTGGCAGTTCTTCAGTTTCTTCAATCTCAGGTTGCTCTTCGTCCCAAATGCGGCAATTTTGTGTGTTTACATACCCATTGAGCCAGAAATGGGCCTCATCGCTAAACAAAATTTGCCTCGAAAACGTCGGATCTTCTTGGAACTTTTCAAGAGCCCATAGAGCGAAGCGATGTCGCTTGGGAAGGTCGAGCGGCTTCAGTTGTTGCACAAGCTGTATTTTGTACGCTTTCAATTTAAGATCTTGACGTAAAATGCGCCAAGTCGTTCCATACGTCACTCCGAGTTGCTGCGAACGTATGTCAGACTGCTTCGTGAAGGGTGAATTGTTAAAAAGGGCATATGAACACATTTTGTTTAAAAGCAGCACATTAGTGAAAAACGTTGTACGAATAACATATGACATAAAACAATGAGTAAATAAAAATCAGTCATTGGTCGCAAAGTCGTGGAAGCTGTACTCTATGCCGGTGTCAGCACTATAGATAAATCACTTAATGACAAAGAATATAACTATCCGCGTTTTGGAGGCGGACATTGAAGGAGCATTCAATAATGTCAAAATATGGCCAGTAAAGAGAACATTTCAACGCCGATATTATTTTCACTAACGTGATTATTAACCTTCTTGAAAAAATTGGATAACGCAAGACTAGGTGACGCTGACCTAAGAGCTACAGCATCCAGACGTGCAAACGCACCAGTGACAGCTCGCTGTGTTCTGCCAATGATGTTGATGTCGTCGGCGTAAGCAAATAGTTGCACAGACTTTTGGAAAATTGTGCCCCTGGTGTTGGCTTGCGAGTTTCGCACAATTCTCTCAAGTATGATGTTGAAAAAGTTACATGACAGCGCATCGCCTTGTCTAAATCCTTTTTTGACATCAAAGGTCTCGGTGAGATTGTTTCCGACCTTAATGGAGCAGCGAGAGTTCTCCATCGTCATCCTGCACAATCTGGGGAGTTTGGCAGGTATGCCAAAACTGGACATGGCCCTGTATAGCTCGTCTCCGGCCTTAAAATCGATAAAAAGATGGTGAGTATCGATCTGGACTTCTTGGGTTTTTTCCGAATCTGCCGAAGTGTGAAAATCTGGTCAGTTATGGACTTACTGGGCCTAAAACCGCACTGATAGGGTCCAATCAGTTCGTTGACGAATGGTTTCAGGCGTTCACACAGCACGGCAGACAGGATCTTGTATGCGATGTTGAGGAGACTTATACCTCTATAGTTGGCGCAGTTAAGAGGGTCTCCTTTCTTGTGGATCGGGCAAACAATGCTGAGGTTCCATTCATCAGGCATACTTTCCTCTGACCAAATCTTGGAGACGAGCTGGTGCATGCTCTCTACCAAATCATCTCCCGCTGCCTTGAAAAGTTCGGCAGTTAAGCCGTCCGGCCCGGCAGCCTGTTGGATTTCAGTTTGGAAATTGCTATCCTCACTTCATTTTGGTCAGGTGGGCGGGAGTCTTGGCTTTCATCACCCATGTTGAATGGTTCATTCTGCCTGACAGCGGAATTTGTGTCGTCATCGCCGTTTAGCAGTCTGCAGAAATGGTTTTTCCATATCCTCAGCACCGACTGTGTTTCCACTACTAAATTTCCTTGTTCGTCTCTACAGGTTGCGTTGACACATTCTTTATACCTTTTGGTAAAACTTCCGAACATTGTTCCTGGAATACCACCTCTCTATTTCCTCGATCGCGCGTTTCTCATGCTCTTTCTTTTTCTTCCGGAGAAGCCGGTGTTCTTCCCTCCTCATTTGCTCGTAGAGCTCACGAGCCGCTCTCGTCCTTCTGTGCAGCGCCGCTTCGTAGGCACGTTGTTTTGCTGCATGCGCTTGCCGGCACTCTTCATCGAACCAGGGGTTTCGTGGGGGTGGTTTGGTGAAACCAAGCACATCAGTTGCGGCGCTTCTGATAGCTTCTTGGCATCGATGCCACTGGTCTTTAGCACTTGATGCTGGCAGCACAGGACTTCTCGAGAGGTTGAGGGATACGCGATCGGCAAAAATTCTGGCGGTTTGTTGCGCTTGTAGCCGTTCTACGTTGAATCTCCTCACAGTATTTCCTCGCTGTTGTGGTGTCTGGGATATCCGCATACGTACCTTGGCTCTTCTTTTGCCCGGTCCATCCCATCGCACTTCCTGGATGGCGGTGATATCTACATTGTAGCAGGTTAGGGCCTCCGCTAATCGTTCGGCTGCACGTGGTCTATTCAGGGTTCGAACATTCCACGTGCAGATCCGAAAGTCATTGTCCTTTTTCCGTTTTGCAGGGTCGTCAACAGTGAATCCGTCCGTATCCGAGGCTTTTGGTTGCTTCGTAACCATGTGGTTTTTCCGTGGTTGAGTAGTTAACCCCACGCACAACCCCCAACCTGGAGGACCAGGCCCTAAGTTGACCCTAGGACAGCGGGTCGGGTAATCCGTTGTCAGTAACCCACTTCGGGGATATGAGCGCTGCCGTTGGCCCATAAAGGGTTCATTCCGCCACCATCTCTATTTCAGCACCCTGACTAGTGCTGAAAAAAAAACCTTACCTTTCAATATGGCGAATTCATCCGCTGTATGTCCTCTTTCTGAGGGGCTCATGTAAGACCTCTGAGACTCATCAGGCAGTCATTGCGACAGAGCATTATAGTGTTGCTACTTCTTTCGTGTTCAACACTCGCGCTTATAAGTTTAGCAAGTCAAGCGGGTGGGCGAGACCAGTATCTGACGGTTACCACTCGGAGGTAAAATAAGTACAATTGATGTGTACGAGATAGTTACAACGACTGGGCATCGCCAAGTTGATGCCAATCAGCTTCTACCCTATTCATACACACCCAACCACTTTCGCTTCGTTTGGTGCAGTTCCGTCAACCTTAATTTTGTGCTTTTCTTCTTTCCTCCATGCGTTGCACATGTCCGAACAATTTTAGTTGTCTTTCCTCTATTATCTCTATTATGGGGTTTCTTCTGACCAACTTTTGCTCTTATTCTGTCACTTCCAGTTTTCCCTGCGACTCGGCTTAAATATTTCATTTCGGCAGCTTGAAGCATAGTTAAGTATTTATCTATATAATATATACATATGAAGCTATTGGCGCGTTTACTGCATTATACAGCTTCATTTTGGTTGGCGTGCTTATCTGTCTCTTACTTACAATGGTACTCCTAATTTGGTAGTAAGCCGATATTGCCTTCCTGGTGCAATGGAAAATCTCTGGAATGTGTGGAAGCTTTTGAATACCTGGAGACCATAGTAACTTGCGATGGGAGGATAGACCAGAAGGTGTTACTTGCGATGGGAGGATAGACCAGGAGGTGTTACTATGTTCCCCTGGTATTCAAAGGCTTCCACTCTTTCCAGAGATTTTCCATTGTACTCTATTGTGAAATTTTCATCCGATCTATCCTCTTTAGAGACCCTTAAACTTTAGTCTTATCGACATTCACCGTCATTTGTTTTCTCTTAAGTTCGTTAAACCATACCTTCACCGCCTGTGGTAGTCTGCCTGGATTGTTTGCAAGGATAACAATGTCGTCCACATATAGTATAAATTGCAGATAGTTGTTTGTAATTTCCACATTCAGATTTTCATTCTATCAGTCCGTGTTCTACATGACTTGGCTACTTCATCGACAAATATAATAAACGAAAATTCAATCTTGAACGTTCCTAAATTTTTCCCCTCTATTCTTACTCTGGCGGTGGGATTGTCGTATACGTTTTTAATGGCATTGATCAGTCTCTCAGATATATACCTTGCTTTTAATGCATGCTTCTAGGTCATTGCCCATAGCGATCCACTTCTCCATAGTGGAGTAAACATATGGTCCTGCGATTGTCGCCTATTCATGACCGCTGCCTGTTCTTCCTCCAAGTTTTCTTCCACGACTCTTCTGAGCCGCTTTTCCATCTTTTTTGTGTACAGCTTATACGCTATTGAGGAGAGTTTAATCGGTCTGTAGTGGTTGCAGTCATAACTATAACCCTTTTTGTGGATTTTCATTAGTGAGGCTCTTCTCCCAATCATTTAGGATCCTGTTCTCTTCCCAGGCCTTTTGGAACAACTTGGTTAATGTTTTCTTTACCTCTGATCCTGCATATTTTATCATTTCTGAGGCTATTTTGTCTGGCCCAGCGGCTTTCCCGCTTTTCAAGGCTAATTTGCGAACGTATCCATTACCACCGAAACCCTCGATGTCAAAAAAATATTTAGACATGGCGATGGGCTGTCATGTGACTTCTTTAACATCGTTTTTGCAAGAATAGTGTACAACTCAAATGCTAACACCAGAGGCACTATATTTCAAAAGTGCGTCCATCTACTCGCCCACGACGACGACATCGACATATTCGGCAGAACGCAGTGTCACTGGCGGCGAAGATGGGTTTGGCGGTCAATAAAGGCAAGACAAAGTATGTATTTATAAAGATACCCAACACCGACATCTCAAACAGAATGTTACTATAGACAGATACAACTTTGAGGTGCTCAAGGACTTTATCGGCCTGGCTCCGCAATGATACCAGCACTGAGATTAAACGAAGAATCACTCTTGCCAATCGGTATTTCTTTGGGCTAAGAATTGCCCTCTCGAACAACTGAAGTGACCCTTTGTAAGACCCTAAAAATCCCAGTCCTTTTCTATGGTGCTGAGGCATGGACTCTATCAAAAGCGGATGGGGCCACGTCTGCATAGACGTTGAATGACGGAGGAGATACAACTACGAACTTTACGGGCTTTACAGCGACATCGGCCCGGAAGATATTCGAATCCACACCCGGGGGACGGGCGGCGCAGTAGATGAAGGCCGCGACTCAGGTGGCGCAAGCAAGTGGTAGGTGACCTAAACCAACTTAGCGTGGAGACATCAATTCGTGCGTTGCCAGCCTTGTTTGCGCTTTTCGTCGAGTTTAAGTTCCATTGATTGCGTCTCAACTACATCTCAGTCCTTGTCCGCCTCATTACTCATTAAGTATACTTAAAAACAGTAAGCGCAAGTAAAAGGGCTGTGTTTTAACAAACCCTATATTTTACAGTTCTCTTAAACATGTAGCTATGTTGAAGGCCAGACAGATTATTGGCCACGTTTTTGCGTTAATGCCTCGTGCATTGGTCCAAAGTTCGAGTCCCAAGAAATCCACAAGCTATTTTCCGCAGCCAAGTTCTCGGAACAATACAAAAAATTCGGAGAATCGCAATAGAAACGAAACTTTTTTTTTATTCACTTGTTGAAACAAACACTGTAAATCCCTCTTGTTGTTGTTGTTCGATCCAAACATAATTATGAAATCAATACGGACATTTTTTCGTCCTGATTTAACAATGGTTAAAAAGTTGGTCCTTTCTACTGCGTATCGAAGTAATTCTTTGGAATTTATTTTATCCTCAATCATCCTCCAGCCGCCGACAGCGCTCGCTGAAAAAACATTACAACGAAGAAAAAAGAAAACATCTTCAAAGTCAAAGACCGACATTAATATCTCATCATTATTTTAACCTTTAATTTGTTGGCCAACAGCATGACGGCGGGTTTTATTTTTCACCGCACAACTAGTTAAAAATACATTTTACACAGACTACAACCTAATTAGAACTTAAATTACTTTTTAAATAATAAAATTTGTTCATCTAACCGAATATCCGCAACATCAATTCGTAACCCTACTCACTTTAAATCTAATCTTATCGCTATTCTTTAGTTTTAGTGAAATTCCTTCAATGAATTTCAAATCCTTCAGCTTGGTTTCAGTCTCGAAGTTATATGAGTGAATAAGTTTGGCTATTATCACCTTCGACAATAATAGACTGTAACGCCATCCTAGATGGTTTGGTTAGAGTTTAAAACTTGTTAATTTATGTACATAATTTAGGTGCTCGTCGAAAAGCTTACCTATGCAGAAGCGCAATCCCTTCATGAACGGTACAAATGTATACGGATGACGTTTAGCCACATTTTCGGGCAGAAAGTGCTCCGGATAGAATTCCTCTGCCATTGGACCCCAGTATGTGGGATCTCGTTGCATATTGAACGTGTCCAATATAATGAACGTTCCCTTTGGTATAACGATATTTTCCTTTAAAATAAAATCCTCGCTGACACTTCGTAATGCCATCGGTATGGTCGTCACCAGACGCAGTGATTCGTTTATAACCATATCCAGATACTTCATATCTTTCAAGTTGTCACCGGTTATATTGGAGATATCCCCATCCGGGAATATCGAGATGATTTCATGGCGTAGCTTCTTTTGAGCTTCGGGATACATTGCCAGACAAAGTAACGCCAACAGTATGCTATTCGATACAGTTTCGAATGCCTGTGAGAATTTAATCGTTATTCTCTTTGAATCGCTTAAGTTTTATTGAAAAACAAAATCCCTCTCACTTACCACCAAAACCATTGAATTGGATTCATCCATAATGTCCTGCAATGTGATTTCCCCATTCTCGGCTAACTGGAAAATTTGCTCAATGAAATTCCGTTTCCTACGTTGTTGGGTCGTATCCTGTTCGTCGTCCACGTCCACGTCCCAGGAACAATTCTCTGCGGCTATTGTATTTCTTTTATTTCTCTTCCAATCGGCATGCTTCCTGCTGACAATCTATATAATGGAGATATGGAGAACCTTTAGTACCAAGCACTATGAGATTTTTATTTACTTAGCGAGCTTGCCCTTGTGCTGTGCTGTGCTGTGTACTCAACTCACATCTTTGACGAAATCTGCTGCCATTTTATTTAGCTGTATATCTGTGTTGTAGAGTTTGGTCATTCGAAAAAGGAAATCAATTTGCAACCAAGGTTTGATTGTTTTTATCGATGATATCCTCAACAGCCTAAAGGACCATAAAGCGAAATTCTATAAAATTCTATAGCTAGCTAATTTGAAATGATTTCTTGTACCTTTTGTATGTTTGGGCGATTTCGTGTTCATCATTTTCTAGGAAATTTGTTTCCGTTCCCATGGTGGTTTCTGTTAAAAGCAAACAAAAAAAAAAAAAAAAAACTCATAACAAATTTCAGTTAATTGAGGAGGGTTGGGGGTTCTAAATATCTTACGACATGCTGTTACCAGCACTGCTCTGCTTATGATATCTTCTATTTCGTGGAATTCCTGCATGCCAGTATAGTCACCAAGTTTGGATTGAAGGGAGTCGGCAACATTGTTAAAAGTTGGAAAGAAACTCATTAGGACGCTATAGCTGAAGGTTGGATTCAGTTGCTTTCTTCTGATTTTCCATTTTTCACCTAAAAAGGAGAGAGAGACAGAAAAAAAAACCAACCAACCAACGAATTAGCATATTAAGTCCTTTGATTATTTTACCGTCTGTTGTCGTCATCGAAAGCTATAAAGGTTTATGAGAATGACATTTTTTTTTAATAGCTAATTTCAAAGGGCAAGGTGCGGATTTAATTTTTTTTTTGTTACAGTTTTAAGCTTCGGTCAGTTCTGCTTCTCATTCTCATAGGTAAATATTCGTCAAGTAGACGTCATAAAAAACACATTAAATTATTCGTTTATACAATTTTATTACAATTTTATTATCCCCACTGAGTGTGTTTGACTTTGACATACACGGTGAAAGGAAGGAATGCGTGTATTGTATACACTCCTCATTTTGCCGGTAGGTATCTACTTAATGTAATTTTGTAAGTTCTTCGTCAAAGACTTTGTTTTGCGTTGATGTCGTTGTTTGGGTTAAAAAAAAAAGTAATTAACGTTTCCAATTTAAGTATACAATCGTATTAAATATTTTTTTTTTTGTGAAGGGAGAACCAGACAACTTTCACTTTAAGACTTTTCCAAACTTTAGCAAGAGGCCCTAGCGGGAAGTGAGAACAGCTTTTGATTCACCCCAAACGCGATGTGAAGATGATTTTCTTATAAAGTTTATAGTTTGAAATTTGTGGGCTCAGACAGTACTGGGGTGTAGTATATTTTTGCTCTTTTTTATTTCAAACATAAATTTGTATACCCTATTCTAAGGGTATATTAATTTTGACACATAGTTTGTAACACCCCTTAATATTCGTCGTAGACCCATTATGATCAGGTCCAAATCCTAAGACTATTTAGGAATGTCCGTCCGTACGTAATTTGTAGGCCTTAAAAATTTAAAAAAAATTTTAAAAATATACCGAGATACTCTTTAGGTAGCTAGGTTAAGGGTTTACACCCTTTATTTCAGGAAAAAAAATTTTATATTTTCAAAAAAAATGTTTTTTATATGAAAAATAAAATATTTTATTCAAACTTTTTACTCTCTTAAAGATATACATTTGAAAAGAAAATTTTCTGAAATTTTCAAAGGAAAATATTCAAAACTTCGCCATTGTGACATCATTTCCAGTGACCCCTGGAAAAAAAGGTGTGTCCACGTTGACAGTAGAGCTCGTGACAGGATCATCAGAAGTGAACAAAAACATATCGTGTATAAGTTAAGACCATAAACTAGAATTTGGACGAAGGGGAAACAAAAAATTGAAAATTGGATTTTTGGCAAAAAAACCTTTTTACAAAAAAAATGCCAATTTTAATAAAATTTGATCAACAATTTGAAAAAAAAACCTTCGTCCAAGTCCTCGTGAATTGTATCTCGAAGACCTGTGTAAAATTTCATCAAGATCGGTTGAGTGGTTGTCGAGAACTTTTGACAACCAACTTTGAAAACACAGTTTCGAGAAAAACGCATTTAAAGTTTGGATAACCTCAAATAAACCTCGTTATTCAATTGAGTGCGCACCTTCCCAAGGCTGTATCTCCGAAACTTTTATTCGGTATGACTTGAAAATTTAGGATAATATTCTCGGGATGTTGTAGAAATTAATAAGACAATAACAAATATCGATTTTTTGAAATGTACCCCCTGGTTGCTCCCTAACGCCCAGGAAAAGAGAAGCACAATTAGCGCTTAGGCGCCATTTTGTTTGAAGTAACTTAAAACACTTATGATTTTGGATTAGCCAGTAGAATATTTTGTTCTCACAATAACGAAAGGGTACTTGTTGCATTTCTTAGTAATACAATTCAGTGTACTATTACGCCAGAGGTTTTATATCGGATTTGGTCTGGGAATTCGTAGGTAATGTAACTCGTGCGTATCTGTAGGCCAGTGACCTTTACATATAGCCTAGCGACGTCCACACCCGTTCTACTTAAAAGGTTATGGGTTCCTAATTTGTTGTAAGTGGACCGCATCTTCCTTGATATGAAGTAGTATGTAAAGCCCGACCACTTTACTCCTCCCACACTCGTTAATACAAGGTGGCGCAAAATTAATCACCCTATCGAAAGATGTTATGACTTTTGCAAATAGCGTCGTATGTCAAACATAACATAACATAAGTTTTTATACTGCAGCTATCTAGAATGCAGTATAAAAACTGCAGCTTTCTAGAATGAAAATTTAGGATAATATTTCATTCTATGAAAGTTATAGGTTATAGGGTGATTAATTTTGCGCCACCTTGTACATCTCCTTCCGCATACTACTTAAGAAACCTATACTCATCGGGAGAGTATAAGTATTACAACATTGAAGGAAATTTTAAAATTGAAATTCCTTAAAAGATCTCGAGATAGCCCTTTATCGCTCCCACTTTTATCAGTACCCCGTTTCAATCTCCATCCGAGTCTCCGTAAGTAATG
The DNA here is from genome assembly GCA_963576555.1 of Ferdinandea cuprea. NCBI lineage: Eukaryota > Metazoa > Arthropoda > Insecta > Diptera > Syrphidae > Ferdinandea > Ferdinandea cuprea. Next base: position 149,407,614 of record OY754958.1, on the reverse strand, counting down.
CTTACTTATCATAAGAATATTAAAATCACAGCGTTTAAAGAACTTTTAAAATCGGGTGAGAAGCTCCCCTTACTTATACTCCAAGCTTGAAAACAATTACCAAAATGGGACAAACCGATAGACAGATATTGTATTTTATATAGTAAGTATTATGACAGGTAACAACAGGGTGCCACTGTTCAGATGAAACGAGGACATGACTTCTGGAATTCTGATGAATTCTAATGATGATGTTGGCGTTGAAAAATTTAACAGAACGTTTGTTAGAGAGCCAATTATAAGTGCTCAAATTAATCAATACATTGGATTAAATAATTTGCCGTCTCCAATGCAGTCAGGCTTTCGTTCTGTTCACAGTTGCATAACTGTCTTGATTAAAGTCAGAAATGACATACGGGTAGCTGTTGACAGAGATAATGTCATTTTGGTTCTAAGTCATTCGATTCTGTCCGCCCTGATATTTTTTGTAATAATCATGTATCTTATTTTAATTCATCTTATCTTACAAATAGAGCTCAGCCTATCTTTTGCCATTAATCTTATTCGTCACTCTTAAATTTTACAAATTAACAAATTTGTATTCAATTTCCCGTTGGATTGATGGATGATGATTGTTATATATACAATGTACACACATAAATTATACTATATATATATCTCTTTCTAATATAGACATGCATACACATATTTATATTGATACTCATACTAAAATGAATATATATGAAATTGAATTTGTTAGTTTTAGTTAATAAACTCATCTCGACAAAGCAACAAGTCTTTTACTTCAAACTAACATCAAATATAACATGGTGTCAGATGTTAATATAGTATAATCTATTAAAAGTAAAAGAAAAAGTCTAACGCATGCGACAAAAATAAAACAAACAAAAAAAAAAAAAAAAAAAAAACTGTCACCAGCTCAATACACACAATCAATCGCGATAACCTAAATGTCAAAAGCACATGTGCATTAAATAGTCAAGCTGGATAAAGACGTCAGAAATTCCGTAGCTGATTCAGGAATATCATTTGATTCCTACTTAAAAAAAAAGAGGAGGAAATTCTGGAGCTTTCACTGGAGCAGCAGACCAGCTTTCAAAGTCCCTCATCACCGCCACAGCCAACGCCATCGCCACCGCCACCGCCACCGCCATCAGCATCGAATTCATCGAACAACCAAACTACACAATCCAAAATGGAGTTTTCTTTTGGTGCAAAACCACCCAAAGAAATGAACTTTAATCAACCAAATTTGAGTGCTGCCTGGAAGTTCTGGATACAAAAGCTAGAAATTTTTCTGGATCTAGTGGGTATAAAAGAAGATGCAAGGAAGGTCACTGCTATTCTTTCGTATATCGGAGATGATGGCCTACGCATATATAACACATTTCCCAAAAATCTTAAGTTCGACGAAGTAGTGCAGAAATTTGGGAGTCATTGCGATCCAAGAACAAATATTGTATTCGAGCGCTATAAGTTCTTGTCTGCAAGACAAAAGTCAGCAGAAACAATAGATCAGTTCCTCACCCATTTAAAGGAATTAGTTCTTGCATGTGACTATGACACGCTTCAAGACAGTATGGTCAGAGATGTCTTCATAATTGGCCTAAATGATGACAAATTAAGGCGTTTATTACTCGACACAGATGATCTAAATCTGGAAACAGCAGAAAAACGTGCGAAATCATATATCCTAAGTCAGTCGCAGTCGCAGGAGATGTCCACATTCGCAGTCCATTCTGAAAGCAGTATAAATTATATACAACAACCCAGCAACAGCAGTTCCAGACAACAAGCATCCAAAAATATCAGCAAGCAGCAACAGTACAAGCAGAGGAATAGCAGAAAGAACAACAGTATCAACAACAACAACAGCAACTCCAAAATGAAAGAGAACGAATCAAGCAAGAGATGTGAGCGATGTGGAAACTGGTACCACCGCACCAAATGTCCAGCACTTGGTCAACGATGTCATGTCTGCAAAGGTTTGAATCACTTCGCTAAATATTGTAAGTCTAATAAAGTTCAATCTCTTAGTATAAATAACAAATCGAATAGCAGTAGTGATGTAAATGAAGATAATGATTTTTTTATAGGCACACTAAATTTAAAACAGTTATTTAAATCTAATCAAAGTGGAAGTAAAATTAACATAAATTTTACAGAGCTCATTAAAATTAGTGACAAGATAATTAAAGTAGAGCTAGACACGGATGCAGAAGCAAATGTGATGTCTCTACGCACATTTAATTTGATCAATTATAACAATAAATTGATTCTTAACAAATGTCTTGGAAACTTAAGAGCATTTGGAGGATCTACGGTCAATGTTTTGGGTCAGTGTTCCGTCAACGCATTTTTGGGCCAGAAAAAGGAGAAAAGCAAAAAAATAGATTTTCTGATCGTTAAAGAAAATGTCGCCACAGTGCTAGGAAAATTTGATTGCGTCAGATTAGGATTAGTGCATCGTAACTCAGTAGGAATTATCAATCAATTAAAAAATGATTCGAGTGTAATCATCAAAAGCATACCACCCATATTTGATAATTTGTTCAAGGGGTTGGGTTGCTTAGAAGGAGAATTTAATTTGAAAGTTGACCCTCAGGTGAATCCCGTTATTGATGCACCTAGAAAAATTCCTTTTAAGCTACATGCGAAGCTTAAGAATGAGTTAGATAGAATGGAACAAAACGAAGTCATTGCTAGAGTTAATAGTCCAACGTCATGGGTCAGCTCAATAGTTTTGGTTGAGAAGGCAGATGGTTCACTACGATTTTGCTTAGATCCGCGAAATCTCAACAAAGCCCTTCAGCGCGAGCATTACCCCATTCCCAGTATTGAGTTTATTAAGTCCAAACTATCTGGGTCAAAATATTACTCCACTTTGGATGCTAGTAAAGCCTATTGGATGTTAAAGCTGAACAATAATAGCTCTGAACTGTGCACCTTTAATACACCTTATGGAAGGTACCGATTCCTTAGAATGCCATACGGTGTGAAAGTAGCGCAAGAAATTTTCCATCGTGTCATGACGGAAATGTTTATTGATATGAATGTTATTGTGTACATAGACGACATACTAGTCTATGGCAGTAGTATTCAGGAACATAATGAAAAACTAATAAGGGTGCTGGAACGAATGGATAAATTCGGTCTTAAGCTAAATAAAGACAAATGTAGGTTTGGCTTAACAGAAGTCAAATACTTTGGTCATGTCTTCAATGAACTCGGTGTTCATACAGATCCACAAAAAGTCGAAGCGATCTTGAACATGCCGTCTCCCACCTGTGTGAAAGATGTTCACAGATTTTTGGGCATGATAACATATTTCGGATCTTTTATTCAAAATCTGTCAAACGAAACGGAGCCCTTGAGACAATTACTCAAGAAAAATGTAGTCTTTCAATGGAATGAATCATTGGAAAAAGCCTTCTCGAAACTCAAGTCTTTAGTCACAGAACCACCTGTGCTAGCTTATTTTGACACGGCAAAGCCAATAGTGATTTCAGCTGATGCCTCGCAATTTGCAGTAGGTGGATGTATCTTACAAGATAACCGTCCTTTAGCCTTCGCATCTAAGACTCTAACCGAGTGTCAGAGAAACTATGCACAGATAGAGAAGGAATTATATGCGATCCTCTTTAGCTGCGAAAAGTACCATCAATTCATTTATGGGCAAAAAACATTGGTCGAAACCGACCACAAACCGCTGATTCCGCTATTCAAGAAGGCATTAGTTCATGTACCGGCCAGATTGCAAAGGATGATGCTTCGCTTACAATCCTACGATCTTGAGGTGGTATATAAGCCTGGAAGGAAGTTGCTAGTTGCCGATATGCTGTCGCGGGCACCACTATGTCACAAAGAAGAAAGTCGGTTGGATACAGAAATTAAAATCCACGTCGGATTAATAAAATCCAATCTTGCAATATCACAACCAATGCTGAAACAAATTGTTGATGAAACAGCGCAAGATACAACAATGCAGCAGGTGCGATTTTTTATCAAAAGTCAGTGGCCTGAAACTAAGAAGAAGCTAAAACCGGAAATTCAAGTCTTGTGGAACTATCGAAATGAATTATCAGTAATTGATGAAATGATATTTAAAGGCCAAGCACTGATGATTCCATCAAAACTGGTCGATATGATTTTGCAATACATCCATGATGGTCACCCAGGGATAGAAAAAAGTAAACGCCGTGCTAGAGGTTTAGTATTCTGGCCACACATGAATGCAGACATACAGAAATCGGTCGAGAACTGCAAGACGTGCATGAAATATCTCAACAATAATTGCAAAGAGCCACTAATACCGCATGAGTTGCCAGATCTTCCATTTCAGAAGGTAGGCCTCGATCTGTTTGAATGGAAAAAGGAGTTATATTTCTTATTAATTGATTACTATTCGAAATATATAGAGATAGCAAAGCTGAAGTCATACAAAGCTAGCGAAATTATTGTAAATCTCAAGTCAATATTTGCACGACATGGAATACCATCCCAACTCATGTCCGATAATGGTCCACCCTTCAATTCCACAGAATTCAAGAATTTCGCAAGCGAGTGGAAATTTGATCACACGACAAGCAGCCCGTACTATCCAAAATCGAACGGATTAGTTGAGAGGTCTATACAAACATGCAAAAAGCTTCTCACAAAATGCCATGAAACAAACACAGACCCATACCTAGGACTTCTCAACCTCCGAACAACGCAACATCTTATGTATTCTCCGTCACAGTTACTGATGTCACGAAGGCTGCGAACTAGAATCCCTTTGAACAAATTGGAGCTAAAACCATCGTTCATAGATGACACACTATATAGACAGCACACTCAAGAGTACCAAAGTAAAATGAAATTAGCACATGACAAGCATGCCAGAGAACGTCCTGCAATAATGGAAGGGGCACCAATATACTTCAAACAATTCCCTAAAGAACCGTGGAAAAAAGGGAATGTAGTGGAGATCAGCGAGATGCCAAGATCTGTTATAGTGGAGGACACAGACGGAAAGCAATATCGACGCAATCAAAGAGACATAATTATTGACAGAACAAACGATACTACGAGTAATAACAATAAGTACCAAACAACACTAGAATCCGAACAACCCACAGACACATTGACATTGCGATCCGGTAAACAAATCTTAAAAAAATGAATTACTTTTATTTTTGTTTCTGCTCCCGAATCCAGATATTAAATCTCGAATTCTTATGAAGGAATTGTTATTGAAACTATGTACGTATTATGTATAAGTATATTGAAATAACTAAATGTTTATGTTACCATAATAAAAGGGGCATGTTATATATACAATGTACACACATAAATTATACTATATATATATCTCTTTCTAATATAGACATGCATACACATATTTATATTGATACTCATACTAAAATGAATATATATGAAATTGAATTTGTTAGTTTTAGTTAATAAACTCATCTCGACAAAGCAACAAGTCTTTTACTTCAAACTAACATCAAATATAACAATGATGTTGAAAAAATTAACCAGGAACTAACTTCTATAGTTAAATGGTCTTTTGATCTAAGTAAGACTAAATCACTTTAAATTAATAAACATTTATTGATTTCCCTCCCTCCTATTTAATTATGTGGAGTTGAAGTTGAAATGGTTTGTAAAATAAAAAATCTTGGCATTGTTATCTTACTATTGATAACTCACTTGGAGCGATCATATTAATTCAATGGTTTCGAAAATCTATGTAGCTCTGCGGGATCTTTTAGTATGCCAAGAAACCTTACCAATCGCCGTTAAACTGAAATGGGCAAAGGCTCTGATCGTACCGTTTATTATGTACGGCTATGAATTATTTGCCTGCACTGATGCTATCTCAAGGCGTAAACTAAGCATTGCATTCAATTCTGTCGCTAGATTTGTATTTAACTTGCGTAGATATTATCACGTTTCGAGCTATTCTCGCCAAATATTGTGATGCAGTCTGGACCAATTTTTGAACTATAGAGCTTGCGCTTTATTTTTTAAAATTTTAAGTGATAAACAATCTTCGTTCGCTTCGTTTTAACGGTTTCCGACCCTTTATATATACATGTACTGTATGATGTAGGCAATTTTTCATTTTTGCCAATCGCCTCTATCTCCCCTCAGCATAAGAACTACGGTCGAGCACAGACGTTTTTTGTCATTAGTTTTTTCTCATTTTAGTACGCGTCATTGATGTAAGCCCTGTTTTACTTTATTTTAATTTATATATTTATTGAAGAGTTTACAAAACTTAATTTAATTGTGTTTTTATTTTTTCCTTTTTCCTAAATTATCCCATTTCTATTTTTACTTAATGTTTTATTATTATTATTATTACTATATTTCTAACTTTTAAACATTGTAAAAACTTTCTTGTAAACTGTGCACTCTTAAAGAATTTATTTTCTTATTGCACAGAAAATTTTAACAAATAAATACAAATAGGTCAGTGGATACTTTTTTATCCCAATTCAAGTCTAATTTAATGGTGGGACTACATATTAATAATGCTACAACTTTTCGCCTATTTCTATACCACACAATGAGAAGGGTTAGTTAATTTTGTTCAGTGCTTCTTTTAATAATTTGTCAGTGGATCAGTGAGTTACTTAATTTTTTTGTTTTTAGGGCCTTGTTATCTCAGGAACTATTGAGCTCTGCGTCACAACAAAATCATGAAAATTGTCTGTTTCAAGCTTTGTTGTAGGTATATGTATTAAGAATTTAGTGCTTTCCTTGCTATAGAACTTGGTTGGGCTCTTCCGTGCTTCTCGATAATTAAGATCGAAATAAAGCTAAGTAATTATCAATTCTGAGGTTATGTTATTGGTCCTGTTATTTTTAAGAAGTCAGTACATATGCTTGCTTCGACTGTAGCTGATGAAAATAAGGACGTTGCACTTCTGAGAACTTGATTCACTGAATGTTAAGAGATAAAACAAAAATTTTTTTAGTCTTATTAACCATAAATATGCAGATATCGAAATCATGTATCTAGATGTATATGGTACAACCGACCGTTTGAGCGTTTCCTGCCATGACAATTGCTTGAGAATTAAAAATTTTAAATCTAACCTATTAAATTTTAAGTATAAATAAATATCCCTTAGTTCATATTTCTACTGTCAAAAATGTTTTGAACCATAATACTTCAACGACAAGCATTATTAGATATTTTATTCAAAATTGCATTACGGTATAAGCTGTCGGCAGATTCATTTGAATGAAATTCAGACTCAGATTGTTATTCTGAAGGGTAACTATTTCGACGAAGCGGTTTCTTGCTGGATGAGCCATTAACCTCTAATTACCATCTCTGCTTTTCGTTTCACTTGCTATAGACATTCCCTTTTGAATCTAACCTGATAATAGTTATATTATATTTTTCATGGAAACTATTAAAAACTCTTCCTGGAAATATAGTCTTACTTAAAAATAGCTTTAAATGCACTTTGAATTTTTGGGAATTTCGAATTTGATACATGACGAATAAATGTAAAATACAAATCTGATTTTACATTATTTCGTCGAATAAGTATTTATTGTCCCTTTAAGCCCAACTACATTGTTTCGATATCAGAAATAGGAGCCTTAAATGAAGAAACCTCGAAACCCCCATGGGTCTGATTGGTTACTGACAGGTTGACAAATGAACAACACTTGAAAATCGTGCAAATTTATTTCGAAAATAATGGTTCAATTTGCGAAGTTTACCGCAAAATTTTGTTCTGTGATGAAGCTCATATTGAATGGCAACGTCAACAAGAAAAATTGCCGCATTTGGAGTGAAGAGAATCCACATGAGACCCTTGAAACGCCAAGGGTCTCTGTGGATTCTCTGACAGTTTGGTGTGCTCTATGGGTTGGTGGAGTCATTGGGCCATACTTCTTCCGAAATGATACTAGTCAGTTACCGTTAATGGAGACCAGTATAGAGCCATGATAACCGACTATTTTGTTCCCGAATTGGATGGCATGAATGCTGACGAGATGTGGTTCCAACAAGACGGCGCTACATGCCACACAGCGCACGGCACAATCGATTTATTGAAGGAAACATTCCATGAGCGCATAATTTCGCTGAATGGACCTGTCAATTGGCCACCAAGATCGTGTGATTTGACACCATTGGATTATTTTCTTTGGGGATATGTGGAGTCGCTCGCCTACGCCAATAAAGAGACTTGAAAGCCAACATTCGTGGCGTTCTTGCCGACATACAGCCCCAAATGCTTGAAAAAGTGGTTGAAAATTGGACCACTAGACTTGTCTTTATTCGAACCACCCACCCGAAATCATATTTAAATATTAATGGCAAATAAATTATCCTTCCAATAAAGACAAATTGATGGACATTAAAACGATTTTCTTGTGTTTTATTTCAATTCGAAGTTCTATACCTAAAAAAACACTCTGTATTTCGGCTTAGAAAATGGCAAAAAAAAATTAATGTTTTTTTTAACAAATTTAAGCTTTTTGGTGAGTTAAAATGGTAAAACGTGTGGGTCGTGAAGGATTAAGCACCTATTAAATCATTTGTTCCTTTTTATCAATATGTCAATTGCAAAGTTTTTCAAGTATCAAAATATAACTTCTTAAATTGCGTCTACGAAAACAAACAACTAAGTATCCAAGTTGTACATTGCTAAGTCAGTCAGTTGAACAGTTGTATAAGCCTAAAAAATGCTATCTCATAAGATGTATTTTTTATTTTCTCCTTTGCCTTTTTTGTTAGTTAATTCTAGTATTTTTTACAGATGTCTTTGTAAAATATAAAATGAGTTTAATGAATAGTGGGTTAACTACGTTGGACAACTAAGCTACGAGTTCAAATCCGCCCACTGTCACCTAAAAGTTTTTATTTATTCACTCACATCTTGAGAAAGGATGACAAACATTTAAGGAGTAAGAGTATGAAACAATGATTGGTGAAGCTATGCTTCAGGTCCTGTATGGGTTGTTGAAGTCAACATTTATTTCATTTTTAAAAACTATCACTGCCTACGTCTAAATTTGAAAGCCACAAAAACCAAAACGGAAAGCATTACCAACTGATTTATCTTCAGGGCTGACCAATTGAATATTAAAACAAATACTAATTGATTTGCAAGATATCTAAAATTATTCTAGAAGATATTTCCACATAATAAGCTCTGTACCAGTTTTCCACATGGCTAATTCAATTATAATCCATGTTTGCTTCAGTTGACGATTTCTATTAAATTAATGTGTCTTCTAATGTGTTTTGAACAATGTCTTAACTTGCCTACGGGTGTTTCAAATACATATGTACGCAATACGCATATCCACCAACAAAAATTTGTTGTACCCATTTTGTTAAAACTTAAAGTTTGCTGTCAAGTAAAAAATATGCTTGTAGTACAGAATTCCATTAAAAGTAAAACCCAAAGTGTATTGATGTCATTTCTTTAAAATTTTGTAAACACCCAAATTCTTCATTTTTAAAAGCTTATGATTTAAGTAATTTGCTATGAAACATCATCAAAAATTGTTTGCAATAGTGAAGGCTGTTAAAGTAAACTTCCCTTTTAAAGCATTAAGCATCTCAATTAACAGAATAGAATTCGAAATAAAATTTAGTATTTTCCTTTTCAATATTGTTCGTTACACCATATTCCAACAGGAGTTTGATAAAAACTTCCAGCTAACCATTGCGCCCAGATCCTTTTGGAAGGTTGTTGCCTTGCTGGAGGAAGAATCGATCCACTTCTACCCAGACGAGTCGAAAACAATTGATGGGGTGGGTGGAGGCGTCTTCTCAGACGCACTAAATCTTAGTCTCTCTTTCCGTCTTCCTAATTATTGTAGTGTTTTCCAAGCAGAAATTATGGCGATAAAGAAAGTCTTGTTTTGGCTAAAAAATAACGTGGTATCCGTAAAGGATATTCGAATCTATTCGGACAGTCAGGCGGCCATCAAGTATCTGGATTCTGTCTCTGTTAACTCTTTAGTAGCCCTGCAAGCCCTGTGCTGGGTGCCGGAGCATAGAGACATTCCGGGTAACTGCAAGGCTGACGAACTCGCCAAACTTGGAACTACCCTCTCAAACTTGCCTGAAAAAGGCTCCTTTGGCATACCAGTTTCCACATGCAAACTCTTGTTAAAACTGAGTGCAATCGAAAAAACCAACCACAGATGGACAGGTGGCACTACTTGTCTGACAACAAAGCAGATTTGCCCTAAGCTGGATCTAAGATGGTGTAAGAGTTTGATTGATTACCCCCAATAAGTCGCACATCAGTGCTACAATTGGTGTCATCACTGGCCTGATAGGCAGTAGCTTATCGCTCTTTCGAATGACTTTTGTAGGAGCTCTTTGGACGAGGAGAAGCAAGGGACAACTCTACAACTTGTTTGCGCATACCCTGCTCTCCCTAAGAAACGAAAACATCCATCTAGACCCTTAATGGGTCTCACGCTTTATAAGCAGCTCAAAAACTCTATTTTTGATGGAGTGTTAAAAGGTTAAACTAATTTTTGTTTATTTTAAGCATTAGTCGCCCTGTGTCTCTAAGGCTGGATTCTATGGAGGAAACAAACTTTAGATGAACAAGTGGTATCGCATGTCTAGCGACAAAACGGATCTGGCCTAAGCTGGATCTGAAATGCTCTAGAAATTGTATCTCTCTAAGCAGACGCTGTCTTATAGGTGCATTCCCGAACGACTTTTGCAGAAGCTGTATGAAAGAAGAGGAGGAGGAAATGATCCTTCAACTGCTTGGTACATGCCCTGCTATCTCCAGGAAAAGAAAGTTCAATCCCGGAGCCGTCTTCTACGAAGACACATGTGAACTCACAAACATAGACATCAACGGTATACTTTACTTCGCCAAAAGCACCAATTGTAGGAGTGAACGAGTAGGTGTAAGCTTTATCCCAGATCCCTTTGGTATCACAACGGACCAATAGAGATCTAAGTATGTCAGCTTTTATTTCGACAGCCACTTCAACCTAACCTAAAGCCCTTGACTTATTAAATTTATTAAGACCAGGAAGCAGTACAATAAAAAAACAAGCATTGCACAAGCAGTCACTTTTATCCCAAGGGTAGATTAATTTTGAAACATAATTTGCGACACCCTTTAATATTCGTCGTAGAGCCCTTAAAGTGTAGCAAAGTACGTCTATCCGTCTGTCCGTCACCAATTTCAAGCTTTGCAAATTAAGCTAGAAAGTTTCAATTTGAAACATATATTCCGCGCGTTCCCGAAATGAAAACAAAACTGTTTTAAGGCTACAGTTGACGGCGTAAGGCATTAAAAACAACTTCACAAAAGATGTAGACACTGACCTCCTCAACATACTTTTTAGACAAATAGACAATACATAGTTCTTCTTAAGTATATGCAAAGTATATGCTGTCAAAAAAAGTGAGACCGAACATCAACACGAGGAAATAACGCAGACTTTCCGCTCACAAGAATGAGGGTAACTGGGGCATTTAGCCATAAACTTACATAATATTCCTATTTTGGTGCAGAAAACCTCAATCAAACCTTTTTTATGTGCGAACGCATTTGCGAGTTTTTGGGAAAGCTCTGCTTTTGATGCAGTGCGGAAAGGGTATACCAGTTGTGGAGTCCCAGGTCCAACTCGGACTAAAGCACTGCTTAATCTCGAGGCTTACTAAGGCCGCGAAAAAAGCGAATAAAAAATTATTAATTGAGGTATTTCGCCGAAGGTGCAGCGGCTTAGGCGTTAAGTGCGTTGGATTACTAAACAAGGGTCCCAGGTTTATATACGACCCAGTACCACCTTAACGCCACCTCTTGCGAAAGTCTAAAAAAACATCCAAGAGCATGAACTGTCATCAGAAGCTTCTTAAAAAAGAAGTTAGGCTTAAGCTCCTGTATGTAATTTCAAACTATTGAAAAGTTGTTAAGATTTTTGACTTAAAAAGTCCACATTTTAAGGTCCGAAAGTTTGCATACATGTTGTGTATTTGACCACGTTTTGAACACTGCAGCGAAGGTCCCCATCCTATCTCTTCGACTACTTTCTACTAGCATTCTTCTATTTACATAAAAACTCAAAATGTCCACAAAAGGCTATCAACCGCACATGAATAAGAAATAAATAGTTTATTTTGTTTATCGCCAAGAACTTCAGTTTACGAAATCGGTTTACCTCTTAAGTATGTTTCCCTACATTCAAGTACGACTTATGCTATGTTTTTTTCCCAAAATAAAAAAATATAAAATCAAATATATTTTCTTCATTGCGAATTTCTATAGTCATACATCCAAACATAATGCATAATGCTAACCACTATAGCATGCTGTCGGTCTGTGCGGTTTTCCTTTTAAAGCAAATCGACATCTGCATTCAGGTATGCAGATATTGTGGTTTTTATGTTCATTTTATTTTCATGTAATTTCGTTTCTTTTATTTTGTGCATTTTTTATTGTTCAATAATTTTAAATTTAAAAACATGCAGGAAAACAGAAACTGCTTTTTCCAATATTGAAGCAACTGCCAGGATATGCAAATATATAATTTGTATGCAATTAGTGTTAGAGAACTGAAGTTTCGTGCGAGAATTTACTATTTACAATTTATCGATTTAAGTTTCGAGATAACTTTTCCTTCCTCTGTGTAGTGAACTAGCACAACGTCTTGTGCACTCGAATCAGTGCAACGTGCTTCAAGTTCTTTCGTATCATCCCCAGTCCCAGTGACCTTGATTGCTCTTTTGGTAAAATGGATGGTTTCTATTTAAGGAAATATTTTGCACTAGCAAACTTGGGAGTTTATAGGACATTAACAATTCCTTTTTCGTGCTACACTCGCACGAATAAAATGCCTAGTTTTATTCGAGAAGCGTAATATTTACTTGCAACTTTTGGCTGCCACAAAACTATGTGTTGATGAGTGTGTTCTTAATGCTTTAAGTTGGAAGGTATATAGGGACTTGGTCCTGCCATAAATCATCCTTTAAAGTAGGTAGATAAACTTCTGCCTAATAAGGTGGTAAAATTATGTCTGCAAGAGAACCAAGAAAAATTAATTATATTCAAGATATTTTCAAAAAACTAACGAAAATTTCTTTAATTAAAATGATCATAGGGGCACGGAAGTATGATGGATAGAATCTGAAATAATGAAATCATAAGAGAATGAATTCATTGAAGTCGTACCAAAAATATTGCGGAGAAAGCAAAAAATCACCTTTTACATGAAGTGAAATTGTTTGCATTGAATGTTAGGTTAGGTTTGGTAAGGTTAGAGGGGGTGTACTGCATCAAGGTAAGCCATGAAGGCACATTGTGGAATGCCCTAGTTGTACATGTAATGCAAAATAACTAACGAAAGCCCTTCGATCTTGTGAGATCTGATAGAATTATCCCCGCCAATCGCCAAGCTGTCAAGGAACCGTTTTCCAGCAGCGTTTTTGTAGAGTTGAGCAGTGGCACGTGAGATGTTCCACAGACTCTTCTTTCATTTCTTCTTCATCTCCGCAGCTTTTGCAGAAATCTGTTGTTTTAGCCATTTTTCCAAAGTGTCCGGTCAATACCCCGACGAGCATCCGGATTTGACTTCTGTTAAGAGAGGCTAAGGACATTGATCTTTTGGTGAATTTGACTTCTGTTAAGACAGACTAAAGACATTGATCTTTTGGTGTCAGCATCAGGTCACAGTCTTCCGGTTATGGCGCAACCGCTGGTGTTATTACATTGTTCCTTGGTCAAATGAGTATGGAACGTATAGTCCTAAGTGCCAAGTGGCAGGCTGTAGCGCATTTCGTTTGCAGGGTTTGAGTCGATTGCTTTAAGTGCTACTTCACCGTCCATACTAACATCCTTTAGGTTGTTCATTCATTTGATTTTTGAGTTTTAACTACTGCTCCAGTAGGTTAGATTAGACTGCATAGAAGAAAGCGATGGAGATGGCAATCCTTTCGAAATACCAATTTTACCACCATTGCTGTTAACAGATAAAGAATACGAAGAGGAAAATGTGGTTTGTGTAGACAATTTGACCCGTAACCAGCAGATGGCAGAAGTTATATTACATCCGGGAAGCGTTGACGAAGATGGTGAAATCCCAATTTCTTCCTTTGTTCCCAAAAAGATGCCACGAGTTGTGAATATTTCATGAGAAAAAACAATATTTTGAGGAACATTTATCATATATTCATGGTTCTACATTTTCGTGATAACACCGGCTTTTGTTTACTTCAGAATTTCTTGCTATATGCTCAAGTTGTGGAAAATAACAGTGTGGATGAATGTATGATACCCTATTTTGGTCGTCATCCTACCAAACAGTTTTTTAGAGGAAAGCCAATCTGATGGGGCTATAAATTTTGGGTTGGAACTAACCACTCCATCCGGATATATAGTTTGACTATTTTACAGAGGATAGTTTAAAAACCGCTGCCTCAAACACCTCCTCCTTTATCCGGGCTTGGGACCGGAATGCTACTTGCGTAAAAAGGCAGAAGATTGAGAGCGCATAACTGGGTGAATCTCAGTAAGGTCAGTACCGTATAAAGGGACATCTAACTTACTACAAAATATATTCAAAATTGCCAATCAACTTTGTTTGCTAGATAGAGGTCGGTGTTTTTAAAGGTGAAAAATGAAAAACTCATTTTTGTTTTATATATATGTATGTAGTTTCGAAGACGTTTTACCCAGATGGAATGGATGCTCATACCACAAAACACATTCAATTCATACGGACTTTTTCTTCGGTTTTTGACTTTCTCATAAACATTAGTATACTAAAGAGAAAGTTATTGCGATTGTGCGGAAATTTCGAACTCAAACTGAGTATGAGGGATGATAATATTAATAATAGATAGATAGATAATTTTGATTTATTCATATCCTTTCATATCTATATTACAATCTTTAAAGCATGGCTTTGTCGTCTGCTCAAATGAGGGATGATATTGCGACTATAAAGAAGTACAAAAAAGTGGGTCCGGCAATGCCGTCCGTCGGTCTGTCTGTCTGTCCTGGCGCCCTATAGTGAAACGGTTCTACGGATTTGCTTCAAAGTTCGTATATAAGATTTTTTGGGTCACATCTCGGGAATCTTTTTTTTTTGCTTTATCTTTTGATATAACGGTACCTGCCATACAATTTTTTTTGTGAAAATCACTTAACACTATTTTTCTCGAAAGTGGTTGCAAGGATTTCTGTTTTGTTTTTGTACTAAGGATACTTGGGATGCATACTCAGTTTTTGAAAAAAAAACGATTAACGGTAATTTATAAAATGGGCAATATCTCGAAAACTTATAAAGGGAACTTCAAAGTTCGATTTTTTAAATAATTTTTTTTAATTTTTTTTTTCATATAAAGATTTTCTTAAATTTAAATTAAATTCGATTTCTCAAAAACGTCTCCAACGATTTTGATAATTTTTTGTATTTCGAACAACTATGTTAAAAGTGTCCAATGTGCGAAATCACATCAAAATCGGAGGTGCCGTTTTTGAGAAAATCTAATTTTTCAAAACCTAAAAAGTGATTTTAATAAATTTATCACCATTCATTTTCGATTCGTTTTGCGACTCAAAAACGCATCTCATGTATCGAGAAAGTTTCGTATGACGCAGTCGTGCACTTTATTTGCTTAGTACCTATATCAATAATATATTTAACAAGCAAAATACAGCCTTGTAGAATACCAGAGATCACACATATTGTTTCGGAAAATCCAATTTAAAGAGAAGACAGGAAAACCCAACCTTGTAAGTTTATACAGCAGCATTCTACGATTAACTCTATCAAAAGCTTTTCTAAAATCTGTATGAATAGCATCAACCTGGTAACCTTTAACAATTTCAGATATCTTAAAATTCGTGAACCTTAGCAAATTCGTTACAAATTATTGTCACAAGTAAGGGCTTTACAAAAATAATTTAATCTTACAGTAACTAAAGAGTCTAACAACTTAGAAAATAGATTGCTGACATATACCTCTATAATTCTCAAATTTATTTCTCCTATTTTCTTAGCAAAAAAAAATGTAAAATTCTCTAATAAAATAATGTAAGTATATTTCAAAATTTGATTATTATTATCTTTATTTCGATATTCGATTTACTAATGTGTAATCAATACGTAATATTACCGGTTTTAAGGATTGACTTATGAGCATAAAAGGCCCATCCTAAAACTTTCAAATGTGTAAATAAAATGCGGCTGAGGTAAGCCGATAAGTTTTTCCTACTATTCCCTTAAGATAATAATTAAATTCATCACATCAGATAATGGATCGAAGAAAATTTAAAATAAATTTCTAATCCAAATAACGCTTTTTTAGCAGAGATGAATTTTGTTCACTTTTAGTGGTCTATTGATTCACTGAGTAACGATCGGAATTGCATGATTCCTTTAGAGTGGGTAATATCATACTACATTCACTGTTTGATTCCGAAATTTTGCAATAATTTACTTTCTCTTGCTCTGTGGGTGCAGTGGCTAAGAGCTTAGGTGGACCTCTAAGCGAGAGGTTGCTGGTTCAAATCCCGACCTGTAGCACCTCCTAGCTTTTATTCTCTGCCTCACCTCTTGCGAACGTCGGACAAACATCCAATAGTTAGAACTGTCATGAGAAACTTCTCAAAAATGTATTGCCGTACGGAATCGGCATTAAACTGTGGGACCTACATTCCTGGGTCCTGTAAGGGCCGTTTACGCCTAATATTTATTTTTGACTGTCCCTTAACTCTTAAATATATACGAAATAGTTAAAAAAAAACCGCTCACATAACTGGAAGCTCGTAATTTCAGCCCCAAGGTAGACAACCAATAAAAATCACTCGCCAGATTTGTTTTAAGAGAACTATAGTGTTTACTTTGTATCCCTAAAGCTTTTTCATTCAACTTTTTAATTGAAAATGTTGCGAAGGACAATCACAACTCTTCGCAAACAATCCTTTTGGACATCAAATTTCATTGAGTGCTCCTCGAACTTCACCCTTCTTTAATTAACTAACTTTTAACCAAAATCGCATTTATATTTCAAAGTAGACACAGTCTGAACATACCCCTAGCATGTAAAAGTCCCTTTCGTACAAAGAAACCATCCTGTAGAAATGTTTTATCCAAGCATTCAGGAGAATTTAAAACCTTTTCCATCAGCATTGGATCATCAATATAAACGATGCATTGCGTGCCAAATAGGAAACCCAATGGTCGTTGGAAATACTTTCGAAGACCGCGCAACGTTTCCAACAGTCCTACAACAACAAAAAAAAATAAATAAATCACTTTAATTGCACAACACTTTTAATAATATATTTTTTGCTATCACAAACTATTTGGGTCCAGCAGTTGCCACATGATAATATTCAACACTGGTTGCTGCAATATTCCTCGTGCACCATTTAGCTGCCATATGAGCTTTAGCCTAGCACGATTTATCCACACGTAAATACCGCACAGAATAAAGCACACTAGTAATAAATTATTTTCTACCGCCATCTCTGATACGTTTCAGGTTTGACAATTTTAATTTCAGTTACCGCCCGGCTCGCGACTGAACTGAAGTAAGTAATTCCAATGTCAGGGCTTTTATAGACTTTGACGGGTACGTATGCCGAAAAACTTACACTTACGAATTGTAATATTCATAAAATACTTATTAACATACCAAAATTAATTTAACGACAATAACCTAAGACAATTTTTAAGTGAGCATTGTGATCGTGGCTTCTCTTTTAATACAACATTTTGGGCACGTTCAAGCCATTAGATATTAAGAAGCGAAAAAAAAAGGAGTTGGGCTATAATTAGAAATATGTAAAGATACACAGCTACATACATGAGTGTATACAATAAGCTACGATTCTTTTGTTGTCGTTCGTTTTGCAGGAATTCCTTTATTGTTTTGATTAATTTATTTGTTTTCGATAGAAAATATTCTTATCTTTATGACATTGGGCTTAGAAATCTAATATTAAGAGAGAGAGACGTGTATATAATTAGAATCAGAATCAGTTTCAATGTCGTCCATTAAACTGTCACCTCGATTTTTGACTGTGAAACGAGTGGATATGGATCAAACTACTAGGTATATCTCGGAGAGTCAGCTGAGTATTTTCACCTTTAAAACTGTCTAATGGTTTAATGATGGCCTTTGGCTTGGCTAATGGAATTTTTACTACAGTTTAAAACTACGGGAAAGCAAACATTAGCAATTAACAGACCTAAAGCCCAGCTTCCACATTTTTATCACAAATAAAAGGAAGCTACATTTCAATGCCGATTACGAAAGGCAAATATTCAAGTTAGCAATCTTGGGTGGTTGTGAGACATTTGCTAGAAGTAAAAAATTAAAAAAATAAATATTGGGCGTAAACGGCCCATACAGGACCCAAAGTCTAGATTCTCAAACGAATGTGTTTGCGAAGTTATATTTTTTGACACGATTGGAAGAGACCTAAAGTTTTATGCCGATTCCGAACGGCAATTAACTATTGAGAAGCTTCTGTTTGTCAGACGTTCGCAAGAGGTGGGGCAGCGAATAAAAACTTTCAGGTGGTATAAGTCAGGACTTGAACCAGCGACCTCTCACTTAGTGATCCAACGCACTTAACCACTAAGCCGCTGAATCCACAATTGCAAGAAGTAGGCGATCGATACTCCAACACACTGACCTCTGATCCACAGCACTCACCAATATTTTTAATACTCAACGGGACTTTGGCCTATAATCCTTCAAGATCCCGAGCACATTGCTTTCAGTTATTCATACGAAGCGAGGTGACTAGGGTTATTCCTTGTCGAATGTTCCGAAAGAAGGTGGGAAATCTTTCAACAACAACGTGTTTGTTGGTAAATTTAGTCGGATGACTGAACACAGTGACTCTTGTCGGGGTTCCAGGTCACACTGGCATCCACGAAAATGAGATCTCGGATAAGCTTGCTAGGCAAGGTTCAAAAGAAGATTTCTCAGGACCCGAACCTGTGTTGGGTCTGCCTATATCTTTAGTCATGTGGATGGTGGATTCAGACAGTCCAAAATACTGCGTCCGGACATTTGCAAAAAGTCTGCATCTTTTCTTCTATCTCTAAGGAGAATCGACTGTAGGCTGCTTGTAGGCGTCCTTTCAAGCAACAAAGCTTAACAACACTTAAATGTGCTGGGCTTAAGCGACACTACTACCTGTCCTGCTTGCTGTGAGGAGGATGACACAGCAGAACACTTCTTTTGCAGTTGCCCGGCTTATGCTCGCATCAGGTGGCGGATTTTTGAGGCTGACGTTCTCGACGGCTCCTTTTCAGGAGACAGGAAAAGACAGGAAAACTAAGTACATTAAGGGGTTACATGAGTTTATTCGAGGAAAAAAATGTCTATTTTCAACTATTATTTTCATATAAAAAAAAAATATTTTATTCCAACTTTGCTATCTTAAAGATATACATGTGAAAAAGAATTTCTGAAAATTTCAGAGGAAAATATTGAAACCTTCGTTATTTCCGGTGGTCCCTCAGAAAAAAAGTGCGTCCGCCTTGACAGTAGAACAAGTGTTTTAGTTAAGACCATAAACTAGAATTTGGACGAAGGGCAAAAAAAATTGCAAAAATCCTGGCAGAACTTTTTACAAAAACGTAAGGAAAGGCTACAGTCCGCTGGGGGCGAACAGTACGATACCCTATCCATATCCATATTTTTGAAAAAACGCCCCAAAAAGTGGGCGTGGCCAAAAACTTTGATTGGGCGATATGTTGGAAAAAATATTGGGTAAATATCTTCTTAAACATATTTTTTCGGTTTATATAAAAATTTTCGAAGAAAACAGCATTTTAGTGAAAAACTCTTACAAAAAGTAGACGTGGCTAAAAACTGACAAACTTATAAAGGAGGGCAGTGCCTACATATCTTGTGAATCTTGTAACACTCTATCTCTCTAACTTTAGCTTTTAAACGGTTTTTTTCTAAATTGTGCGCGTGGCAGTGGACGTATTCAAAAAAATTGTACACTTAACCATTTCGGAGCCCTAGGGAATATGTAGTCCAAATTTCTAGCTAAATTTTAAAGGCCTAAAAATTGCGTACGGACGGACGGACGGACATTGCTAGATAGTCTTAGGATTTGGTCCTGATCATAAATATATATACTTTTATGGGTCTACGACGAATATTAAGGGGTGTTAAAAACTATGTGTCAAAATTAATATACCCTTAGGATAGGGTATAAAAATGCTAATATTGATCAAATTTGCTCAACAGTTTTTTTTAAATAGTTGTGATTGAAAAAAAAAACCTTCGTCCAAGTCCTCGTGAATTGTATCTCAAAGACCTGTGTAAAATTTCATCAAGATCGGTTGAGTGGTTGTCGAGAACTTTTGACAACCGGCTTTGAAAACACAGTTTCGAGATAAACGCATTTAAAGTTTGGATAATCTCAAATAAACCTCGTGATTCAATTGAGTGCGCATCTTCCCAAGGCTTTATCTCCGAAACTTTTATTTGGAATGAATTTAAAAAAAGGATAATATTCTCGAGATGTTGTAGAAATTAATAAGACGATAAAACTTTTTGAAGCTGTGAGAACCATGTAACCCTTAATGTAAGGTGTTTAAATGGTAGTACAATGGACCTCTAGTTGTGTCTGAGCACTAAATCGGATAGTTGCAACCTCCGAAAAAAAACAAAAACGTGTGGTCACATCTTATAGTGCTAATTCAAAGGGTTTTAACCTTTGTACTCGGCGCACAAGTATAGAATTTCTAATACAGCACCATTGCAATGGCCAAGAAGGCGAGAGCGTTGTTTACTATATTAAATCGGCCTGTCCTGATTTGCTTCAGGGAAAACTTGTTCCATATGCTTATAAAGCGACATATGATGTCAATACCGTCCGAATACCGAATACTAATCTGTTGCACTACAGTGCATCTCTTTGCCAAAATTCGGGTGCATGTTTAAAAGAGTTCAGATGAGCCGCTGCCAATCTTCACATTGTGGTTCTCTACTCCATCGTCATGCGAAACAGTTAGATAAGTTTTGCCGGGATCCCGAATTCTGTTACCGGCATGACGATGAATGGTTTCATATGCGGCTTTGAAGATGCGGCAAAAATGCTGCTTCTCGACGTAAATTTCGTTAGTCTTTTTCAAGATTTGGCTTTGTGTGAAAATTTAGTCACACTGTTTCTGAAGTGTTTAAGATGCTTACACAGTACGAATAGGACATCGTAAAGCGACATGTAGTAGGAAAATAGCACCCCCTCGATCTGCATGACCTTATATTTTAAGGATGCATTTTTAAACACTTTAAAAACTGTAATGTTTTTATTACTTCCACCCAGTTAACTATCCTATTTTGTGCGGTAATTATGTGGATGTGGTCATATTATTTTACAAGGTGGTATTTCAAATAACCGCTTGCTTCACTTAAGAGCAGAAATTATGAAGTGATGCTGCTAAAAATAAATTATGTTTCAAGGTTTTTTTTTACGCAAAAAAGGTAAATCGCGTTCGTGACCAAACGCAATTCAGTAATTATTTCTGTTATCGTAAAGTACCGTAGGAGGAGTAAGGAAAAACTAACTGAGAAACTAAAAAAAAAAATATGCACGACTTGTCTGCATTAACATTTCATAGTGGTTACACCGTAGAACCAAAGTCGAAAATTTCATTGTAAAAACTTTTGAAGTAGTTCCATTCAAATGATAAACTACCTATGGTTTTAAAAATACATTCATGATTTTGCTTAAATTCTTAAACAATTTTGCATTAGGGAAAAAATAAAATATTAAGGTGCGCGGCAGTGCCAGAATTTAGTTCTGAATTTTAGAGACCCAAAATGCAGGATTTATTGGGACGCACATCAGCAGGCGACATACCAAATTTCAACTGTTTAACATGAGCGGTTCCAGAGTTATAAGGCCCCAAAATTTGCAAAAACAGTAACCACTGACTCACTGATAGATCATCAAAACTGTGGAGCACTTCCAATCATCGTAGAATCTTGAAATTTGGCACAGCAAAACCTGTTTGCGGAGAAATCCAACATTTGTGATATTCCATCCAGGGGGCTTGGGAGCCGCCCACTTCTCTTAACTCAACCCACGAAAGACCTACAACTATGATTTTTTACATGAGGGCTCCTATGAAAAAACTCGTAGCATATAGTATATTGTTTATTTTTATTTAGGGTGCATGGTAGCCGCCCTCTTTTCTTAAAATCAGCCCCCAAAAGACTTACAATTACGATCATTTACCTCAGGGTTAGATTTTAAAAACAAACAAACACGGGAAAAAATAAAAAATATTTTCCAAAAGACTTAGAGCTATGAAATTATACGTGTAGGAAGGATTTAAAGAACAGAAACAAACTTTGTGGACATTCCAAAAACGAGGCGTGGTAACTGCCCATATATCGAACTCATTCTATAGTTATGAAATCTTACATATCGATAATTCTTTTAGAGGCAAACAAGTAAAGATATAAAACAAATTAGGTACAATTGCCTAGTATAACCAAGTTTTTAAAATCATCAAAATTGTTTTTTATACAGGGTTTTTCTTTTGATATTTCTCTTCAGTAAGGTTTGCCATTTCATGATGGAAAGAAATACGAGCCAACAACGAGTCGAAATTATTAAAATTTACTACCCAAATTCGGAGTCAGTGGCCTCAACGTTAAGAGCGCTACGTCCAATTTATGGCCGTCATAATCGTCCTAGCAGATCAACAATTGAGCGTCTAGTGGAAAAATTTGAATTCACAGGCACAGTACAAAATGTTCCCGTGCCAGTGAGATAAAGAAGTGTCCGTAGTGTCGAGAATATTGCTGCCGCTGAGGCTTCAGTTGAAGAAAGCCCAAATGTGTCTCTCACACGTCGTTCTCAAGCGTTGGGCATCTCTGTGACGTCGTTGTGGCGAATTTTGCGAACAGATCTTGGCCTACATCCTTACAAGATTAAATTGACGTAAGAACTGAAGCCGCTTGACCACTAGAAGCGTCGTATGTTCGTGAATTGGGCTAAGCAACAACTTGAAAATGATTCGGATTTTCATCGAAAAATTATCTTCAGCGATGAGGCTCATTTCTGGCTGAATGGCTTCGTCAATAAACAAAATATGCAGTATTGGTCAGGCAGCAATCCACAGGTACTCCATGAGATATCATTGCATCACGAAAAAATTACGGTTTGGTGTGGTTTATGGGCCGGCGGCGTCATTGGGCCGTACTTCTTCCGTGATGATCAAGACCGGCACGTTACTGTGAATGGGAATCGCTACCGTTCAATTATAACCGAATATTTTGGCCCCAATTGAATGATATGGACTTGGAGGACATGTGGTTCCAACAGTACGGTGCCACAAGCCACACAGCGAATGTGACAATCAATTTATTGGAAACCAAGTTTGGAGAACGTATTATCTCACCATATGGTCCAGTCGCTTGGCCGCCTCGGTCGTGCGATTTGACGCCGTTAGACTATTTCCTGCGGGGCTACGCCAAGTCTATGATCTATGCTAACAAGCCAGCGGCGATTGATGAACTTCGAACGAATATCGAACGTGAAATGAAATCGAGTTCCATACATAATGGCATCGAACGTACTTTCACAAAAACGGTTTTGGATATCAGTGAAATTCTTTATTCCTGTGAAAGTACGTTCGATGCCATCATGTATGGAACTCGATTTCATTTCTTCAAAACTTCAAATTGGAAAACGTGCCAAGTATAAAAATCAACCTAAATACTACTTATGAAATTTTTAATAATTACAATGCAAACTTGGCGTTCTCTTTAGATCTCAGTACTTTTTGTGGCAGGCTTGCAAGGACAAAACGATTTTTGTATAAGGGAATATGGCTATTCTTTAATATTTTTTCTTTTGGGTGTTTTTTTCTTCAGGTAGTTTGAGTCTGAGTCTGAGCCCAACAGAGCTTAGCTATGACTTGCTAATAATAATAAATCTTAACGAATATGACCTTGTAGTCATTTGTCATACAATGACTGATTGTTTGATCTTACAATTTACAACGTGGAATGTTTTCCATTCTGAGGTTTCCTGTTCTTGCAGATTCAAAGTCTTTCTCAGGCGAACGGTATAATACCCTATCCATATCCCTATATGCCCCCCTAAGAAAAACGCGTTAAGAACATGATGGATAGCATTTTATTTCATTCTATGAAATTTAAAAATAAAATATATTTGTTGAAAAAAAACCCCCCAAAAAGTTGGCGTGGCCGAAAACTTTGTATAGGCGATATTTTGGAAAAAAGAATTGGCTGAATATCTTGTTAAACATTTTTTTTCGGTTTCTATGAACATTTTCGATGAAAACTGCATTTAAGTAAAAAAAACGCCCACAAAAAGTAGGCGTGGTAAATATCTTTATATGACAAAGTTATAAGGAGGTTAGGGCCAACATATTTTGTAAAGGTTGTAATACTCTACCCTTTAACTTTAGCTTTGAAACTGTTTTTTTTTACCAAATTCTGGGCGTGGCAGTGGGCGTATCAAAAATTTGTTTACACTTAACCATTTTAGATCCCTAGTGAATATGTAGTCCAAATTTCAGCTTCCAAGCTTAATTTTAAAGGCCTAAAAATTGCGTACAGACGGACGGACGGACGGACGGAAGGACATTGCTAAATAGTCTTAGGTTCTGGTCCTGATCATAAGTATAGTTTATTTTAGGGGTCTAAGACGAATATTAAGGGTTGTTACAAGCTATGTAAATCATATCAAATCGAAATCAGTGGGCACCCCTCTAAAAACTTTGCACATTTTCTTTGCATGGAACACTTTACCTTCATAATTATGACTGGTTTTGTTCAAGAGTAGTACCACTGTGCGCCAATGACACAAAAGCAACCCCCCAGATAGGAAGTAATTTATGTACCTGCTGCAATAAAAAAAACTAGCAAATTACAGATTTTATTCTTACAAAAGAGAAGGACGCCGGTGAATGGAAATGATCCCACGGTATGTTCGTACCATTTTCGTGATTTCACATAAAATTATTAGATAGTTGCTTTTGCAATATTCTCAAGCGGGAATTGAACGACAGCCGTCAGAGGAAATTATATCTTTAATACTTAAGACTGCAGCTTGCTTCCTTAAATAAACTTTTAGGTATTAATTTTTTTTTTCGTTTCAAATTCACATAACCCAATTCCTTATTACATTTTTGTATTTGTATTAAATCTGCTGAGATTTAAAGGCCTTCTTTCTAATATATCTCATCATTATAACATCCCAGCAGCATTAGGCAGGACTAATAAATCAATAAAACGTTAGTCAAACAATTTTATTTCGTAATTCATAATTCATGTCCTATCGCAGTGAGCTAAATCCCATTTAATCCTTACACACATTTCTTCTCTGCACACAGAACTCTCGGACACAAAACTACACGAGATATACCTAGATGGGAACGAGGAAATAAAATTCAGTTGGATGGTGGACTGGTACAAACAGGAAGTCCTTTTCCACGTACAGAATGCCTTCAATGTCGAACATCGCTGGTTCTATGTGGGCTTCTCGAAACGAGGCGAATTGGGGGACGCTGATATTTGCTTTTTCGAGAATCAGAATGGTTTCTTCAACGTCGTCACAGACACGTACACTAGCTCCGATGGACGTTTTGTCCACAAGGATTACCAGCAAGATTGTGAGCTATTCAAAATGGACGATGCGACACTGGCATTCAAGAGAAAATTTGACACTTGTGACCCCTTGGACTTTCGGATGCATGTAAGTGTGGTTGCATTTCCTTCCTAACCAAAACCGTGTCCTAATTTTTTGCCGATTATAAATGTGTGTGTGTGTGTCTTTTACAGGAGGGAACAATGTACATTATGTGGGCCAGAGGAATAATCCCCTTAGCCATGGAAGACCACCAATTTGCGTTTCCGAATACTTCCAAACACGAGTCAGGCATTAAAATGATGCAACTTTTGAGAGCCGATAAAATAATCATCCCCGAGACGTAAGTAATTAAAGTTGTCACATGCGGTGGGGCGTAATGTGTTTTGGGGCTATCTCTTATAGGGACTTAAAACAGACCGTTATACGACTGGACAATGTACGAGTACCCTCAAAGGACACAACTTACTGGTGCCACATCCAGAAATTGGACGACTTTCTTCAAGCCAAACATCACATTGTGCAGTTCGAGCCGCTTATAACATCATCGGACCTGGTGCATCATATGGAAGTGTTCCACTGTCAGACAGATCCGACTGTGGAGATTCCCCTCTACAATGGGGATTGTGACATGCTGCCACTGGAGGCAAAAGTATGCTCTAAGGTTATTGCTCTGTGGGCAATGGGGGCGAGCACTTTTACATATCCACCCGAAACTGGCTTGCCAGTGGGTGGTATGAACTACAATCCATACATTCGACTAGAAGTACATTTCAATAATCCAGATCTGATAGAAGGTACTATGTGCTTGAGGATTTCCCCCTAGGGTATAGAATTAACAGGGTTTTGATTGAATTGCAGGTCGTATTGACAGTTCGGGAATGAGAATTCAGATGGTGCCCCATTTGAGACAGTTTGATGCCGGTGTCATGGAACTCGGCTTGGAGTATACGGATAAAATGGCCATCCCTCCTGGTCAGACGGGTTTTCCACTGAGTGGATATTGTATTTCTGAGTGCACACGGGTGGTATGTTGTTATTATGGCTTTTCGTCCATTTGTGTGAAGGGTTTTTCTCGTTTTGATTTGCTACCTTTCTATGAATTACTCGCAGGCGCTGCCCAACTCTGGAATAATCATATTTGGATCACAGTTACATACACATCTGAGAGGAGTCCGAATTTTGACTAGACACTTTCGCAAAGAAGAGGAGTTAAGAGAGGTCAATCGAGACGATTTCTATTCACATCATTTTCAGGAGATGCGAAACTTGAGATACAAGCCGAGAGTGTTGCCGGTAAGTAGAAATTTAATTGGTGGGATTAATTTGGGGCGATTGGGAATTTGATAACTATAACGTACTTTTGTTCTTTGAGAATAGTTTGTATAAAATACTGACTTCGCCTAGTCGTACGGTTAGCAAGACATTTATACCACGGCAGCGGGATTGTCGTGTTCTAATGATCTATATAACGGGTGATCCAAGTAGAGATACTTTTTTCAATAGCCTTTTTTGACAGATCACGTGTGAGTCGTGTCATGCTGTCATGTTATTTTTGTTTAGTATTGTTTGGCATTTCATAATGGAAAGACATACGCGTGAACAACGTTTACAAATTGTTCAACTTTATTATGAAAATTCACGTTCTGTGAGGAATGTGTTTCGTGCACTTCGCTTAACTTATGGTCAACATAATCGGCCTACTGAGCGTACTATTCGCAACACCATCACCCATTTAGAGACCCAGCATTCATTATTGGATAATATTCGACCGAATAGACCACGTCCAGCACGCTGTGAAGAAAATATAGCGGCCGTAGCTGAGAGTGTACACGAAGACCGTAGAGAGTCGATTCGGCGCCGTTCGCAGCAACTCGGACTGACGTATGGAACGACTTGGCGCATTTTACGTCAAGATCTTAAATTGAAAGCGTACAAAATACAGCTTGTGCAACAACTGAAGCCGCTCGACCTTCCCAAGCGACATCGCTTCGCTCTATGGGCTCTTGAAAAGTTCCAAGAAGATCCGACGTTTTCGAGGCAAATTTTGTTAAGCGATGAGGCCCATTTCTGGCTCAATGGGTATGTAAACAAACAAAATTGCCACATTTGGGACGAAGAGCAACCTAAAGAGATTGAAGAACTGGCACTTCATCCAGAAAAAACAACGGTTTGGTGTGGTGTGGGCCGGTGGAATCATCGGTCCATATTTCTTTAAAAATTATGCCGGTGCGAACGTAACCGTCAATGGCGACCGTTATCGTGCCATGATAACCGACTATTTGATGCCTGAAATTGAAGCTCATGATCTCGGCGATATTTGGTTTCAGCAAGACGGCGCCACTTCCCACACATCGCATCAATCAATGGACTTATTGAGAGAACATTTCGGTGAGCACATAATTTCACGTTTTGGGCCGGTCGATTGGCCACCAAGATCGTGTGATATCACACCGTTAGACTTTTTCCTGTGGGGATATGTAAAGTCAAAAGCTTATGCCGACAAACCCGCTTCGATTCAGGCCTTGGAGGAAAACATCACGCGTGTCATTCGCCAGTTACCAGTCGAAATGCTCGAACGAGTGATCGAAAATTGGAATCAACGGATGGACCATCTGCGACGTAGCAACGGCCAACATTTGATAGACATAATCTTTTCTTTTTCTTTAAAAAAGTAGGGAACCTCGAAATGGATCACCCTTTACATGTTTATCACTCACCTATTCATCGGTTTAAGTACGTCTTTATGTTCTGCGTTACTTGTGGCAGTTACCTTATTTATTGGCGATGTCGCCAAGAACGCTGCGAAATGTCTAGGCTTCCTTAAGCGATGCAAGAAATATTTCACCCCTTCGGTTCTGGCTAGAATCTACAAGGTGTTTATTCGCCCAAAACTTGAGTACAACGCTCATATCTGGTCTGGTGCACCAATAACGTATTTGGAGCTACTGGATAGGATTCAAAAACGTGGGGTAAAACTTATTGGCGATCGAGACATCACGAAATCACTTGACTCACTTAGTCATCGCCGTGATGTCTCCTGCCTGTCATTGTTTTATCAGTATTTCCAACACAAGTGCTCAAATGAAATAGCCAGTTGCATTCCACCCCTACAGCAATTCAACCGCAATACTCGCCATGCTAGAAATGCACATCAGTTTACCCTCAAGCCTGTATTCGGACGTACAGTGAAATACAAGGATTCGTTTCTTAACCGTACAATACGAATGTATTCTGTTCTTCCTGCACATTATAGTTTACAGACATTTAAAACCAACGTGCATCGGTATCTCCATTTTTCTAATACTTCACTTCCCTAATGCCCGCACTGTGTTACTTCATTATAAGGGTATCCAAAAGTCCTTTAGTGCGCGTACATTATAAAAAAAAAATACATTAAGAAGTCCGGTAATTTACACTACCTCTTCAGCTTTTCGGAACTCTCACTAAGGGGCTATATTTGTTGATGCTATGGTTTCCTAATTTTTGTATGTCGCTCATACCTATACATCGTTGCTGTTTGACAGCTGTCATTTGTGTACATTAAGGCTAGTTAATGGAGAATTACACGGATACATAACGTATATCAGTTATGAAAATCTGAAGTGGAGATGGTTTAATAAAATCGTGCATTTATCGGTCACTAAAATGCACTTTACAATTTGATTGCTATATCAGTAAACAAATTCATGCTACCTGCAATTTACGCTGTGAAAAGGAGTCAAGTTTAGGGTACCTTACTTTAGCATAAGATGTAAGTGGAAATAGTAACGTTCTGACAAGTTTTAACGTAGTATCAACTAGAGTAAAACTAGCCGATAGCCATAACTTACGAAGGACACCATATAATCGACCCACAACATAGTTGACATGATCACAGCCAGAAAGATTACGATTCATTTTAAATCCAAGACTAGTTACAGAATTCACAAACTCAAATCTATTCGAAGAAAGAAAAATGGGAGGTATGCAATTCGTACTATACTGTCTATGGGATATTAAAATTAGCTACGATTTAGACGGATTTAGAATGAGGCCGTTATGCGTAGCCCATTTAAAAATTTTATTTAATCCTTCATTCAGCCTAAATGCAAGATCCTTCAAAAGGCCAATTGCCTTTGAAAGATAGACCTGAACATCATGTACTTTTACACCAATTTGACGCGTGCATGAAATTGAGCCGGCATTATGCGAAAATGTCATTGAAAATTTCGTTAAAAGGATAAACGTGTGATATCAGTCACTAGGCAGGGACTTATCGGAGGTCCACACTTATTATTAATATTAAAAGCTGAGTGCCCGCCTAGCCCGTGATAAAAGAAATTAGTTTTACTTTCCAACTAAATACTAACTAAAACCAAAGGTGCTTGGGAGTGTCGTTATAGCGATTTTGACTGAAATGCAATGTAAAATAATTTACATCTAAAGTTTTATTTATTACAAACTGATTTCCCACTAATTTACATTTTCAATTTCTTATTTATCTCCAGCTTATTACAAAGTGTCGCACTTCCTTTATTAAGGTATGAAAATAAATAATATCGTGCCGCTTTTCATGCGCTTTTACTCGCACTACATTTAACCTCGATTCTGTAAAATGTTAAAATAATCCCATCATATAATATCTAAGAATGGATCCTATACAAACGAAGATACCATTCAGTAATTACATTGAATATATAGGTTATAAAATCAAAAGGATGGAAAATTGATTAACAAACCCAGTATATAACATCGAACCATGGATATATTTTTTTTAGCGGGCACACAAACCTTCTATTAATTACATAGAAAATGTAGGTAATTATTGATGAGGTATCCATAACTACTCCAATATAGATGGCGCTGTAAGCTTAAGGTGCTTATAAGTCACCTCGGCCTTGAAATTAGGAAATACCTATATTCGTAGGCCTTTCAAATTTCGAGTAATTTTGGGTCCGACGGAAACTTAGTGCAGAGGATAGAAAATTGATTTGGCTATTAGTATTTGGATAGTCATACGAACATTTAAATAAGCATAGCGTTTTTATATCTACCCTATCCTAAAGGTACCTATATTGATTTTAAGACATAGTTTGCAATATTTTTTGTAGGTCCCTAAAAGTATTTACATTTATGATCAGCATCAAAAGCTATGCCCCTTTAGCAATGTCCATCCGTCCATCACGAATGTTTAGGCCTTAAACACTTAAATTTCGAAACATATCTGTGCTTCTTAGGGTCCCGAAATGTTAGAGTGTATAATTTTTTAAAATGCACCAACTGTGACGGCCACAATTTAAAAAAAACACCGTTTTAGATCTTAAGTTGTAAGATCCTTCCCGAGTTTGCCGAATGAAGATTTTTTTTGCCACGCCCACATTTGAAGGCATTTAAGATCATGTCCCTCTGCCTGAAAAGCACTTTTTCTTCAATTTAATTTGACCAAACATAAAAATGTTGTTCAATGTTATTTATTGAGAATTAGTCAGTGATAAAAGTTTTCGGACTAAAAGCAAAGAATATATGAAGTAAAAGGTTTGAAATATATATGCAATTTTATATTTAAGGAACCATATACATATACATATTTTTTGTTGTCCTTTAAACTAAATATTTTTTGTGCTAATTATTGAACTGTATAAATCAGAAGTAAATTGCATGTTTAAAATATATAAATTTAAATGAGAAACAAGTGGGATTTGAAAACGTCACTTTATTCGTTTTTCCTTCCTTAAATTTAAATAAAAACAAATATGAAATCTCATATAATATTCTGCAAAATATTACAAATCAAAAACTCAAAACGAATAATCGGATAACAAGGAAAAAAGCTCCGTTAAATGTTTGCATAACGCGGTGCTTTGAAATTTTTGTTTAAGCATTTTCTACATTCATTCTACACTTATTCCGTACTAACAGCTTTACTTAATTCGAGGTGATTATCTGTCATGGTCCCCAATGGAAAACAAGCCACTTTCAAAGTCAGGCAATTGA
Organism: Ferdinandea cuprea; assembly: GCA_963576555.1. NCBI lineage: Eukaryota > Metazoa > Arthropoda > Insecta > Diptera > Syrphidae > Ferdinandea > Ferdinandea cuprea. The sequence continues at coordinate 149,376,025 of OY754958.1, read as the reverse complement.
TCTTTAAATTGAATGGAGAAGTAAAAACAATCCGAGAAAATGTCGGAAAAAGTCGTTCGACTGTCGACACGATTTACTGTCGACTGTCCACAGTCCACGGTATCATAAAAAGGTGCCGAAGTGCAGAAATTTAAATTATCTTATTAAAGCATAGAAGGGAAATGCAAAATATTGAGTGATAAGGAAGACTGAAGTATTTTAAGCCAAATAAAGGAAGATCCTTTCAAAATTGTAAGAAAAATATAAATTTTCATGAAAAACAGGACCGGGTAAGATGTGTGCTTGAACTATACTCGCAAAACTTTGCACGTTTACAATAGCCGAATTGCAAGTAAAATAGCATATATTAGCCAAAAAACAACCAAAAATCAGCCATTTTAACTGCTGAATTTTGGAAGATGGTAATGATTTATTTTAGAGGTTTATTTAAATGTTTTAATAATTTGTTTATATAATCGGTTAATACAAATATACAGATGAAAGCCAACTTAATCTGCATGGATCAGATGGACTGCCACTATAAAAACACTCATACAACTGTTAAGCACAACGGAAGCTCAATGATGGTTAATGATTTGAGCTATATGCCTAGCGCTGGAGTAGGCAATCTGCATTTTATAAATTGGAACACGGGCAAATTTGTCGAGCTCAACATTCTAAAAGAAAATGTCAAGCAGAGCACACAAAAATTGGATATTTTAGACAATTTTACTTTTTACCAGACAACGATCCCAAGCCCAATCGGGAGTAGTAAAACTTTGGTTGCCCCAAGCTATTACAGATACTTCCCCAGTTACCGGACTTGAACGTAATTGAGCACTTGTTAGAAGAACTTGCAAGAAGAGTGTTTAAGCACACCTTATCAGTTTAAATAGGCTTAATTGCAACCATGGAACTCTATCGAAACCCAGGACTGTAAAATATTGGTCCAATCAATGTACAAACGACTTCAGTCAGTACTACAAGCTAAAAAGCACTCTATCAAGTATCGGCGTCAAATCGCACGACCGAGGCGGCCAAGCGACTGAACCATATGGTGAGATAATACGTTCTCCAAACTTGGTTTCCAATAAATTGATTGTGACATTCGCTGTGTGGCTTGTAGCACCGTCCTGTTGGAACCACATGTCCTCCAAGTCCATATCATCCAATTGGGGTCAAAAATATTCGGTGATTATTGAACGGAAGCGATTCCCATTCACAGTAACGTGCCGGTCTTTTTCATCACGGAAGAAGTACGGCCCAATGACGCCGCCGGCCCATAAACCACACCAAACCGTAATTTTTTCGTGATGCAATGATGACTCATGGAGTACGTGTGGATTGCTGCCTGACCAATACTGCATATTTTGTTTATTGACGAAGCCATTCAGCCAGAAATGAGCCTCATCGCTTAAGATAATTTTTCGAAGAAAATCCGAATCATTTTCAAGTTGTTGCTCAGCCCAATTCACGAACATACGACGCTTCTAGTGGTCAAGCGGCTTCAGTTCTTGCGTTAATTTAATCTTGTAAGGATGGCGAAGATTTTTTCGCCACAACGACGTCACAGAGATGCCCAACGCTTGAGAACGACGTGTGAGAGACACATTTGGGCTTTCTTCAACTGAAGCCTCAGCGGCAGCAATATTCTCGACACTACGGACACTTCTTTATCTCACTGGCACGGGAACATTTTGTACTGTGCTTGTGGATTCAAATTTTTCCACTAGACGCTCAATTGTTGATCTGCTAGGACGATTATGACGACCATAAATTGGACGTAGCGCTCTTAACGTTGAGGACACTGACTCCGAATTTCGGTAGTAAATTTTAATAATTTCGACCCGTTGTTGGCTCGTATATCATTCCATCATGAAATGGCAAACCTTACTGAAGAGAAATGTCAAAAGAGCGGCAAGAAATATGGCGTCGTTTGCTGTCCCTGTCGCTCTACTTTTGTAGCGTCACTGTTGAAAAACCCTGTACTAAAGGTTTTGTTATATCTATTTGTTTTTGACATGCTTTAAGTGAGTTGAGCAGCTTTGTCCGACTATTCGTTGGAGCCACTGTACATAATTATATTAAAAAAAAAAAATTATGAAAGCATTAAAGCTGTAAGAAGTATCTGTGCAATGCATTGGTTTCACTAAAGAACATTTTCTCAGGTTCCACAAACCTTAAAATAGGAAAATTTTTCTTCTCTTCTTTTAATTGCGGTACCAACCATAGCTCATAAAAATATTCTCCTAGAAGATTTCAAAACTAGAAGTTTACTAGAAGTAAGCTAGAGCTTTACAACTTTGTTTATTTTATATCGATAGGATTATTGTTCACAAAGATATTGCACTTCAAAAAACCGTCCTCTATAGTACTCCCATCAATCTAATCTGCAGATATACACTCCCCTGGCAAGCACTTGCACCCACCAGAACCCTGCCAGGCGATTATTTTTAAGTTCTAACATACGTAAACTATAAACATACTTAAATTTTGGCCTCATGAAAACAAGTATGTTTTCGTCCATTTTTAATATTTCCGAAAATCGTTCACTAGCTCTTCTATAAGAATATGAACAAAGACCCAATGCCATGCTACTTTTTGTGATTAAATAAAGGGTGATTTTTTAGCTGGTTTGGTTTTGGCAACACTGGTTTTGACAGCTGACGTGTGTTTAGTACCTTGTGTCACTGTCAAACAGCTTCAGTTTGGTTTGCAATTTAACCATGGATCGTCTTACAAATGAACAACGCTTGCAAATTATTGAATTTTACTATCAAAATTCGTGCTCGGTTCGAAATGTTCATCGCGCGCTGCTTCCATTTTATGATCGGCATTCTCGACCTTCTGAGCAGTCTATTCGGAAGATTGTGACCAAATTTCGCACCAAATTTACTTTGTTGGACATTAAACCACCAACACGTTTACGTACTGTGCGTATTGAAGAAAATATTGCGGCCGTATCAGCTAGTGTGACAGAAGACCGCGAAATGTCGATTCGGCCCCGTTCCCAGCAGTTAGGCCTTTGTTACAGAACTACGTGGAAAATTTTGCGGAAGGATTTGGGCGTAAAGCCTTTTAAGATACAGCTGGTGCAAGAACTAAAGCCAGCCGACCTACCACAACGCCGAATTTTTGGTGAATGGGCTCTTGGAAAGCTGGCCGAGGATCCGCTTTTTTATCGAAAAATTGTGTTCAGCGATGAGGCTCATTTTTGGTTGAATGGGTACGTAAATAAGCAAAATTGCCGCATTTGGAGTGAAGATCAGCCAGAAGCATTGCAACAGCTACCAATGCATCCCGAAAAAGCCACTGCTTGGTGCGGTTTATGGGCCGGCGGCATTATTGGGCCATATTTCTTCAAAGATGATGCGAATCGCAGCGTTACTGTCAATGGTGAACGCTACCGAGCGATGATAACAAACTTTTTTTTGCCCGAAATGGAAGTTCTTGACTTGCATGATATGTGGTTTCAACAAGACGGTGCCACATGCCACACAGCACGCGAAACAATGGCGCAATTGCGAGGCGAGTTTGGTGAACAGTTAATTTCACGTTTCGGGCCGGTCAATTGGCCGCCTAGATCGTGCGATTTGACACCATTAGATTATTTTTTGTGGGGGTATGCCAAGGCTAATGTGTATAGGGACAAGCCCGCTTCGATTGACGCACTGGAAGCCAACATCCATGCATTCATTCGTGAGATACCGGCCGATATGTGTGAAAGAGTATGCCAAAATTGGACTCAGCGGATGGGCTACCTGAGACGCAGCCGCGGTCAACATTTGCATGAAATTATCTTTAAACATTAAATTGCAAGGTTCAAACTATCGATTCAAATAAATATTTCATTCATTTTTTCGAATTTTTTGTGTTTTTTTTTTAAAAAAAGTTCTAAACCTCTTAAAAAATCACCCTTTAGATAGCCTACCAAAATGTTTCTCCATGCAATCTGTAGTCTTGATATGATATTTAAAAACAAAACCTTGGTTTTCATTTGTAGTTGAAGAACAATGTATGTAGTCTAGGGATGCATTTTACTTAGACACTCTTCTTTCGGTTCGAATTCTGGTATGTTTTTGTACTGCATTTTTATTTTAGCTACACCTAAGTCTTATTAGCTCAACAGTTACCTAATAGTTAATAATAATATGCAACACTACTTCGCCTGCATATAAATGCATAGTAGAGTTGACCGAAGAAGGCAACTTTAGTACGAAGCATACTATTGGTTAGGTTAAGTAAGGTTTACGGGTTGGTAGAGCGGGGGGTACCGCTACTGTACTACACTTAGGTCCTTGTGAACCCATTGCGATGCCATTTTATGGGAGTGAACCATTGGTGTTAGAAATGGTTAGGCTTCATGCCCCTTTTCCTGACGCCGGCCGTCCAGCCATGCCGATATTTTCAAAAACCTGTAAAGATCAGACAGTGAGGCATCAGGAAGTTCTTATAAGTCATGGAAGTAATGGCTGGGCTTTCAAGTGTTCTGCTCCTCAAGTGACAGAGGAAATAAGGTGTATCCTAATGGACCTCTACATATATCGACATCCTTGACATTTAATTTCATTGCATTGGTGTCTTGGGAAGTTATGACCCTACTAGCTTAGGCAGGGATGACCTATCAAACCTTAAAAGATAGAAGTTTGATGGTCCGGCCAGTGTTATAATCTGGCCAAAGCTTCCGTGATACCTCACAGATCGTTGGTTCTTTCCACCTGCTGTTGGTTTTTTTATACGAATTTTGTTCTCCACTTAATGTCTAAAAATACAGAGCGGTGGCATGATCGACTGTAGTACTCGATCATGGTCCATTGCGGACCCATAGAGCTTACTATTACTTTCTATTGTTACACCAATAATAAATTAGGAATTTCTTACAACTGACCCTTTAATCTTACCACTATTGGTCCGTCGTTCTTCTATCAGAACGAAGACTTCTGCTCTACTCAATGTAAGAAAAAAGTAAATCAAATATTAAGCATACATCTCCAACCATTGTGTGTGTTCGAAGATATCCTTTTTTACACATGAAAGGAACGTAATGTTTAATGCCTATTCAGAACGTCAAGACTGAAATCAAATGACAGTTTTTACCCCAACATGTTTGTTTGACTTTCGCAGGCTGTGAGAGAGCGAATACAAAATTTTATGTGTAACTGGCTGGATCGGATTGAACCCGTGGATTCCTCGTTTTTCATTTTCCCGAAGCCATATTTTAAGCAGTTTCCATTGTTCGTTCCATAGTCGGTGACCGCGACACGAGGACTTTTCTTGACCTGTTCCGCAAATATTCGTGTCTACCTTAAATCCCACATGTAAGCCTTTTTACCTGTAAGCCTTATGCCAGCTCCGCTGTAATCCTTCATTAAGAATGACAGTCTTTTTACCAATCTGCCTCTATAGTTTACTTCCTTCGCCACCAGAAAATATTTCCCTTACTTGAATGAACTTCACAATCAGTTTTCGAGTCCATTTAATTCAATCACCTTTCTGTCACCTGGTTAGTGGCCATTCTCTGCAGCTCTTTGCAACAGAAAACAGATTTAAACTTGCCGCCATGATGCACCTAACATGCAATACCACTTAAAGCAAAACAGTTCTGCTCTCCAAAAGAATGTACACCTATACAGTTCCTGTGCTCATTTTTCATACAGATAATTGAAAAGCTGTCCAATTTATATAAAAATAACAAATTTCCCCGAAGAAAACTCTCATCATTCATTCCGAAGAATGGATGCAACCTCAATCTACCTTCTCCTCGGCAAGACAACCACTACCAAATGCGCATCCTAATACACTATCCCGATGCAATTCTTCTCTTCTTTAGGTTGTGTTGTAGGTAGTTGCAATCATTCTTCGCTTTCAACTGTGCTCTTGCGTTACGAGTATATGTTTGTTTTCTATTCGCAAAAAAATTCAATTTTTCTTCAGATACGAATCCTGTTTGTACTTTTTCCGGGGAATAATTTTACAATTTTCAATTTCCATTTCTTTTATCGATGCTGTTCGTCGTGCGCTTCGTTTTGATTTTGGCCCCCCGCTGCTGCTCACCCCCAGGGAGATGCATTGGTAACAACCTGCTACTACAACACAATCGGCTACGACAACGCAACACTGGGCGGATTCTCCATTAGCGACGAGATGTGCGTCAACTACATCCACTACTATCCGGCCACAGATCTGGAGGTCTGCAAGAGCTCCGTCTCCGAGGACACTCTGGAGAATTACTTTATTTACATGAAAAAGTACGTATAAGGTGCAGTAGTAGTAGCTGCTAGCTACCATGTCAGTGTGATGAAATGGAAATTCTGCATTGCAATTCATCGGTTATTTGTTTTTCTTATACATACATATGTATGTCGGATATGTTTGTTTGTATTTGTCTGTTTATCTTTGCAGGAAGGAGCATCAGAGGAAGGTCAATCTGAATGGGGCACGTTCGACAAATTATCGAAGCATTAAGTGGACTCAGCCGCGTATCGACCAGCTATACACTATGTACATTCAGGAGCCACTGTCCATGCAGTGCAATAAATCCGATGGACACCGTTTCGATGGGTGGCAGTGGGAAGGTGCACCGATTACGCCTGTGGAAATCCAAGTGCCCATACATCGGAAATCCTGTCACAATTACAATCCATTCTGGATGAAGCCATTGGATGAGGGAGCGTGCGACTTGTTGGGCGAGTGTATTTATTAGGATGGGAACGTTGACTGGACCGTTTGCTATACTCATACAAACAAATAAACGAAAAACGTTTTAGGTGTACATATATAGTTTTTATTGGAAATTTTTAGAACATTTATAACAGTATTATGAAGAAGTAATTAAATAAATCGACCATCATACCAGCAATGTGCGACTTTTATTGGGCAGTTTATTTTCAGTGATGCCATTAACTGGGCGTGGACGGGTAATGGTTAAGTCTGTCTCTCACTTGTGAGTGATGCTGTTATGCTGGGTTGTGAAAATTCCCGCCACTTCTGTTGGATTGGATGGAAAAGCACAAAATATGGTCATCTATATTTTTTTTATCCCTCTTTTTTTGGCATTTGCATTGTGTTGCGTAGTAAAATCTAATTAAAAAAAGATCTATATCTATATAATGGTAAGTCGCGTTGGTTTATTTTGTTTTATTGACAATTTTGTTTGTTTTTTTAGGCAAAATAAGGATTTAAAATTGCGATAACTATGCGTTCGAAAACTTTGCTGATTACTTTTTCCAGGAATTAGTGTTCATAGTTGGTTTCACATAATTTTAGCATTTTGTATGGGGTATGTGCATTTTTTTGTTTTTAACAATTAAGGGCATATTCATGTATCTCGGGTCAATTAGGAAGAAAACGATTACAACCAGTAATTGAAGAAAGACGCTTGATACCAGATCATCAATTTGCCTTCCGGGTCAAACATTTCACAATCGTGAAAGGTGTATCGAATAACAAATGAAATTGAAAAAGCTCTAGAATGCAAAAAGATTTGCTCTAGCGCTTTTCTCGACGTATCGCAAGCCTTCGACAAGGTATGGCATGAAGGCCTAATGTATAAGCTAAGGACAATCCTACCGGAAAAATTATACAAAATATTGAAATCCTACCTTGAAAACAGACTCTTTCGTGTTAGACATGAGACTGAATTCTCGAAATTCAAGGAAATCCACGCCGGTGTTCCGCAAGGAAGCGTTCTCGGCCCAATATTATTACTGCTCTACCCAAGAGATATACCACAAGATGAAGGGACCATCGTAGACGATACGGCTATCCTCGCAATGGATGAGTCAGTCGAATCATCAACTGGAAAACTACAACGGGCTCTTAATAAAGTATGCGAGTGGACAAAGACCTGGCGAATTGCCCTTAACGAGACGAAGTCGACGCATGTCAATTTCACGTAAAAAAGGATAAACAACTTACCTGTCTTTATTAACTCGGTACAAATACCATACGCAAACGAGGCGAAGTATCTAGGAATGACCCTAGACGCAAAACTTAAATGGAAGCCACACGTTAAGAAAAAGCGCGACGCAGACTTAGAGAAATGTATTGGCTACTCGGAAGATATTCGAAGACAAGCGTATACAACAAACTGCTCCTGTATAAGCAAGTGCTAAAACCTTCTTGGACATACGGTATACAACTTTGGGGTTGTACCAAACCAAGCAATATGGCTTTAATACAAACATTCCAAAACAAAACGCTAAGAGCAATCGTGAATGCTCCATGGTATATAAGGAATAGTGATATTCACAGAGATCTAGGAATTGCTACCATGAGTAACGAAGTAACAAATTTTGCTCGCAAACTTCGTACTCGCATTCATGGTCACTGCAGTAATGAAATAATTCGTACCCTGGACGTGACATACCTTGAGCGCCGACTACAAAGAACAAGACCGTTCGACCTAGCGCCATAAGGAAAAACCGCATGTAATGACGGTATGAGTGGGTGCGTTCACTGGAAAGCTACCTACCAAACGCGATTAACACTACAGAAGCGTAAACTACTTGTTAAGGTAACTTAGTCGTAGTCATCACTAAAAATGAAAAAATGAGAGGAACAAAATTTCTTACTACTATGAGCGCGCGCGACCGGATCTCATAGTGCCTCTCTGAGGGGCGAGGCTTAGCCCGTAGGCAGACTAGATATATCTGAATCGGGCATAACCAAGGGTACGGGCCATTGGTATCTTCTGAAGATTACTCACCTCCAGGCGCAACCACAAAAAAAAAAACAAAAAACAAAAAAAAGTGGGTTTCACATAATTTTAGCATTTTGTATGTTTTTTTGTTTTTAACAATTTAGGGCATATTCATGTATCTCGGGTCAATTAGGAGGAAAAGTGAGAGACTTTTAATTCAATACCATTTCCGAATAGTAGGTATTTTTTCTCAGACTTTCGTCGAGAAGAACAACACCTTACCTAGAATTGTTCCCCAGGATAAAAAATAAATATGCATATAGCTACCTAACCTATACATACATTAAGATTAAAGAAACAAAGGTTTATTTTCTTGATAATAATACAGTAGTCCCTCGATAATGTAAACTAATTAAAACAAGGCGTTTTCGGATTTTAGAAACTGATTGAAACAACTTTCGTATCCATTTATAGCAACACAAAATACTATCTTACAGCTGAGCTTCAATATTTATTAAGTTCAGAAGAAATAAATAAATTATATTTCAAAAAGTAAAAATATAATAAATATTTGAATGGGCTCGGTATCAATTTTTATTAAAATAATTAGTTATTTTGGACTGTCGAATAGCTTGACTAGATCTTTCTATTGCTACTGCGCCCTCAACTTTAGTAAGCTGGAGATCGTTTCTGCGTCCAAACCTCACAAATTTTGATCTGCATAATCAAGAAGCGTGTTTGTACATTGTATTGCTGGAGCTCATTATTTTTGGAGCAGTTGGAGTGACTTCGTCGCTTTCATTTTCTGAAACGTCTTCATTCGGTTCAGGTTCAGTGCATTCTTCGATGACCCAGTCTCTAACTTCTTGTATTGAAATGCTGTGTTCTGTATCTATAATTCCAAGAAGATCATTAATTTATTGCAACTCGCTTTGAAGGGCCGTGTCGTTCTTAATTGAATAAATGGAAATAAATCTTCATCTTCCGAGTCATCTTCTTTTGGCCGTATACGTTTGAAGAACTTAGCAATTGAGGAAGCGGGGAGCTGCTCCCAAGATAATTGTAGGTTCATTACAGCATGTCGTAAGGTAAATTAATTTTTTTTTTATCCCAGTAGCAATGTCTTCAATTTCCGTTGAAATAATTTCAGCAAGCAATCTTTTTTTGTAGGATGTCTTTACTAAATTAATGACATTTTGGTTCATGGGTTGGATCAAGGCAGTGACGTTTGGGGGAAAAAAAAACTCTAATGTCACCATCAGAGCTTGTAAGCTTTTCTTTATTGCAGTCACAAGTTGCGTTATCAAGAAGCAACAGTGCTTTTTTTGACAAATTATTTTCTCTTTAGGTGCGATCAGATGGTCATCCAAACACGTCATCCGGACGACACCCTGACGTCATTATAATGTAGAATTTATCCTTAAGTGGTTATCCCGTCTTAAAAAAAAACGAGTTATCTGACGTCAGCATGTCATCCGGATGACAAGTTTGGATGACCGTCTGATCGTGCCTTTAGGTATCGTTTAACCTGGAAAAGCGTAAAAAAAATGGAAGTTGTATGTAGATAATGGTGTGGTTTGGCTTAGACAAAAAAATTTAAAATCCAAATAAAGTGCTTACCTCTTTAGTAAAATGGTGATTAAACCAATTTTTAAAGATTTCCCTTGTCATCCAAGCGTTTTTGCTGGATCTATAAATCAGTGGAACTTTGAAACCCGAAAAAGTTCTAGGGAATTTAGACTTCCCAATAAGTAATGGGAAACAGCTGGCAGGAGAAAATCTCTGGATTGCAGCTGCATTCAAAACCTTGAAGTACGTCTAGACAAATAACAGTTAGTTAGTCCATAATATCGCCCGAAAAAGTAACAAAAAGAAAAATAAAAACTTTTACAAAAGAAATTCACATTTTAGAGTTTGAAAATTTTGCAAGTTCACATTATAGAGATGACAATATTAAGTTTTGGCGGTTCACATTATCGAGAGGCTACTGTAATAGATTTTTACTTACTTACTTAAAATGGCGCTACAAAGTGTGGTGCTCTGCTTCTTGGTGGTGCCTTACTTAATATGCCCCTCCAGCCGCTTCGATCCCTAGCATTCCGTCTCCAATTTCGCTCTCCAAGCAGTTGAAGATCTCCTTCTACCTGGTCGCTATATCGGAGATTAGGTCTTCTTTGGTGTCTCCTTCCCTCTGGTATGGCGTTGAAGACTTTACGCGCCGGAGCATCAATGTTCATCCGCTCTACTCGCCAGGGTGTCAGAGTGTCATCCGGATGACAAGTTTGGATGACCGTCTAATCGCGGCCAAGTTTGTGCGGCCTTTTTTGATCGTTGAACTGTGTCGTTGATATTTCTTCTTCTTAGCTATGAGAAGCATCGCAACCAAAATGCAGGGTTTCAACTGTAAATCACCACGAAACCCTTAGTTTGATAAATAGTATACCGGCAAGAACATACAGAAAAACAAGATGCCTACTGACAATAAGCCCCAACATGCAAAAATTAACTGAAGGACTTTGCAATCTTTGGAGAAGAGAAAGAGCATGAGATGTAAACGATCGAGAAAATAGTAATGTGCTACTCGAGGAATAATATTCGGAAATTCTATCATAGTGTAAAGAGATCGGCCCAAAGTCCATAATTAAGTTATTTGAATGAAGTGATCCTAGGAATTTCCAACTTCAAATATAACAAGGCTGCTGGCAGAAGGAGATGACTTCGTAGAGGGCATTTGGATGGAAGAAAGTATACCTGGCAAATAAAACCTCGATTTTTAACACCTTTTAATCGTTTTCAGAACCTACATGTAAAAGCATATAGAGACGAGCTATAGAGCCATGTTTTTATTTTTGTAGTCCTTGTCAAACTCGTTCATTTGAGTCATTCAGTGTAACGATGGAATTTGAATTTGAAGTGTGAGCACCGCTGCATCAACAGAGACATTTGAGGTCAAAAAAGGATTTAGGCAAGGTGACGTGCTGTCATGTGACTTCTTTAACTTTAAAGAATTGTGTAAAACTCACAAGCCAACATAAAAGCTTTGTTCAATGAAAAAAAAGACAAGGCAGAGCAGAACAAATTTGTGAAAAATGTCAGTTCAAAGGTAGAACAGAAAAATACAGCCATATGTTGGTTGTCAAAAAATGACAATTTCATTTTCGATTGTTGCATAATTATTTGAGTTTACAAGTTTAGTATAAATCGTGACTTAATGAACATTGATCATGTACTTATTGTTAGTTACTGTTACAACAACTGATTGGCCTTTTTCAGAAGATATTTCGATTTTTTCCATTTAGTTAATCAACAAACAACTTTTCACTTCGACGACAAAACAATTATTTTTGCAATCACAAATATGTTCTACCTCAAAAGCAAGTGCAAAAATTCTGCTTGGAGCAGAGTCCAGGCAGAGTCATTGAACAAAAAGCAAACATGAGCTGGACAGAAATTTTTCTCATTGAACACGAAAACCTGTAATTTACTCAGCTGGACAGCCTCAAAAACAAAATGTACGATCTTTCAAAAGTCTGAACAATAACTTGCATACGCTGACGATATTAATATTATTGTTAGAACGCAGCGAGCTGTCACTGGTGCGATTGCGTGTATAGACGAATGAAGGCTTACCCCTGGCGGTCAAATTTCGCACCGGTAGGTTGCTATAGATTGTGACAGTTCGTTGATTTTTGTATTTGAAATATTTATCAGGTGCAGCGGCAAATTGTTTCTTATATTAGATAATTAAAGAAGTTAATACATATTTTTTATAAAAAAAACAGTATTAAATAAGCTAAAGTAAAAAGTATAGTTACGAATGTAATACTAAGTTTTGGTGGCGAGGTTTCGGTAAGAAACCAGGGGTTGTTCTCAAGGGGACTGCCCAAGACCGTTATACGTGGTAAAAAACCACACCCTGCACGAGGTGCCACTGCTTTAGACGAAATATAACGGACCTAGAGGGGAATAACTCGATAAAACCCATAATCCCGGGTGAACTACTGTGCCCATGGGATGTATGGCACAATGTTATGTGTCTTTTAACGGTGAACTCTAGATACCTGGGGACCTCTAGTTTCAATTTCAATTCCCCTTTTCTGTATACAGGGGGTGAGTACAGAATGACCTCCCTTCCCCCTTACTCTTGGGTCCAAAATAGAAAACTTTAATAAAACAACAAACAAAGGGACTGGTGTAAACGAATCGGGCACCAAGAACTTCGAAAAAACCGATTCTCAGACAAAAATGACCGAGAAGGAGGAAAACCTCTTACTCCAAGAACCGTCAACACATAAGGCTGCTTCGGTTGAGGGAAGCGAGGGAACGGTTGATCTCCGACTTGAGAAGCTTTTTCTTGAGGATGGTGACACCTGTTCCATTGCCAGCTCAGCCCAATTCTCCATATCGTCAACAGCCTCAATTAGGAAAAAAGTAATTAAATGCAAAATGACGATTAAAAAGCTCCAAAAAAGACAACACTTAGGAGACAATGACAAACGGCGACTTCAAAATGCTCTTGATTTTCTAGGAAGTCAATCTTTGGAAGGTGATGAGCCTTGTGCTAATAGCCCACCGAGGGCTACACTGCTCCATCAGGCTTCCTGATAGCAGTAGTGTCTTCCAAGCAGAGATTCTGGGAATCGCGGAAGCGGCCCGAATGGTGTCATTGCTGGCAATACCACGTAATGATATTACCATTTTTATTGATAGCCAGGTGGCTATAAAAGCAATTTGTGCTATAGAAATTAAATCGAAGCTAGTTCACCGCTGTCGCGAAGAGCTTAAGGTTCTTTGCTTGCAGCACTCCACGAATCTCTGCTGGGTCCCTGGACATAGTGACAAGCCGGCAATGAGATAGCTGATGAACTGGCGAGAAAGGGGTCCGAAATGGATAAAGATAGAGCACTACAGTCGATCAAGCCTCCACTATGTAATCTCAGAGAACGAGTGGAAAACAAGATACGTATGAAAACCAATAACAGGTGGAAAGCACTAACTACCTGTGAAGTATCAGTTTGACAGGCCATCGCTGTCTAAGCTGGTAGGGGCTCTAACGGGTCATAACTTCTTAAGAAATCACATGATGAAACTAAATCTCAAGGACGACGATATTTGTAGAGGTTGCGGAGACGAAGAGGTCCATGAGGTCACACCTCACTTCCTCTGTCACTGCCCGAGCCTCTGTCACTTGAGAAACAGAACACTTGGGTGCTTTTACTTCCATGATTTACGAGAACTTTCTGATGTTACACTTTCTAATCTTTACAGGTTCTTGAGGACGTCAGGATGGCTGGACGGAGTCGGGTGAATGCAAGAAGGATGACACAAGCTGACCATCAACAGCACCGACGGTTAACCCCCAACAAAATGGAATCACAATGGGTCCACAAGGACCTGAGTGTGGTATAGTAGGGTCTACCCTGCTCTACCAACCCACATACCTAACCTAACCTAATACTAAGTTTTTATTTTTAGTAGAGCAGTCTTCTTGTTTACTGAATTATACATCCCCAAAAATGCAATTACAAACATAATAATTAATGCACTTTACTTAAATTAACATTATTTAAGTCACCAACTGATATGATAATTAATTGTGAACGCATTTCACACTTTGCTTAACTGATTTATTTCTGTGTTCGAACAGTTAAATTTATTCAAATTACTCATATATTTGACAATGTGTATTTTGAAATGTAAATTGAACTATTTTTCAATAAGTTGGTTCACTTTTTATAAAATACAGAAAAACTGGTGTTTCTTTATGGAAATCCCATACAAATTGAACAGCTGTCAAACTTGTATAGGTCTCCACATATTCATTTTTTGACTGCAAGAAAACTTTTCCAATCGTCAAAAGAAACGAGGTCAAAACAAAGTATTCGCTATCAACAAGAATCATCCAGAATGTCATAATCGACATCTTTTAAAGCCCTCTCACGAACACATAAGAAAAGTCAACTAAATTATTTCCCTGGCGACTAACTTCATTAAGACAAAGAAGAAAATCGGAAGGCTACCGCTTTCTTAACGACCTTATTCCGGCTTGGCTATTATCAAAGTACGTGATCAGAACTCAGGTCTTCACTAGCTATGCTGCTTATATGCGGAATGCTTAGTTCAATGAATCAAAATATTGACAGCAACTTGTTGTGACATTAAGTATTCCTTTTCAAACACAAATGTTGTTTTAAAAATGTATGCAAAGTATATAAATGCAGTTAAACAGATTTTAATTGTCATAGCTATGCAATTATTTGGTAACTAGGAACAACATATTTTTAATAATTATTGTTATTGATGCCCCGAATAAGGTAGAAAGGAACGCGTATATTTTTTTTATTGTTCAACTTTAATCATTTGCGGAACATGTACCTAAGTTTAAGTATGTTTGTGCTTTGTTATCAAAACAACAATGAAATTGCAATTAACAAACTCATTTAATTACTTCTATGAGTCGTAAATTGTTGTTATGATGAAATATTTTGTTTACAATTGAATTTTTTATTGTTTACTTCTTGCACTAATGTTTTCGGCTTAGCTTAGCGAGTAGAATGAATCCATTTTAATGGTTAGTGACTTAGTTGATGACTTATGGAATAATTTTGTGAATTCCGCAAAGCATTACTGGCATTAGAATGCTAACGGTGAGACGCTTTTTTTTAACCGTAAAAGAAATAGAAAATAATTCTAATAAAATGCTTTGAAGAGTAAAAGGTTAGTTGTAGTTGTCACCACCTTATAAATGGGTTTAACGATTGTTATGGACTTTTGACTCATCTACAGGAATTTCAGGTAGACTTTTGGTTCATCTGAGTGAGTGATTAGTTTATAATCGATTTGTGGACCATTGTAGGCTTTTGGCATGTGGACTTATGAGCCTGCACCATATCATAAAAACTGGCATCATAATGGGGTTCGTCAGTCTGAGCCGATCTTGCTGCATCTTTTCGATGTGGTTCCGTTGACATGAAGGCCGCCTCATATCTTTGAACTCCTAAATCAAGCTTTTGTTATTCTTGCTGCCATGTGAAACAGCTTCATTTCGGCTTCTGTATTTTTGTCCTCATACTTTCTATGCATTGCGCAACATTACGAATAATATGTAACAGCCGAACGATCATCTTGCGGTATATAACCTTGCTTTTAGCTTTAAGTTTATTTTTCGTTCGCAGAATATGGCTGAGTTTTCCTGCCACTTCATGCGCTTCTGCGATTATTTATGTCATCATCCACGGTTGCTAGGCTGTTGATCGTAGATTCCACACCTGATAACCACTTTTCCATTTAATTCAATGTCTGGAGTCGGTTGGAGTGTCTTTTTCCCCTCCAACACATCCACCCAGAACGTGGAACGTTGAAGAGCACTCCACATTCCTATTCTACGGCTAAAAAATGAATCCTTGTATTTTACTGTCCGTCCGAATATAGGCTTAAGGGAACTGAACTGATGTGCATTCCTTTCATGACGAGTATTGCGGGTAAATTGTTGAAGGGGTGGAATTCAATTGGCAATTTCGTTTGAGCACTTATGGTGGAAGTAACGATAAGACAACGACGGGCAGAAGACATTGCGACGATGCCTAAGAGAGTCAAATGATTTCGCAATGATTCTATCACCAATAAGTTTAATCGCACGTTTTTGAATCCTATCCAGTAGCTCCAAATACGTTATTGGTACACCAGACCGGATAGGAACGTTGTACTCAAGTTTTGGGCAAATAAACGCCTCGCTTGAGGAAGCCATTTTAGTAAAAAAATGTTCAAATACTTTTGACATAATTGGTAAAAGAGATATTGGTCTATACGATTTCTTGTCATATTGGGATTTTCCCGGCTTTGGGACCATTATGACCTCGGCTACTTTACATTGTTGTGGAACGTATAATAACCTAAACGAAGCATTTATGAGAAAAACAAACATAATAAGTGCTTTGCTAGAAAGCTCTTTTAGGACCTGTCCCGTAATTAAAACGTGTCCAGGAGCTTTGTTAAGTTAAACACATTTCTGTCAGTGGTACACTTTTAATTGTCAGGTATCCCCGCTAAGACAATATCTACGATTAGCTCTTGACCGTCAAAGGGCTTAAACATGTCTTCTGAGTGATCGGCAAAATTGTTTGCTTTTTTTTGTCTTCTTTCGCCCATTCGCCATTATTTTTTCTGATAGGAGCCGCTTGGGATTTTGGCTTTTTGATACTTTTCATAGCTTTCCACAATGAGTAGTTCGAACTCTTGTTCGCGGTGAGACCTTCAATATATGAAGAAACTTCGCCATTTTCCGGAACTTTTTTTTAAAATGCTTCATAGATTATTTAATATCGTTTTATGCTGCAGAGCGCGATATTGTTGCCATTTTTTTACGCGATTTTCTTTTCTCCTTTATCAATTCGGTTATATCCTGAGGTTCCTGCGGACCTCCCTCCTTTTTCAATAAGCAGTCGCTAATTGTGAAAATGATAGGCGAGTGATCAGAAGACAAATCAAAATATTCTTCAATTTTAGCAAAGCTTTCGGAAATCCCTTTTAAAATGTTAAAATCTATTAGGTCTGGAGTTTCTGCCGTATACGTAGGCCAGTACGTCAGTTTGTCTGACGAGTAAGAGTAAAAGTCACCACCGACAACAAAGTTCCGTGTATGTGAGTTAAAAATGCTCGTGCAATCAATTTTTTTCTATCTTTTCCCTTGATAGATACCCTATGTCACAGCCGTAATCATTTGAATATTAGCTTGCTCGATTTTTGTGCTTTTTGAATGCTCAATGCTCAATGCTGCTCATGCAAAGACGCTCCGCCTCTAGCCCTTTCCGAAGGGTGATATGCATTATAGGCACTATATCCTTTAATTTTTACACTTGATTCCTTCTTAAGATGCGTTTCAGAAATCAAGCATATGTCGATAATATTTGTACGAGTAAAAAGTTCAAGTTCGTCGATCTTTCATAGAAAGATTCGCATTCCACGAAACTATTTTAATTTTAGTTATTTCATTAATATTCATATTCATATTCATCGCATATAACGATAAAGTGAGCGAAGTGAATGAAGTGATGCGTTTATTAATACGACTTTGTTCTTCCAGTCTAGCAAGAATTGCAGAAAAGACTTGTTCGACTGGGTCAGCCGCTGTATCGATTTGCTTATTAGCTTGGAACGCCGCTTCAGCGTATGGCCGAGGTTTTGACAACACTTTGCTATTAATTCTATATTTAATTAATATTTAACGAAACTCTATACATATTTCGGAATTTTGGCTAAAAAAAAAAAAACATGAACAGTAAAAGATAAAATAGATTTGCATTTCTTTTTGAGAAACAGTTGAGGTAAAACAGTAATATTCTGTTCTTATTGCAGAAGTCGCAGGTTTTAAAGGGTGAGGTTTCGAGGTTCCCTACTTTTTTAAAGAAAAATACACAGAAAATTCAAATTTAATGGAGAATGTTTATTATCATTTGAAAGAACATTCTTTGGCATTTATTTTTTGAAGATTATGTCTATCAAATGTTGGCCGTTGCTACGTCGCAGATGGTCCATCCGTTGAGTCCAATTTTCGATCACTCGTTCGAGCATTTCGACTGGTAACTGGCGAATGACACGCGTGATGTTTTCCTCCAAGGCCTGAATCGAAGCGGGTTTGTCGGCATAAGCTTTTGACTTTATATATCCCCACAGGAAAAAGTCTAACGGTGTGACACGATCTTGGTGGCCAATCGACCGGCCCAAAACGTGAAATTACGTGCTCACCGAAATGTTCTCTCAATAAGTCCATTGATTGATGCGATGTGTGGGAAGTGGCGCCGTCTTGCTGAAACCAAATGTCGCGAGATAACGAGCTTCAAATTCAGGCATCAAATAGTCGGTTATCATGGCACGATAACGGTCGCCATTGACGGTTACGTTCGCACCGGCATAATTTTTAAAGAAATATGGACCGATGATTCCACCGGCCCACAAACCACACCAAACCGTTGTTTTTTCTGGATGAAGTGGCAGTTCTTCAATCTCTTCAATCTCAGGTTGCTCTTCGTCCCAAATGCGGCAATTTTGTTTGTTTACATACCCATTGAGCCTCATCGCTAAACAAAATTTGCCTCGAAAACGTCGGATCTTCTTGGAACTTTTCAAGAGCCCATAGAGCGAAGCGATGTCGCTTGGGAAGGTCGACCGGCTTCAGTTGTTGCACAGGCTGTATTTTGTACGCTTTCAATTTAAGATCTTGACGTAAAATGCGCCAAGTCGTTCCATACGTCAGTCCGAGTTGCTGCGAACGGCGCCAACTCGACTCTCTACGGTCTTCGTGTACACTCTCAGCTACGGCCGCTATATTTTCTTCACAATAATGAATGCTGGGTCTCAAAATGGGTGATGGTGTTGCGAATAGTACGCTCAGTAGGCCGATTATGTTGACCATAAGTTGAGCGAAGTGCACGAAACACATTCCTCACAGAACGTGAATTTTCATAATAAAGTTGAACAATTTGTAAACGTTGTTCACGCATTTCATTCTTTCCATTATGAAATGCCAAACAATACTAAACAAAAATAACATGACAGCATGACACGACTCACACGTGATCTGTCAAAAAAGGCTATTGAAAAAGTATCTCTACTTGGATCACCCGTTATTATCTAGAAGTGGGTGGAAAATTAAATTTACTTGCTCCTCAAATGCCTACTTCCCTTTGAATAATCACATAAACGTGAAAATATAAAGATAACTTTTATTAAATGCAGGTAGTTGGTACCTGCACTTTCTAAAGTTCACAAACAAACGCATACTCTATCTAATGTGAAAAATATTTTAATTACTGATCAAATGTAGATTCACAATAGCCGTCATTTGGTAGATACCGATACACGAGAGCCGAATGGAAACGGTCGCTACCAAAATTATTTTATTACATCGCATCGCAGTCCCCTAAAATGAATTAATGTGACCATTTGGTAACAAGTCATGTATTTGAAAATACACATAGATATATGGATTGTTTTCAACGGTCGACGCTATTACATTGTGTGAATAACGTGGTAGTCTGCCGTTGAATCAACAATTCGCTGAATCGATAGCTACATTCGACAACAATTTTATGTCAATGTACCTGCTTGTGTATGTGTCTATCCAAACTTTAAGCTAAACTGTTAGCTAGATAAGTGTAATTTGGAAAATATGTTCATTCATCCATGTAGAGCATGACTAGAGCAACAACAAACTATGTTATTATTCCGCAATTTTAGTGTTATTTTATTTTGTCATGGAACAAAAACAGACGAGTGACATGAGCGCACCATCGTATGCAATCAACCCAGATCTCTAAAGTTTAATGTTTCCACTAAAATTGTTGGTTTTAGAATTGAGTGTGTAACGGTATATGTGCGAATATTGAATGAAATTTGAATTTGTTGGTCCTCAAATGACAGGAGTTATTTTTTTTTACTATTTGTGTTATAGTAAAGCTTTAAACAACATTGCAGGTGAAGCAAAGGAAATGAGTTTATTAGTATTCATAGAAAAATTTCTAATTAAGATAGGAAAACATCATAATTTGTGTTTAAAAAAAATCTTGAAGCAGTTGAGCTATTAGTCCATAGCATGCGACTCTTCGCTTTTCAATCGCCAAAGAGAATAGATTAAAATCGCATTCGGAATGCAATGGCAATGAGGTCCAAGGACTATAAAATAATTATTTTACAAATTATGACTTGCAGTAAGAATTGCGATTATTTCCAAGTATCCTGTTTCCTTCTTCCGCAAAATCGATGTTGGGCATATTTTGTTTAGTAAAACACGTTTTTCGGCGGTTAAATTTTGCTGTTTTGATCTGTTTATTGGAAAAGGGCTAAGGTGGTCTTTTATATACGGCAGGAATGACCGCTTATGATCTTCAAAAAAGCTTCAGGACTATCAGACTTTCAACATACATGACGGCCTTAAAAAATGTATTAACATGCAGCTTAGGCTTGGGTATATACGTTGGGTATTCATGACAGCCAGCATGCCTATCAAAAAGGCAAATCCCCCCCCAAACCCCACTTATAGAGCTTACGGCTAGAGTGCGCAATTCCCATGCTATTTTTATAAATATTATGAATGCTTTCGACAATCCCAACATCTGCAGAATTGGGCCTGTTTTAAGATCTAAGGAGATTAAATCTATATTAGGCAGCTGTATTAAAACGTGACAGCTGTAAGAAGTTTTGACCAGGAGGTGTGTGCTCTCCACCATTTTGTGGAATTCTTGTGAAGAAGACTTGCAAGGGAGGGACACCCTGAACAAGCACTGACAGTCAAGCCGGCGCAAATAAAGATGATGCTGTTTACAACCATAAGAAGTATATATAATACAAGGTGGCCGGTTTTCTTGGGCTCTCAACTTACCTTATCTTGCAAAGTGAAGTATTTGGCATCATTTGATAGAGGCTCTTAGGCCACAAATATTCTTAGGCAGTAGGATGTTCAGCAGAACCTCTTGGGGTCTTAGCCCCCAATTGTTAGACTTTACCTAATGTATGGTGTGGTTGCTTTCTGTCAACGAGGGAGACATCTGACTAAGCTTAATAATATAGCGTGTTTATGCATTACATGTCTAATGAGAGGATCTCTTACCGCTTACCTTCCTGCAGTTCCTTGTTGAAAAAAGAAATATGCTTTATCGCATGTGTGTTGGACGGCAAATCAATATCAGCCAAGGAACCTGAGGTGCTAGGTTCAGAGCGCCTGGTTATAGGGAGGGGAACTCGATTCCATATGTCCAATACAGATTTTCGAGCTCCGCTTTCGAGTCCTTCTTCCTGATCGCCTGGGATGGAACACGATGGGTTAATCGGCTTGAATCCGAGTGCCATCATTGTGTATATATACAGATGGTTTCCTAATAAATGATCTCTCTGGAACCAGAGTTTAATCTAGAGATCTTCGGATCAAATTACCTGAATCCTTAGGTAAACAAGTCTTTCAAGCAGAGACTTCACGATGCCAAATGATGCGAATGTCCTTTTAGGGAAAAGAGTTTAAGGCGCAGCCTTGTACATATGCTGACATAGCGAAGCTGCTGCTGATTGACGGTTCAAAACTTAGCAGATCTAAATATCTGTTAGAACTGAAAATAAGTGAAAATTCTTAATCGGCTTTTTCAGTGCTCTCAACACTACTAGCGCTAGAAACTCGGGCCTTTGTGAGTGCTGTCTGGAAAATGACGAAACTGTATTACACATTACCTGTGAATGTGCGGCATTCGCAAGAACCAGACTGACTATACTGGCAAACGTCTTAATGAAGATGATCTCAATCATATTAAACCAGCCAACCTCCTTCGCCAATTTTCTGTGGCACATTTGGGCAGCCTTTGCTGAAGTACAATGTACCACTAGGTCTAAGTGCTTGTTTTCTTCACTCGTCAAAACTTTGCTGCAAACATGTCGGCGTCAAGCAGACTCTTATCTCCTTATCTGTGAATAAATTTAAGCCAGAGATTAGTCTTACTTACTTTTACTTAACGGGCTCCCGACCCGTGAAGAGTCCCTGCCTGAGATACTTCTACCCTCTGCGATCCCGAGCACGCTGCGCTCTGGCATCCGCGATGGCTTGGTCTTTAAAACTGAGGTTCGGTCTTCCTTGTCGTCTCGGGGGGCTGGGGGCTGGGATTCGAAGATCCTCTTGGCTGGAGCGTTGTTTTCCATTCGCTCGATGTGGCCGAGCCAACGTTGTCGAAAAGTTTTAGCTTTTCGGACTACATCCACATGTTGGTATAGCTCATAGAGTTCGCAGTTGTATCTTCTCCTCCATTCGCCCTCCTCGCACACAGGGCCAAATATCCGTCAAAGGATTTTTCTTTCAAAGGATCCCAGTATTAAATCTCCTTTCCTGCTTATCGTCCAGCACTCGGCGCCGTTTAGTAGAACTGGCAGGATAAGCGTTCTGTAGAGCATGCACTTTGTGCTTCGAGTCAGGAGTTTTGAACCCATTTGTTTTGCCAAACCGAAGTAGCAGCGGTTTTCTATTTTATCTTCGACTGATCTCCACTAAGATGTCATTTGTGGAGTTGATGTTTACCCCGAGGTAGATGAACTCCTTAACTACCTCGAAGTTGCTGTTATTAACAGTGACATTTTGTCCTAGTCAGTCAGACAGATGATTGTTTGTTTGTTGATAGCATATATTTAGTCTTGTTCTCATTCACTCCAAGGCCAACTAGTTTCGCCTGTTCTACAATAGCCGTGAAAGCTTCTATCACGGCACGCTGGGATCGACCGATGATATCTATATCGTTCGCATACCCCAGCATTCGGACTGATCTGTTGAAGATAGTGCCTTCTGTGTTGACACCCGCCCTGTACTCTATCTGCTCGAGAACAAGATTGAAGAAATCACACGACAGCGCATCTCCTTGCCGAAATCCGGTGCATGTTTGAAAGAGTTCAGATGAGCTGCTGCTAAACTGCACATTAGACCGCGTATTACCCGGTGTCACGTGACAGTTTTGACGGGATCCCGAAATCGGCCATCGCCACAGAAATCCCATGGCGATGACTGCTGTCATATGCGGCTTTAAAGTCGATGAAGAGATGGTGTGTCTCGACTTGAAAATCGTTGGTTTTTCCAGGATTTGGCTTAGTGTAAAGATTTGGTCTACAGTTGATCTGCCGGGCCGGACACACAGTTCGTTGGATAGGATCTTATATGCGACATTAAGCAGGGATATGCCTCGATAGTTCTTGCAAGACATAGGATCGCCTTTCTTGTAGATGGGACATATGGAGCTGATGGTCCAGTCATCGGGCATGCTTTCCTCCACCCAAACTTGGTTGATGATTTGGTGCATGCGCCCTACCATAACATCACCTCCATATTTGAAAAGCTCTGCAGGTAGACCATCAGAGCCGGCGGCCTTGTTATTCTTTAGCTTATATACTGGGCGGAGGGACTGGCTCTTCATTCACTGGACACGGGTTCTCTTCTTGCCCCATCATTCTCTCTACATTTTGTCCGTTTAGTAGCTGCTGGAAATGCTGCTTAAATACATCTACTATTCCCTGCGCGTCGGTGACTAGGTTTCCATCGCTGTTACGATGAGCCTGTGTTCCGGTCTTAAAGCCAGCAGCCAGTTGCTTGACTTTCTTATAGAACTTCCGGATGTTGTTTCGGTCGCGGGACTCTTCGATCTCCTTGAGCTGGGAGACTGCGTGCTCTCTTTTCTCTCTACGCAGGATCTTCTTCTGATCCCGTCTCCTGGCTCGGTACTCATCCCTTGCTCCCCTTGTTTTCCTCTGCAGCGTTCTAATGTGTGCTGTCTTCTGTCACCTTTTTCCGGTATAGGCCTACATCATCATACCACAGGCTTTTTCTCTGGGGTGGCTGGTATCCTAGGGTAGTTTCGGCAATCTCCTTGATGATGTCGCGATACTGAGACCACTGATTGTTGGCGTCTGTGGTAGGTGATTGCACGGTGAGGAGTTTCTCACTCAGGCGCTCTTTGTAGGCTCTGGCGACTCCAGATGTGCTAAGGCGTCCAACGTCGAATTTCTTCTTTTGGGCAGTTCGCAGCTTCTTCTCGTTGGACAGTCGTGCTCTGAATCTAGCTGCAACAAGAAAATGGTCAGATTCGACGTTTGCCCCTCGGTAGAGATTAGTCTGCTGGATGATATTTACGATACTGTGCGAGTTCTGTTATTAAAAATGGCGTTTCATGGGGGCGGCCATTAAAACCCATATAATTCATTATATATCTTCATACTTCTATATACGTGCAAATTACATAAAAAGGTAAAAACAGCTGAGACCGCCTAGGGTGAGACTTCATTCGTCAATAAGACCAAACTTAAATTTAAAGGAGCATGTACGTGTAAGACCACAGAGTAAACTATAAATACCTCCTATGTCGTATTTTGTAAACTTTACATAGGAAACGCAATTTAGATATTGATGAATCGCGAACGAATTCACTTGGCAATTTTTCTGCGCAGTACTTTTTAACTTTCTCTGACGATCTTTTAAATTTTGAAAGATACAGAACCAAATTTACAGCTTCGATGAGACTAAAGGGGTATTTTGTTTTTGTTGCCTCTACCTCTACTCTCTCCTTCGCATCTATTGTGTGCTGTTGAATCCTTTTTTGCGCAATCGAACGTTGGACAAGTGATTTGGGATTTTATTTAACTGCTATCGATATAATTTATGCATTCAGAGACGAAGAAAGATATTCTTGACAGAACTACATTAAAAAGTGAATTTCACCAAAAATGTCACTTAGATATGGCACAAATATACGTTCAAATTAAAAATCGAAGAAGGAGGAATAAGAAAAGTGAAAAAGTTTTACATTGACAAAATTCTAAATTCTCTCACCGCAGACCTATTGGACACTATGTCCACCGCAGTGAGGTTTATTTTATGTAAGAAAAATGTACGAAAAGCCCGCTTAATTTCTGTCAAACGCTCATGGTTCAATAATAATAAGTACTCAGTTTTAATTTAAACGAATAACGATTCTACTAAGCACTGAATTCCAAACCTTCCGAGATGACTGCTCTGCCATCTAGTTCTCACAGTTCGCAACACTCAATCACAATACAAGCTGTCAAGAAGTTAAAACAAGCCGCTGTAAGAAAATAAAACCCTCAGCTGTCATTCGTTTCAGTTCATTATTTACTGAGAATTGTATATTTTTCTGTGATTATATATTTTTTTTTGTAGTTTTTCTTTCTTAAAATATAATAGAAACCAAAAATGCAGCGTGAAGAAAAACAGCTAGAAGTCACACTGGACGCAGTACTGAATCGATTAAATGACTTGAAAAGCTCAATTGGCGCAATGATCCACAAACTAGAAACAGAATATGAAACGATAAGCTGGCCAACGTTTCTCGACAATTTCGCTCTCATCTCCAGTCATGTAAATGTTTTTTTTTGTAAATTTCAAACAATTTATAACAATTGGACTCTCCAGTTGACTGGACTATCGAAAATATTGGCCAAAGAACTAGGACCACCGCTACGCAATCGAACAGTCTTGCCATTGATGCTGTCGCCCGAAAGAGATGAGGCACTTTGGAATCTAACAGAAGGACGTGTCCCCGTCTTCTCGCACGATATTGTTCCAAACTACTTGAGGACAAAGCCAGATCCAATTGCTGAACAGAAAATGATTCAAAATGAACAGAAGGTGAATTGGTTTCTGTGTCGAACTAAACCAACCTGCATTCAACTGTGAATCTTTTCTTTTAGGCGGCAAATCTCTCGGTGGAAACAGCAATGAAACAAGTCGCACAGTATAACAAAGTTGTCTCACATGTTCTGGAAATGGTTAGCAAAGCTCGGGAGGAATGGGAAATTGAATCTTCATCTCGTGCGGGTATAATCTGAGAAAATACTTTCACTTTGGACAAGTAATTTGTGATTTCTTATTTTAGGAATTCAACAAACCAGCAGTATGGCCGATACCCACGCTTTAGTCGCTGCAGTAGGAATGGGAAAAGGCTTAAAGACAGCAATGCAATTGTCCGGGCCTGGTTCTGCGGCGGGCGGCATGATGGTACCGCCAGCAATCCGACCGCCAACACCAATGAGTTCAGTCAGTCCATCGGGTGTGAATCAGCTAGGAAAGGCGCCATCAGCTATTAAAACGAATATTAAGTCTGCCAACCAAATTCATCCGTTTCAGCGGTGATTCTGTTTGGACTAAATTTAGTGTGAGTAGAAAGACGGAGTTCCAATAAATTTTTAACTTATTGATTTTGTTCGCAGGTGTGGTTTTGTTGGACGTAACTGTTTTCAATTTGCAATCGTGTGGGGTAGTTGAGCAGACATTTTAGAAAATAAGATTCCTATTTGATACAACAACTGATGCTTTGCAATTAAACAATATGATGACTGAAGACGGTTCGTGGCTCCTTTTTTTTCACTTTAACGCAATTTTCATTGACAATTTTTGTTGATTATCTGAGGGTTAGTTGTGACCAAGCACGACAGTTGTAAATCTTCTTAAAGTCCGCGTTATTAAGGTGAATTTCACTAGACGCTGAGTTGTGTCCCGTAGTCATTCCTACCGTTGTGTTCTTAACTTTTTGGGTAAATTGTTTCGCGTCATAATAGAGCAAACTGGTGTGCTACAAACTTTGTAGCTTCTATTCTCTGGATTCACTGATTTTTGTAATTTTCAAAGAGTTCGATTGATTGTTTGTAGTTGGAAATATAGGAACTGAAACTCGAGAGTCCTCTTGTCAGATGCTGTATTTACAGCTGTTTTCAATATGATAGCAGCGTTCATAAAAAACCAGAAATATTTTACAAAATTTGCTTAGTTATTTCAAAAATCCATTAGTGACTTGATCAATGTTGTTTAGTACTTCGTATGAAAGGCTTTTTTTCAGCTCTTCTTGACACAGACGTGGCATAGAGTCCACAAGACTTTGACAATGAGCAGGCGTAATTTTACGCCAAGCTTCCTCAACAAACTTCCAAAGTTGTCGGTTGTTTGTTGGTTTGGCATCAGCAACGTAATTTTTAATTCGCACACAATCGATTCAGGTCGGGGGAATGTGTTTGCCACTCCATGGCCTCAATACCTCTGACACGAAACCATTCTTTTGCCTTTTTACTTGTGTGCTTTGGGTCGTATTCCTGCTAAAACACCCATTTTAGTGGTATTTCGTACTCAGCATAGGGGACCATAACCTCATCAATGATTTTTGCATTAACATGTTGATCCATGATACCATTTATGTATGTGACGATCTTCGCACCACCATGTTTAATGGTTTTTACTGGGTATACTGGGATAAACATTCTTATGTACGGTCGACGGACGTCGTATTGTCGGGAACCAGTTCCTCCAAGTAGGACAACTTTGCTTTCATCCGTCCAAAGAATATTACGTCATTTCATCGCAGGCCAATCGGCATAATTTTTGGATAATTTTATTCGAGCTTGCAGATGCGTATTTGTCAAGTGTAAAACCTTGCGTGGGCTTCGGGCGAAAAGTTTATTCTCTTAAGGCTTGTTCACATGAGAGCGAATTGCGAATAAGCGAATGGCGAACAAATCAATTCTAATGTATTTATGAATAGAACATTTCTATTGCTTCTACCACAAAAGCTTTGTATTTAATTGATTTAACATATTATCTAAAAAACTGAGTCTAAATTGATTTAAATAGCAATACATACTTACAATTACCAAAAATTTTCCGCGAATTGCAAAATTCTTGCCGCTAACTGTCACTCTTTATTCACAATCCACATAAGATCCACAGACGCGATCCACAAATCCGCGAATGAAAAATTCGTTCGAACATAACCTTAAAATTGACACATCTTGCTCAAGATTCGCGGGTACCTGCGACCAAAAAAAGTTCTCATGTGAAAGAAATGTCAGAATTTACGAATGTTCGCTCTCTCAATCGTTACATCGCTAATTGGGAGCTGGATTGTTGTTTCTTGATAGGCGTACTATTAACCTATCATCAGCTTTGGACGTTTTGCGTTTCCTTCCCCGAGTTTCTGGCTTTTCGACATATGTAATCCATTGGCAATTGCCGAGACACAAAACCCAAGTGTTTTCTGAATCTCCTTTTTTCCGATTTGACGCAAACTGCAGATCCAGCTCTCACTTTTGCGGATTTGTTTGCTTTCCAAGCCCCGCTGCTACCAATTTTTATTCAAAAATTTCTGCAAAAAACTTAAAATAATCTTTCAATGACAAAAGCTTTTGTTTTCTTACTTTTTGACTTAGAAAACTTAAAATTAAACTCTTCTCTGCAAAATAGGTACTCCTATTGTTTTGGAACAGCACTTTTCCGTTCGCAGTCACTTCCTTGGATAAAATCCGCGAACACGAAGGGCAGATGTGCACCGTTACAATATTTACCGAAATCATTTTATAGTCTAGGCGAAAACGTTTTTCCCGGGGATTAAATCGATTTCAACGTCTCGCTACTATTATTTTGAACACAACTGTATGTGACTATTGAACGAATATGTCGATTGGCAACATGGTTTCGATTCCGATGCAATGAAAGCATTACAACAACATTGCCGCTTCACAGGTCTGCCAGTGATGCAAAATGTCTGCGTTAATGAAAATGTGGCAGGATCGCAGGGTTGATCGATTATCAACTACTTAGATATACGTTTTCTTATTTGCTCATTTTCCTGCTTACTTTCCAAAACTCGAATCAATAAAGCATACGGCAGAACCAGCGATTCGTACAGTTTACATGGATGAATTTACTTCTGAAATAGACTGAAGTTCAGTTATTATTATATAAATCTGGTGGTATCCTAGTCGAAGTCGTTGAATTGATGGAAACGTTTACACATTACAGGAACCTCATAATCGTTGTACTTGTACCCCATGTATTTATGATGTTGATTGTGATGGATTTTTTATTAAGCCTCTATCGTCTGACCGTCATTCCTTACCAATCCGATTGAGATGAGGGTCTGATTCTAATCGATTCCTAAATAGAGTTATATAGCTGCAAGGCGAAGACAGCAGACTCCGCGCAAGCGAGCAATTTGTTAAACTGCTCCGAACTCAATGTAGGACTGCGGATCTCTTAGCACTTGTATATATCTCTCCGTGTCCAAGAAGCAGCTTGTAGACTCCTTATGAAATAGATAATAAACAGTCATACATCAATTAAAGGCCTTGAATCTCTAACAACTAGATGTGAGATAGTAAGGCAATTTCGAGAATCTGTCAAAGAGGTAGCCGACATGTGCGAAATCTCTATGCAAACTATGCATCGGACAGTACCTACCTGAAAATAAGTGCTGGCGAGCGGGGTACCGTGAGCAGCTAACAACCGATTGAATGAAATAAACACCATCCAAACTAGTCTGACGTTAGTTTTATGTAAAAATAGACTACCCTCTATAGGATTGAACGCTCTATTATTTGACATTGGTTTAGGGTTTGATTGCACCAGTCACACTATATACTGCTGTCCCATTTAGGACCTCGAGAGTTCTGGGGTATGATTTTTTTGATGCAGCTTTTCCAGAATCGATTGTGTCATGTCAGAGTGCCAGGCACTCTTCGGGTTGGCGGGTAGGTTTATGCATACTGGCGGGTCTAACTAAAGTCCAACAGAACACATATTTTGTGTCCAGGTTTAAGGAACTATCCCACCCTCTAAGGTGTCCCTTGAGCTCTTAGTTATTCAGACTTTTAGTTCATCAAAGAAGAACTTCCCAAGGACATTTGGCGGATTGTTTTTAAGAACTGACAAGTTGCTTAGAAGGTGACAAATGGATTCTATTTCCTTCTGTACATGTTGCGATGTCAATATGCGATTTTCATTGCCTTTTGCCTAATGTAGTGCCGTAGATGTATTTTTCTTAAAGACTATTCCTTCCAACATCATGGTTGGAGCAGAAGGTATACAGTTACATTTACTGATTCATCTCGTAGAGTAAATGGAATAGAAAGAAAGAACAGAGGGTATATCTACTCAGACAAGGAAGTTCTTAGTATTCGATTGAGGAATATGCGATCAGATTAGTTCCAGTTCGTTGTTACATGGATTATCCATGTGGCGGCAAGGGCACCCAATTTAGAGTCTTCTGTTGGCAGATGATATTTCTTCCAAGTATTCTCCTTCCTGTCAGAGCTCCTCCAAAATTACACAGAACTGATTTCATATATTTTTTATTCGCTGCTTGGCTGCTAAAATATAACCTAATGGTTTTGTCCACAACAGTACGCTTCAGCTTCTTAGCCGCTTGGATTAGAGCTGTTCTATCCATTTCAAGGAAACTGACATCGTCGCTAATTGCGGTTAATTGGTTCTCTTACGCATTTGACTAAAGATGTCTGGGTTTCGAACCATCTATATCTTTATGTTCCAATTACGATTATTGGTTAAAGAACTTACGTCACTCCCGAGGCAGTCCGTTGGGATTCCATGGAAGCGTGCCCATTTTGTTTGAAAGACTAAGGTACGGTTTCAAAGGTGACATGGTTTCTTAACGACCTTCCACCGCAGAACTAAGCAATATGTACATATATTGCCGAACATATTGACGCGATCTTCTAAGTTCTAGCTTCAACTGAGTTGGTATACGCGCAGGCATCTTGTTTTCTTCAATATGAAAAGCTGATGCTTGTGGGGATTCCAACTGCGCCCATGATTGGGGGTTTACCAAAATTTCTGACGCATTTCCTAGATGGAGATTGCATGGATTCCACCTCCGCCTTTTAAAGGGCAATCGATACCCAGTTTACGACAGGAGCGTATATCAGTCACAGAAGAGCTCAGTATACCAAATCTTCAGTCATTTAGCACTCACAGCGGAACAGTAAAAAAGGAATCTAGAAATTTGGGTTCCATATTAAACTAGAAAATGCATCATCGAAATTAATAGGCTCTAAAGGAATTCAAAATTCATTTGTACGCAACGTCTTTTTTCAACCTTAGAAAAGATATTCCACTACTAAGACTACATCCACAGCAAAACAAAACAAAAAAAAACATCGAGTGAGATTAATAATTTTGTAATATATTAAGATATAAAGGACGATAACAAAGATTTAATAATAACAATAAAAAATAACTTCAACATCTCAATTTCTTTCTCCGATGTCTTAAACAGCCATTTCCATACTTATCTTCGGATAGGGCTTGTAGTCGACCACCTCAAAATCATCGAATTTAAAGTCCTCAATGTTCTCCACTTTGCGTTTGATCACCAATTTGGGGAAAGCTCTCGGAACACGTTGCAACTGTTCTTTGAGGGGTTCCACGTGATTATTGTAGACATGGGCATCGCCAAGAGTGTGAACGAAATCGCCAGGCTTCAACCCAGTGATGTGCGCAATCATATACGTGAGCAGAGCATAACTTGCAATATTAAAAGGTACGCCCAATCCCATGTCGGCCGAACGCTGATACAGCTGACAGGAGAGCTCGCCATTGGCAACGTAAAACTGTGCCAGACAGTGACAGGGTGGCAATGCCATTTTGGGCAAATCAACTGGATTCCAGGCACTCATGATAATTCGACGATCATTTGGGTTTGTGCGAATACGATTGATTACTTCGCTCAGTTGGTCGACTCCCTCACCGGTATAGTCGTCATGACGAGTACGATATGTCGTCCCGAAGTGCCGCCATTGGAATCCATAGACTGGACCCAAATCGCCCTCTTCACGATCAGTGAATCCAGACTTGTCAAGGAACTCGCGGGTGCTGTTTCCATCCCAAATATGAATGTTTTTCTCCTGCAGTAATTTGGCATCGGTTTTGCCGTGTATAAACCAAAGTAGCTCCTCGGCTACAGCCCGCCAAAATACACGCTTGGTAGTGAGCAATGGGAATGAATCACGCATGTCAAAACGCATTTGTGCCCCAAAAATGGAGAGAGTACCCACACCAGTACGATCTGATCTAGATATACCTAACCAGGGACAGGATTAATAGAAATTTGATTTATTTAAAACAAAAAACCTTTACCTTTATCCATGATTCTCTTGATCAGATCCAAATATTGTTGTTCGTCTGGGTTTGTTTCGTCAGTGCCATTTTTAATTGCTTCCATTATATTTCTACTTGTAAGCGAAATTCAGTATTTAATAAAATAATAGTGATGAATCGACAACCGACAAATATGAGTAAAAAAAACACACAACAATTCAAATATGCACGGTAAAAGCGCGAAACTACCTCATCGGTATTTCATATAACTGCTGCCAACTGCATGGAAGTGTCTGCGATTTCTAAATGGGCTCGTTCAGTAAAATAATTATGGCTTGGTTGTTATATGGGCTAAGTACTCTAATTTCGCAAAATAGATTTGGTTTTTCCGTGTTTGGCTTTGGACGTTTAGCAATTTTTAATAGGGTAAACTACCCAATTATCCTTAAGAAAAATTCTGACTTTGAGACGATGGCAAAAGCGATAAAAAAAATTTAACAACAAATTCCTAAATCGAGCCCCCTTTTTTCCTAATTCGAGCCCTGATGGATTCCTTAAACGAGCTCCATGTATATCCAAACCTGTAATTGGATAATTGTAAGCATTTTAATTGAAAACAAACATTTTATCATATATTTAAATAGTTATTTTATTGATAAAAATATGAATAAATATATAAATAAACAAAACTTCATAAAAATAAATCTAAAAATCAAAAATTATGCAATAATTCCATTCAAAAATAAATAAATAAACTTTAAAACTCAGCGATATTAGATTATTAAAATGCATTTAAATTTACGCTATGTCTCCATCGAACACTAAACCAAGATTAAGCACAAAAGATGATTGGGTTTTCTCCCAACCCGATCTCTGGCTCTAAAGTTTGCGCACAAAATGTACAACATCTGGCTGTCAAATTACTTCCTCGCTCTCAATTCTCAGCAACCAACGACACGTTTGACATATTATATTCGGTGTGGTAAATCGGTATTTAGTGTGTTCACAAACCGATTCTTACATGCAAACCCAGTTTCTTTCAAGATTATTTTTAATATTGTGTTTAGCAAATTAAAAATGTCCAACATCGTGTGAATTTCAAGGACCTGCCTATCCTATCCCTTACCTATTATCTAGTGTTTTGCATTTTTTTATAAATATTTTCAATTTTTTTAGTTTTTATTGCAATTTTAAATTCACACTTCATAAGAGCGATTTTACACACGTCCGACCAAAAAAAAAAGATTTTTTTTTCTGTGTATGCGACTTCTCCCGGCCATTAAAACCTTCATAGGTTTGAAAAATAAAATGGTATGCTGGTAATATTTTCATTCTTTTTCCAATTATTAAACTATAGCAACCAATTTTCATTTTTATTTAATTTAAATTTTATTTTCGCTTTGTTTGACGTTCAAGAAAAAAACATCTATTCAACAGATTAATCCGTTTTCTTCGGTGGAAACGCTGAAAGATTAATTTTTAATCTTTTGTGCTTAATCACGGTTTATTTTTTGGTGGAAACGTAGCATTACCATTTAGATTTTCTTTAAGGCATTTGGGAAACCATTTCACAAGCCGTTAAGAAGATTGAGATATTCTTATTGAACTAGGTTGCTATAAGGTCTTTCGAAGTTAATTGGTTGAGGTCTGAAATAGAATAACTTATCTAAAGCTTGCTATTCCAATCAATAACAAGATCCTCTACAAGACTTGTGAATAGAAGCATAACATACAATCAATGTAGTGGACATTTCAACCTGGGATTAGATATCAAATAAATATTTATTAATGGCGAAAAATACGTAGAAAAGGAAATAATTAATAATTATTATTCAATTAGATATTTATTTCATCAATCAGGGAAGGCTCTCATAGACTTAGATAAGCACAATATATGATGAATAATGTATATGAATGTAATGAATGTAAAAAAAATAAACAATACCTATATCTACTTATATTAAATTTTTCTAAGATTACTACTAACAAGCAGACCCACTTTTTCACACAAGTTGAAATTATTGTTGCTATCAAGGTAGTAGCATCCTTATAACAACATACATACATCTAAAATGTTTAAGATGATAAAATATAGGGTCCGCCACCTACATTGAAAGAACGCCCCCAAAAATTGGGCGTTACCAAAAACTTTCCATTGGCGATATATTGGAAAAATATTGGCTAAATATCTTGTTAAACATTTTTTTTCGGTTTCTATGAAAATTTTGGAAGAAAACAGCATTTTAGTGAAAAACGCCCACAAAAGGTAGGTGTGCCAAAAAACTTTATATGATAAACTTATAAAGGAGGGCAGTGCCTACATATCTTGTGAAGGTTTTTTAAAACGGTTTTTTCTAAATTGTAGGCGTGGCAGTGGGCGTATTCAAAAAATTTGAACACTTTACCATTTCGGAGTCCTAAGGAATATGTGCTCCAAGCTTCCTAGCTAAATTGTAAAGGCCTAAAAATTGCGTACGGACGGACGGACACTGCTAAATAGTCTCATGATTTGGTCCTGATCATAAATATATATACTTTTATGGGTCTACGACGAATATTAAGGGGTGTTACAAACTATGTGTAATTTTACCCTCAGGATAGGGTATAATGAATATAAGAAAAACATGTATTTCGCTTTTTTTAATTTCGTGCATAGGGCGAACAACTGCAGAGAAAGTGTTCTGCTGTGTCATCCTCCTCACCACAAGCAGGACAGGTAGTGGTGTGGCTTAAGCCCAACACATTTAAGTGTTTAGCAAAAGCTTGGTGGCCCGAAAGGACGCCTACAAGCAGCCTACAGTCGATTCTCCTCAGAGATAGAAGAAAAGATACTGGCCTTTTGCAAATGTCAGGACGCAGTAGTTTGGTCTGTTTACCCAGGGACCCAGACAAGATTCACTGTGTTCAGTCTTCCGATCAAATTCAGAGAAAGATTGAGTTCTAGCACTACCGTAGACGAGGAAAGAGGGCTTAGAAGCGCTTTCAATGCAGCTTGGCTGTCACTGCAAATGCAAATGCGTCTAGCCCTCCACCTGTTGTTCACAATATAGCGCATAGCCATTAGGATGGCAAAAATCTGCGCTTGGAAAAGAGATGCATGTTTACCCAAGGGGT
Source organism: Ferdinandea cuprea (assembly GCA_963576555.1). NCBI lineage: Eukaryota > Metazoa > Arthropoda > Insecta > Diptera > Syrphidae > Ferdinandea > Ferdinandea cuprea. The sequence goes on along the minus strand of OY754958.1, from coordinate 149,340,881 downwards.
AGTAAAGTCGTATGTCATCGCGTTCCACAAAGACTCCAGCACCAGACCCCTGTCCGGTTTTGGAGCCATCCGTGAAAATACGAAGGACTTCAATCCATGGTTCATAGTCTGACCGAAGCCATTCCGTTACCTGTGGAAAGTTGATGTGGTAGTTTTTTCGCGGAAGGATTTCTGGTGTCATTGCATCAGACGGCATATCCATAAGACAGGGTTCAAGGGATAATTCTCGAGCAAGTTCTTCAAAATTCCAGTGCGCATGGTACCGAAATCCACCTCTTTTTAAGCGAAATATGGTTTTTAGCGTACACCCAATGAGGGGGGAAGCAGATGCTCTAGGGTGCTAAGGAAGGACCCTGTGCATGCCGTTCTTTGGAGTTTGGCAAAAGAAGCAGTAACACGTTTCCGCGAAAGGCTGTTTCATCAAACAACCGATATAAGAGTAGCGGTCTATAAATCCAAAGGACCCGTTTCAGAGACAAGCCCCATGTCTTACCAAAAGCGCCTTTATACTGCCCGAAAGTCAACAGTGCTATATCGGTTTTCGATTGGACATGTTTGGACCATAGAAGTTTTTTTTTTCAGAGGATTACACCCAGATATTTGACTTCATCGGAGATAGGGATGGTGACACCTTTAAGCACGAGATGGGACAGATCAGTGAAGATTCTCCTTCTCGTAAAGAGAACAACCGTGGTTTTAAGAGGATTCACTGAAAGCCCATTACTAGTTCACCAAACATCGATCAAATGTAGTGATCTCTGTGCTTGAGAGCAGACATCTTCTAGGTTTGAACCGACAAAAAGAACGGCGACATCTTCCGCATAAGCTTGAGTGTAGTTTCCAGGAAAATTGAGAGCCGTAAGCAAAGAGTCTACCACCATACACCATAAGAGAGGAGACAGAACACCACCTTGAGGGCAGCCTATATTTACCCCTGTTATGACGCACTTGCCACAATCTGCATCGGCTACCAACGTCTTGTACATTAGCATTGCTTTAATCCACAACACCAAAGTTTACCTCTCCCTACAATCAGAGATGTGAACCGGTATGAAAAGGTTTTGACGAGTAGAACAAAATGCGCAACGTGACATTATCATCAATTCAAAATGGCGGAAGACTTTTTCTTTCCCACACCAATAATATGACTTCATACTATCGAAAATCGAAGACAAGCCAATGTCTATAAAATCGCCTGACAAATTACTGTCGATATACAATTTCACTGGGAGGTCCTTGGATCATCGGAAAAGCCCATTGAATCCTTAAAAAAGAAAATTTTTTGAAAATATTTATAAAATTGCCTGACAATATAAAATTTCACCGGGGGTCCTAGAATATCGTAAAAGGTCCCTGAATCCCTAAAAATGGAAATTTATCAAAAATGTCTATAAAATCGACTGACAAATTTCTGTTGATATAAATTTTCTCTGGGAGGTCCTTGAACATTGGAAAAGGTCCTTGAATCCTTAATAAATTAAATTTCTCAAAAATGTCAATGATTGTCTGTTCTACTCGTCAATACCCTTCCATTTGAAGCCCATGCCTCATATCATGCGGGTCAAGAAGATGGCTAATATTTTTTTTTCACCGCAATTGCGGCAGGCAGGTATGCTTAAACGTGCATTTATGAATATTTTTAGTTTCGTACCCTTTTCGTACCGAGGTTTAGTAAACCTGTGCAGTTAGTTACGTCCCGGGCTGATCCGAAACTATTTCGTTCCGGTTTCGTGATCCCAAACTATTTTCAATCGTATCATTTCGTACCATTTCATTTCGGATCACATCCCTGCCTACAATGTGCGACATTTTTAAAATGCAGGAAATTAATTCACTGTTGAACTGGTATTCTCCAAACGGATTTTACGGTAAACAAACCACATAGAATCCACCTTTGCCTTTTAAAGGGCGATCTATACCAGGATCGTATAGCCGTCACAGAAATGCTCTGTATATGGAAACTTTAGTCATTTAGCACTCACCATATGACTTGCGGAACATAAACAAAGACAAAAAAAATATTGAGTGGGATTGATAATTTCGTATTATATTAATATATCAAATAATAACAACAAAAAGTACTGTGTAAGCGTTGCGCTATCGCAATGAACGCCTTCAGCTTAATTTTTCTCTTCCATGTCTTAAACAGCCATTTCCATACTTATCTTCGGATAGGGCTTGTAGTCGACCACTTCAAAATCATCGAATGTAAAGTCCTCAATGTTCTCCACTTTGCGTTTGATCACCAATTTGGGGAAAGCTCTCGGAACACGTTGCAACTGTTCTTTGAGGGGTTCCACATGATTATTATAGACATGGGCATCGCCAAGGGTGTGAACGAAATCGCCAGGTTTCAAGCCAGTGATGTGCGCAATCATATACGTGAGCAGAGCATAACTTGCAATATCAAATGGTACGCCCAATCCCATATCAGCCGAACGCTGATACAGCTGACAGGATAGCTCGTCATTGGCAACGTAAAACTGTGCCAGACAGGGACAAGGTGGCAATGCCATTTTGGGCAAATCAACTGGATTCCAGGCACTCATGATAATTCGACGATCATTCGGGTTTGTGCGAATACGATTGATTACTTCGCTCAGTTGGTCGACTCCCTCACCGGTATAGTCGTCATGACGAGTGCGATATGTCGCCCCGAAGTGCCGCCATTGGAATCCATAGACTGGACCCAAATCGCCCTCTTCACGATCAGTGAATCCAGACTTGTCAAGGAACTCACGGGTGCTGTTTCCATCCCAAATATGAATGTTTTTCTCCTGCAGTAATTTGGCATCGGTTTTGCCGTGTATAAACCAAAGTAGCTCCTCGGCTACAGCCCGCCAAAATACACGCTTGGTAGTGAGCAATGGGAATGAATCACGCATGTCAAAACGCATTTGTGCCCCAAAAATGGAGAGAGTACCCACACCGGTACGATCTGGTCTAGATACACCTAACCAGGGACAGCATTAATAGAAATTTGATTTATTTAAAACAAAAAAACTTTACCTTTATCCATGATTCTCTTGATCAGATCCAAATATTGTTGTTCGTCTGCGTTTGTTTCATCAGTGCCATTTTTAATTGCTTCCATTATACTTTTACTTGTAAGCGAAATTCATGAATCGACATATTGATAAGTATTGCATATAATTGCTGCCAACTCTATGCAAGACTTTGCGATTTCCGAATGCGCTCGTTCAGTACCCTTATTTTGCAAATAGATTTCGTTTTTCCTCACTTGGCCTTGGTCGTGAAGCAATTTTTAATCAGAAAATAAAGTTCATGTAATTTCTCAAAAATCATTTGGTTTTTTTTTGCAAAATATAGGGCAGTAGGTATTTACGTTAGTTTTCGAGGCGGAAAGATCTTAAAATGCAATCTTTAGATCTCGCTGAAATAAGCACAAAATTGCATGTCACAACAGTCTCTTTTCGGCTAGTTACGGAGATATGAAAAGCTGAAAATCTATTTTTAACTTTCTCGTATACATTAGTAGGTAAACTTAAGAGAAGGTTATTGCGATCGTACGAAAATTGCGAACTCAAACTGAGTATGAGGGATGATATCACGACTATAGGGAAGTTCAAATAAGTGGGTCCACCGGTATGTCTGTCTGTCTGGGACCCGTGTTGCGGAACGGTTGAACGGATTTGCTTCAAAGTTCGTATATAAAGTTTTTGGGGTTACATCTCGGAGCATCTTTTTAGTTTTTGTTTTATCGATTGAAATAACGGTACCTACCTGGCATACTATTTTTTTTTGGTAAAAATCACTTATCACTTTTTTTTTCTAGAAAATGTTTCCAAGTATTTTGGTCTTTTTTTGTACCAAGAAGACATGGAGTGGGACCAACAATACTGCATACTCAGTTTTTGGAAAAAAATTCGCTTAACGATAATTTATAAAACCGACAATATCTCGAAAACTAACAATGCGAACTCCAAAAATTTTTACCCTTTTTTGTATATATTAAGTTGAATAAATTTGCATACTTAAATTTTTGAAATTATTTTTTTTAAATTTTGTTTTCATATAACGATTTTCTTAAATTTAGATAAAATTCGTTTTCTCAAAAACGGCTCTAACGATTTTGATCAATTTTTGTATTTTGGACAATTGTCTTAAATGCGTCCAATGTGCAAATTACATCAAAATCGTGGGTTTCCGTTTTAGAGAAAATCAAATTTTTCAAAACCTAAAAATGTGATTTAAATAAATTTGTCACCATTGATTTTCGATTCATTTTGCGATTCAAAAACGCATTTCATGTACCGAGAAAGTTTCTTATGACGCAGTCTTGCACTCTATGTAGTATTAAATCTATATGTGAATATATCGCTATTTTGCCATTGAGCACGAAATCTACTGCATAACTTCAGGAGTTGTCACTTTCAAAAAAAAAACTGTTACATAGACTTAGGAGTTTCATCACCAAAATGGTTCTCTATAAAAAAAAAGGAATGCTACTGAGTGTGTACCGTCTGCAATGTTCTCATTCTACTTTACATTTTGTTTGTATATTTTTTGTATTTTATAAACAAAACTACTGTGACTGGGTGTGACTGAACACCTTAAATTTTTCCTTCTAGACCAGAATATCCCCTTAAGGCGTCATAATCTTGACTTATTAAATCACACGACGTTATTAATATTTATTGCGTTATTAAATTAGGTCTGCGAAATGTGTTAGCTAATCTAATATTTCTGAACTTATATCATTTAGAGTAGTTATAGGTAGGAAATTTTCACTAGGGGTCCATAACTAAAATAAATTAACGAAAAAACTAAACGAAGTTATTACGGAAAAGCAATTCGTCACACTCCCTTTGAAGTTATACCGCGTTGAAATATATATGTACTTGTTCCACTATTAACACAAGTGACAGGGATTTTCCAGAAACTTGGGAACTACAGCTAACAATGCTAGAAAGACGAAATTTTTCAAAGTAAGATTAGTTTTCAAAAATGTTGTAAATACAGAGGTGTTGCAAAATTTCCAAGCGATAGGATACAAGATTGTTTTATAAAATAAATATAATCTATTTAAGAACAAAACTTTGTTCGGTGATAAATATTAGAGTGCGAAATTGACACTCTTTGCAGCGTAACTCAGACAACGAACATTTCCTAAAACCAACCGATGGTCATGGAAATATACGATGTTACAGAGACCCTATAAAAATTTTAGTACCCAAGAGAAGCGTCTTAAATTCTTTGCATTTTACTTTATTATTATTTTTAGCTTGGATACATAAACAGATTCTAAAGGGTGTACATACATGAGCTGTTCTTTGATAACGACATGCAACGAGGATAAAATTTCCCTGCGAAAAGCACTTGATGTTTGGGTAGATGTTTTCGATAGGTATCGTACAAATATAAGAAAGATTGGATGTTGTTTCAATATGACTAATAAAGTATGATAAAGCGACCAAAATCACAGTTGCTTGCATATGAAATTTGGACAACGTACATAAACTATGAGCACAACTTGACTTTGGTTGAGATGAATATAAAGGGTGATTTTTTAGCTGGTTTGGTTTTGGCAACACTGGTTTTGACAGCTGACGTGTGTTTAGTACCTTGTGTCACTGTCAAACAGCTTCAGTTTGGTTTGCAATTTAACCATGGATCGTCTTACAAATGAACAACGCTTGCAAATTATTGAATTTTACTATCAAAATTCGTGCTCGGTTCGAAATGTTCATCGCGCGCTGCTTCCATTTTATGATCGGCATTCTCGACCTTCTGAGCAGTCTATTCGGAAGATTGTGACCAAATTTCGCACCAAATTTACTTTGTTGGACATTAAACCACCAACACGTTTACGTACTGTGCGTATTGAAGAAAATATTGCGGCCGTATCAGCTAGTGTGACAGAAGACCGCGAAATGTCGATTCGGCGCCGTTCCCAGCAGTTAGGCCTTTGTTACAGCACTACGTGGAAAATTTTGCGGAAGGATTTGGGCGTAAAGCCTTTTAAGATACAGCTGGTGCAAGAACTAAAGCCAGCCGACCTACCACAACGCCGAATTTTTGGTGAATGGGCTCTTGGAAAGCTGGCCGAGGATCCGCTTTTTTATCGAAAAATTGTGTTCAGCGATGAGGCTCATTTTTGGTTGAATGGGTACGTAAATAAGCAAAATTGCCGCATTTGGAGTGAAGATCAGCCAGAAGCATTGCAACAGCTACCAATGCATCCCGAAAAAGCCACTGTTTGGTGCGGTTTATGGGCCGGCGGCATTATTGGGCCATATTTCTTCAAAGATGAGGCGAATTGCAGCGTTACTGTCAATGGTGAACGCTACCGAGCGATGATAACAAACTTTTTTTTGCCCGAAATGGAAGTTCTTGACTTGCATGATATGTGGTTTCAACAAGACGGTGCCACATGCCACACAGCACGCGAAACAATGGCGCAATTGCGAGGCGAGTTTGGTGAACAGTTAATTTCACGTTTCGGGCCGGTCAATTGGCCGCCTAGGTCGTGCGATTTGACACCATTAGATTATTTTTTGTGGAGGTATGCCAAGGCTAATGTGTATAGGGACGCTTCGATTGACGCACTGGAAGCCAACATCCATGCATTCATTCGTGAGATACCGGCCGATATGTGTGAAAGAGTATGCCAAAATTGGACTCAGCGGATGGGCTACCTGAGACGCAGCCGCGGTCAACATTTGCATGAAATTATCTTTAAACATTAAATTGCAAGGTTCAAACTATCGATTCAAATAAATATTTCATTCATTTTTTCGAATTTTTTGTGTTTTTTTTTTAAAAAAAAGTTCTAAACCTCTTAAAAAATCACTCTTTATTTCGCATGCATGGCAGCAGGAGTAACAAAGCTGGATCAAGCCAAATCGAACATTGCAGCACGGCGCACACTGGGGCCAAGATAAGGAAAGCTATGCGCAAAACCAATTCAATAAGGTTTTTTTTTATAAATCAAGTCGTACTGATTCTATTTTATTATTTTAATTTAAATGTCTTCTTCTAACATGTTAATAACATCGATGTCAACCACTTTTTTTCTCGAACAGAGGTACAAGGTGGCGCAAAAGTAATCCTCCTATCAGAAAATGTTATAAATTTTGCGATTGGCCCCTAATGTCAGTTCTGTTTTGACATTTGTGTAGTAAACATATGCGAAATACACGTTAATAAACAATGTCACCGCAACACTGCTCCAGAACTTGGTGACTATTTATTTGAGCAATAATCTGTCGGTGACTTTGGCAGAACGTGAATTTCGTCGCAGATTTCCTAGCCGTCCAACGCCTACTGGTGAAACACTGCGACGTTTAGCCGCTCGCCTCGAAGAGACTGGCACAACACGAGATGCTGCCAGGGGTGGCAGACCCCGGAGTAGCCGTTCTGCAGAGAATATTGCTGCTGTAGCCAAAGATGTCATGGAAGCGCCGTCGTGCCAGACGACGTGCCACGCAAATGGGTATCAGTCGACGGTCTTTACAGCGAATTTTGGTACAAGATTTGAAGATGTTTCTGTAAAAAGTCCAGATGGTGCATCAGCTGTTAGCTGCTGACCGCCAATCGCGTCTAACATACGCTCAAGCCATCCTTAATCACCACCAAGAGGAAGATGATTTTTCATCAAAAATAATCATGAGTGATGAGGCCCATTTCCATCTTAGCGGGTACGTAAATAAGCAAAATATAAGCTTCTGGGGCACTGAAAATCCGCGTGTAACCCACGAAGAACCATTACACCCGCTCAAAGTCACTGTATGATGTGCTGTTTTCGCTGGAGGAGTCATCGGACCTTTTTTCTTCGAAGACGTCGCGGGCCAAACGGTTACTGTGAATGGTGAGCGCTACAGAGCAATGATCAACGAGTTCTTTTTGCCGCAACTTGATGAATTGGGATTGGAAAACATGTGGTTCCAACAGGACGGTGCAACGCCACACACTGCACGTGCCACAACCGATATGCTGAAGGATGCATTTCCCGGGCGCCTTATCTCCTGTTTTGGCGATTTGCACTGGCCAGCAAGATCGCCTGATTTGACCGATTTGACGCTCCAGACTTCTTTTTGTGCGGCTTTTTGAAGTCGCGGGCTTATGTCAATAAGCCTCAGACTCTTGCAGCTCTTAAAGACAATATCCGTCAAGAATGTGAGGACCTATCGCCGGAAGTTTTGGCCAAAGTGATGGAAAATGCCATAAAAAGGGCGCAAATGACAATCAACTGTGCGGCGGCCATTTACATGACATCATATTCTCGACTGGATGTAAAAAAAATTAGAAGGCCAAATAAAAATAATCCACAAGAAGAATCAAAGTTTTTCATTTTTTTTTAAATTACAGCCAAAAAACACCGGAAGGTTATTTTTGCGCCACCTTGTAGGTTATGCAAAAGACTTAGCAAAGGGTAAGATGAAATAAATAACCTGTTCATCGGTGATATCGTCAAATCTGAAAGTTTTCCAGGCCAAACAAATTCTCTGTTGTTGCACCTTCACTTGTTGAATTAATTAATCTTACACCTTGTTTAATATTTCATAATTTATTAGTTTAGAAACTTAGTTTAATTCAATTAGTTGTATAGGTACATTAATATTATAATTCTTAGGTTAAGGTATTCAGTGTTAACCTTTGTGGTCCGCCATCGACTGACTATCCATGATCTATGTCCAAGCATGCCCATATGAGTTAGTCTATTTCTATTGTATTATTATCTATACGTATGTGTATACAATACACAACATCTGTAAGATTTGAAGTCTATATTTCTTGACTCTTGTGCCTCTTCACTTAACATCCCGATCGGAAATAAAGCCTCACGTACTATGATAGAGCCGTGAATTAAAATTTTATGGAGGTTAGGAGCTAAAGGCATCCAAGGATATAATCGAACATAGTTTTTTTTAATTTAATCTACCAAAACGTTATCATTCGATAAACGCTAGGTAAGGGTTTGTAGCTTATAGCTCAAGTGCAGCAATCAATCTAATGATCTTATCCACGCATATAAAACCGAGATTCCTAAAGACACATATTCGTTATTTATAGGTCTATGATAAACGTTTTCCAGATAGTTAAAGACTTTTGAAGTGGCATTACCACAGATGAGGAATTAACCAGATAGTCAACTCGAGAGCGAATCTCTCACCTTGCCTACAAGCTAAGTCGAACTAATAAGCCTCACATAATTTGCACTTATATGGGCTTTTACGTGCAAATCAAATGGGAATCACGCACACATGAATCGAATTATATGGGTCTAATGGCCGCGCCCATGAAATATCATTTTTTATAGCAAGAAGTTGGGAACAGTTGATGAATTTCAGCAGATTACAACTCACAATTTGGGTGTGTAAAATAAACATGGACAATATGCGGTGAATATGGATTTATAAAAACATACTTACCTTGTTGTGTGGTAAGTAACATAATAAAATATTATAATATTAAGAATAAAGCTGTGTTTTAAATAATTTATTCTAATTTTTAATGAAAAATAATCAAAATAATATTGATTAACGTGACTAATATATAATAAGTAAGTTCATCATACATTTTCGGTTGACAATAAATTTAAGTATAACTTTAGAAAGACGGATTTTGTTATGGATGGTCATATTGAAGCATTTAAGAACTTTTATGCTACGTTTTCACCATAAAATAAACCGAGATTAAGCACAAAAAATTGATTACTGAGATTTATTTTCAATCTTGTGTTTAGCAGATTGAAATTTGTATGGTTAATCTAGAGATTTAAAGTGGATTAAAGGCAGATTAATCTTAATCTCGGTATAGTGCTGAGTGGAAACTTTGCGTTACACAATTGGGCACTGGTTTTTAATATAACGTGATCCAAATCCTTACAAATATTATTTTTGGTACGTGAAAACACTTTTTTAACAACATTTGTAATCACTTTCTAGTAGTGGTACTAGTAAATTGTTTTGTTTATTTTCGTAAAAAATTTTTTTTTTAAAAATGACAAAACATTATAACTTGACAGATAAAGTCATCTATTAAAAAGAGTGGCTAATTAATTCAATATATATATGTATCATAATGTGCATGCTTATTTATGAGTTGTATTCAACTACCAAGCATTTTCGATAGAAAAATGCACCAACAATATATTTATGCAGTGCATTCCACCTACCTTCTGTCCTCCTTCTTCTGTCTATCACCTACTAAAAAATTTAAAATAAAGCATATTAACTTATATAAAAAATTCCAAAACCGCCTAAGAAAATAAACAGCTAAGAAAATTTGATTGACTAAACACAAATTTTGCCTCTTTCCTTTTTAAAAAAAGGAATAAAAATACTTCTTTTCCACTTTATTTTATCGATGCATGGAACCCGAATATGTACATATATTCATTAAACTTTCATATGTTGAATAAAAACAATCAAATAATAAAACAATCAAAGAATTTAATTTATGTATAAAAAACCATTGCAAACTATTTACTACAAATATTTTACACCCAAACGTTTCTAATTTAGTAATATTTATGCAATAATACAACAAAATATACATTTTATTTCATTTTATTAACCAATTTGGGAAAAGTATAACAACCCAAGAATGTTTATTTTAAGGCAGATAAAAAATAGAGAACTATTTCTTATAACCGCAAAAAATATTCCAACTAAATTGTAACAACTTTATTAGGTAACTAATTTTTTATTTCTTTATAAACATTTACATTAAAATCGCTATAAAAGTTGAATCACATTAACTCAACACTTCGCAGCATTTCCTATTTCCCAACACATCCGCCGTGACAAGCTGTTTTGTTGTTGCGATTTGGATATATTGCAAAACTCCCCACAATTATTTTTGGCGGGTAATCTAGTAAATTAGATCTAACTTCATGTGTCTGGCTCACACGTATTCACAGATGGGAAAATTGAGAGAGGATTTTGCGGCCGTTATTAAATATTTTTTTGGATTGAAAGTGATAGGGGATTGCAGAGTTGACTATCTGGTTATCTGGTTGGTGAGTAACGAACATTTTGTGGCCATCTAAAAAGACTTTTGTAGGAGTGAGCAAACGGTCAATACTTTCCTTTTTTGAAATAGCAAGTTCAGTTGTTTCTTTTTTATACTAAAGGCTTTTAGGTTTACAGAATCTGGGAGAAGATGGCTTAGTATTTCGCCATAAAACTGAAGACTTACAATTTTGTTCGCTATTTAAATGTAGTGGGACAAGGCAAGTTATAAATAATATGTATTTTTCATCAGACGCATCAGATAAGAATTTCTGTTTGGAAAATTTGGAAAACAGAACTATTGTTTCAAAATGTTCAACACCTTCTGACTGAATTACAGGACTTTGACTTTGTAAGAAATGAGTCGCTGTATGGTCTAAGAGTGATGGTTAGGGTACTTCAGCTTCAGGTTCCGCAACTTTCATATCATGAGGATAAGATTTTTTTTCTGCCTGTACTAATTTGTATGATGGAAATATATGTTTTACATAGTCTCTTATGACATTATATTGGGTTAAACTAAGCTTAGCTTCATTGAGAATTGAAAGTGCTTCGCGTGGCGAAAGTTTTTTTTTTTTTAGTTCTGTATTGTATGTCTATACAATCTTTAGCTTACCTTTGAAACATTTTTAATTACATCTGCTCCAATGGTTTTTCCTTCAGCTCTCAAATTCATTTGTGCCGCATATGTCAACAGATCTGAGGTGTGTCCACCACAGATATCAGCGGTTCTCCTTCGTTTAGAGCTCTCACTACTTTCGCCAAAAGAATGACTCGGCCTACAGCCTTTTTTGGAAGTGTGGAGAACAAATTCGCAACATCCACTTAACCAAGTACCTAGTTTCATTATTTATAAATTTAGTTTGATATCTACCATTCTTCGTCCTTTTTGCCTTCAATTGACTTTAAAAATTGCGAAGCTTATTGGAGAAGTTTTATTTTTCTTGAATAGGACAATTTGTTTTGGCAGCTACATATTCAATAATTTCTTTCAATTTGTTTTCGAAAACCTTCTTCCCACTATTGTTAAATATTTAAAACATTTTTTGCCGTTTAATAATTATTTTTGGTTCAGTTTCTAAATGAAAATGGAAACATAGGGTAAGACTTTGAAAAAAAAAAAAAGGATTTAAAAAAAGGGCAACTCGTTTTCACTTTTGACTTCAGTTTTATGTAAAGAATACTCTACTGTACTTTTTTTTTATAATGTACGCGCACTGAAGGGATTTTGGATACCCTTATAATGAAGTAACACAGTGCGGGCATTAGGGAAGTGAAGGATTAGAAAAAAGGAGATACCGATGCACGTTGGTTTTAAATGTCTGTAAACTAAAATGCGTAGGAAAAACAGAGCGTGCTAGAGCATTCCACATTCGTATTGTACGGTTAAGAAACGAATCCTTGTATTTCACTGTACGTTCGAATACAGGCTTGAGGGTAAACTGATGTGCATTCCTAGCATGGCGAGTATTGCGGTTGAATTGCTGTAGGGGTGGAATGCAACTGTCTATTTCATTTGAGCACTTGTGGTGAAAGTATCGATAAAACAATGACAGACAGGAGACATCACGACGATGACTAAAAGAGTCAAATGATTTCGTGATGTCTCGATCGCCAATAAATTTTACCGCACGTTTTTGAATCCTGTCAAGTAGCTCCAAATGTGTCATTGGTGCACCAGACCAGATATGAGCGTTGTACTCAAGTTTTGGGCGAATAAACGCCTTGTAGATTCTAGCCAGATCAGAAGGGGTGAAATATTTCTTGCATCGCTTAAGGAAGCCTAGACATTTCGCAGCGTTCTTGGCGACATCGAATATGTGGTCATTCCAACGAAGTTTGTCCTTATCGCCATCGAAGTTATTACCATTGAAGAAGGGTTACATTGATCCCAAATGCACGCATTTTCGACAAGAGGGCTTGATGCCAAACTCTGTCAAATGCCTTTGAAATATCAAGCGCAACGACCTTACTTTCACCACCACGGTGAATAGATTGGTTCCACTTTTCGGTTAGATATGTCATCAAATCACCAGTGGATCTGTGCGAAAACCGTACTGCCGGTCATTAAGAAGTTTTCGGGATTCGAGATATTTCATAAGCTGACGATTTATCAGCGTTTCCATGACCTTGGAAAGAAGGGACGTTAGTGCAATTGGTCGGTAGGAGGAGACAGAGGAAGATTCGCCTTTTTTTGGGACGGGCTGGACAAATGCTGTTTTCCATCTTCTCGGAAAGAGCCCTGACGAATAGGACAGATAGAAAAGCTTACGCAGTGGTTTTTCCAGCGTGGAAGAACATTTCTTCAGAACGATAGGGGAAATACCATCTGGACCAGCGGATTTATGTATGTTGAGATCTCGAAGAACTCTTGCCACTGTACGGGTGCGAAAATGGATCGGTCACATAAAAGATTCTATGTGCTCGAGTACAGGGGGAGACAAAGTACAATCTGGCAGCGTTGAGCTAGCTGCAAAGTGAGCAGCGAGCAGATTGGCTTTATCCGAGGAGATGACAGCTGGGGTGTCATTGCAAATGAGTGTCGGGATAGATGACGAGGCCGAATTTTTAATATTCTTAACAAACGACCAAAAGTTTTTACTACCGGTGGGACTTTGTAGTATTTTCTGCCTCAAATTTTGGTCGTAGGAGAATTTGACGCGATTATTGTGAGCATTGCAGTCATTTCTGGCTCGTTTGAACTTTTTTCGGTTTTCCTCAGTTGGGTTGGCCTTAAATGACCGAAAACTTACCTCTTTAGCACTGATAGCTTCTTTACAGCTCAAGTCACACCACGCGTTTTCCTTAGGTCTGATACACTTTATCCTGTTAGGGATTAAGCGTTTCATACCCAGGTGAATTAAATTTGTAATCATATCGGCAGCGGCATCCACGTCGTTGTTGAGGAAGCACAACGACCAGTTAAAACTCCTAAAAAAATCCGTTTAAAGCTTCCCAATTGGCTTTCTCGTATTGCCATACGGTTCTTTTAGGAGCTTGTTCTTTAACTTTGTGGTTGGAGGACGAGAAATTCGCCGATATGATACAATGGTCTGACGATCCTAGAGGCGATAATACATTTAAAGTGTATTTACCAGGATGAGAGGTAAGAAACAAGTCCAGAGTGTTGGCGTTTTGACCGCTAATGTCCGGTATTCGTGTCGGCTCATTTACAATCTGGGTTAAATTATTAACCTCAGCAAAGATCTCAACATACCTTCCTTCGGGTGTTGTCTGTCCACAATGTCGAAGCCAACTTGAATTGTGTATATTGAAATCGCCATATTGAGGTAGAAGTTGGTAGGCTACATCACTACGTATATAAACGGCGATACCACGATGGGAAAAGAATAATGGCACTAAGTTATATCCAGGCAGACTAAACTCGGAATCAATGCTGACCTGTGTTTCACTTAGTGCCAAAACAGCTGGTTTATTGTGAATCGCATGGGCGTACAATGAAAAAAAATGGATCTCAACCCACGAATATTACTCACGTCCACTTTAAAATTCCCACGCATAACAAAAAACAAACACAAAAAAACTCAACTCCGACGCTGACTAAGCTTGGCCGTACCGTGTAGATCCTGACGTCAGCTTTCCAAAACAAATCACTGCAGGTGTTATACCCATACAATGAATTGCTTTAGTCTGCCAACAAATCTACACAACGCGACCCGCTATTCGCCAAATGATACCCTACCCAGCCACAGCAAGTGCACGCAAAAACATACGGCACTTGCTATAGCCAAGCAATCAGCAGCAAACGATTGGTAGTGGGGCGTCGGGAGGTAATTCGGCACTTAAGAGACTAGCAATTTTTAAAAGTAATCTGCTCTAATAAAAAATAAACTATTTATATTGATCGAAAGACAAAACGTACTTTAAGTCATGTTATTACCCAAAATTGTGTAAGCTTTCGGGAAAAATAAAGTTTTATCAATTAATCCTAAATTGGTCCATAGCTGATTATGTTTGATAAATTTGTTAAACAAGTAAAAACCGATGAACCAATGATAAAAAATTGAATGAAATCTAAATAATGGTCTTAACACTCTAGGTTTCACAACTTTATAGCTTTAACCTGTGCAACACTTTAGCATTATGAGTATAAAAAAATTATAAGAAGAAGCCGGAGAGCATTGCCTGACATAATAATAAAGGGCAAATAATAATAGTTATAATTTAAAAATTGAGTTTTGGTCATCTCTGCCATACAGTGAGTCCCACTGTGCGGCGTTCATGTTGGTATCTAAATATTTAAATGAACGGAATTATAAAATTCAGCTAATCTACTCGATATCACTCGGACATGATGAAATGCAGCTTGTGGTTGGATGGCATCCAGTTACTCTTGCATGATTGCTGATTCTACACTTCACATCCAATCTAGTAGTACTCCTTTAAAGCTTAAACAAGCGCATATGAAAGGGATGCCTACAAAATCTTGAATCACAGATATGTAATAATAACACTACCATTCAACCTCACATCACTCACTGGCTATACATATCGGTTATAAGACCGATACTTACGTATGGAGTGGATGTCTGGTGGACTGCTTTGGATAAAGCGACAAACTGCAATAAAATAAGCAAAGTCCGAAGATCAGCCTGCCTATGCATTAGTGGAGCCTTACGCATGACTCCTTCCGCCTCTGTTGCTTCTGACCCCCTGGGTATTTTTATCTGACACATAGTCTTTCGTCTTAAGGCTACGTCACAATGGACCGATAACGCTTTTGGCCACGCTTCCATCCTAAACATGATAGTAAAATCGATCACACCACTCCCCAACTAACGGGTGATCCAAGTAGAGATACTTTTTTCAATAGCCTTTTTTGACAGATCAAGTGTGAGTCGTGTCATGCTGTCATGTTATTTTTGTTTAGTATTGTTTGGCATTTCATAATGGAAAGACTTTCGCGTGAACAACGTTTACAAATTGTTCAACTTTATTATGAAAATTCACGTTCTGTGAGGAATGTGTTTCGTGCACTTCGCTCAACTTATGGTCAACATAATCGGCCTACTGAGCGTACTATTCGCAACACCATCACCCATTTTGAGACCCAGCATTCATTATTGTGAAGAAAATATAGCGGCCGTAGCTGAGAGTGTACACGAAGACCGTGGAGAGTCGATTCGGCGCCGTTCGCAGCAACTCGGACTGACGTATGGAACGACTTGGCGCATTTTACGTCAAGATCTTAAATTGAAAGCGTACAAAATTCAGCTTGTGCAACAACTGAAGCCGCTCGACCTTCCCAAGTGACATCGCTTCGCTCTATGGGCTCTTGAGAAGTTCCAAGAAGATCCGACGTTTTCGAGGCAAATTTTGTTTAGCGATGAGGCCCATTTCTGGCTCAATGGGTATGTAAACAAACAAAATTGCCGCATTTGGGACGAAGAGCAACCTGAGATTGAAGAGATTGAAGAACTGCCACTTCATCCAGAAAAAACAACGGTTTGGTGTGGTTTGTGGGCCGGTGGAATCATCGGTCCATATTTCTTTAAAAATGATGCCGGTGCGAACGTAACCGTCAATGACGACCGTTATCGTGCCATGATAACCGACTATTTGATGCCTGAAATTGAAGCTCGTGATCTCGGCGACATTTGGTTTAAGCAAGACGGCGCCACTTCCCACACATCGCATCAATCAATGGACTTATTGAGAGAATATTTGGGCCGGTCGATTGGCCACCAAGATCGTGTGATATCACACCGTTAGACTTTTTCCTGTGGGGATATGTAAAGTCAAAAGCTTATGCCGACAAACCCGCTTGGATTCAGGCCTTGGAGGAAAACATCACGCGTGTCATTCGCCAGTTACCAGTCGAAATGCTCGAACGAGTGATCGAAAATTGGACTCAACGGATGGACCATCTGCGACGTAGCAACGGCCAACATTTGATAGACATAATCTTCAAAAAATAAATGCCAAATAATGTTCTTTCAAATGATAATAAACATTCTCCATTGAATTTGAATTTTCTGTGTTTTTGTCTTTAAAAAAGTAGGAAACCTCGAAATGGATCACCCTTTACAATTCGGGTAATCCTTCCATGTTACCATTTCATCTCGATTGGAGGATACAGCGATCCATTGTTAAACAGAAGATCAAAAACCAATGATGGAGTAGGGTGTGGTGTATTCTCTGACAGACTAAATCGTAGTCTCTCCTTCTTGATCACTGTAGCGTGTTCCAGGCGGAAATAATGGCGATTAAAGAAAACTTATCTTGGCTAAAGAGGTACGTGATATCCTCAAAGGATATCAGCATTTTCTAGGCCATTCCAGCGGTTATTAAGTCCTTGGAATCAGTCTCTGTAAACTCTACTTGTCCTGGACTGCAGATCGTCTCTTTAGGATATGTCGGAGCGGTTAAACATTCACCTTTAGGTACTGGGCGCCGGGGCACAGGGACATTCATGGGATCCACAAGGCTGATGAACTCGCCAAACTATGAACCACGGTACTTCTCTCATCTGATAAAGGAGAGATGGGCATACATTCGCTACTTGTAAATTGTCGCTAAGGCTGGCTTCTACAGAGGAAACAAACTTTAGGTGGACAAGTGGTATCACATGTCTAGCTTCAAAACGGATCTAAGCTGGATCTGGAATGCTCTGAAAATCTAAGCATGATCTCTCTAAGCAGACGGGACATTAGCACATGCAAAAAGACGTGGTGTATTCTCAAACGACTTTTGCAGAAATTGTATGGACAAAGAGGAGGATGAAACAATCCCTCACCTGCTTTGTACATGCCCGCTCTCTCCAGCAAAAGGAAGCTCCATCTCGGAGCCTTCTTCTACGAAGATACATGTGATCTCACAAACATTAACATGAAATGTCTGCTTCGCTTCGTCGGAAACACCAATTGGTTCAACGAGTAGGGGGAAGATTTATCCAAGTCGACTCTTATGCCGACAGCCACTTCAACCTAACCTAACCCTCAGGAGAGCCTTAGTGTGTCTACGGAAAGGATAAGGTATCTACGTTTGGATATTAAGGTAGTAGTTAACTGACTGTGCCTGCCTGTATGACATGCTAATGCGAATTTGCATGATGCAACCATGAACGTAAATGACAACTTGTCCTTATACATGACTTCATTGTTTAACGAACCTCGTGTCAGAAAAATACATCTTCGCACGCACAATGGTTGGAGAACCCAGGCTCTTGGTCTGGTATAGGTCGTTTACGCCTGATATTTATTTATTTTTTAAGCGAACCTCTAACTGATATTATTATTTTATTCAACAAACTATCGCCATAATGTCGACGAATAGAATTATGAAAAAATAGGTCTCTAACTCCCATTTCCATTCAGATTCCCAATCCATCTAACTATGTTTAATTTCCGCATTGTCCCACTAACCAACATTATATAGAACATTTCTTTTAGATGGATGGACAGATGAATGAATATTACAACAATACATTCATTTATGGTGAACGACACCACTAGTCAACAGAGTCTAAGCGAGGGTTCGCCAAACAAGGAAGCATCCCTAGCCCCAATCGAAATCCCAACAAAGCCCCACATCATCTGCCACTTGTAATTTTTCCATAATTTTTCGCTATGTCCTCGAAATGAGGTTGAGTTCATCTAATCCATCATTTTGACATAATGCAAAATGGAGTTCTCTTTCGGTCCAATTTGTGTGCTGGCTGGCAGGGTTTTGCGAATTAGTAAAAGATATACTCGACTTGAACACTAGTAGCTGTATATAAATTTGTATGTGGAAATTTGTGTCCCTCATTATGCCCGACGAGATGCAAAATGGCAGGGATACTTAGAGGGGACATTTCACATAAAGTAAGTGTACTTTGAAAACTTCAGATGGCATACGTAAGACTATCTCCCCACAATATAAATCGCACAGATTTATCATTGCGATATAATTTGAATATTAAAATTGCGCATTAAGAAAGAAATAAAACCCAATTCTCTGCGCGTACTCGCATAGTGCCTACCTATAAAAATGAATGTAAATAAAAACAATGCTTTTGGGGATCATAGATTATATGCCTTTAGATTGAACAAACAAACAAACAAATAAACAGGCCAGCAAACAAAGTGTCATTGTATCCCAGTGGCCAGTAGCAGTATCATTGGGGCATCAGTTTGTTTTCTGTCACCTCGCACCTGTGCGAGTAAAAATCAATTTAATTTTTAATTAAAAGTAAACAATAAATAATTCGTGTAATGTTTATTCAATTGGATCCAACAGGACGACAATATGGCAAAGGGAAAATACAAAAATACAAAAATACAGAAAAAACAACAACAACCACAACAACAAAAAACACTGAACAAATAGAAAATAGTAAAAAAATAACGAATACATCTACTCGTATCTAGCATAACGTCGTTTGGCACACGAATTTCATTTGGATTTTGTATCTGGTTTCCTGTTCGATTTCCATTCGATTTTATCTGACCAACGTCCCTTTAGGAAAGAGGACAATGAAAATCACGTAGACACGCACTCATGTTTGCTTTGATGAATTAAATACAACCCCCACAAAAAAATTGAAGCAATTTTTATGATATGACAATGTACTCACTGGGTTATTGGTATCCCAAAAACAATATCTATACATAAATAAATACATATGTTGGTATGCACCAATACAGATTGTGTACGCAGGTGTACATTTCATCATGTCAATAAATTATATATAAAAATAATAAATAATTTTCATCGAGTCTTATATATGATTTTGTTTGATTTAAAAATAAAAAGCAGCGCTTATCTGAGAATTATCAGCTTTCTATATAGATTTATAAATCTTTTATTTTATTTAATGATTTAGGTTAAAGAAAAAACATTTGCTAAGTGCACTACGATGTCCAATTTTATTTGTTTTCCCAAAAAAAAAAATACTATTTTCATTGTAAAAATCTAACTTGAGCAAATAAAGATATTGATACAAATGTTATTTCATTTCATTTTGAAAAACTGTTTGGTGGGAAATGTTTTAATATTTTCTGTCCATGTCAACGTTGGAGACCTCGGCACACCTGGAGTAGGTAGAGCCTACAAAAATTGGCCTGCGTGAGAAACTCTCCACTGTATATTCACCTACCACAGACACAAAAAAGGACTGTGGTTCCATTTTCGCAACACGGTAGCCAAAAATGCCCTAGGTAACCAGACAGCACAGATGAGGAATTAACCAGATAGTCAACTCTGCAATCCCCTATCACTTTCAACCCGCAAAAAATATTTAATAACGGCCGAAAAATCCTCTCTCAATTTTCCCATCTGTGAATACGTGTGAGCCAGACACATGAAGTTAGATCTAATTTACTAGACCCGCCAAAAATAATTGTGGGGAGTTTTGCAATATATCCAAATCGCATCAACAAAATTCTGCGAAGTGTTGAGTTTATGTGATTCAACTTTTATAGCTGTTTTAAAAAATGTTTAAAAAATTATTTACCCAATAAAGTTGTTACAATCTAGTTGGAATATTTTTTGCGGTTATAAGAAATAGTTCTCTATTTTTTATCTGCCTTAATATAAACATTCTTGGGTTGTTGTACTTTTCCATTTTGGTTAATAAAATGAGATAAAATGCATATTTTATTGTATTATTGCATAAATATTACTAAATTAGTAACATTTAGTAACTAAATTAGTTTGCAATGGTTTTTTATACATATATTAAATTCTTTGATTGTTTTTATTCAACATATGAAAGTTTAATGAATATATGTACATATTCAGGTTCCGTGCATGGATAAAAAAGTGAAAAAGAAGTACATATTAGTAATCCTTTTTAAATTATGTTGTGTGACAAGATTTGTACGTTTAGTCAATCAATTTTCTTAGCTGTTTCTTTTCTAAGGCGGGTATGTTACATATATATTGAATTAATTAGCCACTCTTTTTAATAGACGACTTTATCTGTCAAGTTATAATGTTTTGTAATTTTAAAAAACAAAAAAAATTTACGAAATTAAACAAAACAATTCACTAGTACTACTACTAGTAAGTGATTACAAATGTTGTTAAAAAAGTGTTTTCACGTACCAAAAATAATATTTGTAAGGATTTGGATCACGTTATATTAAAAACCAGTGCCCAATTGTGTAACGCAAAGTTTCCACTGAGCACTATACCGAGATTAAGATTAATCTGCCTTTAATCCACTTTAAATCTCTAGATTAACCATACAAATTTCAATCTGCTAAACACATGATTGAAAATAAATCTCAGTAATCAATTTTTTGTGCTTAATCTCGGTTTATTTTATGGTGGAAACGTAGCATTAAAGTACTTCAATGTTTCAAATAACAAAATCCATATTTAAATATACTTACATTTTTTGTCAACCGAAATGTATGATTAACTTACTTATTATATATTTGTCTTACTTATTATATATTAGTCACGTTAATCAATATTATTTTGATTATTTTTCATTAAAAATTAGAATAAATTAGTAAAAACACAGCTTTATTCTTAATATTATAATATTTTATTATGTTATTAGTTGTGTGGTAAGTATGTTTTTATCAATCCATATTCACCGCATATTGACCATGTTTATTTTACACACCCAAATTGTGAGTTGTAATCTGCTGAAATTCATCAACTGCTCCCAACTTCTTGCTATAAAAATGACATTTCTTGGCGGCGGCTATTAGTCCCATATATTTCGATTCATTTGTGCGTGATTCCCATTTGATTTGCACGTAAAAGCCCATATAAGTGCAAATTATGTGGGACTTATCAGTTCGACTTAGCTTGTAGGCAAGGTGAGAGATTTTTTTTGTGTAAACACACTGGAAACAGAACTGTATTAATGAATTTATTTTCTATCTGTGTGAAATGTTTTATTTTTCCGTTGTGCTGTGCTGTGGTGGAGAGCGTTATACCTGTATTAATGTCAATGATAGTAAGATTTTAATGCTTAAGTATTGAGATTTAAATGTGATTAAAATGCTAACACATTTAAAATGTTTGTTATCCCGAATAAGTTATCGAAGAATACAAATTACTACGGAATTTTGGTTCGAGATGGCTAGCGAAAAAAATTCATTAGGAAGAGTATTTGTTCTAACATTTATAAAGTTTCGTAATTAAAATCTTAACCTATGTTACTTAGTTTTAACCTCATTTTAGTTTAGTATGTACAAAATAATTTAATTAGGGGAAACCAGGGCACGGCCCGTTGTACAAGATTTTTTTTAAATAAAAACTTCATAAACGAGTTTTTTATCTCCAAAATAATTTGATTGGAAAAAGGATTTATTAATACATGTAGCGGCCATCCTAAATATATATATGTGAACAGTATTTATTTGCTCGTATCATTCACATTTCATTCTTATTCTTTTCATTCATTGTTGTACCTTAAATTGCTTTATATAGAATTATTGAATTTCTGAAAATACTTTAAAATGAATTACACAAATTAATTAATAATCATCAATTACATAAATTTGACAATTACCTTAAATTAGTTAATACATTTCACTTAGCATTTTATATTTACTAAACATTCTCTTTATTCTCTTATGTTAGATAAAAAGTCCTATGCACCATACTCATAAGGTATATTCACATATGTAACACGAAGTCATTTCATATACAGAATTGTTACGGTTGATTGATTTACTTTGATTTATATACTTCATCTTGTCTTCGAACAATTCTGGGTATAAAAGGGCGACGTGAACCAACATAATTTGCAGTCTGCGAATATTGTCCACAAGGTATGCACACAACGTATAGTTGGAGCCTCCGAAAACATATTCAAAGATTGGTTAGGGTGTTCAGAGCACAAGTTGGACAAGCAAATTGGCCACCAGGACCTAAGTATTTTTTTTTTTGTGTGTAAAGATTATTTTGAGTCGAAGAAAATAAAGAATTATTAAAGACAGTCACGCTTTTCTTTATCGATCAAACACCGGATCGCTTCATACATTATTAAACAAAAGAAAAATAAATAAATATTAATAATTCAGCATGTGTTATGGATTTAAATAAATTATTGAATTTGCCCATTGTGCCCCAATGAACATGGGTGGGGCATAATGGGCTCAGGGGTAAACAACGCTAGCAAATGTGGCTGGATTTATCGTCAAAATCATCCTTTCCAGCACAAGAACAATGCGCCCACTTCCCACAGGCTCTGCAGAAAACCCATCCTTCTAATGAGACTGTAGACTGAGAGTAAAGATACCCACAATATAGACTCTTTTTATGCTGCTCGCTTTCGAAAGATTCTTCCTTTCTGGTCTTTTTCTTTTTTTGGAGTGCATTTTTTTCTTTTTTATAGTGAGGGGCTTGGAATTGTTGGATTCACCTTCAACCTGCACCTGGTAAGGAGAGCCTGCTTTACTGCGGTCTTTCCTCGGCGATTAGAATATTTTTTTTTGCTCTGGTAATCTTTTTGGGAACTGGTAAAATATTAGATGGAAACAACTTTTGGAAAGAATTTTAAGATGTTGGCGCATCGTTATCTGTCTAAACGGACATTGTGGATGAATTATTAATTTTCGAAACAGGGTTTTCAGATAACATCAATGGATCGGTGGGTGTTGATAAGCCTAGTGGCAGCACTTCTGGTTGCGAATATGCCACAACTAAAGGGCCTTCTCATTTGGAATGTCCGTGGTTTCACATGGCAAAAATGTTCCACTTTTGTTATAATAAGTGGAAGGTTGGGGTTTTGATTTGCTTTTTTTATGAATCTCTGTAAAGTAGTTCGAGGGCAGCTGCCTTACAGCTCATTTTGTTTTTGGTTTAACGACTTCAACAGCTCGTCGCATATTGTTTACGCTCCATGCTTGCTGGTTAGGTTTTCTCACATAATTGCGAACCATCTAAAACATGAATTATGAATACGAAATGATTGGGGCATAACGGGCACCCATGCCCGTAAAAGAGAAATAAATATTAAATGGGGAAAATCCAATTTAAAATTGACCTTCTTTCAAAATAAACACTTAATTTTGCTTCAAAATAACTTAGAAAAAGCTTTTCTTAGCCAAAACACAATACACATGCCACTTTTGTTCAAAAAAGGCTTTTCCCTTAATTGCCACCAATACATTAAAGCAGGTAGCCTACTTTCAGAGTTCTCACCTTACTTAATAGAGAAATATAGCGGGAGCCCATTTTGCCCCGGGTGCCTGTTATGCCCCGGCTTCTCCTATATTATATTTCTTGAAAAGAAATATATTCGAAAGTGGTTACGTTTGTTGTCCTACTTGAATTTGAAATACATGTTCAGGGATAATAAATAATGGTGTTTGTCTTTAAGTTTTTATCTGACTCCTTTTTTCAGCCGGGACTTTTATTTTTGACTCTTTCGGAAATTTTTCAGAGGTAACACTGGACAGCACAGCAAAGAAAAAGCACGTGGTATGATGAAGTAAAGGGTTGGCCATCTAGTGGTCTCTTTTTAAATCATAGGTTATTTTGATACACAGTCAGTATCATATCTCTGAGTCAGTATCATGAAATGAGTCGCTTTAAGCTTGAACAACGTTGGGAAATATTAAAAACTTATTTCCAAAGTGAGTGCTGGGTAGCTCCAACAGTGGGTTTTTTGAAAATAAGTTTTGGCCGCGCCTACTGTACACAAGTTTGTGCAAAAAGTTCATGAGACTAGCATGCTTGTGGACAACACTCATGCTGTCCGTTGATATCCGGTGCGCACAACCGAGAATGTGGCTGCTGTAGCCGAAAGTGTGCGGATTATTTCTCCAAGAATGAGGCTGGGAACAACGTTTCGGTCAACGGTGGTCGTTACAGAGCCATGTTAACCATCTTTTTTTTTACTAAAAGTGAAGACTTGGATGCAGGATGGCGCGCCATGCCACTATCTATCTTTTGCGCACCAAATTCCCAAATCGTGTTATCAGCCGTCCTTGTGATGTCAATTGACCGGCCTCAGAGCTACGATTTGATCCCTTTGTGGGGAACTGTGAAGGACCGATATCATCCAAGCAAGCCGTGAGCTACAGTCCGAAAACAGCAACAAGGTCTTGGAAAATGGGAGTGACAGAACGCGCTACTGCGAAGCTAACGACATTGTGTTCCATAATTAATGCGAATGATTGCTCTTAATAGACGATAACAAGAAGATCTTCAGGACAACAGGCCTTCGTCTCAGATGGACTACCAGCATAGCTCTTCAAATACGGAAATACGGTTTCGGTAGGGCGCATGCATAAAATCATCAACCAAGATTGGGTGGAGAAAAGTATTCCCGATAACTGGACGATCAGCTATGATTTTATACCTTGCAAGAACTATGAAGGAATATCCGTGCTTCACATATAAAATTCTATCCAATATAATGTGTTATCGACTGAAGACGCTTTCCAAAACACTATTCGCACATACCAGTGTGACTTCCGGCCCGGCAGATCAACGGTAAAAAAGATTTTTGCATACTTGAAAAGACCAACGAGTTTTAAGCCGAGACCCACGATTTTTTCATCCTCTTTAAATCCGCATATGATAGTATTCATCATCAAGAGGCGATGGCCAAATTCGGAATGCATTCCTAGTGGCAGGGTGGATGTCACACTGAAGAGCACAGGGCACAAGGAGATACGTTATCATGTGACTTCTTCAAGTGCACATGGCAGGTGTCAACACGTAAGGCACTATCTTTAACAGATCCGTTATATGTGATATAGTATTTCACGGCTTTTGAAGAACAGGCGAAGTTAGTCTGCTTTGAAGTAAATGAGAAAATATAAATATCCTATTATCAACCAATAAACAAGCATCTGCCCATTAAAGTGGAGAGCCGGCGAAGAATTGCGAGTGCTGGACGATAAGCAAAAACGAGTTAATACTGGGCTCCATTAAAAGAATATTTCTTCGAAGTATATTTGGCTAATGTAGTGTATGTTAGATGTGTACAAAAAGCTAAAACTCGTCGAGTACATTGGATCGGTAATATCTAGCGAATGTAAGTAAAATAGTACTCCAGCCAAGACAATCTTCGAATCCCAGGCCCAAGGTTTGAAACGACAAAAAGACCGAACATCAGGAGTACATCAGGCCATCACTAATACCAAGAACTCTGGTTGCGTTTAAAATCTTTTTACCTAAGTATATAATTTATACTGGAATTAGTAATTACAGTTAATATTTGATTTTTGTTTTCCCTTTGTCGGCTCTGTGTTGCAGTGCTGTTTTTCTCTTATCGCTTCTCCACATACGAGGCGAATGAAGCCTGTTCTTCTTCGATTTTATCTTCACCGCCGCTTGCAAGTTTTGGTTGGATTCAGCTAAGAAATAGGGTGTAGGGTGTCCAACGCACTTAACCACTTTTCTAAATATAATAATCGATATTGTTTTTATTTCGTGTAGGAACCAACGTTTAGGTGTATAACGGTCTCCCGTTACCTTCGTACGAATCCTACCTATTCATGAGTGGATTTCAAAATTGTCAAAAGCAATTCACAATTGGTATTTATTGTTTTGTTACGTAAATACATTCTCGGGTTATAGACTCCTGTTAAGTCCCCCTCTACTCACTCTCTGTTGGTACATATTTTCATGTCAAATAGCAATAATTCAATTTATCTAATCCAGTCCTTGGTAATAACATAAATAATAAGCACTCTCTAATTGATTGAAGTATACGAGCATCTCACGGTACCGGATAGGGATGGCGTACCCTGTTATTACTTTTTTTTATTTTGTCCGCATTATGGAAATTGAGTTTTTAATTTTTTTAGAGTTCCGTTCTCAGGTTTTTTTTTTGTTTTTTTTTTTGCCCATCAATCATTTAACAAATTACTAAAAGTTCTTCCTGCAACTGGGGTACCTACGCAAGCAGTGACAGGCGTCACAATGTTATTTAAGTGCAGTTCATCAACTCGAATAGAGGGCGGCTATCTACCATAAATGCATCCACAAAACATCCATCCACCAACCAGACACTGTGATGCTGAGATGCCACACTTTTTTTTTATTATAGATCCCGATGTGAAAGTGTTGCTTAAAATAAATAATCTATTCCAATGATGCCCGCATTACCGACACGGATAACAATATCACTCCTTCTTATAGCTGGTATTTATCGTGTAGTTTCCAATTAGTGAACATGAGTAGTCCATGATAGATTTACTCGTTCAAAGATCAAAAAATAATTTTAATCATCTGGGTTGAGGTAGAACGCAAAGGAGAAAATATTATTTATGATTCTATAACAGATTTCCGGTTACACCGTATCGTTTCGTATGGTAGTGGTTTGATCCGAACAAGGACAGTCGTAATTTTTTTTTATGTGTTGTTTTTTTTTTTAACATCTGTGAGTAAATAGAGGTGGCAAATTTATAATGATGATCTTCATTTGGGTGCAATATTGTTGAAAATAAAATAAATTAGTCGCATGCCTTTGTATACATTTTTGGTTGTGTTGTGCAATATGCCAACCAAAGGATAAGATTGTTTTTGGGGGGCTTAGCCAATTTTTTGCCTAACATCAATAACTAGCTGGGAGAAAGTATAATTAAAAAACGTTATGACTCTTTCATTAGCGTAATTGGAGGTATAATAAGAATCAGTTGAATATTGTGTTAAAGTCAATCTTTACAACATTGCCATCTTTAGATCTCTACATTGCTGAGCTTCATTTACGCTCAATGCGAATTTGTTTTTAACAGGTAGATATTGCTCCATAGCTTCGATCTAAGCTTCTTTCTCCCCAGATCAGCTCTAGTGTGAATATCCGGACAAATTTTGCGCCCAAAGCCGCACTGATCGGGTGCAATCACATCGTTGACAAATGATTTTTAGCGCTCGCACAATAAGGAGATAAGATACGTGTTGTTCGAAAGACTAATGCCTCTATAATTGCTGCAGTTAAGAGGGTCCCGTTTTTGTAAACCAGGCAAATGATGCTAAGGACATTCATTCATAAAATCATCCGACCAAATCTTTGCTGTGGCATTTGAGATCCAAACTTGTCATCCGGATGACATGCTAGGGTCTCACTATGACGTAGAATTTGTATTATCTGTACTATTTGTATTGTTAGTGTGATCGCCTGTCATTCGGCATGTCATTGATCGTGTCATACGAATGGCAAGGTTTCACGGATGACATCGCTTTTACATAGTGTCTTCTAACATCGGATGACATGTTTGCATCGTTGAAAGTTTATGTGAATTCATTTAGACTTGGATGATATTGTGTGATCGGGTGTCATCTAGTAGATGACACGCTCGCAGATGACAAACGAACTACACAAGTTCTCTGACGTTAGCATGTCATCTGGTTGACACGTTCGGATGACCGTCTCATCGCATCTTAAGTTCCGCCGCATGGAATGTTCGGACTTAAGGAGTGCCTTACGTCGATCGCAATATGATCAATTTGGTTGACGGTTTACTGATCTGTTGATCGTAATGTTACTTTCTGGACTATACATTTAGCAGTGAAATCGATTAGTAAAATCGATATTTGGAAGAACAAGATTAAAGAAATCACACGACATCGCATCTCCTTGCCGAAATCCGGTGCATGTTTGAAAGAGTTCAGATGAGCTACTGCCAAACTCCACATTGCACCGCTTGTTATTTAGTGTCATGCGACACATCTGGAACAGTTTTAACGGGATCCCGAATTCGGCCATCGCCACAGAAAGCTCCTGACGATGATCATGACTGCTGTCATATGCGGCTTTAAAGTCGATGAAGAGATGGTGTGTCTCGACTTGAAACTCGTTGGTCTTTTCCAGGATTTGCCTTAGTGTGAAGATTTGGTCTACAGTTGATCTGCCGGGCCGGAAGCCACACTGGTACGTGCCGATTAGTGTGTTGCAGAAAGGTTTGAGGCGTTCACACAGTACGTTGGATAGGATCTTATATGCGACATTAAGCAGGGATATGCGTCGATAGTTCTTGCAAGACATAGGATCGCCTTTCTTGTGGATGGGACATATGGAGCTGATGGTCCAGTCATCGAGCATGATTTCCTCCATCCATGGTGGAGTTGATGATTTGGTGCATGCGCCCTACCATAACATCACCACCGTATTTGAAAAGCTCTGCAGGTAGACCATCAGAGCCGGCGGCCTTGTTATTCTTTAGCTTTTTTATAGTTAAGCCAACCTCTTATATGCTGGGCGGAGGGACTGGTTCTTCATTGACTGGACGCGGGTTCTCTTCTTTCCCCATCACTCTCTCTACATTTTGTCTGTTTAGCAGCTGCTGGAAGGGCTGCTTAAAAACATCTACTATTCCCTGCGCGTCGGTGACTAGGTTTCCATCGCTGTTACGAAGAGCCTGTGTTCCGGTCTTAAAGAAAGCAGCCAGTTGCTTGGCTTTCTTAAAGAACTTCCGGATGTTGTTTCGGTCGCGGGACTCTTCGATCTCCTTGAGCTGAGAGACTGCGTGCTCTCTTTTCTTTCTACGCAGGATCTTCTTCTTCTCCCGTCTCCTGGCTCGGTACTCATCCCTTGCTGACTTTAGCATTAAAGTCCCCGAGTTCAATTTTGACATCGTACTCCTAAAAGGCTCCGTAGGCTCCGTCCAAGAGGTCATAGAATTCCTCCTTAATAGGGTCCTCAGGTAGGGGCGTGTGCATATATTAGACTAAGCATTACAATATTTCATATTTCTCAGATGTCCAGGGTCTCTGCGACCTACTTAGGGTCTGAACAGTCCACGTTCCAATTCAAAAATTCTAAAATGCCCGAAGTCTCGTCTCCCAATCTATCAAAGTCCCGCAATCATGATGATGATTTATGCGATGAATTTTCTATTGTGGTACCGACCTGTGACAAATAATGGCGATCGGCTGCTTGTGCGGAAAGAATTTTTTGACTGAATTTTGAATAATTTTGAAGCTAAATATCACCTTTCAAGAATGTCTCTAAAGCCCTCCACTTTGCTTTCCTCGAAGGGCGAAACATTTCCACACACATAGAATAATTGCATTGGTTCTTAGAATATCGAATCTTGTCTGGAGCAGTCAGCTAATTGCCGACGCCCCTTGCGCCAACCTTCTTTTGGGAAAATATTTAATAAAAATTTGTAGTAACACAAGATAATGCAATGCTTCCAAAATCACATTGCAATCCATATCTTATATTGATGTTTAACAATCAGCAACAAGTTGATTCCTTAATTATTTTCGAAGCCCTAAAATGCATCAAAATTAATTACACAATCCCACAGATAGATATTCATATAAAATACTCCTGTGTGCCGTTATCAACTTAATCTCAACTGCAAAATGTATTCTATGGATTCTGCAATAAAATCCGTTTTAATTAATTTCGTAACGATTGAGTGTACTTATCTAAGTAGTAATGCTATTGAATTAAACTTTCAACCCCCACAACAATGAGAAATACACGTATCACAAGCCACAAGCATGCAGGCGCACATCACACAGACCCTCTCAAACTATTAAAACTAAGGAACTTCTATGAGCTTGGTTGATTTACATGGCTTCCAGGCATCAATTGGGTTGAATTTAATTACTCGAAATCATCGACAATCGAAAAAGAGAGATGGGATTTAGGAAGAAAAGGATTTGTCGACTATGAAGACGGCACATTCTGTCAGATAAGGTGAACCCGCATAAGTGTATCTATAGGTACTTACCTGATTCAGATGTATACTATTTCCATATACTTAATTCAACAAGCTCATCGAAAGGTTTGTTGCTCTGACAATGGAGACACACTTCGCAGGAATCCTTCGCAGTTTAATGAAGTAATCATAAAATTAGCCCCTGAGTATCAGAGAGTTATACTTGCACTTATCCAGTATCCAGATCAACTAAATACAGAATTACTTTGAGGATATATATAGGTACCTATACCTACCTAGTGGAAAGGATGTTACTATACATAAATAATTGATTGGTATTTTGCATCATATAATTTGGTAGTGCGTTCAGCATTGAGGGGTTTACGAATTAATTTCCCAGTCACTTAGAGCTGTTGCTGGGTGACTAGAAGTATACACGAATGGATCTATTCGGAGAATCCTTAGAGGTCATCAAAGAGATTAGGATACGTGGAGTTTTATAAGTGCCGAGGTTTGTGTTCTTTTAAGTTCGTCCAGTGAAGGCTGCTTCTTTTGTTTCAAGAACAAACTGAAAGGTGTTTTCTACTCTAAATCTTGAGTTCGATAACAAATCACTTATAACAGCATTTGCAGAATTTTATAAGATATACGTAGTTCTATGTTATTTTAGTTCCAATCTTAATTGTAGAATTGGAGAAGAAAATGCTCGAGATGATTCGAAAGACATTATTGAGAACGCTAGAGTGCGGAAATGTCTTTTCGCATTTGTACTTCGTATTTAAAATGGGGCAGGTGTAAAGGATTCATGTGGCCAATTCACTGTTGCTGCCTAGCTTAGCTTTAAAACAAAGTGAAAAGCAAAAGAAGTTATGTGTATTTAACCAACTTTTGGAAATGATGGATTTCGAGTAACTGGCCACATGTCAAACAGATAGACAGATTACAGGAAGATCTTCAGACACTGATAAGTCGTGGAGATGGCGGAAATTTAAGCTGCATATAAGACGCTGAAAGATGGAAATATACCATGATTAGACGGAATGCCCACACGTTCAATAAATACGAAAAATCTGATATAGCTAAAAGACGAAAAACGAATGTCTTTAGTGATGTGCTGCGATCCGTCATACGCGTCATACGCGTCATATATGTGTCTCAATATGCGCTTAGCCTTTGGAGAATGGACTTTCACCGCTTTTTTTTTATATTACCCCTACCTAATTGACTGGTACTGCGACTTTTAAGGTCTATTGTATTAAAAAGGGATGCTAACCTAAGAAACGAGTGACTTCCCTGGCGAAAGCCAACTCGCGCTTAGTTGAAAAGTTTCTTAATTGCCTATAAGCGGAACTCTTTTTGGAAGATCCGTCGTTAAAGGCATTGAAGGGCCGATCATTCACTCTTGATGTATTCTGAGGTTTCCTCATCCTCTAAACAGAACCTACATTACGTATCCCGGCACAAATTCATTTTGTTAAGATGATACCTTAAGCCGTGGTAGCCTCTGAGGGAGCTCATCAGCTTAAGATCTTACTCACCAAGTTTACTCCTTGTAGGAGTATGGCTGGATTAATCTTATGGATTTTCTAAGACCCGGAATACTTTCCCAGTGGTTAAAACGAATTCTTTAATTTGCCTTAAACAGAAGCCCGATTGAATCTACAATTGGCTTCTGGTCCTAAGAACGCTGAACTTTCTCCCTTAGTTAAACGTAGAAATTCCAAGTCGATTACATTTTAAATTTTATCAATATGACTAACATTGGAAACAATAGTCTGCAGGACTAGATCATTCAACGAATGAATAAGTTTTGATCTGAGTGGTATAAACATTGAGTCCTAGAATCAATTCCAGTCGGAATCAGTGGAACGAAGCAATGGATCTAAGCTTAAGAAGGTGTATTGCATGTAAAGGCTGTCCCAGTTAAAAGGTTTAGAAGTTTACCAAGTTTACATTTAAAGTAAGGCTACCTCCAAATTTCTTTTCATAGTACGTGAAAAGTTGTTTAACATAAATTTAAAAAAAAAATTGTCAGAAATAAAAGTTTAGTACATAACAACTTTTTGTTAGTTTAAGGAACCATAGCTTTCATGTGGCTGCATAAGCTTACGACGAAGCTTAGGAATCTCCACTTGAAAGATTAAACCTCTCAACCGAGATACCCTGCATTGGAATCTGAGTAATAGCTTGGGAAACAGGAACTACCTTCACGGTGATAACAGCGGAGAAGAAACTAACAAAGCGACTGAGAACTGAAGTACGTACACTAACCTGTTGATAAGCAAGGAATTAGGTTTTAATGAAAACATCTCTGAAGCTCTTCTTTAAACATTGTAATGGTGATACCTTTCGTTTAAAACATTTACACCATAATATGTTTATGGGACTGGTAGTTATTTTCTTTTTTAAAAAATGTGTTTCTCAACCAAAGGCGCTTTCTGTTAGTAAAACTTATTCATTTAAAAACAGCGACAGGTTGAGCAAATTATTTAAACCAAATAAGTTTACTTTTAATCGCATACTTTATACAAGCTTAAGTTTACTCTAGATCGTGTCCAATTACCCGTTTGCTATATAATAAAATGTATGACCACTGTCGTCACTCATAGTTGTCTTTTCACTCGTTTCGGCACTGAAGAGGTGTTTAAATTTTTCTGATAGAGTCTTTTCCCGTGGATCCACAAGTTTAATAAGTTCGAAAAATTTGAATTTAAGAGCTAATTTGTTTCGATGTTGACAGAATTTAATTATTGATAAAGTTTTTTCTTTAACCGTGGGTGCAGTGGCTTAGGGGACAAGTGCATTGGACCATTAAGCCAGAGGTGGCTGGTTCAAATCCCGACATGTACCATCTGAAAGTTTTTATTCGCTGCCCAACAGTAATAACTGCCATGAGAAGCTTCTCAAAAATTAATTGCCCTTCGGAATCGTCATTAAACTGTAAGTCCCTTCCATTCGGTCCTGTATGGGCCGTTTACAAGTTCCCTTTAGAGAAATCCCCGAATACAAAATTGCGCTAATAATCCCGAAAAAACGAAATCCGAAAGGATTCGAAAAAAGCATTGCCTGACTTAGAAAAATAGTTTTCATTTTCGATGTCAGATGGTTTATGTCAAAATTAATACTCAAACAATACAAAGAAAAATCCCTGAAATTAAAAAGAAAATTCCCTTAATTTTCCCAAAACAATTTTTTTACCGATTATTATTTTCTTGTTAAAATTGAATTTTAGTGACTTAAATGAGTTCTTATAGATTTGTAACATTGACTAAATTTAAAATATATATGTATGGAATGAATAATTCAATCCCATCCACATTTCTGTCCCATCTGTGAAGTTCAAACTAAAAAACTATTAAAATTATTTTGTCGCTCATATTTTGGGTTTTTTAAATGGAAATCAATTCATGAAGAGGTGATGCAGCAAAAAATCAAATACAAAGAATGCACCTAAGGGACGCATCTAACATTTGGATGAAACTCTGTAAGTTATCCTTGCAATTATTTAATTTATTTCACTTCATTGGTATCTTTCGCAGATTTATAAGGTGTCAAAAATACGTGATTTAAGAACTTGAAGTGGAGCTGGAGCCAGGCTTGTCCCAATCCGTCCCCAAGCGTCGCTGAGACTTACATCTGAAAGCTTGGCAATGGGACCGAATTTCTAAATAAGTATGGCCCAATCAACGTTTTTCATGAATTTGAAGAATTTAAGACAAGACACTGACCAGTGTGGACGTGTTTCCAATTCTCTCCCGCCTGTAAATAATTCATATTTCCATTTTCTGCAAACTTTATAAATTAGTGAACTCGTGCAACCTAATTTTCAGTTTGTGTTCTGTGTTTTGCCAATATAACTGACCTAGTAATTAAATTTCAATCACATTTCCGCTAACGCCGCATAAAAAAAAATGCCACACAATCAACCATTTTGGATGTCGAAAACCTCATTGAAAAGGTTAGCAGCAAAATCGACGATTTACCAACACACACTCAACACCACCAGAATGTATACTCCAATACATCCGTTTTGGCTGAATTACTGGAAAATGAAATAGAGCCAGTTTCACAACCACCTCTTCCCCCGAATCGGATGACAATCCAAGGGTCCAGAACTATCTCACCGTCAACTCCTCCCGTCGCCGCCGCACGCAAGCTCATTAAACAATTTGGTACTACTTAGACACCAGATGAAAGGACGCGCAGGCTGGATAAAATAAGTTCTGAAATCCAGATGACTTCATCTTTCAGCAAAGGCACCCCCCAAAACGCCGATATTTCTTGGCTAACTAACTTTCTTGGAAATTTTTCGGAATTAATTACGGTATCACCATCAGCCAATGTAAAATGTTTCTGCTATCTAACCACAAAGGTAATCGAAATTTCTGAGAGAACTAATCTTAGTATTAAATCTAATTCTAAGTTTTCAAATCCCGTGGTAAACAGCGCTCTAGTTTAAGTAACAAAATATCGAAACTCGTCCCAACTCCCATCTCATGAGATAATTCCTAAAGCTAACTCTTCACTTGGTTTTGTTAAACGGTGGTCCAAATAATTCTCCAACCCTTATGTGACAAG
Organism: Ferdinandea cuprea; assembly: GCA_963576555.1. Lineage (NCBI taxonomy): Eukaryota > Metazoa > Arthropoda > Insecta > Diptera > Syrphidae > Ferdinandea > Ferdinandea cuprea. The sequence continues at coordinate 149,305,786 of OY754958.1, read as the reverse complement.
TTCCCTCTACATTTCCTTTGTTCGCCCCCTTCTCGAATACCAGACAAGTCAAGAGTTCATGTATCCAGAATCGAGAGCATTCAACGTCGTTTTCTTCGATTCGCTCAGAGGAGGTTTACCCGGGAACGACCCTATTATCCTGCCTCCCTATCAAGACCGCATTAAACTTATAAACTTGAATACCCTTGAAGAACGCAGGGACGTAGCAGACATTCTCTTCATTCATATACTCCTCTCAAGTTCTATCGATCTCGCGTATATTTACAAATCTATTTTCTTCAACACGTTGTCCTCCTCGTAATTTGCGTTATCCTCCTCTTTTTTATTCACCAACCCAACGAACCAATCTCCCGTATGCTGCGAAAGATAAACGCAAAACTTACGGTTTTTTGATTTTAACCGCAGCACTGCCTGTCTCAAACTCGATCTCCTTTCCAATATTAGTTCGTAGTTCTTATTTTTTAATATAGCTTGTAATGAGCCTAATACGTGGGGGTATTCGCCCCCAACAAAATTTTTAAAATATAAATGAATAAAATTATTTTTAAAAGAACATACATTTTGTTAAAATAACTGTTAGTGCCTGGCTACACATTCATGGGAATGATCATCATGTCGCACGAGACAGGTAAATTTTATGTGAGTTAGAAAGAAAAGGGAAGATTGCACCAAGAATCCACCGAAAATCCTTTTTCGATTTGAATTCTCGGCGTGGGCATGAACGTTTCGATTTCAAACCATATTACTTTCCTCTTTTGAGATTGATGCTGGAAGAGTGAAGACCGAATACAGGTACTAGAGAGCACAAATGTATTCGATTTTCCAAGTGAAATTTTTTTTTGTTTCAGATATTAGCTTTCCCCGCCATTCAAATTGATTTCATTCTTATGAGACTTTTTTGTGTGTGTAGCCACAACTTTCATTGGAATGGCTTTCGTTCGCATGAACGTGTAGCCAGGCACTTACTGTTAGGGACCAGTTATAACGGGTGATCCAAGTAGAGATAATTTTTTCAATAGCCTTTTTTGACAGATCACGTGTGAGTCGTGTCATGCTGTCATTTGGCATTTCATAATGGAAAGAATGAACAACGTTTACAAATTGTTCAACTTTATTATGAAAATTCACGTTCTGTGAGGAATGTGTTTCGTGCACTTCGCTCAACTTATGGTCAACATAATCGGCCTACTGAGCGTACTATTCGCAACACCATCACCCATTTTGAGACCCAGCATTCATTATTGGATAATATTCGACCGAATAGACCACGTCCAGCATAGCTGAGAGTGTACACGAAGACCGTAGAGAGTCGATTCGGCGCCGTTCGCAGCAACTTGGACTGACGTATGGAAAGACTTGGCGCATTTTACGTCAAGATCTTAAATTGAAAGCGTACAAAATACAGCTTGTGCAACCTTCCCGACCGACCTTCCCAAGCGACATCGCTGCGCTCTATGGGCTCTTGAAAAGTTCCAAGAAGATCCGACATTTTCGAGACAAATTTTGTTTAGCGATGAGGCCCATTTCTGGCTCAATGGGTATGTAAACAAACAAAATTGCCGCGTTTGGGACGAAGAGCAACCTGAAGAGATTGAAGAACTGCCACTTCATCCAGAAAAAACAACGGTTTGGTATGGGTTGTGGGCCGGTGGAATCATCGGTCCATATTTCTTTAAAAATTATGCCGGTGCGAACGTAACCGTCAATGGCGACCGTTATCGTGCCATGATAACCGACTATTTGATGCCTGAAATTGAAGCTCGTGATCTCGGCGACATCTGGTTTCAGCAAGACGGCACCACTTCCCACACATCGCATCAATCAATGGACTTATTGAGAGAACATTTCGGAGCACATAATTTCACGTTTTGGGCCGGTCGATTGGCCAGAAGATCGTGTGATATCACACCGTTAGACTTTTTCCTGTGGGGATATGTAAAGTCAAAAGCTTATGCCGACAAACCCGCTTCGATTCAGGCCTTGGAGGAAAACATCACGCGTGTCATTCGCCAGTTACCAGTCGAAATGCTGGAACGAGTGATCGAAAATTGGACTCAACGGATGGACCATCTGCGACGTAGCAACGGCCAACATTTGATAGACATAATTTTCAAAAAATAAATGCCAAAGAATGTTCTTTCAAATGATAATAAACATTCTCCATTAAATTTGAATTTTCTGTGTTTTTTTCTTTAAAAAAGTAGGGAACCTCGAAATGGATCACCCTTTAGCTATCATTGAAATGCATCATTGGAACAAATCAGTGGAATAGTTCTCTCATTTTTTTGACAAGTCGGTTATAGCCAGAATTGAAAAATTTCTGTCAGTGGAAGGCCACTGGTATAGGTTTTTGGGTTAGAGTTGGTCATTGAAAGCAAAACTGACAAATGATAAAAGAAAGAGAATCGAACACATCAGTGGAACGATTATTTTCCAAATTGTTGAAACGTATATCAGCTGTTCATTGAAATCGATTTCAATCAGTGAAATAATAAAAATAGATTTATAGAAAAGTTTAAATCACAATTAAGTAAAATTACTTTTGGTTTTGTTTGTTGAAAAATTCTATAAGTTATTAGCTTTATTTTGATACCGCTTAAAGCCAGTATGGTTTGTTTAGTCGTCTTAAATTACGAAAACAAAATATTCAATAATGGATTTCAATGATAACTATAACTGGCCTCTTAGTCTACGACAGAAAGAACTTGTCGTAGAGAAAGACAAAATAATTCAAGTTTTTTCGGAGGAATTTCGAATTTTGTAGCAGTTTTTCCACTACGAAGGGAACTTTTAATAGATTTTTCGGGATTCGTACAAATTTTTCTATTACGACGTACCTCGTGTAAGTATTTGTTTTTTTACCACTCCAAGTATTGTGCCGCCTTTACATGAAAAAACTAATCTCGAAGATGCCACGTTTACTTATGGATTAGTAATAGAACGGAATTCAAAATTTACCAGTGAACCGACAAATAAAAATCGCCAATTTTGATATATCAGAAACACAAGATATTACCGATAAACCGATATCGGTATTGTATCGGATGCATCTCTGGTTAAAAAATTGAACCCAAGCAAGGATTTCTTCGTTCATATCCCGAACAAAAAAAAAACAATCCATCCCTGATGGGCATGGGCATTCACATTATTTCGACTAAAAATGTCTCAACTCAACTCGCCGAATGTCACGTCCACTGCTCACTTAATCGTTCATACGTACTCTCTGCTGTTATCGAACGCATGCAGTCGAAAGAATTTTGTTTGCTCAGGCCTCCAAGTCGAATAAAGATAAGCACAATATATGTATACGGCGCTCATACACGAGATACCGCATATACCCTCAACGAACTATAGGTATGTATGTATATCACAGCATCGTATACCAATACCAACGCGCATTGACCAATATTTTTCAATCACAGTCCCCGATGTTATTTTAGAATTCATTCGAAATGAAATCAAAATTTCATCAGATTCAATTTGAGTTTGTTTTCGTTCTCCCCGGGGGAAAGGAGCGTTGTTTCATTATTCGATGACGACCGACCAACGACGGAGGCACAGTCACTCATAAAAAAGAAACAAAAAATAAATAAATGCCTAAGGTGGAGGAGTAAGGATTCTCTGTCTATATAAATCCTACCATCTACCACCCTTGTTGGTTTTTTTTTTTTTGTCATAATTGGATGAGCGTGTGGTACTTTGGTGCCCACTAGCCCATGCACAGTAGTCAGTACTCACATTTTCCCATTTAACATCCAGCTGTAAGATAAAATCGGTCCAAAAATCCATGACAGGACTTCATGTGTTCGTAGTATAGGAACCCACACAATCATAAACATTATATGACAAACAATGTCCTGTCGCCAGGAAAATAACAAAAACAAAAGAGGATTTTTTTTTTACAAAAGAAGACATCATTTTGTTGAGGGTGGTTTCGAAAGCAGATCGGATCAGATCGGATAGGATCAAGTGCATGGATACGGTAAGAAGGAGGGTGAGTATTTCCAGTGTCTTTCTCCTCGCTTAATACCTAAATTGTGGAGACATCCTCCAATTGGAAAAGGGGTTAACATGAGGGTTCATTCATTCCAGATTATGCTTTCATATCAAACAACAACTGCAGTGAGGGGTACAAAAATAAAACAGCAACAAAAAAACCGCACAGACGTTTGCTCTTTTTCGGAACGCTCGCTGTTGGCACTGGCTGGCTGGCGGCAATAGTGCTGGCGATAGGACAAGAGGACTTGTATCCCATCCGTATGCTTATGATGATGCTGCTGGGCTACGACGACAACGAAAACGACGACGACAACGAAAACGACGACGATGACGATGCTGATGATGATGATGATGTTGATGAACGGTAGCGTACTCCATGGTATCACACAGTTTAGTATTTCTCTGTATGGAAAACTCGGCAGAGTGTGAAGAAGTGCAACGTGAATTTGCCTGCATCCCTTTGATTAATGTGCTGGCAAATATTGCCTGATAAAATACAAGGATACGGACTGTATGTCTATGTACGGACTCTAATCCCAGCCACCCACAATCATCGCATCGTTTATCCCACCTCGGGCGGTTGTACTAATGTGAGTGCCATCGGCTGCCTCCACAAGCTTCCTTTGTTCCATACCTATGTTCGTTTTTGAAAATTGATTATCTTTTTGGGTCTGTCTGTTTTGTTTTTTTTTTTTTGCCTGGCTCTTGATGGTGGTAGGTTTTTGTGTGTGTGATTTTTTTTGTTGTTGTTTTTTTATGTTGTTGTTGTCTCTATCAGAGTTTTGGGGGGAGTTGGAATATGAAGAGCATAGGTTCATGTCATTAGACGATTGCGGTTTTATCTGTTCCAAAAAGGATAAATGGTTTCTGTGGGTTTGTATGGCCGTGATGGCTGCAGACTATTATGCTACGAAAAGCATATCTCCCTACTCAACTCTACTATAATATTGTTGCTTCTAACAGTGTTGGGTGAATATGATTTCAATATGTGGGAATTGTTCCTTCAGTATATGTCAGGATAATGTTTTTGATACTGCGGGCTGTGGCTCAGAAATCTTCAAATAGTGAATTTCCTGTCATCATGAACAATGTCGTCGTATTTATATAAAATATGCTGGAGAGATTCTATCCGTCTATCTATAGATACTTAACTGAATGACTAATTGTTGAACAACAACTTTAATGTTTTTTTTTTAAATAAATCAATGAAATGAATAATGGTTGGGTGGCATTTTTATCGCCATCTCCTCTGTTCTGCTCATAGCCTCACAGGTATTCTGTCATCGTCGGTAAATGGGTTCCGTTGCATAGCTATGTAACTGTCACCTTTCAAAAACGTGGGAGCAATGTATTGTCACCTCCGACTTTGGATGATTGTTGCTGACGGTGACGTGAAATATAGGCAAACGAAATAATGGCAAATTTTAAAAAAAGAGCCTTTGGCAACAGTACCTTGCTGACTTGGATTAAGGGATTTCAATCCTCTTTCTGCAGGCGGCAGGTACCGCTCACGCAACTTCGTTGCTCCGCTTGGGGTATGTGCTTTTAGTGCTTTAGTCAGGCGCCTATGGCAACAGTACCTGAGTCGTCCGCTACGCGAGATTAAGGGATTTCAACTCTATTTCCAAAGGCGGTTCGATATTGGAATGGAAATAATGCTAAATTTTGTTGGCATCATTTCACGTCACCGTTGCTGTCCTGTTCACTGTTTAAGGAGTTCATTAGAGATTACAATATTGATAGCCATTATTTCTGCATCCATATAACAGCACAGATTCGACATTCGGGCGGATCCTTGTTAAAGCCGATCGTATGTCTTCGGAATATTATACTGAAATGCTGTTGGCTTTATTCAGTTAGTCAATCGGATAAAATATTTACAAAATACAGGAAATCCTCTTCTCTCTCTAGCGTTTGTGTAGCAAGCTTATTTAAGCTGAAGATGTTGTTCTGTGGGACACACATTGTCGGCGCAATCAATATGGTTAAGTGCCTACCGATTTCGTTCGTTTCCCGTTGATAAAAGGATCACCAAGGCATAAAATTGGATCTCCAATTCCGTTGATAACATTCCTACGTGCACGAAATGTACTTTGGTAAAAGCAATTGATATATCTGGAAAATCTAACATTGGTGAAGAGTAGCTAAAATGGCGATCGATATTAAATGCAGGCTCATCGACTCAGGATGATCCAGAGCGGAAGTCTGCTTGTTCGGCATCGAATGTATCTTCGGGTCTTACCTTACACTGAAAACATACTAAGCATGTATCTTTTATAACTTCTTCCATCGTTTCTCGCATAGCTTGACTATAATTCGGTCTCAGGTCTCAGTTTGCCAAGCTCTTGCATTAGAAGGAACAATGGCTTAGCCGATTGTCAGCGATTAGTGCATTGATCTCAATAATATTAGGGGTGGTGATTACACGGTTCACAACCATTCTGCTCTTGAGCAGATCCTCATCCTAACTGATCAAAAAACCATCTAGACTTTTCACTGAGTTTTGGCGAAAGTTGCAACCATCTGTTTCATCTTTGGTGAGTCTAAGGTATGTTCGCTTTCGAATCTGCGTGCAGCTTCCTATATTTATGTAGTCACCGCATTGATGTAGTTGCGCTTGTCGTATCTTACGCCACACTGTCTTTATCTAATCTTTATGCAAGACTCGAGCTCGCTCCTCCCATCTGCTGTTGTTTCGTTCATAAAACAGTCGCTAGCCTTTCCTGCGATTGGTCTTGGATGATTGCGTACCGTGGTCTGCTGATTGTTTATACTGTTGATGTTGAACTTGGGCATTCTTGTATTGTCATGGGGCTTTCTAGACAGACATCTGCTCCTTATCTGTTTTGGGCGTCCTAAACGCTACGTGGTGCAGTGGTGCTTAAGTGCGTTGGACCCCTAAGCGAGAGGTCGCTGGTTCAAATCCCGACCTGTACCACCTGCAAGTTTTTATTCGCTGCCCCACCTTTTGCGAACGTCTGACAAACATCCAAGAGTAAGAACTGTCTTGAGAAGCTTCTCAAAAATAAAATTGTCGTTCGGAACCGGCATTAAACTATAGGTCCCTTTATTCGTCTCAAAAATATAACTTCGAACACACAGTGGTTGGGAGCTGGGCTATATGGGCCATTCACACCTAATATTTATTTGTTTAACACTACTTCTCAACCGGCGGCTGATGTTAAAGGTTGAGAGTTAAGGGTTTTGGCCAGTAAAAAGACTCGCATTTGCGATCTTTAGCAGGACACTATGCTTTTATGTCTCCAGACCAAGCAATTTGGCATCTACGATGGCTTGGTCTTCTTTTTGAGTTTAAAACTAGGTACTCGGATTTGTAGGTCTTCTTGTTTCCTCTAAAAATCGAGGTTGTTCTTGATTCTTATAAGAAGTGGGAAATCGGAAGCCACAGTTTCGGGGACCAAGCAAGTCGAGACGAAGACAACAAGGACTTTCTCGGCTTTCTGGCAGATGCCTTTGAAAAAACATGGGGTTTGTCGCCCGAAAGAGTTCTACTGACTTACCCAACAATAATTAGGCTAATCCTATAATAGTCACATTTATTAAAAAAACGGTATGTTGTTGCGTTCCTAAAAAACCTAAACCTAAAAAACTGGCTTTGCTCTAAATGCTCTGATAATTGTAGATAAAAGACACAAAGCATCTTAAGCACACTTGTGTAGAAGGCAAAGACATTGTGGTGCTGGTGCAGTGACCTAATGCTAAATCTATAAAATTTGGCCTAATGCCCCTTTATAAAAGTGGCATAAGCCTAAATTTGAGGATTTGGTATTTTGACACTTTGAGCGGTAAAGCGACGCAAAGCCAAACTTTCACATTTCCACTGTTTAATTTGTTGTTTATACCGCATAACTTATTTTTACTGGTAGAGCGTGAGAAATATTTTTTCAATTGCATGTAGCAAACACACACACTTTAAGCAATTAAAAATTATACACTTTTCTTATGATTAATTATTTGTCGTGAGGGAATCAGGTTCCCAATAAGCCAAATCCCAAAAAAAATGTACTATTATTTTCTCAGAGAAAAAGTTAAAATATTTGAGAAAATAAATTCCCACGAATTTTTAACAGTATATTTTTTAAATACAGAACGTAATAAGTAGAGTCCGACCGAAGGTCGATTTTTTTGGCCGATGCCGAAGACGAATATAGCGCACCCTGAAATACCAAGGAACCTAAAATAAATTAATTTGAACTGTATAAAATTTATTAGATAAAATAACTCATAATCACAACAAAATGTATTTTACAAAGAAATTAAATCAAAAAATAAATGAATCCCTTTGATTACCTGTAAATAACTACAAATGCAAACTTTTATTCAGATGCAATTTCCACTATAAAAACGAAACAAACAAGAAATGACTTGCACGAAATCGTTCTTGCGAAAAATTCTCGGAAAAACGGTTAAAAAATTCAATATTCGCCTAAACCCGAAATCTAATTTGCAATCGAAAGTTTCATAAAATCAAATAGGCCTTATAACACTTTAGCATAGTGTCATAATGCCAAATGGTAGAATTTGGCATTTATGTCATTTTCACATAGCGACATAAAGCCAGAGTTTGAGATTTGGCCATATGACGCTTGGCCTTACACGGCACCGTGCACCTGTTTACTTTGCTTGACATAAATATGCTCACACAGTATGCTAAACCTTCTTAAATGGACACCCTCCAGGACGCCTTCCATGTAAGAACATCAAACCAATGACCAACGATTTTAGTACTTTTTTTATATGGGATGTACGGATGCGGGTACTAACTAAGACGAAAACTGCAAAATTCTTTCTTGAACGGACGCAGCTTTGGAATATACTTTTAGCATTAGCTACAGAAAATGGTAAAATTGGGGCCTGCAAATAGAGTTTTGTTATATAGGGTCCGCCATCTAACATTTTTTTTTTCAACTAGTGCTTATTTCGCGAATGGTAACACTTAACTCATGTCTGATTTGACAGATAATTAGTTTCATCCTTCCGCTGAACGAATATGGCTGTGTATACGCTTGAACAACGCTGGGAAGTATTGCGGCATAATTGGGCTTTTTCAATGAGTAAGGAGTGGCTGTTACATTCAATGGCGATCGTTATCGGGCCATGTTGAACGAATTTTTGTTTACAAAAATTGAAGAGGAGGATATTGGCAACATTTGGTTTCAACAGGACGGCGCTATGTGCCACACAGCCGAAGCTATACTCGATGTTTTGCGCCCTGTTTCAATAAAAAAAAGTTATTTGAGGGAGCCTATAGTAAGTCAAGAAAATATAATTTTCCGCATAGAGCGGTTTCCCCGATTTCGTGTATTTGGTCCTTCTTCGCATCTGGCTGTATTAAATTGTTTTTTTTTTATTTTGAGCAACCAAGTTTTTTTTAAATTTAAGAGAAGTAGTACCTAAATGTTATAAATTGCATCATTGTGTAGCAAAAATGTTCACCTTTTGCCTGATAACACTTCGCCGGAGCCATCTGCGTTTGGTGTCCTTTCAAATGAGGTTTTACTTATATTTAAAATAGAAAATTAAAAAAAATAAAGAAAATAGGAGACAAAACCAACGCAATGTCTCGGCCACTTGTAATGGGTGATCCAAGTAGAGATACTTTTTTCAATAGCCTTTTTTGACAGATCACGTGCGAGTCGTTTCATGAAGTCATGTTATTTTTGTTTAGTATTGTTTGGCATTTCATAATGAAAAGACTTACGCCTGAACAACGTTTACAAATTGTTCAACTTTATTATGAAAATTCACGTTCTGTGAGGAATGTGTTTCGTGCACTTCGCTCAACTTATGGTCAACATAATCGGCCTACTGAGCGTACTATTCGCAACACCATCACCCATTTTGAGACCCAGCATTCATTATTGGATAATATTCGACCAAATAGACCACGTCCAGCACGCTGTGAAGAAAATATAGCGGCCGTAGCTGAAAGTGTACACGAAGACCGTAGAGAGTCGATTCGGCGCCGTTCGCCGCAACTCGGACTGACGTATGGAACGACTTGGCGCATTTTACGTCAAGATCTTAAATTGAAAGCGTACAAAATACAGCTTGTGCAACAACTGAAGCCGCTCGACCTTCCCAAGCGACATCGCTTCGCTCTATGGGCTCTTGAAAAGTTCCAAGAAGATCCGACGTTTTCGAATCAAATTTTGTTTAGCGATGAGGCCCATTTCTGGTTCAATGGGTATGTAAACAGACAAAATAGCCGCATTTGGGACGAAGAGCAACCTGAAGAGATTGAAGAACTGCCACTTCATCCAGAAAAAACAACGGTTTGGTGTGGTTTGTGGGCCGGTGGAATCATCGGTCCATATTTCTTTAAAAATTATGCCGGTGCGAACGTAACCGTCAATGGCGACCTTTATCGTGCCATGATAACCGACTATTTGATGCCTGAAATTGAAGCTCGTGATCTCGGTGACATTTGGTTTCAGCAAGATGGCGCCACTTCCCACACATCGCATCAATCAATGGACTTATTGAGAGAACATTTCGGTGAGCACATAATTTCACGTTTTGGGCCGGTCGATTGTGTGATATCACACCGTTAGACTTTTTCCTGTGGGGATATGTAAAGTCAAAAGCTTATGCCGACAAACCCGCTTCGATTCAGGTCTTGGAGGAAAACATCACGCGTGTCATTCGCCAGTTACCAGTCGAAATGCTCGAACGAGTGATCGAATATTGGACTCAACGGATGGACCATCTGCGACGTAGCAACGGCCAACATTTGATAGACATAATCCATAATCCAAACATTCTCCATTAAATTTGAATTTTCTGTGTTTTTTTCGTTAAAAAAGTAGGGAACCTCGAAATGGATCACCCTTTAGTAGTAAGAAATTATCAGGACATTTCTGCCCAAACAGATCATGTTATTGTTCCATATCTTCTTAAAGTTGAAATGATATAAAAATTGACATACATACGTTAAAGCGAATAAAGTTTTCTATTTTAAAAGTTTGAAAGAATGTTTCTAACAATTTTTTTTTTTCCAAATACAAACCGCTCACAAGTACCACACTGAACTCCATCCAGCCCCATCATTACATATTCGCGTTCATCCTTCACATGCAATTACTTCCAATTAAAAGTAAATCCTCAGCTCCGTACCACAGAGTGTCTTTCAATTAAATGCAATACAAGTTGCAGAGGCCGCGCCACGCCGCAACACCAGAAGCTAATCCACAAATGTCTTAAAATACCCACATTCAGATCATAGTTCTTTGCGTCGGGTGTCATGGCCAATTATGGAACTCTCCAGCGGAAGCCACAAATAACAGCAGGTGTTGACGCATCCAGCTGGCGTGGTCCATTCAGAAGTTGAGACGTTTTTCAACTTCGATCACATCATCTCGTGCAATGCTGCTCATTGAGAGCGCGAGAGCGAGTGCATGCAAATTATGATCCATGAACAGATTTAGAAATTTGAAGATTGTGCGTTTGTCTTCAGAGAATTTTGTCAACTCAAGGAAGTGATATGTCAGTGAGTGTATCTAAATAAAGAAGTAGCTATGCATACCCAGAGTCATGTTGTTGTGTGCACTTTCCATTGATTGTTTGTTGTGAAACCAAAGAGCTGCTGTGAATGGGATTTTCATAGAAAATCAGAATCTAGCTATTTTGAGATGGGATAAATAATTTAATGAACGAAGCAAATTTTCGTCATTATTAAGGGAGCCGTCTCGCACACATACAAGTGGGTATTTTATTCAAATTTCAACAGAGAAAGGAGAAAAATTATGAATTGTTATTGGGTTACGGAAAAATGAACGACAGCTTCGGTAGTTGAATACGAATGAATCTGATTCACATTCGAGACAAGAGACACAGAGGAGAGAACCCATCCGATTCTCAGTCAGGCAGAACAAGGGAAGCTAATTGCACATTAATGCGATATTCATGCGAACATCGTGTGCTCCTGACACATTGTCTGAGTTCGCATCAGAGGAACTTGCAATCTCAACCATAACCAGCATAAGTCAGCCTGTCCTTCTGTCATGTCTTTCCATTTTGGGTTGGTATGGTATAAGGTACCCGTACACGCTGGATGTTGGTATAGGTTTGGCTGGGTGTTGGGTTGATAGCGTATAGGTACAGGCGATGCTCTTATTTTGACTCTCATATGTGAAAACGTAAATCAAACAGCAATGTCTGCCATCATAAGTTTGGCTTAGAAGCGACTGCATAGTGCTTTGTATGTGATATGTGATTCCTAGAACATTAGATTAGTCAGACAATATGACTGCAAATAAGCGAGTATACATCTATGGATACATCACACGTCGTACCTTCTGTCTGCCATAATGGCAGGTGGAATATGAGATTACATCGTTCTAGGAAATCTAAACGAATATTCTTTGTAAACGGCATGGCAGCAGGGGAAGTGGGTCTAGGTGATAAACAACGTGTAGTGATGGTAGAGCGCTTGATGATTCTGTTAGTGTTCGAGCATTGGCGGCCTAATGAACACTGGCGCCCTGAGAATGCTGCATCTTTTGCTTCAGAAGCATTAGTTTTCTATTGTCATGTTCAAAGAAGCGGTTAAACGCAACGTCCTACAACGTTCCTTTAGGCTTAAGACTCCTGGATCCGTGGGAGGTGCAACAAGATCAGCATTTGAGCGGCTTAAGTGACGAAGTGTTACCAAACCAGTTATCTGAAGAAATCCCAACATTTAGCGAATGGATAATGGTACTTCAGCATAGTGAACCATTAAACGCCAACATCCAAGGTTTTGAAGAACAAGCCAACAAGCACACAATAGCGCTTTACGAAAGCAAATTATGACAGGCTGCAGGAACGCAGCTAGATCCTACTCGAGTCTGATTACAAAAAAAATTCTTGGGCGATAAAATCGATTGACATCAGTTATTTAATCTATACACTGAAAATAAAATTGCGAGTAATATCAGCAAAAAAAATTTAGTTGATATGACAAAAAATTGTTATATTGATAAAGGAGTTTTTGTCTTTTGTCAACCTGACAAAATCTGTCTGTAAATAAAAGATGTTTTTTTAGGGTTTAGGGTTGGTTTTTGGAATAGAGATAAAACTGACATTCTGTGGTCAAATCTGGCAACTCTAATGTCATTTATGTTCAGTTTGGTTTGCCATTTCATCATGAACGGGTTGACAAATGAACAACGCTTGCAAATTGTGCAAATTTATTTCGAAAATAATGGTTCAGTTCGCGAAGTTTACCGCGAAAATTTTGTTCAGGAATGATTCTCATTTTGGGTTGAATGGCTACGTCAACAAGCAAAATTGCAGCATTTGGAGTGACGAGAATCCACATGAGACCCTTGAAACGCCATTACATCCACAAAAACTGACTGTTTGGTGTGCTCTATGACTCTGGAGAGTCAGTTACCGTTAATGGAGACCGGTATAGAGCCACGATAACCGACTATTTTGTTCCCGAATTGGATGGCATGAATGTGGATGAGATGTGGTTCCAAAAAGACGGCGCTACATGCCACACAGCGGACGTCACAATAGATTTATTGAACGAAACATTCGATGAGCGCCTAATTTCGCGGAATGGACCTGTCGATTGGCCACCAAGATCGTGTGATTTGACACCATTGGATTATTTTCTTTGGGGATATGCGAAGTCGCCTACGCCAACAAACCAACGCCAACAACCAGAAACGTTAGGGGACTTGGAAGCCAACATTCCTGGCGTTATTGCCGACATACAGCCCAAAATGTTGAAAATTGGACCTCTAGACTTGTCTTTATTCGAACCAGCCGCGGCGGCCTTTAAGCATTAATGGCATAAAATTAATAGAGCCAAATTGATGGACATTACAACGATTTTCTTGTGTTTTATTTCAATTCGAAGTTCTATACCTCACATAACCACACCCTTTGCTTACCATTTGAAATAAGTAAATAAATAGTTAAACCTTTTAGTAGAAAGGATTTTTGAATTTCTCGTATACATAAATATACTAAAGACAAAATTATTGCGATCGTGCGACAATTTCGAACTCAAACTGTGTATGAAGGATGATATCTTATCTAAGTTATCGAATTTAAGTTACAAAATCTCAATGATGAATTCATACCCGCCATATTTCTTAAAAAATGTTCTTCCAATCTTTCGCTTACCTTTTTCATCTATCTCTTTCACAAGGAGAATTTCCTCAGGTTTGGAAGACCTCTTATATAACCCCGATACACAAAAAAGGATCACGAGGAACGAAGTAACCAACTATGGCTCCATTGCTAAACTTCCTCATATACCCAAACTCTTTGAAAGTATTTTATACGAAGCCTTAAGCTTTCAATGTAAGTCCATCATATTCCCTTGCCAACATGGCTTCCTGAAAGGCAGATTAACTACTACAAACCTCGTCGAGTTCGTCTCCTTTTCCCTCTCTGCCTCAGAGAATTGAAACGAATTACAACTGATTTCAGTAAGGATTTTGATAGGATATCTCATCAATCAATCATCTTCAAATTGTCTGCCTTAGGTTTCGAACCTATGTTGTTAAAATGGATTTCCTCTTACCTAGAAAACCGTTCTTATGGTGTTCGCTTCAGATCTTTCCTCTCGGCTCCTCTCATGACAACCTCTGGTGTTCCTCAAGGTAGACATTTAGGTCCGCTTCTCTTCATCCTTACAATAAATAACCTGGAGCGGGTCATTAAACATTTCTTCCTCTCTCTCTACGCTTACGATACCGAATTTTTCTTTTGTCAACTTTTTTCTTTAAGTTCAGAGCGTCCGCATAAGGACCAGTAACCTAGAATAAGTATCCTGTTAATTTTAACTTAGATCATTTTTGTCTAGTCTGTAAGTTTTTATTGAAAAAAAATAATAAAAATGAATTTGAAATTGAAATTGAAAAAAATAACACCGCACACTCAGTTCTTTGGAAAAAAAATTCGAATAACGGTAATTTATAAAACCGCCAATATCTCAAAAACTAATAACGGGAATTTCTACAAAGTTTACTACTTTTTTTTTTAAATTTAAATTTAAAAAATCAGCGTACTTCGATTTTTTAAATATTTTTTTTTTCATGTAACGATTTTCTTGAATTTAAATTAAATTCGTTTCCTTAAAAACGGCTCTAACGACTTTGATCTGTTTTTTGTATTTTGGACAATAAGGCTAAATGTGTTAAATACACAAAATTAAATCGAAGTAGTTTCAGTCGTTTTTGAGAAAATTCAATTTTTCAAAACTGAGAAAGTCATTGAAATAAATTTTTGATGTGATCAAATGTTTCCATTCTCTTTTGATGCGATTCGGAAATACATTTCATGCAGCGAGAAAGTTTCGTATGAAATAGTCGTGCACGTTATATATTCGTATATATTCATATAAGCAACTTCGAGTTTGCTAAAACAGTTCTTGTTATTACCACAAATTTAACGGCATTTTTAAAGTGGGTTTTTCCATGACGCAATGTGTAAAGTTAATTTTGCTCAATTGTGGGTAGAGATAGCGATCGGGTCCTTTTCAATATGGAGCGCGCTAAATATGATAAAACCTTCAAATTAAAAATAATTAACCTATATAAACAAAGTGTATCACAGTCAAAAATTGCAAAAAGATTCGGAATTAATAAATCTATAGTTTCACGTTTGATTAAAAAATATAAAGCTACCGGTAGCTTAGAAAATAATAATGTAGGAGGAAGGCCGCGTAAAACAACTGTTCGGGAGGATAGGAAAATAACGAGATTAATCAAATCAAATCCCTTTATTTCCTCTCGGGAAATATTGTCGACTTTGAATTTGAACGTTGACTCCACTACGGTTCGTAGACGGGCTCTTGAAGCTGATCTTAAAAGTTTTTCAGTGTTGAAGAAACCTATGCTTACGAAGAAGCATGTACAGAAAAGGTTTATGATAAAATTGTTTTTTGAATTGAAATAATCTTTTCTTTACAACACTTTATAGGTTGAATTTTGCTAAAAACTATATTAATTGGTCAGTCGGCAAGTGGAAAAGTGTGCTATTCAGTGATGAATGTAAATTTAACCTGTGGAACACTGATGGCATACAATACGTTAGGCGTACGCCCAAGCAAAGACTTAATCCACGCTTCTGTAAAAGTACACTGAAGCTTGGGGGTGGAAGTGTTATGATATGGACATGCTTTTCTGGTTATGGTGTTGGTCCTTTTCATGAAATAGGGGGCATAATGGATCGTTTTGTTTACAAGGATATTTTGGAAAATGTGATGCTGCCGCATGCCGAATGGAATATTCCACTTTCTTGGGTATTCCAACATGACAACGACCCGAAGCATGTGAATACACAGAATAGTCGGTTCTGGGCAATCGAAAACTCTCAAATTATTCATCAGTCACCTTCGCATCCATTAAAAGGAACAGTCTGGTGTGGAATTTGGTCAGGAGGAACCATCGGACCTTACTTCGTATGACGTAACGGAGCAATATCTTGATAAGATGCCACAACTTCATGCTTTGGGCTTGATTAACATGTGGTATCAACAAGACGGTGCCACATCGCATACAGCCAGGATTACAATAGAATTACTGCGAGACCTCTTTCCGCAACAAGTTATTTCAAGAAATGGTGATGTCGCCTGATTTGACTGCTCCGGACTTCTTTTTGTGGGGAAATCTGAAAAGCAAGGTTTATGCAAACAAACCAGAAACGCTTGAGCAACTTAAACAAAATATTCGTGATGAAATTAATGAAATACCGCGTGAAATGTGTAAGAATGTAATGAAAAATGTGCTCAAAAGGGCTCGCATTTGTGAGACTAACCGAAGCGGATATTTACCTGATACATTTACTCCATACATAATTGCCGACATTAAATAAAACATTTATCAATATAAGATCCATTCTCTTTCACTTAATCAAAAATTAAAAAAAAAAACAAAGTAGTATACCTTCCCGGCGGACACCCTGCATTTGTTCAAATTAAATATTTGCATTTTATTTATTAATGGACAGAGTTTTCAGCAGGACAGACATTTTTTTGTATATTTAACAAAATACATTTTGTACAACCAACAATATTTTTGTTGTGTCAACAATATATAGCAGTAATATTGACAAAATTTTTTATTAAATCAACAATGCTTTAGTTGATGCAACAAAATTAATATTACTTACTTACTTACTTAGGTGGCGCTACAGTCCGGGTGGACCTGGGCCTCAACCAATACGCCTCTCCAGTAAGCACGATCTTTGGCTAACTGCCTCCAGTTGCGCACTCCAAGTTGGTTGAGGTCCCCTTCCATTGGCGCGCGCCAGCATAGGCGAGGTCTTCCTCTACTGCGTTGTGCCTCCAGGTTGGATTCGAAGACTCTTCGGGCCGGAGCGTTGGTGTCCATTCGCTCTACATGTCCCAGGGATTCCTACATAATACACAAGTACAAAATTCCCAAACCCCAAAATCCCCACCTTTTGACAAATACCCGAATTGACTATCCCCAAGTTCAAAATCCCCAAATGCAAAAACCCCAAACGTGCACAGTAGATGACGATGATTTTCGCAAACAAGTTTTATCGCTTATCGCGTCGTTTCTACATTGGCGTTTGCCGGAAAAGCTTCAAATCGTCAGCAATGGAAATTAATGCAATAAAATCACAGAAGGGCAAAGAAAAATTATTTACTACCATTTGCATTCAAGAACAACAAAAGAAGAATTTAGATGGTCTTGTGCGAAACGGATCGAATATTTTTGCAAAAGTGTTGTGGTCAGAAAAAAAAAATAATGAAAAGCACGAACTTTAGCACATGGCAAGTTCAACATCTTTGCAACCGTCGCAAATAGTTCGGGAAAGTATTGTCGGATGCGAACCGGAATGTCGTGTATACTTACTAAGCAAAGGCGCTCAAAATAGGAAGGCATGCTGAACCAGCCGATTTAACATCAATTAATATTCCCGAAGAGCTATTAATTATAGAAGGTGAACTCTTTGTTTTAAGCGAGAAATTATTTAATTGCGAAAACAATATAATTCTGGGAACTACAACCTCCCTTAAAGCTTTGGGAGAAAGTCAGTGTTGCCTAATGGATGGAACTTTTTATGTTGTTCCATCTATTATGCATCAATTATTTAGTATACATGGACTTATAGATGGACAGGTTGTGCGTCTGGTTTTTTGCCTTATGAGCAAAAAAAACTTCGCAGGCTTATAATGACTTCTTTTATGAATTATTTCGCATGGGGCTTGAAAGAGATATAAACTTAAATCCGTTAAGAATCATTTCTGATTTTGAAAATACCATTTATTTGACAGCAAAACTTTATTTCTCTTCGGCCCATTTCCAAGGATGTTTGTTTCATTTCGGGCAAATAATTTGGAGGAGGGTTTAAAAAGAAAGGCTTCAAGGGATATATGGCAATAATGAGACATTCAGTTTATACGTCAGAAAGCTGAAAAGCTTGGCATTTGTACCGCCAGAAGAAATATCAACTTACTTTTCTGAGCAAAGCAGAAGTTTTGATGATAATAATTCCAGAAAACTTTGTTGTTGGTTAAAAAAGAATTATATCATCGGTAATAAAAGAAAATATGGACCTGAATTTTGGTCAGTTGTCGATTGTGTTAAGAATAAATTTTCCTCGAACCAAACTATGTCGAAGCCTGGCACCGCCGCCTCAAAAGCATAGCTGGCAGAAGAAGATCTGGCTTGTACGATTTAATTAAAGATCTGTCGAAGGAAATAATTCAAAACGACAGAATATCGGCAAAATTGAATATTTGCAATTTATATCACATACCATATCATTATGTTAAGAAGTTCTTATTTATGGTTATTTTTTCTTTCTTGAAGTCCTTTTTGTTATAATTTTTGAATTTAAGTTAAATTTAAATTGTTGTATTATTCCCAATATTTCGAGTGTATCTAACAATAAGAATTATGGATTAAGGATTTTGTGATTGGGGATTTTTGATTTGGGGATTTCGGGTTTGGGGATATTGACTCGGGGATTTCAGTTTGGGAATTTTAATTTTGCAGTTTTCGTACCCAACCCCATGTCCCAGCCATCTTAGACGACCAATCCGTATTTTTCTGACCAGGTCGATGTCGCTGTACAGCTCGTAGAGTTCGCTGTTAAATATCCTCCTCCAAAGCCCCTCAACAAAACGGGACGGAAAATCACTCGAAGAATTTTGCTTTGGAAACGACTAAGGAGATTCATCCGCCTTTGATAACGTCCATGCTTCTGCGCCATACAGCAGGACTGGGATGATGAGGGTCTTATATAGAGTATCCTTTGTGTTTCTCGACAAAGCCTTACTAATCAATTGCCTCCTTAGGCCAAAGCAACAGCGGTTGGCAGGTGTAATTCTTCGCTTGATTTCTGACGATATATCGTTGTCAGAGTTAATAGCGGAGCCGAGGTAGATAAAGTCCCGAACTACCTCAAAGTTATAGCTGTCTATCGTGACGTTCTGTCCGATTCGTCGATGTTGTGTGTCCCTTCTTGTTGACAGCATATATTTCGTTTTGCTCTCATTCACATCTAAGCCCATTTTTGCTGCCTTTGTACTGATATTTGCAAACGCACCAGTGACAGCTCGCTGTGCTCCGCCAATGATGTCGATGTCGTCGGCGTAAGCAAGTAGTTGCACAGACTTTTGGAAAATTGTGCCCCTGGTGTTGGCTTGCGAGTTTCGCACAATTCTCTCAAGTATAATGTTGAAGAAGTTACATGACAGCGCATCGCCTTGTCTAAATCCTTTTTTGACATCAAAGGTCAAATTAATATTAATTTGCTTATTTTTTTGTGATACCAACAATGTCGTTGTTAATTTATACCTTGGTAGGACTGACAAATTATATTTTTGTTAGATCACCGAACTTTGTAACTTTTTTATAATTTTTTTGATTCAACTACAACCTTTTGTTGGACGTATTTTGACAAAAAAATTGTTGGATAAACACCTATTTTTGTCAATTTTACTACGGTTTTATTTTCAGACTAATTTAGAAAATGATTTTTTTCTCCCTAAACTCATCTACTGTATTTAATTATATAATTTAACATTGACGACTCACATACGCATCTGGCGCCCCAGATGATCGCCCAACACTACAAAGCTCCATTAATACGCCACTGTGTTCCAAAAATGTGACTATTGTGGCGCCTATAAAATATCATTAGAGTAGATATTTTGTTATTGTTGTGATTTTATAGAAGTTCATAAGTGCATTGTCTGTGCATAGCGATTTTCAATCTAATTCTTCAACTACGTTCGTTTGTACTCGTACAAACAACTTAATTATAGTTAGTTACCGTTCTTGAATAACTTTTCCCAAAGATAATAAATGCCTGACATAAATGCAATTTAACGACTTCAAATGGAAATGGTATTCAGGTAGAATGTGTTCTATTTGAGGTTCTGAAACCTTCAAGATAACAAGATATTTTGAGTGAATTTCTATTGATGTCTATTAGTTCTCTTGTTGAGTTAATGCAATCTTTAATTCAATAAGACATACTTTTGAGATATTTTAATGGGCTTATACCGAAGGTGTACTGACTTTTTCTAAATCAGTTCTGTTCTGAGTACCGCAATAAGAAATAAAGTGCACGACTGCGTCATACGAAACTTTCTCGGTACATGAGATGCGTTTTTGAATCGCAAAATGAATCGAAAATGAATGGGGACAAATTTATTAAAATCACTTTTAAGGTTTTAAAAAATTTGATTTTTTCAAAAACGGTACATACGATTTTGATGTAATTTCGCACATTGGACACTTTTAACATAATTGTTCGAAATACAAAAAATTATCAAAATTGTTGGAGCCCTTTTTGAGAAATCGAAATTTAAATTAATTTAAATTTAAGAAAATCGTTATATATATGAAAAAAAATTATTTCAAAAATCTAAGTACGCAGATTTGTTTAAGTTTATAGTATAAAAAAATGTAATTTTTTTTGAAGTTCGCTTTATTAGTTTTAAAAATATTGCCGGTTTTTTAAATTACCGTTAATCAATTTTTTTTCAAAAAGCTGAGTATGCAGAATTTTTGACCCCATACTAAGCATCCTTAATACAAAAAAAGACAGAAATCCTTGGAACAAGTTTTGAGAAATAGTGATAGTGATAAGTGATTTTCACAAAAAAAAAATTGTATGGTAGGTACCGTTATTTGAAAAAATAAAGCGGAAAAAAAGTGGCCCCGAGATAACCCGTCGAACCGTTTCGCCATATGGGGCCTGGACAGAAAGACAGACCGACGGACGGCATTGGCGGACCCACTTTTTCGGACTTCTCTATAGTCGTAATATCGTCCCTCATACTCAGTTTGAGTTCGAAGTTTCCGCACGATCGCAATAACTTTAAAAAGCAAAAAAAGCTCAGATTTGGTATGCCATTCTGGCTTTAATAAACACACGCAGCATAAAAATTAGGCCGGTCAAAAGGGTGGCGGAAGCGACTAAATGAGAACAAGCGTTTTTCACTTTAGCCTTACGCCATCAACTCATATCCGCGTTGGTGACTGCTAGGTGCCAACTACCAAGGAGATGTGGTAAACAACCCTTATGGATGGTCGTTGGTGGCAGCAGACGAGAGAGGGGAGGGAGTTGCAATACCACTAAGGCACTTCCTCGCCTTTTGGAGCGGCAGCGGATGAATTAACGGTGGAGTTCATAGTTCCATCAGTTAGATCAAACTAGTCTTATCTCAGGGTGTTGAAATAGAGCAGAGGAATTTTTCCTTTTGTCCTGGGGGTCCCAAGAAAAGGCCTGTCCCTCTAGATTGGGGGTTGTGAATGGATCGTTGTGGATGACGTGGTAAGATCGGCCGAGCAAATAAAAATGATGAAACAATGAGATGTTTACTACGGTGAATTTGTTGTAACTTAACTTAAAAAGTCTTGAACTTTCGACATGTAAGTGCGAATCCAAGTTAAATTCGCGAACATAAGTCGTCAACTGCGGCTTGTCATCGTCCTTATTCTTTACTGCGCTAATGCCTCAGAAGAGAAACAGGATGACACTATCAAAGTATTAAAATCAAGCTGGCCGACACAGTGTCTGGAAGTGGACGGAAGTGAATGTATATCGCTCCGTTAAGCAACATTTCGATAGCAAGTACAAGGTTTCTTCACCTAAATATTAACATTTAAATATTTGAATTTGGCGGAAAATAAATCGGCAAACCATTAACCAGATTGACCATGTTGCGATCGACGTGAGGCACTCCTTAAGTATTTAAGATGTCCGAGCGACTGAATTGCCAAGTGCTTAGCGATCCTCTTTCCTAAATAGGGTACTAGAGCCTCTTAAAGGAATTCCTAGTTACTATTGTCGATGTTATCGAACAAAATAGTTGATGAACCAAAGAAGAAAACTTTTACTATACAAGTTTTCGATATATTTAATTTTTTTTTTGAAACAAAGCATTCAATATACGCGAAGTAAACAGCAGCCTTGTGAAACGCTAAGAGGAACTAACTTTCTCTCTTACTCACTCTCTTTCTGCAGGCGGCATGATATGTTTAACTCTGCTTCACTTGCGAGTTTAATACTAGAACCTACTACCTTCGTTAAGTTCTTGGAATTGTGGATATTATAGCCAACTCAGATGAGTATAGATACTTAAAATCACTAACAAGTTTTTAACAATGACTCTTAAGTGCGATCAGACAGACAGTCATTCAAACTTGACATCCGATGAAATCCTGACATCACTACGACGTAGAACTTATCCTAAAATGGTCATCCCGTGTGATCGCCTTTCATACGGAATGTCATAGAACGTATCAACTGGATGACAAAGGACATGACATGATTTTTAAGTCATTCAGATGACTGATTTGTTGGACCGTGTGATCGCCCGCCATCCCTATTGGAACTGGATGACCAAAATTTTTTTGACAGCATGTCATTCGAATGACAAGGTCCTATGGATGAAACTGATCATAGTATCATCTGAAATTGGTTGGCACGTTTACATCATTCAGTAGAATTCATAT
Source organism: Ferdinandea cuprea (assembly GCA_963576555.1). Taxonomy (NCBI): domain Eukaryota; kingdom Metazoa; phylum Arthropoda; class Insecta; order Diptera; family Syrphidae; genus Ferdinandea; species Ferdinandea cuprea. Next base: position 149,282,819 of record OY754958.1, on the reverse strand, counting down.
AAATTTTAATTAGTTCTGATTGTACAGACTGCAATGGCAAATAATTTATTGAAACAAATTAAAAAAAAACAACAAAATAATAAATTTATCGTCTAATTCATAAGTTAAATGAGCCATTGATTTAATGGTAATACATGAACTAAGATTTCTGAATTATATTTTTATTAACGCTTAGTAACAAATTGTACTAAAATTTTGTTTGATTCTATTACATTAAGAATAATATTTTTTTTGAACACTCGGTCACCTTTTTGTCCATACAGAACGGCGCTTTCATGGTGCGATCGAACTGTTGTCAAGGTCGTCGTCGGCGATGTTTTCCAAAAAAATACGCCGTTATATTAGCACTTCGAAATCTATTTTCGTCATTTTATTTAAAGTGATAGAGCTCTATACAAATATTAAAAAAAATAATTTACAAATCGTCATCAATCGTTTTATAGTGTCACCCGTGTCATATCGTGTGATCGCCTGTTATCCAGGCATGTCATCCATCTTGGGACAAAATGACACTCCGATGACCGAAGGATGGCACTGTGTGATCGGGTGTAATATAGCGGATGACACGCTCGCAGATAGATAACAACTGAATTACACAATTTCTCTGGTTGACACGTTCGGATGACCGTCTGATCGCGCCCTAAGAAAAAAAAAATGTTTGGAAGGATATCACTTTTAAATTTGATGTCGCTTAGCTTCTAAATAGAATAGAACGTCCAGACAATTGTATGCGTCGTATAATGGTCTCCTTGCATGTTACAAACCAAAATTTAGAAAATATGCAACCAGTTCGCATTATGTCAAATAGTTTAACATAAAACATTTACCCAGTATAAATCTAAAATGCTTTCCCTCAGTGTCTAATAAAACTGTCAACCGTTTTTGCTTGCAAAAATATTTGACACAGTTTGGCTTATGTACTTCATTAGGGTATGCGTACCGCACTGTCAAAACGTTTGTACGGTATCGCTTTGGAATTTAATTTAACTTAATATCTTCATCACGTGCCACATCATTTCTTAATCAGAGAATAATATTCAAAATTTAATACTTGTATGGCTTTTACGAGCAAACTCCATTTGGTGCTACATTCTCATTACCTGAGACCGAGCAAGTACCTATGCCGTTTTACCTGGGTACACACGCACACACCATACCACGCCACTTACAGCCCCCATCCAGTGCCAGTCAGCCTCCAAATTGGCAAACGGAAAACAACCAATTTCAAAATAAATTACCTCCAATCCCTGGGGCTGAAGCGGCAAAACAAAATTCAATAATGTAATAGAATAATGGTCCATGTCAGAATGCTGGTTTCTGTGACTGCGAGGGGAGGGATGAAGACGCGGCGTAGTCGTGTGCCATACACAACATCACCATTATCGATTCCTGGCAGCACAAAGTCAATTCCGAACATCTTATAGGTCGATATCTACGGTGTCATAAAATCGACAAGCTGCTCCTATAAGAAACCAAAATTCAAATGCTAATGACATAGCCCATATGTGAATAGCAATTCATGTGTATCCCCTGCTGAACACTTGCAGCCGCCCCCACGCGCTACACGTGAACCTGAACATATCATTCTACCTTGGCGCCCATCGCGGCGGTATCGTCTCCGTCATCGCATATCAATTGGAAGGTACGCTCCCTCGGGAATGATTCGAAAACAATATTAGATTATGGAAATTTTGACTGCTCTCTATGCAAAGACACAAAGCATAGTGTTGGGTGGATTCTATAAAATTCAAGTCATTTTCAAGGATCAGCGAAAGATTTTGATTTTGATTTTCATATGTATATACGCATGTGAGTGTCTACGTCGCTAGGAATGGTCGTTGACCTACAAAATATATTATGATCTAAGACTAATTAGATTATATTGGCTTTCTGCATGTGTTTTGTTCTTAAATTGAAATATATCTAGTTAGGAAAGTCAGGAAGCACAATGAAGGAGCAATTTCGACAATACCAGGAATGTTGAACGTATGGCTTTCGGATGAGGATGAGGATGAGTGTGAGTGTGAGTACGTCCTTAAGTAGGTTCATACGTACACGTCAAGAGGTTGACATTATTGAATTGTTCGACAACAAAATGGGTATTATCTCAGACAGCACGCACTTAGCCGTGCAACTTGTCAGACATTTACATTTATGTAGACTGGGATGGTTGGTTTGACAGCAAAGTAGGTAGCTTTTTTTTTCTTTGAATATTGCTACTTAGGCGACATCCTTAGGTTAATAGAAAATGGCAGACATATTATGTGGGAATTCAGTTGACAAAAAATAGCCTCGGAGGTGGTGGAAAAGTGGTAAGTGAAGTGGCAATAAAGTTAATAAAGCTACAATTGCAGCGTTTTTGCTAAATTTTTTTTTTACGAGAAATGGACATCGAACGTTGTGCTTGGCCCACTTTCTAATCCTCTCGCTTCATTAATAGCTTACTCTTAGACACTTTCTTATCATAATGCAATGCATCATTAGACACAGCTGATCAGTTATTCCACTGACCTACATTTACCCACCATGTATTTCCATGTCCCAACTCTTTCCTCTCCACCCATCACCAGTCTGTGTGTAATACATGATCCCGACTTGCAAAATACAGCAATACAAATGAGCACACTCACCTCTTCAAATTCCAAAATCCTTATCATAAAAATAACCACTAATTAATTATTTTAATTTCTTTTTATTAATACAATAAATACTAACCTGTCACTCCATCCAATTTCCCAGTGATCGTTTGACAGCTTTGTTTTTTTTTTTTTTTTTTACACTTTATCAATTTCTCCCATCCTTCTTCTCTCTATTTCCTACCAAAATTTCCCTAGACCAACTGAACTCCAACAGAGACTCGAACCACCACTTTTTTAAAAAGGTGTTCGTTTATATATTTTATTAGTTATGTGATTTATAGGTTTATGTATTAAATGGTGATCCAAGTGGAGATACTTTTTTCAATAGCCTTTTTGACAGATCACGTGTGAGTCGTGTCATGCTGTCATGTTATTTTTGTTTAGTATTGTTTGGCATTTCATAATGGAAAGACTTACGCGTGAACAACGTTTACAAATTGTTCAACTTTATTATGAAAATTCACGTTCTCTGAGGAATGTGTTTCGTGCACTTCGCTCTACTTATGGTCAACATAATCGGCCTACTGAGCGTACTATTCGCAACACCATCACCCATTTTGAGACCCAGCATTCATTATTGTGAAGAAAATATAGCGGCCGTAGCTGAGTGTGTACACGAAGACCGTAGAGAGTCGATTCGGCGCCGTTCGCAGCAACTCGGACTGACGTATGGAACAACTTGGCGCATTTCACGTCAAGAACTTAAATTGAAAGCGTACAAAATACAGCTTGTGCAACAACCGAAGCCGCTCGACCTTCCCAAGCGACATCGCTTCGCTCTATGGGCTCTTGAAAAGTTCCAAGAAGATCCGATGTTTTCGAAGCAAATTTTGTTTAGCGATGAGGCCCATTTCTGGCTCAATGGGTATGTAAACAAACAAAATTGCCGCATTTGGGACGAAGAGCAATCTGAAGAGATTGAAGAACTGCCACTTCATCCAGAAAAAACAACGGTTTGGTGTGGTTTGTGGACCGGTGGAATCATCGGTCCATATTTCTTTCAAAATTATGCCGGTGCGAACGTAACCGTCAATGGCGACCGTTATCGTGCCATGATAACCGACTATTTGATGCCTGAAATTGAAGCTCGTGATCTCGGTGACATTTGGTTTCAGCAAGACTTCCCACACATCGCATCAATCAATGGACTTATTGAGAGAACATTTCGGTGAGCACATAATTTCACGTTTTGGGCCGGTCGATTGGCCACCAAGATCGTGTGATATCACACCGTTAGACTTTATCCTGTGGGGATATGTAAAGTCAAAAGCTTATGCCGATAAACCCGCTTCGATTCAGGCCTTGGAGGAAAACATCACGCGTGTCATTCGCCAGTTACCAGTCGAAATGCTCGAACGAGTGATCGGAAATTGGACTCAACGGATGGACCATCTGCGACGTAGCAACGGCCAACATTTGATAGACATAATCTTCAAAAAATAAATGCCAAAGAATGTTCTTTCAAATGATAATAAACCTTCTCCATTAAATTTGAATTTTCTGTGTTTTTTTCTTTAAAAAATTAGGGAACTTAGAAATGGATCACCCTTTATATGTACATTATAGATGAAGTAGTATTAATTATTTTGAAACGTGACTATTCCTACTCACATACATATCATAGAGTTATTTATGTTCTTATTTATATTTCAAATAACGATAATAATAAAGTTGTAAAATTATATTGCTTTGTTGGTATTGCTTTTATCATTTGAAAATAACGTAAAATTGTATCTGGTCAATGTTAGGGCTACCGAAGCCTAACATTGACCACTTACTATTTTTACCATAACTTCTTACCGAAAAATGATTATTTTTAAAAATGTAGATGTAATTAAAGAACTCAGCAGTTCCCAATATATGATTTTTACAGATAATCCTTAGAACTAACCATTACATTTTTATAAAGTTTCAAAACTCAAAAGTGGTCAATGTTAGGTCATTCTACGGTACTACAATTTGTTTATGAAATATGTTACAAAGGCAAACATACATATATATAATCAATTATACAATTTGCATTGCCTCGGGTTACTTTGTTGGCTGAAAAAGTTAATTAAATCGATATCCATCACAAAAGCCGCGAAGTCAAATTGCATTTTTATATCTTTTTACAACTTTTTTGTTTTAATGAAAATATAAAAATTTTACACACACCTTTCGCAGCCTCTAAACGCAAATTTTGGCGTTTTGGTTACGCATCGCTTAAGTAACGTTGCTTAAGTTTGATAAATAATGTTGTGCTGCGTAAGGGCAGTTTAAGTATTGCGTAAAGTTCCGCTGGCCTTAAAATATGTTTATAAATAAGGCTGCAAGTGTTTAATTTAATTTGTATTTTAGCCCATGGTTGTGTTGTTTTGAATCGAAATATTTAAATTTTTATTCTTAAAATGGGGCCCAATATTCCTTAGATTGATACCAAAATTTTATTCAATCTACATTTCGAAATAAATATATATACCACTTAAAAATAAAAAACGTTCCTCGTCTTCAAATTTAAAATTCTATATACCACATTTCAAAATATTTGGGGGTTGCATCATTGATCTCCACGTTCTGTGGAAAAAAGTTCTTGACATAACACTCAAATGACAAATCTCAAACTGATAACATTAGAATAGAAAATTAGGGGCTTACCAGTTTAAAAAATAGTCTGTAGGGGATAGGTTTTTATTTAGTTTTAAGTTGAAAGATATTTTATTTAAATAGACAGTGCACTTAGTTCTAAATTGAAACGTTTTAACATTTAGAGTGCTTGTAACGCAGTTCCAAAGTGTTAAAATACTAATATTTGTCCAACATATAATTTGAAAGTGGCATTCACGTACTTGCAAAGTGTTAAACACCTAGTTAGGTCAACATCGTTCAACGGAATTTTCAAACGCCATCGATTTCAATATGTTGGGTATTTTTTTTGTCGATATTAAATGAAACAAATAATTCTAACACATGTTTTTTTTACACAATCTAACTTCAAATAAGGATATACGGTAGCTGAAAATGCAGCGCAATTAGTCTTTAAAAATGCTAATTAATGCAATTTGTTTGTATAATTCAATTTATACAGGGTGTCTTTTTAGAGGCTTAGAACTTCTAATTGAAATAAAACACAAGAAAATCGTTTAAATCAATTTGGCTTTATTGGAAGGATAATTTTATGCCATTAATGTTTAAATAAGATTTCGGGGAAGTCTGCGCCGCGGCTGGTTCGAATAGAGACAAGTCTAGATGTCCAATTTTCAACCACTTATTCAAGCATTTGGGGCTGTATGTCGGCAACAACGCCACGAATGTTGGCATCCAAGTCCCCTAACGTTTCTGGTTTGTTGGGGGATACCCAAAGAAAATAATCCAATGGTGTCAAATCACACGATCTTGGTGGCCAATTGACAGGTCCATTCCGCGAAATTATGCGCTAATCGAATGTTTCCTTCAATAAATCGATTGTGACGTGCGCTGTGTGGCATGTAGCGCCGACTTGTTGGAAATCTCATCCACATTCATGCCATCCAATTCGGGAACAAAATAGTCGGTTATCATGGCTCTATACCGGTCACCATTACGGGTAACTTACTCTCCAGCATCATTTCGGAAGAAGTATGGCCCAATGACTCCACCAGCCCATAGAGCACACCAAACAGTCAGTTTTTGTGGACGTAATGGCGTTTCAAGGGTATCATGTGGATTCTCTTCACTCCAAATGCGGCAATTTTGCTTGTTGACGTAGCCATTCAACCCAAAATGAGCCTCATCACTGGACAAAATTTTGCGATGAAAATCAGCATCGATGTCAATCTCATTTTCGGCCCATACACCAAAATCACGACGCCTTGCATGGTCTCGCGGCTTTAATTCTTGAACAAGCTGGATCTTGTAAGGTCGTTATCTTTGCGCAAAATCTTCCATAAAGTTGATGGACAAAGCTCCAATTACTGTGCACGGTGGCGAATCGATTCATTCGGGTCCTCTTCAACACTTCGCTTTACAGCGGCAATTATTTCTTCGGTGCACACTGTTCGACGTCTCTGCGGATGCGTATTATCACATAGAGTAAACGCAGTGCGAAAACGATCCATGGTTAACCGAATTAATTGCTCTGATGGACGATTATGTCGACCATAAAATGAACGGAGCTTGCGGTATACTTAGCGACCTGAACTATTATTTTCGAAATAAATTTGCACGATTTGCAACCGTTGTTCATTTGTCAACCTGTTCATGATGAAATGGCAAATTAAACTGAACATAAATGACATAATAGTTGCCAGATTTGACAAAATGTCAGTTTTATCTCTATTCGAAAAACCAACCTCTAAAAAAACACTCTTTATAACTAGCCTAGGAATCAAGGCTTTGCCAGTAGATTTCTCGAGAGAATTTCAGAACAAGCGCTCTGGCATTGACGATCTTCTTGACTGGAACGCAGTTGCCTATACGCTCGATTTGACCGAGCCAATGTCCTGGCGTTTTGGACTACATCCACACCTTGGTCATAGATGTCGCGGTTACAATTAGCTTCTCCTCCATTTGCCATCCTTGCACACAGGGACAAATGTCCTTCGAAGAATACTTCTTTCGAATGAGCCCAATATTAACTCGCTTTTCCTGCACTCGTTGTGGTATATCAAAGCTTGCAGGATAAGTGTTCTGAAGAGCATGGATTTTGTCCTTAGAGTCGGGAATTTATAACCCATTGATACTTGCCGATTAGTGTGCTGCAAAGAGTTAAAGACCTTCCCTCAGTTCTTTGGATAGAATGGATTTGTCTCGATAGTTCTTGCAAGGCACGAGGATTATTCAGCTTATAGTGGTCATCGGCTAAAGGGATGAAGTATAATGAAATAACACAGTGTTAGCATTAGGGAAGTGAAGGATTAGGGAAAGGGAGAAACCGATGCATGCCAAATGTCTGTAAACTATAATGTGTAGGAAAAAAGCAGAGCGGGGTAGAGCATTCCACATTCGCGTTGTACGATTAAGAAACGAATCATTGTATTTCACTGTACGTCCGAATACAGGCTTGAGGGTAAACTGATGTGCATTCCTAGAATGGCGAGTATTGCGGTTGAATTGCTGTACGGGTGGAATGCAACTGTCTATTTCGTGGCTATTTACACCGGACCAGATATGAGCGTTATACTCAAGTTTGGGGCGAATTAACGCCTTATAAATTGTTGCCAGATCAGAAGGGGTGAACTATTTTTTTTGCATCGCTTGAGAAAGCCTTGACATTTCGCAGCGTTCTTGGCGACATCGAATATGTGGTCATTCCAGCGAAGTTTCCCATTAACACACATATCGATGGAAAACCTTTCGGTTTCACCGATGCAAGTGCCATCCATGGATAATGGCAGAGTATTGAGGTCTCGCATAAAAGAGAGAAGACGACATTGTGCGTCGAAGCATTAAATTTTCCTTTATCGGTTTAATCCCACTTAACTATGTCGTCAATGTCAGAATTAAATAAGGCCAGCATACGATGCCGTTCCAGCTCCACGCCCAAAGTGCACTGTCATCAGCTAAGAAATGGATTGGATAAGAAGTGACAGAGAGGAAATCATTGATAAATATGAGGAAGAAAGTCGGAGACAGTACAGAGCCTTGGGGAACACCAGCATCTATTTGGTGAGTTGCAGACTTGAAAGCGAATGGTCCAAAAGTTAATTTTTAATCAATTGAGCACGTATTTCTGACAAAAAGGGCTTGATGCCAAACTCTGTCAAATGCCTTTAAAATATCAAGCGCAACGACCTTATCTTTCACCCCCATGGTGAACTATATTGGTTCCACTTTTCAATTAGATAGGTTATCAGAACACCAGTGGACATGTTGCTGCGAAAACTAAACTGCCGGTTATTAAGAAGATTTCGGGATTCCAGATATTTTCTAAGCTGACGATTTATCAACGTTTCTCCAATATTTTCCAAATAGATTCCTCGTCCAAATTAAAGGTGTGGAATTATTTTCAGAAATAATGATTGAAATAATATTATGAAGGATGCTTTTTTTAGACGTTGGTTTTTCGAATAGAGATAAAACTGACATTTTGTGGTCAAATCTGGCAACTCTAATGTCATTTATGTTCAGTTTGGTTTGCCATTTCATCATGAACGGGTTGACAAATGAACAACGGTTGCAAATCGTGCAAATTTATTTCGAAAATAATGTTCATTTAGCGAAGTTTACCGCAAGCAAGATGAGGCTCATTTTGGGTTGAATGGTTATGTCAACAAGCAAAATTGCCGCATTTGGAGTGAAGAGAATCCACATGATACCCTTGAAACGCCATTACGTCCACAAAAACTGACTGTTTGGTGTGCTCTATGGGCTGGTGGAGTCATTGGGCCATACTTCTTCCGAAATGATGCTGGAGAGTAAGTTACCCGTAATGGTGACCGGTATAAAGCCATGATAACCAACTATTTTGTTCCCGAATTGGATGGCGTGAATGTGGATTAGATGAGGTTCCAATAAGACAGCGCTACATGCCACACAGCGCACGTCAGAATCGATTTATTGAAGGAAACATTCGATGAGCGCATTATTTCGCGGAATGGACCTATCAATTGGCCACCAAGATTGTGTGATTTGATACCATTGGATTATTTTCTTTGGGAATATATGAGTTCGCTCGCCTACGCCAACAAACCAGAAACGTAAGGGGACTTGGAAGCCAACATTCGTGGCATAATTGCCGACATACAGCCCCAATGCTTTAAAAAATGTTTGAAAATTGGACCTCTAGACTTGTCTCTATTCGACCCAGCCGCGGCGGCTACTTGCCCGAAATCTTATTTAAACATTAATGGCATAAAATTATCCTTCCAATAAAGCCAAATTGATGGACATTTAAACGATTTTCTTGTGTTTTATTTCAATTCGAAGTTCTATACTATACTATTTCTAGAAATTCCCGCTGAGCAAGGTTCGTCAGAGATTTAATTTTCTTTCATTTCAGTATGACCCGGAACCCAAAAGAGACTCAGGGTGTTTACTCTTTCAGCTGAGTTCAAAGACTGCTTTAACTTGTATGGGGTTAAAGGATGGAGCCTTTAGTGCAGTTTGGCTTTCACTACAGGCACAACTACTTCGACCCATGTTCTTTACAAAAAAAGATCTCCGCTGCCGGATCGATGCATATATGCCTAACGATGAGAAAGGTCAAGCGTTTGCACACCTGAACCCTGATAGGTCTTAAAATCATCCGCAAAAATGTGATTACATCATTTCCCTGGCTCTGATCCTGACCGAAAGCATTCTTGAACTTTGAGAAAGTCAACTTTCAATCTTACGATTGTAGGATCCAAACTTCACTACAAGTTGTACCAAAAATTACTTCTTCTTATTCGAGAAATGACCTTCAGGGTTGCTCCTATATAAATATCATCAGCAATACTACTATCTACCTATCTATCTACTACAACTATCTACTTCTTTATGTCTCACTAGAGGCATAACTCTCCGAAAAATCCGCACATTTAGGATGTATTGCAGGTAACTGGTATTACGTCATTCGCAAGAGTGGATATTTATTCGCAAATTCAAAATTACTATTCGAAGTGCCCTTGAAGTTTGAGCAGTAAAAATACAAAATTCATGAAATGAACCTCATTAAATGCTTATTAAACTCCACAATGGAATCAAATACATGAGCCTCCCTCACAGTGTCGAGCAAAAAGATACTCTCGCACAGGGTTAAGAAATACATACTGCCTATGAGCAACTATCCTCGACTCAGAACGAACTTTCAAACTGTTACCAGAGAGCGAAACATGAAAAATATTACAATAAACGCTTGAAAGACTACACAGGGATTTGTGAATAAAAAATTGCACGTGACCGGAATACTTATTTCCTCATCAATAGACGATGACGATGAATCTTTTGCTATCCCCTTGGCCGGCCTCAATCCGTAGTCTTCATGGTCTCTCTTTACTGATATACATAGATTCACCGAGATATCCATATTAAATTCCATTCCATTCCATAGAAAAGTATCGATAAAAATGTAGAGAATCTCCATAGTGCCGCCGAGTGTCCTTGTAGAGTGTCCCTTCGAGTGAGTTTGAAGTGTTTGTTTGTCGATTTAAGTGTGCGCCATCTTCTTTGCCAATTTGTACGCATTGTGCAAGGACATTATTGGTACAAGGACACACTTCTCGGAATCCGAAATATCGATATAGATTTTCAACCCCCCCACCCAAAATCGGATTATATGCGATTTAAATTGACTAATTCGAATGAAATCACCCAGGGACACGAGTCAAACAATGCAAGTCCTTCCAGCTCGGTTACGGACACGCTGCTGGTCCTGGCAACATCTTAATGCATGCGACACCCTAATCTTTATGTGACACTTTTCTTGCGAACCTGTGGAATAACTTTATTTGCATTGCAGCTCAATTGAGGAGCAGCTAGTTGTTTTGTTCCCCGATTCCGATTGCTTTGTTATTGTTAGTGTAGAGCCAACGTAAATCGTCAGATTTCATTTGGTCTATTAGAAATGCCTGTGTGTGTTTTTGAGTCTGCTGGTGGTGGGTGTCCTGGCGCTGACACTGACGCTGGCACTGGCTGAAATAAGTGCAACAATTTCGCTAGAACTATTTGTAGCTCCGCACCGCCGAACACCAGAAATGCAATTTCATTTGACCTGGGGACGTTTTAATTACAAATTCCCCTCAAAGTGACCATTAGGAAGTTTAAATAGTTAACAACGATAGACAGACACTCCATGCAAATCGAGTGTGCAATCGAGTTAGATGAATGCTGTGCAAATCCTCTGGCTGGATGGAGTAGGTACGGCCGGCTAGCGTTTATTTTCGGATGTGGAGAAATGCCCTCACGTGTGGGACTGAGCGAGGATCGAAAGGAATTATAGTGGCATACATTGGGCATAAGCCGGAGGCTGGCAGCAGCAGCAGTAGCAGCAGCAGCAGCAGCAGCTACAGCGGTGGGAATAATAAACGAAGGCTATTTACATGTTTCGTTGCACTTCCGGTTCCAGTTGGAAGTACCTACATACTCTGCAAATCGCTGGTGCAGAGATGGGTTTGATAGCCGGACACAAAGGAAGCGAACTTCTCAGCAGTTAATTTTACAAAGTGCTAGTCCCAAATCCCGTAAGTATATTTTGTTATCGTTGTTGTTTTCTTCTTGTTGTTGGCTGCATTTTATTATGGGCGAAAGTGGTGTTTTTTGTTTTTTTTTTGTTGGTAGATTAATTCGTGTGAAAATGGAAATTTATTAAGAAGTCCATGGAAGTTTTATTTAGGGGTGATGGCGATTTATTTAGGTTTTTTTTTTATTTTCAGTTGTGGACGGGCGTACGCTTTTACGGATTCAGGAAGATATTTTCGTATTTTCGTTCTGAGGATAAAGAAAAGTTAAAAGTCAGCCAAGTAGCATTGTTTCAGACTAAAATGTGAATGCACATGAAATCATGGTTGCCAACACAATATTTTAAAATTTGGATCGCCGCAGATAAACTGATGCAACTTTGGTTATAAAATGAACTTAAAGTTATTACTCAGATTGCCAGCCAGAGTTATTCAAGAGCCAAGATATTTTCTACGAAATGTTCCCAGCTGTACCCAACTGGTCGGACAAATGTGCCTCACTGGTTCAGAGGGCTTTAATTTTGAACCTTTGGAACATATACATTCTCAGTGCCGATCTGCTACCTGACGCGTGCACACACATTGTTTTTTGTAATCGCTCCGCGGTCAGTTTTCGCACAAAATAAACTAAAAAAGTGTGCAAAAAAAAACGCTAATCGCGCGCGCGCTGTTAAACAAGCCAAAAAAAAAATTATAGTGCAGTGATAGTGAAACAAAAACAAAAAAAAAAGTGTACTTTGTTGGGGCATTCCTTCTGTTCCCACTCCCTATCGTTTGCTGCTGCTTTGCTTAGCTATAGCGAGTGTCGTATATTTATGCGTGCACTGGCTATGGCTGGGTAAAGCGTCATTTGGTGAATAGCGGGTCGCGTTGTGTAGATTTCGTTGGTAGACTAAAGCAATTCATTGTATGGGCATAACACCTGCAGTGATTTGTTTTGGAAAGCTGACGTCAGCGTCGGAGTTGAATCTTTTGTATTTGTTTTTTGTTATGTGTAGAAATTTCAGGGTAGACGTGAGCAATATTCGTGGGTTGAGATCCAATTTTTTTTCATTGTACGCCCATGCGATTCACAATAAACCAGCTGTTTTGGGACTAGGTGAAACACAGGTCAGCGTTGATTCTGATCTAACGGAGTTTAGCCTGCCTGGATATAACTTAGTGCCATTATTCTTTTCTCATCGCGGTCTCGCCGTATGTATACGTAGTGATGTAGCCTACCAACTTCTACCTCAATACGGCTAATGTTCCAATCCGAAATTTAATATTGTTTGGCTAAAATTCCAATTCCGTAGGCAATTAATTCACTACTGTTTTATTTACAGAAGCCCTAACCAGGACAGGCATACAACTTAGAATGAGTTTGATGCACTGTCTGATTCCATCACCAGAATTGTAACCCATTATCCTCGTACTGAAATCGTCATTGCGGGCGATTTCAATATACACAATTCAAGTTGGCTTCGACATTGTGGACAGACAACACCCGAAGGAAGGTATATTGAGATCTTTGCTGAGGTTAATAATTTAACCCAGATTGTAAATGAGCCGACACGAATACCGGACATTAGCGGTCAAAACGCCAACACTCTGGACTTGTTTCTTACCTCTCACCCTGATAAATACACTTTAAACGTATTATCGACTCTAGGTTCGTCAGCCCACTGTGTCATATCGGCCAATTTCACGTACTCCAACCACAGAGTTAAAGAATAAGCTCCTAAAAGAACCGTATGGCAATACGAGAAATCCAATTGGGAAGCTTTAAACGGTTTCTTTAGGAGTTTTAAGTGGTCGTTGTGCTTGCTCAACAACGACGTGGATGCCGCTGCCGATATGAATACAAATTTAATTCACCTGGGTATGAAACGCTTTATCCCTAACAGGATAAAGTGTATCAGACCTATGGAAAACGCGTTGTGTGACTTGAGCTGTAAAGAAGCTATCAGGGCTAAAGAGGTAAGTTTTCGGTCATTCAAGGCCAATCCAACTGAGGAAAACCGAAAAAAGTTCAAACGAGCCAGAAATGACTGCAATGCCCACATTAATCGTGTCAAATTCTCCTACAGCTGTCAGCTCTTCGGATAAAGCCAATCTGCTCGCTACTCATTTTGCAGCTAGCTCAACGCTCCCAGATTGTGCCTTATCTCCCCTAATACTCGAGCGCGTAGAACACTCCATGGGACAAATCCACTTCCGCACCCGTACTGTGGCAAGAGTACTTCAAGATCTCAACATTCACAAATCCGCTGGCCCTGATGGTATTTCCCCTATCGTTCTGAAGAGGTGTTCTTCCACGCTGGCGAAACCAATGCGTAAGGTTTTCTATCTGTCCTATTCTTCAGGGCTCTTTCCGAGAAGATGGAAAACAGCATTTTTCCAGCCCGTCCCCAAAAAAGGCGAATCTTCCTCTGTCTCCTCCTACCGACCAATTGCACTAACGTCCCTTCTTTCCAAGGTCATGGAAACGCTGATAAACCGTCAGCTCTTGAAATATCTCGAATCCCGAAAACTTCTTAATGACCGGCATTACGGTTTTCGTAGCAACAGATCCACTGGTGATTTGATGACATATCTAACCGAAAAGTGGAACCAATCTATTCACCATGGTGGTGAAAACAAGGTCGTTGCGCTTGATATTTCAAAGGCATTTGACAGAGTTTGGCATCAAGCTCTCTTGTCGAAAATGCGTGCATTTGGGATCGATGTTACCCTTCTCAATGGATTAGAAATTACCTTTAGGACCGTTCAATACAAGTTGTTTTGGACGGTTTCAAGTCTGCAAATTACCAAATAAATGCTGGTGTCCCTCAGGGCTCTGTTTTGTCTCCGACTCTCTTTCTCATTTTTATAAATGATCTACTCTCTGTTACTTCTAATCCTATTCATTCCTTCGTCGATGACAGTACCCTCAGCTTTACATATTCGTTACCTAGGCAACGCCCCCCATCTTCGGGCGTTGAACAGCAACGGCATGTTAAGCTCGTTAAATTCCGATGTTGACAGCATACTTAAATGGGGTAAATCCAACAGAGTGGAATTTAATGCTTCCAAAACGCAATGCTGTCTGCTGTCATTGAAGCGAACCCCTAGTTCTCTGCCATTATCCATGGATGGCACTTGCATCGACGAAACCGAAAGACTTTCCATTCTCGGTATGTGTGTTAATGACAACCTTCGTTGGAATGACCAAATATTCGATGTCACCAAGAACGCTGCGAAATGTCTAGGCTTCCTTAAATGATGCAAGAAATATTTCACTCCTTCTGATCTGACAAAAATTTATAAGGCAATTTTTCGCCCCAAACTTGAGTATAACGCTCATATCTGGTCCGGTGCTCCAATTACATATTTGGAGCTACTTGACAGGATCCAAAAACGTGCGGTTTTTTGATCACTTGACTCTCTTAGTAATCTTCGTAATGCCGTAATGCTTGTCATTGTTTTATCGGTATTTCCACCGCAAGTGCTCAAATGAAATTACCCCTACAGCACTTCAACCGCAATACTCACCATGCTAGAAATGCACATCAGTTTACCCTTAAGCCTGTATTCGGACGTACAGTAATATACAAGAATTCCTTTCTTACCACGCTCT
This sequence comes from Ferdinandea cuprea, assembly GCA_963576555.1. NCBI lineage: Eukaryota > Metazoa > Arthropoda > Insecta > Diptera > Syrphidae > Ferdinandea > Ferdinandea cuprea. The sequence goes on along the minus strand of OY754958.1, from coordinate 149,267,466 downwards.
GGTTTTCCCTCAAATTACAGTTTACAGACATTTAAAACCAACGTGCATCGGTATCTCCCTTTTCGTAATCCTTCACTTTCCTAATGCCCGCACTGTGTTAATTCATTATAAGGGTATCCAAAATCCCTTTAGAGCGCGTATATTATAAAAAAAAAGAAAAGAAAAAGATGACCGAAATTTTTAAGTGTAAAAATTGTTTAAATGCAAAAGGTTCTAACACGTACGTTCTGATCGCTTAAAGTTTATCGGCGGCACCCGAAATAAGCCTAATCCGAAAAGATTACAAAACCCCTTCGCACATTTTGTGGTTTGTTAAACCAAAGCCATTGTCAGTAGAAATGAGTTTTAGGACTTCAAATATGATGTTTTGATTTTAATGAATTAAGAGTCTTTGTTTGAGACACACCAGCCTTTCTCAAACTCCTCTACCGTCTTGAGTATAAGCTGCATCCAGTAATGCAGACCGCAATGACTTGGTATTTGAAACGGAAGTTCGGTCTTTCTTGTCGTCTCGAACCGATTTTTGAACGACATTCCTATATTAGTAAAGCTCATAGTGTTCGGAATTGTATCTTCTCCTCAAATCACCCTCCTCGCACACACAGCTATTCTTTCAACTGTGCAAACACCCTCCAGGTATGAAGAGGCTACTTTTATGGGCGGAGGGAGATGAGGAATAAACGGGGAGCGATTAAAGTGGGATTGAAGGCGGTGGAGCTATCGTATCCACTCAACTAATATTTCAATTTCTTTAAATGTAATTTCTTTAAATGTACAGACTCTAAATAAAGGGTGATCCATTTCGAGGTTCCCTACTTTTTTAAAGAAAAAAAAAACACAGAAAATTCAAATTTAATGGAGAATGTTTATTATCATTTGAAAGAACATTCTTTGGCATTTATTTTTTGAAGATTATGTCTATCAAATGTTGGCCGTTGCTACGTCGGTTATCATGGTACGATAACGGTCGACATTGACGGTTACATTCGCACCGGCATAATTTTTAAAGAAATATGGACCGATGATTCCACCGGCCCACAAACCACACCAAACCGTTGTTTTTTCTGGATGAAGTGGCAGTGCGGCAATTTTGTTTGTTTACATACCCATTGAGCCAGAAATGGGCCTCATCGCTAAATAAAATTTGCCTCGAAAACGTCGGATCTTCTTGGAACTTTTCAAGAGCCCATAGAGCGAAGCGATGTCGCTTGGGAAGGTCGAGCGGCTTCAGTTGTTGCACAAGCCTGCCTGGGCTCTTACTTTTGAGGAAGAACAGATTTGTGAGAAACTTCAAACGATATTGTTGAAGTGCTTTTCGTGACAGAAAATGACTAGTTCAGGAATCTTTTTAAAGTCGTCGTGGGAAATTGTGAAATGTAAAAAGTAAACAATAACTGTAAAATGTTTTTTCTTCTTATGTATATATTATAATATAAATATCAGTCTGGTAAACGGCCTTCGGCCAAACCATTTAAACACTTAAGCCAAACTTACAATTAGGAAAATGTAAATTTTATTAATTTTTTAAGTCATACGATGTCAAAATTGTACTCGGGGACATTAATGCTAAAGTCGGCAAGGAAAACATCTTCGGCGGATTAGTTGGTAAGCACAGCCTCCACGAAACGACAACAGATAATGGCTACCGACTAATTGACTTTGCAGCAGCTTGTAATACGGTGATAAGTAGCACTAGGTTTCCGTGACTAAGGATCCACACAGCAACCAGGCGCTCTCCAGACGGTCGAACCGCTAACCAAATAGACCATGTGCTAATCGATGCGAGCCACGCATCCAACATCTTGAACGTGCACACTTATCGAGGGGCAAACGTCGACTATGAAAATTTTCTTGTTGTAGCTAGATTCAGAGCTCGACTGTCTAATGAGAAGAAGCTGCGAACTGCCCAAAAGAAGAAATTCGACTTTGGAAGCCTTAGCACATCTGGAGTGGCCAGAGCCTATAAAGAGCGCCTGAGTGAGAAACTCCCCGCCGTTCATTCACCTTCCACAGAAGCCAACAACCAGTGGTATCAGTATCAGTATCGCGACATCATCAAGGAGGTAGCCGAAACCACCCTAGGATACCAGCCACCCCAGAGAAAAGGTATGATGATGCGTATACCGAAAAAAGGTGATAGAAGATGCACACATTAGAACGCTGCAGAGGAAAACAAGGGCAGCAAGGGATGAGTACCGAGCCAGGAGAAGGGAGGAGAAGAAGATCCTGCATAGAAAGAAAAGAGAGCACGCAGTCTCCCAGCTCAAGGAGATCGAAGAGTCCCGCGACCGAAGCAACATCCGGAAGTTCTATAAGAAAGCCAAGCAACTGGCTGCTGGCTTTAAGACCGGAACACAAGCTCTTCGTAACAGCGATGGAAACCTAGTCACCGACGCGCAGGGAATAGTAGATGTATTTAAGCAGCATTTCCAGCAGCTGCTTAACGGACAAAATGTGGAGAGAGTGATGGGGCAAGAAGAGAACCCGCGTCCAGTCAATGAAGAACCAGTCCCTCCGCCCAGTATAGAAGAGGTTGGCTTGGAGGTGATGTTATGGTAGGGCGCATGTACCAAATCATCAACCAAGTTTGAGTGGAGGAAAGCATGCCCGATGACTGGACCATGAGCTCCATATGTCCCATCTACAAGAAAGGCGATCCTATGTCTTGCAAGAACTATTGACGCATATCCCTGCTTAATGTCGCATATAAGATCCTATCCAACGTACTGTGTGAACGCCTCAAACCTTTCTGCAACACACTAATCGGCACGTACCAGTGTGGCTTCCGGCCCGGCAGATCAACTGTAGACCAAATCTTCACACTAAGTCAAATCCTGGAAAAGACCAACGAGTTTAAAGTCGAGACGGTGCGTCTTCATCGACTTTAAAGCCGCATATGACAGTATTCATCGTCAGGAGCTTTCTGTGGCGATGGCCGAATTCGGGGTCCCGTCAAAACTGATCCAGATGTGTCGCATGACACTAGATAACACGCCATGCAATGTGCAGTTTGGCAGCAGCTCATCTGAACTCTTTCAAACATGCACCGGATTTCGGCAAGGAGATGCGTTGTCGTGTGATTTCTTCAATCTTGTTCTTAAGCAGATAGTGCGCAGGGCAGGTGTCAACACGGAAGGCACTATCTTCAACAGATCAGTCCAACTGCGGAATGCGGACGATATAGATATCATCGGTCGATCCCAGCGTGCCGTGATAGAGGCTTTCGCGGCTATAGAAGAACAGGCAAAACTGGTTGGCCTTGAAGTGAATGAGGACAAGACTAACTATATGCTATCAACAAACAAACAATCATCTGTCCAACGACTAGGACAAAATGTCACTGTTGATAGCAGCAACTTCGAGGTAGGTAAGGAGTTCATCTTAGTAGAGATCTGTCGAAGAATTACCTTAGGAAACCGCAAATGGACAACAACGCTCCACCCAAGAGGATCTTCGAATCCCAGAGCGCTTGGTCTGGACAACTGGAAGCAGCGTGCTCGAGATCGCAGAGGGTGGAAGCCTGTCGTATCTCAGGCAGGGACTCTTCACGGGTCGGGAGCCCGTTAAGTAAGTAAGTAAAGTATATCTTAGTGGGTTAAGAAAATATTAAAAATAAGTTGTGAAAGAAAGCAAGCTCTTCAACGGGAATAGATAAAATTTAAATTTTCTGCAAATATTTTACATAGCAGCTATTTTTTTACGATATGGATTTTTTCTATATTCGATTCTATATTCCCATATTCCGCTTAGTGTAGGTGCCTATCTGTACATTACCAAAATTCTTGGCAAAATTTCAACAAGAGCAAACAAAAAAATAAATAAATGTATAACTCTGCACTTTTGTTTGCAAGTACTTATATATTTCTCGACTCCCACACCACAAACTCGATTGTCCATGGAGGATATTTTTGTCTCAATGGTGAAACTTTTTGCGCATATCGACGGCATTTTTCGCTAGGCTTTTATTATCATCATCATTTTCGTTGGTTTCTGTTCTACGAAAAAAACAAAAAAATAAAAATAATGGAAAAAGATACTCTTCGTTCGCAACATTATCTCGAAAATATATTTTGCTTTTATGCAGTTTCGTTTCGGAATTTGAATCAGTAAAATTCGAGTCCTTAAGTGAACTGACGTAAGGACACTTTTATTTATATTTCCGTTTTCTATTTCTTCTTTTTGTTTTGGCAAACGAAATTCTTATTGAAAAACATTTTCTGGGCCAAATTCATAATTATTATGCAACATTGGAGAATGAGTTTGCTTGTATAGGTAAGAACTGAACTAAGTATTTGTCAAGTGGAAAGTTTGGAATTTAAAGGAATTACAGTTTGCAGTAGATAGTTGAACATTCATGAAGTTATTTTCCGGCGTGCGAGACTTTTTCTGGCCAAATCCCTGATTTCAATATCACTTAAATATTAAAAAAAATATCCGACTTGGGGTCAGTCGCTAGACTACTCTGGAATTTCAATCCATTTCCAATTTCAATGTTGCCATTGTCGGAAGCAATGGGTATACTTATTTATCTTATTGCTGGCTAATTTTCTTAGGTGCCTTGGCTATGATTTCGGCTCCTATATCTCATGATGTAGTGAAAACAATCCCGAAAAATGTTTGCGTATAAAGTCAAAACCCTTTGGTAAATGGGTTACCAAAGGGTTTTGCCTTTAGCTCAGGCTTTGGTTACTTCGTGTGTGTTAAGTCTCCTGAAGTAAAATTTCTTCCTTTAAACAGTAACAGAAGCTTCTCGTTAGGCAGTCTAATTAGATATCAACTGGAATCCATAAATTATAATAGGGATGGCTTTCGATCTTCGGAATAAGTACACATAAATGTAAGATGTTAGGTGCGGAGACTTCATCGAAGATATCATGGTCGAATCTGTGTTACTTATCGCTGTATTTTAAGCTGATTTAGTTATGCTATAATTTTTAAAATCTTCTTTTTTGTAAGCCGATGGCTTTATGATGAGGTTATTCTTATACTTTTTTAATGTTTATGTCTTTTTATACCCTATCCTAAGGGTGTATTAATTTTGACACATAGCTTGTAACACCCCTTAATACTCGTCGCAGACCCCTTAAAGTAGTTATATTTATGATCAGTAAAAAAACCTATGACTATTAAGAAATGTCCGTCCATCCGCATCAACTCCTTGTTGCGTTAAAAAACGCCACAAAAATTTGTTTCCCCTCCAACCCTTCCACTCCCATACCCAATCCACTTTTGCGCCCTATCCTCTCATTTTTATTTCCGTCATCCTGCTGGGAGAATGGTTAACTGGCCGCCTCTGATTGACCTTTAATCCCAATCAAGCTGGCTCGTTTCCATGAGACCCGGAGGATGACAAAAGCAGGTATGGAGCCCAACGGCGTGTTGGCATCGCGACAACGATGGGTGGGGGAGGACGATCCCTTAGCACACCCCAACGTGATTCCAAACGGGTCGGGATGAAGACCCCGTTAGAGCCAGACAGACTGTTTGCCTATACAACGATGGGTGGGGGAAGATGAGAAATAATGATCTCTCCCCCAACGAAACAAATCGATCTGGCAGATGGCCCACACATTAACTTCAACAACATTCACCAACCACTCACATAAGAAAACCTAACGAAGACTTCCATGGCCAAGAGCCCAACAATTAAATATGTATGTAAGAAATAGCACGCTATACAGATTCCCCTTCCCCCAAATCTGCGCGAAAGTCCACCGGGTTAGAATAGTTTTTCGGTCATTGATTTTACACTACTCCTCAAAGACTCCTGGGGTTGTACGAAATTGGGACACCAGCAAATATTGTCCCAAAACTAAAATCCGTCTTCGTTTCTTCTTTCTTTTTCATTTTTGGTTTACTTCGGTATTGTTTTGCTATTAACTTTTTTTCGTTGGGGACATTTTCGCGTTTCAAACATTACTCGATTCTTTCAATCTTTTATCTTGTCGAATTGTTTAACTGTTTGTGAACACGTCCTCTTGGGGAAACTTGTGTGAATGTGGTCATCGATTCGCTCAGCCCCAGAGTTGCAGCGAATTCAAAAGAGAGTATGAGACGGAGGCGGTGGCACACTCCAGTAAAGTGATAGAGTGCATGCTAGAAAAAGCCGCCGTGGATTCCGTAATTGCTGAATGTGGGGGTATGAAAGAGAGAGTGAATGGTCCATCACGGACAAAGAAACCTGGAAGTGGACAAACCGACACTTCTTGGTTGACCATCAAAGGTTGTAGTAGTTTTGAAAAGAATCGAGGAAGTTTTTTTTTAATATAGTTTTGCGGATTGCGCTTGTTTGATTTTATATATATATTTTTATCTGGGATTTCTGATCGAGATCAGAATCCCACACAAAAAAAAAGAGGAGAAAAAGAAAGTAGACGGCCGACAAAGGATATAGCGGCAGGACAGGCGGCTGATTCCCAGGGGTACAATTATCAGGATTCATAGAGGAGCAGATTGTAAAAGCTAAGTATAGTGCTTTGTTGAAAAAAAAAGAAAAAAAAAAGTTTCGTTTAGTTTATTTTAAGAACCCGGTAGGCTTTTGTCACGGTAAAATCCCGAAAATACGGGACACGCGCCCCCTTCATTTTGTCTTTCGGGAAATAGCGATAGCGGGCTATTTCAAACGGCGATATTTTCTTTTGTTGTTCCGCAATCTAACGTCACTTCAATAAATTGACCGTTGCTCATTCGAGCTTTATAACGTTATGAAAACCTTGCCTTTTTTATTTCATTCCTTTTTTTAGCAGTCAATCATCGACTTCTTCTTAAAAAGGTTTCACAATTCCTTTTTTTAAAGATTGTGTGGCGCCCGTTCTACCCACCATCACTTTACCTTTTCTTCATACCTTTTCCATTTCAGAAATTTCTTCTTCCCTAAAATCATTTCCATCTCCGAACCCACCCCAGCTGAGCAACCGGGACGGTAGCATTCAACAGGCTATCTGTTGCACTTCTCTTTCGGCGAATTCCTGTTGACGTTTCCCTATTTCGCCAGTATTCGACTGCATACCACCGGCGCAGCGGCGGCCGTAATCTTCTCGCGTTTTATTTTCTTTTTGCGCGTTTAAACTCGGTTAATTTTTTTTCTAACCCACCCCGAAATTAAGTGCAACATCCTGAGGCCTTTAAATTTACGCTAGGAAGCTGAATTTTGGAATATATACTCCCTAATGTCCCGAAATGGTGAAGTGTTACAATTTTTTAAAGCCCCCCACTGCTACGCCCAAAATTTAGAAAAAACCGTTTTAAGGCTGCATTTGAAGAGATGACGGGTTCGAACCTGAACAAAAGATGTAGACACTGAACTCCTTCATAAGTTTGTAATATATAGTTTTTGGCCACACCAACTTTTTGGGGGAGTTTTTTTTAAATGAAAAAATTTATTTAACATAATATTTAGAAAATTTTCTCTTCAACATCAAACCTTAATAACGTTTTTGGCAGTACCCATTTTTTGAGGGTGTTTTTTTTTTTAAATACCTGTTTATATGATTTTATTATAAAACTAAATAAACTGTCATCCAATATGTTTTCTATGCATTTTTCATCGGGAGGGATATGGACATGGACACTGACTGTAGCCTTTCCTTATGTTTTTTACTCGGCAGGTTAATGCTCCTTTTATTTTCAGCATTCTTTTAACGACTTTATCTATCCCAAGGGTAACATATGTCGCAAAATGCCGTAGAATACAAATCTTTTAAAATCAGTATCAGTTGGCCTTAGTTATGTAGTGATGAACCGGAACTAATTCACTGGAAATAAATATAATTTTCATTATTTTTTTCATTTTTGTGGGCAGTTTTGAAAGAGAAAGTTATATGTTAAAATAAGTGGGAGTATCTCTTTTTTGTGAACCTTTTACAGTTTTAAGTATTGGTCTTATTCTAAGTTATGTTCGTAGCGCTTGCAATTGCGGGATGACCTACTACCAATTTATCTGCATTGATAGTGCATGATATATAGATAGATGCCAAGTCGGGAGAGCCTACATGGGGCTCTGGCACTGCGGTTCCTTATAGAGCCTATTGTGCCTTCCCTGGTGGGGTCCTAGAGCAAATGTTTGACTCCGGAGGAGGTCAGGAAGACGAGAATCTTCTCTGGATGCAGGGTAGCAAGGTAATTTGGTGATATGATTTCCTCAGCAAGGATGTCCTTCCTGGGACGAAAGAGAGCCGGGCACTCCATGAGTATGTGAAGAGAGGATTCGTCTCCATGTAGGGTCCGGTGAGAGGTCAATGCGGAGAAGGTGTTTTTTCCAGAAGACAGTGACCACTGAATATTTCTGTAAGGGTTTTTAGACTATTCCTGTCCAGGTTAGTTAGGAATTTGGATTTCCTGGGTTGGAATTTGGGGAAGAAATGTCTGGTACAGTTCTGACCATGTGAATTGAGCCAGACTTCATTGAATTCGATCAGGGATAAGCTTTTAACAAAGTTCCTGAAGTGATTTTTGCTGACACCACAGAATGGTTCAGGGCCGATAAGTGGTATTGCTGAGCCGGTTTTAGCAAGTGAGTCAGTCGCTGCGTTGCCAGCAAAACCCCAGTGAGCTGGGATTCAGTGAAGAATGACTAAGTTTTTCGTAGCAAGTTCATAGATGGACATGAAGGTTTCCAGAACAAGCTTTGATCTTATGACAGATGAGTCAAGAGCTTCGATGGCTGCTTGGCTGTCTGAAAAGATAAATATAACTTTACCTCGTGTGTTAGAACTTAAGTTAATTCTAGCGTACTGGTTAATGGCTAAGACTTCTGCTTGGAATATGGTTGAGTTCTTGGCAAGGCTGACTGAAAAGTTCGCTTGAGGCGACTCTCCATAGATTTCAGATGCAGTCCCTGACTCCATCTTGGATCCGTCCGTATACCAGACGAGATTATATTTTGATGGTTTAGGTTAATATTTTTCCCAGTCCTCCCTTGGCGGGACGACGATAGAGAAGTTTTTATGGAAGCCGTATTTCGGTAACATGTCGTCAAGAAGCATGCTGAATGAGCTTTCCGGCTCCATAGAGTCTAGCAAAGACAGATGACCTCCACGGTTGGAGTAGGGGTTAATGTTATTCGAATGGAACAGTCGATGAATACTCGGTCTTGCCTCCATTTGAATATGTGTTTGTATGGGTGTTAGACCCAATATGACATTACCTTAGCACTGGTAGGGGTGAAACGAATACAACCTGTCATACAGTTTACTGTGGTGACCTCGTTAGTCTTCGTCCACCATACCAAAGCAGCATAGGCCATGGCGTGTCAAACCACGAGCAAACAGAGCCAGTAAATCAACTTGGGTCTAAGACCCCAGTTATTACCGCAGACTCGTCGGCAGATCCATAAGGATCTAGTGGCTCTGTTTAAGGTACGTTCTATTTGAGAATTCCAGGACAATTTACTGTCCAGGACAATTCCCAGGTGCTTGGCTTCCCGTGAGAAATCATTTGCGTCGCCATACATAATGGGACGAATGAGAAGGTTCAGTTTTCTCCTCTTGGTAAAAGGGACAATAGTCGTCTTTTTTGGGTTTACAGGGAGGCCTTCTTTATTACACCATCTCTGTACTGTGGATAGTACGTATTGCATTACTTCTGAAACGGTGCTTTCAGATATGCCACTGACAATAATTGCTACATCGTCAGCGTAACCTATGACATCAATCCCTTGACTTTCCTGGGACTGAAGTAGGTCGACTATAACGAGGGACCACAGGAGTGGCGAGAGGACGTCCCCTTGTGGGCACCCACGGGTTGTTAGTGCTGAGATTTCGACATCTTCGATGCGGGACTGGATTATTTTTCCATTAAGCATCGACATTATCCATCTTCCTATGATTGGTGACAGATTCATGTTGTTGAGAGCCCTGTTGGTGGACTCAAAGGATGTGTAATTAAAAGCACCCTCAATATCCAGGAAAGCTACAAGACAGATTTTCTTTCGATAGATGGTGGATTCGATTTTTGTTACTAAGTCATCAAGTGCTGACTCAGTGGATTTACCCGGCTGATTAGCATATTGAGACTTGCTAAACGGAAAATACGGCAGAGCTTTGTCTCTAATTTGTCTATCAACCAACTTTTCCATGCTTTTCCATGCTTTTAAGAATAAAGGAAATGAGGCTGATAGGACAGAAGGATTTTGGACTTAAGTCCGCATTTCTTCCCGCCATGGGTAGAAATTTAACTGTTACTTTTCGCCAGGCCTTCGGTATGTAACCGTAAGTAACCGCTGAACAGTTTTGACAGAATGGGTGCTAGCGTGTCAGCTCACTGCTGAAGTAATGCCGGAAATATATTGCATGTAAGCATCACTTTGTCTGGGAGAATGGTCACTCACTAACGTTGTTAGTGGAATAGCGAAATTACAAGAAAGCTGGACTCAAGAGGGGGACAAAACACATTCAACAAACTTGCACAATGGTGAAGTAGAAGAACGCTTAGGGACCTTATTGCATGTCAATCGGGGAGCTTCACCGAACTGTGCAATGAAGCTTGTGAAAACACTTGGGACATGGCGTACCAGAAGCCATGGACAAATGTGCCCAGAGGTGCAACTTAAAATTGTAAAAGGTTGATTAAGTTCACTATGGGTAACTAGAACTTTTGAGAGAAATTGAGTGGACTTTTCCTTCAGTTTCGACATAACCATATGTCCCACTTAAGTCTACAATGGTTCGTCCTTCAGTCTTGGGTCTTATTGTGAGTTGCTTTATCCAACGGTTTTGTTTATAGGATTACTTTGGACCTGGTAGTCAGTGAGTGTTAAACGAATGCAAACTCTTCAAGGTTGTACTTTCAGATTGAACCGACACCAATTTTGCTAAAAATTACTTCCTCTTAGGAGCTCAACACATAAAGCTACAAAGGTTTTCAAAAGGTTGCTCCAGCTATTACTAGTACCCAGAAAGAGTAACAGCTTCAAATGTAAGTTCCTCCCATTTTTCCTCACAGAAAACCTCTGCTTAATGTTATTTCCTTAAAAATAAACTATTAGTCTTGCAGTAAAGTCCAGTCCAGTCCAGCTCGCAGCACTTGCTGTGGTTTCAAGAGTCCATCTTTTGATATACCTAAACATTTGAACTTTGTACGTTTGTACATACGTCCCGTACATACATACATACCTGTTTGTAATTATTGCATTGCAGAACTAATTAAGCAGCGATTAGCAAATTAAAATTGCTGCCTACTCTCAAAGCTGGCATACTTATTTCGATCCACTCACATTATATTGCCAACCGCAAATATTCGACGAGAAAACAGTTTCTCTGTACCAAGCAATTAGTTGAACAACCGCGAATACCATACAAAATCCTTAATCAGTTTTGGTTAGAAATGAAAAACCGCAAGTAGAGTTTGCCCAAATCACGAATATCAAAGTGTAAATGGGGTCAGAGATTGAGAAAATAGATTACACATACGTGAGTACGTACGTGTGTGTGTGTGTGTGTGTGGGCAGGCGGCATGCATGTAAGTGTTGATTCTGGGCGACTTCCACAGAAAATATTCATTGAATCGCACCCACTTTTGCCACCACAACCAACCGATGGTGATGACGACTACGACAACGACAACGCCAACGACAACGCCAACGACGACACCATCGTCGACGACATCCTCTATTTATTGCCGCTTAGTTTGTTTGAGTGTTTCGGTTTTGGTTTTTAGGGAGGACGCTGGAGAACGCTGGAGCTGGCAACACCCACAGCACATGTAATTAACATTGGTGTTTACACAAATCACATACAACATCAGAACTAAAATGATGTCTCGTATTCTGTGTTTGTTTGCACTTAATTGGTAAATTGGCTTTCTACGACCAACACAACACACCACGAACCAACTTGCGGTCCACTCCAACGATTGGGTGGCTTGGCTAAGTAGGAGCACAGACATCATCCCTGCCGTTGCGTTGGTACAAACAAGAGCGCTCCTTCCTAAATAAAGGCATTGCACGCTAAGCGTACTCAAATGGGGTTGAGTGTGCAAGTGCAGTGCCATATGCAGTTTATGGCTGAGCGATCAAGCGGAAAATGCTTCAAATATGCGGTAACCTTTACCGCATTCAAGTAGAGAATAGATATTGTCAGGAGATGTTCCAAACCAAAATTTGAGCAGCAAAAATCTGCATTAGACAGAGCTCTTTGGTGGGTAGCGGTGCCAGGATGGAAGGAGTCACTGACCGCAGGCCCAAAATTGAATGCATGCGGTTTATTCATTATTATCGCGTTTGAAATTTTGTATTGGCTCCTGCAGCTCAGCATGTTGGAGGACACAATTTTCTAAAATGAATTCAGTAATGTATGTATGTATGTACCTCCTCAATAAGGTGTGGTTTTTCAGCAGTGGATTGTCCCATTAGAACACCAGGGACAGATAGAAAAAAAACGTTTCGATCTTTCGTTTGCGGATTGTGAAAGAATTGCTTTTTCTTTAAACTTTTAAGTTTTGTTTTTGTATTAATCATGTTTTCGAGAAAATGACCGACCGCAAAAGCAACAAACTGACAGCAACCATAATCAAGGATGAAGTTTAGAAGTGACATTTTCGAAAGGGAAATAATGAATTTGGATGCATTTAGAGAGCTTAAGGTTGAAAAACTATTAAACAATATATTTTTCGTAAAAACTACCACATATTCTTTTTTTTTGGTTTAAAGATTTTTATTCACACATTCGTTTATCATATACAATTTCTTATCCGCAAAGCAAAATGCTAATCTGCAGGTGGTTGTTCAAAAATTTAGTTTTGAAGTGAATTTGAATTTCAAATTGTTTCATTATAAAGGGTGATCCATTTGGAGGTTCCCTACTTTTTTAAAGAAAAAAACACAGAAAATTCAAATTTAATGGAGAAGGTTTATTATCATTTGAAAGAACATTCTTTGGCATTTATTTTTTGAAGATTATGTCTATCAAATGTTGGCCGTTGCTACGTCGCAGATGGTCCATCCGTTGAGTCCAATTTTCGATCACTCGTTCGAGCATTTCGACTGGTAACTGGCGAATGACACGCGTGATGTTTTCCTCCAGGGCCTGAATCGAAGCGGGTTTGTCGGCATAAGCTTTTGACTTTACATATCCCCACAGGAAAAAGTCTAACAGTGAGATATCACACGATCTTGGTGGCCAATCGACCGGCCCAAAACGTGAAATTATGTGCTCACCGAAATAAGTCTCACTCAATAAGTCCATTAATTGATGCGATGTGTGGGAAGTGGCGCCGTCTTGCTGAAACCAAATGTCGCCGAGATCACGAGCTTCAATTTCAGGCATCAAATAGTCGGTTATCATGGCACGATAACGGTCGCCATTGACGGTTACGTTCGCACCGGCATAATTTTTAAAGAAATATGGACCGATGATTCCACCGGCCCACAAACCACACCAGACCGTTGTTTTTTCTGGATGAAGTGGCAGTTCTTCAATCTCTTCAGGTTGCTCTTCGTCACAAATGCGGCAATTTTGTTGGTTTACATACCCATTGAACCAGAAATGGGCCTCATCGCTAAACAAAATTTGCCTCGAAAACGTCGGATCTTCTTGGAACTTTTCAAGAGCCCATAGAGCGAAGCGATGTCGCTTGGGAAGGTCGAGCGGCTTCAGTTGTTGCACAAGCTGTATTTTGTACGCTTTCAATCTAAGATCTTGACGTAAAATGCGCCAAGTCGTTCCATACGTCAGTCCGAGTTGCTGCGAACGGCGCCGAATCGACTCTCTACGGTCTTCGTGTACACTCTCAGCTACGGCCGCTATATTTTCTTCACAGCGTGCTCGACGTGGTCTATTCGGTCGAATATTATCCAAAAATGAATGCTGGGTCTCAAAATGGGTGATGGTGTTGCGAATAGTACGCTCAGTAGGCCGATTATGTTGACCATAAGTTGAGCGAAGTGCACGAAACACATTCCTCACAGAACGTGAAGGAATTTCATAATAAAGTTGAACAATTTGTAAACGTTGTTCACGCGTAAGTCTTTCCATTATGAAATGCCAAACAATACTAAGCAAAAATAACATGACAGCATGACACGACTCACACGACACACGTGATCTGTCAAAAAAGGCTATTGAAAAAAGTATCTCTACTTGGATCACCCGTTACCTTCCTCCAAGCTTTGGAACTCTTAACTGGTGGTCCTTTCGCGTTTAAATTTTTTGTCAGCTCTTCTCATAGTCTCTTGAAATCGGCCATAATATTTTTCTGGTTAATATTTACTTTTTTTTTGTGGGTGCAGTGGCTTAGTGGTTAAGTCCGTTGGACCACTAAGCGAGATGTCGCTGGTTCAAATCCCGACCTGTACCACCTTAACGTTTTTATTCGCAGCCCCACCTCTTGCGAACATATGACGAACATCTGACAAACATCCATGAGTAAGAACTGTCATGAGAAGCTTCTCCAAGGCTTCTCCGTTCGGAATCGGCATTAAAATGTAGCTCCCTTCCATTCGTGTCAAAATATATATCTTCGCACACACAGTAAGATTCTTGGGGTTACATCTCGGGGCTTCTTTTTATTTTTTGCTTTATCTTTTGAAATAACGGTACCTGCTATACAAATTTTTTTTGTGAAAATCACTATTTTTCTCGAAAGTGGTTCCAAGGATTATGACCTTTTTTCTACTAAGGATATTTGGGATGGGGTCAAAAATTCTTAAATCGATTAACGGTAATTTATAAAACGGGCAATATCTCGAAAACTAATAAAGGGAACTTCAAAAAAATTTACAGTTTTTTTGCACTATAGATTCAAACATATCAAAGAAATTTTTTTTTCAGGTAACGATTTTGTTAAATTTAAATTAAATTCGTTTTCTTAAAAACGGCTATAACGATTTTGATAATTTTTTGTATTTAAAACAATTATGCTAAAAGTGTACAATATGCGAAACTAAATCAAAATCGTAGGTGCCGTTTTTGCGAAAATCTAATTTTCCAAAACCTAAAAAGTGATTTAAATACATTTTTGAATCATTTTGCGGTTCAAAAACGCATTTCATGTACCAAGAAAGTTTCGTATGACGCAGTCGTGCACTTTATTTTTTCTGCTATTTTACCGCCATACGACAGCTCCAGTTCTGAGGTACAAAAAATCAAACGATCACTGACTAGGAAATGTCAAACAATCGAACTCGATACAATGCTCTATAAATGAAGCAGTAAAACCGAACTAAGAGAATTCCGTGACGTATTGCTCGTTAACTAATGCGGTAACTCGGCCTCGTGTAAAAAGATAAAAATATAGACACAGGGACATAAGTCCCAAAAAATTAATTAGGGACTTATGTCCCTGCGCCAAAAATACAACGGCTGAGATGGCTGGAACACGTGGAGCGTATGAACAACAACGCACCAGCCCGACGAGTCTTCGAACCCATCCTTAATGGACAGCGCAGCAGAAGAAGACCCCGCCTTATGTGGCACGCACAATTGTAGAACGACCTCAACCAACTTGGTGTGCGTACCTGGCGAGGGACCGAGCTGGCTGGAGCTGCTTGTTGGTTCACCCCGTGGTCCACCCCGGACTGTAAGGAATTATAAATAATGTGTCCATCTTCAGCAACTATGTACTACTGCTAACTACTGTGACTCTACTGCTCTCTCTCTCTCTCTCTCGCTCTACTCAATAGGTTTCTGTTCGGGTCTTTTTAAGGTATAACCGTATTAATTACAATTCTGCAAAGTCTCGAAAATTCAGAGCAGAAATGCAGAGATTCAAAAAATTTTCGTTTTTTGACTTTTGGACTTCGCAAATTTGAAATTTTAATACAGACTTTTTTGGGAATGGGAATTGTTGTTAGATTCTTGTTGCACGCGACGATTGTTTTTTCTGTTTTCTTATCCTCTCTAGTTTTGAGATTAAATAATTTTTTTTCCTTATTTCTCTACACGCAAAGTACGCAAACAGTGATTATATCTGTTAATACTTCTTCATAACAATGATGACAACAATGACATAATTGGTAAATAATATTGTTGTCCTTACCATAAAGGTCATGATACAACAAAACCCAATTACAAAGTCCTGCATTTGAGGCAAACATATATCATGATTTATTCATAGCAAAAACTTCTTTCTACCGTCAAACATCAAAAATTGTGCATTATTACCTCAAGTCATCGAATGTTTACTTTACAAAAAAATAACTCAACCAGAAGACAAAGAAAAATAAGGACAAAATGTCTAGTTTGTGTATTTCTAATTCAACGACCCTTGGCTGGCATACAACACAAATGTCAAATTGGGTATGGGTATGAACTCAACTTAACCTTCTTCCTTCGATCTCATTGAAGGTGGAAAATTTATTTTGTTCTTGAAGTAAACCAACCACCCACACATGTTTATGGATTTATGATTTTACACCGAAATTATGGTATAAAATTTACTTGCAAGGATTTTTAAATGTCAGGGACCGGTAATCTTTTTGAAGTGAACATTTGGTCTGCGTTCTTATATCTTATTTTAACCTTATTCGCTACTTCAAGCAAATGTATCACAGAAAAAGAAAAATAAAAATTTAACAGTCAGGATTTCGGAAGAAGTATAGTTGGGTATCAGAAGTTTTGAAAGTTCACGATGATATTCGAATTGGTATTGATGAAAATAAGGTAACAATGCTAAATTTACTTGACTTTTCCAACGCGTTTGGCTTTGTTCACCACGCTATTCTTCGTAAAAAATTAAAGACACAGAAGCAGTTCCTGCTGGTTGTTTGGTATCCGAGTTTGTTGAACTTAAAACGGGCATTGCACAGGGTTCACTATTAGGTCCATTACTTTTCAGCATATTTATCAACGACATTGTGAATGTAGTCCAATATAGTTCATATCATCTCTATCCGGATGACCTACAACTTTATTTTTCATTTCCGTTGGGCCTTCTTTTGAAGACCCAATCGTAAGGATTAATGATGATCTGTTTAGTAAAGGCCTTTTTTTCGTTTAGAGATATAGAACTATAAATTGAAGTAAAACTCAAGAAAATCGTGTTAATGTCCATCAATTCCGGATTCCATATTATGCTACAGTACTCAACGTAAGGTCTTACTAATACATATAACATATAGCGATTTGAGTGTATAAGGATCTGTGAAATCCTTTGAATTTATTTTTACGAAACCTAGCATCGAATTAGCTTCGGATACAATATAGTCCATATGGTCTTTAAGGGTTAGGCGGGTGTCAAGAATAACGCCTAAATCTTTTTTTGAGTCTAATCTGCCCAGTAAATTATATTTTATAGAGTATCGATAGAGTACGGGTACCCTTGATCTGGAAGGAGTAAAACATTGGCACTTTGAGATATTGAGTGAAAGATTGTTTAGCTGATACCAATTTACCACGGCATTAACATCATCTTGAAGTAGGCAAAAGTCATTATCTGATTTAATAGCGCGGAATAATTTAAGGTCGTCAGCAAACAGAAGACATTCGGAATATCTAATTACATTAGGTAGATCATTTATGAAAAGTAGGAACAAAAGTGGGCCAAGATGACTACCATGTGGAACCCCTGATGAAACACTTATAAAAATAATTATCAAACTTTACCAATTGAATTCGATTAATAAGGTAGGACTCTAACCAACTAAGTAGATTGGAGTGCATTCCGAAGGCAGACAAATTATTTATAAGTGTGCTATGACAAACTTTATCAAAAGCTTTTGCAAAACATCCGTTTGATTACCACAATCAAAATTTTTTTACCACAAAATTGCAAAATACGAACCCATGTTGATGTTCAGAAATCACATTTTGAAAGGACAAGGCGAGTTTATTGGATACAATTTTTTCAAACAGTTTTGGGATTGAAGATATTTTACATATAGGCCTATAATTGCTGACGTTCTGTTTAGGACCACTTTTATGGATAGGTATTATATGGGATAGCTTCCAAAAATCTAAAAATAGCCCACAGGCAATGGACTTTTTAAAAATAATAGAAAGCGGCAAAGAAAGCTCCTAAGCACACTTTTTTAATAGTATAGGAGCGAAACCATCAGGACCTTCACTTTACTATCACTTAGACTTGAAAGAGCATCCTCTACTACCCCAAGATCAAACATTGACTGAATATTAGAATGGGTGATGGTTTGTTTTACAGTAGAAGAATACACCGATTTAAAAAAAATTGTATAAAGTATCTTTGCTATCAGATGACGAATCCAAGTAGTACATTGGACTAGGGATAGCATTTGTTTTCCTCTTAGAGTTAATGAACTTCCAGAAATATAGCATTCTTGGCATAGCGGGTATTCCGGTTGAATTGTTCAAGGGGTGTTATGCAACTATTGGCTATTTCGTTTGAGCACTTGATGTGGAAATACCGATAAAAAAATTACGAATTTAATCATAAAAAGTCAATACGAACATTTATTTTCATTAAATCAAATCGTTATATAATAATCAATAAATAAATAATGCCTTATCGCGCATTGCTTATAGTTGGATCATTTCTTTAACAATGAGGTAATTTTGTTTTGCCCACTGCAAGTACGTGGTGAAGCATTTTATTGCGTCTTCCGATTTCACTCTGGGCTGTACATCAATAATATCCGTTTTTGCACTTTCAACGGAATCATCTTCTTCTTCTCGGGCACCTGCGTTTTCCAAGTTCTCCGAGATCCATTCCGAGACGTCATCACCGCCAAAGTTATCGCCTGGAAACATCTGGTTAAGTAATGTTGTGATGCCAGATCTGTTGGACAAAATTTGATCCCGTAGTACTAGCAAGGGAACACAGTCTTCCTATTCCCAATGGTCAGCTGTCCTGACAACCTTTTGCCAACAGTTGGATTTTGCATTCGCTTTTAACTCTTTCCAAGCGTTTGCCAAAATACCTACCCAGTTTATGTTCACCGGTTGTGTTTGTACATGCCATGAATGGTACTCAAGTTTCCTTAAAATGTACTAAGGTTTGATCATTATATATTTTTGGTTAAAGACAAGTCTAGAGGTCCAATTTTCAACCACTTTTTCAAGCATTTGGGGCTGAATGTCGGCAATAACGCCACGAATGTTGGCTTCCTAACGTTTCTGGTTGGTTGGGGTAGGCGAGCTACTTCACATATCCCCAAAGAAAATAATCCAATGGTGTCAAATCACACGATCTTGGTGGCCAATTGACAGGTCCATTCCGCGAAATTATGCGCTCATCGAATGTTTGCTTCAATAAATCGATTGTGACGTGCGCTGTGTGGCATGTAGCGCCGTTTTGTTGAAACCACATCTCATCCACATTCATGCCATCCAATTCGGGAACAAAATAGTCTGTTATCATGGCTCTATACCGGTCTCCATTAACGGTAACTGACTCTCCAGCATCATTTCGGAAGAAGTATGGTCCAATGACTCCACCAGCCCATAAAGCACACAAAACAGTCAGTGTTTGTGGATGTAATGGCGTTTTAAGGGCCTCATGTGGATTCTCTTCACTCCAAATGCGGCAATTTTACTTGTGCCTCATCACTGAACATGGGTCTGTGTAAACTTAGCTATACATTTTTTGTTTATTATTAAGATTTTAATAAAAGAGTGCCAAAGAACCATTTGTGCATTACACATTTTTGAGGAAATTGACCTGCAAGTCTATAAAAATTAACATCTTCACACTCAGACGAGAAAAACTGCAATTTTTCTTTGCGAAAAGTTAAAACTCCAATAATGTGTCTTTGCTGCCACCTTTAAAGTATTTGAAAAATCCACAAAAAAACATTTACACATACAGTAGAATCTCGAAATAAAAATGTCCCAGATCTTGTCAACATTTCTAAAACAGAAACTTTTCCCTCAGTTTTCCAAATTTTTAAAAAAAAGTAAAATAAAACTTTTTATATTTAATATTTTCAAACGCAAACTCGTACTAATCTAAAATGTTTTTTTGAACGGAGTGAAATATAAAATAAAATATTGGCCACGCCTACACAAATTTATTTGAAATGCGCTGAAACCGTTTAAGATATTTTACATCGTCTCTGTAATTTTCTTATTCATTACATTTAACGACGAGATTATGATCAGGATTATAGAGATCATAACCCTCCCACTTCACTGCATTCCTACTAGTCCGCCTGTGTTTGGTTGCACTGTCTAAGTCACAAAATATTGGTTGTGTATTGTGCATACCTATGGATATCAAAAGTGCCTTTACCAACACTATTTTTATTTTAACTGGAAGGCACGATCCTGAGAGATGAAGGACGCGCAGTCCATCATGCACTTTTCCTTATTTACCTCGACTTTTGCAAAATATGATGTGTCAATAGCTGTACGAGAAATATCTACAACTTGACTTTTTTTAGAATTTAATTTAAGCTGAAATCTACCTGAATTCTACCACGAAGATACCTATTTACGAGTTTAAGGGCCATAGACTCAAAAAATAATAAAATAATTTTTGAGTTTATGCAGAAGTAGATTATGCGGAAGTGTGTCGAAAGCCTTCGAGAATTCCATTTCTCCATTTCTGTACACAAGTCTACTAAGTTCAGTCCAACAGTTGTACAGCTGATTCGCATTTAGTATGAAAATCGCTCTCATTTCAATTCCTTCTTCTTCTCTTAATTTTACGACGAGATTATGATCAGGATTACAGGGATCACAACCCTCCCACTTCACAGCATTCCTACTGGTACGCCTGTGGGGTTCGCCTAGATATCTGCAGGTATCCCGATTTTGGATCACTTCACCATGATTCAAATGCTGATGTTTCTGCATTTAAGTGATCTAGGAATTTTTAGGCCTGCCTCCCTTACGCGATTGTAAGGGAACGTTGATTGCCACTGACTTTTAGACGGGGTTCGCAGGATCCCTCCTTTGAACATGACAATACCAACTGAGTCGTTCGTGCTCCAATTTTTTCGAGGGGTTCTTTGAATTCGATCAAGTTTTGTTACTCCTGCTGTCATGCGAAGCATCTTCATCTCAGCTGCTGTCAACTTGCCCTCATACTTTTTGCACATTGTCCAGCATTGTGAACCGTATGTGAGCGCCGGATGCACAACTGCGGTGTAGAGCCTTCCCTTCAGCTGAGGGGACATTTTTCGGTCACTTAATCCACCCCACGCTTACTCGATGATTGATGTCGTCATCAACGGTTGCTTCGCTGTTGATCATTGATCCCAGATATTTGAAGTTTTCACACTTGGGAACCACCACCCCATTCAAATTAATGTCTGGAATGTAATTTAATATAATTAAAAAATTAAAATATGTGCCCAGCTCTACAAAGTTTACTAAGAAGTCAAATTATTCTGGTAGATCAAACTTGGTAAATTTTTCTGAGAGTCAACCGAATTTGTACTATCCTTTCCTTATGTCGGCTTAAGACGGCGTAAAGCGCTGTTCTAGCACAGTTTCGAAAGAACAATTAATATCCACGGACTGTGCCGTAAAAAATATTTTTTACACAAAGTTTGCATACGTTAATCGCACCTACATTTCGCGCACTTATTGAAGAAAAAATCTTTGTAGATATCCACCATTGTAACTATTTGGGGTGAATTGTAACTGTGTAACTTTTATAAGTGATTGTACCGAAAAAGTTACAATTGTAACCAATTTCCCATTCCTGCTTTGTACATCCGCTGAAGCACTCAGACCAGAACCTGATCCATTGTACTCCTACATGCTTTTACTTAATTATAAATATTTTTAAGAAACCCGTTCATTAATAAGTCATGGTGGTCAAAAGGATGGTGATTGCGATTATATGAGAACACAAGCGTTCTCACTTTAGCATAACACCATCAACTCCTACTTCTCACCTCCCCGTGGTGACTGCTGGGTGCCTAGTACATCGACTGGAGATGGGGTAACCAACCCCTGTGGAAGGTCGTTGGCGGCAGCTGACGAGAGAGGGGGGGGAGGAGTGCCAGCTCACTAGGGCACTTCTCCTGTTTCCGGACGGCGACGGACGAATTCTACGGATGGATCAACGGCGGCTGCCACAGGTCCAGTTAGGTGGAACAAGTGATCTCCCTATATGAGCTGCTTCGAATTATTTGAAGCCCAGGTCTATAGGGATATCCAACACTAAGCCAGGGTGTTGGAAAAGAGTTGGTGGCGGATAAGCCCTTGATGAAGGAGGAAGCCGAAACCACCCTAGGATACCAGCCACCCCAGAGAAAAATCCCGTGGTATGATGATGTATGCGTATACCGGAAAAAGGTGACAGAATATGCACACTCTTCCGCCCAGTATAGAAGAGGTTGGCTTAGCTATAAAAAAACTAAAGAACAATAAGGCCGCCGGCTCTGATGGTCTACCTGCAGAGCTTTTCAAATACGGAGGTGATATAATGGTAGGGCGCATGCACCAAATCATCAACCAAGTTTGGGTGGAGGAAAGCATGCCCGATGACTGGACCATCAGCTCCATATGTCCCATCTACAAGAAAGGCGATGCTATGTCTTGCAAGAGGCATATCCCTGCTTAATGTCGCATATAAGATCCTATCCAACCTACTGTGTGAACGTCTCAAACCTTTCTGCAGCACAATAATCGGCACGTACGAGACACACCGAGACACACCATCTCTTCATTGACTTTAAAGCCGCAGATGACGCTGTCGGCAGCATCGTCAGGAGCATTTTGTGGAGATGGTCGAATTCGGGATCCCGTCAAAACTGATCCAGATGTGTCGAATGACACTAGATAACACGCGATGCAATGTGCAGTTTGGCAGCAGCTCATCTGAACTCCTTCAAACATGCACCGGGTTTCGGCAAGGAGATGCGTTGTCGTGTGATTTCTTCAATCTTGTTCTTAAGCAGATAGTGCGCAGGGCAGGTGTCAACACGGAAGGCACTATCTTCAACAGATCAGTTCAACTGTGGAATGCGGACGATATAGATATCATCGGTCGATCCCAGCGTGCCGTGATAGAGGCTTTCGCGGCTATAGAAGAACAGGCAAAACTGGTTGGCCTTGAAGTGAATGAGGACAAGACTAACTATATGCTATCAACAAACAAACAATCATCTGTCCAACGACTAGGACAAAATGTCACTGTTGATAGCAGCAACTTCGAGGTAGTTAAGGAGTTTATCTACCTCGGGATAAACATCAACTCCACAAATGACATCTGAGTGAACAAATGGGTTCAAAACTCCTAACTCAAAGGACAAAGTGCATGCTCTACAGAACGCTTATCCTGCCAGTTCTGCTATACGGCGCCGAGTGGTGGACGATATGCAGGAAAGGAGAGTTAATACTGGGATCCTTTGAAAGGAAAATCCTTCAACGGATATTTGGTCCTATGTGCGAATGGATGCCAGAGCGCTTGGTCTGGACAACTGGAAGCAGCGTGCTCGGGAACGCAGTCGTATAATAGGCAGGGACTCTTCTCGGGTCGGGAGCCCGTTAAGTAAGAAAATATTCATTAATAAGAAGTTTAGATATTCAGCATTTACCAAGTCAGTACCTTAAGCCTCTAGCTCGGTTCGGGCAGGACATTCACAGAGAAAATGCTCGGCGCTGTCTTGGAATATTAAACCTAAGGGATACTTAGTCATCAATTGAGGACCTTAACAGGGATGCGAGCAGACCCAACACAGATTGAGGTCCTGAAAAAACATCTTCCGAACCTTGAAGAGCTGGGAGATTTCATTTTTCGTTACCCGGAATCCTATTAAGACTCAGAGAGTTCAGTCTTCCGAACCGATTGCAAAGAGTTCTTGAGTTATAGCACTAGCTAAGAAGTCGCATTTCCATTGGACATGGCATGTGTCAGGCAGTATCATCGAAAGTGTAGTTTGAGTTTTACCAAAAACTACTTCTCTTTAGATATATGATATGATATAAATATCAAGGAATGAATGGTTTAAGGTAGACCCTTACTTTTGGACGATTTTATTCTAACAAAATCAGGATATTCTACTTCTAACTTTGCTTAAAACGAAGCTTGAAACATAAAATTTTCAAGATTTGTTGGAACGCCTACTACCACAAGGAAACCAGATAGCATTCGTCTGTATAAATTGTTTAATTTTTTCGTTTTTCTCAACAAGCATGTGGAGAAGAAAAGCCTTAGTGCCATGGCAGTTTATTTATTTTAAAGAAATTCATTGCTTAAAACAAATTCATATATTCAACAACTTTGAGATTTGCATATGGATATACTCCGCCGGTATTCTATGCTTTTTTCTTAAGACCCTCCTATCCGGGCCACGGTACAAGGTTTCCTATCCCATATGCAACATAGCTATCCACGGCGATATCTTATGGATAAATGTTCATACGAAAACGTGTACGTATCTTTATATGATTAGGTGAACCTCACACCGAGTACACAAGAACTCTGTCCGTTAGAATGAACTTTTCAATAATTACATATCCATAGCTTCAAACATTCCTGTCAGGATTCCCAATTAGTGCTAAACTTTGTGGAAAGTAATCGAATTTTCCAGAGAATCACTTCAAAATTCCAACTGACTCCACATACATACATCTAAGTACATTATATAAATATCGCATATTCCAGGACAGCGCACAACCTTCATGTTTCATGACGGACCTAGGTACGGAAGATGCAAGGCGTACCTCACCTAGCCGATACCGACATATACACACATACACTCGCTCACTATCAAGTTGGCGAACTTAAGTAATTTAAGAGAAGCAAACTGAGTTGGAACCGAAGCTCTAACTGCAATCCACCCAATTTACTTGTACCTTAACCGGAACTTTGGCCGTCAAGCATATACGTCCGTACCGTATAGGAGTGTCGAAACAGGGCAAAAGCAAGACTAGAGAAATAACTAACTCTCTACAGCGCACTCGACGAGCTGGGTGTCATGTCCGCCGGCAACACCATCGAGGAAGTGGAAAGTTTCAATTTTTAATGTCCGTTCGATTGTGAAACGAGTGGTGGCTATATTTCCGGTCCTTGCTATTAGGTGTATCAATGCGGCAGAGAGCCACGTTTATAATGGCCCAGAGTAATTACATTACAGAAGTTTCGTTTAATATGTACCGAAAGGAGACGAAGAAGACGAAGAAGTGCAAGTGCAAAAGGACGAGAATTCAGTGTGGTAAATTTAAGGAGCTCTGCAGATGGATAATTCAATTATTGGAAGCGCACCTTTGTTGGTATATATATGGAGCATATATTCCTATAAGTTTATAGATGAAACTCGGAAACTTTGTAATCAGAATGCAGTTCTAGGTGAAATGTGGGTTTCCAGGTATGTGGCGTTAGTCATGTCAGCGATGCCACAGGGAAGCGTAGAATATTCATGAGCATCGTTGGCGTAAGGTACTGCATGAGTGAAAACTTGGACGCCAACCATATGAAATTAATGGAAGAAAAAAAAATATGGTAACCTAACTGCAATCTTAGCGCAAATAGAGATGAACATTACAGTCGTTTCTCTTTAGGGAAGTAACAACATGACCAGAGTGACATAAGGCTGCAAAAAATCAAAGAAAATAAAGTGCACGACTGCGTCGTACGAAACTTTCTCGACACATGAGATGCGCTTTTCAATCGCAAATATGTACTGTGGCAAGAGTACTTCAGGAACAACACATTCACAAATCCGCTGGCCCAGATGGTATTTCCCCTATAGTTCTGAAGAGGTGTTCTTCCACGCTGGCAAAACCACTGCGTAAGCTTTTCTATCTGTCCTATTCTTCAGGGCTCTTTCCGAGAAGATGGAAAACAGCATTTGTCCAGCCCGTCCCCAAAAAAGGCGAATCTTCCTCTCCCTCCTCTTACCGACCAATTGCACTTACGTCCCTTCTTTCCAAGGTCATGGAAACGCTGATAAACCGTCAGCTTATGAAATATCTCGAATCCCGAAAACTTCTTAATGACCGGCAGTACGGTTTACGCAGCAACAGGTCCACTGGTGATTTGATGACATATCTAACCCAAAAGTGGAACCAATCTATTCACCATGGTGGTGAAAGCAACGACCTTGCGCTTGATATTTCAAAGGCATTTGACAGAGTTTGGCATCAAGCTCTCTTGTCGAAAATGCTTCAAGGCTTTTCAAGGCTTCAAGTCTGCAACTCACCAAATAAATGCTGGTGTCCCTCAAGGCTCTGTTTTGTCTCCGACTCTCTTTCTCATTTTTATCAATGACCTCCTGTCTGTCACTTCTAATCCAATCCATTCCTTTGCTGATGACAGTACCCTCAGCTTTACATATTCGTTTTCTGGGCAATGCCCCTCATCTTCGGGCGTTGAACTGGAACGGCAACGTATGTTAAGCTCATTGAATTCCGATCTCGACAGCATACTTAAATGGGGTAAGACCAACAGAGTGCAATTTAAAGCTTCCAAAACGCAATGCTGTCTGCTGTCATTGAAGCGAATCCCTAATTCTCTGCCATTATCCATGGATGGCACTTGCATCGCTGAAACCGAACGACTTTCCATTCTCGGTATGTGTGTTAATGACATACCTTCGTTGGAATGACCACATATTTAAGCGATGCAAGAAATATTTCACCCCTTCTGATCTGGCTAGAATCTACAAGGCATTTATTCGCCCAAAACTTGAGTACAACGCTCATATCTGGTCTGGTGCACCAATGACATATTTGGAGCTACTTGACAGGAATCAAAAACGTGCAGTAAAATTTATTGGCGATCGAGACATCACGAAATCATTTGACTCTCTTAGTCATCGTCGTGATGTCTCCTGTCTGTCATTGTTTTATCGGTACTTCCACTGTACAGCACTTGTGGTCTCAAATGAAATAGCCTGTTGCATTCCACCCCTACAGCAATTCAATCGCAATACTCGCCAAGCTAGGAATGCACATCTGTTTGCCCTAAAGCCTGTTTTCGGACGTACTGGGAAATATAAAGATTCCTTTCTCAACCGTACAATACGAATGTGGAATGCTCTACCACGCTCTGTTTTTCCTTTGCATTATAATTTACAAACATTTGAAACCAACGTGCATCGGTTTCTTCCTTTCTCTTATCCTTCATTTCCCTAATGCCCGCACTGTGTCACTTCATTATAAGGGTATCCGAAGTCCCTTTAGTGCGCGTACATTATAAAAAAAAAAAAAATGGATCGAAAATGTATTTAAATCACTTTTTATGTTTTGGAAAATTAGATTTCTTCAAATACGATTTTTATGTAATTTCGTACATTCGTACATTACATTCGAAATACAAACAATTATAAAAATCGTTATATGAAAAAAAAATTATTTCAAAAATCGAAGTATGCAAATAACGATTGGGTTGATGAATTGGCGGAAAATCTCTGCTATCTTCTGCAACCATTATAAGGGCAATCTCCTGGATCACACAAATGCAACAAACAAATACTGCGGTTGGCCTCAGTATCACTTCATCATCAGGTTGGTGATGAAGTGATACTTAACCTGTAGTCGGGCAATTAGGAATGCAGTTATATGGAGGAATTATAGTCCAAATAATTCTGATCATAACCTCGTCAAATAAAAAGAAAACAATAATACAAGACGATAGTCAAAAAGTAATTTTAGGTGCTAATCTAACCATTTACTTTTCTTGATTAATGGAGAGCAATATTTACTATGTGTTCTTTTAGCCGAATTCAATCCATCTCTGTAATGGACTGGACGTCTCACTCTGTGTACCTTACGAGGTTTAGACTAAGCGACCAAAGAAAAGCACCACACTTGTGTTCTGCTCTTTAAGACTTGTGTTTTTGTTTTCAGCGCGGAGCATTTGGTGAGTTTACCGGGCTCTATCTTCATGATAGGCGACCAACTGCGGGTCCTTGGTCACGTGGGAATTTCCTTGGCATGGATAAGCTTAAGCCGTAAGCCCTCCCATGCGTGGCTAACCTTAGCGATGAACGATCCACGAAAGTCCTTTGAGAACGTGCTCTACAACCATCTCCCGTAATTAAGCCTCGATACTACTCCACAGGTTCATCACCGCCTTACCGTTCTTGGACAGCTCATCGAAGATGGCAACTTGCAAGTAGTACCTAACCACTTCATTGTAAGTGCGAGTTGCCGCGGTAGCAAGTTTTTTTGGAGCGTGTGTGGTCTCATCCTGAGACCTATTCCCCTAGCGGGCTCCTTTGCCGAGGGATGGTAGCCTGGTGTTTGACGAACAAAAATTGTTCTCAGTGTTTACGATTGCTGGCTCTCTTTACGTCAAAAGAAATGCAACTGAAAGAGGAATGAAAATAGAGACAGTCGAAATAATTCCAATGCTGCTATGCCGATGATGACAACAAGTACCTGATCATCACTCATCATCAACTCATTTTTCCTGGTTTTTATTGATTTATTTTAAATTATTTTCTTTTGTTTTGATATTTTATTGTTACCTACTTATTTATTTTTATTTTATTATTATATTTATTATTTCTATCTAAATGTTTATTTTATTTTATTCTTTAATTTATTTATTTTGTCTTTATGTGGATGTAACTTCAATGATCGTTTATTGTTTTCTTATTGCTAATTCTCTTTCTGAATATTTTTTTTTGTGCTTGATTTCGTTCTTTTTTCTTTAATGTGTTATGAACAGTACCTCTAACAATGGGAATTCGAATGGTAGGAGTGAAAGTAAAAAAATTGGGATGTGCAATTACAACAATATGCAATCTAATAGTGATATCGATATTGAAGAGCTTAATAGGACGTTAACTAAAATGCCACTGTTACATGATATACCCGTTTCTCCATCTGAAAATGTTATTGAGAATACATCTGACAACGCTTTTCTGTTTGATATAGTTGATTCATTTACCGTTAGTAAGGCGATTCTGTCTATAAATTCTGATAGCATGGGCATGGACAACATTCACCCAAAATTCCTCAAAATGATTCTACGCTATGTACTTAAATATATTACGTTTACTTTCAACACCATTCTTATGTCTTCCACCTACCCGCAGCTTTGGAAACAAGCTAAAGTAATTCCAATTCCCAAAAATAAAAAAGGAACAGAATATCGACCCATTGCAATCCTACCTTTTCTATCTAAAGCATTTGAATCAATAATTAGTGCTCAAATTAAAGCTTACATTGAGTCTACAAAATTGTTATCTCCTATGCAGTCCGGTTTCCGTTCTGGTCATAGCTGTGTAACTGCTTTACTTAAAGTCACTGATGACAAACGGGAAGCTATTGACCAGGACGAAGTAACTCTCTTAACCTTAGTCGATTTCGCCAAAGCATTTGATTCCGTTCGTCCTGATATACTTTGTAATAAACTTGTGTCTTATTTCAATTTTTCACACCTTTCTGTAAAATTAATATTATCTTACTTAACTAAAAGAGTCCAATCCGTCTTTCACAATCAGTCCCTATCGTCTGCCTTACCTGTTCATTGTGGTGTGCCCCAAGGCTCAATAATCGGTCCTTTGTTATTCTCCATGTTCATTAATGACCTACCACTTGTGATACATAATTGCCGATTTCATATCTATGCTGACGATGTATAAATTTATATTAATTTTCCTATTGGTTTGATGGACGACGCTGTTGAAAGAATGAATGAGGACCTCGCTTCAATCGCTAGGTGGTCTTATGATAATAGACTTCTCATTAATCCTTCAAAAACAAAAGCCATCCAAATTTACAAACACTTATTATCATCTCACCTTCCTCCAATTTTATTAAATGGTGTTCAGGTAGAAATGGTGTCTAGGATAAAAAACCTAGGTATTATTATCAACAATAATCTCACTTGGAGTGACCACATTAAGTCTGTGATATCCAAAATCCAAGATGGTGCTTTGCGGGGTCTGTCAGTATGTCGCGACACGTTACCTACTACGGTTAAATTAAAACTGGTAAAGGCTTTGATCGTACCATTAATCATGTATGGTTGTGAGTTGTTCGCAAGCACAGATACCAACTCCAAGCGTAAGCTAAATGTAGCCTTCAACTCAATCGCAAGATTCGTATACAATCTACGTAGATACGATCATGTGTCGAGCCACTCTCGACAAATACTAGGATGCACTCTGGAGAAATTTTTAGATTTTAAAACTTGCGCAATGATGGTTAATTAGTAATTTTCTTCCAGTCTCTTCGTTCTTGTGGTATCAGACACAATGCTTTCACTTGCACGATTTCACGTAGGCAATTTTTCATTCACGCCATTCGAATCTTCAATCAACTTCCTTCTTTAGTTTTTTCATATTTTAGTACTCTTCATTGGTGTTTTTGTTGTTTTTATTTTTTTTTTATTTCATCGTAATTTAACTTAACTTAAATTTATAATAATAATGATGTTAAGATAATGTCATTATTAATTTTATTTATTTGTTTTTTACTTTTTATTAAATTTTTCCCTTATAGTTTTATAGTTCATATATTTTGTCTTTTCTTTTCTTTTTTATAAACTTAAAATATGTTCGTATGTATATCCTCTTGTTAACTGGGCATCTTTAAAGAATGTAGTTCTTATTATACAGCAAATGTTATAAAGAAATAAATACAAAATACAAATAACTTATGTCCACCACCCCCTGGTACCTAACCTTGTTCGCCTGATCTATTTCGTGCGCTGTACCAGCCGCTTTATTCTTGGGCAATCTTGTCAAGAATATGAATGGCCACCAGCCTCAGAGGAAGAGACAGGGGATTTTTTACTTTTGGGCTTTTTAATAGCTGCTCTTGGCTGGTATTTTTGGTCGCGTTAGCTGATGTCGTAGGCTTGTTTTCACTATGGCTGGCGGCCTTAGCTTCCGATACTTTGGATGTTGATGGCTGAGGATCCATGGTACTAGTTCCAGTACCTTCAGGACCAGAGGCTTCCACTATTGTCACCTGGCTGGAGGCATGAAAGTCGTGCCAAGACGCGGTAGACTTCCTTTATCTATTAAATTTTTTTTTCTTGTTCTGTGTTCATTTCTTTGACCCACGAGTATGTCCGGAAAGGGAGGTCCATCTTGGCAGAGCCGACTTACCGAAATGAGGCACTTATACAACCGACTTTGCCTCGGCATCGGAGGGGACTATTCGCGGCCAAGTTCTATTTTACCACTTACTGACCATGCTGCTCTGGGCACGGGTGCAGACATTAGTCTGAAGCAAACCTGTCAGGGCCTGTAACAGTATTGATCCTCACGATAGGTCCTGAGTCGGCTTACCACGCCGAGGTACCACTCTACGTAGCTATTGGTATACTTCTCACTTCATTTTGCGAAGGCTAATTTAATTTAACCGTCTTCGGAAAAGCATTCGGCCTTTTCATTCGTATATTTTCTTCTCATCGTTTGACCATTTACTACATCAATCTACAAATTATGTGGTTTATTAGATATTAATCTTAGTTTTTTTTTCCAATCACAAATACGACATTCGAATAGTTTGTAGCATATCGCTTCAAAGTTTAAAAGTTGGCAATGTTGGGGTGTTTTGCGCAACGCATTCCATCCATCATCCGCATAATCCTAATTTGATTCGGATGCTCGCTTATTGAGGTTAATCAATCAACGTACAGGAGAATCTCATTGAACCTGATCAACAATTCACCACTGTGAAATCCCTAACAAACCCATTTTGACTCGATGTCAGAGCCCTGAGAAGGCCAATGGCCATGAACATAATTGATTACAATTCCCGACCTAATGTATTTCCAGTTCGGAAAATTTGCCGGAAGCGACAGACGCAGCTTAGTAGGTAGATAGCTATTCCTCTAAAAATTTAATTTGTTATCCTTAAAATTCACTCGACGAATAATACTGCTGAGGATGCCATCATTTATCAGTCATCAGACGTAAAAGGTCCATCTGTCTGCCTTGGATGATGATGTCACGGTGGGGCCAAAGGTAATTACTTTTTAAAGTAGGTCCCGCACAATAAGCCAACTCGATTCCTTTATGAATGTAATCTGATGATACACTGCCGCCATGCAATGTGGTCAATGGACCATGCGCTTCCGCAAAAGATAGCGCAACATCATGTATATCGAACACTTCATCTGATGATGATGATGCTGCTGCTGCTGCTGCTGACCATAGGAAATTCATAATTAAATTGAAACGATGAAATGCTGAAAATATTGCTGAATTAGATATTTGCTGGCCAATTAGAAATTTCTGTTTTGCTGTTAAATCAGAGAGTGACGAGCTGAAGTGCAGCAAGCACCATACCTTGGCATATTGTGTTTGTGTGTGTACTGCAATTGTTTGCTGCTGCTATCTATATAATAAACCACTATGGATTCAGATACATATGTATATGTAGATGAAACCATACTGAACGCACGCGTTCGTTCTTGTTGATTTATGTAAATCTATCAAATCAAAATAATAGCACAACGAATTTGCATATTTCAAATTAAAATTGACTATGATGTGTTTACAGACCGCTCCTTTTGGCGCCACATTTACCCAGGACATACATATGGGTTTGATGTGTATTAGGATAAATGGGATGTTTGTGTGTGTAAATGTAAATTCCACCCAACTAGATAGATTGTTCAGCGAAATTATTATCACTCCAACCATTGACGCAGAATCAATTGAAAGTGTGCAATTTTCGATTAACTGTTGGTATTGGGATTTGGCGTGTTGCGGGTTTGTACTACGGTGGCTTTAAGATATTCTCGTAAGCCACCCAAATCGTTGTTAGCTATTTGTTGGTTTATTGCGGATTGCAAGGCAACCTTTACAAATGGACCAGTAGTGGTATTTGGTATCAGCAAGTATTTACAATGAACGCATTTCCTGATTCCTGGTAAAGAAACTTATCTGAGTAGGTATTTGGAAAATAGTTATTTCGATATTAAGTTTGCATGTGTGGAAACCAAAAAAAAAAGCACTCTAAATACGAATTTGCCTGTTGGAAGATGTTCTATAAGAAAGCTTAGCAACTGACGGAAGGCTGTTCGGACTTAGCTCATATCATCGAAGCGTAGGAAATTGTGGATCTGTTCAAGCAGCAATTTTGATATCACGAGAATAGCCTGCGGGCGCTTCGAAGTCATTTTGACAAGTCATGCCTTTGACTTAGGTGATTGCTGAACATGTTAGCTCACTAAACTACCTTCTCGGCTTTCTAAAAAAGTCGAGTAAATTTGTGGCGCATTCATAAAGACAATGCCATTAAAATAAAAGCAAACAACGAAAATGGCAATCAAAAATATTATTCTGTTGCGTTAAAAAACGCCACAAAAATTTGTTTCCCCTCCAACCCTTCCACTTCCATACCCAATCCACTCATTTTTATTTCCGTCATCCTGCTGGGAGAATGGTTAACTGGCCGCCTCTGATAGACCTTTAATCCCAATCAAGCTGGCTCGTTTCCATGAGACCCGGAGGAAGACAAAAGCAGGTATGGAGCCCAACGGCGTGTTGGCATCTCGACAACGATGGGTGGGAGAGGACGATCCCTTAGCACACCCCAACGTGATTCCAAACGGGTCGCGATGAAGACCCCGTTAGAGCCAGACAGACTGTTTGTCTGTACAACGATGGGTGGGGGAAGATGAGAAAGACTGATCTCTCTCCCAACGAAACAAATCGGTCTGGCAGATGGCCCACACACTAACATCAACACCAAAACCACAAAACCAACAAAACATTAATATACAACACTATAACTGAGGGCAGGAGCCCAAATACAAAACACACTGTCAACATTCACCAACAACTCACATAAGAAAACCTAACGAAGACTTCCATGGCCAAGAGCCCAACAATTAAACATGTATGTAAGAAATAGCACGCTATACAGATTCCCCTTCCCCCAAATCTGCGCGAAAGTCCACCGGGTTAGAATAGTTTTTCGGTCATTGATTTTACAACAACTCACATAAGAAAACCTAACGAAGACTTCCATGGCCAAGAGCCCAACAATTAAACATGTATGTAAGAAATAGCACGCTATACAGATTCCCCTTCCCCCAAATCTGCGCGAAAGTCCACCGGGTTAGAATAGTTTTTCGGTCATTGATTTTACACTCCTCCTCAAAGACTCTTGGGGTTGTACTAAATTGGGACACCAGCAAATATTGTCCCAAAACTAAAATCCGTCTTCGTTTCTTCTTACTTTTTCATTTTTGGTTTACTTCGGTATTGTTTTGCTATTAACTTTTATTCGTTTTAGTAGACTTAAGAGAATCGAGGAAGTTTTTTTTTTTTGGTTAAATATAGTTTTGCGGATTGCGCTTGTTTTTTTGTAACGGGTGTTCCAGGTAGAGATACTTTTTTCAATAGCCTTTTTTGATAGATCACGTGTGAGTCGTGTCATGCTGTCATGTTATTTTTGTTTAGTATTGTTTGGCATTTCATAATGGAAAGACTTACGCGTGAACAACGTTTACAAATTGTTCAACTTTATTATGAAAATTCACGTTCTGTGAGGAATGTGTTTCGTGCACTTCGCTCAACTTATGGTCAACATAATCGGCCTACTGAGCGTACTATTCGCAACACCATCACCCATTTTGAGACCCAGCATTCATTATTGGATAATATTCGACCGAATAGACCACGTCCAGCAAAATATAGCGGCCGTAGCTGAGAGTGTACACGAAGACCGTAGAGAGTCGATTCGGTGCCCTTCGCAGCAACTCGGACTTACGTATGGAACGACTTGGCGCATTTTACGTCAAGATCTTAAATTGAAAGCGTACAAAATACAGCTTGTGCAACAACTGAAGCCGCTCGACCTTCCCAAGCGACATCGCTTCGCTCCATGGGCTCTTGAAAAGTTCCAAGAAGATCCGACGTTTTCGAGGCAAATTTTGTTTAGCGATGAGGCCCATTTCTGGCTCAATGGGTATGTAAACAAACAAAATTGCCGCATTTGGGACGAAGAGCAACCTGAAGAGATTGAAGAACTGCCACTTCATCCAGAAAAAAACAACGGTTTGGTGTGGTTTATGGGCCGGCGGAATCATCGGTCCATATTTCGTTAAGAATTATGCCGGTGGCGACCGTTATCGTGCCATGATAACCGACTATTTGATGCCTGAAATTGAAGCTCGTGATCTCGGCGACATTTGGTTTCAGATGACGGCGCCACTTCCCACACATCGCATCAATCAATGGACTTATTGAGAGAACATTTCGGTGAGCACATAATTTCACGCTTTGGGCCGGTCGATTGGCCACCAAGATCGTGTGATATCACACCGTTAGACTTTTTCCTGTGGGGATATGTAAAGTCAAAAGCTTATGCCGACAAACCCGCTTCGATTCAGGCCTTGGAGGAAAACATCACGCGTGTCATTCGACAGTTACCAGTCGAAATGCTCGAACGAGTGATCGAAAATTGGACTCAACGGATGGACCATCTGCGACGTAGCAACGGCCAACATTTGATAGACATAATCTTCAAAAAATAAATGCCAAAGAATGTTCTTTCAAATAATAATAAACATTCTCCATTAAATTTGAATTCTCTTTGTTTTTTTCTTTAAAAAAGTAGGGAACCTCGAAATGGATCACCCTTTATATATATTTTTATCTGGGATTTCTGATCGAGATCAGAATCCAACAAAAAAAAGAAGAAAAAGAAAGAAGACGGCCGACAAAGGATATAGCGGCAGGACAGGCAGCTGATCCCCAGGGGTACAAATATCAGGATTCCAAGAGGAGCAGATTTTTTTTTAAAAAGCTAAGTATAGTGCTTTTGTGTTTAAAAGTTTCGCTTAGTTAGGCATTGTATTTAGGTAGGCTTTTGTCACGGTAAAATCCCGGAAATCACGGGACACGCGCCCCCTTCATTTTGTTTTTTTATTAACTTTCGGGAAATAGCGATAGCGGGCTATTTCAAACGGCGATATTTTCTTTTGTTGTTCCGCAATCTAACGTCACTTCAATAAATTGACCGTTGCTCATTCCAGCTTTAAACCGTTTTGAAAACCTTGCCTTTTTTATTTCATTCCTATTATTAGCAATCAATCATCGACTACTTCTTAAAAAGGTTTCACAATTCCTTTTTTTCAAAGATTGTGTGGCGCCCGTTTTATCCACCATCACTTTACCTTTTCTTCATACCGTTTCCATTTCAGAAATTTCTTCTTCCCTAAAATCATTTCCATCTCCGAACCCACCCCATTCAACAGGCTACCTGTTGCACTTCTCTTTCGGCAAATTCCTGTTGACGTTTTCCTATTCCGCCAGTATTCGACTGTTTACCACCGGCGCAGCGGCGGCTGTAATCTTCTCGCGTTTTATTTTTGCGCATTTAAACTCGGTTATTTTTTTTTATTAACCCTCCCCCGAAATAAAGTGCAACAATTCTACACCATCCTTATTCGAAAAAATAACTACCTACTGCTCGTCCCTAGACACCAACGGGATTCTTTTACGAACACTACCTTTCGACCACTTGGAATCAGCTGTGACTTTGCACAGTAAAAAAATATTGGTAGCATTTTGATTAAATATTTCGACGCTTTCAATGCTTTTTCTAACCCATAGACAAGAAAAAAGTATTTATATTGGTGACAAATGTGGCACGCGCTCTTTTTCTTGACTGCAATTTAATCAGGCTGGATCGTTGGCTAAGCTTACATTTCCTTTTTTTTTACACTTTCGGTGAGTGAATTTTCTTTTATTTTCTCCCATTATTTGCACTAAAAGAATGCTATTTTCATTCGTAAGTTTAGTTAGTTCACGAAAATTAACACAACTAAAATGCAACGCTAAAAGCCAATGCAAAGCACAGAGAAAAAGAAAAGCGAGATAGCCAAATTCTGCCAAGAAAGTTTCCAAACACGCTTAGCACGTTGGTTTAACAGGTAAGCGTTTTTATAAAATTGGTGCATCCGTATTAAATTTGTCTTTCATAGCAGGGGGAGGGTTGCTCTAGGTGTCTATACACTAACGGCACCACAGCTGATTATGGTATTATTTATGGAAAGCGGATATTCTAAAAAAAAAGAATGCTTTGCGACCTGCCCACTTTCATATCATAAAAAAAACTTCAATTATAGAATTCGCATCAGTGAATTGCATGAAACTGGCTTCTTTACATTTTAGGTGAAGATTTATATTATTTTAGGTTAAAAAAAAGTATTCCCTCATTTATTTGTTCGAATATCGCCTAAATATGAATGTATTATTTTTTAATACAGCAATTATTATATCTAATTATTTGTTGGCAACAACCATTATACATTTTTTTTTTATTTTATTTGTGTAACTCAAATTTAGTTCTCGTTTTCTTAAGTTTTGTTTTATTATTTAATAAATCAAAGCAATCCAAAATATTTCAATATTGTTTTACAATTTAAGTTCTTTATTTTATACCTAGTTTCTGCTAAACGAGTTTCTACTTTCCAGTGCATTTGCTAGATGCATTCTATCTGTGGTGTATGTTTCATGTTGGCCATTTCCGTGTTGGATTAGATTCTATTTCCGGCATCTTCGTTTATGGTTTGTTGGCGAGGTCGGTGAGGCGGCGGGGGAAAAAGTGGTGGATTGACGAAGAAATCGTGGTGAATTGACGAATTTACCCATACTTGTTTAAAAATACGATAGTATAGGTAGATTCGTAAATTTTCTGGAATTTATCTCGAATTTAGCTTGTGGGCAGAGTGTTTTCCACTGGAAAGTTTGGCATCTCTGTGTTTCTATCATCTCTGCTTGTGGTGCAAGGTAGCAAAAACAATATTTCAATGTTTTTATGGTATGAAATTTAATTTATGACACACGCCATTATCAATGAGCAAACAAATTTTTTTCTTTTTCTTTCCAAAAATGTCATCTAGCTCCTTTATAATTTCACACCATATGGTGCTGGTCATCCAGGCATTCTTGTTAAATATATAAGATACAGGAATTTGTTTCCCCCGAAGACATGCTTGTCGGTACCTGTTGCATTATACAGATAAATAGTAATGTTATTCGATCTTTTGGAATTTTTTGTCCGCATATGGTTTTGTTAGCCGGTGCATGTGTTCCACCAGGAAGAGCCTTGTACATTAAGCCGCATCTCATCTCATCATCGCTATCTCATCCGCATTGTAAATTTTGCCTAACTTTTCTGGAAGGACGTTTGACTTGAACTTATCGGCAGCGGTTACGTTGGCGGAACCAGCCTCACGGTTGATTTTTTTAAAGACAATGATTTCTTGTTTCTTCCAGCGCTGAAGCCACCCGGAATTGACTTTAAAATCAATAATGCCCAACTGAATCGCAAATTGTTGTGCTTTTTCGAGAAGAATTCGTCCCGTGATTTTTGCGTTTTTTTTTCGAACATTTGCGCAAACCATACTGCGGCTTTCTATTCCTTTTTATACCCTATTCTAAGGGTATATTAATTTTGACCCTTAGTTTAGTTTTAACACCCCTTAATATTCATCATAGACCCCTTGAGGTATATAAATTAATGATCAGGACCAAAACTTAAGACTATTTATTTATGTCCCTCCGTCCGTCCGTAAGCAATTATTAGGCCTTTAAATTTAAGCTAGGAAGCTGAAATTTTATACCACATATTTCCTATGGCCCCCAAATGGTTAAGTGAAAAATTGTTTGAACAAAGGCGCACTGCCATGCCCACAATTTAGAAAAAAACGTTTTAAAGCTAAAGTTACAGACATTGGATGTTACAACCTTCACAAGATATGTAGGAAACTACCCTTATTTATACGTTTGTCATATAAAGTTTTTTGCCACGCCTACTTTTTGTGGGCGTTTTTCACTGAAATGTTGTTTTCTTCCAAAATTTTCATAGAAACGGAAAAAAAGTGTTTAGCAAGATATTTATCCAATATTTTTTTTAATATATCGCCAACACAACGTTTTTGGTCGTGCCCACTTTTTGGGGGGTTTTTTTTTGTTTATAAATTTCATAGAATGAAATAAAATCATATCGGGATATGGATAGGGTATCATACTTTTGCTTTTAAATTTTTTTGGTTTTTTTTTTTCAAAACTATAGCAGTTTATAGTAATTATTTGAATTTTAATCTGTCAAAATGACGTTAAACTTTTTGGGACTTTTTTAAAACTCATTTAAATTT
The DNA here is from genome assembly GCA_963576555.1 of Ferdinandea cuprea. Taxonomy (NCBI): domain Eukaryota; kingdom Metazoa; phylum Arthropoda; class Insecta; order Diptera; family Syrphidae; genus Ferdinandea; species Ferdinandea cuprea. The sequence goes on along the minus strand of OY754958.1, from coordinate 149,228,577 downwards.
AAAGTTGCCATTGAAGTAATTAACCCTTAACTGATGTCGTGGGTCCAGTGGACCCATGTTCAAACTTTAAACGTGTGTAAAAAGCGCAATAATTACCACAGCTGTTTCTACTTTTCAGTACCTTGCTACAGTAAGTTAACGAGCGCACAGTGAGAAGGACACACTTCACTCGCTTCAATAAAGGTTAGTTTCAGTATCAACATGGGTCCCCTGGACCCACGACTATAGATACGTGATTTATTTGTTTATGTAGTTAACAAGGTTTTTTGTTTTATTTCAGGTATTTTCAATGGCAAGTATCAGTGGCAATCAAGATTTTATAATTGAGCAATGGTTGAATGAATTGTCCGGCGATGAAGATGAAAATGGATCGAATTTAAGACCATTGCAGGGTAATACTCATTCTGATAATGATTTTTCGGACAGTGATGAAGAATTTGTAAGTGACCAAGTGACCATGAATCCAACTCCGAATTGTCTGATTCTGATGGCGAAGATACTCATCAAGATGAAGCTGATGTGGTTGAAGAGGTTTCTAGCAGTGGGTACCTTTACGGAAAAAACCGGTACAATTGGGCTAAAGCACCACCTGCAAGAAACGCTCGAGTCAGGAGCCACAACATTATTAGATTGCCTTACACAACATCTCGATCAAGGCCTGTTGACCCGTTTGATCCAAAAGAAGCGTTGGACAAAATATTTGATTCGAATATAAAGAACAAAATTCTAACTTGGACAAACGTGAAACTGGCAATGTTTAGATTTAAATACAAGTCCCCGAACCGTGCAGAACTAAAGGAATGTACTCCACAAGAGCTAGACGCATTTTTGGGCCTATTGCTTTACTCAGCTGTGTTTAAGTCAATCATGAATCCGTTATATCTTTATTTGCTACAGATGGAACAGGTCGAGACATTTTCCGCGATTCTATACACTCCTATTATGTTTTTGTTTTGATAATCCAAATAATAGAATTGAACGAAAAAAAACAGATCCAGGTTGCATTGTGACAGAAATTATAAAAATTTTTAATAAAAACGCTCAAGAAAATTACTCAATCGCTGCTAATGCTACTATAGATGAAATGTTGGTTGCTTTTCTTGACCGTTGCAAATTTAAAATGTATATTCCGAGTAAACCGAACAAATACGGGCTAAAAATGCAATGCCTCACGGATACAAAAACTCACTACGCATTTAATACGTATCTTTACTGCGGCAAAAATACAGAGGGTCTTACATTAACAGAGGAAGAGAAAAAGTACCCAATACCAACGCAAGCGTGTCTGCGATTATGCAAACCAATTTTTAACTCGAATCGCAACATCACGACAGACAACTGGTACACTTCGATGGAACTTATAAATGTGATGAAATCAAGAGGTCTAACTGTCGTCGGTACCTTGAAGAAAAATAAGAAGGAAATTCCAAAATCGTTTTTGCCTCACAAAGATAGACAAGTTGGATCATCACTGTTCGGATTTACAAAGGATACAACAATTGTGAGTTATGTCCCGAAAAAAAAAAACAAATCTGTCATCCTCATGTCATCCATGCACCATGATAACTTTGTAGATCAGTCTATCAATAAACCTAATAGCACAAAAGGTGGTGTTGACTCTGTAGATAAAATGTGTTCAGTGTATTCATGCAGTCGCAGAACTCGTCGTTGGCCGATGGCTGTTTTATATAGGCTATTGGACATGAATGCACTAAATGCTTATATCATCCAGCAGAGCCATGAATCAGCATCGAAGATGACAAGGTTGGTATTTATGAAAGGGCTTGCAAAAATTTTGTGTGAACCCCGCATGAAGGAGAGATTTTATACCCAAAGACTTCCTGTGCAATTGAAGACTGGCATTCGTAATATCCTTAGACTTGAAGCAGATGCAGCTCCAGATGATGAAGAAGCTCTAAAACTGGAAATGAATAAAAGGAAAAGGTATTCTCTGTGCCCGTCTAATAAAAAAGCTAAGACTGTGCACCTTTGGGCTTCGTGCAAGCTGCCCATTTGTTTGACTTGTTCAAAACAAGTGTGCCTCTCATGCTTATAAAGCAGCTTACTTTGACCAATGTCAAAATTTTTCAAGGAGAATATTTTTAGTTTTTGTTAACATAGTTTTCAAAAGGAAGTTTTAGAATTGAAGAAAAATGTTTTTTTTTATTTAAATACTTTTGTTTTGTATTTTATATATATTTTTATAAATTACATGTTTTTTATGATAAGTATATTGAGACTTATTAATAAAAGTGCAAATTTGAAGTAAAACCGACTGTTCCTGTCGCTAATTTTTAAAAATTACATTTTTAGTTGTTTAGTTTAAAGTTTAATAAAAAAAAATATTTAAAAAAATTAATACATTTATTTTAATCATATTTTAAAAAAGTTGGGTCCAATGGACCCCACGACTATAGAAGTTTTCACGTAATCAGTTAAGGGTTAAGAGTGAATGAATAGAAAATGAATATGCGTTAATTGGAGAGCAGTTAATGACTCTATGACTCGGTTTGAGCTAAAACTACAATATCTACGTTTTAATGGAGAGTGAATTAATCGGGCCTAAAAGCATTGATTTCGCCACAATGATGTCACGATTGTCCTGGAGAAACAGTTTCAGAAATACCAATATTATAAATCCGTTTATTTTTTATTATTAAATTTAAATGATCTTAATGGATAAAGTCGGACAGATGAATACCCATCTATAGATAAAGTCAATTATATTTTCCACGAACAACACATTTAAAATACCATTAGTATGGCCCACTTATGCCTCAATCCTTTTCAATTAAAAATCATAATTTAAATTTAAATTTTAAAATGATAAGCGTTTTTTTTTGTAGTTTTTTATTTCATATCCTGCCAAATTCTGGTTAATCAACGATATTCATTTTTTTGTTATGCTCATTTTTTTTTTGTCCATTTGAAATGTAAACCGCCATTATATTACTCTCGACACTCGATATAAACGACACTCTGTCTATAATTAACGATTTCGCTGGCGAGTCCTTTAACCATTAGCGTATTGCATAATTAAAAGCACGATATGGTAACAGATTTAACGACATAAACCACATCGAAATCGCCATTCCGTTCGATTAATCCATTATATCATTTCCGGCTAACGATACTCAGCCCCATGTCAATGCTTATTACCTACCTACACTTGCCAGCTGACAATTAATTAAACGCGGTCTGGTTAAATGAAGCCCCAAATGCATACGTACCTAGTAGGTACATACATAGTAAATGCACTGCACAATGTATGCCCAAACTTCCAGATGAACAAGCCAATGACTCGCGCTCCGACATTCGAATGTCGTTTGCATTTTGCACACAGACAATTGTCGATTAACAAAAATATTGTATAGAGTCCTTTCGCGCGCGCTGCAAGCGACCGGGATTTGGATGTAAAGCAGTTTGATAAAAAAAAATCCTTGTTACAAGTCGATACTGCATCCTGCTTAGGCATCAGAAATGCATTTAAGCAACTTCCGGCCATATCGGTTTGCAAAATAAAAATCAATGGCGGCCAGAACGAAAGAAAAAAAAAACAAAACAAAAACTGTAATGCAATCATTCAACTGAACTTTTAAATATTCAACAGGATTCGTTGAGCTGAGGTACATGATTTTTGCATATTGATCTGGAATTATGCAAATTGATTGGTTGAATGGCCACTAAAGGAACAAAACGAACACCCAAAGGTGGGAATGGAAACGCTTAGGCTGTGAAGCGGCTGTGAACAAAAATCCATGTAGCAAATGACGACGCTTGTTGCATTGATGAACAGTAGCAGCATTCCTACATACATACATATGTAGATGAGGAGAAGGACATTAAAATTCCAAAAAGTGCACTATTGTAGTACAACTTCAATTCTCTTCCACCACCAGTCGGCTGGTCAGTCATCCTCCTCTCCTCTCCTCTCACTTTGACTGAAAGGATATTTAACAAAAACGAAAAAAAACCTTTCTTTGCAAAATGAACGCATTTTTATCGACTTTAGGGATGAGCATTGGCCTACCTTACCCACTGCTACGAGTATTGTGTAAATTTTATATCAAAATTCGATGAGTTGAATGTTTTTTTTATTCAGTTTTATGGAAAGCAACGAATTTTCATTTATTGCATTGCACATATTTTGCATTCCGTTACACAACCATGTCCTACAGAACTCCATCACAATAAAAAAAAAATGGAAACCAGGAATTTCCACCCCACCAACGTGCTACAAAAATTGTATTAACGCAAATTATTCGCGAACAGCTAGCGGGTGTAATCAGGGTGTTGCAGGACAAGGACAGAACGACATGAGTGGGCAGAAGCAGCGAGTGTGATTAATTTGCAATTGGAGTGCACTTGCCTTTCGATTTAAAAATGAAATAAAAGCAAGTTGCTAGGAAACCGGCCGCGACGTAATGGAACTCATCAGCTGAACAGCTCAGTCAATTGAATTAATTTTTTGTGGTCAAATCGATTAACTATTTTCCTCAAATCGATAAAATATTATATAGGTATGAACAAATTGTGTGTGTTCGTCGTGAAACAGACAAGCAGTTACTCACCGAGCTGAGGGTTCACTGTTAAATAAGATTTTAAGTTTAAATTAAATTTATCTAAATTAAATAACAGGTATGCGGGTTCATACACCCGTTTGATGCAAATGAACATGTACACATATAGAAAGGACATATACATCTTTGCTTGATTTTTTTTATCCTTATATTTATTCATTTGTGGGTACAGTGGCTTAGTGGGCTCAGGTTAAAATCGGACCCGAACCACCTGAAAGTTTATTTTCTCGCTTCCCCATTCGCTGCGACAGTTTGACAAACATCCAGGATAAATTTAGAACTGTTATGAGATAAATAAAATAAAATGAATTACCGCTCGTGTCACAAAAATATACATCTTCGCGCCACAATGGTAGGAGAAGCTAGGATTTAGGTCCTGTATTGCGTATAGGCCGTATATTTTTATTAATATTATATTCATATTTCTTTTGTAAGTACAAAGTGAACGGTTGTAGGGATTTAAGTGATTGGGTTTTGAGTGCGAAGGTTAACTTAGATTGCACATATTTTAAGCTCGACGTTTTATGAGAGTTGACCAATTTTAGAACAGAATTGCAAATGGTGTTGATTGATTTTGAAAAAGGATTTAACAGAGATCTGATTTTGGTAGCGCTTAGGCAACTAAAAGTTTCAGAAACCAATACGTACTCTGTACGTGATCAAAGAAGAGGATACAAGAGTAAGGTACCTCTCGGGAATCACTGAATAGTTCCCAATCAAAGTCGTTGTGCATCAAGGAAGCGTTTTAGGTCCTTTGATTTTTATTTACATGAGGTGCATTTTTCGCCTCACACGACACCTACAATTTTGATGCAATTTTGCACATTTGTACACTTTTTACATAATTGAACAAAATACAAAAAATTTATCGAAATTGTTTTATTTTAATTTAAAAAAATCGTTATATGAAAAAAATAAATAATTTCGAAAATCCAGGTACTCGCAACTTACTTTACTTACTTAATGGGCTCCCGCCCCGTGAAGAGTCTCTGCCTGAGACAGAGAAGTCTTCTATCCTATCTCCTGCTCTGCTTATCGTTAAGCACTCAGCACCATAGAGCAGAACTGGCAGGATCATGTATAGCTTACACTTCGTCCTTTGAGTTAGCAGTTTTGAACCAATTCGTTTTGCCCAACCGAAGTAGGGTAGACAAGGTAGGGTAGGGAAGGTAGGAGTAGGCTTCCTAGGGTAATTCTTCGACTGATCTCCACTAAGATGTCATTTGTGCAGTTGATGTTTACCCCGGAGTAGATGTACTCCTTAACTACCTCGAAGTTCCTGCTATCAACAGTGACATTTTGTCTTAGTCGGTGAACAGATGATTGTTTGTTTGTTGATAGCATATATTTTGTCTTGTCCTCATTCACTTCAAGTCCAACTAGTTTCGCCTGTTCTTCAATAGCCGTGAAAGCCTCTATTACGGAACGTTGGGAGCGGCCGATGATTTCGAGAGAACCCACGTACAGTCAATGAATAACCAGTCCCCCTGCCCTGTATAGAAGAGGTTGGCTTAGTTATAAAAAAACTAAAGAACAATAAGGCCGCCGGCTCTGATGGTCTACCTGCAGAGCTTTTCAAATACGGAGGTGATGTTATGGTAGGGCGCATGCACGAAATCATCAAACAAGGTTGGGTGGATGAAAGCATGCCTGATGACTGGACCATCAGCTCCATATGTCCCATCTACAAGAAAGGCGGTCCTATGTCTTGCAAGAACTACCGAAGCATATCCCTGCTTAATGTCGCATATAAGATCCTATCCAACGTACTGTGTGAACGTCTCAAACCTAATCGACACGTACCAGTGTGGCTTCCGGCCCGGCGGATCAACTGTAGACCAAATCTTCACACTAAGGCAAATCCTGGAAAAGACCAACGAGTTTCAAGTCGAGACACACCATCTCTTCATCGACTTTAAAGCCGCAAATGACAGCATTCATCGTAAGGAGCTTTTTGTGGCGATGGCCGAATTCGGGATCCCGTAAAAACTGATCCAGATGTGTCGCGTGACACTAGATAACATGCGGTGCAATGTGCAGTTTGGCAGCAGCTCATCTGAACTCTTTCAAACATGCACCGGATTTCGGCAAGGAGATGCGCTGTCGTGTGATTTCTTCAATCTTGTTCTTGAGCAGATAGTGCGCAGGGCTCAGTTCAGATCAGTCCAACTGCTGGAGAATGCGGAAGATATAGATATAATCGGTCGATCCCAGCGTGCCGTGATAGAGGCTTTCACGGCTATTGAAGGACAGGCGAAATTAGTTGGCCTTGAAGTGAATTAGGACAAGACAAAATATATGCTATCAACAAACAAACAATCATCTGTCCAACGACTGGGACAAAATGTCACTGTTTATAGCAGCAACTTCGAGGTAGTTAAGGAATTCATCTACCTCGGGGTAAACATCAACCGTACAAACGACATCTTAGTGGAGGTCCGTCGAAGAATTACCCTAGGAAACAGCTGCTACTTCGGTTTGGCAAAACAAATGGGTTCAAAACTCCTAACTCCTATCATGCAAAGTGCATGCTCTACTGAACCCTTATCCTGCCAGTTCTGCTATACGGCGCCAAGTTCTGGACGATAAGCAGGAAAGGAGAGTTAATACTGGGATCCTTTGAAAGAAAGGATCTTATAAATATCTTCGACGGATATTTCGTGCTGTGTGCGAGGAGGGCGAATGGAGGAGAAGATACAACCGCGAACTCTATGAGCGGTACCAAGATGTGGATGTAGTCCAAAAAGGCAAGAAACATCGATTACATTGGCTCGGCCACTATAGATGGCTATGTGGAAGAATACAAATTCCATTTGGATGTGCTAGTCTGGCCGAAACTATAGATAGCCACATAAAATTAGATTTTCTTTTTCTCTATTCAACTACCGATACATAACACTTATGTCCCTCCCTTTAACATGCTTATTAACCCGCAGCTAATAAAATATTTCGAGTCATATTTTTCTCCATATGAATGCCGTTTCAAATCATTGATTCGAAATATCCAAGACCCGTGCAGAGTCTCTGTGTGAGACAAGGCCAGGGTCTCCGCAATCGCAATTCTAATTTTCCAGATCAAGTGCTCTGGCATCCACGATGGCTTGGTCTTTGCAACGAGGGTTGGTTAGTCCTGTCAATCTCATTATGAAATCAAATTATGAATTATGAATTTTCGTCCATTAAGTAAAATTCATTGTTTCAATGAACGAATTCTTTGGCTCAATGTAAAAATTAATAAAAAATTGTTTGTTTAATGAACAGTTCGTTAGTTGTAATGTATGTTCTTCAATATTTTAACATTGTTCAAACATTACTAATTATTTTTAATGAACAGTTTCTTTCTTTAAAGAACTGTACATTAAAATATATATATATTTCTATTCTTTAGAATTATATTTTTATACTTATAGAAATTTAAATGATCTAGAGAAACGTCCTTTTATATGATTTCAAAACAGGAAAAACTTGCCATTTTTTTTCATCATAAAATTTGTAAACGAAGTAAAGATATTGTAAGCATTTTCAGGAAGTTTTTACATGAATGTCGTACAGTATTTAATTTAATTGTGAAGTCACAAAATAAGCTATGGCCGCCGTTCCTAGCTTAATGTACGATACATTGAACCAATGAACGGTTTTCATTACTCCTCCTAATTCACTGAAGTTAATTGTATTTTTTGTCGAATTAACAAGGTTGGCTGAAAAATTGAATGCAAGTAAGTTTCAATGAGGTTAGCCGAAAATTATATTTTTAAATTGTTTAATATAAAGTAGGAACTTGGAACATTAAAAGTGTTAATGAAAAAAAAATAAAACGGAAAAAACAAAACAAAGAATTAAGGTAAGTCCATTATTTATAAAAATTGAAAAGTTAGAGTTGGTAATTCTCGCTTTTCTGCGCATACACTCAATAATTCTTATATATGTTTATTTTCCTAGCTCAAAAATGAAGAACTGAATATCAATAACGAAAGAATTTTTTTCTCCGAATATACGCTTGGTAGCTTCTACTTTTTCTTTTCTTTTATTTTTACAGTTTTATATTTCTTTTTTTATTGAATAGGTTATTTTTATGTTGATGTGATGTTATATGGTGATTATTGTTAGAGCAATAAATAAATATTATTATTCGATTTCTAAGTTTTTTATTTATTGTTTATAAATGTTAAATAATTTCAGAAGAGTATGGAATAACGGGTGAGCATTTTAAATCGAATAAAAGGGTGAACTATATACATTGAATTAATGAAGATAATAAATTAAGTCAACGAACAAATTCGTTGATTAATGAGTACAACAAAGTTCATTGTTTTAATGAACCAAATTCGTTGATAGGTCCAAAGATCGACGTCATTACAACTCTACTGCAGCGTGACTTCGATAAGATTCAGCGATATTGCGACGACTGGAAGTTGAAAATCAACTTTCAGAAGTCGGAAACTATTCTATTCAGAACCCCGTTGTCTATGGCCACTAGGGATACTAAAAAGAATTGGCGAAAGCTTTCTATTATTGGAACACACGGGCGTCCACTTGCGCACAAAAATGTGGTCAGATACCTTGGACTCTGGTTAGACCAATATCTATATTTCAACAAACATGTAGATGTTGCTCTCTCCAGAGCCCGAGGTGCTTTTGCCCTTACAAAGAGACTGTTTTACAGCAGCCAACTCGATGCAAGGGTGAAGGTAATCTGCTACATGGCCCTCATTCGGCCCGTGCTAGCATATGGATGTCCCGTGTGGTTCAACATAGGGGCAAGTAGGGCCTGCCTCCGGGCTTGCCTTCACCTATATAGAACACCAGAATCTCAGTACATAAAATTCTATTCCAATGAGGTCCTATACAGCGGGGCTAATCTGATTAGAGTGGACAATTTCCTGATCAAGATGACTCGAAGGCACATTGCGACGGCAATGACCTCGATGAATAACCTGATCTTCGGGGCTTATTACCCCAATTATATGTACCATGAGAGGGTGCGTCTTAGCGGCTTTGTCCCCCAGAAGCATTCCTCTACTTTGATCAGGCAGGTCTGATCCAGGATAGATCGGCGGTACCGTTAATCTTCCACGTTGCTCGGACAACTGTGGACAGGCGACTCAACTACAACAGAGACGTCACACAGAGCGCGGAGGAGCGGCTCCGGTTTAGTCGGTCGGTATTGGGGCGCGATAAGAAAGATGTAAAAAGCAGCACCAGCAATTCTGGTGGCTTTCAGAGAGAGCTCCCTCGTCGATCCCTTTTGATCCGGGGTAGATCCGACAAAGTCGGCTTGGCATATATATTATATTAAATTGCCTTGGCCGGCTTACATAGTTTAAGTAGGTGGTAGGTGTAAGCTTTAGATGTAAGATAGGAAGGCACACAGCACGTGGCTCTTAGGGGTATATATAAAAAAAAAAAAAAAAACGCACAGCACGCGGATTTAAAACAAAAAAAAAAAAAGTGCATATATAATTATGCAGCATAGTTAAGTTAGCTTAAGATTAATTATAAAGATAGCATGTAAGTTTTACATATAAGATGACACAAAAACAAAAAAGTCCGGTTACTAAGTTTTTTAATAAAATTTTCTTAGTTTAGTTATAAGTGTTATTTGTATTTATTTTTAATATCTAAAATGTAAGTTAGGTTAAGTCGAAAGATAATATTAATAATTTTTGTTTAACTTAGAGCGCCCGTATAGGGCCAGTAAGTTAAAATTTAAGCAACATAGTTTAGTTAGTTAAGCTAGTTTTAAGCATTTTTGTCTAGCACATAAGAATCAATGAATTACTAAATAAAAAGCATTAAAAACTGAAAACTGAACCAAATTCGTTGACACAAAGAACAAAGTTCGTTAATTCAATGTACGGAGTACGTTGGTTAATGTGTAAAATACATTAATCAATGAACTGATTTTCATTAATACAAGGAATAATTCATTATTTAATTAACGGGTTCATTGATTGATGAACGACCATTATTTGGATCAAAGAACATGTTCATCGGCTGAATTTTAAAGAAAAATATTTTAGTATAAAGAACTTTTTTTTTATATTTAAGTACCTTTTTGGATCAGTGTGGGTCTCGGAGATCCTCTTGGCTGTAGCACTATCGCTAATTCGTTCGATGTGGCCGACATACAATTTCTTTCACTGTTGATTTCTGCTTATCGTCCAGCACTTGGTGCCGTAAGCAGAACTGACAGCTGCTGACAATATACACATTGCACCGTGTTTCAAACAGCGTCACGCTATACAGTTCGAGGAATTTTTCCGGGTTCCCGAAATCGGGCATTGCCATGTAGAGCTCCCGCCGATGAATGCTATCATGCGCGGCTTTAAAGTCGACGAAAAGATAGTGTGTCTCTCTTGGTCTTTAGCAGAAATTTCCCTTGGTGTGAAAAGTTAGTCTATTGTCAATCTGGCATGTATACATACGTACATATATTTCTCTAGCTCCAACCTTATTGACTACTTCGATTTATGAAACAGTCAAAACCCATCGTTTTGGTTCTAAGCAAAAAACAATACTTGTTAGCTGAGGGGCACTTACGACTCCGGCTAAAGCATACGAAAGCAAAAATCATTTTCATGTTCTCATTGGGTTATTTCCCTCAAAATGTGTTCTGACAGCTTCCACCCCCACCCGCCCTCCATTTGCAATGCAACAGCAAAATAAAAAAAAGCATCAAACTATGCATACTCATACATTTTTATTACATTTTTCTTTTACGTCTAAATTGCTCCGAAACTCCTGAACTATGGACCGCGAACGTGCCCGTTTGGTATGGTCACCATATTGATACAAGCTTACTGGCTTTTTATAAGTAACGCTACAGATTCCAGGATCAGGGTTGCTCTTTAACCACCGACAGAAGTAGTAGTTGTGCAGAATATAACACAATATTCAATTTTCTTTTGTTTTGTCCTTTTTATTTTTTTTTTCTGAATACACACATTACATTGAAGTGCGCAAACAGAGTTCTCTTAGAACCTATTCCTGGTGAAATTTTTTGGTTCACTCGAGCACAGTGGGGTGGATTCAAAATCAAATGCTTTTAGTATATGAAGCAGCACCATGTCACCGTATATCCTTTTGATGTTCGCATTCTTATTATGTTCTAGTTTTGTTGTTATTTTTCTGTCATCTCATTTCCATTCCATAATTTCTCTAGTTCCTGCTGTTATGTCAAAGCATCCTGATGAATGCCGTCGCTCTTGATAACTTTCCACTGCACAGACTAAGTTCAAAGAAAATCCTCAAACAATGTTATCTTTGCATCATCTTTGAGGGATGTGGTGAGACAGTGTGGCTGGAACGTGTGCGCCATGTATGTGTATGTAGATGTACGGGGGAGGTCGGAGCGGGACGGCATGCGAAGCCGGCCAAGTACTCGAGAGGCCGTGGAATGTAATCTCTGCTTTTGAAGCCTGTCTGCTTGGCATTAGAGCTACTTAGCTCTATTTTTGTGGTATCACTTTGTGTGCTTTTTGAATCTACTACTTTGTGTTCATTGTCGACCACCCGCAGCTATTAGGTTATAATACTTCTCTGCCGTCGAAGCGTTCAACATTATACGAAGTAAATTTAAAGTTGGAAACGATGAGATAAAAGTTAAATAGCGAAGGTATCTGAGGCATGGATATTGCCGGCGAAAGATGTCTTTGTATGTTTCTCTATTTCATCATTATGACATATTTATGTATTAAATATTTCTTAGATTAGCAATCAGCGAAGAGACATATATTTTTACTAGTATCTACGGCATTTTCGAATGGCTGGACAGAAAATTGCGTATTGAACTTGCCTGTCGTTAATCACGCATCATGTCCCCTTATGTCCGCACTGTCTTTGAAAAAGAAATTATAATATTGCTGTTCTTCTTCTTAGCTTTTATCGACGGCGGTATGAACAGAATTATAAAGAATATAACCATGATTGATATTACCCTTTCGACGTCGTTCATATGGTCCCGCACTTGAATACTGCAATACCAACTAAACCCGTCTTTATCCAATATATTGCAGAGCCCTTCTATCATATAAAAGGGCAGACCGAAAAATCACAAAAGATGGCAGATATTTCAACTTTACACACTTGGCAATCACTTTTTCATTCAAATAAATATATAAAGGTTGATTTTTCGCGCATTTCGACCTGTATTCCACGAACCACGCGTGTTTTGTTATCCTGTAAGGCTTCAATTGTGTTCGGCTTGTCCACATAGACTAACGACCTTACATAACCCCACAAGAAATAATCAAGAGGCGTTAAATCGCATGATCTTGGCGGCCAACTCACAGGGCCATTTCGAGGGTTAAATCATCCTTCAACCTGTTCATTGTTTCAGGAGCTGTGTGGCATGTGGCACCGTCTTGATGAAACCACATGTCAACCAAGTACAATTCGCGTATCATGGCTCGATATGGTTCGCCGTTGACGGTAACGTTTCTTCTACGGTCGCCTTTGAAGAAAAATGGACCGATGATGGCACCAGCCCATAAACCACACCAAACTGTCGTTTTTTCGGGATGCATCGGTAATTCTTGATAGTTTGCAATCGTTGCACGTTTGTAAGTTTTTTCATGATTAAAATGGCAGAGTATAAAAACTTTTCACTTTGACAGATAACGCCACACTTTGACTTTACTACCATTACTAACCAGTGCAGCCAACCTGAAAAACTTAACTCTTAAAAAATCACCCTTTAAAAACAGGTAATCTGATGTTTGGCTAATACGATACCCATCCCCCCTAATCCAACCAAACATTTTGTGTGTTGCATTGATGTTTGGTCTTCGCTTATCATGGAACCATCATAAGCAAATAATAACTGATGTTCTTTTGCCGGTCGTCAATTAAGTGCCCTCACACGTCTCAGTTGATCAATGGCGTCATGTCATTATTCCTTCGAATTACGCTGAAAATGGACGAAAGCGAAAGAAAAAAAAAATTTCAAGCGAAAATATTTTAAATTTTATATCGAAAGTGAAATAAAAAAAAATATCGTGGGATTCTAGAATCTAGACCGAAGTTTTGTCTTAACTTTAAGTTTAAATTTTTGAGTTAGTTTCATATTTGATTAAAATTCATTATAAAGGTACGATAACACGGCCATTTTTGCGAGTCATTTAAATGACACTGTAACGCCAGAAAAAAATGGCGCACTAAAGCGACATTGAAGCTACGATTCGTCATTGGTCATTGGCGAAAAAATGGCGATCACACGCAATGACTAACATTGTCATTTTTGTCCCAAAATCAAATGACGGACGCTACGAGTCCGTTGAGGTGCCATTAAATGACGAGTGAAAAAATGACGATCACATGGTAATGACCCTTGGTAACAGGTCGCAAAGAGTGAAGTTGGATGATATTAGGAGAGAAATCAGGTTCTTTAACTTGGGTGTACCCCAAGGCTCAGTCTTCGGACCTATTTTGTTCCTAATTTACATTAATTCACTATTTTCACTTAACTTTAAAGGTATACCAAGTGCTTTTGCGGATGATATTGGATGTTTAATTTTCATATGGTTGTGATTGTCCTTTGGATCTTATTTCGGACATTAACAGTGAACTCAACCTGCTGAGAAACTGGTTCGCTGAACATAATTTGGTAATAAGTTCCAAAACTAAAATTATGTTTTTTTGTTTGTCATCGACACCCAAGATGGAATCCAATGTTTATTCTCATGCACCTGAATGCCAAAGATAAAAATTGTCTAATTGTAATTGTGGGTCTAGTTGTCATTCTCCGTCTTTTTTTAGCAGCATAATTTGTAGAAATAAGTGTTTTTTAATAGAAAAAGTAGATGAATTTAAGTATCTGGGGCTTACCATTGATTCTAGGATGAGCTTCTTGAATCATGTGGAAACCTTAAGGAAGTATTTCCGATGTACATTTCGACATTTTTTCTACTTGCGAAATATATATTTCAAAATACTTTTAAAAACTACAGTCGAACTTCGATAACTCGAACCACCACTTGCCACAACAAAAAATTTGAGTTATCAAGACTTCGAGTTATCAAGTAAAATACAAAATTGATATAAATATGTACATATATGTATTTATTTGCGAATATATAACACAAAAAAAGTACAGGAAAGGAACATATGTATTTATTATATATGACTGAAAAGTATTTTTATTTTGGTGTTCAAAAAAATCCTCAATAGAGTTTAAACTATTATAAACAGAATCGGTTGTTCTTTCATTAGTCTTTAAATATACACGCAAAGTGCTTAATGACTTTGCAACCAACTCTTTTGAAGGTGGTTGAATCAAATCATCCTCCAAATCGTTCTCCATTACATCACTGTCGCTGTCATCGATATTGTCGAGCTGTGCAGATTCGGATTCACGTCTGACAATATCTTCGACAATATCTTCACCTGTGAGATACTCCGAAGTAACAATATCCTCATCCACCTGCAGAAAATCATCATACGTAACACCTTGTATATTTCTGGTAATTTTCCAAGCTTCAAATTCCGTCTGCAGTTGAATTTCTCCCTCATTTCTTTCGTTGGAGCGTTCAGTCATGAAAATCAAAGGAATTGCATCTTCTTCCTCCCACTCAGAATATTCACCAAAACCGGCTTTTTTAAAGCAATTGGAAATGGTCTCAGACTGAATGTCGATATTCCACGCATTGGTTATTTCATCAGCACAGTCTATCATAGTAATGTTAGTTTTTTTGTTTTCTTCAAAATCTTTTATGGTTTTTTTCAAAATCCTACGGCGGTAATGACATTTCACGTTTTGTATGATGCCTTGATCAAGTGGTTGCAACTTTGATATCATATTGGGAGGAAAAAAAACGAGTTTAATAAATTTTAATTTTTGTTGAATGTCTTTAGGATGAGCCGGGCAGTTGTCAATGAAAAGAACAATTTTTCTTCCCATTTTACCAAAATGTTTGTCTAAATTTGCCACCCATTCTTCAAAAAGTGCTCCTGTCATCCACGCTTTCGTATTTGCCTTATAGTCGAGAGGTAACCATTTAACACCTCGAAAGCAGCGAGGCCGATTGCTTTTACCTATTAAGAGCAGTTTTAGTTTTTCTGACCCATCCATGTTTGCGGCAATCATCAATGCAACTCTTTGTTTGCTGTGCTTTCCCCCATGGCACTTCTGGTTTTTAAAAGTCAAAGTGTTATCTGGGAGACATTTAAAAAATAGGCCCGTCTCATCTGCATTAAATACGTCCCTTGCGTTTCCATTTAGTACAGTCCTCGTCACTCACATCATTACTCTCTCCATAAGCCTTTTTATGACATATGCCGTTCCTTTAAAAAAAAACTTTTAATTTAACTTTTAATGTAAGGTACAGATTTTTGTTACATAAATGTGTGTACATACCTACGTTTCCAATTATCCAGCCAACCCGTGCTTGCCTTAAAATTTGGAAGTCCCAGTTTTTGACTAAAATCCAAAGCTTTTTCTTTATTTAACCCTCCAGATATAGGTAAGTTCTGCCTCCTTGTCAATTTAAACCATTCCAAGACGGCTTTGTCCACATTTTCGTATGTTGGTTTTTTAAGTCTCTTGGAATTTACACTTACAGCACCATTTTCGATTGCAGTGACAATACTTTCTTTATTTTTTAAAATGGTAGACACTGTACTTGCCAGAACACGATACTTCACAGCCACATCTTTCTTTTTTGACCCACTTTCCACCTCTTTTATAAGTTTAAATTTTTCTTCAAGAGATAATGTTTTTAACGTACGCTTTACCGGCATATAAACGTTAACAAATGTAATCAACTTCCTCTAAACAACTAACAATATCTACACACTCCACTGTTTACACGAATCTTCAACTCTGTGTTTTGTTTTGTCTTCCTCTTATTTTTTTCAATAATTCAAAAAAAATATAGCAACCTGGAAGAAATTTGAAAATGTTTACTCACACATACGAAAATTACGATTTTCTACACGGTATGTATAAGGAACATTCAAACTCAGTGCCCCCGACAGCGATGCATTATAAAACGAACTCGTTAAAACACGCAGAATTAGGGAAATCCCCTTCAGAATTTTGTATTTTGTATTTTTATTTGTATTTGTATTTATTTTTGAAATTTTCTGTACAATAAGAAAATAAATTCTTTAAGAGTGCACAGTTTAAATAAGGTTTTTAAAGTAATTAAAAGTTAAATAGTAATAATAATAATAATAGAACATTCAGTAAGAAAAAAAAAGAAAAAATAGGATAATTAAAGTTAAACTAACAGCAAAGGAAAATTAAAAACACGATTAAATTAAGTTTTGTAAACTCTTAATTATAAAAAAAAAATTAAAAGTAAAATTGGGCTAACATCAATGACGCGTACTAAAATGGGAAAAAACTAACGACAAAAAACGTCTGTGCTCGACCATAGTTCTTATACTGAGGGGAAGTTGGTTATAAAGGCGAATGACAAAAATGAAAAATTGCCTACGTGATACCGTACAAGTGTATACGAAGGGTCTGATACCGTAACAATGAAGCGAGTGTGAAAAAACAATTTTACTATAAAGATAAACAGGTTGTTTATCACTTAAAATTTTGGAAAATAAAGCGCAAGCTCTATAGTTAAGAAATTGGTCCAGACTGCATCCTAGTATTTGGCGAGAATAGCTCGAAACATGATCATATCTACGCAAGTTAAACACAAATCTAGCCACAGAATTGAATGCAACGTTTAGTTTTCGCCTTGAGATAGCATCAGTGCAGGCAAATAACTCACAGCCATACATTATTAAGGGTACAATCAGAGCCTTTGCCAATTTCAGTTTAACGGCAATTGGTAAAGTGTCTTGGCATACTGAAAGACCCCGCAAAGCTCCATAGATTTTAGAAACCACTGAATTAATATGATCGCTCCAAGTGAGGTTACTATTAATAACAATACCAAGATTTTTTATTTTAGAAACCATTTCAACTTCAACTCCACATAATAAAATAGGAGGCAGACGGGACATTAATAAATGTTTATAGATTGTAATTGATTTAGTCTTAGAAGGATTTAAAAGAAGCTGATTTTCTGATGACCATTTAACTATTGAAGTTAGATCCTCGTTCATTTTTTCAACAGCATCTTCCATCAATCCAACAGGAAAGTGAAAATAAATTTGTACATCGTCAGCATAAATATGAAAAAGACAATTATGTATAACAAGTGGTAAATCATTAATGAACATAGAGAATAACAAAGGACCAATTATTGAACCTTGAGGCACAACACAATTAACATTTAAGAGCGACGAATAGGATTGATTGCAAAAGACAGACTGAGCTCTATTTGTAAGATAAGACGAGATTAACTTCACGGAAAGATGAGAAAAATTGAAGTAAGTTACAAGCTTGTTACAGAGAATATCAGGACGGACAGAGTCGAAAGCCTTAGAAAAATCCAATAATGTAACCAAAGTGACTTTATCTCTGTCAATAGCTACCCGTATATCATCCGTGACTTTAATCAGGGCAGTTATGCAACTGTGACCTGAACGAAAGCCTGACTACATTGGAGTCAGCAAATTATTAAACTCAATGTATTGCTTAATTTGAGCGCTTATAATTAACTCGAAAGCCTTAGAAAGAAAAGGTAGGATGGCGATGGGTCGATATTCCGTGCCTTTTCTATTTTTTGGAATAGGTATAATTTTTGTTTGCTTCCATTGATTCGGATAGTTCGAGGACATTAGGATGGTATTGAAAATATATGTAACATATTTTAGTATATACGGTAAAATAATTTTTAAGAACTTCGGGTGAATATTGTCTATACCCATACTATCAGATTTTATAGACAAAATAGTTTTCGCAACAGAAAAGGAGTCGACTCTATCAAAAAGAAATGCATTGTCAGCGGTATTAATTATTACAGTGTCAGATAAAGGGTAAGACACTTCAGATACCAACGGCTCCCTAACAAACATTCTGTTCAATTCTTCAATATCTATATCATCATTGGAATGCAAGTTATTTTTATTGCACAATCCGATCTTTTTAATTTCCCTCCACAGAAAAGTTGAAGAGTTATAGAAATACAAATCAAATACAAATTACATGCAAATTTTAGTGTTGGCGCTATTGCCAACCAATTTTATTCGAGTTATTAAATATTCGAGTTATCGAAGTTCGACTTATCGAAGTTCGACTGTATTTACTATGGAATTTTTCATTCTAAGTTGCAGTATGGAATTACTTGTTGGGGAAGTGGATATTTTAATAAAATAAAACCTTTAGTAATTTTGCAGAATTATGTCTTAAGAAACATATGCCGGCAACCTGCTAGATGTCATAGTTATCCCTTGTTTTGTGACTTAAAAATTCTTCCAATTCGTCATTTATATTGTTTTAAAGTGTTGAAGGCTTTCTTTATGAAGTATGGTAATCGTAATTTTCGTCTAATTTCAACTCATAATTTACGTGGAAACTTTTCTAACTTGTTATCTGTACCCATTATTCGTACCACTGCCTATCTTAATTTTTATTCTGTTTCATCTTACCGCTTGTTTACCAAACTCCCACATTCAATAAGAACAATCGCAACAAATGGACTATTTATTAAAAAAATAAAATGCTGGCTCTTTAACTTTAATTATGCTAATTTGAGCATTTATTGCCGATTTCTTGATCTAATTACTGATATTTTGGTATAATTTTTGTTTATTGTTTATAGTTGTCTTTATAATACTTTAATTCATGTTTTAATTTCTATGCATAAATGCAAATGTAACTTAAGTAAATTTGAATTCGTTTTCATTTTTGTAACTTTTTTATACATTCATTTTGTTTTAAAAATAGTTTTCACTAGGGTCTCCCCACCACAAAAAAATTTATCTTAAAATGTTAAGCCTCTTGAAGTGGCATTCATCACTATTTTATATTTACCAATTCTAAAATACAGAATGTCTAATTTTTTCGAATCTATTGTCTTTGTCCCACTGTAATCTCAATTTGTATAAATTTATAATCGATTTTCAAGAAATAAATTATCTATCTATCTATCTATACATGCTTTGTCCAAATAACAAATGTCACCTTTAATGACCAATGACGAAAATATATATAATACGACTTTTAGACATTTGCGTAGAAAAATTGCATGGCTGGAATTTCGTGCCTTGTCATTTTCTAGAGGCTGCCATTTAAATGACGCAACAGCAAAAACGGTTTAGTCATTTGTCAACGATCACACGGCCATTTGTTTCCGTCATTTAAATGGCACAAAATTCGTGTCATTGGGTCCGCCATTTGCCTAGTCATTTAAATGACGCCGAAAATGTCATCCCAAAAAATGGCGATAACTCGGGCGAGATTTAAATGACTCGGAAAAATGGCCGTGTAGTCGCACCTTAATTTTATTCAAATACATACACATATATGGTGTATTTGTTTGGGGGTGTGTGAGTGCATCCAGTGTTGGAAATATGGTTTTTATCGATGGTATTATGGACCAACACATGAACATAGATATTCGATAAATAATTTAAGGTATAGTGCGCAGATACTTCGTCTAGCAGGATCATTTGTATCCCAACAAGACAATGACCCTAGTTACACTCCTAGGTCTGTAAAAGAGTGGTCAATATACAACATCGCGAAACAGCTTTGTAAACCCCCCAATCTCCTAACTGTAGGTACCAATTCAGACGCATTTATATTGCAGAATGCACTGAGACTGACAAAAGTGTCTAATGAAACAGAAAGAAAGGCTACAGTCCGCTTGGGGCGAACAGTATTTATATACAAATCCATATCCCTATATGCCCAAAGAAAAAAGCATTAAGAAGATAAAGGATAGCATTTTATTTCATTCTATAAAATTTATAAAGAAAAACATTTTTTGAAAAAACGCCCCCAAAAAGTGGGCAGGACCAAAAACTTTGTGTGGGCGATATATTGACAAAAATATTGGGTAAATACCTTGTTAAACACTTTTTTTCCGTTTCTATGAAAATTTGTAAGAAAACACCATATCAGTGAAAAACGCCCACAAAAAGTAGGCGTGGCAAAAAACTTTATATGACAAACGTATAAATAAGGGTAGTTTCCTACATATCTTGTGAAGGTTGTAACATCCAATGTCTGTAACTTTAGCTTTAAAACGTTTTTTTCTAAATTGTGGGCGTGGCAGTGGGCCTTTGTTCAAAAAATTTTACACTTAACCATTTGGGGGCCCTAGGAAATATGTGGTATAAAATTTCAGCTTCCTAGCTTAAATTTAAAGGCCTAATAATTGCTTACGGACGGACGGAGGGACATAAATAAATGGTCTTAAATTTTGGTCCTGATCATAAATTTATATACCTCAAGGGGTCTATGATGAATATTAAGGGGTGTTACAAACTATGTATGTGTCAAAATTAATATACCCTTAGGATTGGGTATACAAATATTAAGCGTAAACGGCCCATACATGACCTAAGGCCTAGCTTCTCTAACCAATGTGTGTGCGCGATATTTTTTGTCACTAATCGAAGGGACCTACAGTTCAATGCCGATTCCGAATGGCAGTTAATTTCTGCGTAGCTTCTCATGACAGTTCTTACTCTTGGATGTTTGTCAGACGATCGCAACGTTCGGTACAGGTCGGGATTTGAACCAGCGCTCTCTCGTTTAATTACTTAACCACTAAGCCACTGAATCCACATTTACTTTACTTACTTTAAATATACAGGGTCATCCATTTCTTGGTTTCAAGTGAGTATTTGACACATGTCAAACGCTGAGTTTGATGATGTCATTGGAAGTGTCATTTACGATATTAGATCGCTTAATGCAAGCAATCGGTAAAATTGTGATGAAATTTGTAAAAGAGAGTGGAAGCGGTACTGATGCGGTAAGGCCTGTGTATCATCGTAATGCACGCTCAGTCGAAAATATTGTTGCTGAAGATCCGAATTTATCGATTTCCTGCCGTTCGCAGCAATTGAACGTGTCTCACACCTCACTATGGTGTATTTTGCACTTGAATTTTTGTGAAATTCAAAGAAGGCACACAGCATGAGCAATAATAGCTTTATTGCGTGACAAGTTTCCTGGTGACGTAATTTCACGATTTTTTTCTATGGGGCAGCACAAAAGACAATGTTTATGTGTCTAACTCTAGACGCATTAAAAGCCAACATTACTCAAGTTGTGGCCGAGATACCGCCGAAAAAGTGGTTAAAAATTACCTCAAAAGAATCCTCCCGAGGCGGCCGTTTGAAGTCGAAAGTTACATCAAAAATGTATCGTTGTGCGTGTTTTATTTAGCTTTACTTTCGAAACTGAGAAATGAATGTGAAAAAAGAAGAAACTGTGGTCGGAACCAGTTGAAAAGTGTCTATCAAATATAGGCAGAAATATTATAGAACTATTGATTATAGTCTGAAACCTATTCCAAGGACACTGACAACCCCTCTCCGTGTCAGAACAAAAGTTCATCTCGCACAAAAATCTCGTTAATTAAGTTTGCTTCGCGCCTTATCTGAATTGAATTGCATTCTAAAATCAACGACGGCATTAACAGGAACCAGGCAGGCAGTTACTTATTTATTCAAATCCATCTGTGCCCTAAATAACTGAACTCCCATCAAAGATTAATATTTAAACATTGCCACGTGGAAACAATGGTTGTTTGTCAACACAAATACCTTCCACCTGACAGCTATATTGTACAAAGATTAACACTTCATCGCGTCGCGAGGTCCGTCGCATTGTTGCTACGACCGTCGTCGTTGTCGTCGTCGTTACTCGTGCTGTTCCATGGCCATTGTTGTTGTTTAAAGTGCTTACTATGCTTAAAAATTCAAACACTCCCATTGGTCTTGAGATGCCATTAAAGAAGGATTAGCATTGCTTTTAAACAAAATCCAAGTGTATTCAGTAAAATGTGCGCGACGGACAAAATTTATTCACGTGACTTCACCCTCACCGGCGGCGGCAGCGGATACTCGATGGGAATACTCGTCGCCCGCGAACGTAGTCATCCGCGGCGTGAATTTGACACCCACTTAAAAAGCGAGTTTCAACTTGAGGACTGTGCTGCTAATTAAATGTCATTTCATATGCACGACGCTCAAGTCTCTTGTCCTTAAAAGTGGGCGGGCGGAGTAGCGCCCACTTCCTGGTTTAAGGCAGAAGACATAGGCATGTAGAAAATAGTTTTTAATTAAAAGCGTTTAGCGAAATTTGCTTCCATCGACAAATTTTCATCATCCGCATCGCGGAACGAGGGTCCTTCAAACGCACTCTTCGCGGGTGGCGTAATTTGGAGTGCACTTTTTTTCCGCACGCTGCCGCCGCGCCGCCCAAGAGGAAGAGGAAGAGCATAGTCCCTTCTTGCGCCATAGACACTTAGGCAGTGTATGTTTGCGGAGAGAGTGATTAAGATGCCTGCTCCATTGGCCCATTATAATTTAAAGTCCTTTAAAATGACATTAAGGATTAGCCTAATGTGATAAGACCGCCACGCTGTGTGAATACATAAATACTAGAGAGGAACAAATTTTGAGGGGATTAGTCATAATCTGTTTAGCAGCAGCGACTTCTTAAATAAGGGACGACGAAAACAAAACGACGCACAATATATTTACAAAGGTCCTGCTGGTTGTTGTAAGGAAAATACATACATATATAGAGATAGAAAAAAAAAACGAAAAATTATATATTCCGCAGGGGATGTGAGGAATTATTTTCCTCAAGTTATCTCATCGACCTATGTTTTTTTTTTTTTGTGACTCTTAGTAGCTATGCTGGTGTTTTATATGGATATATATTTTTTTTTTACATTCGCATATATTTTTGCATGTCCTTATGCTGAAGAAGGATGAAAATGTTCGCATATTCTGAGCAGGGATTTTTTTTTTCGTCTCTACTCTGCTGCTTTTGTAGTCTGGTTCACTGTGACAACAAGGAACATCTTCTGCTTGTCAAAGATATTGTATCCTTGTAGAGCTTAAGTTTCTGATACACGATGAGCCACCATATCATTGGAACCCGAGACTTTGTCCTCGCTCTCTCCTATCTAGCATGCGAATTTCACTGTATATTTTTTTAATGGCAAAAGTTATGCCCTGATTGTGGGTTGCCTGGGTTGTTTTGTGTTCAGTGTTCAAGGGTACGATGAAGCAACGGAAGGATAATGTTTGAGTGGGGATTGTGTGGCGGTAAAGAGGATATCGCCGTGACGGATGCTATGATGAATGGCGAATGGCGAATGGCGAATGGCCATACCAGTGAGGGGTTTTGTAAATTGTAAGACCGAAAGGTTCATTTTAAACAGAGTTTAAAATATGTGTACAGCTAACGATTTATATGTGTTGGCTATGAATAAGAGCTGCGGGGCTATTTGAACTCTGAAGGGAAATATGTATTATTAGTTGCATTGCACTTATGTATGTTCCGAATGGGGACGTTATTTGTGTGTAGCTTTTGTGATCCTTGAATGTAGTAGCTAAGTGGTGCTTTTTGAAGATTATCAGGTGTTAAAGCCGTATTTAGTCGTGTTTGCCTTTTTGTAAGACTATTAGGTTTATTTCATATATTTAGTTTGATCAATCAGACTTGGAGTATTTAATGAGGTTGTATATGTCTAAAAAATTGAGCAGAGTCCAAAGAACGACCGGAATTGACACCTTCGGTCAAGCTCGATCGAAGCACTTATCGTCTTTCTGAATATTGAATATTCCCCCCCCCCCCCCGGATCGGCATATAAAAACAATAGTATCATCTAGTTAGAATCTGGATGCTGGTCCACAACACCCTATGGACACAGCAACATTCTATCGTCACTACCTAGTGGTGACCCAATCCCTACTGACTATATTATACCAACACTAAACTTCCACAAACCCTTTACTGTCAGCTTTCCATCTAGTTTGGAATGGGAGGTTGACAACCAGCGTTGCCACAAAGATACAATTGTATCAATTTGGATTCAGTTTTGCTTTCGTACAAATATTTGATACATAGATACTTTTTTTCGTTTTTTCTTCGATTCACCAAAAATCTGCAAATTCTATCTTTTGCCATATATTTTTAATTTTTTCAAAATCTGGCAGTATCAATTGTATTGTACCTGTACGCCCTGACTGAAGTTGCTCGGTATGTTACTATTAACAAGTTGCCATAGATTGGTGGTGGTTTGGGTTTTGATTTCATTTACAATTTTAAGAATAAGTTGGTATGTTACTATAATTTTTAAAATTTTAAAATGGACTAATAAATACAAGTCATCATTTGTCAAGATCCGCCACCTGATGCGAGCATAGGCCGGACAACTGCAGAGAAAGTGTTCTGCTGTGTCATCGTTCAGTCTTCCGACCAAATTCAGAGAAAGCTTGAGTTCTAGCACTAACTTGGACGAGGTAAGAGGGTTTAGAAGCGCTTTTAATGCAGCTTGGCTATCACTGCAGATGCAAATGCCTCTAGCCCTCCACCTGTTGTTCACAATATAGTTGACGTGGTAGTTTTTTCGCAGAAGGATTTCTGGTGTCATTGCATCAGACGGCATATCCATAAGACAGGGGTCAAGGGATAATTCTCGAGCAAGTTCTTCAAAATTCCAGTGCGCATGGTACCAAAAACCACCTCTCTTTAAGCGAAAGATGGTTTTTAGCGTACATCCCATGATATATTAGTCAAGGGGAGGAAGATTCATCAAAGCATCTAGAGCAGAGCCCGGGGTGCTAGGGAAGACCCCTGTGTAGCCGAGACAAGCCGTTCTTTGGAGTTTGGCAAAAGAAGCAGTAACACGTTTCCGCGAAAGCCTGTTCCACCAAACAACCGATGCGTATGAGAGTAGCGGTCTATAAATCGAAAGGACCCGTTTCGGAGACAAGCCCCATGTCTTACCAAAACCGCCTTTGCACTGCCAAAAGGTCGACAGCGCTTTATCGGTTTTCGATTCGACATGTTTGGACCATAGACGTTTTTTTTATCAAGGATTACACCCAGATATTTGACTTCTTCGGATATAGGGATGGTGACACCTTTAAGCACGAGATGGGACAGACCAGTGACAATTCTTCTTCTCGTAAAGAGAACAACCGTGGTTTTAAGAGGATTCACTGAAAGCCCATTACTAGTTCACCAAACATCGATCAAATGTAGTGATCTCTGTGCTTGAGAGCAGACATCTTCTATGTTTCAACCGACATAAAGAACGGCGACATCATCCGCATAAGCTTGAGTGTAGTTTCCAGGAAAGTTGAGAGCCGTAAGCAGAGAGTCTTCCACCATACACCATAGGAGGGGAGACAGAACACCACCTTGAGGGTAGCCCCTATTTACCCCTGTTATGACGCACTTGCCACAATCTGCATCCGCTACCAACGTCCTGTACATTAGCATTGCTTTAATCCACAACACCAAAGTTTCATCTACATCATGCTGTCTGGCTGAGTTACACATACTGTCAAAGGTCGCATTTTCAAAAGCACCCTCAATATCGACGAAAATGCCCAACGCGTACTCCTTCCGGTCAAGGGCACTATCATGTTGCATCTCAGAGAGAGGGTGTGATCGAAGAGCAACTTTGCGCACATGCAGCTCAACCAAACTTTTCAGTAAGAAGGAAGACAGACTTATGGGTCTAAAGCTTTTGGCTAGAGTGTAGTCAGACTTACCAATTTTTGGTATGAAAACCACTTTAACCATTCGCCATGGGGAAGGTATATAGCCCTAGGCCAAGCTCGCGGTGAAAATTCTTTTCAACATTGGCAAAACCTGACTTAAACCTTGTTTCAGCAAAACTGGATAAATTCCATCCGGACCAGGTGACTTGAAACTCTCAAAAGATGCAATGGCATATTTGATAGCATCATCAGTCACCACTCCCGGTGCAAAATACCAGCTGTTCCGCGTGGTATATAGTCGGTTCAAATGGAGCCACCGTCGTTTGAAGGGCTGAAGAACACGTAGTAACCTGATTTCCCAGGAAGTGAGTCTCAAGTAGAAGACTGAAAGCCTCCGCCTTTGTCTCAGTGTACGTATCAGGTTTAAGGATTGCTTCCAGTTTACTTGGTCTGTTCCTTTGGAGGACTTTAACAAGCCTACTAGTTGCACTTAGAGATTCGACCTCTTCACAAAACTTTTTATATGAGTCATTTTTCGACTTGCGAATAAGTCTCTTAAAAACTTTTTGCTTCGATCGATAAAGATTCCAGTCTTCCACTAAGTTGGTTTTTAAAGACCGATTTAGCAGCTTCCTAGTTTCTTTACGAAGACACTGCAGTTCGGAGTTCCACCAGGGTACCGATTTTCTGCGGGGGGTATAGAAACAGGGCACGGAAGTTCAAAGCAGCGGGTGAGGACGTTGTTCAGATCCTGAGCTGACCTCTCCACTCCCTGTCTTGATCTAAGTTTGAGTGGAACTTTGACAGAGTTGGCAAGCTCCTCTCTAAACCGTGGCCAGTTCGTTTTTCGCGGATTTCTCCTCACTTGCGAAGGTGAAAGTTCGCAGTAGATTTGAAATTCGATGTATCTGTGATCTGATAAGGTGCTATCTGGCGATACCTTCCAATTTATGATAGACTTCAAATGCCTGTTTGACAGGGTAATATCAATTACTTGCTGTCTTCTGGCTGTAACAAAGGTAGGTTGATGACCTACATTGTTGATGGTAATATCAGACGATAAAATGAAGTCCAAAAGTCGATCTCCCCTTATGTTGCATTTGCTGCTGACCGAAACAGTGTTCTGAGCATTAGCATCACAGCACAAGACAAGACCTAACCTTTTGGATTCACAAAACTCTACGAGTTCTACAACAGCCTTTGGAGGAGGAGGGGTTAGAGAGTCATAGGGGAAATAAGCCGATGCAGCGACAAAGGTTTCCCAATTATCATATGCATGGTAAGTTATAGAAACAGCTACCAAATCTTGGCTACAAAAGCTTTTGATCATAGTAGCTGTAAAAGATTTCGATACAATAAGACAAGTCCTAGGTCTTTCGGATTGCTCATCATAAAGAACGTGGTATCAATCACTCCACATCCATGGTTCCTGGATGGATATTATGTGTGATTTTGTTCTACAAGCCACAATGCTGCTACTTAAAAGGGCGGTAGCAGCCTTGAAGTGCTGTAGGTTAATTTGAGTTAACAAGATGGATGAGTACTCTGGGTAACGTCCACTATTAGCACTGTTTGACATTGAAATGGAAATGGATCCTGCTAAGATGCAGATAGGGACGCGTGTTGTACCTCGATTTGAGGATCTCGGCGGCAGCCATATCTATACTCACAACAAGAGAACTACCACCTTCATTGTGGCGGTTTTTACGCTTCTTGTGTGAACGGACAACCCAGGCTTTTGTGTCGAGATGCTTACTTCAAATTAAACGAAATTGCAATTTTCACAGATGGCTCGTAAACAAGAGAAAGAACAGGGGCTGGGATCTTCTTAAAAGATCCAGAACTAAGAGTGTCTATAAGACACTAGAGAGGTTTCTCAAGGCGGGTGAGCAAATGCAGATGAGATCGATTTCTGGAAGAGATTGCTATCTACATCGACAGCCAGGCCGCACTCAAGGCAATTAAATCAAGAAACATCAGTTCTGGTGCTGGTCTGGTCTGGTGCCAGGACACTGCGGTATTGAAGGCAATGAGTAGGCGGATAAGCTTGCAACAATAGGAGGGCTAGTCATTAGTAGTGAGGTTGTTGACATAAAAACTCCCCTCTGCATAATCTGGGATTTTATTGACGAAATAACCATAGGGACTGCAAATCTAAGATGGTCAAGTCTTGGGGGACACATGGTGTCAAAAGCTCTATGTTTATTTCTCGACTTAACGAATTCCAGGAAGTTTATTTAACTTAGCAGGTGTAAGCTTAAAATATTAGTAGGCATCCTGACAGGGCATTGCTTCTTGCGAAAACATGCAGACTCGGACTGTCAGATACCGACATCCACATATTCTGTGGTGATCTGCAGCCTGTTAAGGATATACTGCACATATTGTGTTAGTGCGAGGCAATTTCACGTAGTCGTAGAAAATTCTTAGGGAGACACTTCTTCGAATTTTTGGAGGAATAGACGGTAAAAACGTCAAAGGCCTTAAAAGAGAAAGTGTTTTGGTTTTTTGTCTACCGTTTAAGTAAAAATTTAACCGGTTCCCCAGGAATCGCAATAGTTCCGCTTCGATGCCTAGTGTTGTGTGTGATGACTCTTATATCACAACCTTGTGAAGCATTAGTGCGTTATTATATTTCAAAACAAATAATTAGTTTAAAATGGTGGTTCCAAGAAACCTTTTGTATTCACTGCAAGAAGCTCTAGTAAACCTTATTATCCATCTTAAGCACCACGAGACCTCAGCCTTCATACAAAAAACTACAAACTTAAAAAAGTCATCCAAAAAATTAAAAAAAATTGATTTATCTGTTTTGATACAGTTGATACATTTAACAATCTGAAATAAAGATACATTCTATCCCGACACTCATTTGCAATGACACCCCAGCTGTCAGCTCTTCGGATAAAGCCAATCTGCTCGCTGCTCATTTTGCAGCAGCCAGATTGTACTTTGTACTTTGTCTCCCCCTGTACTCGATTTTCGCACTCGTACAGTGGCAAGAGTTCTTCGAGATCTCAACTTACAGAAATCCGCTGGTCCAGATGGTATTTTCCCAATCGTTCTGAAGAGGTGTTCTTCCACGCTGGCGAAACCAATGCGTAAGGTTTTCTATCTGTCCTATTCTTCAGGGCTCTTTCCGAGAAGATGGAAAACAGCATTTGTCCAGCCCGTCCCAAAAAAAGGCGAATCTTCCTCTGTCTCCTCCTACCGACCAATTGCACTAACGTTCCTTCTTTCCAAGGTCATGGAAACGCTGACAAACCGTTAGCTGATGAAATATCTTGAATCGCGGAAACTTCTTAATGACCGGCAGTACGGTTTTCGCAGCAACAGATCCACTGGTGATTTGATGACATATCTAACCCAAAAGTGGAACCAATCTATTCACCGTGGTGGTGAAAGTAAGGTCGTTGCGCTTGATATTTCAAAGGCATTTGACAGAGTTTGGCATCAAGCTCTCTTGTCGAAAACGCGTGCATTTGGGATCGATGTTACCCTTCTTCAATAGAGTGGAATTTAATGCTTCCAAAACGCAATGCTGTCTGCTGTCATTGAAGCGAAATCTCTGCCATTATCCATGGATGGCACTTGCATCGCTGAAACCGAAAGACTTTCCATCCTCGGTATGTGCGATAATGACAACCTCCGTTGGAATTACCACATATTCGATGTCGCCAAGAACGCTGCGAAATGTCTAGGCTTCTTTAAGCGATGCAAGAAATATTTCACCCCTTCTGATCTGGCTAGAATCTACAAGGCGTTTATTCGCCCAAAACTTGAGTACAACGCTCATATCTGGTCTGGTGCACCAATAACATATTTGGAACTACTTAACATAATTCAAAAACGTGCGATAAAACTTATTGGCGACCGAGATATTGCTTATTAGCTTGACCCTCTCAGTCATCGTCGTAATGTCTCCTGCCTATCGTTGTTCTATCGATACTACCATCAGAAGTGCTCAAACGAAATAGCCAGTTGCATTCCTCGCCTTCAACACTTCAACCGTAAAACTTGCCACGCCAGGAATGCTCATCCGTTCACCCGAAAACCTATATTCGGTCGAACTGTGAAATTCGGAAGGATTCGTTCCTCTGCCGTACAACGCGAATGTGGAATGCTCTACCTCGCTCAGTTTTCCCTGACCATTACAATTTACAAACATTTAAAATCAATTTGCATCGGTTTCTCATCCTTTTGTCTAATTCCTTATTTCCTTAACGCGCGTGCTGTGTTACTTTCAGCATTATATGGGTGCTAACAATCCCTTTTGCACGTACAAATTATTAAAAAAACAAAAAAAAATTAAAAGAGTCGGAGACAAAACAGGGTTAATGCCAGCCCAACTTGTATTGAACCTCTATAACGTTAATTGAACAAGAGAGACATCACCTTACGAAAGCCATACTGACGGTGATTTAAAAACCCTCGTAATTCGGCATATTTCGTAATTCGGCATATTTCGTAATTTTATTACTTAGACGGCGCTACAGACCGAGGTGACAGGATACAGTTACAGTTAAGCTGTCGATTGTGACATTCTGAAGATATGTCGATATTGAGTATCCCCTCTTTTTGATAGTCTACACTTTGTTTTGCCCTTGTTAACCGCTAGACCCATTTTTTCCGTTTCTATTAACTATACATGCAAACGCACCCGAGACAGCTCGCTCTCAGGTACCGATAATACGAATATCGTCATAATCGAATAGAAATATACTTTTGAAAGATCTAGCTGCCGGATGTCTGAAATCCAGACCAAACGCTTTGACATCCATCATGGATGGGATTCAAAAAACCATTTATTTTATTTGTCAAGTCAGGAGTTTTGAGCCAATTGGTTTTGCCAAAACCAAAAAATATAAATTAAAGGCATGGCTTACTGAACAATGTGCATATGTCTTAACGTTGTTCACGAATGTTTTTGTAGCTATTAAAGTTCTTTATATTAAAGTATTTTTCATTAAAATTCAGCCGATGAACATGATCAAGCTGACATTTTGTGGTCAAATATGACAACTCTAATGTCATTTATGTTCAGTTTGGTTTGCCATTTCATCATGAATAGGTTGACAAATGAACAACGCTTGCAAATCGTGCAATTTTTTTTTCCGAAAATAATGGTTCAGTTCGCGAAGTTTACCGCAAGCTCCGTTCATTTTATGGTCGACATAATCATCCATCAGAGCAATTACTTCGGTTAACCAAGGATCGTTTTCGCACTACGTTTACTCTATGTGATAATATGCATCCGAAGAGACGTCGAACAGTGCGCACCGAAGAAACAATTGCCGCTGTAGAGCGAAGTGTTGAAGAGGACCCGAATGAATCGATTCGCCACCGTGCAATTGGAGCTTTGTCCATCAACTATATGGAAGATATTGCGCAAAGATTACGACCTTACAAGATCCAGCTTGTGCAAGAATTAAAGCCGCGAGGCCATGCGTCGTGATTTTGGTGTATGGGCCGAAAATGTGATTGATATCGATGCTGATTTTCATCGTAAAATTTTGTCCAATGATGAGGCTTATTTTGGGTTGAATGGCTACGTCAACAAGCAAAATTGCCGAATTTGGAGTGAAGAGAATCCACATGAGACCCTTGAAACGGCATTACGTCCACAAAAACTGACTGTTTGGTGTGCCCTATAAGCTGGTGGAGCCATTGGGCCATACTTCTTCCGAAATGATGCTGGAGAGTCAGTTACCGTTAATGAAGACCGGTATAGAGCCATGATAACCGACTATTTTGTACCCGAATTGGATGGCATGAATGTGGATGAGATGTGGTAACCAACAAGACGGCGCAACATGCCACACAGCGTACGTCACAATCGATTTATTGAAGAAAACATTCGATGAGCGCATAATTTCGCGGAATGGACCTGTCAATTCGCCACCAAGATCGTGTGATTTGACACCATTGGATTATTTTCTTTGGGTATACGCCAACAAACCAGAAACGTTAGGGGACTTGGAAGCCAACATTCGTGGCGTTATTGCCGACATACAGCCCCAAATGATTGAAAAAGTAGTTGAAAATTGGTTCTCTAGACTTGTCTTTATTCGAACCAGCCACAGCGGAGGCTACATGCCCGAAAATCATATTTAAACATTAATGGCATAAAATTATCCTTCCAATAAATCTAAATTGATGGACATTAAAACGATTTCATTGTGTTTTATTTCAATTCGAAGTTCTATACCTCTAAAAAAAATCCCTTTATTTGGATCACACACTAATGCCGCAATTAATAGAGATATAAACCAATTCGATTGTAGAGTACTTAATTAATATTATTGTTAAACGCCAAATCCGCCTTTATACGTTTTCTTATCATGTGCAGTTTCCGGCTTTTGAACCTTGATAAGTGCTTTACTAAGTGACTTTTTAAGAATATGTGTATCTGTAATCACATTATATGCATGAAACTTTCTCTTGAAATGCAACTGTCGACTTTGGACTATGAAAATCTAACATTAGTACTTCCCACTTTGCATCCCTTAAACAATTATTGATTTAACGACGTCAAACAAAATACCTACCTGCATATGTATTTGCAAGTGGTGTGCCTGAATTAAGCTTTTATAGGTGGAGTGATTGCTCACCCAATTATTTAGATAATTGGAATCATCAACTGCTTTAACCGCATGGTCGATGCCGCAAATAATTAATTCAAAATTTAAATTTAAATCAAAAATGCAATCATTTCATAATTATTTCCAAATTTTTTTTTTTCAGTATGCTGTCGGTTTGACGGTTTGACAGACCATTTTTTTTTTGTAAATAAAATTTGTTTCCCAAACAACATCCAAGTCGAAAGATCGAAGTTAAGGTTTGATGTTACTATCGCTTTGGCATTTATACCACATTTGAATATTTGTGGAAATAGATGACAGGCGAAGGCATATTACCTGCCTTCCTTCGATGGTATTCGATTTAGTTTGTTTGATTATGTACAAATGGAATTTGAAAAATGCTGATGCATCAACAATTAAGCCGTGCATTTTAGCATCTTTTTTTGTTTTGTTTTGCTGAATGAATTGGAAAATGTTTTGTCTGACCGCAAGTATTTTCCCATTTGAGTTTGGTTATTTTGCTAAATTTTTGCCTAATCCATTTGGAGCTATGCAACGGAGAACGGAGGTATGCAACCGCTTAGCGTACCTATTCTATGTTTATGTACCTTGTATGTATTTGTTTTTCACATATTGGAAATCATCCTAGGAAGGAGATCTGTTTTTTGCAATTTAATTTAATATGCACTTTGTTTGCTTAATTTGGAAATTAATTTAATTACTTTTATGTAATTTTGTTAGGCAATTAAAATGGACTACAGTTTGACTGTGACGCAAGCTGAAATGATAATTTAATTAAATTGAACTTAAGTACTTTGATGTTAGCTCTGAAGAAATATTTAAAATATACATAGAAACACTAATTGGGTCCTTCATTTTTAAGAATGTGAGAATCGTCGAAAGACTGAGTTTTGGACTTTAAAATTTAAACCGAACTAAATGATAGATGCCAACATGGGGATAGAGCCTACATGGGGTCTGGCACTGCGGTTCCTTATAGAGCCTGTTTTTCCCTCCCTGGTGGGGTCCTAGAGTAAGTGTTAGACTCCGGAGGAGGTCAGGAAGACGAGAATTTTCTCTGGATGCAGGGTAGCAAGGTAATTTGGTGATATGATTTCCTCACCAAGGATGTCCTTCCTGAGACGAAAGAGATCCGGGCACTCCATGAGTATGTGAAGAGAGGTTTCGTCTACATGTAGGGTCCGGTGAGAGGTCAATGCGGAGAAGGTGTTTTTTTCAGGAGACAGTGACCACTGAATATTCCTGTCAGGATTTTTAGAATATTCCTGTCCAGGTTAGTTAGGAATTTGAATTTCCTGGGGTGGAATTTGGGGAAGAAATGTTTGGTACAGTTCTGACCATGTGAATTGAGCCAGACTTCATTGAATTCGATCAGGGATAAGCTTTTAGCAGAGTTCCTGAAGTAATTTTTGCTGACACCCCGGGTGGGTTCTGGGCCGACAAGTGGTGTTGCTGCACCGGCTTTAGCCAGTGAGTCAGCCGCTTCGTTGCTAGCAAAACCCCTGTGGGCTGCAATCCAGAGAAGAATGACTAAGTTTTTCGTAGCAAGTTCATAGATGGACATGAAGGTTTCCAGAACAAGCTTCGATTTTATGAAAGATGAGTTAAGAGCTTCGATGGCTGCTTGGCTATCTGAAAATATATATATAACTTTACCTCGTGTGTTAGAACTTATGTTAATTCTAGCGCACTGGTTAATGGCAAGGACTTCTGAATGGATGCATGAGTTCTTGCCAGAGTTGACTGAAAAGTTCGCTTGAGGCGACTCTCCATAGATTTCAGATGCAGTCCCTGACTCCATCTTGGATCCGTCCTTTTACCACACGAGATCATATTTTGATGGTTTAGGTTCATATTTTTCCCAGTCCTCCCTTGGCGGGACGACGATAGAGAAGTTTTTATGGAAGCCGTATTTCGGTAACATGTCGTCAAGAAGCATGCTGAAAGAGCTTTACGGCTCCATAGAGTCTAGCAAAGACAGATGACCTCCACGGTAGGAGTAGGGGTTAATGTTATTCCAATGGAAAAGTCGATCTTGCCTCCATTTGAATGTGTGTTTTTAGGGGTGGATACATTGAATTCGTTCTAGCTTTTTAACTGTGGTGACCTCGTTAGTCTTCGTCCAACATACCAAAGCAGCATAGGCCATGGCGTGTCGAACCATGAGCGAACAGAGCCAGTAAATCAACTTGGGTCTAAGACCCCATTTCTTACCGCAGACTCGTCGGCAGAACCATAAGGATCTAATGGCTCTGTTTACGGTACGTTCTATTTGAGAATTCCAGGACAATTTACCGTCTAGGACAATTCCCAGGTACTTGGCTTCCCGTGAGAAATCGATTGCTTCACCATACATAATGGGACGAACGTTCAGTTTTCTCCTCTTTGTAAAAGGGACAATAGTCGTCCATTTTGGGTTTACAGGGAGGCCTTCTTTATTACACCATCTTTGTACTGTGGATAGTGCGTATTGCATTACTTCTGAAACGGTGCTTTCAGATTTGCCACTGACAATAATTGCTACATCATCAGCGTAACCCATGACATCAATCCCTTGGCTTTCCTGGGACTGAAGTAGGTCGTCTTGATGAGGGACCACAGGAGTGGCGAGAGGACGCCCCCTTGTGGGCACCCACGAGTTGTTAGTGCTGAGATTTCGACAAATGATACACTAGGAGCTGGCATCGACGGGCAATCACTGCAGTGCCTTCCAAGCGGTTAAGAAAGCAGCAGAAACTATCTAATCTATGGAACTACCAGCAATGGAAATAACTATGTGTGGATAGTCAAGCAGCACTTAAAGCTCCAACCTTGTAAATGCGAAGTGCGTTACAGATTGCCCTTTTGGCACTCAGGGCTGTAGGTCATCACTCAATTCTACTCTGCTGGGTTCCTTGACATGTTGGAGTGGAAGGGAACGGACGAATTGGCCAGATACGGCTATGGTATGAACCCTCGACTAGTATACAGAGAGGTGCTATCGCCTTTCAACACTGCAAAGACTTTTATTGACGGCGTCACCACACAACTGGCGAAAGAACAATGGAGTTACTCCAACGGTTGCGTCTTTACCCAAAGTCTGTGGCCCTTTATTGACACCAAAGTATCAAAGTTCATCGGGGTATTAACCGGACACTGCATCATAGGAAACATGGCTAAAAGGCTAGGGCTCTTTGCAAATGACTACTGCAGAAGTTGCAGAGACGAGGAGGAAATAGAGTGCGTGGAGCATCTTCTATGCTACTGCCCAGCTCTACAGCAACGCTGCTCACCCTGCTTGGAAGCACGGTTCTTCGAAAGTCTGGACGACTTCGCTAGGGTACCTCTTTCAGACATAAAACGATTCCTCAACAGATCGAATTGGTTTTGTTAGCCACATGACCTTACATGTACTCACAATAGGCCTGCCTCTTTGCTTCCGGTTGAAATTTGCATCTGCAGCAAAACTGCCGTCCTAACCTAAATGATACAACCTCTGCGTACAGAGGTACTCCCGCTAAACATTTAACAAAGAAACGGAGGAGGAGGTCGTCTTCATTAGCCGTCTCTGTTTAAAATGTGTTTGTCAGTTTGTGATGTACATATGTGCAGGCTGTACGAATGCGTATTTGTATATACATGTGACTTGTGATCAATTGTGGTAAGCAGACGCGTTGATAGAGTTTGTGTATGGCTGTGCATCTTTTGCACCGAGTATATTTTCCAATTGAGGACCACGAATGTTTTAAAATTAGGGCTTGCTTAATACATGGACTTGCCCCCCTTTGGTGGAATGTCCTTAATTTTTCGCTGGTGCCCATATCAAGTTCGCGAACATAAGAATAGATTAGAACCATAATGTCTACCAGTTCTGGGCCTGCTCTTTGTAGGCACAACCTCACATCTTTAATGGGCTGACTGTAGTCTTAAGAATTCGTCTAATGTTTTTGGTAAATAAAGACAGTTTTGGCATCAACAAAAATATTCAATAGAAATGGTCCTAGCACTGATCCTTGAAAAACTACTCCCATGAGGTTTTATTTCTTGGGCGCCACTTCCATGTCTGACCAAGGTATCTACACATTTTTTACACCAAGAAATTCGAAATGTAGTTTGACTCCGCTGTCGTTGCTGCACTCGTTGATAATCACTCGCGTAACAAACGGAGCTAACTTGCTTTCTTAGGTCTCAACCAAGAAATGCGGTTTTGACCTCTGGTGACTTTAAGCTGTTACAAGTTGGCTGAGGTCCCTTCCACTTGAGCGCGCCACCTAATCTGGCTGGCTTTTTTTTGACCAGGTAAATGTCGCTATATAGCTCGTTGAGTTATTCGATTAATTGTGTCCTCCAGAACCCGTCTATGGATTCGGAACCAAATATCTTAGAAATACGAAGAAATTCTCTCAAAACGATAATAAAGAATATCCTCATCCGCTTTCAAAAGTGTATAAACTTCGGATCCAAAGAGATAGACTGGGATTATAAGAGTGTTATAAAGAGTTCTTTTAGTTGGTCGGAGGCTACATAGTTGGCTTTTTAGAACAAAAACAATTCAGTGATAGCATAGCCGAGGTATTGAATTGAGATTTGAGGGTCATTTCGAGTTGGCCCAGGGCCAAGACCTAAAGCGCAAAAAAGAGGGTCAAATCGCCCTTCGCTGCTTCTCTTGCTAACGTCTGACAAACATCCAAGAGTTATAACTATCATGAGAAGCTTCTCAACAATAAATTGCCGTTCGAAATCGGCATTAAACTGTAGGGCCCTTACAGTCCTTGAAGAAGCTATTCTTCGGGTCCTGTATTGGGTATAGGCCCTTTACGCCTAATATTTTAAGTTTGGAATGTGAAGGATTGAGGCTCTCTCTATGCCGTTCCAGCTGGTTAAGTAGAATGCATTTTATATGTCGGGAGTTAACACAGCTCAGTACTTTGAACTCCTAAACACATGTCACACCATGACTTTATGGCCCCTATTGTGCTGCGTTGTCTATTGGAGAGTCCCGAGTTTCCTTCCATGAATTGCCTCAGCCGAGTTGGTATTATAATTTCGAATATGTACTTTCTAAAGGTGTGCCAAGACTGCACAGCGACAGTAACTCAGATGGCACGATTGTAGGTGCGTTTGAAGATTTATGAACTTTTTCTAAATGCTTCTTTTAGCACGAAAGTCGGTAACCCTTCCATTCCTGTTGTCTTGATGCTTATTTTGGTAACCGCCATTTCTAAGTCTTCTTATATGTTATGACTGGTGATATGGCTCCTCCTACTTCAACTGCACTTGCTGATAATAAAGGGTGATCCATTTCGAGGTTCCCTACTTTTTTAAAGAAAAAAACACAGAAAATTCAAATTTAATGGAGAATGTTTATTATCATTTGAAAGAACATTCTTTGGCATTTATTTTTTGAAGATTATGTCTATCAAATGTTGGCCGTTGCTACGTCGCAGATGGTCCATCCGTTGAGTCCAATTTTCGATCACTCGTTCGAGCATTTCGACTGGTAACTGGCGAATGACACGCGTGATGTTTTCCTCCAAGGCCTGAATCGAAGCGGGTTTGTCGGCATAAGCTTTTGACTTTACATATCCCCACAGGAAAAAGTCTAACGGTGTGATATCACACGATCTTGGTGGCCAATCGACCGGCCCAAATGTTCTCTCAATAAGTCCATTGATTGATGCGATGTGTGGGAAGTGGCGCCGTCTTGCTGAAATCAAATGTCGCCGAGATCACGAGCTTCAAGAGCCCATAGAGCGAAGCGATGTCGCTTGGGAAGGTCGAGCGGCTTCAGTTGTTGCACAAGCTGTATTTTGTACGCTTTCAATCTAAGATCTTGACGTAAAATGCGCCAAGTCGTTCCATACGTCAGTCCGAGTTGCTACGAACGGCGCCGAATCGACTCTCTACGGTCTTCGTGTACACACTCAGCTACGGCCGCTATATTTTCTTCACAATAATGA
The DNA here is from genome assembly GCA_963576555.1 of Ferdinandea cuprea. NCBI lineage: Eukaryota > Metazoa > Arthropoda > Insecta > Diptera > Syrphidae > Ferdinandea > Ferdinandea cuprea. The sequence continues at coordinate 149,189,910 of OY754958.1, read as the reverse complement.
ATGCTGGGTCTCAAAATGGGTGATGGTGTTGCGAATAGTACGCTAAGTAAGCCGATTATGTTGACCATAAGTTGAGCGAAGTGCACGAAACAAATTCCTCACAGAACGTGAATTTTCATAATAAAGTTGAACAATTTGTAAACGTTGTTCACGCGTAAGTCTTTCCATTATGAAATGCCAAACAATACTAAACAAAAATAACATGACAGCATGACACGACTCACACGTGATCTGTCAAAAAAGGCTATTGAAAAAAGTATCTCTACTTGGATCACCCATTACTTAAGTGTGATAATGATTGTAATGCAGGCAACTTTTCGATTCAATGTTCTTGCTAAGCTTCTGGTTAAGTTATGGTGATGTACTTTTATTCGCACTTCGTCAGTGAGGCCAATCAAGTACTGGAGTTATTGCATTTGTGCAATCCAGGAATTTTTGAATGATTGTCTCTCTTTTGCTCTCGTGTCAGGAGAAAGTGTATTGACATTGCCCATTTGACTGGGTTCGAAGTTTCAATGAGCCAAGCCGTTCTTAAATTTTTCCGAAATGGTTCAGTGGACGTGAAGACTTTCTCGGATCTCTGAATTGAACTACTAATTCAAAGAAGCTGTCACGCAAACTATCAATGTCAATCTGCCCTCATGCTTTGTGTACCTTTTCTAAAAGTGCGAACATAATATGAGTGGTAGACCAGCCTACGAGGATTGTAGAGTCTTCCTTTGTTCTTCTAAATGTCTTTAAATTTTCTTAAAATGGACTACAACGAACTATTTTGATCAATTGCTGTTATCTGAATTAATCCCTCCAGTCTGCTATAATTCGGTTGATTTGACGACAATGAGTCAAAGAATATATTATAAAATTTTTAAGTATCGACATCTGCTTAGGTAAAGCTACATCGAAAGCTCACCACACCTACAGCGGCATTAGACACCTTTCTAACCCTAACACCGCTTGACCTACATATCAGAAAACTGGTTGGCAACAGTGCAGTACGACTGACTTTTTTTGGGTCACTTTAAGAAGAATAGCTTCGGACATAGTGCGGTCCTTTCGAAGCTACTGGCAGAAAATCCAATCAGACCGGATGAAATGCCCCCTTAGTTGGCTTCGACATTCCGTATGATGTAATATAGCCGGAAAGAGAGGTTTGGCAGTTATCAAGACAAATGAAATTGCAATCTTTACAGATGGCTCGAAAACGACAGAGGGAACAGGGTCTGGGAGGTTCTCAAAAGAGGAAGGAATCTATAAGACTACCGGGAACAAGCAGCGGCTTTCAATTAGAGATTCTAGCTGTCCTCAAGGCGGCTGAGAAAATGCAGATGAGACTGGTATCCGAAAGAGATATTGATATCTACATCGGCAGCCAGGCCGTACTTAAGGCAACTAATTCTGACATAGTCAGGAACTGTCGCTTAATGCAATCAGAACCGAGAGACAGTGCTGGGTGCCAAGACACTGCGGCATTGAAGGAAATGAGCAGGCGGATGAGTTTGCAAGAATAGGAGGGCTGCTTAATAGTGGTGAGGTTGGGGATATAAAACCTCCCTTCTGCATAATAAAGGGTTCGATTGAGGATATTACCCTAAAGGATACCAACCTTAGGTGCTCAAGTCTTGAGGGACACAAGTTGTCAAAAGCTATATGGACACTTCTCAACTGTAAGAGGTCCAGGAAGTTTATGAAAATTAGTAGGGATCAGCTAAGAATACTAGTAGGAGTCCTGACATTGCATTGCCTCAGATACAGACATCTGCAGATTCTGTGGCGATCTTCTGGCTGTTGAGGATATACCGCACATATTGTGCGAATGCGAGGTAATCTCAGGTAGTCGTAGGAAATTCTTAGGGAGATACTTTTTCGAAGCTTTGAAGAAAATAGGCGGTAAAAATTTCAAAGGCCTTTTTGGCTTTTGTAGGGTAATTGGTTGCTTCAAAAGGCAAAGTGTTTAAGTTTTTTGTATACCGTTTCGATTTTTATTTATTTTTTTAAATTCATTTAAATTTTTCCCAGGGCTTACTTCGGTGCCTAGTGTTGTCTGTCTTAACCTCACCTAACCTATTTCGAAGTAAATAAAAAAACGAGCAGAAAAAGCTCCCCATTCGCCCTGTTGTGAGCTCGGCAAAACTGTTTACCGACATAGACTTTGAATGACTATGGTGGTCCGCAATTTGTTGCTTACAGACAACATTTTTAGAAGATACAAATAAACGGCTTGGAAGTGGGATGTTGTTACACAAAATTTTTTTTCTAGGATCGTGCAGGAGTACAGAAGCCTGGAACCAGCCAGAACGATGATTTTTTTTCCAGTGAAAGCTGTAAAAACATAGCCAAAACTCGGATGGACGACTAATTCCTACCTTGAAACCCTTTAGGTCTAAGAAAAGCCTTACCCTATAACAAAAGTCATATGCAAATCTCAGATGTCAAATTACAATGGTTTGACAACAACCTAACATTTACGTCGCGTTATACCTTTGTTCAATGCATTCAAGTATGAAAGACTACAGGACAAGACTTCTCTGTAATTATCAACCACATATACGGCTTTCCTTCCATCGATGCGGCCGGCGCGGCATCTACTCAAAAGCAAACATATTGCCATCCCCAATAATTACGGAGAATTGGTATTTTAATTAAAAGACAACTTGATGTCATTCAAGGAACGAAAGAGAAAGAGAGATTGCCTGCTTAAACAAAGCAAAGTGAAGTGCAAATTGCGGACATTGAACAGTGCAAAAATGTCCTGCATAAGCATAACACCCAACTTGAGGAAGGTACCTCGTACACTCTGCACATATGTATGTATGAATATCGCTGGATTCGGATAGGATATCTTTCGTCCTTCGTGGTATGAAGCGAAAATTTCAGGAATCCGACAGCAAGACCTATAGTGTCAAAGCGGCGGCTTCTTTCTTCCTTTCGACTTATTTTGTGTGAGGATTTTTTTTTTGTTTTTTTGTTGCATCCTTTTTGTTCTTTTTTCCTTTTTAATTAAAACAAAATCCAATAACAATTGAGATAAACGCGAGGTAGATAGTCAGGCGGGCGGCAGCAGAAGCCGACATTGAACGAGTGAATAGAATTGAGAATGCGAATGCGAATGAGAATGTCCCTTGGACACAACACTAGGTATGGTAGGTATGAGAATGCGGTAAACCAATTTGAACAAGAGGGTCCCTTGCGTGGTTCAATTGAATGGCAAACGATCCCACTGAAAATGTCAAACATTCCATTAGAGTTTGTGTAGCGTCCATTTAGTTCATCTAGAGCCAAGTGATGACCGGTGAGAATGGCGAGAGCAGTCAGCTTAAGGGATGCTTTTAACAGAAACGGCTAACAACTCAGCTCAGTTGGGAATACTTTTTGGATAAATGTCGTTGGCTGGCAATTTGAGGGTGTAAATTTGTCTATGTATGTTGAATTTTTTTCTTCCTTCAATTACTTTCTTCTAGACACTCTTTTGTTTGCTTCATTTGGGTGGGATAGTGACGAAATTAATTCAGTTAAGGGCTCTCCGTTTTAAATGCCTTCGTTTGGTTACCAGATGAATTAGACTTTATGGAAAACGGGAAGAGTGATTAGCTTTTGTTTGTTAGTGAAAACTTAAATTTATTTGAATAGTACCTATCAACGCTATCTACAGGAGAACTTTAAGTCCACACTGTGAATTGATCAATAATTGATAAACTTCCACATATCGTCGGCTAGAGATGCAAACTTCGTAAATCCAGTTATTGCCAAAAATGAGATTTTTTAATTTAAATCATATTAACATTGAAATTTACGTCCCCACTAAACAAATAAAGTGCACGACTGCGTCATACGAAACTTTATCGACACATGAGATGCATTTTTGAGTCGCAAAATGAATCGAAAATTAATGGTGAGAAATTTATTTAACACATTGACTGCCATGGCTATCATATGTGATAGACAATGATAGTTCCGAAGGTGCCATGGCTATAAAATATGATAGCCAGGTATAGTTTCACTTCTGGCTCTGGCATTCAAATATGCACGCCAGTACGAACAAATCCAATATAACTTGAATTCCTTGGCACCATACGATGAGATAGATGTTTTTGGTTTGAGGAAATCGTATAAACTTAATGTTTTATGACCACTTTTGCAGGAAAAAAATAAATATAGTTATAATGTTGCAAAAAAACTTTATTATAGTATAAGATAGTATGTAATTCATTTTGTAAACCTTAATTTAAAAAAAAATAATAATAATAATTCACAAGTATAAGTAAGCTTATTAGTGTTGTGAGTTAAAGCATTCCCTACACATTTGAGGCTTATCGGGACAACTATCGCAGACGGTGAAAACTTGCTTAGCTTCTTTGCGGGAGTTACGTTTTCTCGCGTTACACCAAGAAAAACATCAAGAAATCAATTTGATTTAAACATATAATTTTTTTAATTTTTTTTTTTATTTTTACAATTTTATTTTTCTTAAAGGTCTTTTCTTGACCACAGCCAAACTCCAACTTCCTACTTCTTTTTCAGTGAGCAAACCAAAAGCCAGCATAGATTGACATTGGTCTGGGTAAAACATACCGCATACTCTGCCCAAGCAAGTGCAAATTTCGGTATATGTTGAACTAACGTTCATGTACGTTAATGATAATGTTGTTTGGTTTTGGGTAAACAACATACCGTACACTCTGGCCAAGCAAGTGCAAGTATCGGTATCGGTTTAGTATTAGATCGAAAACAATGTTCGTTGATGATAATGTTGTTTGATCCGATTCTGCTAGTGCGGTTGCCAAGCTCGTGCTGGCACTGCTTGCATCGGACACTTGATGATAAGCCAGGTCATATCAGCATTGTATATACAGCAACGGAATTCCTGATACATGTTCTGCAGCTGTGACAGTTCGTGTTGCCGGGCTTATAATGTCTCGTTTGTGACTGTGGAGATGCACCATTCGTAACTCCTCCCCTCGAAGTATGAACTGAAGATCTGAAGTTCGTTAGTGTAGTCTAAGTTAGTGGCTCATTTGGATATAGCAGGTGGGTGTTACTATGTGAAAGGTGGTTTGTGTATATATATACTTGCGAAATAATAATTATATTTACTTACAATTAGAGAAAAAAAATATTATGAATAGTTACAGATATTTACCGTTTGATACTTATCTACGGAGGATAGTCCATATTTTTTTAGGTCGCAAATGTTATTAGGTTTCTTTGTCCTGTTTCAAGCTTTTAGAATAGGTCTTTTAAAATTGGTCAAAACTTTCATAGATTCTGCATACATAATCGTCAAAATATAGCAACATTAACAAAATTAAATAAAAAATTAGACGATTTCTTCAATTAATATTAAGATTCTTTTATTTCTTTATGAACAAACAAAAAGAATGTTGTTTTTTTATTTATTAATATTTTTTTTTTTTTTTTTTTTTTTTTTTTTTTATTTTTTGTTTGTGTACTTTTCGCAGATTGGTTTTAACGGTAATCTTATTATTCTCTGTGACAACATGTTTATTAAACCTTGGAGCCAATTTATTTCGTCTATCGTCTAATTCAAAAATAGTTTCATTTGTGCTATAATTAGGAGGATCCTTACGTGATTGATTGCGTCTATTTATATATTTTTGTTTCTTATTGAGACTTTGACTGTGTATTATTTTGGTGATATTTGCATAGTTTCTAATATGATTTCTGAGATAGTCTTGCTCTGTTATGTTTTCTAGTGAAGATGGAAATGGTTTGCTTATATTTATGTGACCTGTAAGAAGCTCAAAGGGAGATAGTTTCGTTGTGGGGTGTACAGAGTTATTGTATGTTAATACCGCTTCATCAACTATTTCCCCGATTGGTGTGTCACTTTTTTGCGATTTTATAATTCTTATAATTTCAGTGAGCGTAGAGTGAAACCGTTCTACTGGTGAATTACCAGTAGACGTTTTTGCACATATTGTATGTAGATCAATATTATAAACTTTCAAGAAGTCCCTGAACAACGTTGAGGTGAATTCGCTTCCATTGTCGGACACTATTCTTTTTGGTAAACCATGGTGAGAAAAGTAATGCCGTAAAGACTTTATTAATTCAATACTATTTCTAGCACTCAACATATAAACACTAGCGAATTTGCTAAATTTATCGACGATTGTTAAAAAGTGTTGTTTGTATACGAAATATATGTCGATATGAAGAATCTCAAGCGGTTTAGATGGAGTTTCTGTTAACTCAAATTTTAACTGCTCCCTATTGCGGTCATATTTATACTTATGGTAGATATCGCAATTACTGATAACCTTTACAATAATATGCTTCATATTAGGAAAGTAGAAATTTCTTTTCAGATGTTCTATAGTCTCGTTTATACCCCTGTGATGAGAATTTGTATGATAGTCTCTTATCAATCTTTCTTGCTCGTCTCTTTCTGTGATATCCTTTAACATTATGTGTGCTCTTACCAATTTAATTCGCGACCTTTGAAAAAATTTCGAATAAACTGTTTGGATTGTTCGGAATGTACAGTCGTCTGCAAGGATAGCGGTAAGTCTTTTACAATTTACGTAGTTCCTTAGAATTTTTATTATCACTTTCTCGTTACTAGGATCACAATGTTCTATGAGATATCTTTTTTTTCTTTTGAATATAATTTTGAGTTTGGCGGAAATTTCTGTTCTCGAACAATTTTGTCTTATTATAATCTGATTTGAGAACTCGTTGATTGGACGTTCGGATATCGGAATTCCGTCGTCTACATTTTCCTGCCCTGAATGTACTGTAGACATATTTACTGATTCGCCAACATTATTTTCCATAGACAAAATATCTGAATTTTCTAAATCCAGCCCGAGCAAATTAACGTCATTTGTATTGAATTCGATACGTGACAATGCATCGGCGTTAGCATTTTGTTTACCTTTTTTGTATAATCGAACTCTTCCAATTTGAGTCTCCAACGGACAAGTTTGGAGTTTGGTTCTTTCAAGGAAAATAGCCAGGTAAGCGGCTTGTGATCTGTCACGATTTTGAATTTTCTGCCGTATATGTAAGGGCGGAAATATTTAGTTGCCCAGATTATAGCCAAGAGCTCCTTCTCAATAGTGCTGTAGTTCTGTTCGGTTTCAGACAAAGTCCGACTTGCGTAACAAATTGGTTTATCTGATCCCAAGGAACCTTGCGAAAGCACTGCACCTATAGCAACGTTACTAGCGTCGGTAGTAACGTTGAAAGGCTTATGAAAATCGGGATACTGCAGGATTGGGTCGTTACATAAAAGAGACTTGCAGTATTCAAAACAGTTTATATACCTTGAGTTGAGTGTAATAGTTCTTCCCTTACGAAGGCATTCAGTTAACGGCTTCGTTAAGTTTGCAAAGTCCTTAATAAATTTTCTATAGTAGCCAAGGAGGCCAAGGAAGGACTTAATTTGCTTGGAAGTTTTCGGGATGGGAAACTTTTTAACAGCATTTATTTTTTCTGGATTCGGTTTTATCCCTTCTGGTGTTATAACATGGCCCAGAAATGCGACTTCTTTTTGCAAAAATTCGGATTTATCAAGCTGCACTTTAAGATTCGCTTCCCTTAATTTTTTAAATACGGCACTCAAGTTATCAATGTGCTCTTGCAATGAAGTGTATATTCTATTCTAATGATGTCGTCCATATATACCAGACAGACCTTACCTTGTAGGTCCCTTAAAACATTATCCATAACCCTTTGAAAGGTTGATGGAGCATTTTTAAGGCCAAAGGGCATACGGACGAACTCATAATGTCCGTTTTCAACAGAAAAAGCAGTCTTAGATATATCTTTTGACTTAATCTCAATCTGATGAAATCCAGACGCAAGATCAAGGGTACTAAAATACAAACACTTCCCTAATTTATCCAAAATCTCCGTTATATTAGGAATAGGATACCGGTCATCTACAGTTTTCTCGTTCAGTTTTCGGTAATCTATTACCAGTCTCCACTTTTGCCTCCCGCTTGCGTCTTTTTTCTTGGGAACGATCCATATGGGCGAAGACCAGGGAGAAAAACTGGGGCGAATGATACCCTGATTGAGCAAACTATTTATCTGCCTATGTACCTCTTCCTTATGCACGTAGGGATACCTATACGTTTTGGAGTAAATGGGTATATCATCTTTGGTCTTAATTTCGTGCTTAATATTATTTGAAAATGTCAATTTATCCCCCTCATTAAAAAAAATGTCATGATACCTATTACATAGACTTCCTATAGCTTCTTTTTCCTCTTTATTTAGGTGCCCTGTTCTGATTAATTCCCTTAGATTTGTTGTTGGCTGTAAATGATGACTATTTTGTATAGAGAAGGTATGTACTTCGCTGAAAGCATTTGTGGCGGCTTCAGATTTAACCGGATGTTCAACTACAAATGTCCGTACCAAATCAGACGTATTTATAACTTCTATGTATGAGTACCATTGATGGGCATTGTATAAACCTTCCGGAATTACCAAGTCAGGTGTTATGTTAGTAGGTTTAATATAAACGCTACCAGATTCCACATCAACCGGCAATAAACAAACCATTTTGCACAGGCCTGGAATGGTATATGTTTTGGACATCAGATTTGGCTTGAACCTTAAAGGAATATTGAGGTTTTCAGTTATTAATACCGAGTCCTTAATGTTAATAACAATGCCCAGGTCTTGCAAAATGTCAAATCCAATCAAACCATCAAAATAGTTGTGAAATTTAAAAATTAAAAATGGTAGTTTTTTTTTCGTTTGCAACTCAGGCAGGCCTTGCAAAATAATTTCTTCGTCAACAATGTTGGTGTTAAAAATAGTTTTAATTTTAACTGGTGCAATTTTTGTTGGCCTTATGTATGTCAGTATGTTTGGGCTTATGAAAGATCGATTGCTACCAGTATCTATCAAAAATTTTAAGTTAGTGATGCTCAAACTATTAACATTTATATAGGGTAAGCTACCGGAGTTAAAGTTCTTAATATTTAAATATCCTATAGGTGTTCCGAGGCTGCTAACTAAAAATTTGAGTCGTCAACTTCGGCTTCATAAGGTGTATTTGAAGTGTCTAAATACTGGTAATGATCTTGGGGTAAGAGGTTATTTTGATACTCAGGAACAGTTGACTGTTCAATTGCATAATTATCCTCTTGTGGTAAGTAACTGTTATGAGATTGATAAAGCGTTTGCTGTCTCGAGTCTCTATTGCTGTTATGATAGTTTGATTCTGCATTTAGCAAATGCTGTTGCCTATATGGTTGTGAAGTATTTCGAGAATTTCTAGTAGTACTGCCACTAGTTGCATCCATAGGTTCAGGTGGTGGTTGTGTTGGTGGTCTTGGTTGTGGAAAAGATCTGGAACCATAATATGAAGGGAAAGCACTGTTTGAGTTATGTCTCCATGGGGTATATTGCATATTTGCAGGAATTAGTGGTCTAGGAGGTGGGTACAAATTTCTCGCGACAGGTGGTACGAAATTCTGAGTATATCTTATTGCTGGTCTTGTTTGGCTGAAATTGTGCTCTGGAATTCTAAGGATACTAAGAGGATTTTTAAAATAAAATCGGTTTTGTTCTTCTATACACAAGCTTAAAGCTTCAGCTAATTTTGTCGGTCTCATCGACCTTACTGTAGAACCTAAGGGCTCTTTAAGACCGGATAGGAATGCATTCAAACACATTTCATTGTAAAGTAAGATCTTCGCTTCAATCACATTTACATTCTGCTCATGCAACCTAACGTGATTCATTATAGTTGAAAAAATGTTGATTACTTTTGCATAGAAACTTTCTACATTATCCTGATATTGTTTTAATTGATGAAGGTCACGTATTAGGCTTGTTTCGTTACGTTTGTCGGCGTAATGAAGCACTAAATTATTTTTTATTTCAATCCAATTAATGGATGTACCATATGTATTTAATACTTCATTCGCCGGACCTACTATTTTGTTCCGAATTGCCCGTAGGATAATTTGTCCGTAACTAGTTCCCATAACTGATTGCAATTGAACCAAAATTTCATCAACATTGCTAATGAAGTCAAAAAGTAGACGCGGGTTACCGTCAAATGTTGGGATGTCCTTAACTGCATCTGGAATTCTTAATGAGTTAAACACATCCATAGCAACATTCGACATCATTTTAGTTGAAATAACTGAATGCGAATTTAAAGTCGTATTTAATTCATAAACTAATGTCACTTTTTTGAACCTATTGTATGCAGAATTTATATCGGAACTTTCTAAATCTATCAAATTACAATTCAAAATTTTCTCTAAATCAATTTTAATTAGTTTATATTTACCGAAACTAGTTCTATTTAGAAAAGTAACCCTCTTAGTTTGTAATTTAGTTTTCTTTATATATGGTGACATAGAATAGAAACCTAATAATAATACTTCCGAAAATTGGACTTGCCTTTACAAAATTGTGTTTTCAATTTTTGTCTAATATCAAATTTTATTTTATTTATCACTTAATTTTATAACAAATTTTATAATAGTTTAATTTAATTAAATAGGTTGCTACTGTAATATTATACAATGTAGATTTCAGCATTTGCTTTCAATTCAATTAATTAGAAATACTTATCTATGCACTTAATTACAAATTGTTTAATACACCTTCACTTTACTATGAAAAGTTTTGCCACTGTCTTATATTTGAGCTACGTGTTCTAATGTATTGGAAAGGAGGTCCTGGTACCAAGAGTTCAAAAACTGCCGCTCCAATGATCCGTTGAAACGTGTACCTTAATCCAGAAATTCTTTAAAGCTACTTTTTCTTCACTTAAGTATTCGGATCCTTAGTTTACCGACTGCGCCAGTTACGTTTTCTCGCGTTACACCAAGAAAAACATCAAGAAATCAATTTGATTTAAACATATAATTTTTTTAATTTTTTTTTTTATTTTTACAATTTTATTTTTCTTAAAGGTCTTTTCTTGACCACAGCCAAACTCCAACTTCCTACTTCTTTTTCAGTGAGCAAACCAAAAGCCAGCATAGATTGACATTGGTCTGGGTAAAACATACCGCATACTCTGCCCAAGCAAGTGCAAATTTCGGTATATGTTGAACTAACGTTCATGTACGTTAATGATAATGTTGTTTGGTTTTGGGTAAACAACATACCGTACACTCTGGCCAAGCAAGTGCAAGTATCGGTATCGGTTTAGTATTAGATCGAAAACAATGTTCGTTGATGATAATGTTGTTTGATCCGATTCTGCTAGTGCGGTTGCCAAGCTCGTGCTGGCACTGCTTGCATCGGGCACTTGATGATAAGCCAGGTCATATCAGCATTGTAAAGGGTGATTTTTTAGCTGGTTTGGTTTTGGCAACACTGGTTTTGACAGCTGACGTGTGTTTAGTACCTTGTGTCACTGTCAAACAGCTTCAGTTTGGCTTGCAATTTAACCATGGATCGTCTTACAAATGAACAACGCTTGCAAATTATTGAATTTTACTATCAAAATTCGTGCTCGGTTCGAAATGTTCATCGCGCGCTGCTTCCATTTTATGATCGGCATTTTCGACCTTCTGAGCAGTCTATTCGGAAGATTGTGACCCAATTTCGCACCAAATTTACTTTGTTGGACATTAAACCACCAACACGTTTACGTACTGTGCGTATTAAAGAAAATATTGCGGCCGTATCAGCTAGTGTGACAGAAGACCGCGAAATGTCGATTCGGCGCCGTTCCCAGCAGTTAGGCCTTTGTTACAGCACTACGTGGAAAATTTTGCGGAAGGATTTGGGCGTAAAGCCTTTTAAGATACAGCTAGTGCAAGAACTAAAGCCAGGCGACCTACCACAACGCCGAATTTTTGGTGAATGGGCTCTTGGAAAGCTGGCCGAGGATCCGCTTTTTTATCGAAAAATTGTGTTCAGCGATGAGGCTAATTTTTGGTTGAATGGGTACGTAAATAAGCAAAATTGCCGCATTTGGAGTGAAGATCAGCCAGAAGCATTGCAACAGCTACCAATGCATCCCGAAAAAGCCACTGTTTGGTGCGGTTTATGGGCCGGCGGCATTATTGGGCCATATTTCTTCAAAGATGATGCGAATCGCAGCGTTACTGTCAATGGTGAACGCTACCGAGCGATGATAACAAACTTTTTTTTGCCCGAAATGGAAGTTCTTGACTTGCATGATGTGGTTTCAACAAGACGGTGCCACATGCCAGACAGGCGAGGCGAGTTTGGTAAACAGTTAATTTCACGTTTCGGGCCGGTCAATTGACCGCCTAGATCGTGTGATTTGATCGTGCATTCATTCGTGAGATACCGGCCGATATGTGTGAAAGAGTATGCCAAAATTGGACTCAGCGGATGGGCTACCTGAGACGCAGCCGCGGTCAACATTTGCATGAAATTATCTTTAAACATTAAATTGCAAGGTTCAAACTATCGATTCAAATAAATATTTCATTAATTTTTTCAAATTTTTTGTGTTTTTTTTTTAAAAAAAGTTCTAAACCTCTTAAAAAATCACCCTTTATATACAGCAACGGAATTCCTGATACATGTTCTGCAGCTGTGACAGTTCGTGTTGCCGGGCTTATAATGTCTCGTTTGTGACTGTGGAGATGCACCATTCGTAACTCGGGCTGCTTCACGTCCTTTATTTTTGGTTACCCTAGTGTAGCAGATGGTGCATTTTCTTCTTAGTTTTTTCCCATGAGTGGACGTTCGATCCAAGAGGTGATGGGTTTTCGTGCGTGTTTCTGCTACACGAATCGGTACTTTATGTATATCCCGAAGTTCAGCAACTAACATTTCCCTGAATTTTCGGATCTGAATTTTAGTTTTTTTTACATGTTTGTATATAACCCATGCGTTAACAACTCCAACTCTTATAAGAGCTCGACGCCAAGTTTCCGATACCACTTTATTCCTTTTCTTAGGGTAGTGGCATATGAACCCATCTGATCCGATAGATCTATTCCAGATTTTCCCTTGTTGTACGCAAGTATAGCAGCTGGTTTGAACGTTGCTCCTCGTCGTTTTTGCATTGAGACTAAAGGTGGACTTGTACTGGTAGATGGTTGATTGGCTGATGAAGTGCTTGTTGATGGATAATTTCGCCGTGTAACGGGTTGCAGTTCAGTTAAGATTACAATGCCATCCTCATCTTCCCGAGACACCACTTCTACTCTGGCCAATTTAGCAAGTAGAACGTCTTTGGGTATATTTTTTTTGTTTGCCCTCAAAGTGCCAACGACATGGGTCTGTTTTTGCAACAATTCCTGGGCCAGTTCGTAGCTCGTATAGAAGTTGTCTACGTATAAGCATCTACCCTCGTTCAGAAGTTCTTTAGACAGTTCCGTGCAAACATTTTTGGCAAGTCCAACCTCGCGTTCACCTGTAGCTGACTTTCCAGCATATATTTTTAGGGGCCATGTATACCCATCTATTGAGCATAGTTTGAAAAGCTTAACTCCATAGCGATGTGTCTTGTTGGGGATGTATTGCCTGAAAATAAGCCGACCTCTCCATGGCACGAGCGTTTCGTCGATGACAAAGTCTTCTCCCGGAAAAAAAATATCTTTAAATTTCTTTTGCAAGATCTCAATTAGTCCACTTATTTCTCTCAATCGGTCAGATGGGTCAGCTGTCTCGTTGTTACTAAAGTGCAGCATAGACAGCAATGACTGGAATCTATTTCGGGGCATAACTGAACGGGGGATTTTTAAATCATAAATGCCATTCGTTTCCCAATCGTTTTCTATGCGCCCAAGTGGCAAAAGTCCCATCCACATCATCAATCCAAAAATATTTTTTATTTCTTCGGGATTTGTGTCACTCCATCGATTCATTCGGCTGTATTTTGATCTGTGGTTAGCTGTAGTATACTGTTGTGCGTATCGATTGGTTTCAGTTTTAGTATAAATTTGAAGAGGCGTCATATCTGGTGAAATTTCTACCTGCAAACCATGCTTACCGACAAATTCAAAGTGTTTGTGTCTTCCCCTGTATTCTGTCCACTTAGGTGTTCCCTCGGGAATATCTACTATATTTTCCTCCTCAGTATCAAGAAGTAATGCATTTAGGTCCTCGTATTGCCGTAGCTTCAATGACGTCCGACACGTTGTCCGCCCTTTAGACTCATCAACATCATCGTCATAACCGAAATCTTCAGGATACCATGCTGGGTCAGCTTCAGAGTCATCCGAGTCAAAATCAGATTTGCTATCCGAAGCAGCGGTCATTGCTTCAATTTCTTCAAATGTAAGTCTCCTTTTACTCATTATTATTATACTACTGGTAAATACCTGAAGTTAACAAAAAATATAAAGAAGCCAATAAAACAAAATGATTTTGTTTTAGCTAATACCTTTACTGAACTGTTTAAAACTCAAGACAATGTATAATATAGGTAAGCATAGAAATTACGCATGTATTTCAAACCTGAAAAGTAAAAAAAAAAACTCATAAAAACAAATCAACTCAAAAAATCTGACTATCAGTTATGATAGCCATGGCGCCTAATGAACAAATTTGCATTAAAATTTGTTGAGGTGCCATCGTAATCATATTTGATAGCCAGTACTAAATTCGTCCTGGACTTCCAGGTGACGTACGTTCACTGTTTTATATGTCAAAAAATGGAAATGGCAATTTTACCAGATTTGATTTGGCAGTCAATGTGTTAAATCACTTTTTAGGTTTTAAAAAATTTGATTTCCTCAAAAACGGCACTTACGATTTTGATGTAATTTCGCACATTGGACACTTTTAACATAATTGTTCCAAATACATTTAAAAAATTTTTTTTAAAAAAATCTAAGTACGCAGATTTGTTTGAGTTTACAGTTTAAACAAAAACTTTTTTAAGTTCCCTTTATTAGTTTTCGAGATATTGCTCGTTTTATAAATTACTGCTAATCGATTTTTTTTTCCAAAAACTGAGTATGCAAAATCTTTGACCCCATCCTTATCATCCTTAGTACAAAAAAAGACCGAAATCCTTGGAACCACTTTCGAGAAAAATACTGATAAATGATTTTCACAAAAAAAAATTGTATGGCAGGTACCGTTATTTCAAAAGATAAAGCAAAAAATAAAAAGATGCCCTGAGATGTAACCCCAAGAACCTTAAATACGAACTTTGAAACAAATCCGTCGAACCGTTTCGGCATGTGGGGTCTGGACAGAAAGACAGACAGACAGACCGACGGACGGCATTAGCGGATTCACTTTTTTGGACTTCTCTATAGTCGTAATATCATCCCTCATACTCAGTTTGATTTCGCAATTTCCGCACGATCGCAATAGTATACTAATGTATACGAGAAAGTTAAAAAGTGTATAAAATGCCGAAAAACCGCCAAAAAGAATTTAAGTGGTTTTGTCCATATATCTCATTTATGAGTGTGAAAATCACGCATATCCACAGCGTTGCAAGGAAAATGGAAATGCATAATACGAGTGATTGTGATTTAAAAATACATAATTTAGTTGTGAAAAATCAGATTTTATTCTCATTTGTTTAACACTTAACAAGCTAAACTAATACAATGCTAAATTTATTAAACCATTTTATTTAAATGTAGATATTTATATTTTTCAAAACATCCATTTTCGATGCATAATGTGTTGATGCATCTTTTACATTGCCAGCGTGATTTCATGTGGCATTCGACGCACCGCAGCTGGGTTTCCAGTTTCTCAGTTTCAAAGCGATTGATCGTTTGCTTTGAAGTGATCGGTTGTGTTTTTAATTCTCTCCTGAGTTGTGATCCCATTTCTTGCGAAAAACGTTTTTATCTCTCTCCAAATTCTAAATAAACCATAGTGAGCCAAAGACAGTGACTTTTTAAACCATTTTTCAATAAAATAAATTCATAAGCCCTTTGTGAATACAGTAAAGTATCAATTTATTTTCGCTCAAATAAAAAATTCCCTCTCCTTTACATATTTCATTTACCGTTAAATTATACACCCACACTACTATTCCCATATGTATAATATGGACCCATGCAGTGAATGCTTCTCTGACCTCCCCGCCGATGGAGACTTTGTTACATGCCATAGATGTGAGAGGAAAATTCATTATGGATGTACCACGATATCCGAAAAATCGTACCGAAAAATGAACATGGCCCGAAAAGAGGAATGGAGATGTTCCAGCTGCAGGAAGGAACTTGCAGAGCTCTCCGCACCCAGGACTCCTGTTGAATTAGCATCAATTCAGCCCATGACCAAGCGAATGAGAAGTGTAAGCTCTCCAGAATCACTACAACAACCAATTTTAATACCACCATCCGCAAAATCCACTAAATCAGCACCAGAAACTAATAATAATGAGAAAATTTTAGATGAAATGCGCAAGATGAGAAAAGAAATGACAGATATAAACACAAGTTGTGAATTTATGGCGAACAAATACGAAGAGATTAAGCAACACATGACGGTAAGCAATGAAACACTACAAAAACTTTCAAATGAAATAAAAGAACTCAAAGAATGCAACAAAAAAAAAGATCAACAAATACATTCAATGGAAACAAAAATCAATGCACTCGAACAACAATTACTTAAAAACAACATTGAAATAAAAAACATTCCGCCGACACAAAACGAGAACTTAATGGATATTGTCCAAGCACTAGGAAAAACACTAGATCACGATTTAACAAACTCAGATATCACTGATGTTTACAGAACAAACATAAAAAACCCAAACAAAACAACAATAATAGTTTCTTTTGCAAGCCACGCGTGCAAAACAAACGTAATTAAAAAGGCAAAAGCCATGCGTAATATTCCCCTAAAGAAAATTAGAGAAAATACTTCTAATGGCTCTGCTTCAAGTTCAACACCTGAGAATGAATCAACAATATATGTTAACAACCATCTCACAGCTACCAACAGACACCTTCTTTGGCTAGCAAAGAACAAAGCTAGAGAGTGCAATTGGAGATTTGTGTGGGAGTCAACCGGTAAGGTACTTGCAAAAAAAAACGAAAACGGCGAGACCATACACATTGGGTCTTGCGACGATGTAAATAAGATAAACAATTAAGAATAATTGTTGTTGTAATTGAGAGAAATGTAAAAAGAAAAAAAAAACAAAATGGAAAACACACATAGTGAAGCTGATGTCGACTTTAGGGTAATACATGGTGTTAGCGGAATCGAAAAAAAATATTTGGAAAAAATGAATTTTTGTTGCGTGAGTTTTAATATAAGATCGATAACAAAAACATGGGATGTTTTTATAGCCGAAATGGAAAATGTTCTTTGTTACGTTGATATATTAGTACTTAATGAAATTAATATACCGAAAAAGAAAAATGACTTTTATAGCATTGATGGCTTTAATCCAGAATTTATAAACCGTGATGCGATGAAAGGAGGAGGAGTGGCAATATTTATAAAAGATAATATAACCTACACAATAATACCAGCGAATCCAATTAACTACGAGGGCATGCACCTGGAAATAAATCATAAAGGTGGACAAAAGCATATACATGCAATATACAGGCGACCTAGTTCTAGTGTTGGAAGGTTTATTGACGAATTAGATAAAATTATAAAAGAAAAAAAAGAAAACGTCGTACTAGGAGATGTCAATATCAATATTAAAGACGAGAATAACTCACTTGTTCTAAAATATATGGAAATGATGGCGTCGAAAGGGTTGACAAGTGTCATCAAACAACCGACACGTGTTGACGTATCAAAAAATACGGCGTCGTTAATTGATCATGTATATGCTAGCATTACGAAACTCAATATTAACTCTGCAGTTATAGAAACCGATCTATCTGATCATTACGCCGTCTTATATGCTACAGAAGATTTAAATAAAACAGAAACTTCTTGTGAATTTGAAGTCAAACGTATTAATCAGCAGAAAGTTAATGAACTTATCGAACTGACAGACTGGCAATACCTACTTCGAGAAAATGACGTCGAGGCACTATACAACAATTTTGTTCGAGAAATGAATAAAATATACGTTGAAGCATGCAAAACGACCACAACAAAAAGAACACGTATACATAAGCCATGGATCACGCCAGAAATAATTCCAATGTGCAAACAAAGGGATGAGTTATACAGGAGGTGGAAAAACAACCCCAGATGTAAGACGTTTGAGAGTGAATACAAGAAACTTCGAAACATAGTTAACAAGAATATACAATTGATAAAAGCTAATTTTTACAAACGAAAATTCTTAAATGCAAATAATGACCCAAGGAAAACGTGGAGAATCGTTAACGAACTGCTTGGAAGAAAGAAACGTTCAGTAGATGAAACTATCAAAATTAATTTTCCAAATGCGTCCGAATCCAAGGGCTTAAAAGACATTGTGGAGGAATTCGCGGAGCGGTTTTCGAAACAAGCGGCGAGTATTATGCATGCATGTGACACTAAAACCTCTTACCATGAGAGCTGGGAACTTCAACAAAGTATCTATATAGAGGAAGCAACGGAACCTGAAGTTTACGAGATATTGTGTCAACTAAGCAACACAAAAAGTCCTGGAGCAGACAACATAAGACCAGTCGATCTCAAACTGAATGCAATGTATCTCACCCCTGTAATCACAAAGATTATAAACCTTAGTTTGTGTCAGTGTCATGTACCAAAGCTTATGAAAACATCTTTAATACGGCCAATATACAAAGGAGGGATAAAAAAAGACACGGCAAACTATAGGCCAATTTCAATTCTGCCAGCGGTTGAAAAATGTCTGGAAGAGATAGTCGTTAAACGTCTTAATTGTTTCATGTTGAAGCACAGAGTGATTCACCCAAACCAGTTTGGATTTCAAAAATGCAAGAGCACCCAATTGCTACTGGGAGAGTTTACCAATGTGGTTAATGCGGGGCTAAATAAAAATCATCACGTCCTTGTTCTATTTATAGACTTCAGCAAAGCCTTTGATACTTTGACACCCGAAAAACTCGTCGAAAGTCTCAACAAATTGGGAATGAGAGGTTTGCTGGCAAGATGGCTCAAAAGTTATCTGACTGATAGAGTAATCCAAGTCAAGGTATCTAATATGTTAAGCCAAAAAAAGACGTGCGAATACGGTGTACCACAAGGTTCCAAATTAGGGCCCATTTTATTCATTCTTTTTACAAATGAACTGTTAAGAACGTTTAAGAAATCAATTGCCTATGCCTATGCCGATGATATCGCAATCGTTGTAAGACACAAAGACTTGCAGTTAGCCGTTAAGATATTGCAAGACGAATTCAACGCTGTATCTGAATGGTGTCACGATAACGGTCTGGTGATAAACGCAGACAAAACCAAAGTGATGCACATTCGGACTCCATCAAAGCCAACTGAAACAATTGAAATCTTTCATCGTAATGATCGCTGTCCAGTACAAAGAAGCAGCAACGCGATTGAGGTAGTCAAAGCGGTTAAATATCTTGGAGTTACCATTGATGAGCACTTTCTGTGGCGTGAGCACATCAATAACCTGCGTCTTCAACTTAAGAGCACTTTATTTGCAATGGTGTATCTTAAGCGTTACTCGCATATGGAGGTACAAAAGCAGGTGTACTACTCGTTGGCTGAGTCACGCATTCGATACGGGATTCTGGCCTGGGGAAACGCAGCAAAAACCCATCTGGATAAGATATCTAAATCACAACATCGTCTTCTTAAAATAATTAGGCCTGTTAATTCAACTTTCAAAGTTTTAGATGTGAAGGCACTTTTCCAGATGACAACATTGCTTACCTATATGAACGACCAACACGTATGGTGATAGAGAGCTGCGATGCACGGTCCCTAAATTAGTGAACTCGCTGCCACAATTTTTAAAAGTAATTCCTAATTTCAAAAAAAGAAAAAAAGAATTAAAAAAACATTTAATTGAACTTTATTTTGTGAATTAGAAAGCTAAAGAATTTTTTTTAAAAAACACTATTATAATTGTATCCTAATAAAAAATATTTTCAACTTAAATCATTTCAAAGTTAACTTATTAAATTTATGCTTAACCATCTGCAGATAAGCACTCTGCTTTGCAGGTAATACATGTAAATGAAAACTTCTTTTGTACAAATAAAATCCATTGAATTGAATTGAATAGGCAAGTGTCCAAGTGTTCATATTAGGCACTGAGGAGGAAGGCTTACGACGTCTTCCATCGGGTCTTTCAGGGCGTACACGGCTCAAGTAATATCGGGTGATAATTCGGCGAAACTGAAGCTGATCTAATTTATCTTCCGCGGCCATGAAGATATGAAGACGCCAAGCATTAGCTACAGCCAGATCTAACATGTAGGTAAAAAGTACCCACCACCATTTTTTCCTCGTATAGCTGATCTGTATACTGCGTTTGACTGATCAGCTTGATCGACTCCACCCATGCCTTTGTTGTAGTTTTGGAAAACAAAAGGGATGTCTACGTCTACCTTTTTTTGTTCTGCAGAGCTTCATCTTTTAACCTTGCCCATAGGGTAAGCAAAGTCATAGTTTGTACCCATAATGCAAACGCAGTTATCAAGCCATCGCACAAACAAAATTTTATTGGCTGTATCGGATCGATGGTCAAAGTCTGCTCTATTTTTCCTCTTCAATTCCTTGACAGATAGTAGCGGACATTTGTTTGTCCTATTTTCCATCACAATACCAGCTACACGTAGGTCTCGCAGCTGACCGTGACTGGTAAAGAAGTTGTCAAAATATACCTTATGCTTATTGGGAACGGCATTTATTTTTTTCAATAAGTTTTTCACGACTTTCGATCCCAAAGCCTATATTCGGTCGAACTGTGAAATTTAAGGATTCGTTCCTCTGCCGTACAACAGCTACAGCAGGTAAAATATAATGCAAAAGCCTGTTCAAAAAGACTTAACCAAAAACCAAGAAAAACGAAAAAGAGACTTGAGACCCAAGCCTAGGCCCTAAATGAGTAAAAAATTGAATAGACCTAAAGAAAATCAACCCTTAAGCGAAAATGACAACTTCAGCCTCATAACCGGTCCGAAGAAAACATATGCATAGGTTGCTTACGTTCAATCACTCAAATCTATTTATTTGTTTAACATAAAGAGGCATAGTTAGTGGGAGACAAACAGGGCGGACCATCTAGTGGCTTTTCTTTAAATCATTGGTTATTTTGACACAAAGTCAGAGAGAACGTTGGGAAATATTAAAAATTTACTTCCAAAGTGAGTAGAAAGCCCACAAACAGTGGGTTTTTTGAAAAGTAGTTTTGGCCGAAATTAGACCACCGCGCGCGTGAGACTTGGACAACACTCAAGGTCCCCGTCGTTGTACGATGCGCACAGGCGAGAATGTGGCTGCTGTAGCTGAGAGTGTGGGACTCAATTTACGAACATCATCTCGCCATCGATCTTAACAGCTCTACATTTCAAGCACAAGCCTGAGGAGAATTCTGCACAAAGATCTCGGAGTATTCGCTTACAAGGTCCAATAGACTCAGCGCACGCCAGTTCGCTTCGATATCGCTTTGCAGTTTGGACCTTAGAGCAGCTTGAATTGGACGACGATTTTGGGCGAAAAATCATCTCTTCTGACGACGAGCATTTTCATCTCGGCGATGACGTTTAATAAAAACTTGCAACATCGGAAGATCCGCACGTTATGGACGAGAAGACAATGAATCCACAGAGGGTGATAGTTTGGTGCGGATTGTGGAGTGGTTGCATCATTGAACCATTTTTCTTCGAAAATGAGGCTGGGAACATCGTTTCGGTCTACGCTGGACGTTACAGAGTCATGTTAACTGACTTTTTTTTTTATTGAAATTGAAGATATAGATTTGGGAGACCTCTGGTTTATGTAGAATGGCGCGCCATACCACACAGGCCATGCCACACTCGATCTTTTGCGCACAAAACTTCCAAATCGTGTTATCAGCCGTCTTTGCGATGTCTGACTGCTTTGTACTTTGTTTTTTGTGGGCAACCGTTGACAAGGTCTTGGAAAATTGGAGTGGCAGAGTGCCCTACTGCGAAGCCAACCGAGGCAGCCACTTGAACGACGTTGTGTTCCATAATTAATGGGAATTTTATAAGTAATAAAGCCATAATATATTGGACAAATTTAATTTTTTTTAATTTTTATTGCATTTTTAAAAAATGACTTGTATTTCGGTTACCCTATGTATGCTTACCGGCCTCCAGTTATATATACTATGAAGGAGCCAGGATTAAATTTCTAAAGTAGAAGTTGACGCGATTTTGAACCAGTGATGCATATAACTCTTTGTTGGTTAGGATGGTAACGATGGTTACTAAATCACATTTTCCTGAAAATTACGCTCACAATTAAATTTAAAACTCTCTCCATTCTTTTCTTTTGATATTTCTTAATCGCTTTTTTTTTTTATTATTAAACTTCTGTCCGCTATCAATTTTGATCCGCTTATACAAAGACAGGAGATGTTATTGTTACTTCGTCTACAGCTGCACTTCCTTTTGCAAAATTCACATACAAATTCAGTCAACCACCATGGTTATAGGCGTTGCATGGTCCTGATAAGGGGATTATTTATCCCATGGTGTTTGTTTTTACACGGGCGGAGACGAGTCCATCGCCTGATGTTTAAAGCATCCGATTTCAACATGCGGCGGAACAACTAGATGCAGTCAGCTGGCTAGATGCCGCATAACAGTTCCCAGCTTTCCATTCCTCACTCATTGGTTTCGAATTCATCTCTGATTCCAGAAAATTCAGCTTTCGCACTTTCAAGTCGCGCAGCACGGCAGCACGGCAGGACGGTAGGACGGTGGCAGAGTGGCAGAGTGGCAGAGTGGCAGAGCAAAAGTTGTCTCTTTTATGCTAATTACATGCAACGAGAATATAATTGGATCCCGTGTACACATTGCGAGACATGGCCAAAAGGAATACCGTCTCCTGTATCAAACCCTAAGACGAGGGAGAACAAGGGAAAGTTATTTCTCTGCTAATTGGACGCTTTTGTAACAATTTATCATGCAGAAGAACCATTGGAGGAGGAATAGTGAAAAAGAAAAGTTGTTTTCTTCTTCTTGTCGTCCTTCGGCCGAACACCACCTCCTCTCTCACGGCCACAATCCGCGTAGCATACCCCCCCGCCGCATTAAGTCGGTAGCGGTAGTAAAGTGGTCGCTTCTAACAAAAGATAAATGATGAGCAGCAAACCCTGCAGAAGTATCCTGCTCTAAATATATACATACATCTATCCACGCAGGAGACACCACCCAGCATATACATACATACATACATACCTTCTCTGCCAGTAACCATTTGAGATCCGGCCAAAGAAAATGAGTAATTTACTTTCTCATTGAAAACTTTCCGGGGAGAACTTAATTCTTTGATAATCGCACCCCTGATCAAAGGGTTCTCGTACTCCCTTCCACAAAAAAAAAAAAAAAAAAAAAAACAAACGAAAGAAGAAGAACCTGTGAAATCTCATTTGCGTTACAATAACTGCGATTTCGCGATGAAGATATCTCATTCGATATGCTCACAAACGGGGGGCATCAATCCCGACTGAAGTGTAATCCATTTTATATAGTCTACAACCCCACGTCATCCTTGTAGGCCCTGAAGCTGTGTTTATTTTTTGTTTCTTAGCTTGGAGTTGCCTCTGAAGGTAATTTCAGAGAATTTTCCCTAAATAAATTAACACGTGATTGGGTTTTCTCGATGGGTAATTTGTTGAAAGTTTTCGCCGACAATTTCCGGTGGGGCCTCATTTCCACAGACCCTTTCGTATAATGAGAAAATACTTTTAACTATTGCATACAATGTAACAACTACAGTCCCCCGACCAGCAGACGTCAACTGCGGTACACTGGGAAGCGAGGGGGGAGATAAGGATAATCCAGCGGGCGCCGTAATTATCCATTTTGATCTGAATAAAAAATAATTAATATCACAAAAGTGTTAGTTTGATGTTTTGTCGGGTGGTGGCTGAAACATAGGACCGACCGAAGGGGTTGATAAGTGGAGAGGATTTCATCACCATTCATCTAATTCACATGTTTGAGATGGGCTTTGTTTTTGTGAAATAATGATGGAACGCGTTGGTTGCTACAAGCCGACAACATGATCAATTTTTAATGATTAATTTTGTTATTTTTGGTTTGATGAACAAAAGATTGCGGGAAACGACTTGATTACTTGGAAAATTATATAATTAACTGTAGGTTATTGTGTTACACAAGTAGGGATGGGTGGGGGCATTGCTCATAGTCGCGTATCTACTTTTAGAAAGTTATGCTTGGGATGAGTCTGTTTTTTAGGCACCAATTTCGGATTGGCAGCACTGGTTTGTTTTCTGGCGTCCAAACGTCATCTGTCAAAGTGAAAAGTTTTCAGTATTGACAGACTACAAACGAGCAACGATTGAAAACTATTGAAATTTATTATGAACATTCGTGTTCTGTGAAAAATGTGAAAATCCGCTGTTTTATCGAAAAATTGTGTTCAGCGATTCAGGTTCGTTTCTGGCTCAACGGATACGTAAATAAGCAAAACTGTCGTATCTGGAGTGACAAATAGCCAAATGCCACACAAGAATTACCGATGCATCCCGAAAAAACGACAGTTTGGTGTGGCTTATGGGCTGATGGCATCATCGGTTCATTTTTCTTCAATGGCGACCGTAGAAATGCTACCGTCAACGGCGAACGATATCGAGCCATGAACTTGGTTACATGTGGTTTCATCAAGACGGTGCCACATGCCACACAGCTCGTGAAACAATGGAAATGTTAAATGATGAAATTGGTGAGCAGCCTATCTCTCGAAATGTGGCCCTGTGAGTTGGCCATGCGATTTAACGCCTCTTGATTATTTCTTGTGGGGTTATGTATGTTAAGTAACGCAAAATTGGACTTTCCGAATGGACCAGTTGAAACGGACCCGCGGACAACATTTACATGAAGTCTTTAGATTGTAAGTGGCAAAGGCCTATTTATCGATTACAATACAAATTTTGAACATTTGAAGCAAATTTGAGTGTTTATTCGATTTTTAAAAAAACTACGCTTAAAAAATCACCTTTTATGTGTTTTTTGTAAAATATGTATCCAATACGCCAGTGTTGCCTGGTTGGAATCCACTCAACAAGTGATCTCAAGATAATGAGAACGACTCTAACTTCTGCGTTGGAAGCGATTCTCAATCTGCTTGATATCGGAAAACCCCGCAACTGTTTTATTGAATAATAATTTATATTTTAACTAGCAGTTGTACACTGGTGTTCTGTCGATCTGTGTCCTTTGTGAGGAATCCTGTATTCTTGAAAAAATCGGAGTGGAAAAGGTATCTCTTGTATTCGAAAGAAGCTTACATTTGAAAAACTCTTATAAAATGGATGTAAATATTATGAAGGAAGCCTTAGGCCCTAATTAAATCTATCTTGATAGGTTGGGACCCAGGGAAATATTTCGATCTGACTTTTGCAAAGAGGTTCGCGTTTTTTTTCTATATCTAAGGAGAATCGTCTTTAGGCTGCTTGTAGGCGTCCTTTCAGACCACCAAGCTTTTGCTTAACACTTAAATGTGTTTTGGGTTTAAGCGACACCACCACCTGTCTTTCTTGCGGTGAGGAGTATGACATAGCAGAGCACTTCTTCTGCAGTTGTCCGGCCTTTTCTCGCATCAGGTGGCAGATTTTCGGGGCTGAGGTGGTCAGTGACGAACATCTAAGCTCTTCGTTACTGAAGCTCCTTCGCATCTTTCTTAAAAACACAGGAAAACTAATTTCATTTATGTAAAGTGTCTGAATGGTAAAAGAATGGACAATGTCTGAATGAACAAGTTTGAGTGGAAAAGATGTTAGATGGCTAAAAGGCGGCTTGTGTGTTCAAGAAACGAATTGGTGAAATACCGGCAACCTTCCAAAAGTTTACAAGATTTTTTAAAATTAAAATGAAAAGGGTGAAACCTATATCAATTTCTTATGTATGCACCTTGGCTTCAACTCTTAAAATACTTTAGTGAATAAAAAACTTTAAGTCAAATTTTAAAATACGTGAAGTGCAATGCTTACTTCACTGGAACTATTCTACGGCTCAAACAGAGAGGAAATAAGGAGAATTCTGAGAAATAAAGCAAATGCCTTGGAACTTCCAAGCATATTTTTATATATTCCTTGTTGATTGGTAGCACTTGTGTTTTTTTTTTGGGACTCCTTGATTTATCAACTGGAGGTCAACGCATGTCCATATTCCATATTCCTCCAATTGGCTGCAACTATAGATCTTCTTATGGTTGGTGGCTATCAAAGACAAGTTGCGGCTGACTGGGATACAACAATGGGTCAAGGTACAATGACTTAAATTACTGCTACAGTCATTAAAAAATGCAGTCAATACTTTGCCGCTTATGATTAAGTTTGCGCCCTAGGATTCAGCAAAATCATCCTAATTTTAAAAATATAAAATCACTGGAGGTACATTATTTTGCATTATAAAATTAATCCCAAAATTTGATTGTCGTTTAATTTTTGCAGATTTAGGGTGCGTTGATGGAACTCATATCATGACTATAAGGCCAATGGAAAATGAGAACATGCTCTTTAATCGGAAAGGTAGAAATAGTATAACTTTCTTAGTGGTAAGGTTAACTTAAAACATCGTTTAGCAAAATATTTCAAAACATTTTATTCCAGGTTTACGATGAAAACACACAGATTAGATAAAAGAGCTAGATATAAGAGAAGTGCTCATGACAGCCTTGTCTGGCGACAAAGTGAGGAATCAAATGCATTAGAAAAAAAAGATTCTATAGCAGCTATGAGCTTATCATGGCTACTTGGTAATATTAGCGGCTATCCACCACCGTCCCCTTAAACCAGCAAATAATTTTTAATAACGACGGCAAAATTATCTCTTAAATTTCGTCAAAAGCACAGATGAGTAATTATAAAGATAGGCGACTACAGATATAGACATTATCGGATACGCTGATGCCATTGCAGCCATCGTGGTAGCTAAACAAACAGGCATACTACCAGAAATGTAAAGCTATGGTCACATGAAGCTGGATTAGAACTAGCAGACCACAAGACGGAAGCTGTACTGATAAGCAGCAGAAAAAAGATAGAGCACCATGCACGAGGGAGCAAATAACAGAATCCGGACCACACATCAAGTATCTGGAAATACTGCTAGATCGCAGGCTCAATCTTAAAGAACACATGTAGTATGCAGGAGAGAAAGCTTCACAGGTAGTTTTTGAATACGTGTGAACCACAGAGGTTGATTTTGACTGTAACATATATGTATGGTATTTGAAGCCCAATTTGACAATTATGATACTTACATGACATTTTTTTTAATATGGATTTCATTGCGCAGTACTGCAGTTGTGTGCGTGAGATGACTCCATTTGATTTGCAAGCAAAAACATATTCCATTACAGTCTCAGGCACAATTCCACTCAGTCAACTTTCTGTATTTATTATTTTTTTTTTGTAAGAATGTGGAAAGCATCGAAGGCCTGAGTGTGGAACTTTAGCAATAACTAAAACCACATCTTCTTCAAACTCTTGCTTCCCGTAGTATCGCTTTTCAGCCGGAGCTGTGATTCGTCTGTCGCACACTCTGGAGGTATATGCAACATGCGTGTTTCTCTGTTTCTGGCTCTGTGGGTGTACGTGTGTGTTTGACTGCTGTCTGTATGAGTGCCGTCTGTGCATGTGTTCGATGTTCCGCATATTTCGTTAGTCCCATTTGACGCCTATGTTCTCGCTGAGTGTCGCTCCAGACGCATGTATAAGCGCATGTCCGTCTGTCTGGACGGAAATGGAAATACGTCTTGCTGTCCATTTGCATTCGCTGTAATACGTCTGGCGTTTTTCGTACTAGCTCGATCCTTACGGTGAAGTTGCTGCATCATGCTTATTATGACTTCGCTAATTGTGTACTATGCTTCCTTTCTCGTGAGCATAAATATTATCACTGCTCTTGGTGGTACTTGGCGCCCAATTTCTCTTTCTAAAAACATTCTAGCTGTAGTTCTGGTATTACGCTAGAATGTGTTCAGAATTTTGAATTTTGAATTCAGAGTGGGGGCAGTAAGTGTCTTCCAAGTGCTTATTGTTGTGGAGATACTCCCGAAAACAGCCATATCCTGACATAAACTGTTTCAGGTAAAAGTTCAACTCCCCGTGTTTCCTACGAGTCCATTCCTGTATATCTTGTATCAGCGAGTGCGTCCATCTTCCTTTAGTTCTAGTGCTTCATCTGTGCTGGCATTCAGCATGCAGCGCTACGATTAGTTGTCTAGGTTTCCAAAGAACCCCCGTATACCTTTTAATGACAATGTCGATTGGTATTCAACCAGAAATTACACGGATCGCTTCCGCTGATACATTTCTGAAGGCACATTTCTCTAAAGCCTTCAATTCTGTGCTAATTCCCCTCATGTACGTTTTCCGAACCATCGCAGGGGCCCATATTGGTTACGCGTACATAATTATCGACTTGCTCACTCTTGCCCTCAGGTTTCTTTGATTGCCTGGGGCCTCAGACATTTGGCACTTATACAGTGCACCGACTACCCGTGAAGCTTTCTCTCCTGCATACTACATGTGTTCTTTAAAATTGAGCCTGCGATCTAGCTAGTTTTCGCAGACACTTCATGTGTGGTCTGGATTCAGTGTTTTGCTCCCCCGTTTGTATGGTGATGTGCTCTATCTTTTTTTCTGCTGCTTATCAGTACAGCTTCCGTCTTGTGGTCTCCCAGTTCTAATCCAGCTTCATGTGACCATAGCTTCACATATCTGGTAGTATGCCTGCATTTTCAGGCACGAAGTTTGTTTAGCTACCACGATGGCTGCAATGGCATCAGCGTATCCGATAATGTCTACACCAATCTGTAGTCGACTATCTGTATACTTACTCATCTATGCTACTGACGCCATCGCACTTCAACTCAGTTCATTCGAAGGCCAGTAGTATTGTGGAACTATGTATCGGTCGTTGAAATGGTAAGTCCGTCTTTTACATAGTATATTATGAACAACTTTAAAAACAAATAATTAATTGGCTTAGGTCGATGGCGAATAATACTTGAAGAACGGAAATGTAGATACAGACCGATAAGAGTTGTCAAAATCATAAATGTCAGTTCTGCCTTGCACAACATATGCCTCTTCT
Organism: Ferdinandea cuprea; assembly: GCA_963576555.1. Taxonomy (NCBI): domain Eukaryota; kingdom Metazoa; phylum Arthropoda; class Insecta; order Diptera; family Syrphidae; genus Ferdinandea; species Ferdinandea cuprea. Next base: position 149,160,829 of record OY754958.1, on the reverse strand, counting down.
ACGGAAGGGGAAAATATCAAACTATCTACGGCAAACTAGGAAAACCTTTTTTTTTTGAAAATACGTTACACAAGTGAGATAACTAGGACTTCTATTTTTCTTGTTGACCTCTATTAATTTAGCCACCTCTAGTTCCACGCCCCACTGCAAGCTCTTCCTTTTCTTTTTAAAGAGTTTTGCGAATCCATTTTTTTAGTCTCACACCCTCCAATCACCAATAACGTGTTGTTGGCTTTATTTGCGTTCTCAATTTGATTTACACAGACATTTTTTGGAGTTCTATCTGCTGATGTAGAATATCTTCCCTTTCGTTCAATTGTTTTATTATTTTTTTGGAATACCATTGGGGGTCCTCACGAAGCTGTTCAATGACATCGTCATAGGATTTTAATCGGTTACTGTTTATAAGCAAGTGAAAGTGGTAGACATGAATTAATAAGTATTAACAAATATTTAGGTATCTACTACATTTTGCACTGCTGCCAAAATTTATTTCCCATTGCTGCCTCTGAGCTGTCCAGGCTGTGCATGCTTGAAAGAGATGCTTTAGATGATCTAGCCAAATTAATATTTTCTTGCATGTATGTTGAAATGATCCATGTTTCGCTCTACATATCCTAGGCATCTCAGGCGGTTGATCCGCACTTTTCTGACCAGGTGAATGTCGCTGTACAGCTCGTAGAGTTCGCCATTATATCTCCTTCTCCAGATCCCATCAACGCAAATGGGACCGAAAATCACTCGAAGAATTTTGGCAAAAAAAAAAAATTTGGTTTGACCCTCGTTAACCGCTAATTTAGCGGCTTCTGTTTCTATAAAAGCAAACGCACCAGTGACAGCTCGATGTGTTCTACAAATTATGTCAATGTCACCTGCGCATTCAAGTAATTGAACAGACGTGTTGAAGATTGTGCCTCTGGTGTTGGCTTGTGAGTTCGCACAATTTGCTCAAGAATGATGTTAAAGAAGTAACATGACAGTGCATCACCTTGTCTAAATCCGTTTCCGACATCAAATGTTTTGGTGAGATTGTTTCCGACTGTAATGGAACAGCGAGAGTTCTCCATTGTCACTCTGCACAATGTGACTAGTTTGGCAGGGATGACAAAACTGGACATGGCGCTATATAGCTCGTCTCTATAGATGCTGTCATACGCGGCCTTAAAATCGATAAACAGATGGTGGGCATCGATCTAGATTTCTTGGTTTTTCTCCAGGAGTGTGAATATTTGATCGGTTTAATTGTCGGACTGACAGCGTCGGCATGTAAGTGGTGTTAAAAACCTTGACTGCTGCCAATAATGAATAATTTTACTCACAACAAAAAATAGTTGGTAATCAAAAACGACAATCAACTATCACCTTACAGTCACAACAGGAACATTTACTATATATCTATTTACTATCTACTACTTACTACCTCGAAATTCTTCAATATTTTGGAATAAGAAGGCTTCATAGTGTTCCATTTCTCGAGTGACAGTAACCCGGGTAGCGGCAGAGATAATTAGATATGTGTTCGTCTAAATCCTAGTCGCATTAGGCTCTACAAATGTCGTCATCCTTGAGATTTAATTTCCCTTGTGCGGTTTTTTAGAAAGCTATGGCCAGTTAAAGCAGCTACCTACTAAGACCGCGATGCTCTGTCGTACTCTAGGTTAGGTTAGGTTAAACAGGGGTGTGGTGACAGCACACAACACAAGGAGCCAGCTGAATTCACAATTCAAAGGCAAAAAACCCCAAATAATTTCTCTGGTAAGGCAACCAATTTCCTTGCAGAGATCTAAAAGGGCCTTGAAGTCCATGCCATCTATTTCCAAGTATTTCCTCAAAAAATGTCCTTTGATACACGCTATTGCCTCATATTCACACAGTAAGTGTGTTATGTCCTCAGCAACACATCCTCGGTATGTGCGTTAACGACAAACTTCGTTGGAATGACCACATATTCGATGTCGCCAAGAACGCTGCGAAATGTATAGGCTTCCTTAAGCGATGCCAGAAATATTTCCCCCTTCTGATCTGGCTAGAATCTACAAGGCGTTCATTCGCCCAACACTTAAGTACATCGCTCATATCTGGATGGTGCACCAATGACATACTTGGAGCTACTTGACAGGATTCAAAAACGTGCGGTAAAATTTATTGGCGATCGAGACATCACGAAATCATTTGACTCTCTTAGTCATCGTCGTGATGTCTCCTGTCTGTCATTGTTTTATCGGTTTGTCATTGTTTTATCGGTATTTCCACCACAAACGCTCAAACGAAATAGCCACTTGCATTCCACTCATACAACAGTTCAACCGCAATACTAGCCATGCATGTTACCCTTTACCCTATATTCGGACGGAAAGTGACTTACAATACGAATGTGGTTTGCTCTATCACGCTCTGTTTTTCCGAAACATTGTAGTTTACAGACATCTAAAACCAACGTTCATCGGTATCTCCTTTTTTCTAATCCTTCACTTCCCTAATGCCCGCACTATGTTACTTCATTATAAGGGTATCCAAAATCCCTTTAGTGCGCGTACATTATAAAAAAAAAAACATGCAGATCTCCGCAGTATCTGCAGATAGCTGTATCCCATAATCCGAGCCTCTTTGCATGTTTTCACAGGAGACAATGGCCTGTCAGAATTCCTTTTAATACTCTAAACTTAACCCTGCTCAGTTTTATTAACCCCACAGATCTTTTACTATCGAAAAGTGGCCAAAGAGCCTTAGAAACCCGTGTCCCTCAAGACTTGATCACTTAAGACTGGCAGATCTAATGGTTTCTTCCTCAATGGTGCCCCTTATTATTCATAGGGGAGGTTTGAACATTTCTGGATATATTTGGAACATTTCTGATCGATCAAGCTTTCCCCAAAACGCTCAGCCAAACTCTTAATTTTAAGCGCACGACGAGGAAAACCAGGACTAATATTAATATATATAAATATTAGGCATAAACGGCCCATACAGGACCTAAAGCCTAGCTTTTCCAACCATTGTGTGTGCGAAGAAGGACCTACAGTTTATTGCCGATTCCGAACGGCAATTTAATTTTGAGAAGCTTCTCATGACATTTCTTACTCTTGGATGTTTGTCAGACGTTCGCAAGAATAAAAACTTTCCGGTGGCACAGGTCGGAATTTGAACCAGCGACCTCTCGCTTAGTGGTCCAACGCACTTAACCACTAAGCCACTGCAGCCACCAATTCACCAATTTCACACTGCATTAAAACAACAGACAGGTGTTCATCAGATGTGAGTATCGCTCTATCTCATCTCATCAATTCATTATCTATTTGTCCAGATCGATTCATGTTCTCAAAGCTGTGGACATTCCTCCGACATTATGACATTACTTTTGCCCCATCTCTGACGTACACTATGGGACGCGTCTTATGCGCGTAATAATAAAAAAATCATCACCATATTATTCTTCCATCGAAATAAGATATTAATTATAATACCTCAGTTTTAATACTCACGAAATTGATAGCCTTCATCGTTTGGAGAAGGAAACAACAATTTTTTGAAATAAAGTGCAAAAATCAATTACATACTCTTCGCACTCTATGCTGCTGTATCCTGCGCTTCCTGTTTCAGCTCTTATACTGCCACTTATCCTAATAATCTAATCCTACGTCCGTAATGTGAATTCATGTTAGTAACTCTCGGGTAATTCGTTTTCCGCTTCGCTGTTGTTGTACGTATGTATCTCGAATCTCGAATCACGATGTTGAATGCGGAAGAGGGAAATTACTTTCACAACCCTAATGAAAATTTGATACGCATTTTCGGCAATTTCTCATATCGCCATCCGTATATTTTTCCGGCCTTTTTTCCTGTTTTCATTAAACGAGATTGGTAAGATTCATGGCACTATATCTTCTGTGATTTTTCATTAAACATAGGTTTTCGTTGTTGGTCTGGAGAGCTGCCACTGGCACCCTCAGTTGCGCGTAAAAAAAAACACCCCATTTGTTTTTTTTTTTTTTTTTTTGCGCTGAGATTTTTTATTTTATTTTGCCCGGCTATTAGGACGTTGCACATTCTGCAAAGGTTGAAACGCATTCCGTATCTGATTGTGTGACCTTAGCTAATAAAGAGGTGGTTCGCTTTTATTTTGTCGTCCGGGACTAGCGAGGCAATAATAACAAAGAAAACAAAAAATCCGCTCCTGACAACAAAGACGGATGTAAAATAAATGCAACACCGCCCTTCGATAAAAAAGAAACACAACCCCAAATTGGAGGGTGGGTGACTGGCAATTTTCCGCAGGTGGTCATAGTCATATAGCTAAACATGAAAAGGGATAAAGAAGCAAGCATCTATAACAAGGGTTGACTACGGTTGAGGAGTGCTTGCCTGCGCACGAAGATAAAAGAACTCGATGTGGCACACTCAATTTAATTCTATGCCACAGTCTTGATTTGAAATTTTAAAAAGTAATCTGTCAAGTAATTTGTTTTTGCCAACTAAATGTGCAGGCACTATAATTTTGTTTATTGACGAAAGATGGGTGCGTTGAGTATTGACGTGGAAGAGAGAGGTCATTTATTAAAGGGTTCTTGTTCGAAGAGTAATATTTCTAGTCGAATTTTATATATAATAGTCCATCCAAACTCAATTGACAAAAGCCTGTGTGAAATGAGATTGTCCAAATCTACAAAATATGTTAAATCCTTTCGACCCCCTCCCATCGAATATAAAACAATGAAAACGTTCCTTCAGCAACTAAGTGACCCACAATTAGGTACACAAATCACAAGGCTTAATACACACGAAACCGAAGATCAAAATGAGTGAGAAAAACATTAGTCGCCGCGAGTCGTATCTGAATTGAGTATCCACACGCAACACGGAAGGAAGCAATTATGCCGTTTGTTAGTGAAATTCAACACGCCACGCATTCAAATATCCGAATAAACTTTGCAGAAGTGCTGAACAATTAAATCCTTTGCCTCTAGTACACCTTTCAAAATAACTCACCCTCACACCCATGACACGTCATCACAGTCACACACATGTGTACATATCTACATAATATAAGCTTTAACTACACACACACATACTTTGCTTAAGTGCCTCTGGCTGTGTCCTATAGCTATATAGGTAATATTATTGTGTAACTCGGGGCCGCATAAATTTAAGCGCTAAATTCCACAAACAAAAAGAGCACATTCATGTAATGATGACTTTATTGTCACCTATTATGATTGATAGACGGCTATAAGCAATTTGGAATAATTGCTTTGTGAGCAGTGTTGTGATTGTGACAGGGTAACGTGATGTATCTTTTTATGAAATTGATAAATCGTTTTATCCGTTTTTTGTTCCAAAAGAAATAGAAAGGCAAATATTAGAGTGAAGAAAGTAGCTTACGATTTGACGATTTATATAGATCAAACTGAGCTTCGAAGGAGTTATTGTGTGTTTGGGTTGCCTCCTTATGAAGAGAAACGTGCATTTTTTTAAGAGACTTTTTTTAGACCTTAAATTTGTTGACACAATATTTGTTCTTATTATTGCAAAACTATGTATATATTCAGGGCTAATGCATTAGGACTTCTTTCTTTGTTTTATTTGCGTGTTTGCAGCTATTTAGAATGCACTAGCTTCATCTACATAGGTAGGTATGTATTTAAAAACTAGTTTCACTTTTTTGTGTTTTATTTTATATCGAGAATATAATCGGGCGGGTCTCTTAACTCTCTTATCTGCGCTAACTATAGAGGTATAAGTCTCCTCACCATCGCATACAAGATCCTGTCTGCCGTGCTGTGTGAACGCCTGAAACCATTCGTCAACGAACTGATTGGACCCTATTAGTGCGGTTTTAGGCCCAGTAAGTCCACAACTTCGGCAGATCCTGGAAAAAACCCAAGAAGTCCAGATCGATACTCACCATCTTTTTATCGATTTTAAGGAAGAAAGGATTTAGATAAGGCGATGCGCTGCCATGTAACTTCTCAACATCATACTTGAGAGAATTGTGCGAAACTCGCTAGGGGCACAATTTTCCAAAAGTCTGTGCAACTACTTGCTTACGCCGACGACATCGACATCATTGGCAGAACACAGCGAGCTGTCACTAGTGCGTTTGCAAGTATCAGTACAAAGGCGGAAAAATGGGTTTAGAAGTGAGTGAGGGCAAAACGAAATGTATGCTGTCAACAAGAAGGGACGCACAACATCGACGAATCGGACAGAACGTCAAGATAGACAGCTATAACTTTGAGGTAGTTCGGGACTTTATCTACCTCGGCTCCGCTATTAACTCTGACAACGATATATCGTCAGAAATCAAGCAAAGAATTACACCTGCCAACCGCTGTTACTTTGGCCTAAGGAGGCAATTGATTAGTAAGGCCTTGTCGAGAAACACCAAGGAGACTCTATATAAGACCCTCATCATCCCAGTCCTGCTGTAGGCGCAGTAGCATGGACGTTATCAAAGGCGGATGAAGATCTCCTTGGTCGTTTCGAACGCAAAATTCTTCGAGTGATTTTCGGTCCCGTTTGCGTTGATGGGCTTTGGAGGAGGAGATTTAACAGCGAACTCTACGAGCTGTACAGCGACATCGACCTGGTCAGAAAAATACGGATTAGTCGTCTAACAAAGCTGGGACATGTAGAGCGAATGGACACCAACGCTCCGGCCCGAAGAGTCTTCGAATCCAACCCGGAGGGACAACGCAGTAGAGGAAGACCTCGCCTAAGGTGGCGCGCGGAAGTGGAAAGGGACCTCAACCAACTAGGAGTGCGCAACTGGAGGCAGTTAGCCAAAGATCGTGCTAACTGGAGAGGCGTATTGGTTGAGGCCCAGGTCCACCCCCGGACTGTAGTAATCCAGAGGTCGCTGGTTCAATTCCCGACCTGTGCCACCAGAAAGTTTTTATTCGCTGCCCCATCTCTTGCGTCTGACAAACATCCAAGAGTAAGAACTGTCATTTGAAAGCTTCTCAAAAAAAAATTAGACGTTCGGAATCGGCAATAAACTCTAGGAACCTCCATTCCCAGTTGGAGTAGCTTTAGGTCCTGTTTGGGCCGTTTACGCCTATATTTGTTTTATTTTGTTAGACCTAAATAATGAAGCCTATATAGCAATGATGTTAAAATTAATGTGGATAACGAAGAATCCTAAAACCAGAAAAAAGTTCAATGGCATTCGTTTGAAAATTAACAAACAAGACCAATAAATGTTGTTGAAAAGAATCTACGCTACTCATGCACACCTGTACGCATTGCGAATGACCTAAGGAAGAAAAACTTCAAGTTAGTGGGAGACATACGGGGTGGGCCATCTAGCGGTTTCTCTTTAAATCATAGATTCTTTTGACACAGGGTCAGTATCATACCTTCGCGGAACGAAATGCTTACACTTGAACGTTAGGAAATATTGAAAACTTATGTCGAAAGTGAGTGCCGACAGCCCAAAAAGTGTATTTTTTGAAAAGCAGTTTTGAACTGAAGCACCCACCGCGCCTGTTGTACGCAAGTTCATACAACAAGTTCGCGAGACTTGGACAACACTCAAGGTCCCCGTCGTTGTATGGTGCGCACAGATGAGAATGTGGCAGCTGTAGCTGAGAGTGTGAGACTCAATTCACGAACATCAACTCGCAATCGGTCTCAACAGGTCAACATTTCAAGCACTAGCCTGAGGAGAATTCTGCACAAAGATCTTGGCTTCTTTATTCACTTACAATGTCCAATTGACACAGCGCACGACCATACACTTAGCGTTTGGACCTTAGAGCAGCTTGAATTGGACAACGATTTTTGGCAAAAAATCATATTTTCTGGCGAGGCGCATTTTCATCTCGGCGGCGTCTTTAACAAAAAAAATTTGCCGCGCAAAAAACCCGCACGTTATATTGTCGAGGAGCCAATACATCCACAGAAAGTGACAGTTGTATATACTGTATATATGTACATAAGAGAAAGTATATTAAAGAGAAAGTTATTGCGACCGTGTGAAAATTTCGTATTCAAACTGAGTATGATATTACGACTATAGAGAACTCCTAAAAAGTTGGTCGCCAATGCTGTCCGCCAGTCAGTCTGTCTGTCTGGCTGTCCGTGCATGGTTTTTGAGTTACATTTAATTTTTGCATTTTTTTTGGTGAAAATTACTTATCACTATTTTTTTAGAAAATGGTTCCAAGTATTTTGGTCTCTTTTTGCACTAAGGATACTTGGGATGCGACCAAAAATACTTCATACTCAGTTTTTGGTAAAAATATTCAAGTAGCGGTAATTAATAAAACCGCCAATATCTTCTTCTTAATGACCGGCAGTGCGGTTTTCGCAGCAACTGGTCCACTGGTGATTTGGTGACATATCTAACCGAAAAGTGGAACCAATGGTGGTGAAAGTAAGGTCGTTGCGCTTGATATCTCAAAGGCATTTGGCAGAGTTTGGCATCAAGCTATCTTATCGAAAATGCGTGCATTTGGGATCAATGATACCCTTCGCCAATGGATAAGAAATTTCCTTTCGGAACGTTCAATTCAAGTTGTTTTGAACGGTTTCAAGTCTGCAACTTACCAAATAAATGCTGGTGTTCCCCAAGGAGAGTACCCTCAGCTTTACATATTCGTTTCCTGGGCAACGCCCCTCATCGTCGGGCGTCGAACTGGAATGGCAACGTATGTTAAGCTCATTAAATTCCGATCTTGACAGCCTACTTAAATGGGGTAAAACCAACAGAGTGGAATTCAATGCTTCCAAAACACAATGCTGTCTTCTGTCATTAAAGCGAAACCACAATACTCTGCCATTATCTATGGATGGCACTTGCATCGCTGAATCCAAAAGACTGTCCATTCTCGGTATGTGTGTTAACGACAAACTTCGTTGGAATGACCACATATTCGATGTCGCCAAGAACGCTGCGAAATGTCTAGGCTTCCTAAAGCGATGCCAGAAATATTTCACCCCTTCTGATCTGGCTAGAATCTACAAGGCGTTCATTCGCCCAAAACTTAAGTACAACGCTCATATCTGGTCTGGTGCACCAATGACATATTTGGAGCTACTTGACAGGATTCAAAAACGTGCGGTAAAACTTATTGGCGATCGAAACATCGCGAAATCACTTATCACTCTTAGTCATCGTCGCAGTGTCTCTTGACTGTCGTTGTTTTACCGTTATTTGCATCATAAGTGCTCGAACAACCGCAATACCCGTCTTGCCAGGAATGCTCATCAGTTAACCATAAAGCCTGTTTTCGGACGTACTGTGAAATATAAAGATTCCTTTCTCAACCGTACAATACGAATGTGGAATGCTCTACCACGCTCTGTTTTTCCTTTGCATTATAATTTACAAACATTTAAAACCAACATGCATCGGTTTCTCCCTTTCTCTTAACCTTCATTTCCCTAATGCCCGCACTGTGTCACTTCATTATAAGGTTATCCAAAGTCCCTTTAGTGCGCTTACATTATAAAAAAAAATCTCGAAAATTAATAAAGGGAATTCCGAAAAATTTTACTATGTTTTTTATGATGTTAAGTTGAACAAATCTGCGTACTTCGATTTTTTAAATATTTTTTCTCATACAACGATTTTCTTAAATTTAAGTTAAATTCGTTTTCTCAAAAACGGATCTATTTTGAATAATTTTTGGATATGCTAAGTTAAATGTGTCCAATGTGCGAAATTACATCAAAATCGTAGGTGCCGTTTTTGAGAAAATCAAAAATTGTTTGAATAAATTTGGTATGGGATCAAGCGTAACCATTCTTTTTGAGGCGACGATGAGGCCGCGCGCCACGCCATGCTATTCTATTTTAGGCGATATAAAAAGTCATCTCTTTAGTTTAATAGGACTCATTTTTTTAAAACGACTAATTTTCAGCCTCTTGGGCTCATTCAAAAAGCCTGCGGTAGAGTTGAACAAAGAATCACTGCCTGTGATTGTACACCTGTGAGTAAAAAGTCACAGTCATTACCTGTTATAGGCATTAAAATAAAATGAATCAAATTCCTCTCAAGTCACAATATCTGTTAAAAAATATCTACAAACTTTATGATTATGTGGAACCTTAAAAAAGACGTTGTAAGGCTCGGCGAGCAGGATATCTTATACCCAGACAAAATTAAAAAGTTCAGTAAAATCTAAAATATTTATCTGCTAACATTGGCGTGCTCAATAGCTAAAGGCAATTGTGAGCGTCGGCGAATAGTGTCATGATCGCAGTGTAGCGAGGGACGTCTGTCAGACGCAGACTGCTGTCCGATATGTCACATCCCGTCACATGCACTGAACTCAAAAGGTACTTAAATATAAGAAAATGGTCTTTATATTAAAGTATTTTTCATTAAAATTCAGTCGATGAACATGTTCTTTGATCCAAAGAATGGTCGTTCATCAATCATCAATCAATGAATCCGTTCATTAAATAACTTATTATTCTTTGTATTAATGAAAATCGGTTCATTGATTAATGTATTTTATTCATTAATCAACGTACTCCTACATTGAATTAACGAACTTTGTTCTTTGTGTCAACGAATTTGGTTCATTAAAACAATGAACTTTGTTGTACTCATTAATCAACGAATTGTGTTCGTTGACTTAATTTATTATCTTCATTAATTCAATGTATAGAGTTCATCCTTTTATTCGAGTTAAAATGCTCACCCGTTATTCCATACTCTTCTGAAATTATTTAACATTTATAAACAATAAAATAAATAAAAAACTTAGAAATCGAATAATAATATTTATTTATTGCTCTAACAATAATCACTATATAACATTAAATCAACATAAAAATAACATCCAACCAAGCGTATATTCGGAGAAAAAAATTCTTTCGTCATTGATATTCAGTTCTTAATTTTTTAGCTAGGAAAATAAACATATATTAGAATTATTGAGTGTATGCGTAGAAAAGCGAGAATTACCAACTCTAACATTTCAACTTTTATAAATAATGGACTTACCTTTAATTCTTTGTTTTGTTTTTTCTGTTTTATTTTTTTTTTCATCAACACTTTTAATGTTCCAAGTTCTTACTTTATATTAAATAATTTAAAAATGGAATTTTTGGCTAACCTCATTGAAACTTACTTCAAGAATGGCCAAATCTTTTCAGTTGTCAACCTAAAATATATATTCAATTTTCCAGCCAACCTTGTTAATTCGACAAAAGATACAATTAACTTCAGTGAATTGTGACTTCACAATTAAATTAAATACTGTACGACATTCATGTAAAATGCTTATAATAACTTTACTTCGTTTACAAATTTTATGATGAAAAAAAATGGCAAGTTTTTCCTGTTTTGAAATCATATAAAAGGACGTTTCTCTAGTTCATTTAAATTTCTATAAGTATAAAAATATAATTCTAAAGAATAGAAATATATATATATTTTAATGTACAGTTCTTTAAAGAAAGAAACTGTTCATTAAAAATAATTAGTATTGTTTGAACAATGTTAAAATATTGAAGAACATACATTACAACTAACGAACTGTTCATTAAACAAACATTTTTTTATTAATTTTTACATTGAGCCAAAGAATTCGTTCATTGAAACAATGAATTTAACTTAATGGACCAAAATTCATAATTTTATGAAGAATATTATTTTCAGTGTACTTAATGATTTTTTTTTTTTTACGTAACATTATTTTGTTTGGTTTTAGGTGTAGAGATAGATAGTTAGATGCCAAGTCGGGGGAGCCTACATGGGGCTCTGGCACTGCCGAAAAAAATAGGTGTAACGACAGTTACTAAATATACATTCATCATATGAGTAGAAGATCTCTTTATCTTTTAGTTTTGAGTTAATTTTTATAGTTTAGAACATTATTTTGGTTGGAATTGTTGTTTTTTTTGTTGTTTGTTTTTGTTCCTAAAATGTCATTGTTTATGAAGAATATAAATAAATATCTATTATTTTTCTATAAACTGAATATGTTTTATTTAATCTAAATAATAGAAACTAAGTTATAAACTATAATCAATGAAATTAAAAAAATTAGTATATACGAATCGTTTTAATGATACTTGAAGTTGGGGTATGTCATACCCTGTCTCATACTTGGTGTTACGTTTTCTTACCACATGCTCGCCGCGTTAAAAAAGGAAATTTCATCAAAATGTCTCTAGAATCATCTGAATATATAAGTTTGCAATGATTTTTTACCGTAAATCGTAGGCCATTGGAGCCTTACCAAATATTTTAGGGTTGGTCTTTGACGTTATTATAATAAAATTGTATTTGTAAAAATTTAAGACATCTTGGGGCATAACAAACGATCGAACAAACGATAACAAACTTTCAGAAAAAAATGTTCGTCAATGGTACATTTTTCGTTAAATAAAAAGAATATTTAAGTATGTTGAGTGAACAATCCTAATCCAAATAAAAGTCCCGGAGAAACGGAAATCAGCACCTGCATACATAATTGGTATATTTTATTTGATTTAAACTAAAACCCACAGTCACAGGTAAATGTATCAGTGAGTCCAAAATCACAATTATGCTTATTGAAAGTCTAATAATTATTGAAAATAGTCAATAAGATCCCTTTAAAAGCTGCTTTTGTCGTTCAATCTCCTAACACTGGAAGGAAGCGAGTTCCACAGTTTTATAGAGAACGTACATACATATATGAAGAACTGTTTTCGCGTTGTACAGGGTCCGCCAAATAACTTTTTTTTTTAAAATGCTATAAAAAAAAACTACTGAATATATTCTTAAATTTTATTTGAAAGTACAATCCTTCCGGTTAATAATGGAAAATAATTTCATTCAAATGGCCAGGCAGTAGCTTTCCCGATCGGTCCAGTTTTTAAGCACATTATCGATTGTGTGCAGCTGTATTGCACCAATGGCTTCACGAATATTGTCCTTTAAAGCGTCAATTGTATCTGGCATGTCGGCGTAACACTTATCTTTTAACGCACCCCACAAATAGTAATGCAACGGTGTCAAATCGCAGCTCTGCGGTGGTCAAACGACATCAGCTCTGCGGCTGATAACGCGATCTTCAAAAACAGGGCGCAAAACATCGAGTGTAGCTTCGGCTGTGTGGCACATAGAGCAGTCCTCTTCAATTTTTGTGAACAAAAATTCGTTCAACATGGCCCGATAACGATCGCCATTGACTGTAACGGCCACTGCTTGCTCATTTTCGAAGAAAAATGGCCCAATTATGCCTCTGGGCCAAAATCCGCACCAAACAGTGACTCGTTTTGGGTATATCGGCTTTTCAATGTATGCGTGCGGGTTTTCTGTGCCCCAAATGCAATAAGTTTGCTTGTTTACATACCCGCCAAAATCAAAATGAGCTTGTTTTTTTTTTGGCAAAATCGGCATCTTCTCTAAGTCGATCGCAGGCCCACTGGATGGTCAGTTGGCTTCAACTCCTGAACCAATTGGACTTTGTATGGCGTCATACAAAGGTCTTTATGCAAAATTCGTCTCCGAAATGTTCATTTGTTGAGAACGACGGTGAATTGATGTTGATGGCGCTTCACGCACACTTTCTGATAAGATAACGAACATACGGATCTGACGGTGCTTTTCTTCTTCCAAAATCCGTACGCAATTTTCGCACACATTCCGCAACATTACCATGATTTTCAAAGTAATGTCGCAATATTTCCCAGCGTTGTTCAAGCGTATACACAACCATACTCGTTTAGCGGAAGGCTAAAACTAATTATCTGTCAAATCAGACATGAGCTAAGTGTTACCATTCGCGAAATAAGCACTAGCTGAAAAGAAAAAAACGTGAGATGGCGGACCTTTCATTATATATGAAACTTGCGGTAAAATAAGAGCCTTACTTCTGAACTGGCAACCCTTGGAAAAGGTATTCAGGACATTTTCTTAATCTTAAGTCAAATAAAAACATCAGAGTCTTATAATTTAAGTACTTATTATGCGTCATGTTGAGAACGTTGCTCGTGTACTCGGAGACATGATCATATCGTCGCAGATTGCAAACAAAACGCATCATATTATTAAAAGCAATTTCAAATCTGCGTTTGGTTGCACTGTCTTCTTCTTGCCTACATTTAGCGACGAGATTATGATCAGGATTATAGGGATCATAACCCTCCCACTTCACTGCATTCCTACTAGTCCGCCTGTGTTTGGTTGCACTGTCTAAGTCACAAAATATTGGTTGTGTATTGTGCATACCTATGGATATCAAAAGTGCCTTTACCAACACTATTTTTATTTTAACTGGAAGGCACGTTCCTGAGAGATGAAGGACGCGCAGTCCATCATGCACTTTTCCTTATTTACCTCGACTTTTGCAAAATATGATGTATCAATAGCTGTACGAGAAATAACTACAACTTGACTTTTTTAAGAATTTAATTTAAGCTGATTTTGTTAGGACCATAAGGAAATGATCAACAAAATTTCATTAGTAAGTGCATAAGTTGCATCTTCAACCATTCCCAAAGGATAGCTGAGATGGATTTGCACATCATCTGCATACATTTGAATCGTACAGTGCTTTTTAAACTTATGGCAAATCGTTATTAAACTTTGTTAAGAAAAGAGGTCCAACGATAGATCCCTGTGAGACACCCGTATTTGTTTACAGAAAATTCAAAATAGTTTCGCCGGTAAAAACTGCCTGAATTCTACCACGAAGATACCTCTTTACGAGTTTAAGGGCGGTAGACTCAAAATTTAAATAATATTTGAGTTTAAGCAAAAGTACTGTGTCGAGAGCCTTCGAGAATTCCAGTAGCACCAGCGAGGGTACAATATCTCTACCCATTTCTATACGCAAGTCCTCTACTAAGTTCAGCCCAACAGTTATACAGCTGATTGGCATTTAGTAAGAAAATCGCGTTCATTTTAACTTCTGACCTGTGCTAAAACTACTGCGTGCAGATAAAAAATATTTTTGAGGTACAGGCAGAGGCATAGAGTCGAAATTTCTAAAGGGTGCATTTTTTAGAGGTTGGTTTTTCGAATAGGGATAAAACTGAAATTTTGTGGTCAAATCTGGCAACTCTAATGTCAGTTATGTTCAGTTTGGTTTGCCATTTCATCATGAACAGGTTGACAAATGAACAACGCTTGCAAATCGTGCAAATTTATTCCGAAAATAATGGTTCAGTTCGCGAAGTTTACCGCAAAATTTTGTTCAGTGATGAGGCTCATTTTGTCTTGAATGGCTACGTCAACAAGCAAAATTGCCGCATTTGGAGTGAAGAAAATCCACATGAGACCCTTGAAACGCCATTACATCCGCAAAACCTGACTGTATGGGCTGGTTAAAGTTACCGTTAATGGAGACCGGTATAGAGCCATGATAACCGACTATTTTGTTCCCGAATTGGATGGCATGATTGTGGATGAGATGTAGTTCCAACAAGACGGTGCTACATGCCACTCAGCGCACGTCACAATCGACTTATTGAAGGAAATCTTCGATGAGCGTATAATTTCGCGGAATGAACCTGTCAATTAGGCACCAAGATCATGTGATTTGACACCATTGGATTATTTTCTTTGGGGATATGTGAAGTCGCTCGCCTACGCCAACAAACCACAAACGTAAGGGGACTTGGGACATGGCACCAAATGCTTGAAAAAGCGGTTAAAAATTGGACCACTTGTCTTGTCTTAATTAGCCTGTACTACTGCGTTTACTGGTGTTCAGTGTGCTTTTTGCGGTGCAGGGAAATAAGTTCCCACATAGTGGGAAATAAAACCACTTTCGCGAAGTGGACATAGTTTCCATGTAAATTGGAAACTTGTACAAATTCAAAAATAAGAAGAGGGAACAAACATCCAACATTTAGAATGAGACAAAAAAATGTTAAGTGATAATAATGATTTTTCCTAATAACGGGTGATCCAAGTAGAGATACTTTTTTCAATGGCCTTTTTTGACAGATCACGTGTGAGTCGTGTCATGCTGTCATGTTATTTTTGTATAGTATTGTTTGGCATTTCATAATGGAAAGACTTACGCGTGAACAACGTTTACAAATTGTTCAACTTTGTTATGAAAATTCACGTTCTGTGAGGAATGTGTTTCGTGCACTTCGCTCAACTTATGGTCAACATAATCGGCCTACTGAGCGTACTATTCGCAACACCATCACCCATTTTGAGACCCAACATTCATTTTTGGATAATATTCGACCGATTAGACCACGTCCAGCACGCTGTGAAGAAAATATAGCGGCCGTAGCTGAGAGTGTACACGAAGACCGTAGAGAGTCGATTCGGCGCCGTTCGCAGCAACTCGCATTGACGTATGGAACGCATTTTACGTCAAGATCTTAAATTGAAAGCGTACAAAATACAGCTTGTGCAACAACTGAAGCCGCTCGACCTTCCCAAGCGACATCGCTTCGCTCTATGGGCTCTTGAAAAGTTCCAAGAAGATCCGACGTTTTCGAGGCAAATTTTGTTTAGCGATGAGGCCCATTTCTGGCTCAATG
This sequence comes from Ferdinandea cuprea, assembly GCA_963576555.1. Taxonomy (NCBI): domain Eukaryota; kingdom Metazoa; phylum Arthropoda; class Insecta; order Diptera; family Syrphidae; genus Ferdinandea; species Ferdinandea cuprea. The sequence continues at coordinate 149,144,380 of OY754958.1, read as the reverse complement.
GGTATGTAAACAAACAAAATTGCCGCATTTGGGACGAAGAGCAACCTGAAGAGATTGAAGAACTGCCACTTCATCCAGAAAAAACAACGGTTTGGTGTGGTTTGTGGGCCGGTGGAATCATCGGTCCATATTTCTTTAAAAATTATGCCGGTGCGAACGTAACCGTCAATGGCGACCGTTATCGTGCCATGATAACCGACTATTTGATGCCTGAAATTGAAGCTCGAGATCTCGGCGACATTTGGTTTCAGCAAGACGGCGCCACTTCCCACACATCGCATCAATCAATGGACTTATTGAGAGAACATTTCGGTGAGCACATAATTTCACGTTTTGGGCCGGTCGATTGGCCACCAAGATCGTGTGATATCACACCGTTAGACTTTGTCCTGTGGGGATATGTAAAGTCAAAAGCTTATGCCGACAAACCCGCTTCGATTCAGGACTTGGAGGAAAACATCACGCGTGTCATTCGCCAGTTACCAGTCGAAATGCTCGAACGAGTGATCGAAAATTGGACTCAACGGATGGACCATCTGCGACGTAGCAACGGCCAACATTTGATAGACATAATCTTCAAAAAATAAATGCCAAAGAATGTTCTTTCAAATGATAATAAACATTCTCCATTAAATTTGAATTTTCTGTGTTTTTTCCTTTAAAAAAGTAGGGAACCTCGAAATGGATCACCCTTTACAAGGATTGACATGGAATTGAAATCGAGTGACCAAGAAGATTCACAGTCAGAAAATGGAGAAATTGAAAACAGTTTAGTTGTCGAAAACTGCACAGGGACATAAGTTCCGAATTATTTGGGACATATGTCTCACTAAATAAATAGTGCACGCAATAAGAATGTAGAGCCAACAGCTTTTTGGCTCCGTTTTTAAGTGGAAATAAGACCTCATGAGTTATGAGGTCTTATTTTAATGACTACTGCGAAATAAGGCCCGCCGGGCTTTATTACTTTTTAAAAATTCCTAGTGATTTTGGGGTGGTAATGGAATATGAGGGGGCCTGCTACCCCCTGCAACCCCCTGCTTGGTTTCGCTGTTAGATTTGGAGTACGCGCGAGGTCGGCTATATGTAAACTTTGTTTAAAACCAATAAATCTTTGCATATACCCATATAGTGGGGGCAGCATGCCCCGAATATTGAATTCGACGATTCTTGTTAATAAAAACTGCAAAGTATCTACTTGAGTCTTTAACTTTATTTTGTTTTTAGTCAACAGTGAGAACTTAATTCACATTAAAAGGGAACTAAAACCACTCAGAGTTTTCGAAATTTATTTCCCAATTTACATGGGAAGTAAGTCGACTTCGCGAAAGTGGTTTTATTCCCCACTATGGAATTTCCAGGGGACTTATTTCCCTGCACCGCTTTTTGCTATGGAATCTTGCATACTGCATTACCGATTTTCTTAAATTTAAATAAGGATTTTGACCAGAGGCTGCGACAAATGGGTATGATTTTCAATATCTGGTATCAATATCCGATTTATAGGTATGGGATCAAGTGCTACAAATCACTTGTCGCTTGCTTGATGTCAGCTATAATTAACCCTTTATATGACGAAGACGATTTCGGAACAATGTTCATTAGTAGTTGCGTAGATTGGTATCTTGTAAGTTGTTCAACTACAACGAATCTATGAAAACAGCTTTTTTCCTTCGACATGCACATGGATATTCGATAAAATTGCTTATCATCACATTTTGCAAAATTATAAGTAAATATAGGTATACCTAGTGAAACTTTAAAAACTCAACCTCCTTACTTATCTCTAAAGTAGCTCTTAACCGTTTTTATTTTTAGCCCTAAATATATATAATTTTAGCTTCGTAATGTTTCGCCAATAACTCATGTAGCACAATATGCCATCTAAAAGGCATATGGGAAAACAAAGTGGTTTGGCTTCAATAAGGAATTTTCTCGTTTTCACAAAGAGCTCATTCCAATCCGCACTTAACTTTGTCTTCCATACTGCAAGTGTCCCGTCTCCTCACAATCACAACTAGAGGCAATGCTTTTGGGTGAAAGTAATGTGCCAGATCGATAGATGTAAGTACGAACGGCAAAGGCAAACACACCGTACTCGAACAGAGAACAGAAAACACACAGAACCGGAAACCATTCCTAATCTACACCGCACACTTACTCATGGCGCCCCGTTCCCACACCCAATGCATCCAGATAGGATATATCTCTTAATTTCCAAATGGATTCGTTACATTCAACACAATAAAAGAGGTGACGTGGAACTGCAGAAGGTGGATGCGAGGCATGGAAGTCGAAGTGGAATACTCCAGCCAAAGGATGAGACAAAGGCGATCCCCACATTGAACATCCGAAAGATGGCGATAGACCGCGCCCAACAAATGCCTCCGTTCCGGACTGATGGCTTTTGGAGACATGTTAAGACAATGTGACTGCGGAAGTACAGCAAACCCCCTAATGGGAAATTAATTGCTCGTTCCATCGATTATTTATTTATTGCTTAGAGCTCTGCTATCGTGAAGGCTGGCGGCACTGGTGGTGGGTTGAAGGGCCGATGGCAGCGAAGAAGGCGTTCTGATATCGGTTACGAAGGGTTGGTTCTACTTTGCCGACAACGATGACTCTACTTCGACTATGACATTTGCTTTTGTAAGAAACAGTTGCCAATGTCGGGGGCGCAGAGCGACACCCAGCCAAGAGACAACATGGGTGTCACACTGTTGTTGTTCTTGCAGCGGTAATAGAGGGTGGCGGAATGAGAGGTTTTCTGGTAACGCCACAAGGCACTGCACACAGCATCGTCATCATGGGATAGAAGGTTTGGATTACTGTTTGTGTAGATATACCTACCTACTAAATAGGTATATCTACAGCTCCTTCCGAGAAATGGCCTGTCTGTCGTCTCTTTATACATGTAAGCACTTTTCGATTCATTTAGTTTTCATTAGTGAGGCGTCACAGAGAGAATTAGATTACGATATTTATATCGCATTTTCGGTCTCGCCAAAATTAGAGCGGCTTTAAAATTTAAGCAAGAAATTATTTTGCAAGCGAAGTAAACAAAATTTATTTTGGGACTTTGTGAAGCAAAATTGTGCTCATTGTGCCTGGCCCAAAATTTTTAGTCGAACGATATTTGTTCTTCGAAAAATTAAATTCTAAGAAATATGAATATTATTTACCGCAAAATTTATTAGTGGGTGCAGCTTTATGCATAACATATGAGTGTTGCAGAGTCCGAACACTGCAAAACTCATCTCTTGGAGCTGGCTGCTGCAACAAATGCTTGCATTCAGGTGGAGGGCTGTATGTTAAAGGACGGAACCCTCATGGTGAAGACCTCATCACAGAAAACCTCTGAATGGATTAGCAGTATGGTGCCGAAAATCCCTTTAATTAGGACTTCATCTTTTGAGGTCTACAAACTACCCAAGCTTACGCGGGCTGTCTGCTAGATCCCTGGGAAACTAGCGAAATCGGCGGATGTGCTAAAGCGTTTGCAACCCCAGAATCCTGGTCTCGACACAAAAGCCTGGGTTGTCCGATCACACAAGAAGAGTAAAAACCGCCACAATGAAGGTGGTAGTTCTCTTGTTGTGAGTATAGACGTGGCTGCTGCCGAGATCATCAAATCTAGGTACAACATGCGTCCCTATCTGCATCTTGGCAGGATCCATTTCCACTTCAATGTCAAACAGTGCTAATAGTGGACGTTACCCAGAGTACTCATCCATCTTGTTTACTCAAATTAATCTGCAGCACTGCAAGGCTGCTACCGCCCTTTTAAGTAGCAGCCTTGTGGCTTGTAGAACAAAATCACACATAATATCCATCCAGGAACCATGGGTGTGGAGTGATTGATACCACGTTCTTTATGATGAGCAATCCGAAAGACCTAGGACTTGTCTTATTGTATCGAAATCTTTAACAGCTACTATGATCAAAAGCTTTTGTAGCCAAGATTTGGTAGCTGTTTCTATAACTTACCATGCAAATGATAACTGGGAAACCTTTGTCGCTGCATCGGCTTATTTCCCCTATGACCCTCTAACCCCTCCTCCCGCAAATGCTGTTGTAGAGCTCGTAGAGTTTTGTGAATCCAAAAGGTTAGGTCTTGTCTTGTGCTGCGATGCTAATGCTCAGAACACTGTTTGGGGCAGCAGCAAATGCAACATAAGGGGAGATCGACTCTTGGACTTCTTTCATCGTCTGATATTACCATCAACAATGTAGGTCATCAAGCTACCTTTGTTACAGCCAGAAGACAGCAAGTAATTGATGTTACCCTGTCAAACAGGCATTTGAAGTCTATAATAAATTGGAAGTTATCGCCAGATAGCACCTTATCAGATCACAGATACATCGAATTTCAAATCTACTGCGAACTTTCACCTTCGCAAGAGAGGAGAAATCCGAGAAAAACGAACTGGCCACGGTTTAGAGAGGAGCTTGCCAACTCTGTCAAAGTTCCACTCAAACTTAGATCAAGACAGGGAGTGGAGAGGTCTGCTCAGGGTCTGAACAACGTCCTCACCCGCTGCTTTGAACTTTCGTGCCGTGTTTCTAAACTCCCCCGCAGAAAATCGGTACTCTGGTGGAACTCCGAACTGCAGTGTCTTCGTAAAGAAACTAGGAAGCTGCTAAATCGGTCATTAAAAACCAACTTAGTGGAAGACTGGAGTCTTTATCGATCGAAGCAAAAAGTTTTTAAGAGACTTATTCGCAAGTCGAAAAATGACTCCTATAAAAAGTTTTGTGAAGAGGTCGAATCTCTAAGTGCAACTAGTAGGCTTGTTAAAGTCCTCCAAAGGAACAGACCAAGTAAACTGGATGAGACAAAGGCGGAGACTTTCAGTCTTCTACTTGAGACTCACTTTCCGGGAAATCAGGTTACTACGTGTTCTTCAGCCCTTCAAACCGACTAATACCAATAATACCACGCGGCACAGCTGGTATTTTGCATCGGGAGTGGTGACTGATGATGCTATCAAATATGCCATTGCATCTTTTGAGTGTTTCAAGTCACCTGGTCCGAATGGAATTTATCCAGTTTTGCTGAAACAAGGTTTAAGTCAGGTTTTGCCAATGTTAAAAAGAATTTTCACCGCGAGCTTGGCCTTGGGCTATATACCTTCCCCATGGCGAATGGTTAAAGTGGTTTTAATACCAAAAAATGGTAAGTCTGACTACACTCTAGCCAAAAGCTTTAGACCCATAAGTCTGTCTTCCTTCTTACTGAAAAGTTTGGATAGACTGGTTGAGCTGCATATGCGCAAGGTTGCTCTTCGATCACATCCTCTCTCTGAGATACAACATGCCTATCAGCGCGGAAAATCCTACGAGACTGCGCTTCAAAACCTTGTTGGTAGGATTGATAGTGCTCTTGACCGGAAGGAGTACGCGTTGGGCATTTTCGTCGATATTGAGGGTGCTTTTGATAATGCGACCTTTGACAGTATGTGTAACTCAGCCAGACAGCATGGTGTAGATGAAACTTTGGTGTTGTGGATTAAAGCAATGCTAATGTACAGGAAGTTGGCAGCGGATGCAGATTGTGGCAAGTGCGTCATAACAGGGGTAAATAGGGGCTGCCCTCAGCTTCGGGCTGCGGAAGACTGAACACAGTGAATCTTGTCTGGGTACCAGGTCGCACTGGCATCCAGGGAAATGAGATCTCGGATGAGCTTGCTAGGCCCCGAACCTGTGTTGGGTCTGCCTGCATCTTTAGTCATGTCTTCTATCGATTCTTGGGTTTCTCGTGAACACAAGATTCGGTGGCGCGATTGCGGTGGATGTAGACAGACCAAACTACTGCGCCCGGACATTTGCAAAAGGTCAGCATCTATTCTTCTATCTCTGAGGAGAATCGACTGTAGGCTGCTTGTAGGCGTTCTTTCGGGCCACCAAGCTTTTGCTATACACTTAAATGTGTTGGGCTTAAGCGACACCACTACCTGTCCTGCTTGCGGTGAGGAGGATGACACAGCAGAACACTTTCTCTGCAGTTGTCCAGCCTATGCTCGCATCAGGTGGCGGATTTTCGGGGCTGACGTGGTGAGTGCCTAAGCTCTTTATCACTGAAGCTCCTTCTCGGTTTTCTTCGAAAGACGGGAAAACTAAGTACATTAATGTAAGGTGTCTGAATGGTAGTACAATGGACCTGTAGTTGTGTCTGAGCGCTCCATCGGATAGTAGCAACCTCCGAAAAAAAAAAAAAAACAAAAATGCTTAAATATGCCAGGAAATGCCTTCTTCCAAGTCAATTATTTTCATTTGAAGTGAAGGCTTAGAAAGACTGAACAACTTTGCAGTACGTCAGTCCAATCTTCCCTTCCCGGCTGCGTGCAGAAAATTAATTTCTAAGATCGGATAGCAATCTTAAAAATACTTCAATGTTCGTCAAGAATTTTTGGGAATCAATTCTGATCTTGCAATAAATATTTCAGAACATCTTTTTAAAAAAGCCACATCTGCCAGGCTATGTGAACAATGGTCCTAAAAATTAAAATATTTTTTCAAAATGAAAAATGGCCCCAAAAATGTGTCACGTTCCAATGAAAAATGGCCCAATAAAAACCTTATTTGACTACCTACTGCAAAATAAAGACTGCCAAGCTTTATTATTTTTTTAAAATTCTTAATGATTTCGTGATCCCCTTCTGACTTCTATCCCCCTCTTTGGTTTCCCTGTTAGATTTGGAGTAGACGCGAGGTTGGCGATATGCAAACTTTGCTTATATCCAATAAATATTTGCATATCATTCTAATAGGTGACTTACCCAACCTCACACATACTTCTAATCTAACAGTGAAACAAAGCAGGGAGGTTGTAAGGGGCAGCATGCTCCCCTATATTCCACTATTCTTTTTAATTGAAATAACTTTCGATGGGAAAAGTGGTATTTTTTCCAAAAGTTTGGAGTCATTTTTCAAAATGAATTTTGGCCCTCAAACTAATAATTGAAAAATGGACCCAAACAAAATAAAATATGGCCCCAAAAACATGAAATATGGCCCCAAATTACATAAATTTTCGTATTGTTGTTACCCATATACATTTTTGCGGCCATTTTTCATTTTTGTTTTGGGGTCATTGTTCATTGGGGCGTGACTCATTTTGGGCCATTTTTCATTACTTTTCTCTAGTTTTAAAAGAAGGAGATAACTCAAGGTTCAAGCCTTAACCAACGAACACTGCTGTGTTGCAATAATCCAGAGTAGGCCGAATGACATTCAGAATGAGCATAAGCAACTTGACCAAGCTGTCCTTTAATTTTTTCAATGTAGTTTTCCACGAGGGGGATGTCTGATCAGTTATGCACCGATAAAAGAATAGACCTGCATTCTGATCTCTGATTCTCTTTACTACTCCTTTTTCTTCGCCAATCATCACTGGGGCCCCATCAGGTGTTAGCGACACCATTTTAACATAGCTTACGTTGGATTTTATTGTTAATAAAGTATCCTTAGGTCTCTTTTTCAAATCTAAATTGAATAGGTAGGTCAGCGACGTGCGGAACCAAATTGAAAATGGTAGATTTTCCTGTGACCCTCAGTTTATTAAATACGACGCCAAAATGATGTTAATAATAAAGACAGAAGTTCTATGGTTTTCAATGGTTTACGCGACCTTGCAAACATTTTTAAATATCAAGGGGCATGGTAGTGCCCAGCCAAGTTTTGCACTTTGGCACTACACTCTTATTTGACTCCCCTCTAACTTCGCTTACAATAAAGCTAGAGCCACACAATTTTCAGGATTTCCATATCAATCTCCATATCAAATTAACTGTTAAACATGAGCGGTTCCTGAGTTATAAAAGGCCCCACATTAGCAGAAATAGTAACCCATGACTCACTGACAGATCATCAAAACTATGGAGCATTTCCAATCATCGTAGAATCTTGAAATTTGGCACAGTAATAGGGTTTGCGAAGAAAACACAGGGAAAAATCTAACATTTGTAATTTTCCATCGAAGGGGCGGGAAAATTGGGGATTTTGGTATAGACAAATGTGTTTTATATATAAAGGGTGATCCATTTCAAGGTTCCCTACTTTTTTAAAGAAAAAAACACAGAAAATTCAAATTTAATGGAGAATGTTTATTATCATTTGAAAGAACATTCTTTGGCATTTATTTTTTGAAGATTATGTCTATCAAATGTTGGCCGTTGCTACGTCGCAGATGGTCCATCCGTTGAGTCCAATTTTCGATCACTCGTTCGAGCATTTCGACTGGTAACTGGCGAATGACACGCGTGATGTTTTCCTCCAAGGCCTGAATCGAAGCGGGTTTGTCGGCATAAGCTTTTGACTTTACATATCCCCACAGGAAAAAGTCTAACGGTGTGATATCACACGATCTTGGTGGCCAATCGACCGGCCCAAAACGTGAAATTATGTGCTCACCGAAATGTTCTCTCAATAAGTCCATTGATTGATGCGATGTGTGGGAAGTGGCGCCGTCTTGCTGAAACCAAATGTCGCCGAGATCACGAGCTTCAATTTCAGGCATCAAATAGTCGGTTATCATGGCACGATAACGGTCGCCATTGACGGTTACGTTCGCACCGGCATCATTTTTAAAGAAATATGGACCGATGATTCCACCGGCCCACAAACCACACCAAACCGTTGTTTTTTCTGGATGAAACGGCAGTTCTTCAATCTCTTCAGGTTGCTCTTCGTCCCAAATGCGGCAATTTTGTTTGTTTACATACCCATTGAGCCAGAAATGGGCCTCATCGCTAAACAAAATTTGCCTCGAAAACGTCGGATCTTCTTGGAACTTTTCAAGAGCTCATAGAGCGAAGCGATGTCGCTTGGGAAGGTCGAGCGGCTTCAGTTGTTGCACAAGCTGTATTTTGTACGCTTTCAATTTAAGATCTTGACGTAAAATGCGCCAAGTCGTTCCATACGTCAGTCCGAGTTGCTGCGAACGGCGCCGAATCGACTCTCTACGGTCTTCGTGTACACTCTCAGCTACGGCCGCTATATCTTCTTCACAGCGTGCTGGACGTGGTCTATTCGGTCGAATATTATCCAATAATGAGTGCTGGGTCTCAAAATGGGTGATGGTGTTGCGAATAGTACGCTCAGTAGGCCGATTATGTTGACCATAAGTTGAGCGAAGTGCACGAAACACATTCCTCACAGAACGTGAATTTTCATAATAAAGTTGAAATGCCAAACAATACTAAACAAAAATAACATGACAGCATGACACGACTCACACGTGATCTGTCAAAAAAGGCTATTGAAAAAAGTATCTCTACTTGGATCACCCGTTATTACTTTTCTTTAGAAATAAAATGTTAAACTGCGGCCCGGAGAAATTTCAGCAAGGCCCAGAGACTCGAGATTTTTGGTAACCCTAATCTCTTTTCAACTAAAAAAGAAGCAAGAACGTCAGATAAAATATCCCGACAAATGAGGTGATAAAAGCTGCATGGAAGGATATAATGTTCAAATCCGCCGCACCACCCACTTTTTCGCTGTAGAGGAAACTTTTCTTCGTGTCAAAAATATTTCGCAATATCTTCGACTTTTTTGCATTCCTCTTCCAGCTATATCAGTTCTTGAACTGTCATCTTAGAACTATCATCCTAAGAAGATAAATAATATTGTCCGACTGATACAAATCACTAATCCTGAGATAAATGATTCCAATTTTTTTAGTTTAACCATTTGATAAAAGATGGCATTAGTTGTCTGATCGGCTTTTTCTGGTAGATAATTAAAGATTTGGTTACTGTTATTAAAATATGAGTCATCAAATTATTTCATTGGTGGCTTTTAATTCTAAACTTTTTAAAGTAAAAAATCAATATTCCAACAAAAAAAAAAAGTTTCGTTGAATTCTTAAAAAGGGTATTTTTTTAGTAGTATAGAACTTCGATTTCAAATAAAACATGAAATGGCATGGCATGTTGGCTTCCAAGTCCCATAACGTTTCTGGTTTGTTGGCGTAGGCGAGCGACTTCACGTATCCCCAAAGAAAATAATCCAATGGTGTCAAATCAAACGATCTTGGTGGCCAATTGACAGGTCCATTCCGCAAAATTATGCGCTCATCGAATGTTCCCTTCAATAAGTCGATTGTGACGTGCGCTGTTTTGCATGTAGCGCTATCTTGTTGGAACCACATCTCATCCACATTCATGCCATCCAATTCGGGAAAAAAATAGTAGGTTATCATGGCTTTATACCGGTCTCCATTAACGGTAACTGACTCTCCAGCATCATTTCGGAAGAAGTATGGCTCAATGACTCCACCAGCCCATAGAGCACACCAAACAGTCAGTTTTTGTGGATGTAATGGCGTTTCAAGGGTCTCATGTGGATTCTCTTCGCTTCAAATGCGGAAATTTTGCTTGTTGACAATGGCCATTCAACCCAAAATGAGCCTCATCACTGAACAAAATTTTGCGATGAAAATCAGCATCGATGTCAATCTCATTTCTGGTCTGGTCTGGCGGCTTTAATTCTTGCACACGCTGGATCTTGTAAGGTCGTAAGAAGAGATCTTTGCTCTGATGGACGATTATGTCGACCATAAAATGAACGGAGCTTGCGGTAAACTTCGCGAGCTGAACCATTATTTTCGAAATAAATTAAGTTGTTCATTTGTCAACCTGTTCATAATGAAATGGCAAACCAAACTGAACATAAATGACATTAGAGTTGCCAGATTTGACCACAAAAGTCAGTTTTATCTCTATTCGAAAACCAACCTCTAAAAACACACCCTTTATTTGTTGACGCACTGAATACCAAAAGTCACTTTGCATTACAGAACTCCATACAACAAATTCAAAAAATTTGTTGTCTAGTTTTGTCTAGTGTACTCAGACGAGAAGAAACATGACACAATTCAAATTTGAAAAGTGAAAAAGTACCCCAAAAATTTTACATTTAAAATAAACACTTTCTTGTGTATCACGGCATAATATTTCTCAATTTAATTTTGAAGTTATCCTTGCAGCACCTTGTCTCGTTAGAGCTCCTTGCTGCCCAACCCAAGTTAATTACGATTTCTTAAAAGGATTCCAGTAAAAAGCTTCTTTGGCAAAACGAAATTATGAAATGTATTAATTATTGAGCAGCTTTGAACAGAAAAAGACCTTTGCCATTCTGTACTAACAATCAGAATATACGAAGGAGTATCTTGGCAATTCCTTTCTTTTCCTTACCTACCTACCTACCTACCTACCTGGTGGCTGTGGCGAATAAATAAATCTGAACAAATTGATCTCATCTCCCAAAAGGATTCCAGCAGAGATGTTCTTTTCGTATCCGCAGGTCTAAACAGCAAGAAGTGTGTATGACTATGTGTGTGCATGTATATATGTTGTGGGTCTGTGTATATATAGATATTTCTAAAAGTAACGCCGCAGATAACCTCTTTAGATAGAAATAATAAATTCAGCAGGAAAGCATTCGAAATTCAAATAAATAAGAGAAGGTGCTGTTCTGCCAAGGAGGGTGGCCAGGATCGGGGCGGCGCGGTAGGTACTATTAAATATTAATATACAATCAGATTTTGGTATCCAAGAGAAAATGAAATTCATTTTCATCTCATGATGGGGTGATTCTGCTTCTGCTTCTGGTTCTGGTTCTGGTTCTGGTTACGCTAAGGCAAATAAAAAAAAAAACCAAAGAGTAGAAAAGAAACAACCCACAGAGTACCTCGTACACTCGTATTCCGTATATCTACTGCTTGCAGTCAGTGGGCAAGAATAAGACGTTTTTAGGGTGACGACAACGCATGGTGACTCCTTGTATGAGATTGCTCCTAGTGAACCCTTTCATCATGTCGTACATAACTCAGAGAGAGAGGGTTTGTGTGTGTTTGTGTTTTTTTTTCCACTCCTTTACGGTTCGGTAAGAACATATGCGAACTCCTTGCAACCCCAAGACGACCTGTTTGAATGTCAGTGGCTGACAGGCGAGCTCCACACGTACAAATCAGAGACTAGGTCAATGATTTATTGTGGAATCTGAAAGTAGATAGAACCGTCTTCTTGAACTGTGTCAAGCCGTTGGCAAACTGTTTAGTATTCCACAAGGATTTTAAATAATACCATTTCCGAGAAGAGAATTCTCTGCTATTTGAAAGATCGCCTGCAATTCGCACCCCAGAACGTATAATGTAATCATCGCCTCGTACTTGGCTTAGGGCGTATATCCTGAAATATTGCATGAAATTACCATGTAGTCGGTATCTTGCCTATGAAGTAAGCGGTTCGAGGGCAATGTGGTTTGGGGCCGCATATATGCAGCTGCAAAGTCAGTATTTTCACAGATGCCAGGTAATTAAAATAGTTTCCCGGTGGACTGTTTATATTGCTGGAATAGAAGTGAGGATAATTAGCATACGATACCTTAGAAGTCCTCGAACGTAGACTTCGGGGAATTATACTTTGCTCCAGATAGTTGCATCAGCATTGCATTATGTTTACGAGCTTGTTAATGAGACCAGTGGTGGGAGATGATAGGATGGTATTTTTTTAGCTGTTCTTCTGATGTTGATGAAGTGCTTATGGATCGTTGGCTACTGCTTCAAATAATACTATTTATGTGACCTACATTTTCTATCTCAGCGTTTTACTTGAATTTTACTGGAAAATTGGAGTTGAATTTATTACTAGCTACAAGAACCTAAACCTAAGCTCAAGGCTTTTCTCAAAATGCATTTTACTTCGAGGACAGACAGGAATAGCTTTGCTTAACTTCTATTTAGTTGATTAATAAATTTTTGAAATGTGATTACTATTGGTGCATCCAAAAGATTAAACTGATCTACGCTCTAAGTGGTACTCAATCGCTTGAGTCTCTTGTTACGATGCAGGTACAAGACAGATGGACGGATTAGATATTATTAACACCTATTTATACATTCCGGAGGCTTAGGATCGACATACAGCTTGGGGCTATATTTAGCGTTGGATTGTCCAAAGAGAAGAATCTACGAAAAGCTCAGAAAAATAAATTAGAGGTTGGATGCCTTCGAAAAAGTCTAGCAAGACTACAGAGAATGCCTTGGACTATGGTTACAGAGGATGCGTATTCTGACGAACAACAGCTTCATAAGTACCTACAGTTTTCTTTGTTCTGCGATGTTCGTCAGAGCAAACTATCCACAACACATTCCTCTAAACGTCAAGAACTATTGTGGACTAAGTTTTAAGACATCAACAAAGATGTAGCCGAACCGATAGGTTGTCATACACCACAGAGAGAAAACCCAGATGAAGGTTCCGGAAGATGCACACGTGAAAAATGGCCGCCGACTCTGATTGTCTACCAGCAAAGCTCTTCGAATGCGTGGAGGTATAGTTGTTCTGTATATGTGTGTATTGTGGACAGCATGCATAAAGACTGAACCATCAGGTCTATATACTTCAACTTGCAATTACATGCCAGTAGTCAGCTCTTTGGGTAATGAGCTGAATAACAAATCCAAGACTTCTTTAAGATCTTAAAATTTACAAATCCGCTGCCCCAGATGGTATTTCCCCTATCGTTCTAAAGAACTGTTCGTCTACGCGGGCAAAACCAATTCGGAAGCTGTTCTATCTGTCCTATTCTTCAGGGCTCTTTTCGAGAAGATGGAAAACGGCATTTTTCCAGCCAGTCCATAAAATAGGCGAATCTTTCTCCCCCTCCTCCTACCGCCAATTTTTTGTTTAAGCTTCTGACTTGCCCATGCGATTGGAGTGTACCTCGACCTGAAAGATCTTTTGTGCTAAATGTCAGAAAATATTGGTTAGGAGAGTAGCGCCTCTACTTTCCTAGTGTAGCTGATGATACGTTCAGCAGAAGAATTCTTTACAGCATCAGTGCTTATAACTTCTCTAAGAAAAGTTGTCCTTCTAGTTCCGTATAGGGCCGGTCACCCACATACGATGTGCTCTGCGGTTTCGTCTTCTTTAAGACAAAGTCGACACTCCGGAGAGTTGACTATTTTTATGGAGATGATATCTTAATCTGTGATGACCAGTTTGGTAACCAATAAGATTGTTTATAACAAGCCTGGAAGGATTAAAAATATTTTTAGCATTTTGACTGAAGGGCTGTATAACCTTTTTGGTCTGTCTAACCTAAGATGCTTTTCCAGTAAGCGATGCACGTCTTGTGTTCCCAACTTTTGCCTTCAATTCCTTTCTCCCTTTAATTGCTTCGTGTCCGGGAACCCACCAGATGTTGGTTTTGTTCCGGGTACCGAGTGCCTGAAGGGCTTGAAAGCAGTGTAGCACTGATTTGGAGTCAATAATTGAAGAGCTAAGGGCTATTATAGCTGCTTGACTATCCGTGAATATCTGGATATTAATACCTGAGTTGTGAATCAGGATTGCGCTTAAAAAAATAGTCACCTATATTCACACATTGCTTCCTGCCAAATAAATATGTTTCAAACCATTTTAATAATGGCCCATAAAAGCCATATGCCCTTAGTTTTTCAAGGAGAATTACATGGACTTTTTTACGGTTGTCCAAGGACTCAATACAAAAATTTGTGAATTCCAATAAATTTGAAAAAGTTGATCGTTGATAATTTACAGATCCACCGGGGTTTGCACACAATATTCACGTGCCGTGTTAGAAACTTTCACGGCTACTAGCGAACATGTGCAACTATTTGGCCTTAGTTCATTAAGGTAAGACATTCCTCAAACAAATATACGTCTGTCCACCGCCTAGGACAAATTGGTACAATTTTTAGCAGCGATTTCGAGGTAGCTAAGGAGTTCATCTACCTCGAGGCAATCTTTAACTCTCCGAATGAAACCTAAACTAACTGAAACCGCTGTTACTTCGGTTTGGCAAAAGCAAATGGGTTCAAAAATCTTAACTCGAATGACAAAATGTATGCTCCATAGAACGTTTTTTTATTTATTTTTAAAAAAAAGTACTTTTATTCGCCAAGGACGAATATCGACTTAAAAGATTTTCGTGACTTTTCGTCAGAAATGAATTTAGGCTCGTAAAGGCTTAAACCACCTTATCCGACTCATAACTTTGCTTCCTGGTGGTAGAGTAACTTCCCACTTATTTTTCGAACCGGCTGATCCAAATTCGTTTTATTCGCTGCCCCACCTCTTGCGAACGTTTAACAAAAAACTAAGAATAAGAATTGTCATGCGAAGCTTCTCAATTTTTCGGAGTCAGCATTAAACTGGGACCTACAGTTTGTGTCAATGATATAATTTCGCACACACAGTGGTTGGTGACGCCCTACGAACTAAGTCCCAACTGGAACTAACTCCCACTAGCCAAAACGAACATATCCCAGAAAATTTGGAATTAGTTCATATGAACTGACAGCATCCATCGTCAGAACCTTTGGTGATGCTGTCTGCTTGCAACTTCAAATAACATTCGCTGCAAATCATCATATGCTTGCATGGACAAATGACAAGTAAAACATTCGTATCATCACCAAAAACAGTACTTGAAGCGTTTCATTTGGAACATATATAGGAAAATTTTGGAAATACAAGAAGTGGAAAACTATTTTACAAAGCATGCAAGGCACGTTCGAAACGATATCGCAGCTTATTATACAAAATATTCGTACGTTCAACAGGAAATATTTAATAGATGGAACTTTCAAAATTGTTCCATAAGGGTCTTATAATCAGCTGCTTATTGAGTATTTTGAAAAGGTAAATATTGTGATAATGGAACCAATTTGAAAACAAATAAATCGTGTGCAGTCTAAGAGAAATCGATTGCACTGTGAACATAATCCGTGGGATATGTATGGGGGGCATGCTGCCCTCTGCAAAATTGGTGGGTCTTAGTTGATTTGGCTAGTGGGAGTTAGTACCCGTTGAGACTTAGTTCGTAGGGCCGGTTGTAAAAGCTAGGCTTTGGGTGCCGTTTACGCCCAATATTTACTTATTTATTTTAATAGGTACACGCATGGTAAATTTCCTCTCTAAAAACAATTGTTATCAATTTTGGCATTGGTGGATATGTTCCTTGTGGGGAGTTAAACGTTTTAGCTTTGGGGTAAGGGTCTGAGCCACAGATGAGGAATTAACCAGATAGTCAACTCTGCAATCCCCTATCACTTTCAACGCGCAAAAAATATTTAATAAGGCCGCAAAATCCTCTCTCAATTTTCCAAACCCACCAAAAATAAGTGTGGGGAGTTTTGCAGCATTTCCAAATCGCTACAAAAAAACAGCTGATCACGGCGGAGATGTTGGGAAATAGAAAGTGCTGCGAAGTGTTGAGTTTACGTAAACTAACTTTTATAGCTATTCTAATTTAAATGTTTACAATGGAACATAAAATTAGTTACCAATAAATACGAAGTTCTTAAAATTTAATTCGAATACTTTTTGCGGTTATAAGAAATAGTTCTCAATTTTTGATCTGTGCTAAAATAAATATAAATACTTGGGTTGTTATATTTTTGAATTTTCTTAGCTGTTTGTTTTCGTAGGCGGTTTTGATAATTTGTAATCTAAACTTGTAATGTAAAAGAAACTTTTATGTTTTATTTATGATAGCTGGTATGCACCGCATAAAAATATATACATACATTTTCCTATTGAAAATGCTTGGTAGTTGAGTACAACCGTCAAGTTGTAATAACATTGTCAAGCTATAATGTTTTGTAGTTTTTTTATGAAAACAAACAAAACAATTTACAACTGCTACTACCAGTAAGTGATTGCAAATATTGGTTAAAAAGTATTTTCATAAATTTGGATCACATTATAATAAAAAGCGTTTTAAACAAGTGTTTAATTGTGTAAAAGTACTTAACTGCTTCGATATAACCATCTAGAACGAAATTCTTTGTTAGCATAGTTATACAGGGTGATTTTAGAGGTATAGAACTTCGAATTGAAATAAAATACAAGAAAATCGTTTTAATGTCCATCAATTTGGCTTAAGTGGAAGGATAATTTTATGCCATTATTGTTTAAATATGATTTCGGGCATGTGGCCGCCGCGGCTAGTTCGAATAAAGACAAGTCTAGAGGTCCAATTTTCAACCACTTTTTCAAGCTTCCAAGTCCCCTAACGTTTCTGGTTTGTTGGCGTAGGCAAGAGACTTCACATATCCCCAAAGAAAATAATCCAATGGTGTCAAATCACACTATCTTTGTGGCCAATTGACAGGTCCATTCCGCGAAATTATGCGCTCATCGAATATTTCCTTCAATAAATCGATTGTGACGTGCGCTCTGTGGAATGTAGCGCCGTCTTGTTGGAACCACATCTCATCCAAATTCATTCCATCCAATTCGGGAACAAAATAGTCGGTTATCACGGCTCTATACCGGTCCGGTACCGGTTTTTGGACCATACACCAAAATCACGGCGCAGTGCATGGTCTCGCGGCTTTAATTCCTGCACAAGCTGGATCTTGTAAGGTCGTAAGAAGAGATCTTTGCGCAAAATCTTCCATAAAGTTGATGGACAAAGCTCCAATTGCTGTGCACGGTGGCGAATCGATTCATTCGGGTCCTCTTCAACACTTTGCTCTACGCACTGTTCGACGTCTCTTCGGTTGCATATTATCACATAGAGTAAACGTAGTGCGAAAACGATCCATGGTTAACCGAATTAATTGCTCTGATGGACGATTATGTCGGCTTACGGTAAACTTCGCGAACTGAACCATTATTTTCGAAATAAATTTTGCACGATTTGCAAGTGTTGTTCATTTGTCAACCTGTTCGTTCGTGATGAAATGGCAAACCAAACTGAACATAAATGATATTAGAGTTGCCAGATTTGACCACAAAATGTCTAAAAAAAACTATCTTGATATTAGTCACGTTAATCAATATTATTTTGATTATTTTTCATTAAAAATTAGAATAAATTGGTTAAAACTTTATTCTCAATATTACAGGGTTTTTCAACAGGGACGCTACAAAAGTAGAGCGACAGGAACAGCAAACGGCGCCATATTTCTTGCCGCTCTTTTGACATTTCTCTTCAGTAAGGTTTGCCATTTCATGATGAAAAGATATACGAGCCAACAACGAGTCGAAATTATTAAAATTTACTACCGAAATTCGGAGAGTCAGTGGCCTCAAAGTTAAGAGCGCTACGTCCAATTTATGGTCGTCATAATCGTCCTAGCAGATCAACAATTGAGCGTCTAGTGGAACAATTTGAATCCACAAGCACAGTATAAAATGTTCCTGTGCCAGTGGGGTAGTGTCGAGAATATTGCTGCCGCTGAGGCTTCAGTTGAAGAAAGCCCAAATGTGTCTCTCACACGTCGTTCTCAAGCGTTGGGCATCTCTGTGACGTCGTTGTGGGGAATTTTGCGAACAGATCTTGGCCTACATCCTTACAAGATTAAATTGACGCAAGAACTGAAGCCGCTTGACTACCAGAAGCGTTGTATGTTCGTGAATTGGGCTAAGCAACAGCTTGAAAATTATTCGGATTTTCATCGAAATATCATCTTCAGCGATGAGCCTCATTTCTGGCTGAACGGCTTCGTCAATAAACAATCCACACGTACTCCATGAGTTATCATTGCATCCCGAAAAAATTACGGTTTGGTGTGGTTTATGGGCCGGCGGCGTCATTGGGCCGTACTTCTTCCGTGATGATCAAGACCGGCACGTTACTGTGAATGGGAATCGCTACCGTTCAATGATAACCGAATATTTTTGGCCCCAATTGGATGATATGGACTTGGAAGACATGTGGTTCCAACAGGATGGCACCATAAGCCACACAGCGAATGTCACAATCAATTTATTGGAAACCAAGTTTGGAGAACTTGTTATCTCACGAAATGGTCCAGTCGCTTGGCCGCCTCGGTCGTGCGATTTGACGCCGTTAGACTATTTCCTGTGGGGCTACGTCAAGTCTATGGTCTATGCCAACAAGCCAGCGACGATTGATGAACTTCGTACGAATATCGAACGTTAAATTGCAGCAGTATCGGCCGATTTATGCTTGAAAACTGCCGAAAATTGGGTTCAGCTTCTGGACTTCTGCAAGCGTGCCCGTGGAGACCATGCGAAAGAAATCGAGTTCCATACATAATGGCATCGAACGTGTTTTCACAGGAATAAAGAATTTGATTGATATCCAAAACCGTTTTTGTTTTATTTAAAAAAAACTTTTGTAGCGCTCTCATTGAAAAACGCGATATAATATATTATTATGTTATTAGTTGTGTGGTAATCGAAATCAAAAAATCGGATGGCTCTTGGACTACGTCTAGCGAGGAATCGCTTAATCTGCTATTAGATACCCACTTCCCAGGTAGCTCCCATGTTATAAGTAGTACGAACGATGTTTTAACCAACGTTCGCGATCTAATTACCAGGAATAGGCTACTTTGGGCGCTACTATAATGCGAGACCGCATTATACCAGCCGAATTACAAAAAACATCAGACATTATTCAACCGGTGTTGGAGATAATTCTGAAAAGTTGTATTGAACTGGTCCACATTCCGCTGTTATGGAGAGAAATGAAAGTGGTTTTCATACCCAAAGCTGGCAAATATCAAATATCATCATTTCTCCTAAAAACTCTAGAAAGATTGATAGATATCCATATTCGTACCAACATTGACAAAAGGCTGCTGTCTACCTCCCAACATGCTTATTGCAAAGGCAGATCTGTATAAACGGCCCTACACACGTTAGTACGTTCAATCGAATATTCCCTTCACCATAAGGAGTATATAATGGTAACCTTCCTCGATATAGAAGGCGCCTTTAACAACGTCAACACATCCGTGATCTCAACTTGGCAAGTTCATTAATCAACTACTAACCAGTAGGATTATTAACTCAAAGCTGGGTATGACCTCCGCCAGAAGATCTGTCAGCAGGGGAACCCCGCAAGGAGGAGCCTTATCCCCACTTCTTTGGAATCTTGTGGTAAACAAACTGCTTGTTATCCTGGAAGGAGAGGGCTGCAAAGTGATTGCCTATGCAGATGACGTTGCTATTGCCGTGTCGGGGAAGCACCTTAACACCTTAAAAGAACTCCTACAAAATGCTCTTAAAAATGCTCACAAAACCGAACTTGTCCTCTTTACTAGGAAATACCTACAAAATCCCACGAGTCGACCCCCCCTCAATCAGGGGTCCCAGCTTAGTCTTCTCTGACGAGCCCAAATACCTAGGTCTCATCCTGGATAGGAAGCTCAACTGGAAATCTAATATACAAGAAAGAGTCCGGAAAGCTACGGTGGCACTCTTTTCTTGCAAAAAAGCTATTGGTAACAAGTGCGGACTACAACCTCGCTATATATCTCGGTTGTAAGACCGATACTAACATATGCAATGATTGTCTGGTGGACTGCCTTAGAGAAAGCGATAAATCGCGATAAACTAGGCAGAGTCCAGAGATCAGCATGTTTATGCATAGGTGGAGCGCTTCGCACCACTCCCTCAACTGCACTGGACATTCTGTTACATTTAATACCCCTTGACATCTTTAGCAGACAGACGGCTGCTACCACGGCCACTTGCCTCAAAGCAACTTCTCAATGGGCCGATAGTGAAATCGGCCACTCTGCAATTATGAACATACTACACCACACCCCAACTGCTGTTCGACAAAAACTTCCAGATATCCATCCCCCCCCGAAGATCCTTTTGGGAGGATGCCTTGCCGGAGGAAGAATCAATCCATTTTTATACGGACGGTTCTAAAACAAATGATGGGGTGGGTGGAGGTGTCTTCTCAGACAGACTAAATCTCAGTCTCTCCTTCCGTCTTCCTAATCATTGCAGTGTTTTCCAGGCGGAAATTATGGCGATAAAGGAAGTCTTGTCCTGGCTAAAAAAGAATGTGGTATCCGTAAAGGATATTCGAATCTTTTCGGACAGTCAGGCCGCCATCAAGTGTCTGGACTCTGTCTCTATTAACTCTTTAGTAGCCCTAGATTGCCGATCATCTCTAAAGAAGATGGCTGAGCAGTTCAACATTAACCTTTGCTGGGTGCCGGGGCATAGAGACATTCCGGGTAACTGCAAGGCCGACGAACTCGCCAAACTTGGAACTACCCTCTCAATCTTGCCTGAAAAGGGCTCCTTAGGCATACCAGTTACCACGTGCAAGCTCTTGTTTAAACTGGATGCATTAGAAAAAACTAACCACAGATGGACAAATGGTACTACTTGTCTGACAACGAAGCAGATTTGGCCTAGGCTGGACATAAGAGGCTCAAGGATCTTGATTACCCTTCCCTAATCGGTCGCACAGTGGTGCTGCAATTGGTGTCATAACTGGACACTGTTTGTTAGGCAGGCATGCAACAAGGCTTGGTGCCTATTCCAACGATTTCTGTAGGAGCTGTATGGATGAGGAGGAGACTACTCTACACCTTCTCTGATCTTAATGATCTAAACTCAACCGACCCAAAATGTCTCTCACGCTTTATTAGCACCTCAAAACGATTCAACGTGTACGCAGGAACTTCAGATCCACGTGGTATCACAATGGACCTAATATATGTAGGTCTAAGTGAGTCGGACTTCTATCCGTGGCAGTCGGATAACTAACCTAACCTAGTTGTGTGGTAGGTATGTTTTCATAAATCCATATTCACCGCATATTTATTTTACATACCGAAATTGTGAGGTGTAAACTAGTCAAATTCATCAAGTGTTCCCAACTTCTTGCTCTAAATAATTACATTTCCTATCATTTCAATGGCCGCCTTCACGAAAACCCATTAAACCCATTAAAAGCCATATAATTCGATATATGTCGAGCTGATAGATTCTCTCTCGAGTTGACTATCTGGTTAATTCCTCATCTGTGGTCAGAGTTTGGTTCAGTGCTCTGAGCTCACACTTCCATTTTAGAATAAAGTCTACAATTCTAAGTCTAATTCAATCAATCGCTACTAAATAATTTGGCAAACGCACCAATACTCAATCCAATGTCAATATAAAATGATTAAATGCCTTGGCCCAGAAACCCTTCCCCTCTACATTTGGTGTAAACAATAAAATAATGTCAATAGGAAAACTCTTGGCAGTACCACAACCTTTTGGTATTTCTTCGAATTACACCCGGGAAATGTTTTCAAAAAAAAAAAAAAACTATTTGTGTAATAAGTATAATTGCCAAAACACACCCACACAACGAGTCTTCGAACGATAACGGATTTCTACGACTAACTTTGAGTAAATATTTTTTCTCCCTGACCGTTAACGAAAGAAGGTATTTACAACTTTTGGATAGGGATCGGCGGTAAAACTTTCTCAAACTTACACACCTACAACATTTATTTGGAAATAATTTAACAATGTTTTAGCCCCCCTCGCGTTGTAACAAATAACCCAAAAAAAAACTGCTTACACACCGCGCGGCATACACCTGTATCTTGTGCCCTGGCAAATACTATAAATTCCACATCCGTTTTGCTTTGTTTTTTCGCATCTGTGGGGAAATTTTTAAAATAATTTTCGTGTTTCAAAAATGTTAGGCTTTCATTGTGGCATTTTTCTTTGGTTTTTTTTTTTGATTTTTTTTCGTATTATTATATTATTCAGTTGTACCTATACGTACTTTACTTTATGTACGTATGTAGATGTGTTGACGAGACCCTCGCTGATCCTTTTTTGATTGTATATTTCTTTTCACTTTTTAGATGGATACATATCTACATAAATAAATGTTTCGCGTACGTAGTTATATTTATGTTGGCGGCTCGGAATACATTCATTTGAAATACTGGTTCTCTGGTTTTTCCATTTAAATTTTTCGTTCGTCTTACATTGGCCCGGGGCTAAACATGATTATTTCCGTTTACCATTTGTCTACCTTTGAGCCTTTAAATTATTAAAAGTTCACTTGTAATGTAATCAGGATATCCACGTGATTGCCACAGGTAAAACAACAGGAATTATCCCTTGTTGCGTTTGGATGATTCTGCCCCCTTTTTTGTTTTTATGACGGTAGTGGTTTTTTTTTATTCGGTGGAGGACTTTGCTGTCTAATTTCGGATGTTAAAAGTTTCCCCCCCCAACCAAACCCTGTGGGCAATGATGTTACTAATCCCCTGTGACACGGAGGAAGAGATGCATAATGGCGACATCTAAAACAATTACATATTTCGAATAGTAATTGATAGAATTAAGAAATTGTTGCATTTGGAATGGTGGTGGTTTTTTTTTAAGAAATAAACCATAAATAAAGAAGAAGTTTATGTCTTTGAATTATATTGGTCCTCCTGTGGGGTAAGACCTGTGGGGTGCAGACCTTCCGGTTCGGATAGTTCTATTTTGTAACGGGTGATCCAAGTAGAGATACTTTTTTGAATAGCCTTTTTTGACAGATCGCGTGTGAGTCGTGTCATGCTGTCATGTTATTTTTGTTTAGTATTGTTTGGCATTTCATAATGGAAAGACTTACGCGTGAACAACGTTTACAAATTGTTCAACTTTATTATGAAAATTCACGTTCGGTGAGGAATGTGTTTCGTGCACTTCGCTCAACTTATGGTCAACATAATCGGCCTACTGAGCGTACTATTCGCAACACCATCACCCATTTTGAGACCCAGCATTCATTATTGGATAATATTCGACCGAATAGACCACGTCCAGCACGCTGTGAAGAAAATATAGCGGCCGTAGCTGAGAGTGTACACGAGGACCGTAGAGAGTCGATTCGGCGCCGTTCGCAGCAACTCGGACTGACGTATGGAACGACTTGGCGCATTTTACGTCAAGATCTTAAATTGAAAGCGTACAAAATACAGCTTGTGCAACAACTGAAGCCGCTCGACCTTCCCAAGCGACATCGCTTCGCTCTATGGGCTCTTGAAAAGTTCCAAGAAGATCCCACGTTTTCTGGCTCAATGGGTATGTAAAGAAACAAAATTGCCGCATTTGGGACGAAGAGCAACCTGAAGAGATTGAAGAACTGCCACTTCATCCAGAAAAAACAACGGTTTGGTGTGGTTTGTGGGCCGGTGGAATCATCGGTCCATATTTCTTTAAAAATTATGCCGGTGCGAACGTAACCGTCAATGGCGACCGTTATCGTACCATGATAACCGACTATTTGATGCCTGAAATTGAAGCTCGTGATCTCGGCGACATTTGGTTTCAGCAAGACGGCGCCACTTCCCACACATCGCATCAATCAATGGACTTATTGAGAGAACATTTGGGCCGGTCGATTGGCCACCAAGATCGTGTGATATCAAACCGTTAGACTTTTTCCTGTGGGGATATGTAAAGTCAAAAGCTTATGCCGACAAACCCGCTTCGATTCAGGACTTGGAGGAAAACATCACGCGTGTCATTCGCCAGTTACCAGTCGAAATGCTCGAACGAGTGATCTAAAATTGGACTCAACGGACGGACCATCTGCGACGTAGCAACGGCCAACATTTGATAGACATAATCTTCAAAAAATAAATGCCAAAGAATGTTATTTCAAATGATAATAAACCTTCTCCATTAAATTTGAATTTTCTGTGTTTTTTTTCTTTAAAAAAGTAGGGAACCTCGAAATGGATCACCCTTTATCTTTGACATGCTAAATTGTTTAAATAATTTTTTTGAACCTTACTTAATCCCTTAAACCGAAAAAAGGGAGATTAACATAGGGTTTTTCTCTCAACCCGCTCTCTGCCTCTCAAATTTGAGCACAAAATGTCCAACATCTGAATGTCAAATGGTATTGAGTGTGTTCAAAAGCTGATTCTTACATGCAAACCTAGCTTTTTTCTCGATTATTTCTTAATCATGTGTTCAACAGATTAAGATTTATATGGTAAATCTCCGGATTTAAGCAAGATTTATGGCAGTTAAATCTTAATCTCGGTTCAATACTTGGTGTAAATGTAACATTAGACAAACAAATATTCCATGACTTCAGATAAGAAGATTAACTCCAAATAAATACAGTAGTTGGGACCGGCATTTTATTTCCTTTATAAAGGGAGGTTTTTTTTAAGAACTTAGTAATGGCCTCCAAACGTCAAATCTGTCAAAGTGAAAGGTTTTCAGTTTACTCTGCCATAGAAAGACTTACAAATGAGCAACGATTGAAAATTATTGAAATTTATTATCAAAATTCGTGCTCTGTAAAAAATGTGAAAAGCCGCTGTTTTATCAAAAAATTGTGTTCAGCGGTAAGGCTCACTTCTGGCTCAACGGATACGTAAATAAGCAAAACAGTCGCATCTGGAGTGATAAACAGCCAAATGCCATACAAGAATTATCGATGCATCCCGAAAAAACGACAGTTTGATGTGGTTTATGGGCTGGTGGCATCATCGGTCCATTTTTCTACAAAGACCACCGCGGTAGAAACGTTACCGTCAACCGCGAACGATATCGAGCGATGATACGCGAGTTGAACTTGGTTGACATGTGGTTTCATCAAGACGGTGCCACATGCCACACAGCTCGTGAAACAATGGAAATGTTGATGGATGAATTTGGTGAGCAGCTTATCTCTCGAAATGGCCCCGTGAGTTGGCCGCCAACATCATGCGATTTAACGCCTCTTGATTATTTCTTGTAGGGTTATGTAAAGTCTTTAGTCTATGTGGAGAAGCCGAACATGATTGAAGCCTTACAGGATAACATAACACGTGAAATTCGTGGAATACAGCCCATTTCGGTCAAAAAAGTGAAGCAAAATTGGATCATCCGAAACGGAGCCGCGAACAACGTTATAACTATTACGTAGTTTTGCGTAGATGTAGTTTGTCAAATTTCACTTCGGCATCTAACATATTTATTATTTTTTTATTGACGATTGCTTAGATAAAAACTACTATTTACATATTCGACTTATTGCATACTTATCTTAATTATTTTTGTTCACTGCATTGACAGATGTGATATTGAAACCATACATCAGTGCATGTGTTACTCACTTTCAACTGCATCTAGCACACAATTGTGGTATCTAATCACGTACAAGGCAAAATGAAAGAAATGCGACCAACTGTATAATTATCCTTATGTGGTCAAATAGCGCACAATGCAAAAAAGCTTCGCATTCTACAAAATGCCAACCAGAGCACAAGTCTGCATACCAACACAGCTTTCTGGAGGAGTGCATCATATAAGTATGTATTTATCATCAGTCGCACGAAGGAAAGACACAATGACCATAACTGACCACAGAAAACGTTGCGGCTTTGAATATGGTGGTGGTTGCGTTGCGCACAGAAAAAGGTACGCGGGACATGTCGGTTCAGGGTTTTATTCCATCTCCATAGCATTCCAGAAAAATGTTTTGAATATATTTTCGAATAATTCTCGAATATCCTTAACTCAACTCCTTCTGGTGGTGTTTCCCGTCGCCATCCGTTGAAATATACTTCTGCAGCTGGCTATCATTGGCATTAGCCCCAACTCACACCACATTTGCCCTCATCTAATCCCTGTGCTCTGTGACACACTGATGACACACAATTTCATCAGTTGTTGTTGACCATCCCAGAAACTGGGAGCCTGGGAGATTGGGAGATTGGCTGCGCCGCATATCCTGATCCATTTGAATGCGGAGAAACTTTGTGAAAACTTTGTTGTCGCGGTAAGGACTAGCGGGGATGTGCATAAAACAAAATCCCTGAGTTTTGTCGACGATCCGCATTAGGCACGGACCAGTCACGGGGCGAAGAAGAAGAAGAAGAAGTGACACTAAAGGACAAGTGTTGGTAATTAAGTTCCATAACAATTGGAATCAGGGATTATATATGACATAATATGTACAGTTTTTTTTGTTCCTATGTGTTAGTGGACATTTTTTTTTGCATACGGTTTTGTGCAACTGAAATTAGTTTTGGTCAAATATCTAACCGTATGACTACAACAGGTAGGGCCACGGTACAACCTCTGCAGAGTACAGGATGCTGATGAAAATGCCCTTTGACAGCATAAATTATTGGTTTAATTAAGGACCCTCACTCTCAGTCCATAAGCCCGGTGAATGCAGTTGAGCTCATATTTTTTGTAAAACGAATGGCATATGCCAGCAACTGACTTAGGTGGACTAGGGCTTACACACGGCGACGAGCACTGCTTATTGTATATGTTGCTATTTGCATATATGAACAAGGATAAGAATGACAAGGTGAATTTTTTGAAATTGGTTTTACATGCAAGCGACAGGAGGTGACATAGAAGTAGTACAAGTTGACATCAGAGAAACAGGAGCCAAAGTCTAAGGATACACACACACAGTAGCAGCAAAGAACTACGAAAACAACGTTTAATTTTCATCCGTATCCTCTGTTTTATTTTATTTTGTTTTGCTTATTTTTTTCATTTTCTTATGTGTGCATACTTTGTTATCCTTGCTTTAGCACTTCCTTTAGCATACAGCAAGGGAAATTGCCCCTATCAAGAGAATGAGTTGTGACTATGTGATGCTGAGAAGAAGGGTTGGTTCCAACCCACATTGTATACATTGAAGAAATACTGTTTATGGCGCAGCATAAGGATACCGATGAGAGTCCTTTCAGTTAAAATTCACCATGGGCTAATTTCATCACCGAAAGTCAAGATTTTATGATGTGAATTGGGAACTTCTTTTGCAGTCACTTTCTATACGTGTGTCGTATATGTAGCTCTTTCCCGCTGATGCTCTTCTAAGTGATAATGCTCGTATGAGCTTCATTTTGCATGGCTGTCGCTGCTGTTCTATGAAACCTACATACACATGTACATACAAAGGACTTTCGACCGACAACGACGACAAAAGTGCACTGTTTTTGAATATGTGTTTGGGCGTGTTTTCCCCACATGGATGTGAATCATTCATGATGCAGCTTGGTAAATTAAATTAAGCGCTTTTAAGGGATCACTTTTTATTTCAATTTGTCGGGTCGATAATTGACGTGAGGATGGCAAAACGTTTTCGCCAAAGTGAGCATAATTGAGTTTAAAAATTACATATATGCGGTATAGAAGATGTCAGTGGCAATTAGAGATGTATTTAATGCAAAATTACGGGTTAATTGCTTTGTAAATTTTTAGTTTATCACCTAAAAAAAAATGTGAATTACAGGAAATGGGGTGGAGAGGGATATGAAGGTTCAGAAAGTTCTTGTTAAAGTAAAATTAAATCAGTTAAGCAACAATTCGATATTTTTAAATTAAAAACATCATTGAAGTTGGGTTCAGTGATCTGTACAGGAATGTTATTCATGTCGACCGTATTATACTTCAAACCGCCAACCCCTGTGTTTACCAACCTATGCAATTCAAATATATTGCCGTCTCCAGGTTCACGCAATGACTGCAACTCTTCAGTCAATTTTATGTTTTACAAGCACATGGTAGGGGAACGCTCTCTAACCCTTAACCTCTCAATATTCCTTTTATCCCATTTTTTTGTTGTGTTCCCTTGCCCACTTGGCTGACGCTGCGATCATAAAGGTATATTGTATCTAAAAGGGATATTACCCAATGAGACGTGTGATTTCTCTGATGAAAGTCACCACGTTCATCAACTCTGCTGTTGAAAGGACCTCTTTATGGAAGACTCTTCGTCTTAGCCAAAGAAGGGCCGGGCATTCACATAGAATGTGTTCATAGGTTTCATCGTCTTCTGGACAGAATCTACACTCGATTTCTTGGCACAGGTTCATTTTGTTGAGGTGATACCTCCCGTTGCAATGACTTCCTAATATTCTCAGCTTCAATGACTTGAGGAGAAAAGTGACTAGCCAGGATATCCCCTAAAATTACCTTTTCTCCCTCAAATCGTCTGGTAAATGTAATAAAGTGGTTTGTAAACCAATCTGCAAATAGTGTTCCATTAAACCAACCAGACTTACTTCTGTTATACCGAGTGTTCGGTGGACCTCCTTGCATCCATGTTTCCCAAAGGTGCTCAGATTTATAAACCACATACGGTGGTATCATAAAGCCTGAAGCAGAACTGAAAAACATAATTGATGTACTCGATTTTGTACTATCTCTTATACGCTCAGGATATTTCACACCCCTTTTAAAAACGCACTTAATATTTCCTAGGTCATCTGACAAGTTAGTTTCATCGTAGTTGAAAATTCGATTGCCAGAAATAAACTCGTTGTTTTTGTCTAACAGAGTAGTGTTTAAATTTTTTAAATAGTTCTACACATCATCTCTACTAAGTTTGGCCTTCGAAGTTTTTAAATTTTGGCAAGCTCGCTAAGTAAGCGTGGCTTTGTTTCGTTGTAAGAACCATTTCTTACCGGGTAAATTGAAATCTCCAAACGAAGTAATATTTCTGCCCATATTGTCGAAATAGTTTTTTGCTAGATTCCTAACATTAGCTCCTATGAATGGAAATCCCCACTCGCTTACAATAAACAGAGCTTTAACCAAGCTTTTCTCCTCTGTTGGGCTAAAAACAGTTGGAGTGCCGACATTTTTACAATGCAAATTTTTTAGTCTGTTCATCAATGTCCCCTTTGCTATATTAAATTGATTCGAAGTTTTTGCAATGGATAACTCTTTTCTTTCAATTTTTGCAATAGCTTCGCGTATGACGTCTTCCGAAACACTCTTGTACCGCCTACGTGGTTTAATTGGTCCTTTAGGAGGCATATTGCTATCTAGAAATTTAAATACAACTAATCTTTTTTTTACATATTCAGATACTATAACATGCAGTGAAAACAAACCCTAAGAATTAGTACTCAGGAAATTAAAAAAATAAAAATAAAAATACTGGTCGGTGGTCAATGTTGCGGACCCATTTATTTATACTAGCTCCTAACATTGACCAACCAGTCAAAGTTAGGAACCCAACGGTCAAAGTAAGGATGACGGTTAAGAATTTATGGATCTCTTTTTATTTCCGATTAATTTCACATAATAATTAACTAATAAGGCACGTTTTTTTTATATATCACTAAAAATGTATGAAACCTTATACCTGATAAATTTTTTCCACAATTGCACAATGTTTTCTTGCCGTACGGAGACGATTTTATATCTACATCTACACATTTTTTTCTGTCATATCTGAATATCTGAATACCCAATGTTAGTAACCCAGTCAACCCCTATATACTTTCAAATTATCCGCAAGCTACCCCAATTGCATAACCGTCAACCTGCCCTTGGTCCTAGGACAGATGGCCAGTTATTTCGGTGCCAATAACCCACTTCGGAAAATTAGGGCTAAACATGACAAAAGCCCAATGCACAGATTTTCTACGAGGTAGATGTCGCTGTACAACTCGAATGCATTCTTCTTTAAAATGAGAAGTTAGAAGTGAATTAAACATTCTCCGGGACAACATATGACATAGGGCCTCCTATATGGAACCCAAACATGACATCTTTTAAATGTGGGTGAAAATATTGTTGGTTACTTTGGGAGAAAAAGAAGAATGATTCTGATTACGTAAACAGGTTCGACGGATTTCGAGCTTGTCAAGACTTATTCTTTATATCGAAGCTTTCAGTTGGAACTTTATACCCGATTCCACACTTTATTTCTTTATAGGAGTAAGGCCTAGTTAATCTTTTTGATTAAAGTGTTCAAACCCGGAACACTTTCCCAGTGGTTGAGACAAAGTTTTCTTTCCCAAATATTAACTAGCCTTAGAGCAGTAGCTCAGTTGACACTGCAGTAGGGCTCTGGTCCTAGGAGGACAGTTTCCGATCCTGTTCTAGCTAGCTCGTCTGCAAGCTCGTTTCCTGCAAAACCTTGGTGGCCCGGTACCCATCCAAGTTTGACTTTATTTTGCTTCGCTAGGTTTTGTAAAGCAATATAGCAGCTTTTTACTAACCTGGGCACTAAAGTATGGGATGCCTGCAGTGGTGCTTGACTCTCCAAGAAGATGTGTATTCTGGCACCTTTAATACCTTTTCGGGAGATGAAATTAGCACAAGTCTCATGGATTCAGCTTGAAATACCGTGGGGCATTGGTATTGAGACTTTGGTGTTGGGTCCAAAGACTTCCGTCTGTGTACCAGACCAGACTTCTCGGATCTATAGATGGAACACCGTTAGCCCATTTGGAGCTGTCCAGTATTTCAACCTCGAATAGTTTCCCAAAACTTTATTCCCTAACCATAATGTCGGGGATACAGTAAAACATATCCATGTTTGTGATTAAGTTGAGTATACTCAGGTGACCCCAGGTGGTCGGCTGATTCGAACTTATATTCGAGTTGCAGCTTGATGGCGCATCTAGTAGCTGTCTTCTTAATGAAGATCTATAGTGGTGAAAGCCCAACAATGGCCCCTACTGCGTAAGGCACCTATGATGCCTAGACACGCTGTTGTCCGTTCAAGAGTTTTGAGCCACCAGACAATAGCGGCAAAGGCAATTATGGGTCTGACCATCATTGTGTAAAGCCACAGTATCATTATAGGGTTAAGGCCCCAAGTTCTGCCACACAGCCATCTACTGGCCCACATGGCTCTAGTTGCACGCTCCGTGGCGGTCCTAATATGTGAATTCCAGTTGAGTTTCTTATCTAAGATAATTCCCAGATATTTGACTTCATTGGAATAATTCATTGAGGTACCTTCAATAGAAATAGTTTCAAGATTAACGAGTCTTCTTCTAGTGAAAGGCACTAGAATGGTTTTGCTAGGATTAATAGATAGTCCTTCTTTTTGCACCACTCTAAGATGTGTCGTGGTTGATGTGGTTGCACTAAGCTTGCCATTAATAATAATCGCCAGGTCATAAGCATAACCTATGGCGCTATAGCCTGGTCCGTCTAGACTTAATAATAAGTTGTCAATGACTAGTGACCACAGGAGTGGGGATAGCACCCCTCCTTGTGGACAACCTTTAATTGCCGTCACCGACACTGGCACTCCTCCTTAGGTGGAAGTAATGATTCTACTTTCCAACATGGCTCTGATCCAATGGTTGGTCGAATCCTCGATACCTTTACGGGTGATTGCCCTAGAAATTGCATCTCAATATCCCTCCAAACCCCAAAAAGAGCCGCCCTGCGGTCTTGAGAAAACTGTTATATATATATACAACTGCATAGCACATGCTTATGTAATATTTATGACCAGAAGCTCGTTGGCGTTTTATCCAGATAAACTTGAATGCCGACCCCTAGTCGAGCGTCAGTCTTGCCGATCTTGAGAAGCTTTTCTCTAGATGAGGAACGCTAAAGGACGTTCTTCCCCTCCTTCCTCTCCCTCCTATGCATCATCCTCTCTCTCCATTCATCCCCTAGCCCGGAGGAATGTATCATACGACCCGTACTGAGCGTCAACCTGGCTGTGGCCCAGTCAAATAGCTCAGTCGCTAACGGAGTGTCCGGAAACCTGGCGCCCTCCGGATTTTGCTAGCCTTGTCTGTATATTGCGGATCTCTCTACAGATCGACCTTCTTTCTCCGCTGGTCGTGAGTCCTATTATGAACAAACAAACTTTAAAAAAAAAAAAAAACAAACAACAATTGGACGGTAGTACAGTGACTAAACTGTCTACCGGTATAGCTCCTTCTACGCCGAGCGGTGGTAAGACTGTGGCTACTCGTGGTCCACCCCGTATTGGCGAAAGCAGCTGTCTTGAGCAAAAAGAAGGCATTCTCCCCAGCAATTGAGGTATTGTGGCACTTCATGGCCGTTCGTCTGCTGGTACTAACCACCCTAGTACGTCCCAAGGTTCGCGACAACGCACTCCATCTAGGTCGTACTACAAACAACGAAGGTGAGGCAATCCGGACTCTGAAGGTCTTTGGAGCTATTCTGGAGATCAACAGAACTCCGAAGCAGGGGAACTAGCTGTACCCCAAGGTAGGCTTTAAGGATTATCTGAAGTGCATGGTAATACGAGAAAGTCGCAGCAGAGAATCAGCGCATCAAATTCGAATACGACCAAAATTTTTTCTATTTGCTTCTCCAAACCGAAGTATCAGCTTTTTACTTAGTATAATTCATCTTCAGCTAAGCTGGCATCCATGGCCCCGACCGACATAGATGAACCCCTCAACTTAGTAGCTGCTTGTCAATATAGTGACATATTATCCTAGTCGAAAACAGACGCTTGTTTGTTTCTTAAAAGCATATATCTAGCTCTCTATAGGGCCATTTCCATTTTCACATTCATTACTTTGCTTGAATAAACCGCAAGCATTCCAGCATTTTGTTATTCCTCTGGTCTTCTTCGGCGACGTGAACGAATCCCAGTGCAAACAATGCTTTAAATAACCAATTTAAAAATGTAGCGTGTTCCTTACTTCGTATTAATTCATCACTTTAAGGCACTTTTGTTAATATCCTTGAAGACACTTTGAGTCCTCATTTCTGTGGAGTGTGCATGAAATAATCTTGAAAAATTAAAACCAAAAAGGGGTTGTCGGTGGCAACATTGCTGTCCGTTTTCCTTTTTGATGGATTGTATCTCTCACGTTATTATTGAATGCCGATAAGGACGAATCCATTGTTGCTATTGGAAGCGTGTCACGTTTTGGTGAACGAGATTAAGTGGTAATGTGTTCATCATTTCACAGTATTTCATCTGCCGGCAATCACGTGTCCTTGCACAAACACACACCCATCCATGGTAGGAGGCGAATATCATAACGATGAGATGAAATGTCATATGAAATGAAATAAACGTGGGCGCTTGCCAGCGTTCTTCTTCATGGATATTTTGTTAAAGATTAAGTGTTTGCTTGGTGGAAAATCATTAACGTTGCTGCCTGTTTGTTTAAGAAATTTGAGATTTTCCCAAATGAATGAGAGGAATAGCTCTTGATGGAAGCATGTTTGTTAGATAAGACATACGAGCTTCGAGGAGAACTGTTTAGTAAGTTTTAATCTCTTAAGAGCGGCAAATCTGATCATGACTATGTTCAAGCGGTTGTGTTATGAATTTGTATCATAACATATTGTTTTTTCTTCTATCTATTTTAAAGGGAATTCAAATAACGGGTGATCCAGGTAGAGATACTTTTTTCAATGGCCTTTTTTGACTGATCACGTGTGAGTCGTGTCATGCTGTCATGTTATTTTTGTTTAGTATTGTTTGGCATTTCATAATGGAAAGACTTACGCGTGAACAACGTTTACAAATTGTTCAACTTTATTATGAAAATTCACGTTCTGTGAGGAATGTGTTTCGTGCACTTCGCTCAACTTATGGTCAACATAATCGGCCTACTGAGCGTACTATTCGCAACACCATCAACCATTTTGAGACCCAGCATTCATTATTGGATAATATTCGACCGAACAGACCACGTCCAGCACGCTGTGAAGAAAATATAGCGGCCGTAGCTGAGAGTGTACACGAAGACCGTAGAGAGTCGATTCGGCGCCGTCCGCAGCAACTCGGACTGACGTATGGAACGACTTTACGTCAAGATCTTAAATTGAAAGCGTACAAAATACAGCTTGTGCAACAACTGAAGCCGCTCGACCTTCCCAAGCGACATCGCTTCGCTCTATGGGCTCTTGAAAAGTTCCAAGAAGATCCGGCGTTTTCGAGGCAAATTTTGTTTAGCGATGAGGCCCATTTCTGCCTCAATGGGTATGAAAACAAACAAAATTGCCGCATTTGGGACGAAGAGCAACCTGAGATTGAAGAACTGCCACTTCATCCAGAAAAAACATCATCGGTCCATATTTCTTTAAAAATTATGCCGGTGCGAACGTAACCGTCAATGGCGACCGTTATCGTGCCATGATAACCGACTATTTGATGCCTGAAATTGAAGCTCGTGATCTCGGCGACATTTGGTTTCAGCAAGACGGCGCCACTTCCCACACATCGCATCAATCAATAGACTTATTGAGAGAACATTTGGGCCGGTCGATTGGCCACCAAGATTGTGTGATATCACACCGTTAGACTTTTTCCTGTGGGGATATGTAAAGTCAAAAGCTTATGCCGACAAACCCGCTTGGATTCAGGCCTTGGAGGAAAACATCACGCGTGTCATTCGCCAGTTACCAGTCGAAATGCTCAAACGAGTGATCGAAAATTGGACTCAACGGATGGACCATCTGCGACGTAGCAACGGCCAACATTTGATAGACATAATCTTCAAAAAATAAATGCCAAAGAATGTTCTTTCAAATGATAATAAACATTCTCCATTAAATTTGAATTTTCTGTGTTTTTTTTTTTCTTTAAAAAAGTAGGGAACCTCGAAATGGATCACCCTTTACAAGGAGCACTCACACTTGGTAATGGTCTGCTTTACTTTCTGGCATAAATGTGGAAGACATTTTTGTAGTGATTCCAAAGCTCGTCCCCCTCTGTTTCTTCCTATTAGGGATATTCGTTGAGGTTACCGGGTTGCCGGGTTGCGTATTGATATCATGTTTCCGTTGCCTTGGCTAACATAGGTACTAATATTTATAAGCGCTAACCGAATTTTCAAGTGCTGAAACAAACTGTCGTACGTCACCACAGAAGGGTCTCATTACACATATGCTACTATAGACTTATTTGCGATTATATGCGATTTGCTTACGGAAATAACATGCGGCAAAGAATATTAGGGCTAAATTTTTGTTATTTTTTTTATTTAATTATTATGTGAATTATTTTTTTTTTTTTTTTTTTGTCTACAGACATATTACGAATTATATTAATTTAAACGTTAAATATACGTAAGTAATAACTTAACCTTCCGTCCTCCAACTTAACACGTTACTCTTACTGGGGTATTCATAATTATAAAAAAAAACTCTTTTATGTTTTAAAAAAAGTGATTTATTATAAATTAGAATAAGAAAAAAATTATAAATAAATATGTATTAAATAGAAGTCCATTTTCTCAGAAGATATTAAAAAAAAAAAATTTAAATATTATGTTTTTTTTTTAAAATGCTACTCGAGCATATGCGTAAAATTTTAGCAATATTTTGTTGCAAACCATTGTTAGCGGAGTGCTTAAATAAATGCAATACATGTAACGGAATGCAATTTTTATTTATCGCATTCCACACAATTCAGCGAGCGATGATCTTCGCACATAGGCTGCTGACATGTCACACACAATTTTTTTGTTTTTCTGTCTTTTTTCCTGTCACAGAAGTTACAACGGACATATTTTTCCAAAATTGTTGGTTGTGGAACGCTTATATTGGTTGTCATTTCATTTTGAAATTCATTGCCCAAAATTCCTTCAATATGTTGTTTCAAACCCCGTCTTAGGCTATACAATAGTTCGTATAGAAATTCTTTTTTTGCGGTTTTTCGTTTTGATTGGGCAAGTCCGTGCAGTACCATAGCATTTATGCCACAGTGATCCAACATTCCACAGAGAACTTGCATAGGCCAACGACGCGTAGTTCTAGAAGTTGTATAAGAATGGCACAACTTGTCGAAGGTGTCAGTTCCTCCTTCGGTACTGTTGCAATCCAGGATCATTTGCGGCTTAGCTGACTCTTCATCAATATCATCTGAATAGTGGTTTGTAGACAGGAGCAAGACTACTTTACCCTTTTTGGGAGCAGACGAAAGCAAAGTTTCGTTTTCATCGAATGCGAATTTGGAACAACCTACTCCTTCTGGAGCTAAAAACTCTGCTGGAATCTTTCGTTTATTTTTTCGAAGAGTGCCCAACATTGTCAAATTATCATCTGGAAAAGTGGCACTGAAGAGAACCAATTATCCACTGTGATGTTCCTTCCAGTTCCATGGATACTCTCCGACAGTTTTCGAACATAAAAGGAAGGAACTGACTCGTTCGCACCAACTTCGACTTTGCCGACGTAAGGAATTGCGTTTACCATGTACCATGTACGTGAATCATTCATCATTACAAATTTTAATCCGTATTTGTAATGGACAATTACTTCTATAGTCCATCAACAGTTCGTCGATTGTGCAATACTCGAATGGAGTATAGAGTGATTTACAATTTGTAATAAAGAGCTCCCATATTTCTCTAATTGGTGCAAATTTGTCATTCACTTTGCGTTCATCTCTGGTCGTTTCATCATCAAAACGCAAACACGCCGCGATAAATTCGAAACGAGGCTGCGACATCGTTGCTCTAAAAAGAGATTCGCCGAATCTTACCGACCACAATTCGCTGAGATGTAATTTGGCAGCTACCACTGAGATAAAGCAAGCCAATAAAAGCTTTTATTTCAGTGATATCTGTCGGTCCTCGGTACGGTATCGATGTTTAATGACATACTGAACAGCGTTCTATTTGCTCGTTCGTATGGACCACCACTTTATATAGAAATTCGTCCGTAAAAAGTAAACTCCAAGCCTCAAGGGGGGATGAAATGTTTTTAGCTGCACCCTTTGGGCCCGGTAAATGGGTCATCAAATTTCGCATCGGATGCCTACCGCGTCTCTCAGGTGCAACCGAGCTCCATTTGTAGCCAGATTTCCCTTTCAGTACCGCCAACCTCTGTTTTTTCGGTACTCTGGGCACTCTCGGAATCAGACTGCTCTTCTATGTAGTCAGGATCTTTGTCCGAATCATCACCGGCAAATAAATCCGGTTCTTTATCTTCTAATAAAATATCAGCCTCTAATAAAAGCTTTTCCACTTCTTCTTCCCGTAAAAATGCCATTTTTTCTGGAAAAAAACAATAACTTCCCAGAAAAACAAAACTTTTTTTATGACTAAACAAACCTCGCACTAGCTAAATCAATTTATTCGTATTCTGCGTAACAATTTTTATTCAAATGCTGGGATCAATGAATAGAATACAAAATTATAACATCAAGATACTGACAGCCGAGCAATAACCATCAACTATTACAATTTAAAATAAAACCACTATTTAATGAAAATTGCCTGAGAGCAAACCTTCAAAAGTTCTTTTGGACTCTTTCCAACCTATCAATAAGCTTTTTAGTATCAGGATTCGGAACAATACTCTAAAATTTGGACGAAACAAAGAAGTATGAACAAAAGCCAAGTAAATAAAGTGCGCGACTGCGTTACACGAAACATTCTCGATACATGACTTAATTCGACTTAAAAAGCATGATAACATTTGATCAAATACCAAATTTATTTAAATCACTTTTTGGTTTTAAAGAATTAGATTTTCTCAAAAACGGCACCTACGATTTTGATGTTATTTCGCACATTGGACACTTTTAAAACAATTAAAATCATTAGTATGCAAATTTGTTCGACCTTATAGGATAAAAAAATTAGTAAAATTTTTTTAAAATTCCCTTTGTTGGTTTTTGAGATACTGCCGGTTTTAAAAATTAACGTTAACCATTTTTTTTTCCAAAAACTGATTATGGAGAATTTTTCACCCCATCCTATATATAAGGTGGTGAAATAGTGGTGGTGTATAACCTTCCGATGTTTTTTGGCTGTAATTTAAAAAAAAAATAAAAAACTTTGATTCTTCTTGTGGATTATTTTTATTCGGTCTTTTAATTTTTTTTACATCAAGTCGAGAATATGATGTCATGTAAATGGCCGCCGCCACAGTTGATTGCCATTTGAGCCCTTTCTATGGCATTTTCCATCACTTTGGCCAAAACTTCCGGCGATAGGTCCTCACATTCTTGACGGATATTGTCTTTAAGAGCTGCAAGAGTCTGAGGCTTGTTGACATACACCCGCGACTTCAAAAAGCCCCACAAAAAGAAGTCTGGAGCGGTCAAATCAGGCGATCTTACCAGTGCAAATCGCCAAAACGGGAGATTAGGCGCCCGGAAAATGCATCCTTCAGCATATCGGTTGTGGCACGTGCAGTGTGTGCCGTTGCACCGTCCTTTTGGAACCACATATTTTCCAATCCCAATTCATCAAGTTGCGGCAAAAAGAACTCGTTGATCATTGCTCTGTAGCGCTCACCATTCACAGTAACCGTTTGGCCCGCGACGTCTTCGCAGAAAAAAGGTCCGATGACTCCTCCAGCGAAAACAGCACACCATACAGTGACTTTGAGCGGGTGTAATGGCTCTTCGTGGGTTACATGCGGATTTTCAGTGCCCCAAAAGCGTAAATTTTGCTTATTCACGTACCCGCTAAGATGGAAATGGGCCTCATCACTCATGATTATTTTTGATGAAAAATCATCTTCCTCTTGGTGGTGATTAAGGATGGCTTGAGCGTATGTTAGACGCGATTGGCGGTCAGCAGCTAACAGCTGATGCACCGTCTGGACTTTGTACGGAAACATCTTCAAATCTTGTACCAAAATTCGCTGTAAAGACCGTCGACTGATACCCATTTGCGTGGCACGTCGTCTGGTCGATGTCGACGGCGCTTCCATGACATCTTCGGCTACAGCAGCAATATTCTCTGCAGAACGGCTCCTCCGGGGTCTGCCACGCCTGGCAGCATCTCGTGTTGTGCCAGTCTCTTCGAAGCGAGCGGCTAAACGTCGCAGTGTTTCACCAGTAGGCGTTGGACGGCGAGGAAATCTGCGACGAAATTCACGTTGTGCCAAAGTCACCGACCGATTATTGCTCAAATAAATAGTCACCAATATTCCGCGTTCTGGAGCAGTGTAGCGTAACATTGTTTATTAACGTGTATTTCGCATGTGTTTACTACACAAATGTCAAAACAGAACTGACATTAGGGGCCAAACGCAAAATTTATAGCATTTTCTGATAGGAGGATTACTTTTGCGCCACCTTGTATCATTAGTACAAAAAATGAAATCATTGAAACTACTTTCGAGAAAAATAGTGATAAGTGATTTTCACAAAAAAAAATTGTATGGCAGGTACCGTTATTTCAAAAGATGAAGCAAAAAATAAAAAAATGCCCCGAGATGTAACCCCAAAAACCTTATATACGAACTTTGAAGCAAATCCGTCGAACCGTTTCATCATACGGCGCCCGGGCAGATAGACAGACACACGACGGACGCCATTGGCTTGGACTTCTCTTTAGTCGTAATATCATCCCTCATACTCATTTTGAGTTCGAAATTTCCGCACGATCGCAATAACCCTCTCTTTAGTATACTAATGTATACGAGGAAGTTAAGTGGTATTTGAGACATCTACCTATATACTGATAAATAAACAAGCTACCAAAATTGCTTGTCCGTATTTATGCAGTTTCTTTCTTTTTTTTTATAATGTGCGCGCACTAAAGGGATTTTGGATACCCTTTTGATGAAGTAACACAGAGCGGGCATTCGGGAAGCGAAGGATTAGAAAAAAGGAGATACCGATGCACGTTGGTTTTAAATGTCTGTAAACTATAATGCGTAGGAAAAACAGAGCGTGGTAGAGCATTCCACATTCGTATTGTACGGTTGAGAAAGGAATCTTTATATTTCACAGTACGTCCGAAAACAGGCTTAAGGGTAAACTGATGTGCATTCCTCGCAAGGCGAGTATTGCGGTTGAATTGCTGTAGGGGTGGAATGCAACTGGCTATTTCATTTGAGCACTTGTGGTGGAAATACCGATAAAACAATGAGAGGCAGGAGACATTACGACGATGACTAAGAGAGTCAAGTAATTTCGCGATGTCTCGATCGCCAATAAGTTTTACCGCACGTTTTTGGATCCTGTCAAGTAGCTCCAAATATGTTATTGGTGCACCAGACCAGATATGAGCGTTGTACTCAAGTTTTGGGCGATAATGGGGGTGAAATATTTCTTGCATCGCTTAAGGAAGCCTAGACATTTCGCAGCGTTCTTGGCGACATCAAATATGTGGTCATTCCAACGAAGGTTATCATTAACACACATACCGAGAATGGAAAGTCGTTCGGATTCAGCGATGCAAGTGCCATCCATGGATAATGGCAGAGTATTGGGGTTTCGCTTTAATGATAGCAGACAGCATTGCGTTTTGGAAGCATTACATTCCATTCTGTTGGTTTTACTCCACTCAAGAATGCTGTCAAGATCGGAATTCAATGAGCTTAACATACGTTGCCGTTCCAGTTCAACGCCCGAAGATGAGGGGCATTGCACAGAAAACTAATATGTAAAGCTGAGGGTACTGTCATCAGCAAAGGAATGGATTGGATTAGAAGTGACAGACAGGAGATCATTGATAAAAATGAGAAAGAGAGTCGGAGACAAAACAGAGCCTTGAGGGACACCAGCATTTATTTGGTGAGTTGCAGACTTGAAACCGTCCAAATCAACTTGTATTGAACGGTCGGAAAGGTAATTTCTAATCTATTGAAGAAGGGTAACATCGATCCCAAATGCACGCATTTTCGACAAGAGAGCTTGATGCCAAACTCTGTCAAATGCCTTTGAAATATCAAGCGCAACGACCTTGCTTTCACCACCATGGTGAATAGATTGGTTCCACTTTTCGGTTAGATATGTCATCAAATCACCAGTGGACCTGTTGCCGCGAAAACCGTACTGCCGGTCATTAAGAAGTTTTCGGGATTCAAGATATTTCATAAGCAGTCCCTCATCTTTTGTTGATACTACTCCTCACCACAATGAAACTAATATGAAAACATTTATTATCGCCGATGTAAAGGTCGCTGAACTCGTTTTCCATGTTTTCTACCCAACATTATATTCTCACTCTCCCATGTGTTTCTTGTTTACTATACAAAATAGTTTCCATAGCAAATGTACCTTCATCCTTACCATAGTTAGCTAGTCCCCAAAAGAAAATGATGTATAATATAAAATATCTCATTAGCATCACCATGGACCATGCTTCTTAAAGGATTATTCAAATTTATTTGAAAACGCGTTTCACGCATCTATGACTAAAAGATTGGGTGAAAAGAAATCCAATCCCATCTGTACATATCTTCTAATTATTTCGATCAAAATTTACCCTACGTCACGTCACGTCTTGAGTTTCGTCGACACTACACAATTATCCTTACACATTTCGTCACGCTAGCTCACTTAATCAAAATCACACCCTAATTATTATTATACATTATTATTATTATTATTTTTATTATATTACATCACACACACATGCAAATAAGTACTATCTATATGTATATCGTACATGTCGCCCGATAAAAACACAATTGTTCAGCGCCTTTAAGAACATTGTCTCAACGGGCTTTTTACGTTGAGTGGCGTTGCGGTGCGGGAGGGGGGGTGGTTGTTTTTATATACCCATTTTCCAATACATACTCAAGGGCTTCCACTTTGATCAAGGGAAATATGCGAAATTCAATTAAAATCTAAATTTGTCACAAAAGGACAAAACCGCACAAAGGATTCCAAAATCTGTGGCATGCTCAGGGGTTTTGGTGTGTTGGTTAGACGCTCTACGTGAAGACGTACAGGGAACCATCGAAGCGAAAGGATTTCTGAATATCACAATGTACACAGCATTAACAAGTGTTCCGAGGAGTGAGAAGGGGATATATGAGAAAATAAAGGCGAGATAATTCCATTATCCTTATCTTCATTGCAAAAAAAAATGTTCTATCTGTGTGTGTATGTATGTATATAATTAAAATTCCAATGTGATACCTACATACCTACTACCACCATGTCTGCTAGTTGCCATGTCTCACCGATTTTCGGGGCGGGATGGGACTCTTCAGAATGTGTTAATTTGTCTGTGATGTAATATCATTAAATTTAATCGATAAACAAAAAATCTCAGATAGAAACGATATAAGCGGATATAGTTTCGATTAGCTAGCGCAAAATAGATTATGGATTCGTGTGTTAAATTACGGATTTAAGTGACTAAAATTTATCAATCTTCTAAAACCATGGATTAAATTTATGTTTTTTTTTTATTCAATATAATGCAATCAGCATTGTACGTACCAGTACTAGTGCCAGCCAATATGGTTCGATTGGAACATGTGGTTTAACCATCTGACAGCGTCACCGCATGTGATTTAATTAGTTGGACCAAAATATGCAGGAGTGAATATTTGTAGACCACACCATGAACGCCTTACTTGCTTGACATTATATACATATTTGCTTCAAGGACATACTCCTGCAATAGACATTTGATTGATATGAGCTTCAAATAATGTGCGGAAGTTTAATAATACCTCATATTTCTCACTGCATTTGCAGAAGTGTTATTGAATTTTCTTTGATAGGCGCTCCATGGGAACTGGCACATCTTAAAGCTGATAAATTATAATTGTTGGAAGCAACCGGATATTAAAATAAAAAAGAAATTTATTGAAGCACTTTCATCGAGCACCAGTTCGGGTTTAAAATCAAGCACTCTACAATCGACCAGGTTGATAGAATAATTCTTTGACGTTAGGCAAAAAGGTCTTAAGTCAAAAAATTGCATTTTGGGTTTTTGATTGGATTTAACTCGTTTGGTATTAACGACTTAAGTCTAGCACAACTGCTTCCCATCGTAATAATTTAGTTTTAGGCAATAAGTCAGAAAAATGCATATGTGGTTTGGTATTTAAGTTCATTTAAGTCTTTGTGACCGATGTCTCTGAAACATTAAAGATTCTTCTAAGGACTATAAGTCTTTTATACCGAACGGAATAATCAAATAGGTGAATAGCGTAGATATAACGGGTGATCCAAGTAGAGATACTTTTTTCAATAGCCTTTTTTTGAGAGATCACGTGTGAGTCGTGTCATGCTGTCATGTTATTTTTGTTTAGTATTGTTTGGCATTTCATAATGGAAAGACATACGCGTGAACAACGTTTACAAATTGTTCAACTTTATTATGAAAATTCACGTTCTGTGAGGAATGTGTTTCGTGCACTTCGCTCAACTTATGGTCAACATAATCGGCCTACTGAGCGTACTATTCGCAACACCCTCACCCATTTTGAGACCCAGCATTCATTATTGGATAATATTCGACCGA
Source organism: Ferdinandea cuprea (assembly GCA_963576555.1). Taxonomy (NCBI): domain Eukaryota; kingdom Metazoa; phylum Arthropoda; class Insecta; order Diptera; family Syrphidae; genus Ferdinandea; species Ferdinandea cuprea. The sequence goes on along the minus strand of OY754958.1, from coordinate 149,100,735 downwards.
ATAGACCACGTCCAGCGGCCGTAGCTGAGAGTGTACACGAAGACCGTAGAGAGTCGATTCGGCGCCGTTCGCAGCAACTCGGACTGACGTATGGAACGACTTGGCGCATTTTACGTCAAGATCTTAAATTGAAAGCGTACAAAATACAGCTTATGAACAACTGAAGCCGCTCGACCTTCCCAAGCGACATCGCTTCGCTCTATGGGCTCTTGAAAAGTTCCAAGAAGATCCGACGTTTTCGAGGCAAATTTTGTTTAGCGATGGGGCCCATTTCTGGCTCAATGGGTATGTAAACAAACAAAATTGCCGCATTTGGGACGAAGAGCAACCTGAAGAGATTGAAGAACTGCCACTTCATCCAGAAAAAACAACGGTTTGGTGTGGTTTGTGGGCCGGTGGAATCATCGGTCCATATTTCTTTAAAAATTATGCCGGTGCGAACGTAACCGTCAATGGCGACCGTTATCGTGCCATGATAACCGACTATTTGATGCCTGAAATTGAAGCCCGTGATCTCGGCGACATTTGATTTCAGCAAGACGGCGCCACTTCCCACACATCGCATCAATCAATGGACTTATTGAGAGAACATTTGGGCCGGTCGATTGGCCACCAAGATCGTGTGATATCACACAGTTAGACTTTTTCCTGTGGGGATATGTAAAGTCAAAAGCTTATGCCGACAAACCCGCTTCGATTCAGGCCTTGGAGGAAAACATCACGCGTGTCATTCGCCAGTTACAAGTCGAAATGAGTGATCGAAAATTGGACTCAACGGATGGACCATCTGCGACGTAGCAACGGCCAACATTTAATAGACATAATCTTCAAAAAATAAATGCCAAAGAATGTTCTTTCAAATGATAATAAACATTCTCCATTAAATTTGAATTTTTTATGTTTTTTTTTTTTTAAAAAGTAGGGAACCTCGAAATGGATCACCCTTTATTTTTATTTTTTTTTTGTTGCAACGCATTTGGAAAAACATTCAAAAAACGAAATGAAAGGGAAGAAATATAAACGATTATTGCATCACCTATCTAACCTTTTAGTTACCCAGCGCTTTTGTTTTGTTAATGAGTTTTAATTGAATATTATCTCAGTTCAAGCTAGGGAATTACAAAATTTAAAGCAATGCAGGAAAAAATGCAGTTTTTTCATTGAAGAGGACATTAGGAAAGTTATTTTTGACGAGTACTGTGGCCTATTTTTTAACAAAATTTGTGATTTTTTTGATTTATGTCGTTTCACCAAACTCTGAGTATTACAAATTTGTAGTTGTATTCTACAAAGGGAAATTTGTGGGAATAATTCATTTGTCGTTTCACCAAAAGTTGTTTATAGTTGTAATTTACAAGTTATAAATTTGTGAAAATTTGACTTATTTGTCAGAATTTGAATTCACAAATTTTGTTTAGTATGTGAGAATATTACACAAGTAAAAGTTGACGTGTAATTCCTCCTACAAGTTTTGTTTCTTATTGAGAGTAATCGAAAAAAATGTCTTTGCGACGAAGGCATAGTAGTAGCGATAGTAGCGAAAGTGACGATTTTGTGTTAATTGCAAGAAAAAAAATTTATCGGCCGCGTACAAACTACCACACAGAGCGCCACACAGATAGCCCACAGGACTGAAAAGAACTTTGCATTAACACCGAGGCAACAGTTTCTCACAGCTTTACACTGGCCTCGGAATGGAGGGCAGTACCATGGAGTTGCTGACATGCACGGGATATCTAAGTCGACGCTATGCGTGTTGATGATGTGTTTACAGAGTTTGTACAACTATTGTTAACTTACTGTTTGAAAATGTTGTATGTTGGCCAAATGAACACGAAAATATATGTGAAAGATTGTTTTTCTTTTATTTGTTCGAATTTTTAGAATTATGTATATCTTGTTTTAGGCATGCCATATGTTTACGGATATATAGACGGGACTTTAGTAAACATAGATGCTCCCAAGGAGTTTGAATCTGCATATGTCGATAGACATGGAAAGCACTCTATTAATTGTATGCTGGTATGCGGGCCCGACTATAACTTCTACAATGCATACGTGAATTGGCCTGGAAGTGTACACGATTCAAGGGTTTTGCGCAGAAGTCCACTTTTCTCTAAATTTGAAAGTGGCTTTCGACTTTATACTCATGCAGTTTTACTTGGGGATACAGGATATCCGTTAAAGGATTGGTTAATTACACCAATTTTGAGAAGCTCAACTCCTGAAATTGATCGATACAACAGAGCACATAAATCAACTAGAAGGATAATAGAAAACGCTTTTGGAATTTTTAAGGAGAAATTTCCATGCTTAAAGCACTTGCGATTGCAACCGATAAAAGCAGTCAATGTCATAAAATGTTGCGTTATATTGACTAACATTCCACGACAAGGAACAGATAACTATTTCCACTGAAGAGGAAGAAAACATAGGGTACCCAAATGAAAACGATGATAATTTGAATGTTCACGCTACTTTACAATATTTTCTAAGTCACTTTTCATAAAAAATAAAACAACAGCGAGATTGATAAACAAAATATATTTATTCTTATTTTTTTAATAATCACTAAAGTTAACAATTCTTTCTCACTCTGAATTGTGAGTCTGTATGAAAGACTTCTCCCACAGTTAGGCGACTTATTGGTAACCCTAGATCCCTCTCCTTTTTTCGCGCATCCAATTGCAAATTGTATATTTCCAACTGCAGTATCTTTTTCTTCAGTGAAATAAAATCTGCTTCGTCGGATCTTATTGTCGCCTTCCGTTTCTGTCCGATGGTCCGTGTATATTTTGATGGCATGGATGGGCTTAAAAAAACAGGAAACATATTTGTACAAATACAATTGTCTGAAGAACGAACGCTTCCTCTATATTTCCGGACGTTGGTGACGGGATATTTTGTAGTGCTGTTGAAGAGGAATCATCAACAATCCCACTCAATGTCGGTGATTCTTTACCGATCAGTAAAAATGCAGTTCGTACCCCCTGCGGAACCGGTTTTTTTAGAATTATCAATTTTTACCTTTAAAAATGTAATAGTTACAAGTTAACAACGCAAAATAAAAACAATAAATAATTGATAAATAAAGAATTGGAAGCAGAAAACGATCTCCAAATCCACCAGGAGCAGGCTAATGCAGCACATGATGCCAAAAAAGCTGATTAGCAGCACAAGACAGCACGCAGAAGAAATGCTTCAGCTTCGGTCTTCGGCAATGCTTCGGTAGCATTTTATAAAAGGCAGCTATCGACCTATAACCTTACTGTTCACGATAATGCTACCGGAGATTCAGCGCATTACATGTGGCATGAAGCTCTGCCTATATGCTCATATGAAGAACCTGCCTGATTGCATTTCTGAGGTGACATTTTATTCAGACACATGTGAGGGAGAAAATAAAAACAGTCATGTGGCGGCAATGTTTTTAATGGCTCAAGTTAAGTTCCCCAATTTAACCATAAACCACAAGATCCTTGTTCCAGGTCATACACATATGGAATGTGACGTGGATCATTCCATGATTGAAAAAAAAAAAACACCTGTTTACCACCCCACGATTGGTACCACCTAGTACGAACAACAGGCTTAAAAAATAAGTTCCAGGTACACGAAATGCAGCAAGAAAAATTCTTTGATTTTGCCGCTTTGTTGAAGACAGTTTTGGTGTGCAAAAAAAAAAAATACTATAAATGAGCAGTTTTCTGGGCATAGTGTGCAATGGCTCCAATACCAGCAGAATGGCTTAGTGAAATACAAAAACAGTTTAAATCACTCCGAAGAGTTCAAGATTTTAAGCTTTCTTAGAAGAAAAAAAAAAGAGATGTCTCAAAGATTATCCAATCCAAGCGAAGTATAAAACTTTAGTCCCAATATCTGAGGAGAAAAAAAGGGATTTGCGCTCTCTTTTAAGCTTAGTGCCACCTGTGTTTCACGACTTTTATAAAAATTTACCAACATCTAACTCCGCAATAAATGACGATCCAGATTTGATAGATGAAGAAGAAGAAGAAGAAGCAATATAAAAACTTCCTTTTTTTTTTGTTATTAACTTTATGTTTTGTAAACTTTTGATTAATTAAACAATTTCCTATTTTATAACATAATGAAAATGTTTTATTTCCTGACTTAAGTCTTACAAAGAAACAAAACTTTTATAAATAAAACAAAATGAGAGGATCCTAAGGACTTAAGTCATCGAAAAAAACGGTAAATACTAATGAATTTGGAAAAATGTATTAACATTATTATAAGGTCTTCATTTCAGAGATTTTATACCATAATTTTTTGTAAATAATTAAACTATTTTCAATTTGGTTTAACGAAAAACTGTAGTTTCTGACTTAAGACCTTTTTGCCTAATGTCAAAGAAATAATGTAATAGAAAAATCCCTAGAGGAAAAAAAAAATGTTCTAGCGTTTTCCTTGACATCTCTCAGGCTTTTGATAAAGTATGGCATTGCAGGAGTGACCGATGAATTTCCAATAAATGTCGGTGTTCACCAGGGAAGTGTCTTAAGTCCTGTGCTCTTTATTACACTCCTAGATTATCTGCTTGAGGGAAAAGTGACGGACCCTAAAGTGCATCAGTTATTATTAGCCAACGAGCACTTGATGTTTAGGTAGATGCTTTAGAAGGGAATGGGTATCTTATTAGCCAAAAAAAAACAGAGTATCTGTACTGCCCATTCTCTGACTCAACTCAAGCCATTCCGGACATCTATTTGAATGGGGTGGTGGTTCCCAAGTGTGAAAAGTTCAAATATCTGGGAAGCTACAGTTGATGACGACATCAGTCATCGTGTAAGCGTAGGATGGATGAAGTGGAAGGAAAACTCTGCCATCTTCTGTGACCGAAAAATGTCCCCTAAGCTGAAACGAAGGCTCTATACCGCAAGTAGTGAGGGCAAGTTGACAACAGCTGAGATGAAGATGCTTCGCATGATAGCAGGAGTAACAAAGCTTGATCGAATTAGAAGTTCCAGAATCCGAGTAAGCCTTCACGTCAAAGAACGCATCTCGACAAAATTGGAGCACGACCGACTCAGTTGGTATTGTCATGTTCAAAGGAGGGATCCTACGAACCCCGTCAAAAAGGCAATGGCAATCAACGTTCCCTTACAACCGCGTAAGAGAGGCAGGATTAAAAACTCTTGGGTCACACAAATGCAGAAACACCAGCATTTGATTGGCCTCAATGATGAAGTGATCCAAAATTGGGATGCTTGCAGATATCTTTTGAGGTCGAACCGGCGAACCCCACAGGCAGACCAGTAGGAATGCAGTGAAGTGGGAGGGTTATGATCCCTGTAATCCTGATCATAATCTCGTCGTTAAAAGGAGACAAGAAGATGGCAATCAGGATTGCAATGAAGGCTTAAATTAGCCTTTCCAAAGGCAGTTATATGAGATACTTAGTTCTATTTCGAATTTAAAGAAAGCGCGACAGGAATTCCACGAGGAAGCGTTCTGGGTCCGATTTTATTTTTAATCTATAGTCGAGATATTCCGCAAGAACAGGGCTATGTTAGCCTTGAGTATTACGGTTGAATCAGCAACGAACGGACTATGGACAGTGTTTTTGAGTGGACAAAGACTTGGCGTATTGCGATTAATGAAACCAAATCCACGCACGTTAATTTTACTTACAGATAACTTTTTTTTTGAAAATGATATAAAAACAACTACTGAATATTTTCTCAAATTTCTGATTTTATTTGAAAGTACAATACTTCCGGTTAATAATGGAAAATAATTTCATTCAAATGGCTGCCTCGGCTGGCCATGCAGTAGCCCACACGATCGGTCCAATTTTTAAGCACATTATCGATTGTGTGCAGCTGTATTTCACCAAAGGCTTCACGAATATTGTCCTTTAAAGCGTAAATTGTCTCTGGCATGTCGGCGTAACACTTATCTTTTACGGCTACCCACAAATAATAGTCCAACGGAACCGCAGCTCCGCGGTGGCCATTTGACATCGAATGTTTCCTTCAATAAATCGATTGTGCCGTGCGCTGTGTGGCATGTAGCGCCGTCTTGTTGGAACCACATTTCATCCACATTCATGGCATCCAATTCGGGAACAAAATAGTCGGTTATCATGGCTCTATACCGGTCTCCATTAACGGTAACTGACTCTCCAGCATCATTTCGGAAGAAGTATGGCCCAATGATTCCACCAGTCCATAGAACACAGTTTTGTGGATTTAATGGCGTTTCAAGGGTCTCATGTGGATTCTCTTCACTCTAAATGCGGTAATTTTGCTTGTTGACGTAGGCATTCAACCCAAAATGAGCTTGCGGTAAACTTCGCGAACTCAACCATTATTTTCGAAATAAATTTGCACGATTTGCAAGTGTTGTTCATTCGTCAACCTCTTCATGATGAAATGGCAAACCAAACTGAACATAAATGACATTAGAGTTGCCAGATTTGACCACAAAATGTCGGTTTTGTCTCTATTCGAAAAACCAAACTCTAAAAAAAACCCTTTACAATAAGACAGTTTCCTTCTTACAAACGTTAGAGATCGTTATTGATTGGCACTTTGTTTGGGCGGCATCGCACTACCTAAACTTCTCTACCCCCTATGATTCCTGTTTGCAATAAAATTTATTCATTCTGCACAAAAGAAAACTTTAATTAAATTTTTTAGACTACCAAAGTTTTTTAAATAAAATGCCATGGATACAAGTTTAAATTTTAAAATGTTTAAAAATGTGTGCAACTTTAAAAAGAATGAAGAAACATTTTCTATATTTTCACAAGAGTTTGCGCTTTACCCTATCATGTGTAAAAGTAAAGATAATTGTCTCCACCTGTTATCTGAATTGTATATCCTATTCCTCGCATCATTCGAAGCTACAGTAGTTAGTTTTGAATGAATATTCTGAGAGAAACGGAGATCCGGCTATATAACAATGGCAAGAGTTCATCTAAATTGTTTCATTAGTTATTTAAAGGCACTTAGATTGTATGTTCAGTAGGTCAAAACCCTCGACCAGACTAAGATGCGTAAATGTTTAATAAGCTCCTTCCACCAGATTAACGAAGTACATACAGCTCTAACTACGACGACGTGCTGTGGCATATGATTTTTGCTAGTTATGAGTTAAACTACCTAGGTAGATATACCGTCAGACCAGTTTGCCCACCCCATTGATTGCACCAAATGGACTTAGACACACAAAACTAATTCCCACCATTACGAAAATAAATTAAATTAAAATTTAAAATAATGCAATCACACACAGCGGTACTGCTGCAAACAAACAAATCAGCATTTTTCAACAGATTATTATTTGTTCGTTACCAAATACATCGACCGACGAATGCGCCGGGTCCAGGCCAAAAAGATACAAAATATCCTCATGCATTATTCATGGCCGAGCACACTCTCGCTGTGTGTGCTTTGTTTTGGCTATGCTCTGTATAAATACATTATTAATTTGTATCGTTAGATGATACGACTTTTATAAATCCCTCGCAATATAAATGCAATTCTCTGCTACATCGTTGTTCTGTCGGACGGGCCCATACCCATACTCTTACTCATGCTCGTGCTCTTCCCATCCGAACCAACCCCTTTGAGAATTGGTGTTTTATTTATTTTTATTATGTTACTACAAGGACATAGGGTCGATGTTCCAGCGCCCGCCAATAATCCTTAATATAGCCAAAGTTTAGTTCGACTATTATAATATAATAGAAAGAGATGACGAAAATCTGAACAACGATCAACGCCCTTAAAGAACCAACCATGTCGTCCCGGGAAACTAATAAAAAAAAACGATGTCTGTCCTGCGTGAAGAACAAATTGAAAAAAAAAAGTGAAAAATCGAATTCTTTTTATGAAATTGCGAGAAACCACTGCAACAACAAATCGACTGTTAGAATGTGATTCTTTATGAACTGCTAACTGAAGCACCCCTTAATGTGCACCGAGGGTACGATCTGATTCATGCTCTTCTTCTAATGCTGCCATGTCAACCACAAAAAATGAAAGCAAGGCGACGCACGTCGTCGTCGTCGTCGCTTGGAAAATATTGAAATTCAACCATGATAAACTGGCATGGTCGGTCCGTCCGACCGCTTCTAATAAACTGCATCAGATTACTTTGAACTGTTCAACCCTCGGAGGATACCCAACCAATAATAGCCATGTCTTGCACGTGGCAATGTCTGCAAGGAAACAGTCCTTACTCGATTATAATAGTGAGAGATGGTATTTTAAATTTGGACTGAATTTGACGAAGTCTGATATTGTTTCATTTAAAAATGGAAAGTGTGCAGTTTAATTAAAACGTTGGTATTGCATTTATAATTTTTCGGTAGTGCATATGCATTCATGATTATTTCAGCATAAAAGTTATGTACGCATCTCAGAATCATTGCCAATCGCATATCTCTTAAATTCTGAAGTTTGACGATGTGGGGAAAAAATTCCGTCCACCTTACCAAAGTGAAGTGAGAGTAATAACTCTTGCTGAATTCCAGCAAGGATACGAGACCGTATGATGTCTATTGAGGCATTTCTTGTTGTCATCGTTTGCCTCATATCCAAGAAAGTGTTACGGAAACGTAGTTTCACAAAAAAAAAAATTTAATTTTAAAAATATATTTTTATTGCTCTTTCGTGTCACCCTATTTTGTTTCGTTCAGATTTCGAAGTTTTCGATTTGACCGACATATTGACCAGCGGAACCAGTATTTTTTTTCTTTCTTCGTTCAATGTATGAATAATGCATGTAGACACTCTGTCTATGCTTCCTAGCCACATCTCCTCGCTTTAACTTTCTTTTTGTGATCGACTTTAAGAGGAGACAGATCTCTTGGGTTTTACTTTGGCCATTTGCGTAAGTCACACGATTCTCCCTGTATTGCCTTAAAAATTAAATCCTGTTCTGCAGATTTAAACGTCATCACAAAAGTCAAATAAAGATCGATAAAACAAACAAAAAGTTAACTTAACACGAAATTATTACAAATTTTAAACTATAAAACCCGATAGGTTTTTTTTCCCCCTTATACTGGCTGAATTCAAAAGGACAGGTAAATGATTTTTTTTCTTGTATGCATACAATCACAATATTGTCAAAATAAATTTCCAGCCATTCAGGTATCCAAATAAAATATCACACGAAAACCAACACTTTACGTGTTTCGACGACCCCTAAGTTCCAATTAATTCCAAAGCAACCTTATTAGCGAGAGGATTTGATCAAGCAGCCAGATCACCGTAAGTCCCCATACAATAATTTCTTTTTTTTTTGAACGCCCATTTATACCATTAACCCACAGTTACACAAAACATCAAACGCTAACCAGTGAAAAGCCCCCTCCAAACCCTTTGGAGACTTCTAACCTCACCCGCACTCTTAAGCATAGACCAATTTCGACATCAATATCCACGATCATTGCCCTATCGGCGCAGTCGTTCATCGATCGGGAGCGCGAAATACACGGTGTGTCGGTCCGTGTGAGTCGGGTGGTGCGTTTAAGTTCGGGGTGGGGATTGTGCGCGTAAAACAAGTGTTCGGTATTTTGCTACTCAAGTAAGGATACCGGTGTATACTGTACCGTAATTGCCATGCGGAGCGGTGATTTGGACACGCAAGATGGTCAACAGGCTGAAAAAACATAAGGAAAGGCTACAGTCCGCTTGGGGCGAACAGTATGATACCCTATCCTTATCCCTATGTACCCCAAAGAAAAAAAGCATTAGGAAGATGATGGATAGCATTTTATTTCATTCCATGAAATTTATAGAAAAACATTTTTTTTTTTTCAAAAACGCCCCAAAAAGTGGGCGTGGCCAAAAGCTTTGTATGTGCGATATATTGAGAAAAATATTGGCATAATGTTAAAAAATTTTTTTCGATTTCTATGAAAATTTTCGAAGAAAACAGCATTTTAGTGAAAAACGCCCACAAAAAGTAGGCGTGGCAAAAAACTTTATATGACAGACTTATAAAGGGTGGCAGAGCCTACATATCTTGTGAAGGTTCTAACACTCTATCTCTCTAACTTTAGCCCTAAAAGGGTTTTTTCTGAATTGTGGGCGTGGCAGTGGGCGGATTCAAGAACTTTTAACACTTTACCATTTCGGAACCCTAGGGAGTATATGTTCCAAATTTCAGCTTCCTAGCATAATTTTAAAGGCCTCAAAAGTTGATACGGACGGACGGACGGACGGACGGACATTGCTAAATAGTCTTAGAGTTTGGTCCTGATCATAAATATATATACTTTTAGGGGTCTGCGACGAATATTAAGGGGTGTTACAAACTATGTGTCAAAATTAATATACCCTTAGGATAGGGTATAAAAAGAGCTATTCTAATACTTATCTGACTGCTTTACCTAAAGGAAATTAATAAAAAACATAAGGAAAGGCTACAGTCCGCTTGGAGCGAACAGTATGATACCCTATCCCTATCCCTATATGCCCCAAAAAAAACCTTAAGAAGATGATGGATAGCATTTTATTTCATTCTATAAAATTTAGAAAAAAAAAAAACATTTTTTGAAAAAACGCCCCCAAAAAGTGGGCGTGGCCAAAAACTTTGTATGGGCGATATATTGGAAAAAATATTGGCCAAATATCTTGTCAAACACTTTTTTTCGGTTTCTATGAAAATTATCGAAGAAAACAGCATTTTAGTGAAAAACGCCCACAAAAAGTAGGCGTGGCAAAAAACTTTATATGACAAACTTATAAAGGAGGGCAGTGCCTACATATCTTGTGTAGGTTATAACCCTCTATCTATCCATCTGTAGCTTTAAATCGCTTTTTTCTAAATTGTGGGCGTGGCAGTGGGCGTATTCCACAAAATTTTACACCTAACCATTTCGGAGCCCTAGGGAGTATGTGGTCCAAATTTCAGCTCTCTAGCTTGAATTTAAAGGCCTAAAAATTGCGTACGGACGGACGGACGGACGGACGGACGGACGGACGGACGGACGGACATTGCTAGATAGTCTTAGGATTTGGTCCTGATCATAAATATATATACTTTTATGGGTCTACGGCGAATATTAAGGGGTGTTACAAACTATGTGTCAAAATTAATATACCCTTAGGATAGGGTATAAAAAGGAAATAGAGATAAGAGAAGCTAGTGAGTTTTGCTACCTACCTAAATTCTAAACATGCATTTTCTAACTTGCTTAAAATTACAAAACGTTAACTAAGTAAATTAAATTAGTTTGTGGATAGTGAGATTTGCTTAATGTTGATAATTACTGGCTAAATTAAATAAACCTAGCTAAGATAAATTAATGAACTTAATTCTAAACTAAATCTAATCTAAAATGATTATTGGTAGGGAAAGATTTTAAGCATTAAAGTAGCATAACAAAATGCCGTGCGTTTAAATTAATTATGGGGTAGAGTGTGATGATTTTCCAAACAACGTCGGGAAGTGAGGTTCGGTAAATCGGTCTAATATTAATTTAGGGGCAGCTCTAAATAAAACGAGTACCGGAGCTGCCATGGTGCACTTCAGTGCAAAAGGGGTGGGTCAAATGTACTCTAGGCAATAGTTGCCCGCGAACTATAGGGAAGAGGTGTGGGTGATGAATAGTGTCCGTCCGGTATTGAGAGATGAATCTTGGCATGAAATATATTTTCTTTTTTTGTTGTGTCTGGTACTTGTGGATCAAGAACCACTCCCATCCGACGTTCCTAGCCACGCGTATGCAAGCATGCCAAGTGATGATCCGTGCAAGTAAGCAGACTAGTGCAGTAGTAGCAACAAAAGGATGTTATTTAACCCTGGAAATACATGCTTCGTCGAATTGACGACGCACATTGTCGTTGTGTAAATTCATCCGTCATCGATTCGACGAACCCTGTCCTTTACGTACCAAAAACTAAAAAAAAAACCATCTACTACCAGAGTTAAACTGAGGTGGCTCCTCTGCCTAGTTGTGAAACCACCAAGAACTATTTACCGAGGATCTATTTAATGCGATCTTAGCCCCGGTTAGTCCACAATCGGAAAAATATTCCGTCTCTTACCTCTTTATTACCGTCTCTATCTGAGATTTTAGCCGCCTAAAGATTTAAAACAGATGTCCAAATCGGCAGCCATTTAAAAAAGCGGTAGTCGTTAAGGTTCACTTCTTATGCAATGAAATTCAAGGAATGGCATTGGAAGTAAAACTGAATTGGAAATTGAACTGAAAATCGCTTATAGAAGAAGCATTGGAAGAGCTCGTTATTAAAAATAAAAAAAGCCTTGCCAATCTCAAAATACAGAACAGAGTACAAGCTGCTTTTATAAAAGCAAGTTCTAAAACGGGTTTGGATCATAAAGTGGATAAATCGGATATAACCATTTGAATCAGCCCAATAAGATGCGAGCTATTGGCGTCACTAGCTGGTGTTTCTGCTGGAAGGAACTTAAAACTGATAGGTAGGCGACAACCTAGTAGTTATTATCGAACTCCAAAGGTGTCGTCACAATGTGCGCGGAATTGACCCGACTGACGACCCAAAAAGTCCTTGCAGGCAAGCGATTACTTCAAGTAATTTGTTTGAATGCCACACACTCGCATAGTGACTAGTTCCTGCAAAAACTTGCCGCTTCCAGGAACTGTATCTGCAAATTTTTCGCTTGAGTGTGACCTAAATGAGATTTTCAACCGAGGAACTTGCTATATCGATTTCTTGTAAAATGCGACAGTCCACTACTTCTTAGGTAAACACGCGCCTGTCTTCCAAGCAGATATATTCGCAGATGTGAACAACTTGTGGAGGACAAGAAACATTTGTGTTTGCAGTGATAGCCAAGCCGCACTAAAAGCTTTACTCAACCTTCTTACCTCGTTAGAGAAAGTGCTCGAGTTCAAGCTTTCTTCTTTCAGCAGTTGTGCCTGAGTGCTCAAATAGTAGCAATCTTCGACAAAAAAAAAACACAAATTAAGAAGTTGGAATGGCAATAGTATTGTAATAAACGTTTCTTATAGAGCTAGACAGTTTACACTCTAAGGACGAGTAGAAAAAATATTTCGTCTGGAAAAAGAGTGACCCCAAATACATGAACAAAAATACCATAAATGCGGCATATCAAGAGATCGGTGCAGCTAAACCGTCCACATATCACTTGCAGAAAACATTTGCGGCAACCGCTTACAGCAAATACTTTCGCTTGCATGATGTGACTGCTCACTGCAAGCAATTGCACGAACATATAAAAATCTAAATTATCGAAACGCTTGCTGCAAGCACTTTCCTCGCATAGTGTGACGGCACATGAATGCTATAAGCAATTTTTAATGTACCTTTAGGAACCTTTTTCGATAAATGAAAATCACTTGCATAATGGTGATAAATGCGTTCAAATCTATTCATCGCTTGTCGAGATTAGCGAAAAACAATTGATGAGGGACTTATTAAAGCATACTTACAATATGTCTATTATCAGTAAGGATGCCTTTCACAATGCGACTTTCGCCAGTACACATGTAGCTTCGCTTGACGACATAGTGTAGCAGGTATAAACAGGGGTTGCCTACAAGGCGGTGTTCTGTCTCTATTGCTTGAGCATTGTGCTCGACTCTCTGCTAACAACACCTTACATTTTTAGTCTCTGCGAGCAGACTTAAGCTGATGATGTCGCTGTTGTTTCTGTCGGATCAGGCCTAGAAATATTTGTGCCAAAGCTCGGGCGGCGTTGGACGTGAACGATTGGTGTACTATACAAATTAGGTCTGGGCGAATTATCTTAAAATCGAGGTTGTTTCCTCTAAGAGAAGGAGTCTATTGAAGGGTTTATTCCATCTGGAGTAATCGATAGCAACCTCTTTTAGATCATGCATGTCGAGACAAAGACGTCTAAGGCACTACAGGTTGAATTTTTCGGCCAAGGAGATAGCCACGGATGTGTCCGATGAGGAATGGGGTGGGAAGGCCACGCCAGTGCCATAATCATTTGGCACGGCTCTGGAACTATATCCCTGAGGCGACCGTTGAGAGCAGTTGATGCAAAGGGGATAGAGTAAGTTAGATATAAGTTGGAATAGGATTAGTTAATAGGATTTAGCTTACGATTTTCTTCTATCTCTCCTCTTTGTTTGGCTTAGGCATGATTTTTTGGTTGTTGTTGAGCAGGTGGTTTAATGCGAGGATAAGAATTACCCCATACGGCGAGCGATAGGCATGCAAGCGTGCCACCGTCCTCCTGTACTACTCCGAAGGTACCCCTATGGCGTAACCTCGTCTTATAACAATGGCCTTAGGGCTGTACAAGAGTGCCGTTGGCACAATATGCACAATATTGAGTTTGTCACCCAAACTAGACTTATGAATCGACACGCCAATGACTAGGCCAATGATGGCCATTTCTTGTTTAAAAATAAATTGTTTTCGATGCAACTCTACACTGCGCGTAAACTTAAACCTCTGGTTAAGGGATATGTATCCAATGCAATGATACTGGAACTTCGGCTGTGCAGAAACTTCAAAGTCGGCTTTCCTTAAGTTTAAGCATGAGCCCGTGTAGGAATATAATAGCATTTTCACGTATTAGGGCTCAGGTGATGGAATCAGGCTTCGTCGTTAGATATAAACAGGGTTTTTCAACAGGGACGCTACAAAAGTAGAGCGACAGGGACAGCAAACGCCGCCATATTTCTTGCCACTCTTTTGACATTTCTCTCCAGTAAGGTTTGCCATTTCATGATGGAAAGATATACGAGCCAACAACGAGTCGAAATTATTAAAATTTACTACCGAAATTCGGAGTCAGTGGCTTCAAAGTTAAGAACGCTACGTCCAATTTATGGTCGTCATAATCGTCCTAGCAGATCAACAATTGAGCGTCTGATGGAAAAATTTGAATCCACAGACACAGTACAAAATGTTCCCGTGTCAGTGAGGCAGTGTCGAGAATATTGTTGCCGCTGAGGCTTCAGTTGAAGAAAGCCCAAATGTGTCTCTCACACGTCGTTCTCAAGCGTTGGGCATCTCTGTGACGTCGTTGTGGTGAATTTTGTGAAAAGATCTTGGCCTACATCCTTACAAGATTAAACTGACGGCCGGCGGCGTCATTGGGCAGTGATGATCAAGACCGACACCTTACTGTGAATGGGAATCGCTACCGTTCAATGATAACCGAATATTTTTGGCCCAATTGGATGATATGGACTTGGAGGACATGTGGTTCCAACAGGACGGCGCCACAAGCCACACAGCGAATGTCACAATCCATTTATTGGAAACCAAGTTTGGAGAACGTGTTATCTCACGAAATGGTCCAGTCGCTTGGCCGCCTCGGTCGTGCTATTTGACGCCGTTAGACTATTTCCTGTGGGGCGACGTCAAGTCTAAGGTCTATGCCAACAAGCCAGTGACGATTGATGAACAGCGTCGTCTGGACTTCTGCAAGCGTGCCCGTGGTGGCTATGCAAAAGAAATCGAGTTCCGTACATAATGGCATCGAACGTACTTTCTGTAGCGACAGCCAAGGTGCACTTTAGGCCTTGGTCAACCATTTAAGTTAGTGCTCCAACTCAAGATCTCTCTAAATTCTTTCGGAAGACCGAACTCTTCGATCGTTTGTGGGGTTTCGGGGGGTCATACTGGAATCATGGAAAATGAGATCATACATTGAAAAGCCGATATACCCAAAACGAGTCACTGTTTGGTGCGGATTTTGGTCCAGAGGCATAATTTGGCCATTTTTCTTCGAAAATGAGCAAAGAGTGGCCGTTTCAGTCAATGGCGATCGTTATCGGGCCATGTTGAACGAATTTTTGGTCACAAAAATTGGCAACATTTGGTTTCAACAGGACGGCGCTACGTGCCACACAGCCGAAGCTACACTCGATGTTTTGCGCCCTGTTTTTGAAGATCGCATTATCAGCCGCAGAGCTGATGTCGTTTGGCCACCGCGGAGCTGCGATTTGACACCGTTGGGCTATTATTTGTGTTGTGCCGTAAAAGATAAGTGTTACGCCGACATGCCAGAGACAATTGACGCTTTAAAGGACAATATTCGTGAAGCCTTTGGTGAAATACAGCTGCACACAATCGATAATGTGCTTAGAAATTGGACCGATCGTGTAGGCTACTGCATGGCCAGCCGAAGCAGCCATTTGAATGAAATTATTTTCCATTATTAACCGGAAGGATTGTACTTTCAAATAAAAAAAAGAAATTTGAGAAAATATTCAGTAGTTTTTTTTTATAGCATTTTCAAAAAAAAAAAGTTATTTGGCGGATTCTATAGTAAAATGGGGCTCACATCAATGACGCGTACTAAAATGAGAAAAAACTAACGACAAAAAACGTCTGTGCTCGACCATAGTTCTTATACTGAGGGGAAGTTGGTTATAAAGGCGAATGGCAAAGATGAAAAATTGCCCACGTGATACCGTACATGTGTATATGAAGGGACTGATACCGTAAGAACGAAGCGAATGAAAAAAAACTATTTTACTATAAAGATAAACAGGTTTTTTATCATTCAAAATTTTGAGAAATAAAGGAGAAGCTCTATAGTTCAAAACATTGGTCCAGACTGCATCCTAATATTTGACGAGAGTAGTTCGAAATGTAATCATAATTAGGGGAACGATCAGGGCCTTTGCCAATTTCAGTTTAACGGCGATTGGTAAAGTGTGGTAAAGTGCATACTGAAAGACCCGGCAGAGCTCCATAGATTTTAGAAACCACTTAACAACTTTAACTAAATGTACTGCTTAATTTGAGCACTTATAATTACCTCGAAAGCAAGGTAGGATGGCGATGGGTCGATACTTCGTGCCTTTTCTGTTTTTTGGAATCGATATGATTTTTTATTGTTTTGACTGATTTGGGTAGTTCGAGGACAATAGAATGGTACTGAAAATATATGCAACATATTTCAGTATATATGGTAAAATCATTTTTAAAAACTTCGGGTGAATATTGCCCATACCCATACTATCAGACTTTATAGACAAAATATTTTTTGCAACAGTAAAGGCATCTACTGTATTAAAAAGATAAAGGACAGACAAGACACTTCGGATACCAAAGGCTCCCTAACAAACGTTCTGCTCAATTCTTCAATGCCTATATCATCATTGCAATGCAAGTTATTTTTATTGCACAATCCCTCCACACAGAAGATGAAGAGCGGTTGGTATTTGAAATTTGTTCGTACAATGCAATGACTTAGCTTTTCTAATCATGAAGTTGACTGAGTTTCTAAGTCTTTTTAATTCAGTAAACATTTTTGGAACTTGAAATCTTCGCCAACCACGATAAAACTTATACTCATGGCAGTTTTAATTTCCATCGTGACGTTTTGTCCGAATCGCCGATGTTGAGCTTCAAAGTCCGTTCTGGTTGACAGCATCCTTGACAGCGGTTTGTTAATTTGTTAATTTGGCAGGAATTGACCAACTCAGATGTGTGAGTTCTTCAACTCGTTGTGGCACTCAATTTTACCGCACTCAACCAACAAAGAATTAAAAAAGTTGAGCAACGCGTTGAACAGATAATGTTTTGCACATTGCATGAAATTCGTTGCTCAACCCGATGCTCAACTTCCTCCAACGAGCAACACGAGCTCGTCCACTACCCAAACACTTGTTGAGCAACGATAATATCCAACCCGTTGGTTGAAAGTTAAGACAAGGGCCTCGTACATTAGAATTGAAGGCGTTGAAAATGAAATCAGTGGACGACCGGCATTAAAGAACGTAGTGATTTGCTCTGTGATAAAACTATAAAAAAGGAGTCAATAATGACATTTGCATTGGCACTGGGCGCTGTGCTAATAAGCGCGAGGTGACCGATTCAATCCATGCCAAACTGTATGAAACTGCAATTTTTGTCATTCGGAATCGGCATAAAATTGCATGGACATTCAAAGACATGTCTTCGCACACATCATGAATCCAAAAAAAAAAGAGGTCGCTGCATGTCAAATATTTATTTTTATATCTAGATACCTCTCCAGCTTTAATATTATCTGAGAATTTATAGTTTTCAACAGAATAATTCAATAGAAAAACTTCGATTAATTTTCACCACACATGGACACATTTTAAGCATTGCTGCGCGTTCCTAAACAAACCAAAGATACATTTAGATCATCCGTCACCAATATATGTAGGTATAATGAAAAAGAAATAAAAAAAAAACCAAACACAGACAAAGAATCCATTATGAGAATAGTGTCCAGGCAATATCACGCTGGTTTGCAAAATAATTACTTTAAACTCACACCCATATTGTGATGTTCGCAGGACAAACATTGGGCGTAGCTATAATGTCCTTTGTCACCTCATGCCCTTAATGAATTCGCCAGTCCCAATTACGTTCAATCCATAGATTCAGCCAAGCTGCAAAAGCAAAAGCAACAGCAAGAGAAAGAAACAACTACAACAGAAAGGAAACCCACCATCCACCAAGCGACAAGCACCAAGCACCGGGGGTGTGCGCGGCGTACAAATAAAAGAATCCTTCGAATGTGTGTCGCCATATGGTGCGAATAACCGCACAGACAAAATAGTCAAACATTGTTGTAGCTGGATAGTAGGTAGGACAAGAGCTGGTGTAGTTGTCGGCGTTCTAGTTGGACGCGCGGTGGTGAAGCGGCATAATCTATTGTCACAGTGCAGCTATCAATTTTGGCAGTTTTTCCAAGGACAACATTTGGTCATAATTGCCCAGATGAGAAAGAGCACATACATCGTCTGTCCACATGCACTATACATATAACGAGCGCGAGCGACATACTCTCGCCCTACACTCAAAACACACACACGCTCGTTCGATTAATGATCCATTGTTGCCGAGCGGGGATATGAGTTCGCAAAAGGACGCGCGAATTTCGAATTATGCTAAAGCGAAAACTGTACGATTTGCCAAAAAACAAGAACAAAAAAAAAAATATCAAAAAATCGGACACGATCTATTCCATGGTTGTATCCTGATTACGCGCCCAGCTTGGGAATGATTTATGGTTATTGACCTGCATAGGGGTTAAAAGAGGTTGTATTTACCAGGACAGGACCCAGCGCCAGACAGATGATGCCTAGCCCGAGATATGAGAAATTTAAATCTTTAATGACTTTGGACCAACGAAAATATGAATTGGATTTTATTTAATGGAGACTTTGCTAATGGTAATTTGAGAAATGAATGATAATGGAATGGAATTTGGGATAAATCGCTTGAGGACTTTTCGCATTCGAACTCATTCGAGATGCAGGTGAGTTCAAGGACGTTGTCTGACATTCTCAGTTGCCCAGGTGAAACATTTTGAAACAATACCTGCTCCCGACTGGTCAAATGTTATTACAACAAGTAGAATCCCCTTAAGCTAAAATATGCAAATCTCTGGATGGATAAAATTTCTGCGTGTATTATAAGTACCTAGGTATCTTTAGAATGAGCAAAAAAAAAAATTGTTGAGTTGAACACAGGCTTGCAAATGGTAGATAATAAAAAAAAAATTGCGTAGTAAAAAAGTGCGCTGTAATCAATTTCACATTTCGTTCGAATCCATGCAAACCTACTTTCTCCCATAAATATTGATTAATGTAAAGAACATTTGAATTTTAAGGTTAAGCTTATCAATGTTACAATGTCTGATGAATAAGGTAATTTCTTATATAAGAAAAACAACATTTTACTCCTTAAGCTCCCGAATTGGCAGAGTTTAAACAATTTTTTTAAACGCCCGCTGCCACGCCCACAATTGAAATTCGATATAAAAAGTAAAAACCTTCACACAATTCGTAGACACTAACCTCCTTATCAAATTTGCAACATAAAGATTTTCGCCACGCCTATTTTTTGGTGGCGTTTTAAGCAAAATGTTGTTTTCTTTGAAAATTTCCGTGGAAAACAAAATAAATGCATAACAAGATAATGAAGACAGAACAATTTTCAATATTCCGTCCATACAAAGTTTTAAGCCAAGTCCAGTTTTTAAATAAAAAAAAATTTGTGTAACATATTATTTGGAAAATGTTTTCTTAAACATATTTGACCCATACAGACTTTTTGGGCGTTTTTCAAAAATACTGTTTTTGATGGCATTGAAAACGAATAAAATGTCATCTATCGTGTTTTCACCTCAGTTTTATGGGGGGGGGGGATTTGGCAAGGTATTATACCAAATGTTGCCAATACCCTCCTCTTCAATTTTTGTGAACAAAAATTCGTTCAACATGGCCCGATAACGATCGCCGATCGCCGATCGAAGAAAAATGGCCCAATTATGCCTCTGGACCAAAATCCGCACCAAACAGTGACCCGTTTTGGGTATATCGGCTTTTCAATGTATGCGTGCGGGTTTTATGTGCCCTAAATGTGACAATTTTGCTTGTTTACATACCCGCCAAGATCAAAATGAGCTTCATCTGAAAAGATGATTTTTTTGGCAAAATCGGCATCTTCTCTATGTTGCTATATCGCAATATTTCCCAGCGTAGTTCAAGCGTATACACAACCATATTCGTTCAGCGGAAGGTTAAAACTAATTATCTGTCAAATCAGACATGAGCTAAGTGTTACCATTCGCGAAATAAGCACTAGTTGAAAAAAAAAAATTAAATGGCAGACCCTATAGTTTTCAACGGCTTGCAGAAGAGCAGATCTTCTTGAAAGGACTGTAGGTATTGGTAGCGCACAAATACTACCAAAATGGCCAATCCTGCAACATCCATTGCTTCATCCATTTGCAGCGCAAATTTTGTGACTTTTATTCGCGAACGTAAAGTAGCTTTGACATTCTCTGCTAAGTCTTATTAATTCTTCATGATATTGTGTTATTTGACAAAGGAACGGTGTCAACTTATTTGTGGGCCTTTTCACCCAACATACACTCAACAATGTCCTTAACGCATGGCTTGATTAAGTTTTCAGCGATTGTATGGGCTTCGCCAATTTGCGCAACTCGGAAACTCACTAAGTAGGACGCCATCAACGCGCTTTCGTTCACTCTCTTTGAGTGGTTAATAATAATTGTTTGAGATTTTGCAAGTTCACCATACTTCCTTTTGCAATCTGGATGAATCCCCTCAAAATTACGTTTCATTTTTGCTGGAAACATCGCACTATCCGGCAAAACATTGCCGCAAATTACGCATTGGGGTTTGTTGTCACTTGTCTCAGCAAATCCAAGATTTAAATATGAATCGTGGTACTTCCTTTTTACCGGTTCTTTTTTCCGCGGCACTGATCACATTGTCTGCCTCAAAATCTTCAAAAAAACTCTGACGCCGCTGTCTCTATTGCGTCATTTTCCTTCGCTCTAGAATAGAATAATATATGGAAAACGAGCAAATTCACTAATCTGAATTGAGAATAACAAAAAATAAAAAAAAAAATATAAAGCCAACAAATCGCATCTAATACAAATGCGGTTCTAGCGATAGGAAACTTTCTCATTATTACATAAATAACGGGTGATCCAAGTAGAGATACTTTTTTCAATAGCCTTTTTTGACAGATCACGTGTGAGTCGTGTCATGCTGTCATGTTATTTTTGTTTAGTATTGTTTGGCATTTCATAATGGAAAGACTTACGCGTGAACAACGTTTACAAATTGTTCAACTTTATTATGAAAATTCACGTTCTGTGAGGAATGTGTTTCGTGCACTTCGCTCAACTTATGGTGAACATAATCGGCCTACTGAGCGTACTATTCGCAACACCATCACCCATTTTGAGACCCAGCATTCATTATTGGATAATATTCGACCGAATAGACCACGTCCAGAACGCTGTGAAGAAAATATAGCGGCCATAGCTGAGAGTGTACACGAAGACCGTAGAGAGTCGATTCGGCGCCATTCGCAGCAACTCGGACTGACGTATGGAACGACTTGGCGCATTTTACGTCAAGATCTTAAATTGAAAGCGTACAAAATACAGCTTGTGCAACAACTGAAGCCGCTCGACCTTCGAGCTATGGGCTCTTGAAAAGTTCCAAGAAGATCCGACCGTTTCGAGGCAAATTTTGTTTAGCGATGGCTCAATGGGTATGTAAACAAACAAAATTGCCGCATTTGGGACGAAGAGCAACCTGAAGAGATTGAAGAACTGCCACTTCATCCAGAAAAAACAACGGTTTGGTGTGGTTGGTGGGCCGGTGGAATCATCGGTCCATATTTCTTTAAAAATTATGCCGGTGCGAACGTAACCGTCAATGGCGACCGTTATCGTGCCATGATAACCGACTATTTGATGCCTGAAATTGAAGCTCGTGATCTCGGCGACATTTGGTTTCAGCAAGACGGCGCTACTTCCCACACATCGCATCAATCAATGGACTTATTGAGAGAACATTTCGGTGAGCACATAATTTCACGTTTTGGGCCGGTCGATTGACCACCAAGATCGTGTGATATCACACCGTTAGACTTTTTCCTGTGGGGATATGTAAAGTCAAAAGCTTATGCCGACAACCGCGTATCATTCGCCAGTTACCAGTCGAAATGCTCGAACGAGTGATCGAAAATTGGACTCAACGGATGGACCATCTGCGACGTAGCAACGGCCAACATTTGATAGACATAATCTTCAAAAAATAAATGCCAAAGAATGTTCTTTCAAATGATAATAAACCTTCTCCATTAAATTTGAATTTTCTGTGTTTTTTTCTTTAAAAAAGTAGAGAACCTCGAAATGGATCACCCTTTATTTAAATTGCAAAAATAAACTAAAATCATTTAAGCTGTGTTTCTAAAAATGAATGCCTGCCTAGTGAACACTTGAATGATATAAAATGATAGAGCAAACAACTGGCACTAGATGTTTCATTAAAATCTCTAAAAGGAAACTTTGAAGCAAATCCCTTGAACAGCATCGTCATTTCATTTCTGAACGAACAGATGGCCTCTCTCTTTTGGACTTACCAAGTCTTTTAATTATAGGTACCTCAGTAACATTTCATCGATTACGATAATCTACATATGTAACTACAGGTGAAAAACTAAATTCATAATAAAACAAAACTATCCAAGAAAGAAATCGATAAACCAAAATTATGTTCATTCATTATATGTATATGACGATGTTATAAATGCGTATGGGACCCTTTTTTCGAATGCATACCAAATACTGTACCTAGAAGTTCTTACATAGGTATCATCACCACCTGTCTTGCATTTAGTCGAATCTGTCTGTTTAACTTTTAAAACGAAAAGAACCCTCCATCGCTCTATACGAATACGCACTAAGCATTGAACGATTTTGGGATGAAATAGATAGATATATATTTTTGGCACTCACCCTTCGCACCCTTTTAAATTCATGCAGAGAATTTACCCCAGCTATCTAAGTACTTAAACTATCAAAAGTCAATCACCCACGGCTAAATCTTTTCAGACGTTCTCTTACTCTTTCTGAAACCACGCGTAAACCCGCTGCAATCAAGTACCTATATCTAGTTAGGAATGTCAGGGTTTGTTCACAATAGTCACCCCCTATATCTCTTCTATACATACATCAATATGAGAACCAGAAACCTGAACGCATTCAGCCCTTTAATCAATATTTTCTTCAATCCGCATCTAGAGATGCATATTTTAAGAGTTCTCAAGTTCATTGTTCCTTTTTATATTATAACAAGTCAAGTAGATCTTACTAAAGCTTACACTTAAACTTTGTGTTTAAGTCCAATTCATAAGCCCGGGATGAATTAAAATTCCTATTCATTAACTTTTCTAGATAACAACCATCCATGCTTTCTCCTCAGTGTTATCCTTCTCACCTGCAACATCTTAGTACCTACCTAACTGTGTACAAAAAAAAAAGGCAAAACAATTGATCTTATCTAAGAAGAAACCATTTATGTCGAATGCCCACTTCATCAGTTTCAACAACCTATGAGATACATTTTAGTTGCAGAGATTCAACAAGTTTCTCGCCTCTCGTTTATACATGCAGCAAGTGCCGGCGCCCGTGCCGTACCGTGCACTTATTCTATCCATCTGCCTTCTACTACCACTTGTACAGTTCCCTTTCGCTCACACTCAATGAATCAACATCGCAACTACAGGTGGATATGGAATCGCATCCTTCAAGAGACGCACAAGCACCAGCAGAGGCAAAACTTCCAAAACTACCATAACCCATATGGCAATTCAAGATCACAGCATCCCACCGTCAATGACTGGACCCCGTTGAGTACATCTTCTGCTGTTGCAAGAAATCCATCTTCACACCACCACCATAACGATACTGTGCTCTTGCCAACGTGTTCTAATGATAAAGGCAAACATTTCCCAGCAACCCAACTCTATCTGTACCCAAGAAAGAGTGGAGAAACAGAAGCAGCATTGGAATGAGTACATAGTAGGTGGAAGCAAAATGCAATTGAGGACGATATAACGTAAACATCGAGAAAAACAACAACAACAGCAACGAATGTTTAGCAAAAACGAAATGTCGAAGTAGAAGGTGCTAATGTTTTTTCACGTACCTAGCAAGCCAAGTGGATACAAATGTTCTTATAGGAATGAATCCCTCTTTCATGAGACAAGAGTGGATGGTAAGTGGATACACCAAAGTGGTAGAGAGTCAGAGTGTTGGAAAAATCGATTAATTCAAATGGTATAAAGTGCTCTTGAAATACTTGATTGGAGAATTGAAAGAGAAATATATATTCTAGATCCACAATTTGTTGAAATGGTCTCCACTGATTATTTGTTGAAGATCCACATTTACTTAACTAGAGAAAGACAAATTCATTACTTGTAGCGCGCACAAGAACCACTTTTAGACCAGTTGTAATAAAATGCTCTCTGAAAGAGTTCATTCGGTTGAAGTTTGTATTCTGTCTTTTCTACATTTCGGAGATATGTTCCAAATTCATTTTAATAAAATATTTTAAGAGAAAATGTAGGCTTTGGTCCAGTGAATTATGAAATCGAATTACTTTGGACCCACTTTCCACATTCACTTATTGAAAGGATTAATGTGGATCTGTAACTAGATGGCTTGTGGACACTTTCGGATTTTGGCACGTGTGGATGACCTTACACAAATGGATGAATTTATGGTCACTGGGAACTGTATCGACGTCATTATTGTTCCACCACCCAAAGGAATATCAAAAGGGGTTATGGTTCACTTAAAGGAGAAGTAGAAAAAGTTTAAAAATATTTGGAAGAGCTTTGGATTGCATTTGGAATCCTTGTAGACTTTAAAAGCGAAGCATTTTCTTAAACGAAATACTAAGGATTGGTACGTAGAATCTGGAAATATTAAAAATGTGATGACACTAGTTATTTACAATAAACAAATCCTAGAAAAGCTCAAGTGAGTAACAACTGTCAGATAAAATTAGAACAACTACAACTTCGTTTTCTTTATGTTTGATAAACTCGCATCAATCGAATTTTTCATTCTTTTCCTTATTTATAACTTTAGATGTACCGCCCCGGTTCGCTCGAGTGTAAAAGTCCTAGAATATATACCTTGGTAATCAAATAAGGAAACTCATACCATACGATGCTAGGATTAGATTAATAATTAATAGAATAAAAGTAATTAATAACTAAATGAATTTCAACAACAATACTTACCCTAACCCTATTATTTATAATTAATCTACTTTAGCGCCATCTAGTAGGTTAGGTTAGGTAAGGTCAGGAGGGCAGTTTTGCACCAGATGCAAATTTTACCCGGAAACCGTGAAGGCCCATTGTGGGTACCCTATTTGTACATGTAAGGACATGTAGCTAAAAAAAAACACTTCGATCTGTTTAGGAATAGAGGAATTTTTGCTACTTTTTCACTATTAAGTCTTCGCTGAGAAAGTAGCATTTTTTGGAGAAGTTTGATACGCTGACGGGGGGTAGGTTATAGAGATCATCCCATTTAAGACCTCTTAGGATAAATCGAATAAAATTGCATTGAATGGTTTCTATTCGATTTGAATGAATATTGTAGTACGTACTCCAGACTTGTTAAGCATACTTTAGATGCGGACGGACGAAGCAATTGTACCTACAAAGACTGGGTAACATAGAGGTTGCCAAATTCTTTGGACCACCTCTTTATGAAGACCGTCATAGAATTTGATTTATTCACAATGTTGTTTATATGCCCTATGAAGTTGAGTTTGGGGTCAAAATAAACTCCAAAAGATCTTAGAGTTTATTTTTGCACAAATCATGTGTTGAGATAAGGTATATGGAAAACTAGAGGCAATACGCCTTCTTGAGAGTGTCATCTGTTGGCATTTTTATGAGTTCAGAATTGGCCAGTTCTGAGCCCACCAAATGTCGAACTGGAGAAGATTTCTGTCATCCTGGATCTTGACAGATTTAAAAATGTTCATGTTATCAGAGTTTATCAAGATATTGCTGGTGTTCATACATCCTTTTGCATAATTAATAGCGAGAATGAACAAAATTGGGCCTAAGTGGCATCCCTGAGGAACTCCAGAGTGAGCATTGAATGATTTAGATAATGAATCTCTAAATTTGACTCGATATTCCCTACTCTTAAATTAGTTACAACAAATTGGAAACCATGAAAATGTTCCCCATTAAAAAATACATATACAAGTGTGCCAACTCTCATGGTGATCGGTCGAACGGCCTCGGAGTTCACTAATTACATATACGTATACCAACATCCATTTTAATACATATACGTAGTTTACTTAACAAAGCGAATAAGTCAAAAGTCACAGGCCAAGCCACAGGTTTTTGATATTCCTCACGCACTTGCTTTACCTGTAGATGCAGATAGTATTGTACGAAACTGAACTTAAACACTTTGGGGCAGAGTCTCTGCTCATTCTTCTTTTTCTTTTATTCCGGTAACTGCTATTAACAGCAACACTTTAACTCCTCTTGGAGCATAAGGCGATAATTAAGTCCTTCCACCTCTGTGTTTTTGCAGCTCGATACCTCATCTGTGTCCACGATGTTGTTCTGGGCCTACCAACGCCGTACACCTTGAGGGTTCCATTGGAAGCACTGCTTCGCTACGTTGTTGTCTGGTTTCCTCAGTGCATGGCCAATCCAGCGCCATTTTCTCTGTTTGATGTCAACATCCACTTTTCTTAGTCCAGTCCCACGCTAAAATTAATTGTTGGAAATCGTTTGTCACTGGATCTTTAGGACGAATCGCAACAGCTTGTAACCTGCTCGAGATGTTTGCGGAGCATTTCCACTTTTGCCATGCAATACAAAACCGATCTTAAATTCGACTCAAACAGTTTTAACTAAGTGCGAAGCGATATTTTGCTGAAGTTCCACACTGGAGAAAGGATTCCAAATGCACTACGAGCTTTATTTAGTCTATTTCTGACGTCCTGGTCCGTTCCATCATCGAGTGACACATAACTACCCAAATAGTTAAAATGCTGTTGTTGGTCTCGGCTAGTGTGGATAATTTCTGTCTTTTTGGTCTTTATCCTTCGGCCACCCACCTTCTCATTCTGACAGGAGACTCTGCTCGTGGAACACGAAATCCTGCACTCTTATGATCTTTTCTGTAGTATTCTGTTGCAGCTCTGGTTTAGTAAACACGCCTACTGCAGTGGTTCATTAAGTCACTAGCGACTTTTAGTTATCTATCATCTGCGATGGGTGCGTTTTAAATTGTTGTTTTGGAACTGTGTGGTAGGTGCTCGAAAATTTTCGCTTTCCAAAAGAAGGCGTGGTACAATTTTTAGATGCAAATTTGTAAAGGAAATCAGTGTCTGTATATTTTTTGAAGGTTTGACCCCTTTATATGCTTCGACTTTAGCTCTAAACGATTTTTTCTTATAAATTGTGAGCGTGGCAGTTATATTTTATTATTTTGGGAGCATATTATAATTAGGTTCAATCCCGATAGGTGGCACTGTAGTGATGATATCTAAAATATTCATAAAATATTTAACAATTTTTCCTATACAAAAATAAGTCAGCTTATACAATTTGGAATCGCTAATGGTATTTACAAAAACTTAAATTTTCTGATATTTTTTTCATATCATTTGTTCAATGACTAAGTTGCACATTTTTTATAATAAGTGAAAAAAATTTGCAAACTGATTTCGAATGAGCCACTAGCTATTGCAATTGGGAATGCCATCTCCCCATCAACTGACAGGAATTTCGGTGCTGAGCACAAATAGATACCGAAGGGTCTACATAAGATTAAATGGTGAAAGAAGTTACAGACTTTAAGTACAGGGAGTTTTCTTTAGAGGTATAGAATTTGTAAGAGTCATTAGGGCTACGACGAGGTGTAATCTCTCTGGCTGAGATGCAGCTCGTTGGCACGCTGGCAAGGCACGGCTTAGCTCGCCGGATGGTCGGGGATCTTGCTGCAGTACGCTCTCACAAAAACAAAAAAAAATTCTCGTGCCAAATAATAATGAAGAAAAGAACAAAAATAAAGTATCTACACCTCAAACATATGCCTTAAATATTTAAAAATATATGACGAAAGTAGTTATTGCGTCTAAATGGATCAGTTGCATTCGTCCAGAAAAGCTTGCAATAGCTAGTTAGTTGGTTATGCTATTGTTTGGGAAGGTAACCCACCCTAATTGACGATGGACAAATACCATCGCACCTGTTCATTCGCGTCCCATACAATTATTTACAAATGAACCCTTAATTTCATCCCTATGTACACATCTTCGATCACTCCTTCATATCGCCTGACAATCTCACCTTTAAATTCATTTACCACATCATGTTCCGACTAAATTCAAAATTCCGTTTAGATATTGCATTTTATTCAAACTCAAAAAATACTAACATTAAACTAACTATGTTCATTTCTTTTGGGGATATTGTAAATATCTAAATTAACATATTTCTTTCTCAGTTTTCTTATCTGACTAGGTATTCATGTAGATTTATAGTATAAATTCAGGATTGTTAATATTTAAGGTAGGTACGTAGTTTAGTTATAAATTTGAATATTGGAAAATGAAAAACTTAGCTAATTATGTAATTATGGTAGGTATATATATAGTAACAATAATTTAAATGAAAGTAAATATAGAACTAATGTAGAGTGTGTAACTGCGTTATATATGTACGTAGGTATGTTAATGAATCTGTTTTCTTTAAAGAATTTAATATGTAGTTCAGAAATAAAATGTAAGGGAAATATCCTTTTTAGTTAAGTAAATTTAAAACAATATAATCGCGATTTCAAAATGTAGGTAATTTAGAATTTTATACGAAAATATTAGTTAAGAAAAAATGGTATTTGTGTATCGATTATGAAGTAAGTGTCAAAGTAGGTATATGTCTATTTATATATGTAAAAAAAATAAAATATACATATACATAGGTTAAACTTACTTGTTCATTATTCCCCATTTGTATCCATGATGTGCGCACACGATGAAGGTACATTAATCTCCCAGTCCCGTAATGATAAGTGTATGTCTTATTAATTATTATATACGTAATATATACACACCTTCACTTTACCAAATTAAAATTGAATATATATATAATATGATATTCCGTTATACGATTTCTGACGAGATTTCGCGTTACACAAACTATTAAAATACTGGTTAAGATTGTATAAGAAAATGAATCAGGTAATGTTAAAATTAAAATGAGAAAACATAAGGAAAGGCTACAGTCCGCTTGGGGCGAACAGTATGATACCCTATCCTTATCCCTATGTACCCCAAAGAAAAAGAGCATTAGGAAGATGATGGATAGCATTTTATTTCATTCTATGAAATTTATAGAAAACATTTTTTTTTTCAAAAAACGCCCCCAAAAAGTGGGCGTGGCCAAAAACTTTGTATGGGCGATATATTGAGAAAAATGTTGGCATAATATAATGTTAAACATTTTTTTTCGATTTCTATGAAAATTTTCGAAGAAAACAGCATTTTAGTGAAAAACGCCCACAAAAAGTAGGCGTGGCAAAAAACTTTATATGACAGACTTATAAAGGGGGGCAGAGCCTACATATCTTGTGAATGTTCTAACACTCTATCTCTCTAACTTTAGCCCTAAAACGGTTTTTTCTAAATTGTGGGCGTGGCAGTGGGCGGATTCAAGAACTTTTAACACTTTACCATTTCGGAACCATAGGGAGTATATGTTCCAAATTTCAGCTTCCTAGCATAATTTTAAAGGCCTCAAAAGTTGATACGGACGGACGGACGGACATTGCTAAATAGTCTTAGATTTTGGTCCTGATCATAAATATATATACTTTTAGGGGTCTGCGACGAATATTAAGGGGTGTTACAAACTATGTGTCAAAATTAATATACCCTTAGGATAGGGTATAATAAAACTACGAAGCCTAATTAAACCGCACTACGCTTCAACAGCTTTTAATGTTCTTCGACGCACTTCTCAAGCTGATTCGCAGCTAGCGGGAATGTCTTCGCCTTGCTTGTTCGAGGGTTCCGTTTATTCCAAAGAGAGAGAGATGGACTTTCTACGAGACTGTTTGGTCTGTGTGTTTGTGGGGAGTATGCTGGATGTTGCAATTTTGGGTTTGGTGACGTCACCATTGTGCTTCGCAGGTGGAATAGCGGGTAAGGCAAAAAAACATCGTGGGCACAGCGTGAACTCGTTTGATCGTTCCGTGTCACTGATCAAGTGGGTTTTTTGTTTTTTCCACCATGGATGATAGATTCACCAGACTTATTGGCGGCTCTCTTATTTTCGCACGACCTTAATGCAAGCTGTCACATGGAAGAAATTGTGTACGTCTAACAATGTGTTCTTTATTTTAATTGTACGGATTTACCCCATTTAAGCCAGAGAAATATATTCCTGTCTGCGTACTCCATATGAATTTCGCACGTGGTTTGGCTTAGTACAATTTTAGCGCGAACACAATTTTGTAATTTCTTGCAGGGTTGACGGTAAAATACAGTATACTCATAGATAATATTAATTTATTTAAAGGTACTAGGATCTATTTGGCTTTTATTAAAATTATCAATATCGCTTACCCCAAAAGAAAAGATAGCAGCAGCGTAGATATTAGAAAAGACACGTTTGGTCAACTTGCCAATGCGACTGAAAAATGGAAAAAGAGGACCGGAAAAAAAATTGGCTCTCTTTTATACGTAACCTTTAGCCGACAAATTAGCCATTTTGTGTAGGTGTTAGTCATAAGCGAAGTAATTCGTCACTTGACGAAAGTTTTTTTTTTTTTCTTTTTTGGGTACGTCTACATTTGCTTTGGTTACATTAACGATAAATAATTCGTACATGATTCGGTTGTAGGTGGATATTACAAATTTCGAATTGAAATAAAAGACAAGAAAATCGTTTTAATGTCCATCAATTTGGCTTTATTGGAAGAATAATTTTATGCCATTAATGTTTAAATATGATTTCGGGCATGTGGCCGCCGCTGCTGGTTCGAATAAAGACAAGTCTAGAGATCCAATTTTCAATTGCTTTTTCAAGCATTTTGAGCTGTATGTCGGCAATAACGCCACGAATGTTGGCTTCCAAGTCCCCTAACGTTTCTGGTTTGTTGGCGTATTTCGCCATTCCGCGAAATCATGCGCTCATCGAATGTTTCCCTCAATAAATCGATTGTGACGTGCGCTGAGTGGCATGTAGCGCCGTCTTGTTGGAACCACATCCCATCCACATTCATGCCATCCAATTCAGGAACAAAATAGTCGGTTATCATGGCTCTATACCGGTCTCCATTAACGGTAACTGACTCTCCAGCATCATTTCGGAAGAAGTATGGCCCAATGACTCCACCAGCCCATAGAGCACACCAAACAGTCAGTTTTTGTGGATGTAATGGCGTTTCAAGGGCCTCATGTGGATTCTCTTCACTCCAAATGCGGCAGTTTTGCTTGTTGACGTAGCCATTCAAGACAAAATGAGCTTGCGGTAAACTTCGCGAACTGAACCATTATTTTCGAAATAAATTTGCACGATTGCGAAGCGTTGTTCATTTGTCAACCTGTTCATGATGAAATGGCAAACCAAACTGAACATAAATGACATTAGAGTTGCCAGATTTGACCACAAAATGTCAGTTTTATCTTTATTCGAAAAACCAACCTCGAAAAAAAATACCATTTACATTAGTTATTCTCACTGCAACCAGCATTGGAATCGAATTATAAGACAATCAACGGAGCAACTGCGGATGACGACATCAATAATCGTGTACAAAAATGTGGCTGCCAAACTCTGCTAACTTCTGTGAATTAAATTATGCCTATAAACTGAATATAGCCTCCACAACGAAGATGTTCATCACACACGGTTTAACAATGTTGAACAATACGAGAGTAAAGATGCTTCGAAGGACAGAAGGAGTAACCAATAAGCTAGCTCGAATTGAAAGTTCAAATATATCTGGTTTTGTTAATCGTAGAGAATTATCTGGGGCGCCATTTGCGCTCCACTTTTTTTAAAGGAAACAAAAACTCGAATTTTTTGTGCTCGAAAGTATCCCAAAATCTTAATATTCGTCATGAACAATATTTGGAACTATATTTCGATATTTTTAACGAGAAGCATCTGATAAATAGATAGAATTTGAAGGAAAAAATTGTTTCCTCGAATAATGGAATATTGGCTAAAGTGTGGACTGACTAACTGGTATTGCGGTTGAATTATCCTAAAAGTGGAAAGCAATCTTGATCATAAACTCGTCGATTTAAAACAGATGGAAGAATGGGTGTACAATATTAAGAGATATTACATAGAAATTAAAACCTGAACAGGGTTAAACTAAAGAATCCAACTCCTCGAGTATGGTTTTCTTTTTTCTCATCGAAGAATGGTTTATACCTCAAAAGAAATTCAACAGACTATATTGGGCCTGAAGAACAATAACAAACTTAGTATCTTGCTTGCATAGGAGTGTCAGGAATAACAAATAAAAGCCGTACTCTAATTTCATTATTGGTTAAGGTACGACTTAAGGTTAAATTTAAAAAAAAAAAAAAAACTATAATACGACTGCTGCCCAAAATTAATATAATAATCTTCTCATTGTTTTCAGTTTTGAAAGAGGTTATCGATCATTGTTCATGGTATTCTCGCCTACATAATGTATGCGTTAAATGAAGACAATAATTTAAATAATTGACTTATACGTACTAAGCTCCTGCACACTCCAAGCGTATTCAGATCGGCGCTACAGCTCCTCGTTCAACACGACATACATCATACATATACATTATATGGATAACAATCAAATTATTCGCAACCCAAATGAGGTTTTGTTTCCAAACGAAACTTGGGGGACGCAACCTGGACAACAATTGCTTTAATAATTCCTCTAATGAGATTAGAAGCAGAACGCATTCGACGCGTATTGAAAAACTTTTCTCTACCATACGTGACCGGAATGATTCTTAAGAAATATTAACACGTTCCTGTGCGAAAGATGAAAAAGTTTTTTTGTTTTTTTTTCTTCTTATTCCCCTTGTTTGCTTCGGCCCAGCGAATGGTGTTGTTATCCTCTATATCGAATTCTGATGTTCGATGTCCTACTTACTTTTATACACAAGTAAAATAAAGTAAAGTAAAGTAAAGTAAAAAAAATAAATGAAATGAAATGGAAAAAAGAATAAGACAAAGTTTTTGTTGGAATGATGATTGTTGATCCATCCATTTTGGTATGATTATGACGGCTGGAGACGGCATGGGAAGTCGAGGAACCTAGATAGAAGCACATTTTCTAGTTTTTTAGTTGTTTTGTTGAAATATTGTTGGATTATGATTTAGTTTGTGGATAACTCGGAAAGAAATGTATTTTTTTCTTATTAGATGGGATGTTTTCATAATATAGTATAAGTCGCTAATTCTAAAGAAGTGACTGCAAAGATTGTAACCCTTTAATGACTGTGGACTCATTTTGGTGGAATATATGATAAATATTGATTTTCCTGAGAAAGCCACACCTTTTTAATTCCACAGAGTTTCATCGAAACATAGGTATGGACTTTGAAGAAATTACATAACCGCCACAGATATCGGTTTTGTGTCCTCAACTGTTTCAAATATGTAACCTCGAGGATAGGGATAATATATGAATTATACGTCTAATACAGAATGTATCTCAGCAGTCAATTTGCACCTCAGAAGGACGTACGTCAGAAGAGCTCAATTATAAGAGGTGTCAAGTCGTTCACGGTCATGATGGCATATATACCTTTACCTTGAAACTACATTGAGCTACATCGAATATAATATTTGAAGCTGCGGCCTGAAATTTTCATCGAAAGAATCTGTTTTTGGGAGAAAAAACAATATTTTGATCTAAATTGGCAACCAAACCCTATAACGTCAACGGAAGTGGGAGTGTATGTTTAGTATAAGCAGATAGATAGACCTTAAGTGCTGCTCAAAATCTAAAATTTGTCCTCAAGCATTAAATGGTAGAATTTACGACCGGCCGTTGAGGCGATAGGTTTTTTGAAGTAGATACGTAGAACAGGAAAACATGCAACAGTTGACATAATTCTTCGTGGGAAATCGTCTTGGAAATTTGTTGATTTAGACCACTAAACTATCAACCAGCAGTAATTCGCATTCAAGACACGTTTTACAGCATCAGCTTAATATTTGCATTTGTGTCCCTTTCAATGAAGATGAAGACCTAATCAAGAAGGAGATTTATGACCTCCTCGAAGGTGCTTGTCTGGGGTACGATGTAAACATAGTTTTTGGGGACTTCAAGGCAACCTGGCGGCCCTCAGATGGTCGAAAGTAACTACATTTTTTGTCTAAAGAAAATAAATGAGCAAATCGCCCTTAAGAAGATATTTAACTTTTAAGTCTCACAACACCATCAAGAAGGTAGCCGAGATCAACGTAATGCATCATCCGGCAACTGAGCACTTACAAACGTGAAACGTGAACACAGAGATGATAGAAGCAAAGAGATACCAAACTTTCCAGTGGAAAACACTTTGCCTACAAGCTAAATTCCAGAAAAATTCCAGAAAATTGACGCATACTATCATATTTTTAAACAAGTATGGGTAAATTCGTCAACTTACCACGATTTCTTCGTCAATCCATCACTTTTTCCCCCGCCGCCTCACAAACCAAAAACAAAGATGCCGGAAATAGACTCTAATCCAACAGGGAAATAGCCAAAATGAAACATACACCACAGATAGAATGCATCTAGCAAATGCACTGGAAAGTAGAAACTCGTTCAGCAGAAACTAGGTATAAAATAAAGAACTTAAATTGTAAAACAATATTGAAATATTTTGGATTGCTTTGATTTATTAAATAATAAAACAAAACTTAAGAAAACGAGAACTAAATTTGAGTTACACAATTAAAATCGTACAATTTCAAATATTGTTGAGATACCAACAATAAAAAAATGTATAATGGTTGTTGCCAGCAAATAATTAGATATAATAATTGCTGTATTAAAAAATAATACATTCATATTTTGGCGATATTCAAACAAATAAATGAGGGAACACTTTTGTTCATCCTAATATGAGTCTTCACCGAAAATGTAAAGAAGCCATGTTTCATGCAATTCACTGATGCGAATTCTATAATTGAAGATTTTTTTATGATATGAAATTGGGCAGGTCGCAAAGCATTATTTTTTCTTAAAAAATCGCCTCAGGAGAAAAAAAAGCTAGAATTTATTTGCCAGGGTATTTTTTTAAATATGGATCGAAAAATAAATAATCAAATTTAAAAAGGAAAATTAAAATAGTACGAATTATTTCAAAGAGTTTCTGAACTCCTGGGCAAAGTGAAAGCATTAGTTTATGAGCTCTAATTAAATAAAACAACAACAATAATTTCCTCACAATGTTTTTTGGTTTCTTTTTTTTCTGCACAATTTTGATATTTGGTATTTATTTATTTAGTTTAAAACATTTACAAAGATTACAATAAAGTATCTATAATGACGTAAATGTTATCATGAATGATTTATTTATTTATTCCAATTAAATATTAAATTTTAAAATTTGATTTAGGTTAGCATGAGCGTTAAATTGAAATTGAATTTGGATACAAATGCTTAAATTAAAATTATAATAGAGAAAAAAGAGAGAAATAGAAAAGTTAACAATTTCGGCAACAACGTTTACAAAACTATAATAGAAATATTCAAATACAAAGTTATGAAATAAATATATAAAATATTGAATATTATATTAATATAACAATTCTGAAGTGAAAGCGAAGTAAACAGTATTTTTGTAGAGCTGTGCTGTGTATTTTCGAAGATTAAGTGCATTTAAGATCAATAGAACTTTTACAATTTTCAAAAATTAAAAATCAGTTAAAGAAAATATTGGTCTGCAGGTCATATTACTACTTATTTGGCATAATGAGATATACATTTTCGGAAATTTAGTACATTTAAATGTATTTATAGACAAATTAAGGAAGTGTTTTAATATACGAATTGTAATAAACTAATGATTAATCATGTCGAAATTTAAAAAACCACTATGAAAATGTACCTGACTAATTTTATGAAATCTTACTACACTGTAATAATTAATCATTAGTTTATTACAATTCGCATATTAAAACTCTTCCTTAATTTAGTTATAAATACATTTATATGTACTAAATTTCCGAAAATTCATATCCCATACTGCCAATAAGTTATTAATATGACCTCCTGATTTTTGTGTTTTTTTATCTGTAGAAATGTCACCTTATAGTTACCATAATTAATGATTTAAATTTCTGTACTTGCGTAACAAATTCAAGCCTATGCGAAAAGGCAACCAGATATGGTTATTTTTTTTTATTTTATTTTTTAACCGAATAATAATGCTAAACAAAACATGAATAGTGAAAATTGTGTATTAATTTACTGCAATCACTTATACACGGTAATTTAAATTTCTATACATTTTAATAAGTAAATATTACATGTGTTTCCATGGGGAACTTTAATTACTACAAGTAAAGCTGAATACATTCACTTTATTTCATTTGACATATCAAATACAATTTTACTGAGCTCTACTGAATACATCCATTGTCATATATGAGGTGAATATTCAAACATATGTTTTTAAAAAATTTCAAAGTGATATGAGATTTGTTTTTAATTAAAGTGTTTAAAATGGGTCTTGTAAATAAGAAAAAAATTTCCAAATATATACTGGGGTGCCTTAAATATTTATTTTTGCACGAATATTTTAATTTTGATTGTGCATGACTGAGCGGGAAACCGAAAATTGTTCTTAGCTCCATCTATGCTACCTTTGCGAAGCTATAACGGGTGATCCAAGTAGAGATACTTTTTTGCCAGATCACGTGTGAGTCGTGTCATGCTGTCATGTTATTTTTGTTTAGTATTGCTTGGCATTTCATAATGGAAAGACTTACGCGTGAACAACGTTTACAAATTGTTCAACTTTATTATGAGAATTCACGTTCTGTGAGGAATGTGTTTCGTGCACTTCGCTCAACTTATGGTCAACATAATCGGCCTACTGAGCGTACTATTCGCAACACCATCACCCATTTTGAGACCCAGCATTAATTATCGGATAATATTCGACCGAATAGACCACGTCCAGCAAGCTGTGAAGAAAATATAGCGGCCGTAGCTGAGAGTGTACACGAAGACCGTAGAGAGTCGATTCGGCGCCGTTCGCAGCAACTCGGACTGACGTATGGAACGACTTGGCGCATTTTACGTCAAGATCTTAAATTGAAAGCGTACAAAATACAGCTTGTGCAACAACTGAAGCCGCTCGACCTTCCCAAGCGACATCGCTCATCGCTTCGCTCGAAGATCCGACGTTTTCGAGGCAAATTTTGTTTAGCGATGAGGCCCATTTCTGGCTCAATGGGTAAACAAACAAAATTGCCGCATTTGGGACGAAGAGCAACCTGAAGAGATTGAAGAACTGCCACTTCATCCAGAAAAAAACAACGGTTTGGTGTCGTTTGTGGGCCGGTGGAATCATCGGTCCATATTTCTTTAAAAATTATGCCGGTGCGAACGTAACCGTCAATGGCGACCGTTATCGTGCCATGATAACCGACTATTTGATGCTCGTGATCTCGGCGACATTTGGTTTCAGCAAGACGGCGCTACTTCCCACACATCGCATCAATCAATGGACTTATTGAGAGAACTTTTCGGTGAGCACATAATTTCACGTTTTGGGCCGGTCGATTGGCCACCAAGATCGTGTGATATCACACCGTTAGACTTATTCCTGTGGGGATATGTAAAGTCAAAAGCTTATGCCGACAAACCCGCTTCGCTTCAGGCCTTGGAGGAAAACATCACGCGTGTCATTCGCCAGTTACCAGTCGAAATGCTCGAACGAGTGATCGAAAATTGGACTCAATGGATGGACCATCTGCGACGTAGCAACGGCCAACATTTGATAGACATAATCTTCAAAAAATAAATGCCAAAGAATGATCTTTCAAATGATAATAAACATTCTCCACTAAATTTGAATTTTCTGTGCTTTTTTCTTTAAAAAAGTAGGGAACCTCGAAATGGATCACCCTTTACAGAGACTTTGTGTAGTTAGATATAAAATGTTACTATCGTGGAGTTTTATTTATTTTATAGAAAAACTAATTTCTTGTATTTTAATGCTATGTTAATTTATGATGCTATAGTTATCAAAAATAAATACACATTTGTTATAAAATATCTAGTCCTCAATTTTATTTTATGACTATCAAATGACGCATCTTCCTTTAAACATTAAATCCGCAGGCGATTGAAGGAGGTCTGAAATTAAAGAAAATAAGAAATAGAAGAAAAAAATTTTCTAAATAAGTTAAATTTAATAAAGAAATTACACGTTTAACTTACAAAACCACGAGAATACAAAAAATTTGAAACAACTGTTTACTTTGACTACGAGAAATATCAAAATACTTGCCACTGATAAATAGGTGCGTCCAGACCAAAAAATTTCGAGTGCTGAATTCATTCCTTCAAGTTCACATATATTCACCGACACGGCCGTCACTGTAAATCGATTACAACAAAAACAATGTAAACAAATGGGTTTCGAGGGGTAAAGGAGATAAGAGTTTGGCATCTCTTTGCTTCTATCATCTCTGCGTGAACACTTACAAGTGATAAAGCGCAAGCCTAGAGCACTAGAGAGAGAACATCGGGTCAGGAGGAAAATAAAATCCTGCGCAGGAAAAAGACGACACACGCAGTCCCCCAGCTCAAGATTCCCGCGCTCGAAACAATCCGGATGTTTTGCAAAAAAAAACAGCAACTTGAGATTAGTTTCAAGCTATAAGCCTGCGTGAACACTTACAAGTGATAAAGCGCAAGCCTAGAGCACTAGAGAGAGAACATCGGGTCAGGAGGAAAATAAAATCCTGCGCAGGAAAAAGACGACACACGCAGTCCCCCAGCTCAAGATTCCCGCGCTCGAAACAATCCGGATGTTTTGCAAAAAAAAACAGCAACTTGAGATTAGTTTCAAGCTATAAGCCCAGGTTCTGAAAAAAACTAAGTGATTTATTCGGAATTGTAAAAGTATTCCAGCTGCATTTCCAGCATTACCATCAGTAGTACGTCCCGTTAATTTAACATAAATTTCATCTCCCAAATAAGAAGAATTCGGCTACACGTATTAAAAACCTAATAGCAACAACTCCTCTTTGTTATTAGGGGCAGAGAGAGAGAGAGAGAAAGAGTTTACTAAGCATGGTGGTGATGTTTTGGTTGAGAGCATGCACCCTTGCAACCGAGTATGTGTGGAGAAAACCATGGCCGATGACAGGTCTCTCAGCTCCATATGACCCACTTACAAGAAAGGCGATCCTATGTTTTGCAAGAACTTGTGTGAACGACTGAAGCCATTTTGCAACACATTAATAGGATCGGAGGTAAAAGTAGAGAAAAGACACGAAATTCACATAACTCAGGTTTAACTTCATTCAACAAATAATTACCGCTGGAAATCCCAGCTACTTCGGTTTGACAAAACAAATGGTTTCAAACGAGTTGTAAGGTCTATAAAACACGATTGCGAAGATCAGCAAGTTCTGCTGTATGGTTTTAAGTATTGAACGATAAGCAGGATAGAACGGTCTTTGGATACATAAATTCTGAGATGGACATTTTGTCCTGTGTGGAAGGATGAGCTATACCAAGATGCAGTCCAAATAAAAAAGAAGACAATAATAGTCCGTTTCAAAAACAGTTCCGCCGCCGATGCCAGAGCTCTTAGTCTGAATAACGCGCTCGGTAGCGCAAAGGATGAATGGCTGATGTGTCTCAGGCAGAGACTCTCCACGTTACAAAATAAATAAGGTCTCCAGTGTCCCTTGCATGGGTTATACAAATGCT
Source organism: Ferdinandea cuprea (assembly GCA_963576555.1). NCBI lineage: Eukaryota > Metazoa > Arthropoda > Insecta > Diptera > Syrphidae > Ferdinandea > Ferdinandea cuprea. The sequence continues at coordinate 149,060,484 of OY754958.1, read as the reverse complement.
AAATTTTCATTGGATTGTAATAGAAATTCTAAGCGTTGCTATGTGTAAGTATTGATTAATATTGACCCACTATGAGATCCTTTTTAAGGGATTGACCGCTGTTGTGAACTCCTTGTGCTAATAAGAAACCTAAAACCACGACGATGTAGTGTCTCCATTTGCCTCTTCATCTTCGTCATAATCATAATATTGCCAAGATTGGCGCAGTATGGGCTGCTTCCGGAATGGTCAGTATATCCCGATTAGAGACAATGCCTTTATCAGGGATACGTTTTCTTTTCATGGGTTCATTTCCGACATTTGATTTTTTTTTTTTTGTTTTTTATATAATATACGCGCACTAAAGGGATTTTGGATACCCTTATAATGAGGTAACTCAGTGCGGGCATTAGGGAAGTGAAGGATTAAAAAAAAGGAGATACCGATGCACGTTGGTTTTAAATGTCTGTAAACTATAATGCGTAGGAAAAACAGAGTGGGGTAGAGCATTCGACATTCGTATTGTACGGTTAAGAAACGAATCCTTGTATTTCACTGTACGTCCGAATACAGGCTTGAGGGTAAACTGATGTGCATTCCTAGCATGGCGAGTATTGCGGTTGAATTGCTGTAGGGGTGGAATGCAACTGCCTATTTCATTTGAGCACTTGTGGTGTAAATACCAATAAAACAATGACAGGCAGGAGACATTACGACGATGACTAAGGGAGTCAAGTGATTTCGCGATGTCTCGATCGCCAATAAGTTTCACCGCACGTTTTTGGATCCTGTCAAGCAGCTCCAAATATGTAACTGGAGCACCGGACCAGATATGAGCGTTATACTCAAGTTTGGGGCGAATGCTCACCTAACAAATTGTTGCCAGATCAGAAGGGGTGAAATATTTCTTGCATCGCCTGAGGAAACCTACATTTCGCAGCGTTCTTGTTGACATCGAATATGTGGTCATTCCAGCGAAGTTTGTCGTTTACGCACATACCAAGGATGAAATGTCTTTTGGTTTCGGCGATGCAAGTGTCGTCCAAGGATAATGGCAGAGTATTGGGATTTCGCTTTAATGACAGAAGATAGTGGCACATATTCGGCCATAGTCTTTGAATGTTCGTCATTAACTAATAAGGTTAAGGGGTTGGTGGTGGCGTTTTCTCTGATAGACTAAATCTAAGTCTCTCGTTTCGTTTACCCAATCATTGCAGTGTGTTTCAGGCGGAAGTCAAGGCAATTAAAGAAGCCTCATCTTGGCTGAAAAGAAACGTAATATCCACTAGAGATATCAGAATCTTCTCTGATAGCTATGCGGCCTTAAAATCACTAGACTCAGTTTCTCTAAACTCTATACTGGCCCTAGAATGCCGATAACAATCTTGAAGACCTGTCAACCACTGGCGTCAAAGCTCTCTTTCGCTATATTCAAAGCTCCAAATGGTTTAACAAGTAGAGTAGTAAAAGTTTAGATCCACGTAGTATCAGAACGCACCTCTTTTTTGGTCTAAGTGACTGCCACTTCAACCTAACCTAACTAAAATAGTGGTTGCTGTGCCTGTGACTTTCTGCCAAACTATGCTGCTGCATGTGACTGTTTTGCACAATTGGGATTTGGTTCTCCCTCGCTGCCACATTTAGAAGATATCCCTCAAAAGCTGCTGTTTTCAACAGTCGTTTGTTAAATCCCTTGTAGCTACGCCTAGCCAAGACTCAAAAACGCATACACTTTTTCCTATCACTTGATAAGGATAAATATAATTTCTGTTATGAAATGATGAACATGATAAAGTTTAACGGAATGTTATCTACCGTTGATGTTTGTACAATTTACTTAAAGTGTGGTTCCGGGTATTTACTGAAATGCAATCTCTTTGAAAACACCTGGACTGCTGATGACATTATCACGGAATCATAGGCCACCATAAATTGCATTAAACCGCGTATTTGGCGCACGAACACGATCGCGTGTGGGCGTGCAGAATATCTTATTCCACACGACCATGGAAGAAAGGGAGCACCCATCGCCGTCCTAGTACGTATAGAAATTCGAAGTAAATACGATAATATAACCGACGTAGGTAGTTCCCAACGATATGAAAAAAAAAATGAAAAGAATTTATTATATATCACATTTAAGTTAGCATGAAATATGAATCCATGCTGGGTAGGTTGGTACCTAACCTAACCTATTTACATGATGAATATGAAAACTTAACCTATCAAGTTTTTCATGGTACATAAAATCATCGTTAAAATCTGAGATGTTTCTTATGTTGAAATTTCATTTTTACGATATAACTAACCTATTATCGAGAACATTTAAAGTGCAGAACACATCCACCATAGCATACTACACTTCGTTTCGTTTCGTACTTCGAACTCGGAATAACCGAATTGTAGTAAGGAAAGGATAATATGATGAACTATAGTTTGTTAGGGGAAAGCAAACATCCCTCTGCTGTCGTTTTATTCTCAATAACAAAACACTAAAAGGACACAAATTGGATTAGCGGAAAGTTGTTTGATGGAAAGTTTCGGAAATTCGATTTCCGAGTACCGAATGTAGCGCATATAGTGTACCTACGTCAGACAAGTAAGTTCGCATTTCGCCAAAGGATATCTATTGGAATGCTTTTAGTGTGTCAAAAATCGAGTTAAAAACTTTATGGTAGCACCCCTAAAAAACGATGTACAGATGTACAAACATATTTTCCCAACATTGCGATATTTATGTGTACATGCATGTGTTGTGTTGTGTGTGTGTGTGTGTGTGTGTTCGCTGCTCGTATGAGGATAGTTTGTAGCTATTATGACGCACCATGGTACTTTTAAATGCAATAAAACACTAGGACTAGATGATGGACGTTCATTTCGAATCGTTTCGTTTAGTGACAGTTACTATGACAATTGTCTTCAATTCTATTATTGAATTCGAAATGAAATGCCATTTTTTTTTGTAGCGTGTAGATAGGGAGAGGTAGCTACTGTAAAGTGGTTGCACGAAATTGAAACACTGACCGATGTCGACGCGGAAGCTATTATACTTTTTATACCCTATCCTGAGGGTATATTAATTTTGACAAATAGTTTGTAATACTCGTCGTATATTTATGATTGGGACAAAAACCTAAGACTCTTTAGCAATGTCCGTCCGTCCGTACGCAATTTTTAGGGCTCTAAACTTAAGCTGGGAAGATGTAATTTGGAGCACATACTCCATAGGGATGCAAAATGGTTAAGTGTAAAATTGTTTGATACACCCAGTACCACACCAACAATTAAGAAAGCTTAAGAAGTAGAGTTTAACAACCTTTACAAGATATGTAAGCAGTGCCCTCCTTCATAAGTGTGTCACATAAATATTTTTACCACAGCCTTTTTCATTAAAATTATGTTTTCTGCGAAAATTTGAATAGAAACCGAAAAAAAATGTTTAACAAAATATTTGGGCAATATTTGTTTCAACACATCACCCATACAAAGTTTTTGGCCTTGCCCACTTTTTGGGGCGTTTTTTTTCATGTATTGAATATTTTCTTATAAATTTCATATAGCTTAACGCCTTTTCATTGGAGGCATATATGGATATGGATAGGTTATCATACTGTTCGTCCCAAGCGAACTGTAGCCTTTCCTAATGTTTATCATTTAATTTCAATTTTAAACTTAGTTGTAATTAAATATTCCACATTTTTTTTGTAATCGACAAATAGGCATTTGCCATTTATATTTTAAAGACAACTTCATGCAAATGTTGTCCGCGGCTTCGTTTCAAATGGTCCATTCGGAAGGTCCAATTTTTCGAGCATTTCGGCCTGTATTCCACGAATTACGCGTGTTATGCTATCCTGTAAGGCTTCAATCGTGTTCGGCTTGTCCACATAGACTAACGACTTTACTTAACCCCAGAAGAAATAATCAAGAGGCGTTAAATCGCATGATCTTGGCGGCCAACTCACAGGGCCATTTCGAGAGATAAGCTACTCAACATCCTTCAACATTTCTATTGTTTCACGAGCTGTGTGGCATGTGGCACCATCTATATGAAACCACATGTCAACCAAGTTCAACTCAGCTCGATATCGTTCGCGGTTGATGGTAACGTTTCTTCCACGGTCGTCTTTGAAGAAGCACAAGTTGAATTTTATAGCCTTTCAAACCCAAATAGTGAATACTAAACATAATTATGTGTATGAAGCAAAGAAATAAGTTGATTTGAAAATTGACACGTAAAATTTTCCATGTGGTTGAGTAACACATGCCAAATTGTTGAGAACGGCAACGAATTGACACTTCACGATCCTCGTTAACATTGAACGCTACGACTGCAATATTCTCTTCGGTACGCACTGTACGCATGCGACTCGATGGTTTAATATCCAACAAAGTAAATTTGGTGGGAAGACAAAACAGATGGCGTTTGGACGCCATTACTAACCAGTGCTGCCAACTTTAAAAACTTAATGCTTAAACTCTTAACTCATCCGGATGACAGGTGATCACACTGGATGACCATCTCAGTACAAATTCTACGATATATTGACGTCAAGATGTCGTCAGTTTGGCTGCAAGTCTGATCGCATCTTAAGACCTGAAACTATTCGCCATTTATAATCAACCACTTACATGCTGCTGTTTTTGATTATATTTACTTGTGATCTTTAGTTGTACTAACGCACGGACATGCATGCACACTTGCGAGGTAGTATAAAGCTTTTAGATTGTGTCTCTAGTTTCACATCGGGCTAGACGTGATTTCTCCCATATTATGGCCATTTACAAAAAGCGCCTTTTATTAGCGTGGCGCTGCAGAGATATTTTTATCACACTCACATTACACAAGACTCTTAAAATTTAGAAAGAATGTACAATAAATAAATATTAGGCGTAAACGACTGATATAGGTACCAAAGTCTAGCTTCTCCAAGCACTGGTGTCATCCGGATGACCGTCTGATCGCACCTTTACTCTTGGATGTTTGTCAGACATTCGCAAGAGGTGGGGCAGCAAATAAAAACTTTCGGTGGTACATGCCAGAATTTGAACCAGCGACCACCAAGCAACTGCACCCCAGAAAGAATATAAGCACCAAACATTTTGCCGGCACGAAAAGTGCACCCACAGGCTTATTATTAGTGTATGTATACATGCATAAAACATACATATAGAATACATAATGGTATAAGACACCAGAACCGTGTAAACGCAAACACATTTTTAGTTAAAATTTACTTAGATGAAAATCAATCATATAATCATTTCCAACTAATGCTATAAATTCTATATGGCTTCAAGAAAGAGGTACCCTTTAGAGTAATTTGATACGTTGACTGTAAGAGAGTCGGGCCTAATTAAGGTAAAATAAAATAAATTTATGTTGAATGGCTTCAATTCGATTTCATACAGAGTCCAGACTTGTAAAGCATATTCTAATTGCTGACGGACAAAGCAATTATACAAAGACTGAGTAACGTAGGGGTCGTAGAATTGTTTGAACCAGCTCTTAAGAAAGCCCAGCATTGACTTTGATTAAGTAACAATAGAGTCTAATGTCCTGTGAAGTTGTGTTTGGGGTCAACATAAAATGCGAGATCTAAAAAACAATCAACATGACAAATCAACATGATATAGAGAATACAAAAATTAACTGAAGCAAAAATGCTTTCTTAAAAATGGCATATCCTGGCTGGATATCCTGGAATAAACTCGTTTTTTTCACTAAAATTGGTAAAACTTTAAATGTCGCCTTGAAGAAGATTTTTCTCATCCTTATTTTCGATATTTATGGTTTTTAGATATGCAGCAGAGCCTAAGTTACTTTCCTGAGGAACTACAAACTGAGCAGTGAAGATTCAGAAAACGATCCTCTTAATTGATCCATTTTATATAGCCCTGAGATAAAATCTGATTATTTCATGGGACAATGTTCGAAAGCTTTGGAGAAGTCAGTCACTATTATTATTATTTTTTAAGGAATTTCAACATGCACACAAAAATTTTCCAGTACTAGTGGATGTAGACAGCGAACATAGATTGCTGATGTTTTACTAGATACCCATTCAACTTCCAGAAGCGATTGGGGACACCCTTTAATGGACATACCATGTTATTAACGTATTCGTAAAACTAATTGGACAATGTTTTGAACTCATTGAGTTTGATTGACAGTTGGTTTTAAAATAGGTTTTCCAAGCCCTGTTACGTCGATTTCTTACCAACTGATATATATATATATAGATCATTTCATCCTTCCTTGCCATTATCTTGGAAGGCTCTTAATCCTTACAGTTTTAAAGTCTCGAAATTCGAAAAGTCTCAAAAATCGAATGAAAATATGGGAAAGCCTGGTATAGAGCATAACATGTCATAACATCACTAATTAGCTAATCACACCTCATTTCCAGTCACCTACCGTTTGACTTGCTGCAATAAGGTTTGTTTCTGCAACTTGTGCTGTAAGTTTCTTTGTGTCAGCAGTCTAGTGGCGGCACTTCCAGTTGCCTTCCAATAGTTTGAGTCTTTTCGTATTGGCAAAACCATTTTAAAACGATTTTCACTCATGGTTTCAAAACATATTATATATCGGTTATAAGACCGCTACGTAAGGAGTGGCTGCCTGGTAGACTTCTTTAGATAAAGTAACTGATACACCCTGTATCTATTGTTAACGTGAATTGTCATTTTATGGGGACTGTCAACGAGCATGTGACTTTAACTTTGGTAGCCGCGCTATCGAGTCACCCTGATTAATCACATTCACGATTTACCTCTTTATTTTCACTCGTCTGGCAAACCCACGTATTGGCCTTCGAATATGGCAAAAACACCAGACCTCATAGGCTTTTTTTTATCGCAAAAGGAGTATCTGAACACTCAGTCAAAATTGAAAAAAGTTTTGATCTCTCTTCTGACCATTCGCCGGTCTTTCTGATAATTACCAGCGGAGGTTTTCGCGAAAGGGATGGTCCACCAAAACTAACTAGCAAAAGAACTAACTGGGACTCCTTTAGAAAAGACTGCATAAATAAAATCGATCTGAAAGCATCCCTTCGAATACCATATGAACTCGTAGACGAAGTGAATCAATTCATCGATGCCTTGCAAAGTTGGAAGATAGCTGAGGTGATAATGGTTGCTAAGCCAGGTAAACCTCCAAATGACAAATAATCCTAAAGACCAATATCGCTTCTGCCAATAATGTCGAAGATATTTGCAAAACTCATATTGAAGCGATTACATCCGATCATCGAAGAACGCCGATTAATACCAGATCACCAATTCGGATTCAGAACGAAGCACTCTACAATTGACCAGGTTTACAGAACTACCAACGAAATTGAAAAAGCACTAGAGGAGAAAAAAATGTGTTCTAGCCTTTTCCCTGACGTCTCTCAGGCCTTCGACAAAGTATGGCATACGGGATTTAAATATAAACTAAACAAAGCTCTCCCAAAGCAATCATATGAGATCCTAAGCTCTTATTTAGATAACAGACTATTTCGTGTTAAACACGGGAACGAGTACTCCGAATTCAAAGAAATCGCGGCGGGAGTTCCACAAGGAAGTGTTTTGGGCCCGATTTTATTCCTATTATACACTCGCGATATCCCGCAAGAAGAGGATACTATCATAGCAACTTTCGCGGATGATACGGCTATTCTAGCTGTAGACAATTCGATTCAGTCCGCGACAAATAAGCTTCAACGATCTATCGACAGAATATGCTTGTGGACAAGATCTTGGCGTATTGTCCTCAACGAGACAAAATCACCGCACGTTAATTTAACTTACAGAAATGTAAGCAATCTACCCTTTTATATTGACTTGGTACGAATTCCGTACGCAAACGAGGCTAAATACTTGGGAATGCTAAATTCAAATGGAAATCGCATGTTAAGAAGAAACGCCAGGAGCTCATTATCAGATTAAATCAAATGCATTGGCTGATTGGAAGATTTTCTAAACGCAGCATGCAAAACAAGCTGCTTTTATACAAGCAAGTCCTAAAGCCGGTTTGGACGTACGGTATAAAACTTGGGGGTTGTACCAAACCAAGTAATGTTAACATTTTGCACACTTTCCAAAATAAAGTCCTAAGACAAATCGTAAATGCTCCGTGGTATATCAGAAACGCCGATATCCACAGAGATCTAAGCATAGCTATCCTTGAAGACGAAATACGAAATTTCGCGCGCAAACAACACACTCGCCTAATTGGCCATTCAAACGACGCTGTACTTCAGATAAGGGAGATCTAGTGCGCCAATTACAAAGTACAAAAACTTTTGATTTAGCGCAATAAAAGGTTCTTTTGGGAGGTTTCCTGCCAAACGTAATTAAATATTTAAATTAAAACTGCTTGATAGGCATTATCCCAGTTGTAGTATAAAAGTATTTTGTAGGGAGGTATTTTTAGTAAGTAAGAATCTTACACTATTATCAGAACGCGCAGCCGGTCCTCATAATGTCTCATGGAACACCTACCCTCGGGCAAAAAAAACGAGTTACCTTAGTTTCATATTAATTATAATTAAAAATGAATTTTAAGATTTGAAATAAAACACAACGAATTACAACAGTGACCAATTGCAATAAAATAAGCCAAGGACCCTTACGAACGACTTCTTTCGCTGCTTTAGGCATTCTGTTTCGCCTTCTGTTTCAGACTCCAGTGGCAGTGGCAATCAAGTGCTGAACATCTCAGATGCCTTCTCGGCTCTCAAAAAAAGATTTTTACTACAGTAGAAGTTTTTGTCTATTCACTCAAACAACTTGATATATTTTCCTTTACACGGTTCGTTGACCTCCTAAATACTTTGCATAGATTAAGAAACGCCCACATTCGAAGTCCATATACCCAACTAATCAACTTGCAATATGTTTATATTTTACTAACCCTTTCTATCCAGATCGTAACTCATTAAGCCAATTTGAGCTCCAAACAAACCTCATTGAGACCCGAGGGACGAATTATCTTGCAAAAATTTTACAATTTTCTACCACTCGTTCGTACCAAAGAAGGACTCGCTCCCATAAACCCAATTAAGAATACACATCATTGCAAGCGAAATAAAATTGACGTTAGTACTTAATTCCGTAGCCAAACTCAACCACAAAGCGATGCCAAGTCATGGCTTTCCGGATGTTTGGTCCCAAATTTAGTTCCGGGAATAATGCCTTCGAACTTTGCCTCCCACCAAATCCAATCGTAAAAATAGTTTTGCGGTACACCAACTCTCTTGCCATTGTACTAGGATATCTTCATCGTGCTCCCACATAGCCGCCCAACAAAACTACATCTACACAGAAAAATCACTGCCAAAGGCCCTGTAAGATTACCAACAAATAAAATATATATATATATATATATAAAAAAAAAAAGAGAAACGGAACGAAACGAAACGAAATATAAAAGCTGATATGTATCCCTCCGAAAGCGGCTTACTAGGAAAGTGTAAAACCTTGTTATTTGCTAAACTCCTTAAATTGGATTAAAATGGCCAACTGCCAAATGAAATTCGCATTTTAACCCGCCCGACGAACTATTCATGTAATTACGAAATCCGTTTTCATTATTGTACAAAGTACATCCTTATATCCTTTGCCATCAGCAGCAACCACCTCGCGCGCCTGCCGTGACTGCTGTTGATAGTTCGTGGATTGGGCGCGCAGATACAGATCCTTGTACTCAATACATATACGCTCGATTGTCCTTTATTTATGGTTACTTTTATCCTCATACACCCACAAGGACGAAAAATCTGTAGATATAGTGTGCTTGTGCCCTCTGATGCCACGAGCAAAAAAAAAAACAAAAAAAAAAACAAATAAAATAAAATAAATTTCGCTTTGTTCCCGAAAGATACGAACGAGATTTTGTTTTGTTCTTGCTGCCAGACACTAGTTCAAAACCACAAAGCCGGAAACTGAATTAGCGTCAGTTTCGATTTAATTTATCCAGTTCACTCTTTAACTCGTAGCATGGAAGCAGCATCAGCATCATCAACAACACCAGATCCTATAACCACACACATACACACACCCACACCAACATAAGGAAAATTGAAAGGATACAATTTGGATTGAATTATTTCCCATGAGGATTCAATTGCTTAGTCCGATGCCGGTATTGAACACTCATTACAGGCTCATAAATATTTATTGAAAAGTGATGTGGGATTTCAAGGATGACGTCGCCTCACAAGGATTCACCGTGTATCCATGTAACTCGCTGTATAGGTAACTGACACACTGTATTCATTCATGGATGTATATGGGCAAGATGATGGCAATGGCAAAACTGGACGTCATGTCAGATTTATGACATATACATTGTCGTTGTCGACTTAGTTTATCACGTGGGTTTACTCTGCTCCTGCTGTATGGTGAGCAATGAGAATATTACAGAATATGATTGGATTTTGAGCCTTTTGCAGCTGTCATTGATACTCTGACTTAAGTTAATGTTGCAGTTTTCGGGTGAGAGCAGCGGCGGCAATGGCAGTGGCGGCGGCGGCAATATAAAATATTCATGAAATCGCCGTCTCTCTCAAATGATGCAATTTTCTAAGGCCACCTATCTATACCAGCATGATGATGTATTTCTTTACACGTTACTTTGTGAAAGGATACCAATGTTTTCTTAATTAAGGACAGAATATACTCCATTGAAATACAGATATTGGATTTGGTTTTGTATAATATCGGCTCGGGTGGATTAAGCTATTTTCTATGCTACTGAGGCGATACATTTTGCTAAGCAGGATATTTAAATGCAAATGAAAATGACAGGATCTTTTACATATTTTTTGATGAGGTACACAACACAAGCCTTATGGCTTTGTGTTGCTAAATAATTATCAAGGAGATAGAGGGCTTTAAACACTATGTCAATGGATTTTGAAGCTCCTTTAATTTATTGAGGCCTTTGATAATTCTGCTAAGAATTTCTAAGCTAAAGTAATGCAGAGTCTGTTTCGGAAGTGGTCAGATACATACTTTTGAACTCACTAACATATTCAAGAAAAATCGACTATCAATGCTCTCCATTCAACGGTGTTTATTTATTCATTCATTTCATTAATAGAGTATACAATTCTCTTATACACTTAAAATAATAAATTGTGGACAATACAACAGGTAACATTACATACATTAATTGGAGAACTAAAGCTAATTATACAATTATTATATATTAATTTTGACACATAGTTTGTAACACCCCTTAATATTCGTCGTAGACCCATAGAAGTATATATATTTATGATCAGGACCAAAACCTAAGACTATCTAGCAATGTCCGTCCGTCCATCCGTACGCAATTTTTAGGCCTTTAAAATTAAGCCCTAGGGCTCCGAAATGGTTAAGGGTAAACAATTTTTGAATACGTCCACTGCCACGCCCACGATTGACAAAAAAACCGTTTTAAAGCTAAAGTTAGAGATATATAATATTACAACCTTCACAAGATATGTAGGCACTGCCCTCCTTATAAGTTTGTCATATAAAGTTTTTTGCCACGCCTACTTTTTGTGGGCGTTTTTTACTTAAATGCTGTTTTCTTCGAAAATTTTCATAGAAAGCAAAAAAAAATGTTTAACAAATTATTTACCCAATATTTTTTCCAACATACGAAGTCTTTGGCTACGCCCACTTTTTGGGCGGTTTTTTAAAATAAAAAAAATTCTAAATTTCTTAGAATGAAATAAAATGCTATCCATTATTTTCTTTCTGTTTTTTTTGGGCAATATAGGGATGGGGATAGGGATAGGGTATCATACTATTCGCCCCAAGCGGACTGTCTTATGTTTTTATCTTAAAATTGAAAGAACTTTGTTTCCAAAACTGAATCTACCGCAAGTCAAAAATAAATATATCATCGGCATAGTTGACTTTACTACCTGATGCACAGCAAGCAAGCAATAGACCCATTTCGAGAAAAAATATGAAGTTAGAAGATTTTCGTGAAAACGAAAATAACTAGGAAGATTAGGAGAACGCAAAGGAAAATTAATCAAACAAAGCAAATTTAGGACAACGGGTTTTGTAATGAATAAAGTCTCTAATAAACAAGACTGAAAAATATTTTCGACGACATGAAAGCAAATTAAGATCAATCAATGCACATCTATATCTATAGTGTCATAATCAGGCATATGAATTTAATGCTAATTTAATTTAAATATCATGAATCTAGTGAAGCTTCCTTGGGTCTTTTCGATTCTTTTAGAATGGATATTATTCCTTGGAGTTACGTTTAGCAAAAGACGAGAGTCCAGAATAATGCCTAAGTCTTTTTTTGGAATACACTCTGTTTAGTATGTAAAATATATAAAATTAATTGGCGCTCTTGATCTGGTTAATTTTAAGCATTCGCATTTAGCTGTATTTAGGGTAAGATTTTTCAGGTCACACCAAGTAACGACTGCAGTAACATCCGAATAATTTAGTACAAATGGAAGATCATTAATAAATAATAAAAATAACATGGGGCCGAGGTGACTGCCTTGAGGGACACCTGACGTTACCCTTATGGGCACAGGCAAACAATTATCAATTTTTACTTTTTAGATTGGAGTTGAAGCCAAGTGCAGATAGTTTTTGAACGAGTGTCACATGACAAACTTTATCAAAAGCGAAGTCAGTTTGATTGCCAGTTCCAAAAAATATTAATAACAAAATTGCAAATTCCCGCTCGCTCGCTCGAATGACTTGAGCTCAAGATAAGATTTATTCAATCTAAAACGTTTTTATGCCTTATTCTTTTTATTTTTTAGATTAGTTAACCTTATGTTAAACCAAGGGGGGGTTGAGTTCACTTTAATGTATTTTTTTGGAACAAAGCGACAAATTTCTGTTTTGATTACTAATAGTTAGAAAGGATTCATATGATACATTTAAATCGTTAGATGACAAAATTGTATCCCAAGAAATATAATGTAGAGAATTGTTCATTGCATCAAAGTTGGCCTTACATTATGTTTACATCAGAGTTTCTTCTCGGTGGGTTTCTGGATTTAACGAGAGGCAGATATCAGCAACAGGTTTCCTCACCTCAATATCCACAAAGGAACATGGCGGTCACCAGATCACCAAACCGTCAATCAAATTAACCATGTTGCGATCGACGCAAGGCACTCCTCCAGTATTCTAGATGTCCGAACTTTCCGAGCGGCCAACATAGACACGGATCACTACCTTGTTGTAGCCAAGGTACGTATGCGGATATCCCAGACACCACAACAGCGAGGAAATACTGTGAGGAGATTCAACGTTGAACGGCTACAAGCGCAACAAACCGCCAGAATTTTTGCCGATCGCGTATCCCTAAACCTCTCGAGAAGTCCTGTGCTGCCAGCATCAAGTGCTGAAGACCAGTGGCATCGATGCCAAGAAGCCATCAGAAGCGCCGCAACTGATGTGCTTGGTTTCACCAAACCACCCCCACGAAACCCCTGGTTCGATGAAGAGTGCCGGCAAGCGCATGCAGCAAAACAACGTGCCCTACGAAGCGGCGCTGCACAGAAGGACGAGAGCGGCTCGTGAGCTCTACGAGCAAATGAGGAGGGAAGAACACCGGCTTCTCCGGAAGAAAAAGAAAGAGCATGAGAAGCGCGCGATCGAGGAAATAGAGAGGTGGTACTCCAGGAACAATGTTCGGAAGTTTTACCAAAAGGTAAAAAGAACGTGTCAACGCAACTTTACCCGAGCAGATACCTGTAGAGACGAACAAGGAAACCTAGTAGTGGAAACACAGCCGGTGCTGAGGATATGGAAAAACCATTTCTGCAGACTGTTAAACGGCGATGATGACACAAACTCCGCTGTCAGGCAGAATGAACCATTCAACATGGGTGATGAAAGCCAAGACTCCCGCCCACCTGACCAAAATGAAGTGAGGATAGCAATATCCAAACTGAAATCCAACAAGGCTGCCGGGCCGGACGGCTTAACTGCCGAACTTTTCAAGGCAGCGGGAGATGATTTGGTAGAGAGCATGCACCAGCTCGTCTCCAAGATTTGGTCAGAGGAAAGTATGCCTGATGAATGGAACCTCAGCATTGTTTGCCCGATCCACAAGAAAGGAGACCCTCTTAACTGCGCCAACTATAGAGGTATAAGTCTCCTCAACATCGCATACAAGATCCTGTCTGCCGTGCTGTGTGAACGCCTGAAACCATTCGTCAACGAACTGATTGGACCCTATCAGTGCGGTTTTAGGCCCAGTAAGTCCACAACTGACCAGATTTTCACACTTCGGCAGATCCTGGAAAAAACCCAAGAAGTCCAGATCGATACTCACCATCTTTTTATCGATTTTAAGGCCGCATATGACAGCATTTATAGAGACGAGCTATACAGAGCCATGTCTAGTTTTGGCACACCTGCCAAACTCGTCAGATTGTGCAGGATGACGATGGAGAACTCTCGCTGCTCCATTAAGGTCGGAAACAATCTCACCAAAACCTTTGATGTCAAAAAAGGATTTAGACAAGGCGATGCGCTGTCATGTAACTTCTTCAACATCATACTTGAGAGAATTGTGCGAAACTCGCAAGCCAACACCAGGGGCACAATTTTCCAAAAGTCTGTGCAATTACTTGCTTACGCCGACGACTTCGACATCATTGGCAGAACACAGCGAGCTGTCACTGGTGCGTTTGCAAGTATCAGTACAGAGGCAGCATAAATGGGTTTAGAAGTGAATGAGGGCAAAACGAAATATATGCTGTCAACAAGAAGGGACGCACAACATCGACGAATCGGACAGAACGTCACGATAGAGAGCTATAACTTCGAGGTAGTTCGGGACTTTATCTACCTCGGCTCCGCTATTAACTCTGACAATGACATATCGTCAGAAATCAAGCGAAGAATTACACTTGCCAACCGCTGTTACTTTGGCCTAAGGAGGCAATTGATTAGTAAGGCCTTGTCGAGAAACACCAAGGAGACTCTATATAAGACCCTCATCATCCCAGTCCTGCTGTATGGCGCAGAAGCATGGACGTTATCAAAGGCGGATGAAGATCTCCTTGGTCGTTTCGAACGCAAAATTCTTCGAGTGATTTTCGGTCCCGTTTGCGTTGACGGGCTTTGGAGAAGGAGATTTAACAGCGAACTCTACGAGCTGTACAGCGACATCGACCTGGTCAGAAAAATACGGATTAGTCGTCTAAGATGGCTGGGACATGTAGAGCGAATGGACACCAACGCTCCGGCCCGAAGAGTCTTCGAATCCAACCCGGAGGGACCACGCAGTAGAAGAAGACCTCGCCTAAGGTGGCGCGCGCAAGTGGAAGCGGACCTCAACCAACTTGGAGTGCGCAACTGGAGAGGCGTATTGGTTGAGGCCCAGGTCCACCCCGGACTGTAGCGCCACCTAAGTAAGTAAGTAAGATATCAGCAACACCAACTAGCGAAGAAATTCTTTGATAATCTTGGGGACATTTCATTTAAAAACATAATTTATTCCTATTATTTCATGGGCTGGTTTTAAGCTCCAAATTTACTTTTTAACTTTCTCGTATGCATTGGTATACTAAAGAGGAAGCTGTTGCGATCGTGAGGAAATTTCGAACTCAAACTGACTCGAATTACGAACAAAGAGGTTCAAAAAAATTGGATCCGCCAATGCCGTCCGTCGGTATGTCTGTCCGGGCACCGTATGGTGAAACGGTTCGACCGAATTTGCTTCAAAGTTCGTATATTAGGTTCTTGGAGTTACATCTCGGAGCATCTTTATAGTTTTGCTTAATCTTTAGAAATAACGGTACCTGCCTTTTTGGGAAAATCAGTTATCACTTATTTTATCGAAAGTGGTTTCAAGGATTTCCGTCATTTTTTGTACTAACGACATTTGTGACGGGGTGAAAAATTCTGCATACTCAGTGTTTGGAAAAAAAATCGATTAACGATAGTTTTTAAAACCGGCAATAACTTAAAAACTAACAAAGGGAATTTAAAAAAATTTTACTGATTTTTTATCCTATAAAGTCATACAAATTTGCATATTTTGATTTTGGAATTTGCATAAATTGATGGAAAAACGGCTCTAACGATTTAGACATTTGTTTGTATTTCGAACAATTATATTAAAAGTGTGCAATATGCGAAATGAGATCAAAATCGCATGCGCCGTTTTTGAGAAAATCTAATTTTTCTAAACCTAAAAATTGATTTAAATAAATTTGTTACCATTAATTTTCGATTCATTTTGCGATTGAAAAACGCATTGAAAAACGCAGTCGTGCACTTTATTTTTCATACAGGTCCCGCGAGCGGTGCAACAAAGCTTCAGCATTAATTGCGCTCCTCAGTATTAAATCGCAAGGGAGACAACCACATTTGAAACCTCCCTATTCAGAAGATTTTTTAACTAAGCTTAAGAGAAAAAATAAGGTAGTTAGAGTGTTAAGATATATTCGAGATACAAAGTTCCTAGTTCAGTCAACAAAATTTACTGTAATTTTATCATTTCCGTTCTCATTCAATCAATCAATATAGACAGTTCCCATCTTCTGACGATTATTGAATAGATTCGAATGCTAGGTTTTGAACATAAAGCATTGAGTTGACATTGGTAACAATTTTTCTAAGAAGCTTAAAGTCACCTCTGGCATTCGTGACGGAAGTCATTTCGTTCCTTATATCATTTTAGAGTTCATTAACGTTGTTTTGAGACTGTAGATTTCCTAAATGCCCAAATTCGTTAAATTGCTTTCTCCAAATTTTCGAATAGACCATGACTGTTATCTTTTTATTTCGTAAATATCATTTCATTTATAAATATATAGAAATCAATGTTTGTCTATTAGTCCTTTATAGAATCGTAAAGTTTGCCCACGAAGCTTTCTGAGTTTGTACGACCAATTATCGATAGATGGGGCCACTGTCATTCAAATAAATATCATATATTGCCCTGACAATTCATGACGATTTGAATTGAAATGAAAACAGTGAAGGAATGATGACATTTCGAGTTATGGGTGGCATAAGAATTTATGTAAACTTGTAAAATTCATGTCCGGCTCACATTGAACAGGCAATATTGTTGTTTTTCGAGTAGTTTTGTGCGTTACATTCATTTAAATAAATAATTCAATTGAATAAAATTCTCGTAGTTTCCGTGAGCTGATTTTATTCGTTCTCTACAGTGCTCCCACAAAGATCATTGAAAGTGAGTGGAATTAAAATCGATTTAAACAACTCTCGAATGCTGATTTTTTTTCACTTTAAATTTTCCTCAGCGAATTGGTGATCACTGTCAATATTAACATTTCCATCTATGTGTAAACAGCCGGTTCAATTGGATTGGATACATGGTGAGATTCGGATTGCTGATTGACATCTTATAAATTCAAACGCATTTTTCACGTCGTTCCCGTACAAAGCGACAAGCAATTGGCTGATCTGCATCTCAAGCACGGAAGAAAAGAGCATTACGAGCTTAAGAATCAGACAAGGAAAGTTTTCGAGTACATGCCGGTGAGACCCGTTCGTCTGAATCATCTGAATAACGAGAAGTGAGGTTAGAAACCACGACTTTGCAACGGAACCAGAAAATCGAGAGGTACGCTAAGGATGATGTACTAGGTTGACCGGGTTATTATAACTCAAAGCGGACACCCTCCCGTAGATATAATGCTGTATTAGCGCACTCCCCTGCTTTCTCTTTAACGGACAAAATACGATTTGAACTGGTTAAATGTAGATACAATACGAAATTACATTTCATCCATGCGAAATGTTTTCGACGCCTTTTTCCGGGTACATTCCCTAGACATATAATACTGGTTGGGTATATTACCGTTCGACCTGGGCGGTAAATGTCATTCATTAAGTTTAATTTCTCATAACCAGACAACTGTCATCAGCGGACAAATTTCTCGGTACCATCAGTGTCCGCTTATTAGAGAGTTTACTATACTTAAAAGTAGTGATGTGCCAAACCGAACATTTTTCAAACCGAGTTAACCCGAGTTAAAATGTTAGTAAACCGAGTTGCAAACCGAGTTAGCTTTGGAATAAGATAATTTGAGCTATTTTCCTTCATTCTATGTTTAAAAGAAAAATAAAAACGAATAAAAATAAAGTAATTTATTAAAAACGAATTCATGTTAACAAAAAAAGCAATAAAAACATTAAGCAAAATAAAGACAAAAAAGGAACTTCATATTCAGTCATTCATGGTTCTTAGTCGATATTAGTTAAAAATATCTACTTTATAGAATATTGAACAAAAAAAAACAATCATCGCAATTTCATGCAACTATTAGGGAACAATATCTGGTCAACTCTTTTGGGAGATAAACGATTCCGTCTTTCGTTACATAATAAACCTGCCTTGGAGAATAGCCTTTCCGATGGAACCGATGTAGCGGGTATGCATAAATACTTATGTGCCAGCTTAAACAAGGGTGGAAACAAACTTTTCTTCTCTTCCCAAAACGCAAGCGGATTTTTTTTTTCGATCTAAATATGGCATATCGATGTATTGGTTCACCATACCTGCTGCTGAAGAAATGGGCGTCATGTTAGTTTGTGTTTAGAAAACACATCTTCAATGTTTGTTTCGGTGATTACTGGAGTAATAGTAGAAATACATAAAAAGCATTTTATATTTTAAAATAAAATAATGATAAATGCTAATTCAAAAAAGTTAATAAGAACTAATATACCTTCATTTGAGGTGCTAGGTTGAAATTGAGCAATTGAAGTTGAGGTCAGGTGATCTTGCAGTTCTTGTATTATCCACATTTGCGCATTAGTGGCATTCGATTCAACACCACTCTATGACAGTTAGTAAGTTTCGTTGCAAAAGTTTAGCTGCCTCAGTACCTAGGTTTTTATTCGCCACTGTCTTTTGCAGTCCTACCACTAGTGGAATGATACTCGATAATGAGGGGTATGACTCTCCTGATAAAAGAACTGTTATTTTTTGCGAATGGTTGCAGAAGTGTCACTATATCCTCTGTCAAATTCCATTCGTTAAAATCCAGATTAGATGGGGACGCTTCCAAAAGTGGCAACGTAGCGGAAAGAGGCACTTTTACTTTCAATAAACGTTCAAGCATATAAAGTGTGCTGTTCCATCGGGTGGGAACTTCTTGTTTTAATTTTAGTGTCTCAATTTTCATTTTGATCTGCATGTCTAGCAATGCATAAGAGGATTTCGCACTATGTTTAAAATGCGATACTATGCCCCTACATTTGTTTAAAATATATGGCATTGATAACATGAAAATGCTCTAAATTTGGTTTTTCAATACAATCTTTAACGGCAAGATCCAATGTATGTGCCACACAGAAATGATTGCGTTTGTTTAAAATTTCATTGACAGCTTTTTTCATTGATGCAGCGTTGTCTGTGACAATGCTTACAACTTTAGCACCTATTTTTTTTTAACACTATCAGATCTGTGTCGTGGAGTGCTTATTACAAGCAGCTGTCACGAGCAGAAATTTGCCAGCACAAGGGTACGTTGAGATAGGGGTAACATTTGAAGACGTTTGATACGTTGACCGTAGGGGGGAAGGTTATATGGATCATCCCATGGAAGACCTCTAAGGGCAAAACGAATAAAGTTACGTTGAATACCTTCAATTCGAATTGAGTGAATATTGTAGTACGGAGTCCATACTTGTGAAGCATATTCTAGATGCGGACGGACGAAACAATTGTACAAAGATTGAGTAACATAGGGGTCGTCAAATTCTTTAGACCACCTCTTAATAAAGCCCAGCATGGAGTTTGATTTATTAACAATAAAATTAATGTGACCAATAAAGTTAAGTTTGGGGTCAAAGAAAACTCCGAGATCTTTAAAACTATCAACATGACAAAGCATATGATCGGATAAAGAATAATGAAAAATAGAGGGAATACGTTTTCTTGAAATTGTCATATGCTGACATTTGGATGGGTTCAAAGTTAACCCATTTTTAAAACTATCTATGTCCGCTTGGAGAAGATTTCTGTCATACTGATTGTTAACAGTTTTAAAAATGTTCATATCATCTGCGTATATTAAAATATTGCTGGATTTTATGCATGCTTTAACATCATTTATAGCAAGTTTGAACAAAATAGGGCCTAAGTGACTTCCCTGAGGAACTCCAGACCGAGCAGAAAAAGATTCAGAAAACGAACCTCTAAATTTGACGCGATAATCCCTACCCATAAGGTATGAATTAATCCATTTTATAAAAACAGGTAGGAAACCATACGCCCTGAGACAGCTGATCGAAAGCCTTAGAGAAGTCGGTGTATATGCAATCGACTTCATTATTATTTTCTAAGGAACTAGAGCATGTACGCAAAAAACATAACAAATTTGTAACAGTGGACCTGTTGCTCGTTGTTGTTCGTTACAAATGACACTACGACACAGAAATATTAATTTTTCGCAGACTATTTGCTCAAAAAGCTTAGGAATACACGAAAGCTTAGAAATTGGTCTGTAATTCGTGATGTCATCACGTTCACCCTCTTTAAATACAGGCGTGATAAAAGCACTTTTCCATAGCTTAGGGAATTTCCCAGTGCTAATGGATAAATCGAACAAATACTTAAGATAAGGACTAAAGGCTTGGCTGCATTTTTTAAGAACAATCGGTGCAATGCCATCAGGTCCAGATGAGTAGTCATTTTTTAATAGGGGAAAAAAATTTTCAAATAGTTTCCAAATCGAAAGAAACAAAGATAGATCTAGGTTTCGGAAGGGATTCTAAGGTAATAGGATCAACTGTAATTGAAGGTAGCTCATTACATACAGTTTCAACAGTAACTTCAGGAACGTTATTATTATTTTTACGCTGACTCCTAAGAATGATCTTCTTAGATTTAGGGTTAGGCGCAAACGTGGGCAAATCTCTTTTTCTTTTGCCAGAGGAAATAGAGGAAGAAGAAGAAGACGAAGAAGAAGAAGAAGAAGAAGACGACGAAGAAGAAGAAGAAGAAGAAGAAGCAGAAGAGGACGAAGGATTGCCTAAAACAGACATTGGTATAGAAGGTTGGGTATCTGGTTGTTGCACTAAAATTAATGATTCCGTCTCAGTTAACGTAGAGGCGTCAACCGTTAAGGAAGGAGCTGAAAACTTGGAAAGGTTTACGACTGCTATATTAAAAGTGTCGAATAATTCATTGAATCCCTTGGACAGTTTTTGAAGCTATTTGCCATTCATCCAATAATTTTCGTATTGTGCTAGCTATATTTTCAGCCGTATGACTTGACTCAATGTTATATCCCTTTTCAAGCATTTCTGCTACTTTTTTTCATTAAGGAATATTGTAATCAGGGTTCAGCGCTTTTGAATATTTTCGAAACCCTTCATTTTCGACTATTTGCAGTGGCTGAAAATCAAGCACTATCAAATCAAGCAAAGCATTATCTCCAATTTTTTGGCAAATTTTTGATGGTAATGATAATCGCGTTTGTCTGAGTCTCTTAGAAGGAGGTTCACCCACTGCTTGATTAGTTGAAGGCTGAGAACTCATACTTGGGATAATAATATCGTCAATGTCATCCTCATTCTCGTTAGTATTAAACCCACCATCAACAACGTCCAGGAATTCACCAGGGTGTTTTTTTTTTAATGTGCATCATCAATGTACTCGTATTTCCCGAATATTTATATGATGTAGGACACTTTTTACAGACAACTTTTCCTTCTTGCGGCTTATTAAAAACTTTCCACACTATAGACCTTTTTTTGGGCCCGGCATTATTTGCTTCGTAAAATTGTCTTACACAAACACTTAAAAAAAAACCCGCAAGCAAAACCTATGAAAGATGAAACATTCTCCAATTGCCACAATAAGAAAATGAACTAAACCGAACACCAATTAAATCAGATCAGAATAAATATATATATATATATCAGTTTGCAACTTGGTTCGGTTTTCCAATTAGATTTTATGAACGGGTACATTCAAATCGATTTAAATTGGTTTACCGAGAAACCGAACCGAAACCGAATTCCAATTCGAATTGGTATGGAATGAAATCGGGCTGCAACTCGAGTTGTTTATTCTTATCCGAAACCAAGCACAACCGAATCGTTCAACTCGGTGGAATTAAATTGGCATCGGTTTATTCCATCGGATTTGGTAACTCGGTTTGATAATAATTTAATTCGGTTTAACTCGGTTTAGCTGCAACTCGGGTTGAACCGGGTTATTAACTCGAGTTGACACATCACTACTTAAAACAGCGACTGAACTAATCCCAGAAACTCTTTTACCCGAATCTCTAAAATATATAGTAGGGACTTTACAAAATCCAGTGATCTTTAGCACATGCCATATACAGTGTTGGCCAAAACTAAAGCAACTTTTAAAGAAACGCAAAGACCATTGATAAAACTGCTTAAATAAAAATATATTTCACACAATTTTTATTTATAAATGTAGCGATTACCTTCAAATAATAACATAACCAAAAGAAAACATGAAATACTCTAAATATGCCGATTTTCAGCTGGCCAAAACTAAAGCAACTTATTTGTTCCTTCCTTCTAAAGACGATTTTCTGTTACGGAAAATGAAAAAAAACTGCTGTTTCGAGTGTATGTATGTAGTGCATGACCAATCATGGTCTACGTCCCAATAAAGGTATAGATGTTTTTTCAGTCTTTAATAATTTTTAAAAATCAGTGATAAAAATCCCATTTTGGAGATACCTTTTGTCCTGATATTATAAATGTTTTATTACAATTTAAATGAAATTAAAGAAGGCGGAATATCGAATCGAATCCATAGTAAACTAGTCAAATAAGAAAAAAAAGCAGTACCTCTCTAAAAATTGGATTTAAAAACCAAACTTAAACCAAATTATCCAAGCAAAGGCCGAGATGTTCTATTTGAAGACCGCATGTGGTCAAAATATTGTCCAAATCAGTGATATGCAGCGCATATGCATATCAGACCCCTTTCAAGATTCAAAAAGGGAACATAATCCTTATGAATTACAGTTGAGATCCAGAAGGTCTGCTCCATCAAATGCCTTTTGCAAATTTAACCTTGTAGCCTATTATTTACATCAATATTCAAGATACCCCACTGCCAATGACCAATAACATCCCGACACTGGATAAAAGGGAAAGAGACTTAATAAATAATCTTTTTCGCCTTGATAAACTACACTTCTTTACTCGCATCAATGTTGGTAGGTAGGTAGTTACATTGGGATGTATGCAAAGAAGAGTGAAAAATCGACACAATCCATAAACCCATTCTCCTCGTGCTGCTTTTCCACCACCACCAATATACACATGGTTCGGTTTATCTATTTGTATTGTCGTAAGTTTATCCGGTTCTACCCCCGCCCTCTTGGATTTGAACACAAATCCCAATACCGACGATAACATTCATGCACGCATTTGCGCCTACAATACAATACAATGTGTTAACCCCCCTCCAGCCCCACACACATGAGACAGGCTCTCATTTGATAATCAAGCATCATATTGAATAGCACGAAGGAATGGAATGAAACAACAACGCGCGACCGAAATAAAAAAAAAACGAAAAAAAAAAAAGTGCGAGCGAAATTTATCACCCTGTGGAACGCCATTAATGTCGTCAATGGAAGATATATGACGAAGGTGAATCGAATATAATGTGACATCATTATTTCGTTGACATTCGATATTATGTGCGGGTGGCGCAGCGGGCGCGGGCGGATGGAGACACTTTTCCGTGTCTTTATGCCCTTCTTCCTTGGTGAGATGTTTATGGATATGGATTCAGGAAGATAGACTTAACGCCAACAACAACGGTACGAGGTTCATAATGTGTTACATACTTTATTTGATGATATTATGAACTTTTTGGTTTTCGTTTTTTTTCTTTAACATTAAAGATGCGAGTTTTATTCCTCGGTTTACTTTGAGAAATCGATTTTTAGAGAAGTTTAAGTTCGAGGCAAGTTCTAGTAGAGGAAATATTTTGTCTGGTGGGCGAGGGTATAGGTTTACCTTTTGTATTCTTCTGATTTCACAAGGAACGTATGGTCACATTTAAGTTTAAATCGACTAAAAATTGCAGTTTGGGGTAAACTCTCCTTGTTTGAGGGAACCGAACGACTGTTCTCACTTTAGCCACTCAAAGTCACTGGTTACTGGTTACTGGTTGACTCGACTGCAGATAAAGTAACCAATTTCTGTGGAAGATCGTTGGTGGCATCAGGCGAGGAGAAGTGCTCTCTTACTAAGGCACTTTTTTCGAGCTACAGTGGACGCATCTTAAGGTTGGAATCAACTGTGGCATTCACAGTTCCAATAAAGTCGAAAAAGATTAATTTTTGTAAGAGCTGCTTCGACGTATTTGAATTCCATGTACTTGACGACCGTACCAAAGAAAGTTTCTACGATTTGTGAGCGGTATCTGATGATTTTAATGCCAAAATGAGAAAATCGGGAACACGTATTCCTCACCTAAGTAATCCTGATGAGGACCGCTTTCGATCGACGTCCGCCACTTCTCGAGGATTTAAAATGACCGAACCCTGTGAGCGGCTAACAAAGACTTGGATCTCTACGAAGTTACTGCCAAGGTAGGTCTTCGGATATTTTATTTATTTGCTTCGTTAAGTTTTGAATTTAACTGCTGCTTCCCTTGTCCTGGACTCAAACCGGATGTATTTATATGGTATCAAGCCTAATAAATCAAAACAAAAAAAAACATAATATCTAAACCATCAGCCACTGAACTTTAATAGTTCATGCACAGGAAATGAACCCCAACTTTTACAAGCTAAAATCCCACGCTCGATCTTTTCCATCTTGGCAGTGAACGTTTACAAAATTCCTTAAATCCGTAAAGTGGATTTTTCTTAAAAAATATAATTATTAAGCTGAATAAGATTCAATCCACAGGTAAGAGTGGAATCCTGTTATTTTTAATTCCACTCGTACGGGAATAAAGTAAAAAAAAAAGAAAAATTGTGCACGTAACCATGTCCTCTGGCCACCAAAATGTTGATGGAACCAAAAGCCCTAGAAAGATTTCCTTAAAATATTCGGAAAAACAACAAACGCAAAACATAGAAAGGTACGTAATAATTATTTTAGTAGCCACTCAAAGAGAGTAATTGATCCCCTTTTTACCATCGTCCACAGATATTGCGGACGCCTAGAAAAAAAAAAAGGTTTGGATGTGCATCGTTGCGTTATCAATATTCACGATCACCGAACTGACTAATACAAGAGCGTCCGCAATTCTTTAATTTGTTGTTGTTCTATTTCCTCTCACCAATTGT
This sequence comes from Ferdinandea cuprea, assembly GCA_963576555.1. NCBI lineage: Eukaryota > Metazoa > Arthropoda > Insecta > Diptera > Syrphidae > Ferdinandea > Ferdinandea cuprea. The sequence goes on along the minus strand of OY754958.1, from coordinate 149,035,237 downwards.
GGCGAAAAGCAAACAATTTCATCGCTCAAGACGCCACGCTAAATACTAGCTCAGTCACGCAGTATCATATATAACGTCAGAAGACGCGAAATAGCATAGCGACTGTGACGTGACCAAAAGCCCACGCACGCGGCCGCCGCTCATGCAACGCTGCGCATTTTGTAAAATGACATAACACCATAGTGCCTATATACCAACGGAATACATAATCAAAGTGATTCCAAAATAAAAAATCCGAATTATTAAATTCTAAATACAAAATCGTGATATATGTACAAAAAAAAAGCTGATTAACGTAATTAACAAAATATTATTTAGAAAATTTGAATATTTAAAAGTGCATGTTTATTAACATAAAATATTGCCTAAGAAAATATAACCTCTTAAATAATATAAAAGTGTGCAAAAAGACAAACACTATCACCAGCGGAGGAAACATGTGGCCACATCTTTCATCAACCGGAAAAAGTAAGTTATAGAGTAGTGCTTTAAATTATAAAATAATTTTTAGGCAACATTTTTTTTAACAGATTTTTTTTATTAAATGTGTACTATATCTTCTACATAAATCCAAAGAAATATAACATAATTTATATACATATATTGAATAACCAATTACACAAGCACATAGTCACTAAATTAACTTAATTTAACATATCTTTATATAATGAAGTTCCCCCACCCCACCCCGTATTTTTATATGCATGCATTGTTGCTTTACTGAATTTAAATAAACGTAAAATCAAATGTTTTGTAACATAAATTCGGTGCAGTTATTTAAAATGAATTCGTTTTGTGTATAAACAGTTGGCTAAAGAGTTTGTGATCGGGAAGATACATGTGAGGGTATCTTTTGGGACTATCCTATATAGATAAGGACGTAGGATAGTCATGGTGCATCTAGGCTATCACCTGATGCATGTGGGTAGAGAATGTCCATAATGTTTCGCAACACCAGAAACATACCAGCTTCATACGTTTATTCTTCACTCTTTGTCTTCATTTCCGTTAATTAACTCTCTCTGGAATCACCCTCTCTCTTCTTCTCTCTTCTTTCTCCTTGTACATTTCCGTATTTTAATCAAAACAAACTAGCAGGCACGATAATAACATGTGTGTATAGGGAGGCAGCAAGACCCCACCCATCGACGAGCTGACGCCGCGCATCCGCAACGTGCCTATTGCTGCCATGGGACATAGGTCAACCACCAGCTCGTTTACCAACCCACCTAGCTATACATCACAAGCTAAACACTTACGATCGTGCAACAAGACGCCAGATGATACCGTCAAGAAAATAACATACCTACAAAGCGGCGCTGCTCATGAGTTCTAAGAGACAAACAAAAAAACGGAAAAATATGACACTCTTCAGGAATAATATTTGAAAGTTCTTCCAGAAACTACAATAGACGAAACAGGAGCCGGAAAGGGACCTGCAGTGGTAAACAAGGATACCTTGTTGGAGAATACACCAACTCATTTCTAAGATTTTGTCATCGGATGGAAGTAGGCTTGATGAATGAAACCTCAGAATCGTTTGCTCGGTTCCTAAAAATGGATACCCTTTAAACTGAACAGCAATAGCTTTGATGTAGTAACGGGCATTGTCTACCTCGGATATGCTATAAAATACTATTAAACAAACAGAGTTGAACAAAGTATAACGCTTGACAGTCGCTATTTCCTTATGAGGTGAAGGCAAAGCAAGACATCTCACGAACAACTAATGAGACTCTATAAAGAGTGGGCCAAATACAAGTTTATTTTTAAAAATGCAATAAAATAAACAAAATACTTTGTTTCCATATTTTTTGGCTTTATAAGCAGTATTACTAAGTATTGCATTATTGCATTATCAAGACTCGCCTTTCGTCGCCATAGCGCATTCTGTCACTCCAATTTTGCAAAACCCTTCTGATGGTTTCGCGTGTAGCTCACGGATTGCTTGGATGATGTTGGCCTCAAGTACCTTCACGGTTTCTCACAAAAAAAAGTCTAAAGGCGTCAAATCGCAGCTCCGAGGCCGGTCAATGGACATCGCCAAGAAGGCTGATATCACGATTTGGCAATTTGGTGCGCAAAAGATCGATTGTGGCATGTCTTCAACTTTAGTAAAAAAAGTGGCGCTGTAACGCCCATCGTTAACCAGACACATTTTCGAAGAAGAATAGTCCAATGATGTCACCACTCCACAATTGGCACACTCTCGGCACACTCTCGGCACACTCTCGTCTGTGCGCACCGTAGGACGACGGAGAGCGTGAGTTTTGTCCACTAGCATATCAGTCTCAGGAACTTTTTGAAGAAACTTGCGTACAACAGGCGCGGTGGGTGCTTCATTTTAGCCAAAACTTCTTTTCAAAAAACGCACTGTTTGGACTAACCAGCACTCTCTTACTGCACGTTTTTGAATCCGGTCAAACAGCTCCAAATATGTAATTGGTGCACCGGACCAGATATGAGCGCTGTACTCGAGTTTGGGGCGAATAAACGCCTTATAAATTCTAGCCAGATCAGTAGGGGTGAAATATTTCTTGCAACGCTTAAGGAAGCCTAGACATTTCGCAGCGTTCTTGGCGACATCGAATATGTGGTCATTCCAATGAAGGTTGTCATTAACACACATACTGAGATTGGAAAGTCTTTCGGTTTCGGCGATGCAAGAACCATTCATGAAATTAAATTCCACTCTATTGGTTTTAACCCACTCAAGAATGCTGTCAAGATCGGAATTTAATGAGCTTAACATACGTTGCCGTTCCAGTTCAACGCCCGAAGATGAGGGGCGTTGCCCAGGAAACGAATATGTAAAGCTGAGTTTACTGTCATCAGCAAAGGAATGAATTGGATTAGAAGTGCCAGACAGGAGGTCATAAATAAAAATGAGAGTGTTAAAACTCTTTAAAAAAACGTTTAAGTCTTCCCATTTGGCTTTCTCGTATTGCCATACGGTTCTTTTTGGAGTTTGTTCTTTAACTTTGTGGTTGGAGTACGAGGGTGTTGTCTATCCAGAGAGACGAAGCCAATTCGAATTGTGAATATTGAAATCGCCCGCAACAACGATTTCAGTGTGAGGATGAAGGGTTACAATTCGCGTGATGGAATCGGACAGCTCATCAAACTCGGTAAAAGTAAGATGGCGGTCCAAGTTTGGGCTTCTACAAATGAAACAGTAGTGTATTAATTGCCTACGGGCGTGAAATTTAAGCCAAATAAAATTAAATTCCGAATTGGAACATTGGCCGTATTGTGGTTGAAGTTGGTAGGCTACATCACTGCGTATATAAACGGCGAGACCACGATGGGGAAAGAATAATGGAAACATGGGCGTAGAGCGAAAAGAGATTAATCCTTAAGCCCCGAATGTTGCTCATATCCACCCTAAATTTCATGTGACCTGTGACCTGTGATGACCACTAGATGGCCCACCCTGTATAAAACTTTGATAGTCCTCCTCTATGGATCTGAAGTATGGGCTATTTCTAAAGTCAATGAAAATATCTTTGGTCATGTGGAGAGACGGGGTCTGGAGAAAACGATGAACGACAGAACTATAATGCGCCATCAACTTAAGGGTCATTTAAATCTCGAAAAGTGTTTTCACTTTGCCAAATCTATTATCTGTTACTTGTTCAAGAGACAATAATTACCCAAAATTCAAAAATAAATGTTCAGTACACCTACCTATTACTGTGTATGCAACAAACCTATCCATCAAGCAGTTCACTGTGGCAGCATTGAAAAACTCCTCAACCTCCCTCAATACCAGCGTAATATGCTATTTTTAAAACTACATAAAAAAAAAAACAATTTTATTTGCAAAACAAAATTATTCCAGGCTCGGTTACCTTTGTGCTTTGTATTTTGATGTATGGCGCCGCGCCCGTTCATTCAATTACAACAAGAGGTGAAAGGAATAAATCATAACCAGTGAAAGCCAACTAAATAAAATTACCCATATTGATCCATAATATGTACATAATTCCAATTACATGATGGGGGAAATCACTTTTGAGGGTTATGGCCAATTTATAGACATGTGCAGTGGACATAATTTGTGGCTTTGGTAATAATTATAATTAGCAGTTGATTGAATACTGTTTGACAGATGTTCGTGAGTGGAGTACCTATTCAAATTATACCTAATTGTTATCTTTTGTTAGTTGATCTATGGACTCAAAGTGATAGAAGATGTCTTTGTTTCGTAATTTTCACCATTGCGGACGTGATTATATGTATATCTCAAGCAATTAATATTTCAAATATGAATAGAAACAAAACAAAAGGTGTGAATAAAACTGGTTTCTGTACATTTTAGATAGATAATATTATTAAACATTATCACATTTGACCCGAAAGTTATTTGTTTGCAACAATTCCTTTCCCAAACAAAAATTTTACTTCGTACTAAGGCACACGATTGAGTGTGGATAGAACTTTTTAGCGGAAGTAAAGCTTCTTCATGGAAATAGTCTCATAAAGGGTGATCCATTTCGAGGTTCCCTACTTTTTTAAAGAAAAAAACACAGAAAATTCAAATTTAATGGAGAATGTTTATTATCATTTGAAAGAACATTTTTTGGCATTTATTTTTTGAAGATTATGTCTATCAAATGTTGGCCGGTGCTACGTCGCAGATGGTCCATCCGTTGAGTCCAATTTTCGATCACTCGTTCGAGCATTTCGGCTGGTAACTGGCGAATGACACGCGTGATGTTTTCCTCCAAGGCCTGAATCGAAGCGGGTTTGTCGGCATAAGCTTTTGACTTTACATATCCCCACAGGAAAAAGTCTAACGGTGTGATATCACACGATCTTGGTGGCCAATCGACCAGCCCAAAACGTGAAATTATGTGCTCACCGAAATGTTCTCTCAATAAGTCCATTGATTGATGCGATGTGTGGGAAGTGGCGCCGTCTTGCTGAAACCAAATGTCGCCGAGATCACGAGCTTCAATTTCAGGCATCAAATAGTCGGTTATCATGGCCCCGTTGAGCCAGAAATGGGCCTCATCGCTAAACAAAATTTGCCTCGAAAACGTCGGATCTTCTGGGAACTTTTCAAGAGCCCATAGAGCGAAGCGATGTCGCTTGGGAAGGTCGAGCGGCTTCAGTTGTTGCACAAACTGTATTTTGTACGCTTTCAATTTAAGATCTTGACGTAAAATGCGCCAAGTCATTCCATACGTCAGTCCGAGTTGCTGCGAACGGCGCCGAATCGACTCTCTACGGTCTTCGTGTACACTCTCAGCTACGGCCGCTATATTTTCTTCACAGCGTGCTGGACGTGGTCTATTTGGTCGAATATTATCCAATAATAAATGTCGGGTCTCAAAATGGGTGATGGTGTTGCGAATAGTACGCTCAGTAGGCCGATAATGTTGACCATAAGTTGAGCGAAGAGCACGAAACACATTCCTCACAGAACGTGAAGGAATTTCATAATAAAGTTGAACAATTTGTAAACGTTGTTCACGCGAAAGTCTTTCCATTATGAAATGCCAAACAATACTAAACAAAAATAACATGACAGCATGATACGACTCACATGTGATCTGTCAAAAAATGCTATTGAAAAAAGTATCTCTACTTGGATCACCCGTTATAATACTTTCTTAACGCCTTTCAAAAGCTAACTGACAGGTTTTATAGAGGACTTATTTGTTGAGTTTTTACACAGTAGGGTCGAAGAGGAGTGATAGGTTGGGTGGGGGCATCTTCTCAGACCTGAAACTTAAGCTACAATCAGACGGTCATCCAAACTTGTCATCCGGATGACACCCTGACGTCACTATATTGCCGATCATCTCTAAAGGAGATGGCTGAGCAGTCAACATTTACCTGTGCTGGGTGCCGGGCAAAGAGACATTCCGGGTAACTGAAAGGCTGACGAACTCGCCAAACTTGGTTGCAATTGAAAAAACGAACTACAGGTGGCACTACTTGTCTGACAACGAAGCAGATCTGGCCTAAGCTAGATCTTAGTCGCTCTAAGAGTTTGATTATCCTCAATGGATCGCACAATACTGTCACTGAACACTGTCTGATAGACAAGTATGCAACAAGGCTTGGCGCTTATTCAAATGACTTTTGTAGGAGCTTTGTACATGAGGAGGAGACAATTCTGCACCTTCTATGCACATGCACTGCTCATTCCAGGAAACGAAATCTTCATCTAAGAGACTTTTACAATCTTAAGTCGACCGACCCAAAATGTCCCTCATGCTTTCAAAAGGGTTCAACGAGTAGGCAGAAACTTTAGATCCATGTGGTATCACAATGGACCTACATTAGACCTATGTGAGTCTGACCTCTATCCGAATGTCAATTCAACCTTTCTAGAGGTATAGAACTTCGAATTGAATGAACTTGAACTTCGAATTGAAAGAAAATCGTTTTAATGTCCATCAATTTAGCTTTATTGTTTAAATATGATTTCGGGCATGTGGCCGCCGCGGCTGGTTCGAATAAAGACAAGTCTAGATGTCCGATTTTCAACCACTTTTTCAAGCATTTGGGGCTGTATGTCGGCAATAACACCACGAATGTTGGCTTCCAAGTCTCCTAACGTTTCTGGTTTGTTGTCGTAGGCGAGCGACTTCACATATCCCCAAAGAAAATAATCCAATAGTGTCAAATCACACGATCTTGGTGGCCAATTGACAGGTCCATTCTGCGAAATTATGCGCTCATCGAATGTTTCCTTCAATAAATCGATTGTGACGTACGATGTGTGGCATGTTGCGCCGTCTTGTTGGTTACCACATCTCATCCACATTCATGCCATCTTATTCGGGAACAAAATAGTCGGTTATCATGGCTCTATACCGGTAACTGACTCTCCACTATCATTTCGGTAGAAGTATGGCCCAATGACCCCACCAGCCCATAGAGCACACCAAATAGTCAGTTTTTGTGGATGTAATGGCGTTTCAAGGCTCCCATGTAGATTCTCTTCACTCCAAATGCGGCAATTTTGCTGGTTGACGTAGCCATTCAACCCAAAATGAGCTTGCGGTAAACTTCGCGAACTGAACCATTATTTTCGAAATAAATTTGCACGATTTGCAAGCGTTGTTCATTTGTCAACCTGTTCATGATGAAATGGCAAACCAAACTGAACATAAATGACATTAGAGTTGCCAGATTTGAATACAAAATGTCAGTTTTATCTCTATTTGAAAAACCAACCTCTAAAAAATTTTCAGAAATAAGTTACCTTCGATAAAGATTCGGGATATGTCAATGTATTTTTAAAAAAAAAACTTTATACTGCTTCGCAATAACTTGCCGCGGAAAGTCTTTACTAAGTTTAGTCGCATCAATGAAGAGCCCAATTATTACGTCATATTATTAAATGGGTTGCCAATGTTGCCAAAAGAAAAGCTAAATCGAATACAAAAAATGTTAAACTAGCTATGTATAAATTGAAATAAATATTACACGTAAACGGACCCTAACGCCTTTGTATGTGCGAAGATATATTTCCTTGGATAATTGCATTCAAAGTTGGTTGTGGTTTTCTCCTATTTTTTCATGTTGGATACTACCCTTGTTAATTCCCGACCAATTTTACTCTCCTCTGGTTTAATAATAGATCTGTTCCTTTACTTTTTCAAGTAACTTCAAGCTACTTAAAGTTACTAAAAACTGCTTTAAGCTGTTCCACAACTCATAAATTTAGTAAATAAAAGAGAGAAAACGAGAAAGTAAATAACTTGCCATTAAATGAAAAACTTAGTAAATGTTTAAGAAATTTCTTAGGGCACTTTTTTGAAACAGCTTTTTGCCGTCAAAATCACAAATAAATTAAGTCATTTACATTTTTTTTTAAATAGATAATAATAATAGATAAGCAAAATAGAGTCTCAGGAAGGGACTCATTTAAATATCGAATGTTCGCGTAAGACATTTTATAACTGAAATTACAATATTTCTTGTTAGTCCAATTTGAAGTGAAATTTTCACATGCAGGGATCCTTGCATCGGAAATTTACTTCTCTTTGCGACACTAAAAAGAGTCATGTTCGCGAATCAGAAATCTACCGCAATTATTCCTACAATACATGTTGGTATAATAGCTTTTTCCACGAATCTATCTTCCTTATCCTTCACCAAAAATGTATCCCCATCGCATTGACTGCAAGCACGCATGATGCTGCATTCATATCATATTAATTCAAGCACAAGCAATGAGTGTGAAAAACTTCCAAAATCCATTCGTGGTGTTTTCGACTACGGCAGGAGTTCGGATTCCGGAGGCTCCAACATTCATTGAACCTACAAGCGACACTTGCGGCTCAATGTCCGACTCACTCGGCAAACGGAGCATGAATTAGGTTGCCACTCACTGCATCGCTGCTGACGGTATAACGCAGGATGTCTCTAGGGTTCCTGAAGCGGTTGGCTCTGTGTTGAATCTTACTAAAGGACAGCTAAAGAGGAAAATGAAGCACCTGAGTGATCAGAGGCGCAAAGAAGCTACATAGGCTGAAGATTCAAGCAAAGGCTCAAGGCGGAAGTCCCACCAACGGAAACAAACTCATTGGGAATTGCCTTCTCTTCTTTTGTTCCGAAAAGCAAGATTAAACGTACCAAGCTCGTTAACCCTCTTCGAGCTCTTGTGTCTCCAAATGAAGCCGGTGCTTGGATAGTAGTACTTACGGACGGAAATTGGTAAGCGTGGACTTACCCACGAGTATGAGCCGAGGAAGCGAACCAATTTCATTCAAATGGCTGCATCGGCAGTAGCCTACACGATCGGTCCAATTTTTAAGCACATTATCGATTGTGTGCAGCTGTATTTCAACAATATATCACGAATATTGTCCTTTAAAGCGTCAATTGTCTCTGGCATGTCGGCGTAACACTTATCTTTTACGGCACCCTACAAATAATAGTCCAACGGTGTCATATCGCAGCTCCGCGGTGGCCAAACGACATCAGCTCTACGGCTGATAATGCGATCTTCAAAAACAGGGCGCAAAACATCGAGTGTAGCTTCGGCTGTGTGGCACGTAGCGCCGTCCTGTTGAAAAAAAATGTAATATAGCTTACATTATGTTCCTTCAAATAAGCTTACGTTTATGAACTTACCTTACGTAAAGTTATTTGCTTACTAAAATATTTTAGCTCTTAGACACAGATTTGTCTACCTTCGAGCCTAATAATGGACCTTCTGTTGATGGCCCAACAGTCTAGGAGCAGAGGCAAACAAAGTGTCGGTGATGGCATTCAATTTGATTTAATTTAATCATCTTCAGTGACGAAGCTCTTTTTTGGTTTCGTTAACCGTTAACAAACGTAATATCGTTAGCTGAGAATTACAAGGTACGACCTTTAACAGCAGGGACTGTTTACTTATCTGGCTGGTGACATGATTCAAAAACCAAAACTTCATTTACAAATAACTGTATGGTTTAGTTTGCATGCCGGTGGTGTCATTGTGCCACTTTGTTCAATAATGAAAATGAACTTCTCGTTATAGTCAATGGAGATCACTAAAGAGCCATATTGCAACGTAATTTTTTTGGTCAATTTCATGGTCAAGACACTAATGATATGCGATTTCAACAAGAAGGCGCGCGCCACAAGCCACACCGCGAGTGTTACAACTAATTTATTGAAAGCTCAATTCAATGAATATTTTGGATCGGGAAATGTTCCGGTCTGTTGGCCGCCCACATCTAGACTATTTTTATGGGGCTACGTTAAATCATTGGTCTATGGCAACAAGCCGGCATCATTCGAGGTCTGACTACAGATCAGATTCAATATTGAACGAAAGATAGCGGTCGTTTCCGTCGAAATGTGAGGCCGAGTCATTCAATATTGGGTTCACCGAATCGACCGCTGCAAACGTGACCATGGTGGACGAATACATTAATGTATGGTATTTCAAACGATATATCTCAAATAGTTTGCAATTTATTTAAAAAAAAACAGCAATTACTCGAAAACCCGATATATTCAGTTCCATAAACATGGAAGCCGCATTCATATGCCAGCACACCTTAGACTTCCAACTTCCAACTTAAAACATGTCTACGTCTATAGCAGCCCATTACAGGCTCAAACACTCCATCCAACATTCAATTGATCAATCAGGTTCATTGGTCAGCAAAACTTTCAAATCAATCGGTCCATCTGCTTCGAAATCCCATCTCGGATTGCCACTCAATTGGGCAGCTCCCAACAAGAACTATCTCTCTCTCTCACTCTCTCATTTGTGTACATTGAAGCCTTATGCTTTTGAAAAATTATTTCTCACCATTTGACAACAAAAAAAAAAAAAAAATCAAGGAATCTCGTCTTCGTCCCTACAAACTACAACTCCCACTGCTGCTTCATCCGTAATCGACCTAACTAATCCGATATGTTGCAAATTTCACGTCTGATTGCCAACTATGAATGGAATGAAATTCCATTCCAAGTACAGCGCTTCCTCCCTTCACAGTTCTTAATTGCTTCTCAGAAAATGATAAATTTCGAGCAGCACACATGTGCGAGGTATTAGCACATGAATCCATCATCCGATATTAACTTGCCTCCACCGGAGCGAGAGTGAGAGTCTATGTGTGCAGCATGCGTCTGGTGTATGTGTGTTTATGTGGAAATAGAAGGTTTCTGGCCAAAAGTCCGTTTTCGTACATGTTCCACTCAGTAAACGATATGAAATGAATACGGTTTTAATGCCTGCATCTCCCTTAAAGAAGTTTCCATTTTTATTATGAAATATTTGAAAGTTGTGCGGTCGGGATACGGAATTCGCACGAGATATGGCGTAAGAGTATGTATTTCCCTGTCCAGGATAGTGGGGTATTGTCTAGGCAGGCAGGCAGGCATGCAAGCTACGACCGACACGACGACTGTTCGTATAGCAGTGTTTCGACATCCTCGTCGATCTGGGTCGAAGTCTGAGAGTGTGGCAAAGGGGGTCGATACCACGAAACGAAGGACACCAGAAGTTATTGGAAAAGTTTTCTTTTGAGAACGTGTTAGAAATACTAGAGCGTTGCAATATTCCACAGAAGATACTCATGGAACCAATACCCTTGTCACATCCACCCAGAATTACAAGGAATAGTTTTGGGTGGCTGGGTAGTAGTAGTAGGTAGATGTGTATATCACGGCGGTTGGGGGTGACTTCTTTTCGATATCGGAGAAGTACTCGAACGTGATGGATCTCATTAGCCGTATATTGTTTGGCTGGCATAGCGCCTCCGAAAAGATGCTATACCCACTTCCGTTTCCTTGCCTTGACAAGTTCAAGATTCATGGCATAGAAGAAGGCGAAAGTACCTACCTACCTATAGATTCCCTCACTTGTATGCATAGTAAATCATCGTACGTCTACATTCGCACAAGCCTATCGTAAATTCTGCTTTATTTCCAACTAAATGTTTATATTTCTCGGCTTAATTGCTGGCAATTTAATGATCCTCATGTTGCGCGGTGCACGGCATGGCACGCCATGCCCCAGCGGCATCTTCTTGCGTACGACGACGGTCGTCATTCAGCCGCATTGCTATCACTGTGCTGGATCTTAATTGTCATAATCGTATGTGAGATGCCTCACTGGGAGCCGAAAATAGACGGATTTCATATTTTGTATCTGCGGATGGCATCCTCTGACATGAATGCGAACTACTGCGAAACGAAAAAGAAAATACATATTTTTCGTGCTGGCATCTTGTTTCGTAACAGTCGCAACAGACTCGCGCAAGGGCTATCAAAACGATCGGGGCACTGCGAATGCCATCATATGGTTAACCGGTGGCTGATGGAGCTGAGGCCGTGCCGCAAAGAGAGATCGTGAGGGGCAAATGTTGACATGGTAAAAATAGGAATAGGATGTGAGTTGAATCTTTTGTTTTTGTTTTGGTTTCGCTCTTTTGGACATTCTGTGTTTGTCTTTTGCGAAAGAAAACAGCGCATCAGCTTCTGAGGTGATTTTCGCGAAGATCAAACGAACGCATACACTGGAATTGAAGATTTGAAATCTTTTCACAGTGGATATGAACGTATGAACAAAAAATGCTTTGAGGGGACAGATATGTGTTATAAACTGGAAGTCTGTTCATGTTGTGAATGAATTAATACCTTTTTCTATTGCCGCAGGAGCTCTATCTTGGGTTACAGAATTTGCATGGGTGGGTGATCTTTAACGGAGTCAGGTTGGTGGTGTTAAACTTCCGCAGGCATTGAGATGATTGTCAGACTCGGATTGTTGCAAATCGTAATTGATGTGTTTTTGCTAATGCAAATAGCTCTCTCTACAGATGGTGAGTTTGTTGGGTGACAGTAAAGCTGAATCTGCATTTTATCTAGAAAAAAAGAAATTGTATCTGGGGCTGCTTCATGTTATGTTATATGCGTGTATATTATTAATTTAATTATATATGCGTTAAGATGATAGGTACATGTTCTTTTGATCAATAATTTATGTTTTACTATAAATAAATTTAAGAAAAGGTAAATTCATGTCCGTATATTATACATATGTAAGTTGTACAACCATTTTCTTTAAACACTAGCTGGTCGTGCTCGCCTTGCTTCGAGATAGAGAGTCTACATACAGTAGCATTCCATCCAAGTCCCCTGGCAGTGAACTGGCCCCTCAATCATTAAACGCGCAAAATATTTCACACTTCATTTTCTCTCTTCAATCTCTATCCATTGGGAACTAACATTTCCACTTACTGTTAGGGGGTGCAAGAGGGCAAGAGACCACGTTTTTAAGTTCGGGTTAATCAGTTTTAGAGTCAACCGAGTTTGACATATTTTTTAACGCAACGATTAGAAAATCGTGATCGCAACCAAATATTACCATGCACGCACTTCTGGTTTTCAGTCGCACGATTATTTAAAAATATAGAACATATGGCTTTTAAAGTTGATGCGACTAAATAAAGCAGCATTAAAAAACGGTATTATGCTGATGATTTTTTCGTGGCAACTTTAACTGGACCATATGTATAACCGTAGACCTTCGCGCACTTGCGACTTGTTTATGAAATAAAATCATGCAGTTCGCACAATGTCTGATAACGAGTCGGTTGTAAGTGGTGAAGTGATATCAAACCCTGTTATTGATATTGATAAATTAATAAGAGAGGTAGAAAAACGTCACAACAACACAAAACTTCCCCGTTAAATCCATTTTTATATTGACAAGAGTTCAATTCAATAGTCGCGGTGATTCGATCTAATCCACATGATTAGATATGATTGGTGGCAAAACAATCGCAAAATCGGTGCGATTATTTAGTCGCATATGCGACAGAAACTACAAGTGCGTGCATACCAATATCTTGTTGCGACTACGACTCTTAAATCGTGCGGATACAGTTGTCAGTCAGTACCTACCTACGCATGATTCATTTTCATTTGCGACAAACGCGTCGCGCGGAAAATGGGACGAATCGCAGACACTTAATCGTTGCGATTGATAGGTATAATGTGCGCGCATTTACATTGAAAGTAATATATGTTCTATTTATTGCGACTGAATGCGACGGAAAACGCATATGCGCGCTTAGCCTAACTCATTACACCTCATCTCATCTGTGCACATACGCACACATCTCTTTGCTTTTCTGTAGCTGTACCCCTTAAAAAGTTTATCATTTAAATATACCTAATTGTTTTCTTATGAGGCTTTCTATCAAATATCAACCGTGTTTGTATGGCCTATAACTTTTGGTAGAGTGAATAGCCAAACACACATAACCTTAACGACTTATTCGAGATCGAAATTTGGCTCAATCAGGCAAATTCATACATAAAACAAAAAAGAAGAGAAATAATTCGGTCTTCCTTTTGGTTTACTTACGTGCATAGCACGCCCTGTGCGCAGGCCCCCGTATTTATATTTGCTCTAAACATGAGAACAATTTGAAAATTTTAGTCAATTAACGTTTTAATAAAAAGAGAAATTTTGCAAAGATTTTACTAACTTTCTAAACTTTTAGAGCATGTAGAAATAAAAATTTATTTTGCTGGTCTATTTTTGTTTATCTGTCTCGAAAAACTCCTTTCTTTTGATCCTAGCCCAGAGATCTTGTTAGGCGGGCACACTTTGCACTACTGCTTCGAATTCACAATCGGAGTGCCGATCTGCCACCCGACGCGTGCACACACATTGTTTTTTGTAATCGCTCCGCGGTCAGTTTTCGCACAAAATAAACTAAAAAAGTGTGAAAAAAAACGCTAATCGCGCGCGCGCTGTTAAAAAGCAAAAAAAAAAAACTGCTTTGCTTGGCTATAGCAAGTGCCGTATGTTTTTGCGTGCACTTGCTATGGCTGGGTAGAGTATCATTTGGCGAATAGCGGGTCGCGTTGTGTAGATTTTGTTGGCAGACCAAAGCAATTCATTGTATGGGCATAACACCTGCAGTGATTTGTTTTGGAAAGCTGACGTCAGAATCGACACGGTACGGCCTAGCTTAGTCTGCGTCGGAGTTGAGTTTTTTGTGTTTGTTTTTTTTTTGTTATGCGTGTGAATTTTAGAGTGGACGTGAGTAATATTCGTGGGTTGAGATCCAATTTTTTTTTCATTGTACGCCCATGCGATTCACAATAAACCAGCTGTTTTGGCACTAAGTGAAACACAAGTCTGCATTGATTCCGATTTAACGGAGTTTAGTCTGCCTGGATATAACTTGGTGCCATTATTCTTTTCCCATCGTGGTATCGCCGTTTATATACGTAGTGATGTAGCCTACCAACTTCTACCTCAATATGGCCAATGTTCCAATCCAGAATTTAATTTTGTTTGGCTAAAATTCAATGTCCGTAGGCAATTAATCCACTACTGTTTTATTTACAGAAGCCCTAACCAGGACAGGCATTCAACTTATAATGAGTTTGATTGTCTGCTGTCATTGAAGCGAACCCCTAATTCTCTGCCATTATCCATGAATGGCACTTGCATCGCTGAAACCGAAAGACTTTCCATTCTCGGTATGTGTGTTAATGACAACCTTCGTTGGAATGACCACATATTTGATGTCGCCAAGAACGCTGCGAAATGTCTAGGCTTCCTTAATCGATGCAAGAAATATTTCACCCTTTCTTATCTGGCTAGAATCTACAAGGCGTTTATTCGTCCAAAACTTGAGTACAACTTGAATACATCGTTTTATCGGTATTTCTACCACAAACGCTCAAACGAAATAGCCACTTGCATTCCACTCATACAACAGTTTAACCGCAATAGTCGCCATGCATGTAACCCTTTACCCTATATTCGGACGGACAGTGACTTACAATACGAATGTGGTTTGCTCTATCACGCTCTGTTTTTCCGAAACATTGTAGTTTACAGACATCTAAAACCACCGCACTGTGTTACTTCATTATAAGGGTATCCAAAATCCCTTTATGGCGCGTATATTATAAAAAAAAAACAAAAAAAATGTTCAGCTTGGTCTCAATAGGTTTCAGTTGCTTATCGATATAATAACAGTTTTTAAGGCGACTGCCAAGACTGTTGGATTGATTTAAGAAATAGGAACAGAGACTGAATTAGCGGACAGCGGTCAAGTTGTGTTATTCTGATTTAAGTTTTATTTAATAAATAATCAGCAGAAGAGGAATCCACTTCTGATAAAATAGCCAACCTTGTTGTGGTGACGCCAAATAATTGTTATTTTTAGAAATAATAAATACTTTCTTTGTATTAAATCATCCTGAATAATTTTGCACAAGAACAAGTCTCTTTCGGTAATCGCCATGATAAAGAATGGTTAATATTAAACAGGACTTGTTGCTTGCAAAAGTTAAAAGTTTAAAACAAAATGCAGTAAGCCTAATGTATAAACGCCTCCAATCATTTATTTAGTTGAACAATGGACGTCTTACATCTAGATATTCGCAAAAAAAAAAAAAAAACATAAACAACAAATTAGTCGCGCTTACTAAGACTCAAATGCCATTTGTTTGCAATGTACTTTGGGATATTCTAAGTTTGTTGGTTTTTTGGTTTTTGATAATAACCGTTACAATATATTTTTTGTCATTTTTGTCTACTATGCACTGTAGTGGATTTAAGGCTAGCCGAAAAGCAGCATGTAGACTCTCTATAGAACGGACTGATCTTAAAACTCTTGTGGTCTTTATAGACAATTAAGCGGCAATCAATGCCCTGGAATCGCAAAAACAATTTAAAAAAATCTCTAAGCGAGCTAGCCGAAGTATCCCTGTGTTGAGTTTCTGGGCACAGCTACATTTCGGGCAGATGGTATCTATCTAAAAATAGAGGTGTACCGTCCGCTCCCATGCAAATGATCAAATTCAAATTACCCGCGACTGCATCGTCTCGTCGACATCATCGCGAGAAGTCTGGACTAAGCGAAAGTTTAATGTAAAAACAACAAATCAATTAGCAATTACTAGCCAGCAAGGCAGATATGCCATCATTTCGCAGGAGGTAAAGGAAGAGTAAAGCGAAATTTGAGCCCCACATTTTTTTATTTATTTTTTAGCCTGCAAGACACCTCAAACAATTACCTTGTTTTCGTGATTTATGTCAAACTTCTTCTCTATCAACTGTTCCAATTTTCTGTGGACGTGAACGAAATGGAGATATTCCCGGTCACATTTGATTAAAGAAATAAAGGAAATGGCTGTAAATTTTTATATGTAAGTATGTGTATTTGCAGGACTAAATTTTAAATTAAATTTCTCGAGAACATCTGTCAAACAGCGTTCTGATAGCGAGCACGACTCCAACACTTAATCAAACTTAATGCGCACTAAAAAATGTAAGGCACATATAATACCAATGCCATAACTAGTCTATAATAGTCATCTCCCCCCCTACTTAGTAGACATCCCTTCATCGCCTTCTAGCAATATCATAACGACGATGTCATGTGTTGCATTACAATTGCACTTGGTGGCCTGCTGTGCCATTTATTATTTTACTGCTATCAGCAGTGCATCTACATTTTTATAGACCAATTCTGTCAGCTTTTATTGTCAGTCATTTAAGAGTAGAAGAAAAGTGCCACTGCAACCGTGAAACGCAATCATCCATCTTCGTGGCGATTAATTGAATTACACTTGCAACCTATTGTAAATGACGCTGTTGGAGAAATGCACTCACTGACTGTGTGGCGCTTTGCGTTAAATGCTGCCGTCAATTAACGCGAATTTCATATACAACATGATGCTCTGGCTCTGGTCGGCTAGCGCACCACGAGATCGCACATTCAGTCAGACATGATGTTTTCTTTCATCTGCCAGCTGAATGATGGCAACTTGTATTAATTACGACAGTGAGTGCAAAATTGCTGCAGGATTAAATCGTGTGGCTGTTTCTTTGTATCTATACATTCACATTTACCGCATGTGTGGTTTGCTGTGTTATTGTGTCTTCTTTCATGTTTTACTGTTTCTTTAATTTCACTTTTATTCTAGCCGTTGTCAGGGAGCTTGACGACGAGGGGTTCGCACAACGATAACGAACCCAGGGACACCGATGATGAGTCACTTTGGGTAGATTTTATCAATTACATTTGTCGCTGAGCTATTCAATTGATTTTAAATGTTGTTATAAGGACAATTGCGTAATTAACTGCACGCAATTAATGTATCTGCATCTATTTTTGTTGATATTTTTCCAACGGATATAGTTTTTCTGTAGTAACTCTGTAGCCGATCCTTTTGAGGAGCTATTTTACTATTTTTTAGGACTCTTTAAAGGTTCTTAGCCTTAACTTAACAATCTTAAATGGTACATGCTGATGGAAAACACAAAATAATTGTAGACATGTTCCGGCTGAGATGACTGAGATGATAGGACAGGATCAACTTAGCAATTTCTAGTCTTAACTCTGTATGCACGTGGATGGTCCCGGTTTCGAATCCCGGACAAAACTATAGAGTCAGCCATTTAACAGTTTTTTTTCAACTAGTGCTTATTTCGCGAATGGTAACACTTAGCTCATGTCTGATTTGACAGATAGATAATTAGTTTTATCCTTCCGCTGAACGAATATGGTTGTGTATACGCTTGAACAATGCTGGGAAATATTGCGACATTACTTTGAAAATCATGGTAATGTTGCAGAATGTGTGCGAAAATTGCGTACGGATTTTGGAAGAAGAGAAGCACCGTCAGCTCCGTATGTTCGTTATCATGTGCAAGAAGTGAAAGAAACTGGCATCCTCATCGATAAACCAAAGCGTGAAAAGCCAAAAACAGTGCGTACACCCGAGAAAATTGCTGCTGTGGCAGAAAGTGTTCGTGAAGCGCCATCAACATCAATTCACCGTCGTTCTCAACAATTGAACATTTCGGAGACATCATTGAGACGAATTTTGCATAAAGACCTCGGTATGACGCCATACAAAGTCCAATTGGTTCAGGAGTTGAAGCCAACTGACCATCCAATGCGTTTTCGCTTCGCTAAGTGGGCCTGCGATGGACTTAGAGAAGAATTTGGTTTCAACAGGACGGCGCTACGTGCCACACAGCCGAAGCTACACTCAATGTTTTGCGCCCTGTTTTTGAAGATCGCATTATCAGCCGCAGAGCTGATGTCGTTTGGCCACCGCGGAGCTGCGATTTGACACCGTTGGACTATTATTTGTGGGGTGCCGTAAAAGATAAGTGTTACGCCGACATGCCAGAGACAATATTCGTGAAGCCATTGGTGGAATACAGCTGCACACAATCGATAATGTGCTTAAAAATTGGACCGATAGTGTAGGCTACTGCATGGCCAGCCGAGGCAGCCATTTGAATGAAATTATTTTCCATTATTAACCGGAAGGATTGTACTTTCAAATAAAAAAAGAAATTTGAGAAAATATTCAGTCGTTTTTTTTATAGCATTTTCAAAAAAAAAAGTAATTTGGCGGACCCTATAAATAATTTTGCGATTTAAATAAAATTTATTTCCCTTGCAGAAAAACTTGAAAGAAACTTGACGGCTGACAGTTTTTTCCGTTCTATAGTGGAATAAATATCGGTGTTACTAATACTATCCACATCATTATGTATGACATACGACTTTACTACCCCTTGGGTAAACATGCATCTGTTTTCCAAGCGGAGATTTTTGCCATCCTAATGGCTATGCGCTATATTGTGAACAACAGGTTGAGGGCTAGAGGCATTTGCATTTGCAGTGACAGCCAAGCTGCATTGAAAGCGCTTCTTAACCTTTGTCCACGGTAGTGCTAGAACTCAAAGTCTCTTAACTTCTCTGAATTTGATCGGAAGACTGAACACAGTGAATCTTGTCTGGGTACCAGGTCACACTGGCATCCAGGGAAATGAGGTCTCGGATGAGCAAGGTTCAGAAAAAGTTTTCTTAGGACCCGAACCTGTGTTGGGTCTGCCTACATCTTTAGTCATGTCTTCCATTGCTGCTTGAGTTTTTCGTGAACACAAGATTCGGTGGCGCGATTGCGGTGGATGTAGACAGACCAAACTATTACGCCCGGACATTTGCAAAAATTCTGCATCTTTTCATCTACCTCTTAGGAGAATCGACTGTAGGCTGCTTGTAAGCGTCCTTTAGGGCCAAAAAAGCTTAAGCGACTAGCTGTCCTGCTTGCGGTGAGGAGGATGACACAGCAGAACACTCACTTTCTCTGTAGTTGTGTCTGAGCGCTCAATCGGATAGTAGAAACCTCAGAAAGAAAAAATGTATGATAGGTAACTCAGCGAATTAAAATTATGTTCAGAAATTTATTTATTTTTTATTTTTTCAGACATAGTTATAATACGCATCTGTGATTTTTGAGGGTCACCGCAATACGATTCTGTGCTATAAAATATTGACTCGTAAACTGTCTTTGTTATGTCTTTCAGAAATAATGTAGGATTGAACATGCAAGGACACTTGAGACTTCTTGTGACAAATATCTGGGTAAGAAATAGTTTAGATTTAGAGATTTTTTGTTTAAACTAATCTCAAAAAAATACTTGAATTAAGTTAGTAATATTTTTAATCATAATTTTATTTAGTTTTCAGATTTTTATTTAGTTTAGATTGAATCAACTTATTTTCTATTTGCGATAAAAAAATATACATATTCATTTTTATAAACAGATACCCATTTGAATGGAAAGGATTTTCATTTTCGACAAATAAGTCTAACCTGAAAATATTTAATGGAAATCTGTTTAAAATGAATTTATTAATTTTAAATAAAAATATTTTCAAAAAATACTTTGTTTGTTTTGCGGGTTTATTTATTTTGTTCAATATAAAACCACTTTCACCAGTTTTCAATTGTTTGCACTCGAGATTATAGTGGGACATGGAAAGAGATATTTAGTTAAGTTAGATAATGAATCAACCGACCTTCGTTTCATTGGTTAAACTGAATAAATTTGTTAGTTTTATTATTGGCTGAATTAAGTTTTGTTGAATATACATAGTTTTTTTTACAAATAATTAATTGAATCTACGCGCCAATTTATAACCAAATGCAGGAAGACCAGTTTTTCAGAAATTCCCAATTATTTTTTAGTGTTTTCAATTCTTTCCTCCTTTAAATGGAGGTTTTTTTTCCTATATGTCAATAACAACGTCTAATTGTAAGTTTTTGCTGTTACAGTTTTAATTAGTTTGAAGACTACTTAAATTAATGTCATTTTTTAATTTTTTTTTCAAGGTTTTAAGGATTTTTTCATCAATTTCTTCTACCGAAAAGTTGTCACCAGAACTAAAAGAACATTCCGCAGTTTTTGATAATTTTTCGATTTTAAGTTTCGTATTTTTCAGATTATCATAAAAATAAAATAAACTGCATCCACTTTCAGATTATTATACTTGTCATAAAGGTTTCCTACGGGATTTCTTTTTAATTTTCTCTACGGATGTAGTAGTAGTCCTGTCAAATGAAATTAATGTTTAAAAAATAAGATACCAAAAGCCAACAATTATTTTGATTCACACTTACCTTATTTTTATGTTTCAATTTGTCAGGCTGCAACTTTATTTGGTTGTAAAAAACTTCCTCGGCGATGACGCATATAATATCTTGGCGATGACTTTTCAGTAATATTTAATTTTTCTCACAAAACTCAAAAACTGATTTACACTTCTCGGATTCTTTGAGAATTTCAAGTAAATTCAATTATATCGTTAATATCCAAATATTTTAATCTGTCAAGTGTGCTTTCGTTTTCTGAGCATAAAATAATTTATAATATTTTTCATCATTGAAGGTGTCTCAATTCGAATACGATAGGATACGTAATATTTTAGAACTATTTAATTTTACTGCATATGCAAACTTTACAAAAAGGGTTGATAAATTCCACTCCTCTAAGAGTTCATGAAGATCGTTATATCTGGAGAAAATACGTATGTACATTGCTGCTGTTGTAGCGTCTAAATTTACATTTTAACTTTTTCGTATACATTAGTATACTAAAGAGATCGTGCGGAAATTTAGAACTCAAACTGATTGTGAGGGATGATATTACGACTATAGGGAAGTCCAATAAAGTGGGTTAACCAATGCCGCCCCTCGGTCTGTCTGTCTGTCTGTCCGGGCGCCGCATAGCGAAACGGTTCGATGGATGCCTCGGGGCATCTTTATATTTTTTGCTTTATCTTTTTAAAGAAAAAAACTTTTTACGAAGAAAAACTTCAAAATACAACATGTCAACATGCTTAAGCACAAGAGTAAAGCACCGCTACCAATGTTCATGCTTACTTTTGAGCAAGATGAAGACATCAAGAAAATTTATGAAATTAAAGATATCTTAGGAATGAAAGTACAAATTCATCCTTTGCGGAAATCAAAGCTAGTTCCCCAATGTAAGAACTGCCAAAAGTATGGTCACACTCACAAATACTGCAGCTCTAACCCGAAATGCGTTAAATGTGCAGGAGACCACCATACAAAAGACTGCATAAAGGAAAAAAAGGCTGTCCCTAAATGCGCCAATTGTAGCGAAAGACATCCAGCCAACTACAGAGGGTGTATAGTAGCAAAAGAGCTACAACAGGTAAAAGACAACAAGCAAAAAAAAATGCAAAAGCCTGTTCAAATAGACGCAATTAAAGACAGAGAAAAACAAAACAAAAAAGACTCGAGACCGAAATCTAGGCCCAAAATTAATAAAAAATTGGATAGAGTTAAAGGAAATCTACCCTTAAGCAAAAATGACAAATTAAGCCCCATAGCCGGTCCAAAGAAAACATATGCACATGTTGCTTCGACAAACGTTGCAAAACCAGTCGGAACCCCCAAGCCTCCCAGCAATGTTATGGAGGATATAATGCAAAGAATTCTTAACAGAATGGAAGATATAGAAAAGAATAATAAGAAAATTCTGGAAAGAATATCTTTCCTTGAAAAACAAAACAGTAATAAAAGAACTGTACCTAAAAGATCATAATGGCTAAAAACATACAAATCTTGTTATGGAATGCCAATGGCCTCGAGAATCGCAAAGATGAATTACAAGCGACTCTCGAAATTGACATATGTCTAGTCTCCGAGACACATTTTAAAATTGGAACAAAATACAAGCTTCGCGGATACAAGACATACCATACCCCACATCCTCACAATGCAGCAAGAGGAGGGGCCGCAGTTATAATTAAGGAAGGTGTTAAACACGATGAAGATAAAGAATACCAGTCGTGTGAAATACAAGCCAAATCCGTAAACATAAAAACAAGCACCGGGCATATAACGGTAACAGCGGCATATTGTTCTCTTAGCTACAGACAGAAACAAAACAATTTTGAATGCCTCTTACGCAAATTCGGAAATAAATTCATAATAGGTGGAGATTTCAACGCTAAGAACAAATCTTGGGGATCAAGATTAACAAATACAAGAGGAAGAGAACTCCTTGAATCTATTAAAAACACCAATGCTAACTACCATTCAACGGGAAATTCTACTTACTGGCCCACAGATAGGAACAAAATCCCGGATGTTGTCGACTTCTTCATAACTAAGAATATTTCTTCAAATACTACCCAAGTTAAGGAAGGGCCAGATCTTGACTCAGATCACTCATCTGTGCTGCTTACACTTGGTAATAAAATTATAATGAAGGAACACAACCCACGTCTAGTAAACAAACTAACTGACTGGATATATTTCAGATACCTAATAGATGAATGCATCGAACTATCCACAACAATTAATACAATAGAGCAATTAGAAAGCGAAGTACAGTCCTTCACCTTAGCTATACAAAAGGCTGCATGGGCTGCAACGCCTGAACTAAATAGCAAAGTAAAAAGAAACGTGTATCCCAAAGAAATCTGCGACATTATATCAGAAAAGAGAAGAGCTCGCAAACGATGGCAACTGACAAGAGCTCCAAGTGATAAAAATAGACTTAATAGTTTAAACAATAAACTCAGAAAAAAGATAGCAGAATTTAAAAATGCATCGATGGAAAGATACCTTACAAATCTGACAAACGATGCTAGTACACAATACTCACTGTGGAAGGCTACAAAAAAAATGAAAAGACCAACGGCATACATTCCGCCAGTGAAAAACAGCAGTGGTAACTGGGCTAAAACAAACAAACAAAAGGCGGATCTATTCGCGGAACACCTTGAAAATGTCTTCCAGCCATATGACGATAATGATAATTCCCAACAAATGGAAGAAATGTGTGAAGACGAGAGATCGATTCCAGCAGTAACCTCTAGGGAAATAGCCAAAGAAATAAAAGAAAAGATCAACCTGAAAAAAGCTCCGGGATTTGATCTAATAACGGGTGAAATTCTGAAAAAACTGCCTAAAAAAGGTATGAAAAAAATGGCACAGATAATAAATGCAGCGTTCAGACTAAGGTATGTTCCACGTATGTGGAAGGTCGCGGAAGTTATTATGGTACCTAAGCCGGGCAAATTGCCCAGTGAAGTAACGTCATATCGGCCGATATCATTGCTGCCAATCCTTTCTAAGCTATTCGAAAAAATCCTTCTAAAACGACTCCATCCGATTCTAGAAGAAAAAACACTGATCCCAAGCCATCAGTTCGGATTTAGAAATAAATATTCAACTATAGATCAAGTCCACAGAATAAATAATATAATAGAAAAGGCTCTAGAAGAAAAACAAATATGCTCTACCATCTTCCTTGATGTAACACAGGCTTTTGATAAAGTCTGGCACAAAGGATTAGTCCGTAAGCTACAAAAATATCTTCCAAAACAGTACTCTGAAATACTGGAGTCCTATATAATGCAACGATTATTTAGAATTAAACAAGAAGATGAATACTCAGCATCGAAACACATTAAAGCTGGAGTACCGCAAGGAAGCGTGCTGGGACCTGTACTATTTCTCCTATACACGAACGACCTACCACAAAATGAACAAACTACTGTTGCCACTTTTGCAGACGATACTGCTGTACTTGCAGTAGGAAAAACCTTGCAGGAAGTTACCGAAAAACTGCAAAGGACAGTAAATGATATATCTAATTGGACCAACAAATGGCAAATAAAATTAAATGAACTGAAGTCGGTTCATGTTAACTTTACAAATAAACACGTACAACACATACCTGTGTATATAAATAATAAAATGGTTCAGCATTCGAACTCAGCTAAGTACTTAGGCTTGACTTTGGACGCAAAGTTGCGCTGGAAAACTCATGTCAAGAAAAAACGTGATGAACTAAATTTACGATATATTAAAATATATTGGCTCATAGGGAGGTATTCATGCCTCTCAATCCACAATAAACTGCTTCTCTACAAGCAAATATTAAAACCAATTTGGACATATGGCCTCCAATTATGGGGGTGCACAAGTAAGTCCAACCTTCAAAGCATACAATGCTTCCAAAACAAAGTATTACGCAATATTGTTAATGCGCCGTGGTACGTACGTAACGCTGATCTACATAGGGATCTAAAAATTGAAATGGTAGAGGACGAGGTTCGGAAGGTCGCTAGAAGACATGAAGTTAGGCTTCGCAACCATGCTAATTTAGAAGTAGTCCAACTACTTAATAATACTAATTTAGTTAGATGATTACGTAGAGTAAAACCTTTTGAACTAGTTAACTAGGTGAAAAGAAAAGAAATATGAAACAACATAATCACACTAACAAAGTGATAATGAATTAAAAAACAAAAGGCAACAAACCAAAGTTAGTTCCTTAAAACTGTACGTAAGTACATTAGTACATATTAGAACAAAATTGCTGATTAGTCTGACGACTAGGTGCGATTATTGGAAGGATGGTAACACCATGACTTCCCTGGGTGTTTTTAGTGGATGTTTCCAGTCCCACACTATCGCAAAGCTCGCATGCGATGTCTTTCAACGATTTTCACCTAGCTACACGCAAAAAAAAAAAAAAAAAAAAAATCTTTTTAAATAACGGTACCTGCCATACAAAATTTTTTTTTTTTGTGAAAATAATTTATCACTATTTTTATAGAAAATGGTTCCAAGGATTTTGGTCTTTATTTTGTACTACGGATACTTGGGATGGGGTCAACAAATACTGCATACTCAGTTTTTGGAGGAAAAATCGATTAACGGTAATTTATAAAACCGCCAATATCTCGAAAACTTATAAAGGGAACTTCAAAAAAATGTACATACTATAAAGTCGAACAAATTAGCATACTTACATTTTTGGAATATTTTTTTTTTCATATAACGATTTTCTTAAAAACGGCTCTAACGATTTTAACGATTAATTTTCGATTCATTTTGCGATTCAAAAACGCATCTCATGAACCGAGAAAGTTTCGTATGACGCAATCGTGCACTTTATTTTTTTAGAAAATATAATATGGAACAAATGCAAAAAATATGGCCGTTTAAAATGTCCCGCTATTGCTTTTCCCGAAAGTTACAAAAAGACAAAGTGAAAGGTCCGCAGTTTTCGCGATATTTCCTTTTTGGGTTACAAACACACAGCTACCAAAACTTACCAAAAGAAAATCAAGGCAAAATCATGATTTGCTCATATTCAATTAATGAAAAGCAATAAGCCAAAAACCGATGATCAACATAGGGCCGGGGTCCGATAGGAGCAAATATTTCAGTTGTTTCTTCTGATTGTCTTCCTTGGTTGCACAGTTAGATGTTTCAAACTATGTAAAGGGTGATTTTTTAAGAGGTTTAGAACTTTTTTTAAAAAAAAAACACAAAAAATTCGAAAAAATGAAAGAAATATTTATTTGAATCGATAGTTTGAACCTTGCAATTTAATGTTTAAAGATAATTTCATGCAAATGTTGACCGCGGCTGCGTCTCAGGTAGCCCATCCGCTGAGTCCAATTTTGGCATACTCTTTCACACATATCGGCCGGTATCTCACGAATGAATGCATGGATGTTGGCTTCCAGTGCGTCAATCGAAGCGGGCTTGTCCCTATACACATTAGCCTTGGCATACCCCCACAAAAAATAATCTAATGGTGTCAAATCGCACGATCTAGGCGGCCAATTGACCGGCCTGAAACGTGAAATTAACTGTTCACCAAACTCGCCTCGCAATTGCGCCATTGTTTCGCGTGCTGTGTGGCATGTGGCACCGTCTTGTTGAAACCACATATCATGCAAGTCAAGAACTTCCATTTCGGGCAAAAAAAAGTTTGTTATCATCGCTCGGTAGCGTTCACCATTGACAGTAACGCTGCGATTCGCATCATCTTTGAAGAAATATGGCCCAATAATGCCGCCGGCCCATAAACCGCACCAGCTAAAAAATCACCCTTTACATAAAATATATACACGAAATCCTTGTCAATATGCAAATGGATTTCGACCAGACACATTCAATTCAATTCATTCAACTTCAAAGATAGGTAAACATATATTGTCAATCTCCCGTTTGTTTCGAGGCAAACAAACTAATTCGTCATTAAATCCGATCCCTCAGCGAGAACTGTCAGCAGCAGCATCAGCAATTCGCCGCCAGAATCCATCACTCATCACCGGTTGACCATCAATCATCACACAGGGCCCAAAAGTGTCGATTGTAAGCCATCGAATTGATTGCAATCGAACACGTTATGCCGATTTTTCAATTGTCGATGAGTTTGTTTCGATGGGTATTTGTGTGTTTTTTTTTTGTTTGTAATTTTTTTCATTTATTTGATTCAATTTATTGAAAAGGACACGAATTGCGTTATTGCGTACCCCCTTGTTATGTAGGTTTTTTTGTCAGAGATCTCATCAGTGCATGAATAATGAGGTGCAAAGTAAGCACGCGTGTCGACGAATTTAGTAATAAAACAGGAACGCTAAACAGTTAACGAATGGTGTGACCAAACTTAAGTTATTCACACGCAAATCATTTACCTAATCTGATTTAATTTAGATTCTGATTAGAAACAGAAAGAGAGAGAGAGAGAGAGCTCGTGTACATAAGTGGTTAACCATAATTTTGTCATTTTTAATTTATGTATAAATGTGGGCGTTGTAACACATGTAAAAAGTAATTGCAAACTTTTAGTTGGCGTAAACTTGATTTATGATTGCTACGAGGGAAACAATAATTTATATTCACACGCGCACACAAAGAATGTTCTTTTAAGGGAATGGATATTGCTTTAACTTTATTCGTGCATTCATTATTTCTCAAGAAAAGCAATTACCAATTTACGAAATTGCTCCAACACGAAGTTATTTCTTGTAGGCACAATCATTGAAAATGTAAACATCCTTCTCTTCATGACGACCATGTAGTGGTAACCCTGCCATGGCCTAACCAAAACATAAACGAAACAAAATGAAAAACACAATAGGAACATAGAAAATGTAGTTCAGATAAACGATCTATAAAATGCTGCTGGAGACATTGTTAACAAATGACTGTCATCGATTTTAGAATCTTATTGCCGCTACTACAGCATGACATCTCTCTACAGAAGGGTCAATAGCATAGATACTTCCTACCTGATGATGCTACCTTTGTTCGAATGAAATAAGCTAAAGGGATTCAAATTATTGATTGAAATATATAAATAGTATTAGATACAACTGTGTCTACATGAATGCGGTGGTGCATGGTGTGTTGAATTAGGCAATTTATTTACCTCTTCGCTTCGATTCGATAGATACAGGTATTCTTATAGGTTTGTTTTCATATAAGAGGCAAGTAATTCGGGTAGAAAGAGGGATGTCTTTTTGTCTTGTTTAGTGCATTTTCATTTTATCATTTTAAAAAAACATTTTAATGTTGCGGCAAATTTAGAGTGTGTGCTCAAATCTGATTCTAAAAATTGATTATAAACAAAATAACACAGTGAGTTAAATCAAATTAATTTAATGTGTTCTGAAAAGCGAATGTAGTTCATTCAACTTGATTGACTACTCACACAAACGACAGTGCTGTCGTTTTTCAATTTTAAAGAATAGCCCCTTGGAAGATTTTGGGGAGCCATTTCAGTGAAAGCGGAGCAACAGAAAAATTATCCCATGAATGGATTAAACCCAGGAACAGTGCTGCCACCCTTCGGCTGATTCAGCGCAGAATATTTATAAAAAAAGTGCAATAGATCTTATAATACCTTTTTTAAAAAAAAATTATTATTGCTTTTTAAAACTAAAGGTGCAATCAGACGGTCATCCAAACTTGTCACCTGGATGACATCCTGACGTCACTATGACGTATAATTTGTACTGGATGACAACTTTAGTACAAATTCTATGTCATAGTGACGTCAGGATGTCATCTAGGTGACAAGTTTGGATGACCGTCTGATCGCACCTTAAGAAATGAATGATATTAGATTTAGTGGCGTCAAATTTATAGCACCTCTCTTAATAGTATTTATAAGGTCCGCCATCTAACGTTTTTTTTTTCAACTAGTGCTTGTTTCGTGAATGGTAACACTTAGAATAGGATTTTGGAAGAAGAAAAGCACCGTCAGCTCCGTATGTTCGTTATCTTGTGAAAAAAAGTGAAAGAAACTGGCATCCTCATCGATAAACCTAAGCGTGAAAAGCCAAAAACAGTGCGTGAAGCGCCATCAACATCAATTCACCGTCGTTCTCAACAATTGAACATTTCGGAGACATCATTGAGACGAATTTTGCATAAAGACCTCGGTATGACGCCATACAAAGTCCAATTGGTTCAGGAGTTAAAGCCAACTGACCATCCAATGCATTTTCGCTTCGCTAAGTGGGCCTGCGGTCGATTTAGAGAAGATGCCGATTTTGTCAAAAAAATCATCTTTTCAGTTGAAGCTCATTTTGATCTTGGCGGGTATGTAAACAAGCGAAATTGTCGCATTTGGGGCACAGAAAACCCGCACGCATACATTGAAAAGCCGATATACCCAAAACGAGTCACTGTTTGATGGGGATTTTGGTCCAGAGGCATAATAGGGCCATTTTTCTTCGAAAATGAGCAAGGAGTGGCCGTTACAGTCAATGGCGATCGTTATCGGGCCATGTTGAACGAATTTTTGTTCACAAAAATTGAAGAGGACGGCGCTATGTGCCACACAGCCAAAGCTACACTCGATGTTTTGCGCCCTGTTTTTGAAGATCGCATTATCAGCCGCAGAGATGATGTCCTTTGGCCACCGCGGAGCTGCGATTTGACACCGTTGGACTATTATTTGTGGGGTGCCGTAAAAGATATACGCCGACATGCCAGAGACAATTGACGCTTTAAAGGAAAATATTCGTGAAGCCATTGGTGAAATACAGCTGCAGACAATCGATAATGTGCTTAAAAATTGGACCGATCATGTAGGCTACTGCATGGCCAGCCGAGGCAGCCAATTGAATGAATATATTTTCCATTATCAACCGGAAGGATTGTACTTTCAAATAAAAAAAGAAATTTGAGACAAATTCAGGAGTTTTTTTTTATAGCATTTTCAAAAAAAAACATAAGGAAAGGCTACAGTCCGCTGGGGGCGAACAGTATGATACCCTATCCATATCCCTATATGCCGCAAAGAAAAAAGCGTTAAGAAGATGATGTGTAGCATTTTATTTCATTCTATAAATATTATAAAAAAAACACCCCCAAAAAGTGGGCGCGGCCAACAACTTGGTGTAGGCGATATATTGGAAAAAATATTGGCTAAATATCTTGTTAAACATTTTTTTTCGGTTTCTATAAAAATTTTCGAATAAAACAGCATTTTAGTGAAAACGCCAACAAAATTTAGGCGTGGCAAGAAACTTTATATGACAAACTTGTAAAGGTGGGCAGTACCTACATATCTTGTAAAGATTACAACACTCTATCTCTCTAACTTTAGCTTTAAAACTGTTTTTTCTAAATAGTGGGCGTGGCAGTGGGCGTATCAAAAACAATTTTACACTCTACCATTTCGGGGCCGTAGGGAGTATATGTTCCAAATTTCAGCTTTCTAGCTTTAATATAAAGGCCTTTAAATTGGTGACGGACGGACGGACGGACGGACATTGCTAAATAGTCTTAGGTTTTGGTCCTGATCATAAATATATATACTTTTAGCGGTCTACGATGGATATCAAGGGGTGTTACAAACTATGTCTCAAAATTAATATAGGTACCCTTAGGATAGGGTATAATAATTGTAAAAGGGTGGTGGCTTTAGGGGTGCTGCCTCAGCATGATGTACTTACGTAACTTCCGCGCACTGTTACCTCACCGAAGCACCAACTCTGTGAAGAGGTGAAGTTGCAATGAGGCGTGAAAATAGTTATAAATAAAATCCCCAATCCAGAGTCTGAGTCTGAGACTTCAGGTAGTTGTACATGGTTTTTCAACAGTGACGCTAAAAAAGTAGAGCGACAGGGAGAGCAAACGACGCCATATTTCTTGCCGCTCTTTTGACATTTCTCTTCAGTAAGGTTTGCCATTTCATGATGGAAAGATGTACGAGCCAACAAGGAGTCGAAATTATTAAAATTTACTACCGAAATTCGGAGTCATAATCGTCATAATCGTCCTAGCAGATCAACAATTGAGCGTCTAGTGGACAAATTTTAATCCACAGGCACAGTACAAAATGTTCCCATGCCAGTGAGGCAGTGTCGAGAATATTGCTGCCGCTGAGGCTTCAGTTGAAGGAAGCCCAACTGTGTCTCTCACATGTCGTTCTCAAGCATTGGGCATCTCTGTGACGTCGTTGTGGCGAATTTTGCGAAAAGTTCTTGGCCTACATCCTTACAAGATTAAATTGACGCAAGAACTGAAGCCGCTTGACCACCAAAAGCGTCGTATGCTCGTGAATTGGGCTGAGCAATAACTTGAAAATGATTCGGATTTTCATCGAAAAATAATCTTCAGCGATGATGCTCATTTCTGACTGAATGGCTTCGTCAATAAACAAAATATGCGGTATTGGTCAGGCAGCACAAATTACGGTTTGGTGTGGTTTATGGACCGGCGGCGTCATTGGGCCGTACTTCTTTCGTGATGATCAAGACCGGCACGTTACTGTGTATGGGAAACGCTACCGTTCAATGATAACCAAATATTTTTGGCCCCAATTGGATGATATTGACTTGGAGGACATGTGGTTCTAACAGGACGGCGCCGCAAGCCACACAGCGAATGTCACAATCAATTTGTTGGAAACCAAGTTTGGAGAACGTGTTATCTCACGAAATGGTCCAGTCGCTTGGCCGCCTCGGTCGTGCGATTTGACGCCGTTAGACTATTTCCTGTGGGGCTACGTCAAGTCTATGGTCTATGCCAACAAGCCAGCGACGATTGATGAACTTCGTACGAATATCGAACGTTAAATTGCAGCAGTATCGGCCGATTTATGCTTGAAAACCGTCAAAAATTGGGTTCAGCGTCTGGACTTCTGCAAGCGTGCCCGTGGTGGCCATGCCATGCAAAAGAAATCGAGAATTTCATTGATATCCAAAACCGTTTTTTGTTTTATTTAAAAAAAACTTTTGTAGCGCTCTGATTGAAAAAACCCGATATTTGTAGTTGTTAAAGTTAAAGTTGGTTACAGAATGAGATCCATTTAATTCAAACTTAACATTTAAATGGCGAATAAGACTAGCAAATCCATATAAACCTTTCTATTCCGTGGAGTGAAGATATAAATATTTACAAGGAAAATAAATGGCTCTACTTATATAGGTAATTAAAAAAATTCCTTTGGGGAAATTTACCCAAACTATTGCCTATAAACCAGCCGTATTACTTGCAAAAGCCTACTCTCTCTTTTTTTCTCAATGCACAATTATATCTTATGGATACAAACACGGCCTGACAACACAATTTCCCAATTGACTGCATCCTATCAAATAATGCCCTCAGGCATAATCACACATTATTATTGTCTGCCACATGCACGGTTGCATCATAGCGCAATGTAAATCTTTATCTAAAGTACGCCATTTTAACTCTTCTCATTTATCGAAAACAAAACCAAAACGAAAAAAAAAAATCTATAATAACGTCAAAGAACGACATCTAATCGTTCGATTAAAAGTGCATCGACTCCTGTCGTACAGATATACTTCGTGCGCTGCCTGCATGTGTGCGGCGGTCGGTGTAATGTTGTGTGGATACGCTCTAAATACTCGCATGTATGTATTCGTGTCATGTTTAAATATAATTGACTTTGTTCAGTTAATCCGTTTATGAAATGAAAATGCAAATTTAATTTAAATGTTCCGCATATATGAGTTTTAGGTTGTATGCACCATATAAAGGATAATAGTCGACGTGGATGCAAATACATGTAGAATGCACATCGTTGGCGGAAGAAGGGGTACGGGATGGGCTACAACACTGCAAAGAGGGTGGATATCTGTCGCTTATAGCAACAGCAACAGTGCCAACTGCAAGCTTAACGCCAAGAAACATCACATCAATATGCGATATAGAAGTGCAACTTATTGCAGTAGGTACACACTAGACTAGCACCATGGAATGGAATAGTGTTCGAATAGGGTAGAGATCCAACAGTCTGTAATATCGCTCGGATAGGACAAAAGTTTGTATAGTACAAGGGTGCTCGGTTGAGTGTAAACACTGCATATACGCACATAAAATAAAGTTGATATCCTGCACATTTAGTGCAAGATTGTAGGCAGACAGATAGCAGATAGTCAGATATCCTTCTATTGCGAATGCTGCTGCTGCTGATGCTACATCACTATGCAATCGGATTAAGCATCCACCTATGTATATATACGTTTTCTATTTATGTATGTGTGTTTTGATATCAGATGAATAAATTTGCCAAAGGATTATAAAACCCAAACACCAGAAATTGGCTGCATACATATGTACCTATATAGAACAAAGGCTTTAAATATGAGAAACTATAAATGCAACAATGCGCTCATTCGCGATAAAAAATATTGACAAGCTGTTCGGATCCAACAAGAGACTATCGTGCATGAATTTGAAGGCGGCAAAGTTAATTGTTTTAGAAAATTTTAAAAACACTGATCCACAAAGTGGTTGCTTAATTAACAAATTTAAAAATGCTCGGAACGGTCCTTTTTCAAATAAATAAGTTATGTTAAAATCGATTCCCTTCATTCAAGGCAACTTACTGTTGCACATTGGATGTTGGTGCTAATTTTTCTGGGTATCTTAGAAAGCCTTTTTTAACGTTTCTAAAGAGTGCAAAGTCCTGCGAACAATATTCAGTTCATGGGTTCATACGTTGAACGGCAGAATACGTTACTGGCAGAATGTAATGGTGATGCAACTAATGCTAGAGTAATCAAACGTTGAATGAAGTTAACATCTATCTCGTGAAAATCGGTTTCCAGCGTGCAAATGGAGCAACATATATTATGATAAGGGAGTCGAGTTCTTGTAAAAAGAGAACCAGGTTAGTACCAAGTTCTTGTGAAAGTAAATTTTTGTATAATAAGTCACTTGCTATACACTGAAAATAATATTCTTCATAAAAGTATGAATTTTCTTTCATTAAGTAAAATTCTTTGGCTCAATGTACAAATTCATTAAAAAAATTGTTTCTGAATGAACAGTTCAATAATTCAATGAAAGTATGTTCTTTAATATTTTAACATTGTTCAAACATTACTAATTATTTTTAATGAACAGTTTCTTTCTTTAAAGAATCGTTGATTAATGAATATAATAAAGGGTGTTTTTTTAAAGGTACAGAACTTCGAATTGAAATAAAACACAAGAAAATCGTTTTAATGTCCATAAATTTGGATTTATTGGAAGGATAATTTATTTGCCATTAATGTTTAAATATGATTTCGGGCATTTGTCTGCCGCGGCTGGTTCGAATAAAGACAAGTCTAGAGGTCAAATTTTCAACCACTTTTTCAAGCATTTGGGGCTGTATTTCGGCAATAACGCCACGAATGTTGGCTTCCAAGTCCCTTAACGTTTCTGGGTATCCCCAAAGAAAATAATCCAATGGTGTCAAATCACACGATCTTGGTAGCCAATTATGCGCTCATCGAATGTTTCCTTCAATAAATCGACTGTGACGTGCGCTGTGTGGCATGTAGCGCCATCTTGTTGGAACCACATCTCATCCACATTCATGCCATCCAATTCGGGAACAAAATAGTCGGTTATCATGGCTCTATACCGGTCTCTCTATGGCCCAATGACTCCACCAGCTCATAGAGCACACCAAACAGTCAGTTTTTGTGGATGTAATGGCGTTTCACCGAGCCAGGAGAAGGGAGGAGAAGAAGATCCTGTGTAGAAAGAAAAGAGAGCACGCAGTGTCCCAGCTCAAGGAGATCGAAGAGTCAAGCGACCGAAACAGCATCCGGAAGTTCTA
This sequence comes from Ferdinandea cuprea, assembly GCA_963576555.1. Classification (NCBI taxonomy): domain Eukaryota; kingdom Metazoa; phylum Arthropoda; class Insecta; order Diptera; family Syrphidae; genus Ferdinandea; species Ferdinandea cuprea. Next base: position 149,000,550 of record OY754958.1, on the reverse strand, counting down.
TAAGAGAGCCAAGCAACTGCCTGCTGGCTTTAAGACCGGAACACAGGCTCTTCGTAACAGCGATGGGAACCTATTCAACGACGCGCAGGGAATAGTAAATGTATTTAAGCAGCATTTCCAGCAGCTGCTCAACGGACAAAATGTAGAGAGAGTGATGGGGCAAGAAGAGAACCCGCGTCCAGTCAATGAAGAACCAGTCCCTCCGCCCAGTATAGAAGAGGTTGGCTTGGAGGTGATGTTATGGTAGGGCGCATGTACCAAATCATCAACCAAGTTTGAGTGGAGGAAAGCATGCCCGATGACTGGACCATCAGGTCCATATGTCCCATCTACAAGAAAGGCGATCCTATGTCTTGCAAGAACTATCGACGCATATCCCTGCTTAATGTCGCATATAAGATCCTACCCAACGTACTGTGTGAACGTCTCAAACTTTTCTGCAACACACTAATCGGCACGTGCCAGTGTGGCTTCCGGCCCGGCAGATCAACTGTAGACCAAATCTTCACACTAAGGCAAATCCTGGAAAAGACCAACGAGTTTCAAGTCGAGACACACCACCTCTTCTTCGACTTTAAAGCCGCATATAACAGGAGCTTTTTGTGGGGATGGCCGAATTCGGGATCCCGTCAAAACAGATCCAGATGTGTCGCATGACACTAGATAACACGCGATGCAATGTACAGTTTGGCAGCAGCTTATCTGAACTCTTTCAAACATGCACCGGATTTCGGCAAGGAGATGCACTGTCGTGTGATTTCTTCAATCTTGTTCTTGAGCAGATAGTGCGCAGGGCAGGTGTCAACACAGAAGGCACTATCTTCAACAGATCAGTTCAACTGCTGGGGTATGCGGACGATATAGATATCATCGATCGATCCCAGCTTACCTTAGGAAACCGCTGCTACTTCAGTTTGGCAAAACAAATGGGTTCAAAACTCCTAACTCGAAGGACAAAGTGCATGCTCTACAGGACGCTTATCCTGCCAGTTCTGCTATACGGCGCCGAGTGCTGGACGATAAGCAGGAAAGGAGAGTTAATACTGGGATCCTTTGAAAGAAAAATCCTTCGACGGATATTTGGTCCTGTGTGCGAGGAGGGCGAATGGAGGAGAAGATACAACCGCGAACTCTATGAGCTGTACCAAGATGTGGATGTAGTCCGAAAAGTTAAAACTCGTCGACTACATTGGCTCGGCCACATCGAGCGAATGGACAACAATGCTCCAGCCAAGAGGATATTCGAATGCCAGCCTCCAGGTTCGAGACGACAAGGAAGACCGAACCTCCAGAGCGGATGCCAGAGCGCTTGGTCTGGACAACTGGAAGCAGCGTGCTCGGGATCGCAGAGGGTGGAAGGCTGCCGTATCTCAGGCAGGGACTCTTCGCGGGTCGGGAGCCTGTTAAGCAGCAAGTAATGGCGTTTCAAGCGTCGCATGTGAGAAAAAATGAGACTCATCACTGAACAAAATTTTGCGATGAAAATCAGCATCGATATCAATCTCATTTTCGGCCCATACACCAAAATCACGACGCATTGCATGATTTCGCGGCCTTAATTCTTGCACAAGCTGGATTTTGTAAGGTCGTAAAAAGAGATCTTTGCGCAAAATCTTCCATAAAGTTGATGGACAAGGCTCCAATCGATTCATTCGCGTCTTCTTCAACACTTTGCTCTACAGCGGCAATTGTTTCTTCGGTGCGCACTGTTCGACGGCTCTTCGAATGCGTATTAGCAGATAGAGTAAACGTAGTGCGAAAACGATCCATGGTTAACCGAATTAATTGCTCTGATGGACGATTATGTCGACCATAAAATGAACGGAGCTTGCGCTAAACTTCGCGAACTGAACCATTATTTTCTAAATAAATTTGCACGATTTGGAAGCGTTGTTCATTTGTCATCCTGTCACCAAACTGACCATAAATGACATTAGAGTTGCCATATGTGACCACAAAATGTCAGTTTTATCTCTATTTAATATAATATATTTTGTAGTTTGGCAAATCTAATTGGCTCAAGACTCCTGACTTGACAAATAAAATAAATGGTTTTAGAATACCATCCATGATGGATGTCTGAAAGCAGCTAGATCTTTCAAAAGTATATTTTATGTTCAATTACGACGATATTCGTATTATCGGTACCTGACAGTGAGCTGTCTCGGGTGCGTTTGCATGTATAGTTAACAGAAACGGAAAAATGGGTCTAGCGGTAAACAAGGGCAAAACAAATTGTAGGCTATCAAAAAGAGGGGATACTCAACATGGACATATCGGCAGAAAGTCACAATCGACAGGTTAACTTTGAGGTAGTAAGGGCTCTGCTTTTACATCTGAAAATGATATCTCCTCAGAAATCTAACGAAGAGCAACGCTTCCCATTTGCTGTTTCCAGGGAAACTATGCATACTGGCTCTCTCCCGAACAACTAAGGAACCTTAATAATCTCTGTGCTGATCTATTGATCCGAAACGTTGACCCTTTCCACAGCGAATGAAGATATTCGCGTTGAGAGGCGATTGAGCGATGAACTTCCACAGAACTGCTTAAAAAAAACTGCTGTTTAGCGTTTCAGATGGCTGGGATATGTAGAGCGATTGAACATAGACGCTCCAAGCCGCTGAATCTTCCACTCTAATCCGAAGGTACAACTCAGTATAGGAAGGCCTCAAGTTAGATGGCGTGCACTAGCGGAGAGGCTTATGGGTTGAGACCCAGGGCCCTATTTTACCAAACGGATCGGGGGTGATGGGTAGCTGGAAGTTTTTATCAAACTACTATTGTAGTTTGGTGTAGTCTGTATTTTTAGGAAGGTCTCCAAGTGTGTTCCGAATTACAGAGTAGCCGATTTAATTTTTCGTCCATTAAGAGGTTGCTTTTAGGCAAATGGCAGTGATGGGATTGGTGCGAAGTGCTCCACTTATGCATAAACAAGCTGATCTTGATCTTCGGATCTTGCTAAGTTTGTCGCTATTAATTGCCGTCTTTAGGGAAGTCCACCAGACTATCGTTCCGTATGTTAGTTTCGGTCTTACAACCGAGATATATAGCCAGTGAGTGGTTCGGAGTTGTATTCACCAATAGCTTTTTTGCAAGAAAAAAAGGCTACCGTAGCTTTTCGAACTATTTCTTGTATGTTTGATTTCCGGCTGAGCTTTCTATTCAAGATGAGAACTTAGTATTTGGTTTTGTCAGAAAAGACTAAGCTGGTATCCCTGATTAAAGGGGGGTCGACATTTGGGATTTTGTATTTCGTAGTAAAGAGGACAAGTTAAATTTTGTGGGGGTTGACGCCTAGACCACAACTATCAGCATATCTTGTTAGCTTGTTTAGGGCGTTTCCCAATAAAAATTGGAAGTACAAAGTAAGAAGTGATTGGTGAAATAGATAGGTCCCAGGTTCACCTCGGACTGTAGCGCCGTCTAAGTAATAAAAAATTATGAAATATGCCGAATCACGAGGGTTTTTAAATCACCGTCAGTATGGCTTTCGTAAGGTGATGTCTCTCTTGTTTCAATTATCTTTATAGGGTCCCAATACAAGTTGGGCTGGAATTAACACTGCTTTGTCTCCGACTTTTATAATTTGCACGTGCAAAAGGGATTGTTAGCACCCTTATAATGTTATATTAACACAGCACGAGCGTTAAGGAAATGAGGGATTAGAAGAAAGGATGAGAAACCGATGCACATTGAGTTTAAATGTTTGTAAATTATAATGGTCAGAAAAAACAGAGTGATGCAGAGCATTCCACATTCGTGTTGTACGGCAGAGGAACGAAACCTTAAATTTCACAGTTCAACCGAATATAGGCTTTAAAGTGAACTGATGAGCATTCTTGGCATGGCGAGTATTACGGTTGAAGTGTTGAAGGGGAGGAATGCAACTGGCTATTTCGTTTGAGCACTTGTGATGGTAGTATCGATAGAACAACGATAGGCAGGAGACATTACGACGATGACTAAGAGGGTCAAGCGAATTCGCAATATCTCGGTCGCCAATAAGTTTTATCGCGCGTTTTTGGATTCTGTTAAGTAGCTCCAAATATGTAATTGGTGCACCGGACCATATATGAGCGTTGTACTCAAGTTTTGGGCAAATAAACGCCGTGCAGATTCTAGCCAGATCAGAAGGAGTAAAATATTTCTTGCATCGCTTAAGGAAGCCTAAACATTTCGCAGCGTTCTTGGCGACATCGAATATGTGGTCATTCCAACGAAGGTTGTCATTAACACACATTCCGAGGATGGAAAGTCTTTCGGTTTCGTCGATGCAAGAGCCATCAATGGATAATGGCAAAGTATTGGGGTTTCGCTTTAATGACAGAAGACAGCATTGTGTTTTGGAAGCATTAAATTCCACTCTGTTGGTTTTACCCCATTTAAGAATGCTGTCAAGATCGGAATTCAATGAGCTTAACATACGTTGCCGTTCCAGTTCAACGCCCGAAGATGAGGGACGTGAATCATAAAACGAATATGCGATGCTGATGGTACTGTCATCAGCGAAGAAATGGATTCGAGTAGAAGTGACAGACAGGATGAAAATGAGAAAGAGAGTTGGAGACAAAACAGAGCTTTGAGGGACACCAGCATTTATTTGGTAAGTTGCAGACTTGAAACCGTCCGAAAGGTAATTTCTAATCCATTGAATAAAGGTATCATCGATTCCAAATGCACGCATTTTCGACAAAAGAGCTTGGTGCCACTTTTCATATTTTTTTTTTCGCAGAACTCTCGTTCTTGATTTATGACGGTGCAAATGGAACGTCAACGCATGTTAACGAAAGCACTGTGATATGTTCTTCATTTTTCCACTCTTGGTCTGTTCTGAGCACGTTAAGTGCGACTATGCAAATATTTGTACAAAAAACAGACAATTTGTACAAAATTTATTAAATGTTTTCAAACCTTAGTCAAACAATAGATGGCGCTGAACATACATCTCGCTGGATCAGCTGTAGAGCCTTTTTTGTGAATGGAAATATCCAATCAGCTTCAAATCAAAACTTAATGGTGGGTTATATGGTGGTATACTGTCGTTAGTGGCTCTCGTAGTGGCTCTCGTAGATACCTGTAGATCTCATTAGGTAACCCATTTCATCCTACAGCCCTACAATCCTTTAATTGAGTGCCTTACTAACATTTTGCAAACTGAACTGATAAATACAGAAACTTTTTAAAAATGAGTTGGGATAATGTCAGGTTTTAGGGTTCAGTCTTCTTGTTTCTTTTAAAAATTCCATCTCAATCCCGAGAGACAGAGTAGTAACAAATATTCACAACCTTTGAACTTACCTACCTATTGCAACAAGGCAATATGCATGTAGTGCTTCAATTATAAAACTGCTTAACCCTCTTTATTACCCGGGGTTAATATGAGCATTTTTATTGTATGTTTTTTTACTCAAATTGGTTTTTATTGGGAGCCAGTGCCTAGTTATCACACTAATGGGAATATTATTAACCTGAGTTAATAAGATACTGATAAAGGGACAAAAATTGTCGCCCATATGAGGGTAAAGTGAAGATTTAGCGGCTAGGTCAACGAAAACAAGCACTCTTCTTTCTACCGAGTAACCATCAAGAACTACACTACTTCTGGAACAATCTCCAAAAAGTTATTAAAATGTCAAAAGAACATAATGTTGATTTTAAAATGCAGACATCTATGTATATTTCAAGGAAATGTATTTTCATCAAATCGTTTAAACAGCCTCAGTATAAGTGCAATTTCTTATTTCGGACTCCCTCAGATGATGAATCTACAGACGATTGCAGGATTCTATTTCAAAAAGATCCTCACATCAACGAACTCGCTGCGAACAACTGCCATCAAGAGCTTCAATAGTCCTCATTGTGTAATAGAATCCTTATGCACCTTTGTCGAATAATCAATTCTACCATTATTCAGCTCCTCCCTCTAACCTTGTAATTTTCTCCATTTAATGACAAGGAACATCTTCACTAAGAAACTTCTACAAATCCCGCAGTCAAAGTGTACGCAAGTGGAATCTATTGTTAAAGTGCTTCACTATGTGCACCCAAAACTTACCTGGCCAATTCAAGAACATAAAGTTCTATAGCAGCTCCATAAGCCTTACAGCACGAGTACCTAACCCACTCGAAGATTGGAAAACGGATGTCGGTAACTTAGGTCCGCAACAAATGAACTGCAACTTGGGAAATATCACCGTAATCAGATTAGGATTATCGAGTACGTATACTACACAAAGGATTCCATAGTTCTTAACGCAGTAAATAAGGAGAATTTCCACTTACAGATGAAACTCCTCGAATGAGGTAGGCTAGGCACGCAGCCTTGCAGGTGGTGGTTGACGGTTGTGGGTTGTCGGTTGTGTGGTGTATTGTCAATTCAGAACAATCCGAATGGGAAACTTTACTGTTTGTGAGGTTAATTAGAGAGACAGACGTTGCTGATGGTAATGTTGGAGAGAAATCAATGATGGAGCTTGGTGTAAGTTTTCATCCTTTAGATGTACACATGATATCCTATAATCATTTAACGTCTGTTTCTCTTTGACGATGGTACATATAATTATTGTACGGTCCAAGAGGGGGGTCGACTGAAAGCTGAAAGACAATGTGTGCTTTCTATCGAAGCAAACAAAAGTATATAGCTATGCCCACCCTCGCATCCACTTCGATTTAATGGAATTAGAATGACCAATTTGAAAAAAGTTTCGTAATAAAGTCAAATCGAATTCCATTATGCGAAGGATGTAAAATAGTTTAACATAAAAGTCCTTATGGCCGAATTAACGACTTCAGACGTTATGTACGCTATAATAACAGACTCATAATATAAATAAGTGATATGTACGTTGGGAAGGCACAAGCAAGCTGATACCCGGGCGCGAATAGCAACTGCCATTAAATGAATCTCTATAATAGTCGCTCATAATAATGAATATCGTAAAATTTCAGGTCAAAATTGAATTTAATAGCGTGGCACAATATTGTGTGTGTGCGTGCGTGCGGGAGGGGGGTCTTCTATTCAAAGCGACCATAAGAGTGGGGGGCTGGCTATTTTAAGCGACTGTGGCGTCTCATATGTTGTTGCTGGGATGTGGTTTAAGGCATAAATTTATGAAATGCCGTAAATAGTCAAAAGGGCAACTAATGAAGATGTTAAAATATCAATTAAAAACACTTTCTGCTATTAGAACTTGTTTCATCCTTTTATTTTTTTTGTCGGAGGTTTCTACTATCAGATTAAGCGCTCAGACACATCTACAGAGAAAGTGTTCCACTGTGTCATCTTCCTTACTGCAAGCAGGACATGTAGTGGTGTCGCAAAAAGCCCAACACATTTAAGTGCTTAGCAAAAGCTTTTTTGGCCCGAGAGGACGCTTACAAGCAGCCTACAGTCGATTCTCCTAAGAGGTAGATGAAAAGATGCAGAATTTTTGCAAATGTCCAGGCGTAATAGTTTGGTCTGTCTACATCCACCGCAATCGCGCCACCGAATCTTGTGTTCACGAAAAATCCAAGTAGCAAGACATAGGAAGACATGACTAAAGATGTAGGTTCGGGTCCTAAGAAAACTTCTTCTGAACCTTGCTCATCCGAGTTCTCATTTCCCTGGATGCCAGTGTGACCTGGTACCTAGACAAGATTCACTGTGTTCAGTCTTCCGATCAAATTCAGAGAAGTTCAGAGAGTTTGAGTTCTAGCACTAACGATGACAAGGTAAGAGGTTTTGGAAGCGCTTTCAATGCAGCTTGGCTGTCACTGCAAATGCAAATGCCTCTAGCCCTCGTGGTAGTTTTTTCGCAGACGGATTTCTGGTGTCATTGCATCCGATGCCATATCTATAAGACAGGAATCAACGGATAATTCTCGAGCAAGTTCTTTAAAATTCCAGTGCGCATGGTACCAAAAGCCACCTCTCTTTAAGCGAAAGATGGTTTTTAGCATACACCGCTTGTTTCTTCCTTAATTTGAATGTATAGAAATCAATTTTATCCTTAGATCTTAGATCAGCTCGCCAACCTATTGAGCTAAAACTTACGTGGTATTTTTTTACTTTCTCGTATACATTAGTATAGGTACCTTATTAATAGAAATCCTTAAACTCGAAACTAGTTTGGTGTAGCTAAGTCGCTTTTAACCTTTCGTCGTAATAAACTATGTAAATAATTCGTAAGTAATTATTGTGACGACTTAATTTAACTTTTCATGCTATTGTGAACTAGCTCAAGAGACTTTTCCAGCGCGACAAACGAAAATAATTTAAAATTTGTATTGATATGGAAGATTGGTAATATTATAAATTCGGTAACATTATTCGGACCAGATAACCTGCCACCTAGCTCACATAGTTTGAAACAGTAATGTGTCTACAGTCCTGTCAGTTGCTATCAATTTGTATTGAATTTTGTAAATTTTCAAAATGTTCTGAAAATGTTCTACAAAGACGTAAGTGTTTTTGACGAAAAGAAATTTATAATAAATCAAATATACCTTAGCCCTGTACAGCTCTGTATTCCTAAAGTACATACATTCGATTCTCATATGCATAATTTTGAATATTACCTTTGGATAGATATTAAGCATGCTGCTATGTGCTTACACTTCTCACCAACGCCCGCTTTACATGAGCACATACATTTCCATTCGCTCGGATCAAATGCCAGATGCTTTATTTATTTATTTATTCATTTATTTATCTACAAGCTAAGGCTAACAGATTTTACAAATAGTATTATCAAATTACTTAGAATATTTAAAAAAAAAAGAAAAAGAAACAAATAATAAAAATAATTTTTATAAATAAGGAAAAGGAAAAAAAAAATCATTAAAATTTAAATATTAAGACAAATTTAGTTTTGAGCAAGTCTCTTGTCCAGCTTAATTCAATATTCTGACAAACTTCATTAAAATGTCTTATGTATCTACAGATGGGTTCATTATTACCATAATTTGTTCTGTGGTATTGCTCGAAAAGCAAATCTTTGGAGCGTAAAACTCTTGATGGTGCATAAAGTGGTATTTTGGAGAGTAAGGAAGGGCATTTAACGTGATAATTCAAAATATCCCTCACAAACGTTATATCATTCATACATCTTCTGGATTTCAGTGATTTAATACCAAGAAGTAAACAACGCGACATATATTCCGGGATAAAAGTCCATTTCATTTTATAAAATAAAAATTTAGAAAAACGTCTTTGGAATTTTTCAATGCGTTCAGAGAAAGTCTTCAAGGCCGGGTTCCAGATAATATCCGCATATTCGAGTAACGATCTAATTAGGGATATATAACGGGTAGATACTACCAAGCAGAGATACTTTTTTCAATAGCCTTTTTTGACAGATCACGTGTGAGTCGTGTCATTCTGCGATGTTATTTTTGTTTAGTATTGTTTGGAATTTCATAATGGAAAGACTTACGCGTGAACAACGTTTACAAATTGTTCGACTTTATTGTGAAAATTCACGTTCTGTGAGGAACATCGCTTCGCTCTATGGGCTCTTGAAAAGTTCCAAGAAGATCCGACGTTTTCGAGGCAAATTTTGTTTAGCGATGAGGCCCATTTCTGGCTCAATGGGTATGTAAACAAACAAAATTGCCGCATTTGGGACGAAGAGCAACCTGAAGAGATTGAAGAACTGCCACTTCATCCAGAAAAAACAACGGTTTGGTGTGGTTTGTGGGCCGGTGGAATCATCGGTCCATATTTCTTTAAAAATTATGCCGGTGCGAACGTAACCGTCAATGGCGACCGTTATCGTGCCATGATAACCGACTATTTGATGCCTGAAATTGAAGCTCGTGATCTCGGCGACATTTGGTTTCAGCAAGACGGCACCACTTCCCACACATCGCATCAATCAATGGACTTATTGAGAGAACATTTCGGTGAGCACATAATTTCAAGTTTTGGGCCGGTCGATTGGCCACCAAGATCGTGTGATATCACACCGTTAGACTTTTTCCTGTGGGGATATGTAAAGTCAAAAGCTTATGCCGACAAACCCGCTTCGATTCAGGCCTTGGAGGAAAACATCACGCGTGTCATTCGCCAGTTACCAGTCGAAATGCTCGAACGAGTGATCGAAAATTGGACTCAACGGATGGACCATCTGCGACGTAGCAACGGTCAACATTTGATAGACATAATCTTCAAAAAATAAATGCCAAAGAATGTTCTTTCAAATGATAATAAACATTCTCCATTAAATTTTAATTTTCTTTGTTTTTTTCTTTAAAAAGTAGAGAACCTCGAAAGGGATCACCCTTTACAAGGAAAGCAAAGCATGTGGATCACAAAAATCAATCAAACAATTTCGCTTAATGAAACCAACAAGTAAATTACCTCTTTCAATCATATAGTCAATATGACTCTTAAAAGAGAAAGTTGAATCTAGCATAATACCAAGGTCCTTAATATTTTCTACACGCAAGAGTGGGTCAGAATCAATTTGGTAAACGAAGTTTATGTGCGTATGAATCTTAGAGAATGAGATAACATTACATTTTTTTATGTTTAATTTTAAGCAATTTAAATTACACCATTCAGAAATTCGATCAATATCTAATTGCAATAGGCGGCAATCATCAACACTTTTAATTTAAGGAATAATTTTAGATCATCAGCATAGCTTTAGTTCAGCTTCATGTCGCCTATCATTCATTTTTGTCGTTTGGACAACGTAGCCAATAATTTTGTCTTTGTTGGACAAGGCAGTGCCAATGGAGTACTCATCAAAATTTCGCCTTCTCGTAATGCTCTAACAGTGTCCTTAAAATATGAAACAATTTTGTGCATATAATACCCAAACAATGTTGTTGTTGTTTGATGTTTGTGTTGGACTATTGTTTCTTTTAAAATATGTTATTAAGATCACCAAGAATTCAAACGTAAAACATCCAAACATACAAACATTTTGTTACACAAAAGCGGTTTGTGCGGTACATATTTCACATTTAGTCTAATTGTAAGTCGAAACCTTTTAGAAATGTTCACTTCTTTCACTATTTTTCCAAAGAAATTCGCCAAAATAAATTACCACGTTTCATTTAGAATTGTATTTAAAATTTTAATTTCTTTTACTTCCGATTATTTATTTTCATATGCAAAATACACGAATGTGGATTCGTTGTAAGCGGCAGACTTAGGCAAGAAGTCTTGAGCTTTCGACACGTTAGTGAACGCCTTACAACCATCCGCATCAAGGCTAAATTCGCCAACATCAGCCTTTTATGCGCTCACGCCCCCACAGAAGAGAAAGATGATGCTACCAAAGAATGTTTCTACGAGTTCCTCGAGAAAACATATGAGCAATGTCCTAAATACGACGTTAAAATCGTCCTAGGTGATTTTAACGCCAAAATAGGAAAGGAGGACATCTTTGGTAGCACAATCGGAAAGCATAGCCTACACGACACCACGTCTGGAAACGGACTTAGGCTAATTGACTTTGCTGCGGGACGTAACGTCACTATAGCTAGCACACGGTTTCCTCACCTCAATATCCACAAAGGAACATGGCGGTCACCAGATCACCAAACCGTCAATCAAATTGACCATGTTGCGATCGACGCAAGGCACTCCTCCAGTATTCTAGATGTCCGAACTTTCCGAGCGGCCAACATAGACTCGGATCACTACCTTGTTGTAGCCAAGGTACGTATGCGGATATCCCAGACACCACAACAGCGAGGAAATACTGTGAGGAGATTCAACGTTGAACGGCTACAAGCGCAACAAACCGCCCGAATTTTTGCCGATCGCGTATCCCTCAACCTCTCGAGAAGTCCTGTGCTGCCAGCATCAAGTGCTGAAGACCAGTGGCATCGATGCCAAGAAGCCATCAGAAGCGCCGCAACTGATGTGCTTGGTTTCACCAAACCACCCCCACGAAACCCCTGGTTCGATGAAAAGTGCCGGCAAGCGCATGCAGCAAAACAACGTGCCTACGAAGCGGCGCTGCACAGAAGGACGAGAGCGGCTCGTGAGCTCTACGAGCAAATGAGGAGGGAAGAACACCGGCTTCTCCGGAAGAAAAAGAAAGAGCATGAGAAGCGCGCGATCGAGGAAATAGAGAGGTGGTACTCCAGGAACAATGTTCGGAAGTTTTACCAAAAGGTAAAAAGAACGTGTCAACGCAACTATACCCGAGCAGATACCTGTAGAGACGAACAAGGAAACCTAGTAGTGGAAACACAGTCGGTGCTGAGGATATGGAAAACCATTTCTCAAACTGTTAAACGGCGATGACGACACAAATTCCGCTGTCAGGCAGAATGAACCATTCAACATTCAACATGAAAGCCAAGACTTCCGCCCACCTGACCAAAATGAAGTGAGGATAGCAATATCCAAACTGAAATCCAACAAGGCTGCTGGACCGGACGGCTTAACTCCCGTACTTTTCAAGGCAGCGGGAGATGATTTGGTAGAGAGCATACACCAGCTCGTCTCCAAGATTTGGTCGGAGGAAAGTATGCCTGATGAATGGAACCTCAGCATTGTTTGCCCGATCCACAAGAAAGGAGACCCTCTTAACTGCGCCAACTATAGAGGCGTCGCATACAAGATCCGGTCTGCCGTGCTGTGTGAACGCCTGAAACCATTCGTCAACGAACTGATTGGACCCTATCAGTGCGGTTTTAGGCCCAGTAAGTCCACAACTGACCGGATTTTCACACTTCGGCAGATCCTGGAAAAAACACCCAAGAAGTCCAGATCGATACTCACCATCTTTTTATCGATTTTAAGGCCGCATATGACAGCATTTATAGAGACGAGCTATACAGAGCCATGTCTAGTTTTGGCATCCCTGCCAAACTCGTCAGATTGTGCAGGATGACGATGGAGAACTCTCACCGAGACAATTGATGTCAGAAAAGGATTTAGACAAGACGATGCGCTGCCATGTAACTTCTTCAACATCATACTTGAGAGAATTGTGCGAAACTCGCAAGCCAACACCAGGGGCACAATTTTTCAAAAGTCTGTGCAACTACTTGCTTACGCCGACGACATCGACATCATTGGCAGAACACAGCGAGCTGTCACCGGTGCGTTTGCAAGTATCAGTACAGAGGCGGCAAAAATGGGTTTAGAAGTGAATGAGGGCAAAACGAAATATATGCTGTCAACAAGAAGGGACGCACAACATCGACGAATCGGATAGAACGTCACGATAGACAGCTATAACTTTGAGGTAGTTCGGGAGTTCGCTGTTACTTTGGCCTAAGGAGGCATTTGATTAGTAAGCCCTTGTCGAGAAACACCAAGGAGCCTCTATATAAGACCCTCATCATCCCAGTCCTGCCGTATGGCGCAGAAGCATTGACGTTATCAAAGGCGGATGAAGATCTCCTTGGTCGTTTCGAACGCAAAATTCTTCGAGTGATTTTCGGTCCCGTTTGCGTTGACGGGCTTTGGAGGAGGAGATTTAACGGCGAACTCTACGAGCTGTACAGCGACATCGACCTGGTCAGAAAAATACGGATTAGTCGTCTAAGATGGCTGGGTCATGTAGAGCGAATGGACATCAACGCTCCGGCCCGAAGAGTCTTCGAATCCAACCCGGAGGGACAACGCAGTAGAGGAAGACCTCGCCTAAGGTGGCGCGCGCAAGTGGAAGGGGACCTCAACCAACTTGGAGTGCGCAACTGGAGGCAGTTAGCCAAAGACCGTGCTAACTGGAGAGGCGTATTGGTTGAGGCCCAGGTCCGCCCCGGACTGTAGCTCCACCTAAGTAGAAGTAAGTTAGTAAGTAGTATGCAAAATACATTAATATTTGGGACATTTTATTTGTTAAAAGTTCGATTAATTAGTGTTAAAATCTATATCGATCAAATATAAGTACATAGTACATACTGATCCTGATTTTTTAAACTGGTAGAGTCTAAGTGGTTTGTAAAAATTTGTGATATTTATTTGTATTGGATGGTTTTAGGTAAGTACCAATTGATAATAGCAACGAAAAATCCTATTTGGGGATATTCCGATAAGAATGAAGATAAAGCAATTTGCAAAACCTATTTCAAAGTTTTATCACTTTTTTTATTTATATGTTTATTGACGAAAAAAAAAAATTCTGAAACATATGTTTAAATATTTTTAATTCTCCATCACCATGTAGAAATTTGCATAAATATGTTCATGGGTTTGTGTCTTAAGAGCCCATACGTTATGTATTATCAAAAAAAATAATAGCCCAAAAAATTATGAACGTTTACCCAAAGTTGAAATGAACAATCGTCCAAACATTTGGATCTGTTGTAAAGACGGAATCGCCCGAAATCCGAAAATTAACCATTTTTTGCTTGCAAAATCGGAGGGGGCCTTTGGCAACAAACAATAATTTTGTAATAGGTGCAACCGCCCCTGCTTGCTTTCACTGTTAGATTCAGTGATTTTTCATTATGAACAATGACCCAAAATTGCAGCGTGAGTAATCGCCCAAGGTTTTTTTTTTTGGGCGATTATTTATTTTTGGTTTCAGCAGCATTTTTATAATATAACTCACTTAAAAGGATAAGTAAATATTCATAGCTTAATAGATCTTTATGAAACGTGTTCGTTACATCTAAAAGTTTTCGAAATCTCAACCACATTGAGCAGTGTAAGTAAGTCCTGGGAAATTTACCTTTTAGTGGGAATTTTGATGGTTAAAATCCGCCTCGTGGGAAAAGGGAAAAAGTAGATCTAAAGTGCATTTATGTGGAAATTTCCCTTTGGCCAACGTTTTTTTTTTCATCTTTTAAGCCTTATAAGTGTATTTAATCAAATTTCTACTACGTTATCATATTTTAAGGAATTGAGCCCATATGAATTCGGTAATAGCCACCAATATTTCAAAAAGAAAAAACTGCAGTACCTTGTATGATTTGGCAGAAAAGGTTAAAGATTGTAACAAGTTTGAAGTTGACAACGAGTGGCGAGAATTAGCTGCATCAATTTTAAGTTATCATAAATTGTTGTTAAAAACCTAAAAAGTAGACGGTAGGAAGGAGGGAGATTTCAAAAATCAAAAAACATGACGGGTCAACATGTTTTCCAAATTTAATGAAAGTTGTCAAATATTCTTTATCGTTATCTCATTCCAATGCAGAATCCGAATAGTAACTACTTAAATACAATTTTCGTTGTCAGATCCTCAGATCAAATTTTGTTTTCTCATTGTTCACTCGCTAAAAAAAACTATAATTAAAGTGGACAAATAAAAGTTACCAACAGAAAATTTTAACTAAACTTAGCTGAGACTCTCTGGATTCAAATAGTTATTAAATTAAGAAAGTGGTATTGGCAGTACATATTTTCATACATAGTCAACAAATAATCTAAGACTAAAATGTTCAAGTTGGGCAAGTCTCTTCGTTTATTTTTTGTTCTTAAAACAGTTATGGGATGAAAACTTAGTTTAACAGATTTTAATTTTAAGCAGATAAGCAATAACTTTTATTTGTCCACTACGGTATAATGTATAATCTTCTCTTATTTGCTTATTCTGTTTTTTTTATGTTATTTAGTTTTACCACAGATTAGTAATTATACAGATAGTCGACTCAGCATACCTCTGTCCCTTTGAACTCGCAAAAAATTTTTAAAAATGGAGAAAAATCCTCTCTCAAATGTTCTATCTGTGAATACGTGTGAGCCAGCCAAATAAAGTACGGAGGCGTTGATGAGTCAAAAATATGTCATTAGCGCGGGCAGTTTTGCAAGAATTCCAAATGACAACAAAAAACAGCCGGTTATAGCGGATGTGTTGGGGAAGTGCTGCGAAGTATTGAGTTAACGTAGTTCAAGTTTAATAGATATTTTAATTGAAATGTTTATAAAAAAAATAGTTAGGTATATAATAAATAATGAAATTGTTGCAATTAAATGCGAATATTTTTTTGTGTTTATAAGAAATAGTTCTCAACTTTTTATCTGCCTTAAAATAAACATGCTTGGGTTGTTATATTTTTTCCATTCTGGTTAATAAAGTGAGATAAAATGTACATATTATTTTATTATTGCACGAATATTACTAACTTAGTAATGTTTGGGTGTAAAATATTTATAGTTAATAGTTTTAGATTAGTTTATTAAATTTTTTGGTTGTTTTATTATGTTCTTATTGAACGTATGAGCGTTTAATATATTTATACACATATTCGGAACGTTCATTAGAGAGCGAGCGAATTGACAAACTGCGACGAAATAGGTTTAAATGCATTTTTAAACACAAAATGTAGACTTGAATATATTCATATATATATATTCATCAATTCCAAGATAATAAAGTTATTTAATTTTATTTCAGGTTTTAGGTAAGTACCAATTGATAAAGGCAACGAAAAATCCTATATGGGGATATTTCGATAAGAATGGAGATAAAACAATTTGCAAAACCTATTAAAAAGTTTTATCGCTTGGTATTTCAATACCAAAGAATCAAACAATAGAAATAAGAAATCACTTGGACAAATTGCACATAAGGAGGAATGCAAAAAATACAGTGAAAAAGCGGACACTCGTAATGTAATCATGATTAAAAAAAACTGAGAAATTTCCTAGTGAAAGCAACGATGCTTTTATGCAGCTGACTTTGCCACAAATAATTGAAAGGAAGATACCTATCTACTGTATGGCCTGATGATCACCCTATTTCTTTGCGTATCGATAAGAGCAACATGGACCTAATAATTGTCGACATGCTGTCGTATAATATTGTGGAAGGTGATGCATTTCGAAAGCTTAATTTTCGAAAAAACCGAAAAATTCTATAGAACATACGAAAAAGTAAAGCAAGTCATGTTTTCAGAGCTGAATGGATAAGTCCGACCGGCATTTGGACTAATCATACAAAAAACTGTTCGCTATTGAGTTCTATGGTTTTACGACTAACCAGATCATGATTCTGGATGAAGATCACACCGGATAATATATTTCTTCAAAACTTATTGAAATAATTAGCGATTATAAAATAAAGGACAAAATTCATATGGCTGGACAACGGAAGTAATATGGGAGCGGCTATGCGTTTGGGAAATTTTACATCTATAGGATGCGTAGCTCACACATTGCAGCTGGTCATTCATGACTCTATCTTCAAGCAAGAAATAATCGGAAATTTAACAAAAAAAAAGTGCAAAATTGTAGGCCACTTCAGAAAAAGCGAACAAGCAAATCGATATTTCCATTAATTTCAAGAAACGTGTGGTCTAACAAAGCATGCTTTAACTCAAGATGTAGAGACTAGATGGAACAGTACTTATTTAATGATGGAACAACTGTATGAGCAAAAAGTTGCAGTGAATCTCTACATGACAGAACGTGTTGGAATTCAAGTCCCGACTGTCGAAGAGTGGATGCTGATAAAGAATCTACTAACAGTATTAAAATGTTTCTATCAAGCTACCTTAGATATTTCAGCAGATTCCGCAAGTATCTCACTCATTATAACACTAATAGCTATGCTAAATACAAACCTTTCAGTAAAGCCAACAGAGTCAGAAGACATACAAATTTTAAAAGAGGGACTGTGTCAATAAAAGATTTTCCTACATAAAAAAAATTAACTGAATTAGCCGTTGCCACGATTATTGATCCACGATTTAAAACGAATTACTTAACTAATGAAATAAGAAGCTGCAAAATGGAAATTTTAAATTTTTTACGACGCAGTTTTTAAGTTTGTTGCCCCTTCAACTTCTTCAATTTCCGAAACTCAAGAAAACGAAAATCTGTGGGATACACATGACAATATGCCGCCAATAATTGAATCATGCACCTCAGTAGATGGCCAGCCTTCGAAGAATATCTAAATGCTTATTTAAAAGAACAAGAAATGCTATTAAACATATTTAATTTCTGGACTTCAAGTCCTTACACCTACTTGAATAAAGTAACCAACAAATATTTATCAGCTCCTCCAACCAGTGTAGCGAGTGAGCAATTACTCAGTGCTGCTGGACAGATTTATGCAGATCGGTGGGCTTATTTAAGTGGAGAAAATGTCGATAAACTTTTATTTCTGGCCTGTAATATTAAGCTCTTTAATTCGGATTATTGTTTTGTTTAACGGGCTCCCGACCCGTGAAGAGTCCCTGTCTGACATACGGCTGCCTTCCACCCTCTGCGATCCCGAGAACGCTGCTTCCAGTTGTCCAGACCAAGCGCTCGTGCATCCGCTCTGGAGGTTCGGTCTTCCTTGTCGTCTCGAACCTGGAGGCTGGCATTCGAATATCCTCTTGGCTGGAGCATTGTTGTCCATTCGCTCGATGTGGCCGAGCCAATGTAGTCGACGAGTTTTAACTTTTCGGACTACATCCACATCTTGGTACAGCTCATAGAGTTCGCGGTTGTATCTTCTCTTCCATTCGCCCTCCTCGCACACAGGACCAAATATCCGTCGAAGGATTTTTCTTTCAAAGGATCCCAGTATTAACTGTCCTTCCTTGCTTATCGTCCAGCACTCGGCGCCATATATCAGGACTGGCAGGATAAGGGTTCTGTAGAGCATGGACTTTGTCCTTCGAGTTACGAGTTTTGAACCCATTTGTTTTGCCAAACCGAAGCAGCAGCGGTTTCCTAGGGTAATTCTTCGACTGATATCCACTAAGATGTCATTTGTGGAGTTGATGTTTACCCCGAGGCAGATGAACTCCTTCACTACCTCGAAGTTGCTGCTATCAACAGTGACATTTTGTCCTAGTCGGTGGATAGATGATTGGTTGTTTGTTGATAGCATATATTTAGTCTTGTCCTCGTTAACTTCAAGGCCAACTTGTTTCACCTGTTCTTCAATAGCCGTGAAAGCCTCTATCACGGCACGCTGGGATCGACCGATTATATCTATATCGTCCGCATACCCCAGCAGTTGGACTGATCTGTTGAAGATAGTGCTTTCCGTGTTGACACTTGCCCTGCGCACTATCTGCTCAAGAACAAGATTGAAGAGATCACACGACAGCGCATCTCCTTGCCGAAATCCAGGGCATGTTCAGCATCAAGAGTTCAGATGAGCTGCTGCCAAACTGTACATTGCATCGCGTGTTATCTAGTGTCATGCGACACATCTGGATCTGTTTTGACGGGATCCCGAATTCGGCCATCACCACAAAAAGCTCCTGACGATGAATGCTGTCATATGCGGCTTTAAAGTCGATGAAGAGATGGTGTGTCTCGACTTGAAACTCGTTGGTCTTTTCCAGGATTTGCCTTAGTGTGAAGATTTGGTCTACAGTTGATCTGCCGGGCCGGAAGCCACACTGATACGTGTCGATTAGTGTGTTGCAGAAAGGTTTGAGACGTTCACACAGTACGTTGGATAGGATCTTATATGCGACATTAAGCAGGGATATGCCTCGATAGTTCTTGCAAGACATAGACCCCCCTATCATGCTATCCGTTCAAAGAGGAATTTTCTCCTCAACGCAGAAATAGGGGGGTTTATCGCCTTTCTTGTAGATGGGACATATGGAGCTGATGGTCCAGTCATCGGGCATGCTTTTCTCCACCCAAACTTGGTTGATGATTTGGTGCATGCGCCCTACCATAACATCACCACCGTATTTAAAAAGCTCTGCAGGTAGACCATCAGAGCCGGCGGCCTTGTTGTTCTTTAGCTTTTTAATAGCTAAGCCAACGTCTTCTATACTGGTCGGAGGGACTGGACTGGACTGGACGTGGGTTCTCTTCTTGCCCCATCACTCTCTCTACATTTTGTCCGTTTAGCAGCTGCTGGAAATGTTGCTTAAATACATCTACTATTCCTTGCGCGTCGGTGACTAGGTTTCCATCGCTGTTACGAAGAGCCTGTGTTCCGGTCTTAAAGCCAGCAGCCAGTTGCTTGGCTTTCTTATAGATTATTAATGTTATTTTATTAATTGTTTCCTTGATTAATTTTGTTTTTTTTGTTTACGTGTTACTTTATATAGCCCATAATGATTATTAGTTATTTTATCTAATTAAATACATATCAAATTAATTTAACGGATGATTTATTTTAGGTTCCTTGGCATTTCAGGTTTCACGACATTCGGCTTCGCCCAAAAATTTAACCTTCGTTCGGACTCTAGTTATGAGAGGTGCCCGCAAGAAGAGAGTACATACACTCTTATTCAATTTCTAGATCGAGGGAGAAGATTTTATCTATGGTTGTGATATTTTGACCTATACAATTACCCTCATATTGTCTACTAAATGCTTCGGTAAGAAAAAATACAAACCAATTTTTTGGTCACTTTTGGTTAAATACGTATTTAGACAGAAGCATAACTTTCTTCCAGACAATGGCTTCATCGCATTTTCGACCTACACAATAACTTAATCTCATAAAACCTTTTAGTGCGCTTGAAATAGGTACCTATCCCTACCTACCTACCTGAATAATAACATACCAAATATGCGCAGTATCACATCACATCCTCACGCAATGGAACCAGTTTCGGATAATTTATGTATCTCTTAAAACGTTTTGCAGAATAAAATATACAAAAAAAAAGGAGAAAATTGTCATAACGGGGCAAACAAACAAAAGATACCGCCACATGCTATTTGCAAATTTTTAATGTTTGCGAAAATTTCAAAACTCCCACGTTTTCTGATATCTCAGATAAAATTTAACAACATGATCGAGTGTTGACATTGTTTCGTGCGTGGTGGCATAACTGGCATAAACTTTGCGTGTTTGGTCGGATGCAGGAGTCGGTGTTCTAAAGGGTTTTAGTAAGTAATTTTGAAACCAGATATCTAGCTAACATGCGAATAAAATTAAAATAATAAGTTCAAGGATGGTGGTAGGTGTCCTTTTTAATCGTAGGTACGAAGGTAGGTGCCATCCTTTGAT
The DNA here is from genome assembly GCA_963576555.1 of Ferdinandea cuprea. Lineage (NCBI taxonomy): Eukaryota > Metazoa > Arthropoda > Insecta > Diptera > Syrphidae > Ferdinandea > Ferdinandea cuprea. Next base: position 148,979,722 of record OY754958.1, on the reverse strand, counting down.
GCAGACATTATGTCCAACTCAACTGACATTACAAAATTTGATATCGCCATGACATAGGGGCAAAGATCAAAGAACACACTCTATGTAGGTGGTACCTATTTTCAAAAACAATATTGCATTATGTCTACACGTACATAGTTACGTAGCGTAACGTAGGTACATATTTATAAATTTAATCAGCAGGCTCACGACACGACCCAAACCATCATCATTACGAATACCACCGCCATTATCATATCATCATCATCATCATCATCGGTGTCATCAACGTAACACCATTTAATCTATGTAAAACAATCCGTTTGCCAAATGAGCTCAGTTGCAAAATTGCCACCTTGTGCGCCATCTTCCTGCCCGCCTGCCTGCCGGCGCTTGGCCGATGTGTCCATTATCCTCGAAAACATACATACATACGTACACCAAAACGACGACTCCTCCCTTTCCGAAGAGCCTCGTACCACGTAGTCTAGTCTACATACATAATTTTGTATGTAACCTTGTGTTACTACATATGCCGCTCAAATCTACATACATATGCATTTGTAGTTATATATTTGATAGGGTTCAACTCATCGAGGCATATCAGCCATCGGCCACTTAAAACTGCATATAGCCTAATCTCCTAACAGAAATTATTATAATTAGTCCCATGTATGCTCAGTCATGCACGACATCCTTTCTACGGAATTAAATTAGAAATACGTTTGGCAAAAAAGTTACCTTTACACGACGACGTAAACGTAATGAGTCTGTGTCTTGTGTGCATGAGCTAAGCAAAACAATGCCAGCAACCTTTCCGATAGTCGCCAAATACCAGGGAGATAATCTCCAGGACATTGTACCTACGTTGTACCATATCTCTCTCTCACTCAAAAAAAAAAAGGACACCGATTCATACTACACGCACACCCTTTCGCTGGTCTGCCTTTTAACCTGGAACCTTTCTTTTTTTTTTTGTTTTGCAAGTGGGCACATTACCATCCACGAATTGCATAAGGAATTTCGTTAATCAGTCATGATACTGTCAGGGATACTACAGGAAGCGGATTAAACTACCGTGTGAACATTAGACTGTTCTAACACCTGCGTTTCTCGGTGGTGTTGCCGTTGCCAGTGTTGTTAGTAGAGGACGGCATAAAACCACTCAAAAAATTATCCACATCAGTTGGTTAAGTTTTCCATTGGCGGTTTACATCAAAAGTGATATGCGAAGCGAATGCTGCTGATATATAACCACCACCACCATCACCACCGAGCGAGCGAGTGAGCGTCTACAACCCGAGGGAATTCTCCTGAACGGGTGCGAAAATTCCTAATTTTCGCTTGAGTTGTGATTCATTCAATTTTTGCCTTGCATGTGGTATGCGCGGATGTGTAGATATAGTGGTATCCTGCAGACGGTTTTATTGTGTGTCCATTGGGACGTATGTACACATGCGTATATGAAAATAAGGATCAATCATTTGCAATGGCAGGACCGTAATTGAGCTTTGACGAACGTTTGTACAGGTGTATTTGATTGGCGGAAAATGGAAATTCTATTGTGTGTACATTCGAAGGAAAAATTGTTCCCAGAGCAACCCTTTGTCAAAATTTGTCTGAAAGCAATATTGTTTACGCTCCTGATATTTCACTCCATTGCCAATAGACAAAGTTAATTAGGTTGTGTATGTTATAGGCTACCTGCTCTACGCCGATACTAGTTGCAGGGTAATGAAGAAAATCAACATTTTCAGAAGGGTAAATGCTTTTGGAGTCCATTCCGTCCACTTGATTACTCTACAGTGTTAAAGCAACAGGTATACGTATGTAGATAGGTATCCATTTATCAATGCATGTGTAATATTTATACTATTTTGGATGCTGGTCCACTATAATTTCAGACAGATCTTTCACGTGACATTTCGGAAAGCTGAGTAAGACCTTCTTATTTCTCGTGACCCGGAACCCCCCCAACAAGACTCAGAATGTTCAGTATTCAGTCTTCTGACCGGGCTTTTTGAGTTGAAGCACTAACTACGAAGTGGATAAAGAAAGGCCTTAGAAGCAGCTATTACTTCTTCAAAATAAGATGCACAGCCATAGATCTCCTTTTGGATCACCGATGCATACCTCCATGCCTTACAAGGGGAAAAGCTAAAAGCTTTGTTTTGCTCCTGGCCTGAGCCATTCATGAACTTGGGAAAAATTCATCTTTGAAATGTTTACGCAGGCAAAGTTCCGCTATTGTTGCATTAGATGATCGGATTGATAGGAACGTCGAAACGTCAGTACATGTAAACTAGACATTTTGTCCTCATCCTGGACAGAGACTTAGTGACACCTTGACATGGGGCGTGGGCTTAAGCTGACTAAGGACCTTTTTAGTTGGATCAACACTATCAGAGGTAGGCAAACGCCGACCACTGACAGGGTTGCCTCGGACGAATGGCTTATGAGATAGGAAACTAAGTCTTCCAAGAAAGTCTTACTAAGAGTGCATTACTAAGTGCAGAGAGTCAACCCGCAGCAAGAAATCCCGCCAGAAGTGTTTAAAGAACTGATCACGAACGGTCCCCTCCGATGCTTAAGCAAGGTCGATTGTATAAGCGCCTTACCCCGGTAGTTCGGCTCTGCCGGGAGGGACCTTCCTTCCGGACATACTCGTTGGTCCAAGATTTTGAAAATAAACAGTAAAAATACAAAACATAAGGATGAGGAGGCAGGAGGCAGCGACGACAACATATCGGTGGTTCCATGCAATCTGGATGACACCTTTGAAGGCGGTCTAACTGATGAATCCGACGAGAAATCCGGAAACACAAATTAGGCCAGACTGAGGAAAATATCGCCCGGCTTAGCACGAAAGAGGTTATTCAATAAGCCCAGACGCCTATATGGAATGCTTATTGCTTAGGAAAGATCCTCTCTCACTCAAAAGGAGCTTGCTTCGCTTGAGTGGTCCAGATACACGATAGCCAATGATGTTATGATGAATGATGAATGAAAGGTAAAGAAAAGAGGAGTTTGCCTCGATCTTCCGAGGACTCACCTTAGACACCGAAGAAGGCTAAAATTAGTGCAGCGATCGGGGAAAACCTTAAAGAACCGACAATGATCCGGGGTGACCTATACAGCGAGGCGACGAGGATCCCGCTACAGCTAGTTGTAGTTAACTCCAAAAAACCAAGCAGACAGTATACTTTGGGGACGTATGAAAGCTGCACCGTAGTGTCGGTATACTTACATGCCTTACGACGACGGTAAATCGGTCCTCCCGAATTCACCGACCTTCGACCAGTTGCACTTACGTTTATGTCGGTCATAAAACGCTAATAAATCGTAAGCTATAATAACCCATGAATCTGTAAAACGTTGGACCGGCATTAGTGTCTACACCGTTCTTTGTGAATACAGTGGCCCACTGAGCCAGTGAGTTGTGTTTCTAAGAATCCCAGAAATCTCAGCTTTGATTCCGTCCGTTTCGTTTTTCTATATTTTTCTTATAAAGGGTGATCCATTTCGAGGTTCCCTATTTTTTTAAAGAAAAAAACACAGAAAATTCAAATTTAATGGAGAATGTTTATTATCATTTGAAAGAACATTCTTTGGCATTTATTTTTTGAAGATTATGTCTATCAAATGTTGGCCGTTGCTACGTCGCAGATGGTCCATCCGTTGAGTCCAATTTTCGATCACTCGTTCGAGCATTTCGGCTGGTAACTGGCGTATGACACGCGTGATGTTTTCCTCCATAAGCTTTTGACTTTACATATCCCCACAGGAAAAAGTCTAACGGTGTGATATCACACGATCTTGGTGGCCAATCGACCGGCCCAAAACGTGAAATTATGTGCTCACCGAAATGTTCTCTCAATAAGTCCATTGATTGATGCGATGTGTGGGAAGTGGCGCCGTCTTGCTGAAACCAAATGTCGCCGAGATCACGAGCTTCAATTTCAGGCATCAAATAGTTGGTTATCATGGCACCCATTGAGCCAGAAATGGGCCTCGTCGCTAAACAAAATTTGCCTCGAAAACGTCGGATCTTCTTGGAACTTTTGAAGAGCCCATAGAGCGAAGCGATGTCGCTTGGGAAGGTCGAGCGGCTTCAGTTGTTGCACAAGCTGTATTTTGTACGCTTTCAATTTAAGATCTTGACGTAAAATGCGCCAAGTCGTTCCATACGTCAGTCCGAGTTGCTGCGAACGGCGCCGAATCGACTCTCTACGGTCTTCGTGTACACTCTCAGCTACGGCCGCTATATTTTCTTCACAGCGTGCTGGACGTGGTCTATTCGTTCGAATATTATCCAATAATGAATGCTGGGTCTCAAAATGGGTGATGGTGTTGCGAATAGTACGCTCAGTAGGCCGATTATGTTGACCATAAGTTGAGCGAAGTGCACGAAACACATTCCTCACAGAACGTGAATTTTCATAATAAAGTTGAACAATTTGTAAACGTGGTTCACGCGTAAGTCTTTCCATTATGAAATGCCAAACAATACTAAACAAAAATAACATGACAGCATGACACGACTCACACGTGCTCTGTCAAAAAAGGCTATTGAAAAAAGTATCTCTACTTGGATCACCCGTTATAACGGCTTAACTACATTCGGCAAAAAGTGACTTTTTCAAAGCTCACATGCACACGCTGCTGCCCCTTCGTATTCATATTCAGAAACTGGACTAACAATCTATTTCGACTTTTAAAAGCTCTAAGAAAGCATTTGATAACGAAAGAAAGAAACATTTGCATCAGAGTCATCTAGGCGTAAGATCAGTAGCTATACTCTCTGCAACATAAATTGGCAGTACACGTCTTAGCTTTTTCAAAATCAGTAGCGTGCCATATTTTTCTACCATACTAAATTAAAAGAAACCCGTCATAAATTGTTTACCCTCCAGTGAATTTCCAATTGCAACTGACGTAGATGCACCACATGTGAGTGTGCATCGGCATCATGCTGCTATTCACCGCTCATTTAATTGATGTGCATTCAGAGTTACCAATGTCCGTTTGGTAACACTTTCACCTTTTTTTGGGTGTCTGTTGAGGAGCTTTAGGTTTTAGAGCTTTGAAAAAATTTTCTTAATGTTAAGTGTAATCGTGGAGGTCTTGTTTTGATTTTTGACATTTCTTTTAATGTGTAGAGAATACTTTAAAACGCAGTTACAAAATTGTAATCTGTTTTCTGTAAGAAAAAAAGATTATTTGCGTTTGTTTTGTTTGTTAGAAATGGCTTTAAATTCATCCAAAACAGTAACTGCGAATCAAGTAGGTGATATTTTTTGGATAAACGAACGGTTTCTAGACTTCTTAACGAAAATAGGCCACAACTCGCCACCAAAGAAGAAAAACCAAACTGATTTAAAAGAAAAGTAGATGATTTCGATAAGTGTGCCATCAGCCAAATTTTGCATCAGTTTTTTTTCCAAAAAACGAACTTACGACGTTGGATAAAATACTGCATAAGGTAGGACGCAATGCAAACATCACTAAAATTAGCATGTCTTCTCTGCATACGATTTTAAAAATTAAACTGAGTTTTAAATTTGCCCATCGTCAGCGAAAGAGTGTTCTTTTGGAAAGAACTGACTAATATAGAACTGATAAATAAAACAATTAAAATGAAAATTTCAATCTGAAAAAAAAGCCTGGTAACCCAACGTAATATTCTTTCAAGTTTTTGCTGATTTAAAAGCCTTTGTCCCGAAACCCTGTAAGAGCTTTTAGCTTTGTTCAATGAGGCTGTCCAGCTCAGGGCAAAGCATGCAAATTACAGGCTTTCGTGTTCAATGAGAAAAATTTCTGTCCAGCATGAGCTTGCTTTTTGTTCAATGACTCTGCTCCGAGCAGAATTTTTGCACTTGTTTTTGAGGTAGAACAGATTTGTGAGAAACGTCAAAATCAGTTGTGGTTGCAAATTAATTGTTTTGTCGTCGAAGTGAAAAGTTGTTTGTTGATTAATTAATTAGTAACAGTAAGTAATAGTAAGTACATGATTAATGTTCATTAATTCACGATTTATACTGAACTTGTAAATGCAAATAATTATCCAACAATCGAAAATGAAGTCGTTATTTTTGACAACTAACATATGGCTGTATTTTTCTGTTCTATCTTTGATCTGGCATTTTATACAAATTTGTGCTGCTCTGCCTTTCCTTTTTGCTCATTGAACAAAGCGTTTGTTAGAATAGCACCTTACAGAAAACAAAAGAGTGCGAATGAGAGGCAAACATCCCTAACTTCCCTGTTCTTCCAATTTATGTTGGACAGAGTATAGTGACAGCATTTTTGTATAAATGTATTAGTTTTTTTTCGAATTTTCACAAAGTGTGTCACTTGGAAGTTTGAGGTACATCTAACACATTTTCGTGTGTGTACTTCACGTTTTGCCGAATGTAGTTAAGCCTTGCGTCCGTCATCTAACGTTTTTTTTCAACTAGTGCTTATTTCGCGAATGGTAACACTTAGCTCATGTCTGATTTGACAGATAATTAGTTTTATCCTTCCGCTGAACGAATATGGGTGTGTATACGCTTGAACAACGCTTGGAAATATTGCGGCATAATTGGGCCATCTTTCTTCGAAAATGAGCAAGGAGTGGCCGTTACAGTCAATTTTTGTTCACAAAAATTGAAGAGGAGGATATTGGCAACATTTGGTTTCAACAGTACGGCGCTACGTGCCACACAGCCGAAGCTACACTCGATGTTTTGCGCTCTGTTTCAAAAAAAAAAAGTTTTTTGGCGAACCCTATATGTATGCGTATTTCAAATATCTAAAGAGTGAAATTAATTTCATTAAATTAGGCGAAGGAGAAATTCAAACTTTTTTTGGTTCCAAGTCTAATTTTTGAATTACTTAGTCTTTCAAACACTAAATCATATATTTTTAAATCCACGAACCTTTTCCCCGTAAATACCTAGCTAATCATTAGAATTTTTTTTTTACTAAAATCCATACAGCCGTTCGAGTCCAGTCGAAACAATTTCAACTTTGTTTTATATCATTAGTATATAATACCCATTATGTGGCACTGCAACCAAAGAATTCTTAATGTCTTATTGCGCTGCTAGGCCAAAGTTGAAATATTACAGTTTTTTTTTTGCGTAATTTCCAGGCATTCACATTAAATGTGTTCTTGACCTTCGATACACATCCTGCAAATCTGTGAGCTTTTGCCAATTTTTTTACTTGAAAGATCATCATCAAGTAGGCAATTCAGTTACGATTTCAACGGTTGTTCAAGAAAAATAATTGTTTGTTAACAAGCATGATAAATTATTTAGCTTGATGCAAAGTTTCAGTTCAAGAGCCGCATATTGAGTTTCTAGGAGGTAAGCTCCGACTCGATGCTAATAAGTGGTACGCCGCAGAAGGTTTCTGTGTCTATCAAATGATTTGTACAGTCTTTATGTGCTTGCTAATCAGCCATTTCATTTCGCTCGAATCTCTCGTGAACCGGTAACGGTCCCGCTCACAGCTAGTTGAATGATTCCAGATAAGTTATAAGTAGAATTTGAAGAAGTCAAGAGCTTTGAGTGCTGCTTGGCTATCTGAGAATATATGTGCATAAATGTTTAATATTCGGCTTACAAGATAGATATCTTTCGGACTAAGGGGGATTGAGATTTTGCACTTAGGACCGAAAATGTCCACCCCAAGATACTGGAGTTTTAAGAGCCATTCTTTTACCATCCTGAGTGCGAGTCAGCTATGCTTGAGCCAACCTTGATTATCTAGAACCGGGGGGCTGTATATGAGCATCATAGAGTTGATCGCCGTTTTAGGTCGCCCCTTTTAGATTAATGCTAGTGCGTTACCTAATGAGGAAAACCTAGAAGCTTCATCTTCAAAGACATTCTCAAATTCTCATATGTGTCACTTTCTAATCATAACAGGCTTCTGGAGACATCGGGATAGCTGGACAAGATTAAGTAGCCAGGAGTGGAAGAAATGAGCCACGAGGGAGGCCACGACACCGACTTATCCCCCACTCATGGTTCCATGGTTCACTGGGTTCATGGTTCACTGGGACCTAAGCATTGCAGCGAGAATAATTAACCTAACGTTATGACTTAGTTGAAATAAACAAATATTCGATGTCGCCTGCGAAATGAAGCGATGCATCCACTTGCGATTACAAGCAAAACAAATTCCACCTTGTTCCTCAAATTAAGTATGATAATCGAGCTCTATAATCAACAAAATCGATGTTTTAAGTCCCTCGGCGGAACACAATGTCAAGTTTAGGGGCAAACGTCTAAATTACCCGAAAAGACGTAATTATTATTCGCCGAGTATCAATGACCCTTCAACCGTCATAAACATGTTCCTTTCGAATAAGTCACATAAATCGAATTTAATCCCAACCAAACGAGTCGCGACTACCAGCCACATCCAAATCCACAGCCACCCAACAAAAACCATCGAATCGGGATCTATAGATCTTGTAAAAATCCAGCAGTGATTACCACGACTCGTGTCGGATGCTATTCACACATTTAATTTACGATGAGTTTCCCGTGAAATGGGTGCGTGTGTCAATGAGGCTCCCTTCCATACATCCCATTCCCATACAAGAAGTGGGATAAATTGATGGCTTCGTCGATGCTAGAAGATTATGGAGCCTAGAGGTGGTAAAGAAAAAGAAGGGCGTGTGCTGTGCACGGAGATGATGTTGGAACAGCATGCACAACAGAGTGTAGTGCAAGCTTAGGCTCAATTTTCCGATTTCAATCTTAACGAGGCATAATTTTTCCTTGTCCGCTCGTAAATTTTTGTCCACCAACTCTATATGGGTTGCACCAATTCATGTCGCGATCCATGCATGACTATGAGATGCCATTGCGAGGTGTGTGCCCACATAAGAAGTTCGTCGTTTTATGTCCGTTTTGATATTTGTAGTCCAGGAGTGGAGTCATTATGCAAAATTTGACCGCAGTCTCTGAATGGCATGAAGCAGGTGGCTAAATGTACCAAAAATCACCACGCATCCGTCTTAACATCGAGTAGAACATTAAGTTGTAAAGAGCGCGGAGAACTGTAACTGCACTGCATGCGTGGGGAACTTAAAAAAGAGAAATGTTCTTTTCGTGAAACTACTTAGGCGAGGCCAATGAAATAAACACACATTTCGCAGTGTGCCGAGCGTCCGTGGTGGTTTATCCATGAGATGGCGGCTGCGTGCAGAGTTGGTCTTGTAAATTGACTAGAAAATCAGCATCCGCATGAGTTGGTGCTATGCGCGAGAAATAAATTATTAATGCGCCTTCATCGTCGTCGGTCGTTCGTCCACCAGATGGGAATGGCGAACCAACTATCCGGCAAACTGATTTATGTTGGTTTGCTTGGATTTGGGTGCGTCGTTTTTTGTATTGCTGGTATCAGCAACGAGGAGGCTTAAGCTATCCCACATAGTACTCAAAAGTAATGGACTGCTAGGAATGTCTTACATCTTATTCCATATTAAAGTAATTCATTGTGAGCGTCTTGTGGTCAAGCGGAGTGCACGATGACGTGAAACTTTGTAAAAGTCCACGAAACATACATAAAATAAAAGAACCTACCAAAGATAAGATTTGTTTTTAAATTATTTTATTTTTAGTAGAAGGTACTAATTGACAATATAAAGGGAGTTTCTTTTTTTTGAGGTATAGAACTTCGAATTGAAATAAAAGACAAAAAAAAACGTTTTAATGTCCATCAATTTGGCTTTATTGGAAGGATAATTTTATGCCATTATGTTTAAATATAATTTTGGGCATGCGGCCGCCGCGGCTAGTTCGAATAAAGACAAGTCTAGAGGTCCAATTTTCAACCACTTTTCCAAGCATTCCAAGGCTTCCCAGTTTCCTAACATTTCTGGTTTGTTGGCGTTGGTGTGCGACTTCACATATCGCCAAAGAAAATAGTCCAATGGTGTCAAATCACACGATCTTGGTGGCCAATTGACAGGTCCATTCCCCGAAATTATGCGCTCATCGAATGTTTCCTTCAATAAATCGATTGTGACGTGCGCTGTGTGGCATGTAGCGCCATTTTGTTGGAACCGCATTTCATCCACATTCATGGCATTCAATTCGGGAACAAAATAGTCGGTTATCATGGCTCTATACCGGTCTCCATTAACGGTAACTGACTCTCCAGCATCATTACGGAAGAAGTATGGCCCAATGACTCCACAAGCCCATAGGGCACACCAAACAGTCAGTTTTTTTGGATTTAATTGCGTTTCACCGAGCCAGGAGATGGGAGGAGAAGAAGATCCTGCGTAGAAAGAAAAGAGAGTACGCAGTCTCCCAGCTCAATTAGATCGAAGAGTCCCGCTACCGAAACAGCATCCGGAAGTTCTATAAGAAAGCCAAGCAACTGGCTGCTGGCTTTAAGATCGGAACACAGGCTCTTCGTAACAGCGATGGGAACCTATTCAACGACGCGCAGGGAATAGTAAATGTATTTAAGCAGCATTTCCAGCAGCTGCTCAACGGATAAAATGTAGAGAGAGTGATGGGGCATATAAGATCCTATCGAACGTACTGTGTGAACGTCTCAAACCTTTCTGCAACACACTAATCGGCACGTACCAGTGTGGCTTCCTGCACGACAGATCAACAGTGGACCAAATCTTCACACTAAGGCAAATCCTGGAAAAGACCAACGAGTTTCAAGTCGAGACACACCACCTCTTCTTCGACTTTAAAGCCGCATATAACAGGAGCTTTTTGTGGGGATGGCCGAATTCGGGATCCCGTCAAAACAGATCCAGATGTGTCGCATGACACTAGATAACACGCGATGCAATGTACAGTTTGGCAGCAGCTCATCTGAACTCTTTCAAACATGCACCGGATTTCGGCAAGGAGATGCACTGTCGTGTGATTTCTTCAATCTTGTTCTTGAGCAGATAGTGCGCAGGGCAGGTGTCAACACAGAAGGCACTATCTTCAACAGATCAGTTCAACTGCTGGGGTATGCGGACGATATAGATATCATCGATCGATCCCAGCTTACCCTAGGAAACCGCTGCTACTTCAGTTTGGCAAAACAAATGGGTTCAAAACTCCTAACTCGAAGGACAAAGTGCATGCTCTACAGGACGCGTATCCTGCCAGTTCTGCTATACGGCGCCGAGTGCTGGACGATAAGCAGGAAAGGAGAGTTAATACTGGGATCCTTTGAAAGAAAAATCCTTCGACGGATATTTGGTCCTGTGTGCGAGGAGGGCGAATGGAGGAGAAGATACAACCGCGAACTCTATGAGCTGTACCAAGATGTGGATGTAGTCCAAAAAGCTAAAACTCGTCGACTACATTGGCTCGGCCACATCGAACGAATGGACAACAATGCTCCAGCCAAGAGGATCTTCGAATGCCAGCCTCCAGGTTCGAGACGACAAGGAAGACCGAACCTCCAGAGCGGATGCCAGAGCGCATGGTCTGGACAACTGGAAGCAGCGTGCTCGGGATCGCAGAGGGTGGAAGGCTGCCGTATCTCAGGCAGGGACTCTTCACGGGTCGGGAGCCTGTTAAGCAGCAAGTAATGGCGTTTCAAGCGTCTTATGTGAGAAAAAATGAGACTCATCACTGAACAAAATTTTGCGATGAAAATCAGCATCGATATCAATCTCATTTTCGGTCCATACACCAAAATCACGACGCACTGCATGCTCTCGCGGCCTTAATTCTTGCACAAGCTGGACCTTGTAAGGGCGTAAGAAGAGATCTTTGGGCAAAACCTTCCATAAAGTTGATGGACAAAGCTCCAATTGCTGTGCACGGTGGCGAATCGATTCATTCGGGTCCTCTTCAACACTTTGCTCTACAGCGGCAATTGTTTCTTCGGTGCGCACTGTTCGACGTCTCTGCGGATGCTTATTAGCAGATAGAGTAAACGTAGTGCGAAAACGATCCATGGTTAACCGAATTAATTGCTCTGATGGACGATTCTGTCGACCATAAAATGAACGGAGCTTGCGGTAACCTTCGCGAACTGAACCATTATATTCGAAATAAATTTGCACGATTTGCAAGCGTTGTTCATTTGTCAACCTGTTCATGATGAAATGGCAATCCAAACTGAACATAAATGACCTTAGAGTTACCAGATTTGACCACAAAATGTCAGTTTTATCTCTATTCGAAGAACCAACCTCCCTTTACTTAGGTGAAGGTCAAGTGAAAGTTAGGGTCAGCTACCAAGATCGCATTGCATATCAGCCAAACAGTTCAGATGGAATGGAACCCAGGGGCCGAATTACAGCATCAGTTAACGAGTGAGTAACTTCAATACGTTGCTGAACTACCGAATATGTACATTGGGATTTTGTCATACGAAACATCACGTATCGAACGCAATTAGTGATTGTTCTAGGAAAACTCTAGTACAGTAAATTTTGTACCAGTATACTGTCATTTTGTGTTCTGTGATTCGCTTTTTGATGTGAAGTTGTGAGTTGTGCTTTGAATGAAAACGGTTAAAAAATTTATAAATTTTAGTAAATGGATATGTTATTATTATTTTCGTCGCCCGATTCTTCTGGGGAATTCTTCCCATAATCCGTTGCTATGTTTTTCGCTAAATCGGTGTACACCGGCACAAAATCGGACTTAATATTTTTCTGGGTAGGATTTATTTTATTTAAATTTATTCTGTAATAATTTAAATTTGTATTTTGAGAACATTTTTACAAAAATTAATGAATCTTACACCTTTTCTGCCATTTTACCGCCATACGGCATCTCCAGAGCTGACGTATGAAAATACACACGATAACTGACTTTGAAAATGTAAAACAATGAAACTCGATACTCGTTAACTGATGCGGTAATTCGGCCCCAGATCTCTTAGGGCACTCAAAGATTCTGAGAATGTACATATGTAGGAAACAACATTTGCCAGGACCTACATGGATTTTAACAGACCATAAAACTATTGATATCCACACTTTGATCGAAGATGGAATGTTAAACAGGTACCGGTCTATTTTCAGAGGAATTAAATATACAAATATATACAACTATACAAATAGAGACTGGTGGAGGTCTCCCTGATCACAGTTAGTGTATTCTGGCAATCAGGGAAGCAGCCCTTACTGTATCAATGTCGGCCATTTTCCATTCATATTGATTCACAGCCAAGCGGCTACTAAGGGGTTACATGGGTTTATTCAGGGAAAAAAGTTCTATTTTCAACAATTTTTATTTTATATAAGACATAAAATATTTTATTCAAACTTTTTACTGTCTTAAAGATATACATTTGAAAAAGAATTTCTGAAATTTTCAAAGGAAAATATTCAAAACTCCGCCATTGTGTCGTCATTTCCGGTGACCGCTCGGAAAAACGTGCGTCCGCGTTTACGGTAGAACTTGTGACAGGATTATCAGAAGTGAAAAAAAAATTCGTGTTTTATTTAAGACCATAAACTAGAATTTGGACGAAGGGTAAGAAAAGGGAAAATTGCATTTTTGGCAGACCTATTTACAAAAAAATGCAAATTTGGTATTATTTGCTTACCATTTTTTTTAAATAGTTGTGATTGAAAAAAAAAATCCTTCGTTCAAGTCCTCGTGAATTGCATCGCGAAGACTTGTGTAAAATTTCATCAAGATCGGTTGAGTGGTTTCCGAGAACTTTTGACGACCGGTTTCGAGAAAAACGCGTTTAAAGTTTGGATAACCTCAAATAAACCTCGTGATTCAATTGCGTGCGCACTTTCCCAAGGCTGTATCTCCGAAACTTTTATTCAGAATGACTTGAAAATTTACGATAATATTCTTGAGATGTTGTAGAAATTAATAAGACTGTAAAGCTTGAAGCTGTGAAACCTATTTAACCCCTTAAAGCAGTGAATAGTATTGAAATATAATCCCAGCTGGTGCATCGCTTTCGCATAAAGGTTTAAGTTGTGGCCTCACATAACAAGGTATGTCTCTGTTGTATTCTTGGACACAGGGATATACATAAATGGCAGTGACATCGCCGACGAGATAGCTCATTACCCGAGGATCTCAACCCTCTACTCAGCAATCCTATAGAACGAGTGTGGAAATCTACAACCACTTCTGATTACACTAATAAGTTTTTACAGTACGACAGACCATAAGACAGCGATGCTCCACATAATGAAATTTAATGTCTAGTCGCAGAGACTGGTGTTCGACGTGGATACCCCTCATTATCTCTAACATTGCCCGGGTCTCTGTCACTTGAGGAAGAGAACACTAGGAATATCGGATATCTCAATACTCTACAAATATCGCAGATAGAAGTCCATCCCTCCACTCACCTTATCACTACATCACTGCTACATGGAAGTGTTTTTATTTCGACTCTTTACTTATCAAGTTTACTCAGATTTGAAAGCTGGACAAGGACAAAGGACCTACACTCTACAAGTTACATATGTGGGGATTATACGAGTGTTACCTTTATCTTGAAAGCTGCAGTAGATCCAGATTTAATAGAATTGCTTAAAAGAGGACGGATGGACGGATGTTACAGTAGGGTGTAGAGACTTACTTACTTACTTACAGTCCGGGCTGTACCTGGGCTTCAACCAATAAACCTCTATAATTAGCGTGATCTATAGCTAACTGCCTCCAGCTGAAGGCTTGAGGTCCTCATTCACTTGTTCGGTCTCCTTTCACGAGGACTTCCTCTACTGCATTATCCCTCCGGATAACAGTCGAAGATTTTGCAGGCTTGAGCGTTGGTGTTTATTCGCTCGACATATTTCAAAAAGGAACACACATCCATCTCAAACGCCTAATGCGCAGTTTTTTTTTACCAGTTCGACCCGTCAACGCTTACGGTACCAAATATCTTGCGAATAATTTTTGTCTCGAAACGACCAAGGATATCTTCATCCCATTTTAGTTATTCGTGAGAGCGCTCTTCTACAAAGTTGCCATCTCAGCCCAAAGAAACAGCTATTGGCAAGCCTTATTGTTCATTTTATTTCTGAGATGATGTCGTTTTCAGATGTATTAGAAGAGCCGAGGCAGACAAAGTTATAGCTGACGATGTTCCTTGTCCCTTCTTGTTGATAGCATATACCTTGTTTTGATCTCGTTTTTCGCTAGAGCCACTTTTGTTCTCAAATGCACCAGTGACAGTTCGCTGGCGTCTTCCAATAATATCAATATGCATGTGCAAGTAATTGTATAGTCTTTTGAAATATCGTACATTTTGCGTTGGCTTCTGAACTCTGCGAGTGTGATGTTAAAGAGGTTTAGAGGGTTTCCTTTCTTGTGAACGGGGAAAATTAACCTGTGGCTCTATTCATCCGATTAAATCTTAGAAATAAGTTGGCGTATGCTCTTTACCAAGTCATCTCTAGCTGCCTTATATGGATGGGCGGGTAGGCCTTCCGGCTTAGATATTGCTGTCTCCACTTAATTTTGCTTGGGTGGACGGAATTCGTGCCTTTCATCGTCAATATTGAATGGCTCGTTCTTCCTGACAGCGGAATTTGTGTCGTCTTCGCCGTTCAGCAATCTGCAGAAATGGTTTTTATATATGCTCAGCACCGACTGCGTTTCCACTAGAATGCTTTATTCTTCATCTCCACAGGTTTCTGTTCGGGTCTTCTTACCCTAACACATTCTTTTTACCTTTTCGTAAAACTTCCGAACATTAGCACCTGGAGTAGCACCTTTTCATGCTCTTTCTGTTCTTCTACAAAGAAGCCGATATTCTTCCCTCCTATTTTGTTCATAGAGCTCATGAGCCGCTCTCGTCCTTTTCTGCAGCGCCGCTTTGTAGTTTTGCTGTTTTGCTGCATGTTCTTGCCTGCACTCTTCATCAAACCAGGAGTTTCTTGGTGTAGGGACTTTCGTTCCGCGGGCATAAGAGTATTCGGGGTATCTTTTGGCATGGGTATATATCTATCCCTACTGAAATATTTGATACTTTTAAATATACTTACAAATCAATAGGATATTTAATCCCGAAATGAAATCCCCCAAAGCCGAAACCCCAAAAAGACATTCCGCTCGATAAGAAAATTAACTAACTAACTGCTCCGATATGGATATTCAAGGAGGCAAGACTACCTCACACGGACTGCGACGACAATTTCCCATTTGTCAGCAAGCTCATTCAGTAATCGCACGAGGATTTCGTTGCGCTCTCAACCCTTTCGTTTTGCTTGCGAATGGAGCGAAGATTTAGTGCCTGCCATGTCAAATTGTTAAATATTTGCGCCATCAACGAACTCGTGTCGGGTAGTACATCCTCGTATATGTGCCGGCATATGACGGACGGAATCCAAAAATTCCTTCCAACATTAACACTTTGCCTGATGCCAAGCCATCAA
Source organism: Ferdinandea cuprea (assembly GCA_963576555.1). Taxonomy (NCBI): domain Eukaryota; kingdom Metazoa; phylum Arthropoda; class Insecta; order Diptera; family Syrphidae; genus Ferdinandea; species Ferdinandea cuprea. The sequence continues at coordinate 148,963,407 of OY754958.1, read as the reverse complement.
TTTCTACATCGTGGAATTTGTGACTTTCCGGTTGAAACAGCAGGCCCACAGCATTTGTTCTCGTGTGGCATGCTCGACGATGTCTTTTGTTTTTGTCAATTTCCAAATTAATCGTGTGCGCTGCGCACCACTCTGCTTCGCTCCTCCGCTCCGCCGCTCCACCCGGGGGCAATGAGTGTCTCCCAGTTTCCTTCGGGAATTCCGACTAATGAATGGAGCATGCGATCATATAGTAAATCCCAAGAATAGATGAAGGAGTGAGCTGCAGCCCAAATGTAACTTTGTGGGATGCACACAAGTAGGTAGAGTAGAGTAGCGTAGCGTATGCGAGTAATACGAGAGCGACTATGCTAATGTCAAAGTGATAATTGTCTATTTTTATTGCAGAGTCAGAGGAGACCCGTGGTGACGTTCCACACTCCAAAAGTCGGTAATTGAGCAGTGCCATGTGCGGAAGCGAAGCCAAATGCTGCTGTTTCATTCAGAAAAATGTTCGATCTTCTCGGGCAGTGCTTTCGAGTGTGTTTCTTTTCTTTTCTTTTATAGTGTTGCTGGGATTTGTATCTAATTTTGGATACGTTGTTGTTTTGGGATTGGCTCTGGTCATGTGCCAACAGTCAGTTTGACGGAACTTTCCGGTGATCACATTGGACCTATCAAAATAAGCCATACACAATCTATTAATGTGGTTATACATTTGTGCAATTCAACATTCAAGTATTTAATGGCTTTCATGGGGATTACACATTCTTAGATGGGAACGACGAATCCGTTGAATGGAATGAATTATTTCTATATGTATATGTAGTTTTCTCGAATTAGAAATTGTTTATTTTGTCATTTTGTAATACTTGATGGGGATTGAAATAATTGCTGCCGAACTTGCTTGAGTTTAAAGGGGAATGTATTGTGGCAGCGAATAAAGGTACACAGTAAGTTGGCACTAGCCACCATGGCCAAATGGGATTTTCCATAAATTATTTTAAGAACTTATCAGACTGAGCTGTAATTAGCTGCCAGTGTTGGACGCGAATTTAAAATGGCCATAGTCCACCATAACAGTACGTAGCTAGCAACAAATTTTAACATCTTAAGGGGTTAGGAGGGTTTCAGAGGTTCAAAAAAGGGTATATTACCTATTTTTTTTATTATATAAAAAGTCATATTTTATTTAAACAATTGTAAGATAGGGGGCTTTTTTTTGTTAGGTGATGAATTCTCGGGGAGTACTGGTGGCACGCTAGTGGTCGCACCGCGACAGCTCGTCGGATAGGGGGGGATCTTTGTACTCCCAAACCTACCCACAAAATAAATATTCGTGCCGGAACAAAGTTTAAATTTAAATGATGAATGGGCCTAACGGGTGTAATGGCTAGTAAGTTAGCAAGAGAAAGCGAAAGATAGAAATAAATAAAATCAAAGCTTAAGAGAAATTACCAGAAGTAGGAAAGTAAAATCAAAAGAAGGAAAGTCAGGTGTCTTTGACGTGAATAGAAGATATACATATGTACTTCTACATAAGGCTAGCCCGCCCTTAAGTATGACCGAAGCCATAACTCCATGAGTATCTTTAGCCTGTCTTTGTATAAGATACTCCCTAATTGGTTCTACATGAGTTCTCACACCCTACCCTCCATTCCCCTTCGCACCACCATCACTCGTTCCGCAAAGAAAATCCTTTACTTCCTCATAATCAAAGAAATCGAATTCAATTCATATAGTTATAACAATTGCATTTATTGGTAAATCCATTAAAAGTTTCGACTCAGCTCTCTGAGTTGAGATATTTAGAGATAAGAAAATAATTTATAAACGTCATCAAATACAATAAATTCTAACGTTTAATTAACTTAGAATAATATATTGATACATATATCAAATCAAATGACACCGTGTTCATGTAATGCAGTAGTATGTAAAGGATGATCCATTTCGAGGTTCCCTACTTTTTTAAAGAAAAAAACACAGAAAATTCAAATTTAATGGAGAATGTTTACTATCATTTGAAAGAACATTCATTGGCATTTATTTTTTGAAGATTATGTTTATCAAATGTTGGCCGTTGCTACGTCGCAGATGGTCCATCCGTTGAGTCCAATTTTCGATCACTCGTTCGAGCATTTCGACTGGTAACTGGCGAATGACACGCGTGATGTTTTCCTCCAAGGCCTGAATCGAAGCGGGTTTGTCGGCATAAGCTTTTGACTTTACATTTCCCCACAGGATAAAGTCTAACGGTATGATATCACACGATCTTGGTGGCCAATCGACCGGCCCAAAACGTGAAATTATGTGCTCACCGAAATGTTCTCCCAATAAGTCCATTGATTGATGCGATGTGTGGGAAGTGGCGCCGTCTTGCTGAAACCAAATGTCGCCGAGATCACGAGCTTCAATTTCAGGCATCAAATAGTCGGTTATCATGGCACGATAACGGTCGCCATTGACGGTTACGTTCGCACCGGCATATTTTTAAAGAAATATGGACCGATGATTCCACCGGCCCACAAACCACACCAAACCGTTGTTTTTTCTGGATGAAGTGGCAGTTCTTCAATCTCTTCAGGTTGCTCTTCGTCCCAAATGCGGCAATATTGTTTGTTTACATACCCATTGAGCCAGAAATGGGCCTCATCGCTAAACAAAATTTGCCTCGAAAACGTCCGATCTTCTTGGAACTTTTCAAGAGCCCATAGAGCGAAGCGATGTCGCTTGGGAAGGTCGAGCGGCTTCAGTTGTTGCACAAGCTGTATTTTGTACGCTTTCAATTTAAGATCTTGACGTAAAATGCGCCAAGTCGTTCCATACGTCAGTCCGAGTTGCTGCGAACGCCGCCGAATCGACTCTCTACGGTCTTCGTGTACACTCTCAGCTACGGCCGCTATATTTCTTCACAGCGTGCTGGACGTGGTCTATTCGGTCGAATATTATCCAATAATGAATGCTGGGTCTCAAAATGGGTGATGGTGTTGCGAATAGTACGCTCAGTAGGCCGATTATGTTGACCATAAGTTGAGCGAAGTGCACGAAACACATTCCTCACAGAACGTGAATTTTCATAATAAAGTTGAACAATTTGTAAACGTTGTTCACGCGTAAGTCTTTCCATTATGAAATGCCAAACAATAGTAAACAAAAATAACATGACAGCATGACACTACTCACACGTGATCTGTCAAAAAAGGATATTGGAAAAAGTATTTCTACTTGGATCACTCGTTATATGAGGGACAAAAAATTCAATGAAATTTCATTAAAATTAAATATTCCATGTAAGTTATGTTGAACCTCTCAGACAAGATCTATTTGTTGGCTAAAGTATTGTTTGTAATTGAAAAATAGCGATCCGGAGTTTGCCTTGATTTCAATATGTTTTCCATCTATTGCTCCAACAACATTAGGCATTCCAGTCTTTTCGTAAAAATCATTCGAGATTAGAAGCCATCTGCACTCATTTGGTTTCGCTAAGTAGATACCCATCAATTCACTCCAAATAGCTTCGCAGGTCTCCAGAATTATTTCGCGAACCCTGGATACACCTACTCGAAATGACCAGGCCAACATTTGACGACAAACTCCATGTGCTAAATATCTAAAAGATCAGTGATTACAATTTTAAAATATTTAAACTGGTATCTTGAACAATGTACACCAAGATACTAACACTAGAGTAATAGGTAAGCGACATTATGGTAAAATTTGTGGCACTTTCGGGGGTGGGTTAATAAAAAAAATAACCGAGTTTAAATGCGCAAAAATAAGACGCGAGAAGTTTACAGCCGCCTCTGCGCCGGTGGTAAAAAGTCGAATACTAGCGAAATAGGGAAACGTCAACAGGAATTCGCCGAAAGAGAAGTGCAACAGGTAGCCTATTGAATGCTACCGTCCCGGTTGCTCAGCTGGGGTGGGTTCGGAGATGGAAATAATTTGTGGGAAGAAAAAAATTTTGAAATGGAAAAGGTATGAAAAAAAGGTAAAGTGATGGTGGGTAAAATGGGCGCCACACAATCTTGAAGAAATGGAATTGTGAAACCTTTTTAAGAAGAAGTCGATGATTGATTGCTAAAAAAAAGGAATGAATGAGCAACGGTCAATTTATTGAAGTGACGTTAGTTTGCGGAACAACAAAAGAAAATATCGCCGTTTGAAATAGCCCGCTATCGCTATTTCCCGAAAGTTAAAAAAAGACAAAATGAAGGGGCGCGTGTCCCGTGATTTCCGGGATTTTTACGTGACAAAAGCCTACCGGGTTCTTAAAATACAATGCATAACTACACGAAACTTTTAAACACCAAAGCACTATACTTAGCTTTTTAAAAAAAATCTGCTCCTCTAGGAATCCTGATATTTGTACCCCTGGGGATCAGCTGCCTGTCCTGCCGCTATATCCTTTGTCGGCCGTCTTCTTTCTTTTTCTCCTTTTTTTTGTTGGATTCTGATCTCGATCAGAAATCCCAGATAAAAATATATATACAAAAAAGCAAAAAAAAACTTCCTCGATTCTCTCAAGTCTTTGTCCGTGATGGACCATTCACTCTCTCTTTCATACCCCCCACATTCAGCAATTACGGAATCCACTGCGGCTTTTTCTAGCATGCACTCTGTCACTTTACTGGAGTGTGCCACCGCCTCCGTCTCGTACTCTCTTTCGAATTCGCTGCAACTCTGGGGCTGAGCGAATCGATGACCACATTCACACAAGTTTCCCCAAGAGGACGTGTTCACAAACACTTAAACAATTCGACAAGATAAAAGGTTGAAAGAATCGAGAAATGTTTGAAACGCGAAAATGTCCCCAACGAATAAAAGTTAATAGCAAAACAATACCGAAGTAAACCAAAAATGAAAAAGAAAGAAGAAACGAAGACGGGTTTTAGTTTTGGGACAATATTTGCTGGTGTCCCAATTTAGTACAACCCCATGAGTCTTTGAGGAGGAGTGTAAAATCAATGACCGAAAAACTATTCTAACCCGGACTAAGGACTTTCGCGCAGATTTGGGGGAAGGGGAATCTGTATAGCGTGCTATTTCTTACATACATGTTTAGTTGTTGGGCTCTTGGCCATGGAAGTCTTCGTTAGGTTTTCTTATGTGAGTTGTTGGTGAATGTTGTTGAAGTTGTTGACAGTGTGTTTTGTATTTGGGCTCCTGCCCTCAGTTATAGTGTTGTATATTAATGTTTTGTTGGTTTTGTGGTTTTGGTGTTGATGTTAGTGTATGGGCCATCTGCCAGATCGATTTGTTTCGTTGGGGGAGAGATCATTCTTTCTCCTCTTCCCCCACCCATCGTTGTACAGACAAACAGTCTGTCTGGCTCTAACGGGGTCTTCATCGCGACCCGTTTGGAATCACGTTGGGGTGTGCTAAGGGATCGTCCTCCCCCACCCATCGTTGTCGAGATGCCAACACGCCGTTGGGCTCCATACCTGCTTTTGTCATCCTCCGAGTCTCATGGAAACGAGCCAGCTTGATTGGGATTAAAGGTCAATCAGAGGCGGCCAGTTAACCAATCTCCCAGCAGGATGACGGAAATAAAAATGAGAGGATAGGGCGCAAAATGTGGATTGGGTATTGGAGTGGAAGGGTTGGAGGGGAAACAAATTTTTGTAGCGGTTTTTTTAACGCAACAAATTGATCGCCGAATGAAGTCTTCCTTTTTTTAATTTACTATGAAGCAATTGATTTAGCAACATAAATTCCTTTATTCCCATTCGGGTTGCTTTACGAAACTCGTCATGATCTTTATTTTTAAAAACTAAAAAAAAAGTTTTGAAAGAATCCATGTAAATGTCTGTCATTCTCGCTGTATATAAATCTTGTCCACGGTCTTGATGTTTTAATTTCAGATAAACGGCCTAAGAACTTAATATAACTTTTGTACACCGCAATTATTTGCTTGGATCTATTTATTTTTGCAACATCCATTTTAAATTTCACACATTTCTTTCAACGAAAAAATAAAATTTAATATTTGCAAATTGCGTTCTGACGGAACTAGGCGCCACGGGTGCAGCGAAGCAAGAAGCTATGCATTCATTCCTTCTGCACATCTGTTTCAGGCATAAGTCTTTCCAAGATTAAATGGCAGAGTATACTGAAAACTTTTCACTTTGACAGATGACTAACCAGTACCGCCAACCTGAAAAATTTAACTCTTAAAAAATCACCCTTTACCATAGATACTCTGTAGTAATACTCAGCTGAATTCATTTCATGTCTGTCACGATGAATTTTGCGTCCACCATGATGAGGGTTTCGAGAAATTTTCAGCTGAACATCCAGTTCATCAGCTAAATTTTTTGCGAGTTGTCAAAACTAACACCGATATTCTCCCGTTGACCAGCAAAAACACAAATTGTGTTTTTAAATTAAATTGCCATTTAGATCGAACGCTTTCGTTTGTAGCAATTAGCACAGAATTTGGGTTAGAGATTATGCATCACTTAAAGCCTTGCCACGACCTTTAGAAAATTGCAGCACACCTTCGATTCGTGCTCATGAGGACGGCTTTTCGTTTGTTGCGCACTCCAAGTTGGTTGAGGTCCCCTTCCACTTGCGCGCGCCACCGAAGGCGAGGTCTTCCTCTACTGCGTTGTCCCTCCGGGTTGGATTCGAAGACTCTTCGGGCCGGAGCGTTGGTGTCCATTCGCTCTACATGTCCCAGCCATCTTAGACGACTAATCCGTATTTTTCTGACCAGGTCGATGTCGCTGTACAGCTCGTAGAGTTCGCTGTCAACGCAAACGGGACCGAAAATCACTCGAAGAATTTTGCGTTCGAAACGACCAAGGAGATCTTCATCCGCCTTTGATAACGTCCATGCTTCTGCGCCATACAGCAGGACTGGGATGATGAGGGTCTTATATAGAGTCTCCTTGGTGTTTCTCGACAAGGCCTTACTAATCAATTGCCTTCTTAGGCCAAAGTAACAGCGGTTGGCAAGTGTAATTCTTCGCTTGATTTCTGACGATATATCGTTGTCAGAGTTAATTGCGGAGCCGAGGTAGATAAAGTCCCGAACTACCTCAAAGTTATAGCTGTCTATCGTGACGTTCTGTCTGATTCGTCGATGTTGTGCGTCCCTTCTTGTTGACAGCATATATTTCGTTTTGCCCTCATTCACTTCTAAACCCATTTTTGCTGCCTCTGTACTGATACTTGCAAACGCACCAGTGACAGCTCGCTGTGTTCTGCCAATGATGTCGATGTCGTCGGCGTAAGCAAGTAGTTGCACAGACTTTTGAAAAATTGTGCCCCTGGTGTTGGTTTGCGAGTTTCGCACAATTCTCTCAAGTATGATGTTGAAGAAGTTTCATGACAGCGCATCGCCTTGTCTAAATCCTTTTTTGACATCAAAGGTCTCGGTGAGATTGTGTCCGACCTTAATGGAGCAGCGAGAGTTCCCCATCGTCATCCTGCACAATCTGACGAGTTTGGCAGGTATGCCAAAACTAGACATGGCTCTGTTTCAGGCCCGGCAGACAGGATCTTGTATGCGATGTTGAGGAGACTTATATCTCTATAGTTGGCGCAGTTAAGAGGGTCTCCTTTCTTGTGGATCGGGCAAACAATGCTGAGGTTCCATTCATCAGGCATACTTTCCTCTGACCAAATCTTTGAGACGAGCTGGTGTATGCTCTCTACCAAATCATCTCCCGCTGCCTTGAAAAGTTCGGCAGTTAAGCCGTCCGGCCCGGCAGCCTTGTTGGATTTCAGTTTGGATATCCTCACTTCATTTTGGTCAGGTGGGCTTGGCTTTCAAAACCCATGCTGAATGGTTCATTCTGCCTGACAGCGGAATTTGTGTCGTCATCGCCGTTTAACAGTATGCAGAAATGGTTTTTCCATATCCTCAGCACCGACTGTGTTTCCACTACTAGATTTCCTTGTTCGTCTCTACAGGTATCTGCTCGGGTAAAGTTGCGTTGACACGTTCTTTTTACCTTTTGGTAAAACTTCCGAACATTGTTCCTGGAGTACCACCTCTCTATTTCCTCGATCGCGCGCCTCTCATGCTCTTTCTTTTTCTTCCGGAGAAGCCGGTGTTCTTCCCTCCTCATTTGCTCGTAGAGCTCACGAGCCGCTCTCGTCCTTCTGTGCAGCGCCGCTTCGTAGGCACGTTGTTTTGCTGCATGCGCTTGCCGGCACTCTTCATCGAACCAGGGGTTTCGTGGGGGTGGTTTGGTGAAACCAAGCACATCAGTTGCGGCGCTTCTGATGGCTTCTTGGCATCGATGCCACTGGTCTTCAGCACTTGATGCTGGCAGCACAGGACTTCTCGAGAGGTTGAGGGATACGCGATCGGCAAAAATTCTGGCGGTTTGTTGCGCTTGTAGCCGTTCAACGTTGAATCTCCTCACAGTATTTTTTCGCTGTTGTGGTGTCTGGGATATCCGCATACGTACCTTGGCTACAACAAGGTAGTGATCCGAGTCTATGTTGGCCGCTCGGAAAGTTCGGACATCTAGAATACTGGAGGAGTGCCTTGCGTCGATCGCAACATGGTCAATTTGATTGACGGTTTGGTGATCTGGTGACCGCCATGTTCCTTTGTGGATATTGAGGTGAGGAAACCGTGTGCTAGCTATAGTAACATTATGTCCCGCAGCAAAGTCAATTAGCCTAAGTCCGTTTCCAGACGTGGTGTCGTGTAGGCTATGCTTTCCGATTGTGCTACCAAAGATGTCCTCCTTTCCTATTTTGGCGTTAAAATCACCAAGGACGATTTTAACGTCGTATTTAGGACATTGCTCATATGTTTTCTCGAGGAACTCGTAGAAACATTCTTTGGTAGCATCATCTTTCTCTTCTGTGGGGGCTGAGCGCATAAAAGGCTGATGTTGGCGAATTTAGCCTTGATGCGGATGGTTGTAAGGCGTTCACTAACGTGTCGAAAGCTCAAGACTTCTTGCCTAAGTCTGCCGCTTACAACGAATCCACATCCAAATAGACGCTGCTTCTGTTCCCTATAGCAATCACCGTAGTAGATGTCACAGTTTTTCATTCTTCTTTTGCCCGGTCTATCCCATCGCACTTCCTGGATGGCGGTGATATCTGCATTGTAGCAGGTTAGGGCCTCCGCTAATTGTTCGGCTGCACGTGGTCTATTCAGGGTTCGAACATTCCACATGCAGATCCGAAAGTCATTGTCCTTTTTCCGTTTTTCAGGGTCGTCAACAGTGAATCCGTCCGTATCCGAGGCTTTTGGTTGCCTCGTAACCATGTGGTTTTTCCGTGGTTGGGTAGTTAACCCCACGCACAACCCCCAACCTAGAGGACCAGGCCCTAAATTGACCCTAGGACAGCGGGTCGGGTAATCCGTTGTCAGTAACCCACTTCGCGGATATGAGCGCTGCCGTTGGCCCATAAAGGGTTCATCCGCCACCATCTCTATTTCAGCACCCTGACTAGTGCTGAAAAAATAAAAACCTTACCGACCTTTGCTCTAAATATGTCAGAGTAGCTCGCTTTAGGCATCTGCCATCCCGACTGTTGACAACACCATTGATTCAATATGGCGAATTCATCCGCTGTATGTCCTCTTTCTGAGGGGCTCATGTAAGACCTCTGAGACTCATCAGCCAGTCATTCCGACAGAGCATTATAAGTTCTGCAAGTCAAGCCCGGGTGGGCGAGACCAGTATCCGGCGGTTACCACTCGGAGGTAAAATAAGCACAATTGATGTGTACGAGATAGTTACAACGACTGGGCATCGCCAAGTTGATGCCAATCAGCGTCTACCCTATTCATACACACCCAACCACCAAAAAAAAAAAAAAAAAAAAAGCAATTATCTCCTATATAACTGCCACAGGTCAGCGTGTCGAACAGCAGTTACTTTGCAACTTCGCGATATAGAGTTATTCAGTTTGTGGCTGTAGCACGGTGTCCTTACAGAGTTTTTGGCTTCCCCTTGAATCTCAGCGGCAGTACCTCGCATTCGGTTGTTCCCATTTATTTTAGTTGTACTTTCGGTTATGAGTGCAATTGCCTGCCTTACGAACTGTCTTGAATCGCAAAGCATATCATTTGCACCGCTCAATCTGAATAAAAATCTTCAAAGAAGATGAAATGAATACGTTTCATTTTATAAACAGGTTGATTCGATTTAAACTATTCAACGTAAAATTAAATATGCTTCACAGAACTTTGTACAAGGACTAATTCGCTGTTATGATGCGTTGACTCATATAATTCCGCTCAATACCATGCGTTCGGTGTTACCTCACTAAAAATATCACACGAAAAAGAACAGACTCCCCAAGGAGCCAACCATGTGTGCTCTTCACGTGGCAAGGGAACATGCTAGCTCCAAATGGCATCATCATAAAATTGGATTCATGTGTCTGCTTCTGTAAATTGCACCAATCTAATTAAAGCACAGCTCCTGTACACGGTCAATTGTTAGACTATAATTATAAGCAAACATTAATTACTACCCGTTCTTAATCAGAAATAAGTGCACACGTCAATTAACTCGAACATAAAGTCATTAAAACTATTGACAAACGTGTCTCGACTCACTTGAGCGGTTTAACAACGAGTAAATGCGCACTCTTCAAATATATGTATCTATAGATATTCGCTCCTTTTTCGTCCTTTAACGATCCCATTCGAACAATTAACTATGCAGTAATCGTGAGCGTTCAATAAGAATACGGTCACATTTGCCTTGTAATTGGTTACCTTTTTAATGATTTCGAATTCATTAAGCACAGTTAGATAGTCCTTAATAAGTGAGATTGATTACAGGACGATTCATTTACTAATTGATGCACAGTGAGCCGATATTCAAATGGCCGCCACCCACTGAAGCAGGCAATTTTCACCGAATTCACTTTGCCGGAGCCGCGTATTTCAATATTCGAGGTATTGATTCCTTAATCCCATGGCATGAAATTTAATTTGATTTTAGATTCCGATCACCAAACATGACATTTCAATTTTGAAAGCCGGCCTGGGCTGGCAATGCATTCACAGGGGATTCCTAGCAAAGTGCCATTTGAATTTTGTGTTCAAATAAGTTACTCGCCTAACTCGTGCCATGTACGCCTCGGTGCATTGAGTCAATTTTTGCAGCAGTTCTTATGACCGTGTAAAAGGATTATTCGATTTGTGGATGCAATTGCCCAGTACAGGCTGCCTACGAGTAATGCGAGTTCAGTTTTGTTTCGTTTTATGCCAGCCAGCCAGCCAGCCAGCCAGACAGACATTTGTGAATGAATGAATCCGCTGCTATACCATGTGAGCATTGCAAATTGGTAGGCTTATTAGGGTTGGTTGCGTTCGCGTAGGATTGTATTTCGATTGCATTTTTATTGCTTTCTCTAAAAACTCTAAATTGAAGAGTGCAATGATTTTCTAGATCTATACTATGAATGCAAAAATGTGGGGTGGGTTTAATAGCAAGGTACGATATATTGGGGAATGGGTAAGTTTAGCAGATGTCAAAGAAGTTCGAATCGAGTAAATTGTGTGAGATTTCTCGCATGTGGAAGACCATGACAAAACGGTTTAAAAACGATCATTCCCTCTCATCGAAACACCCACCACAGAGTGGGTCGATGGGTGATACTTCACCCCAATTCAATAAATGAGTAATATCCGACTTTGAGGATAATTAATATTCTCTAACTTTTGAACTGCTATTACTGGTTCAAAAAGAGTCTTGCCATTTTCGAATTTAGTCAATTTTGCATTTTTTGCATTTTGAACACTTTGGATCTAATATAAGAAATCAAACTAAAAACATTAGAGACATTTTTGAAAAAATCGACTCGCGGGAAAGCAGCATTTCGAGCAGCTGATAAACGGGACACGTAGAGAGAGTTATGCCACGTCTCCATCGAACACTAAAGCGAGATTAAGATAAATCGGCACATAATATCCATCCAGGAACCATGGGTGTGGAAAAGTCGCATCTGTATGACTCTCTAACCCCTCCTCCGCCAAAGGCTGTTGTAGAGCTCGTAGAGTTTTGTAAATCCAAAAGGTTAGGTCTTGTCTTGTGCTGTGATGCTAATGCTCGGAACACTGTTTGGTGCAGCAGCAAATGCAACATAAGGGTAGATCGACTCTTGGACTTCATTTTATCGTCTGATATTACCATCAACAATGTAGGTCATCAACCTACCTTTGTTACAGCCAGAAGACAGCAAGAATTGATGTTACCCTGTCAAACAGGCATTTGAAGTCTATCATAAATTGGAAGGTATCGCCAGATAGCACCTTATCAGATCACAGATACATCGAATTTCAAATCTACTGCGAACTTTCACCTTCGCAAGAGAGGAGAAATCCGAGAAAAACGAACTGGCCACGTTCGAGGGGAGCTTGCCAACTCTGTCAAAGTTCCACTCAAACTTAGATTAAGACAGGGAGTGGAGAGGTCTGCTTAGGATCTGAACAACGCCCTCACCCGCTGCTTTGAACTTTCGTGCCCTGTTTCGATACCCCCCCGCAGAAAATCGGTACCCTGGTGGAACTCCGAACTGCAGTGTCTTCGTAAAGACACTAGGAAGCTGCTAAATTGGTCTTTAAAAACCAACTTAGTGGAAGACTGGAATCTTTGTCGATCGAAGCAAAAAGTTTTTAAGAGACTTATTCGCAAGTCGAAAAATGACTCATATAAAAAGTTTTGTGAAGAGGTCGAATCTCTAAGTGCAACTAGTAGGCTTGTTAAAGTCCTCCAAAGGAACAGACCAAGTAAACTGGATGCAATCCTTAAACCTGATGGCACGTACACTGAGACAAAGGCGGAGACTTTCAGTCTTCTACTTGAGACTCACTTTCCGGGAAATCAGGTTACTACGTGTTCTTCAGCCCTTCAAACGACTGTGGTTACATTTGAACCGACTAATACCACGCGGCACAGCTGGTATTTCGCATCGGGAGTGGTGACTGATGATGCTATCAAATATGCCATTGCATCTTTTGAGAGTTTCTCCAGTTTTACTGAAACAAGGTTTAAGTCAGGTTTTGCCAATATTGAAAAGAACTTTCACCGCTGGCTTGGCCTTGGCCTATATACCTTCCCCATGGCGAATGGTTAAAGTGGTTTTAATACCAAAAATTGATAAGTCTGACTACACTCGAGCCAAAAGCTTTAGACCCATAAGTCTGTCTTCCTTCTTACTGAAAAGTTTGGAAAGACTGGTTGAGCTGCATGTGCGCAAAGTTGCTCTTCGATCACATCCTCTCTCTGAGATACAACATGCCTATCAGCGCGGAAAATCCTACGAGACTTCGCTTCAAAACCTTGTTGGTAGGATTGATAGTGCCCTTGACCGGAAAGAGTACGCGTTGGGCATTTTCGTCGATATTGAGGGTGCTTTTGATAATGCGACCTTTGACAGTATGTTTAACTCAGCCAGACAGCATGGTGTAGATGAAACTTTGGTGTTGTGGATTAAAGCAATGCTAATGTACAGGACGTTGGTAGCGGATGCAGATTGTGGCAAGTGCGTCATAACAGGGGTAAATAGGGGCTGCCCTCAAGGTGGTGTTCTGTCTCCCCTCCTATGGTGTATGGTGGTAGACTCTCTGCTTACGGCTCTCAATTTTCCTGGAAACTACACTCAAGCTTATGCGGAAGATGTCGCCGTTCTTTCTGTCGGTTCAAATCTAGAGGCTCTCTGCTCTCAAGCACAGAGATCACGAGATTTGATCGATGTTTGGTGAACTAGTAATGGGTGAATCCTCTTAAAACCACGGTTATTCTCTTTACGAGAAGGAGAATCTTCACTGATCTGTCCCCTCTCGTGCTTAAAGGTGTCACCATCCCTATCTCCGATGAAGTCAAATATCTGGCTGTAATCCTCTGAAAAAAAAACTTCTATGGTCCAAACATGTCCAATCGAAAACCTATAAAGCACTGTCGACTTTCGGGCAGTGTAAAGGCGCTTTTGGTAAGACATGGGGCTTGTCTCTGAAATGGGTCCTTTGGATTTATAGACCGCTACTCTCATATGCATCGGTTGTTTGGTGGAACAGGCTTTCGCGGAAACGTGTTACTGCTTCTTTCGCCAAACTCCAAAGAACGGCTTGTCTCGGCTGCACAGGGGCCTTCCCTAGCACCCCGGGCTCTGCTCTAGATGCTTTTATGAATCTTCCTCCCCTTGACTTATATATCATGGAATGTACGCTAAAAACCATCTTTCGCTTAAAGAGAGGTGGTTTTTGGTACCATGCGCACTGGAATTTTGAAGAACTTGCTCGAGAATTATCCCTTGACCCCTGTCTTATGGATATGCCGTCTGATGCAATGACACCAGAAATCCTTCTGCGAAAAAACTACCACGTCAACTATATTGTGAACAACAGGTGGAGGGCTAGAGGTATTTGCATCTGCAGTGATAGCCAAGCTGCATTAAAAGCGCTTCTAAACCCTATTACCTCGTCCAAGTTAGTGCTAGAACTCAAGCTTTCTCTGAATTTGGTCGGAAGACTGAACACAGTGAATCTTGTCTGGGTACCAGGTCACACTGGCATCCAGGGAAATGAGATCTCGGATGAGCTTGTTAGGGAAGGTTCAGAAGAAATTTTCTCAGGACCCGAAACTGGGTTTGGTCTTCCTGCATCTGTAGGCATGTCTTCTATCTATTCTTGGGTTTCTCGTGAACACAAGATTCGGTGGCGCGATTGCGGTGGATGTAGACAGACCAAATTACTGCGCCCGGACATTTGCAAAAGGTCAGCATCTTTTCTTCTATCTCTGAGGAGAATCGACTGTAGGCTGCTTGTAGGCGTCCTTTCGGGCCACCAAGCTTTTGCTAAACACTAAAATTTGTTGGGCTTAAGCGACACCACTACCTGTCCTGCATGCGGTGAGGAGGATGAAACCGCAGAACACTTTCTCTGCAGTTGTCCGACCTATTCTGTATTATCACTGAAGCTCCTTCTCGTTTTGCTTCGAAAGACGGGAAAACTAAGTACATTAATGTAACGTGTCTGAATGGTAGTATTTACAATGGACCTGTAGTTCTGTCTGAGCGCTCCATCGGATAGCAGCAACCTCCGACAAAAAAAAAAACAAAAAAAAAGATAAATCGGCTCTTAGTCAGCCTTAAATCTTAAGATTTACCATACAAATTTTAATCTGCTAAACACAAGATTAAAAAATAATCTTGAAAGAAACTGGGTTTGCATGTAAGAATCGGTTTGTGAACACGCTAAATACCAATTTACCATACCTGAATAAGTCAAAAGTGACGTTGGTTGCTGAGAATTGAGAGCGAGGAAGCAATTTGACAACCAGATGTTGGACATTTTGTGCGCAAATTTGAGAGCCAGAGAGCGGGTTGGGAGAAAACACCTATGTTAATCCCCCTTTTTTTCGGTCGAGACGCTAAAAAATTAATTTTGTAATCTTTTGTGCTTAATCTTGGTTTAGTGTTCGATGGAGACGTATCATGATAGGCCAAAAAGAGAACCCACTCCCCTAAGTGGAGAACCAGTCTCGCCAACTTTTAGAGGTATAAAACTTTAAGTTGGTAACACTATTTTAAATGTCAGCTGTCATTTTGTCAGCTGTCAACTGATTTATTTTCAGTTTGGGTTGGCATTTCAACATGAATGGACTGACGCCTGAACAACGCTTCCAAAATGTACTTATTTATTTTAAAAATCATGGTTCGGTTCGAAATACGTATTTGTGAATTTTGTTTAGCGCTGAACCTCACTTTTGGTTGAAAACAAAACAAAACTGCTTGATTTGGAGTGATGATAATCCTCAAGTGTATATTGAGACACCGCTAGATCCACAAAAACTGACTGTTTGGTGTGCTTTATGAGTTGGTGGAATAATTGCTCCGGACTTTAAAAACGATGTTGGCCAGAACGTTACAATCAATGGTGACCGCTATAGAGCCATGATTACTGCAGGAGGTGCGGTTTCAACAAGATGGCGCAACATGTCACACAGCTCGTGCCACAATTGATTTATTGAAGGAAACGTTTGGTAACCTCATAGTTTCACGTTACGGACCCGTGAATTGGCCGCCCAGATCGTGCGGGGATATGTGAAGTCGCTAGTCTACGCCGATAAGCCCGAAACGAGGACAACATTCGCCGCGTTATTGCCGATATACGGCCACAGATGTTGGAAAAAGTCATCGAAAATTGAACCTCCAGATTAGACTACGTCCGAGCAAGCCATGGCGATCTGGCACCTCAGCGAGAAATCATATTTAAATTATACTGCCAGAAGACTATCTTTCGAATAAAAAAATCATCTTTGATTTATTCTATTTCAAAGTTCAATACCTCTAAAAAAAAACAGAGATTGGCTTAGCTATAAAAAGTTTAAAACCAAAAAGGCCGCCGGCTCTGAAGAGCTAAGTTTCGGTGGAGGAAACCCGATCACTTGCCCTATCTGCAGCAAAGATGATCCTATGGTTTGCAAGAACTAACGAGACATATCACTGCTAAATGTCAGATATGTCACCAGTGTGGCTTCTGGACATCATGTTTTCATGGACTTCGAAGTAGCAAATGAACATTTATCGTCAGGAGCTCTTCACGGCGACGATAGCCGAATACAGGATCTCATCAAAATTCATCCAGCTGGGTCGTGTGATTCTAGAAAAGGGAAGTTTGACAGCAGTTAATCTGAACTCTTTGAAACATGTCATGCGATTTCTTCAATGTTGTTCCTGAGTAGACGCGAATGACGTCTTTTGTGGCGATCTATCGAAGAATTACAGTAGGAAAACGTTGCTTCTTTGGTTTGCCAAAACAAATGGGCTCTAAAGCCCTGACTCGAAAGATAAAAAGTATTCTATAAAGAAACCCAGGTAATATTGGGATCTTACGAAAGAAAGAAAGAAATATTCAACAGTTAATTTGGTTCTGTGTGCGAGGATGGCGAATGGAAGAGAAGATACAGCAGCGAACTCTATGACCTCTACCAGGATACGGATGTAGTCCAAAAAGCCAGAACACGTCAACTACATTGGCTCGACCAGATGGGGCGAATGACCAATAGATCCAGCTAAGAGTATCTTTAAATCCAAACTCCCATGTTTGAGACGACAAGGAACATCGAATCTCCGTTTCAAAGACCAAGCATTGAAAGCAGCATTCGCCGAATCGGAGGTCGGGAGTATTGTTTGGTGATTGTTTCTCGAGGGAGTTTGGCACTGCCAAACCTGTTCCGCATGGTAAATTCTTAGTTTCGTATAGATAGGCGAGGAAATGACAGGTCTCCACTTATTTAACTCGAGAAAGAATTGTCCGAAACATTAAATCGCTGCTTAAAAAGTAGCTATGGATTTTTAATTTGAGGAATCGCAAATTCAAGGAAAAGTGTTAAAAAAAGAAAAAGGAAAACAAAAAAAGAGCTGCGCTTGTGGAAGAGTGACCAGCGATATGCGATTTGCATGGAAAAGGACTTTGCAACATTCAAGCAGTAAGCTCCGAGTGGCGAAAGATTGCACAGATTACAAATTAAAGCAGCTCCCAAAAGACGTTGTTCAGAAGTTAGGCCTTATATTTTCCCGCCGCGAAATTTTATTAATTAACAAAAAAAAAATAAGAAAATAAAACTAAACTATAAACCAAAACAATGCGATCGCTATCGCCGAGAAAAAAACAGACGCGAACTGTCAGAAATTTCTAACAAGAACAACCACAGTGGCTATTCTCCCGGCAGTCCAGTCGAGGGTCGCGTTCGATGGGAAAACCTAAATCGTTAGTTAGCTTACGCTGATGTTTCCAATGACGTCCGCTGAAAAGATAGAGTACATGCAACCGAAAGCGAGGAAAAAAAAATTTAAAAGTCAGAACCACGAAAAATTTTAAATTTGGAAATTAAAGCTGAAACCAGACATAAAACCGTAATTTGTACCGTATGGTACCGTTCCGCTGTAAGGAAAGCACAAAGAAATAGAACAACGTTTTTTCTACCACGTTATAACGGCTCCAGTGGAGCTAGTCACTTTATTCGAGAGAAGAGTATTAAAGTTAGAATTTTTTTTTTTTTTTGCAAGCGAATAGATAAACTATTTTTACTGCGAATTATGACCACCGGCGTGACCCGCTGTCGCGTTTTCCCGAACTTTCAATAAGAGTTAAAAGGAACGCGAGTCCCGTCTTTTCTCGGGAGAATTTACAGCCGAAACCCAACCAGACCTATCTTTCACAAAATTCCCTAGCACAACCGTTCACTCTCTACGTCAATAAAAAAAAAAACACTGACACCACACTTTACTTAGCCTTTTTTTTTGTTTCCCCTTTAGACGCTCTGCTATTCCTCCTGTCCTCCGTTTTCTCTTCTTTTGCCAATTCAATCTAAAAAAAAACGGAATAGAAACTATTTGAAATTTTTTTTTTCCTGATTACTATAAAACTCGTTAGCAAAACTAAACCGGCAAGCTAGCTGGTCAACCAAGAAGTGACGACCAAAATTTTCCTTTGTTCCAGCTCGGACGGTATTCGGCTCACACATTCATATTTTTATTAATATTGGTAGTGGGTTTCCACTTATATCGTGCAATAGACGCTCTCCTTGTGTTGGAGATTGCATGCCATATCCCACTACCTTCCATACATCCAAGCGAACCAACAGGAGACACTATTCAGCTACAAGGGAGCATAATTTGCCCCGCTGTGCGAGTGTCTCACTGTTACCCTTTCGCCGTTTCTCTCTCACACTTTTCACTATTATACCTCAAACACTTGAGCTTTCCGTTACTGGAAAGCCAGGTTAAGGTTGAGTGTTCAAACCTTGTCCGACCTGGAACAAAACATTCGCTTAGGTATTCTTTTTTTTGAACGATCATTTAGTTTTGTAATGATCGTTGCGAAACCAAATAATATCAAAACGTAAACAAGTGTTTACGAATAACCTTAATAAATAATAAACCTTAAATCGGCAGAGTGTAATTCATCTCCTCTTGGAGATCTCAACCCAATTCAAATTGGCCAATCAAACAAGGTAATCTACATCTTTTCCGCCCCCTTTGATCGGGACAGTTAAGAACTCGAAAGCAGGTGGACCGGAGGAACCAAATAACCCCTCCACCGATTAGAATCAACGTGGATTTACCAAAGCCCCCCTGGAACAAAAAGCAAGCCAAGTGTTGTGTCAGTGTTATTAAAATTCGCGATCTTTAAACTGTCTTGTGGGATTTCGTTCAGATATTGGGGTGGGGGATCTTGCCGAAAGCAGGTTATTCCTTACAAAACGCTTCCTTTTTTTTATAGTGTTTGTGTTGTCATCCGCTGATTTGTGTCGCATTTCGCGTTGATGTTCTTTTGACATTTGTTTTGTTGGTATTTTTTTTTTTCTGTTGTTGTTGTTGTTGTTGTTGTTGTTATTATGCAGCGTGATTTCATTGTGAGGGTGTTTCACGAGGCCCCCGACGGAGTAGCGAAAGAGATCGTCACCTCCTCCCCCATCGAACATTTCTCCCTACCGGGACTGTGGTAGTTCTTTCGTAAATGTTTATTTGGAGCTTTTGAATTTGGGCCGTCCACCCGTGCTCCTCAATTGCTGGACACCCGCCCCTGGCGCAATGTTCTGCAGGCGGTGTTTAAATTGCTGGGGCCGTACTAGGTCACTGCTTTTGCCGCCGACCAGGATTCGATTCGAGCGGTACCCTCATCCGTGTGACTCTCGATGGGCTTTCGTTCGTCGAAGTGTCTAAAGCGGAACCCTCATGCGGGTGGCTCTCCACGGATTTTCTTCCTTGAAAGTCAGCGGGACACTCATCCGGGTGGCTTACAATTGGTGTAAGCCCTTGATGTTTCGGGTTGAGAGGTGATGTATACCCGTGGGGGTGGTTCCCTCAAGGTTCGTGGGAAGTGGCCCTAAGGTTGATGGGACCATGGTTGCCCTCCACTTCCCTATGACCTTGGTGGTACCTCCCAAGAAAATAAGGGATTGGGTCGGGAAAAGATAGGAATAGAAGGTGGTTCTTGTTGTGCGAAAATATTCCGCAACACTCCGAAAATTAAAAAATTAAAAAATTTACAAATTTTAAAGTTTTTGTATTAAAAAAAATTCAGCTTTTTGCTTCCATGAAATAAACACAAGAGGCGATTTGCGAATTGCTCTGTCGAATAATAAAAAAGTCATTTACTGGCATCTGTTATGAACATATGGGTTCTGTCAAGAGCCGCGGATGTCTTAAAAGTTTCTATTGTTGTAAACAATGAAGTGTTCGTTTTTTTGTGTGTCTATAGGCTGCATATGTTTAATGTTTCGATGTTTATGAAAGAATTTTCTGATCTTCTAATTAAAGAAAAAGCAAAAAACTTAATTGTTGTTGGGGATTTCAACATTAACAATTTAGAGAGTAGCGAAACTGTTTCAACATATGTAGCCTTATTAGCTGCGCATGGACTTATTTCATTTATTAATGAGACTACTAGGATTGTGTCAGGTAGATGCTTGGATCACATTTATGGGCGATTTAAATGTGCTTCTTCTAATAAATGTGAGAAATTTGTTCTTGATTTGATGATCACTGACCATTGTATGACAGGACTCCTTGTAGAAACATTTTACAGGAAGAATTGCGATTATCCAAAACCACTGAACAATATGAAAATTAACTTCAGCAGACTCAGATGAGTGCTTTATGAGTTTTGGGATGACGTCTATTCGTGTAGAAGAAGCATATTTATAAGTGTTACCTACTCTTTTTTACCTCCAAAAAAATCAAGAAAAAGACTCAAGCCCTGGAACTCTAGGGACTTAGTGAATAAAGTCAATGCTAAAAATAAACTTAGATTGAAATGTAATCGGTACCCTAGTAATATGAGATTAAAAGGTAAATACACTAAATTGTGCGCTGAACTGAAAAAGAAGATTCCAATTTGTCGTGATACCTATTATCGAAATTGTTTTAATTTTGCCAAAGGGAACCTTAGAAAGGAATGGAAAATAGTGAACAGCTTACTTAAAAAATCTTCTTCCTCAAAAAATCCTTCATCTTTGCGTATCAATAACTGTTTAGTCTCCGACAAATACGAAATCACTGAAGCTTTTAATGACTACTACACCAATATTGCTAGTAGCCTACAACCCTGTCCAGTCATATCATCTTGTTCTCGCTGTCTGTGTGCTGATCCATTTCAAAGTAATAGCTTTGTTTATAAGCCCATAACATCTCTTGAAATGTTTAAAGCTATTCGCAGCTTAAAAAATACTGATTCAAGTGGCGCAAATGGTATCTCAAGTCTGATTCTAAAAAAAATTGCTTGGTTCATAGTGGATGTTTTAACGGACATCTTCAATGGCTGCGTTTTTGCGGGGGTTTTTCCTGAAGAACTCAAATGTGCTGATGTTATACCTTTGTTCAAAAAAGGTTCTGCTGTAGAACTGTGTAACTAGAGGCCTATTTCTCTCCTCCCTGTGCTAAGTAAGATTTTTGAAAAACTTATAAAAGACAGAATAGTACACTTTGATTTGATGCTTGATTGATTTAAGGCTTACCTAAAAAATAGGTCTCAAAGTGTGAAAATTGGTGAGATGAGGAGCGAAATAAAAATGTTTAACCTGGGCGTACCCCAAGGCACTGTCTTGGGGCCAATTCTATTTCTCATTTACATTAACTCACTCTTTGCACTTGACTTCAAAGGCTCACCAACTGCTTTCGCGGACGACATAGGTTTTTCATATGGTCAGAACTTTGGAACTCGTTGCTGATATTAATTGGGATTTGAATTTGTTGCGAATCTGGTTTGAGAACCATAAGTTGTTAATTAGCCCTAAAACAAAAATAATGTATTTCTCTCTGTCATCTGCACACAGTTTAGGAGCAAATATCCACTTTAATGCACCTGAGTGTCATAAATTCAGACTTACCAATTGCAATTGTACGCATAAACCTACTACTCCCACTTTTTGTAGTACTCTTAGTTATAATGATAACTGTTTTCTTATCGAGGAAGTAGATGAATATAAGTATCTAGGACTTGTTATTGATTCCAATATGAGGAAGTATTTACGTTCCACTCTGAGATACTTCTATTATTTGCGAAATGTCTGCTCTACAATGCTCCTAAAGAAAATCTACTACGGTATTTTTCACTCCAAACTGCAATACGGAATTTCTTGTTGGGGAGGTGTTTATCTTAATAAAATACAACCTCTATTCGTGTATCAGAAGCATATGTTAAGAAAATTATGTCAAAAACCTGTTAGATATCCTAGTTTTCCATTGTTCTGTGAACTAAAGATCCTTCCTGTTCGTCATCTGTATTGTTTTAAAGTATTGAAGTCATTTTTTATGAAATCTGGTAATCGAAATTTTCGATTAATTTCTAATTTTTCGTACTTGATATCTGTTCCATTTGCTAGTACTACTGCATACCGTAATTTGTATTCCGTTTTGTCTTTTCGCCTTTTTAATAAACTGCCACAGTCTATCAGGGCAATAACAATACCTGGAATGTTTTTAAAATGTGTAAAAAATTGGCTTTTGAACTTCAACTACGCTAGTTAAGAATCTGTTACTCTTGACATCCTGATTTAACTTCTTCTTAAATTTCTTAGTTTTCTTTATTTTTATTTATGACTGTAATTGAGTTTCTTTTTCTTCTTCCTGTATTTTTCTGTCAATTTAAATTCTATTATGAATGAACTTTGTTGTTAAGTGCCACCCCATGATAAACTTTTTAAGATTCAATAACTGTTTGAAGTGGCATTCAATACTATTTTCACTACTTTTGTTAGTAAAATACAGAATGTCTCAACTTTTCATATAATTTCCATTTGTGCGTTAAATTTTTAAAATAATATTTTAATGAATTATACTTGAATTATACTTAAAATTTATTTGAAATAAAATATCTATCTATCTATCTACTATTATGAGCACGTGCGGTCCTCATAGTGTCTTATGGAATATTCTCCACCTACCCTCGGAGAAAAAATAAAATACCGGCAGCGGCATCTACATCGTTGTCGAGGAAGCCAGTTAAAGCTCCTAAAGAAACCGTTTAAAGCTTGCTTTCTCATATTGCAATTCGGTCCTTTAAGGAGCTTCTTCTTCAACGGTGTGGTTGGAATACGAGTTGGAGTTTAAAAATTATACAATTTTATCTAAATGCTTTCACTTTGTCTATCGATATCAACTTGTTGTACTATTACTCTCTGTTCGAAAGAGCAATTCTGCACGTTCAAAATATCTACTTCTGTATAACAGTCTCCTTTTGCTTTCTCCAAGGCAATAGAAAGTCATTGCATTGAAGAATATTGCACAGGTGCGAATGAATTGAATGAATTGAACGAATTGCTTTTAATGTTTCCCTCGTAACCCAAATGAAACCCTTCAATAACAATCAAAGCCCTCGTGACATAGTCATTGATTGGTTTGCAAATTAAACGAAGCGGCGAAATAAAAATGAAAGAAGAAAATTCCATTTTATAAATGACATGTTGACAGAAAAAATGCTACCAATAGCAATACTGTTCGAGGAGAGGTCTATGACATGTGTACAAATCACTGGGTTATGTAATGCTAACCTACCCCCTTACGCATATATCAGCCACATGCTAGTAACACATAGTGGTAAGCAATGACAGTAAATCCCTGGCGTGTAATAGGTCTTCCGAAATAGATCTTATCAATTAGATTTTGTTAGTACTTTTTATGTAGATACGTATTTAACTATTTGGCGTTTGTTTCGTTTTTAAAAAGCTTAGTCCGGCATACGGCTGACGGTGAACTGAAATTGTGTCATCAGAATGTGTCATCACTAATTTGATTTAACAACCCCTTGTTGGAGAGTAGATTTTAGATTAATTTCTAAATGAGATTCTTTTTTTCGTTAATTGGTTTTGTTTGTTCAATGAGTGATGTGATGGATGTGATATGATGAATGTGACATCCCAGTTGGGACTTTTTACGAGTTCATAAGTAACGATGGGCATATTTCCACATCCCTTTCGATTCTAAATTATATAGAACAAATTTGAAAATCGGTTGTAAGGATTTACACAGCAAATGGTTTAGCGGATATAATTTTTTATTTTATTATAAGGCTAGACTATGCTTGCACAGCGTTACCGATGATCAAAATATGAAAAAGTGGTCAATGAGATACATAACATAATATTCGATTAGGTACCTTAAATTGAGTCTTTTAATTACAGGAAAACTTCTAGAAACAGGCAAATTTTTGAACTCTGCTAAGAAAAACAGAAACATCTTTTTCACTGCTACCCTTATCAAATCGTTAACGCTTATGCAAAAGAGGCGGGAAAGATTTGTGACAGTTTGTTAAATGTATTTAAGTTAGTACTGCCAACGTAACGAAATACAAAGGTGCTGCCAGATTTACGAAATATGTTCAAGGAAAAGTAGTGTAAGCGAATTTGAGTAAAAAATCTTGAAAACACTATGCCTAACACTGTTTTAAAGTGCATGTGCCAATCATTGGAGGGGTGCCAACAATAGGCTATTTTACCCTATTTTTGCTTAAAACTTATTAAAATATGTTATTTATAACCAAATGTTGGCACTGTGCCCGTCATTGGTAGTAGTGCCGATTACCCGGTTATGGGCACTGTGCCAATCATTGGGTTGAGCCGATTACTGGCACAAATTACACTGCCCATCATTGGAAAATTGAGAATTAAGAGACTATTTTCCTGTCCTATTTTTCTTTTTTTAATAAATTATTTATTAAAATTATCTTTAGATGCCCAGTGTTCGGAAAATGCAAATATATGAAAAGAATTGTGATGAAAGCTTAATTCAAACTGCATTACAAGCAATTAAAACAGGTATGCCCAAAAAAACAGCGTCTACAAAATTTGGTATTCCAAGATCGACGCTACAATTTAGGTTGAGCGAAAAGTTCTCAAAGGCTAGACCAGGTCCTAATACAATTCTAACCGACGAAGAAGAACAAATACTCGTAAAATGGATCAAAGAATGTGGCAGAAAAGGGTTTCCACAAAGAAAATTTGGCTTAAAGATTAGCGTTCAACAGTTCTTAATCAAAAACAAGAGACCAAACCCGTTTAAGGATAATTTCCCCGGGGAAAAATGGTACTCGTCGTTCATCAAAAGACATCCAGATGTAGCACTTCGAGTGTCCGAACCTGTTACAAGTGCAAGTGCTAATGTGTCTAAGGACAACATTAAAAGTTGGTTTGAGAAAATAGAAATATACCTTAAAGATGAAGGGTATTTTGATATACTGCAAGATCCAAAAAGAATTTTTAACGGTGATGAAACCAATTTTCAGTTATGCCCCAAAAACGAAAAGGTTCTTACCGGAAAGGGAAACAAAAATGTTTATGAAACTGACCACGCGCAGGCAAAAACTGCAATAACAGTTATGTTTACATTTTCTGCGGCCGGTGAATGTACTCCTCCAATGATAATTTATCCATATAAAAGACTGCCAGTGGAAATTCTATCATCGGTTCCAAAAGACTGGGGTGTAGGTAAAACAGAAACAGGTTGGATGAAATCTGAGGTGTTTTACGAATGCATCGGTAATGTATTGTATCCTCATTTAAAAAAAAACAAAACGTGCTGTTTCCTGTAATATTGTTTGTTGATGGTCACCGAAGCCATTTGACTTTTGAAATTAGCGTTTTATGTAACCAGTTGCAGATAATATTAGTAGCTTTGTACCCAAATGCAACCAGAATTATTCAACCAGCGGATGTATCCGCCTTCAAGCCACTCAAAAATGAATGGAGGAAGGCTGTATTGCGTTGGAGACAAAATAGTCCAAACGAGGCTCTGACAAAGTTTAATTTCGCCTCTGTTCTGAAGGAAGCAGTCGATTCCTTAAAAACAACTGCAATCTCAAATGGTTTTGTAGCATCCGGCTTATATCCCTGGGATAGTGACAGAATAGACTATTCCAAGTGCTTAGGAAAATGTATGAATGAGGAAAGAAGTGACCAAGAAGCAATATCTCAAAACGGTAAAATGGATAATGAGACTTTTAAAAAATTGTTAACAGCGGATCTAATGCAAAAAGTTAAACAAAATGAAGAACCTGATGATAGCAGTGAGCTCAAGAGCTTACGAAAGCTTTGGAAATATGTGTCTACGAAATCGAGCATAGAAAACTCAGAATTAACGGTAAATAACAATAATTCATACGATAAGGTCTGTTTAGATGTAGAAACAATACCAACAGGAAATGAAGCTGTTAATGCATCAGACGAAACTATTATCCAATCGCATTTTGACATAGAAACAATGCCTATCATTTTTCAGAGCGAGTTTCCACATTCAGAAGAAGTTATTTTAGAACCTATTTCCCAGTGTTTAATATGGCCGAGAACACCCGAAAAGAAGGGAAAAAGGAACGCGAAAGCTTAGCAAGATATACATA
Source organism: Ferdinandea cuprea (assembly GCA_963576555.1). Classification (NCBI taxonomy): domain Eukaryota; kingdom Metazoa; phylum Arthropoda; class Insecta; order Diptera; family Syrphidae; genus Ferdinandea; species Ferdinandea cuprea. The sequence goes on along the minus strand of OY754958.1, from coordinate 148,937,093 downwards.
CAAAGAAAAAGGAAGACAAGGAAAGATTAGAAGCTGAAAAACACGAAAGAAAAAGGATTCGTGAAGCCAACAAAAAGTTGAAGAAAAAGAAACCTAAAAGGAAGAACAATTCTAAAATGAATATAATATCTGATATCGTTTTACATCCCCCAGTACCAACTTATGAGGAAGACTCAAAAAGTTCAGAAGAAGACGTAGACGATCCTATGCCATGTACCAGCAAAGGAAAAGATTCGGTTCGTAAGATCTGCTATAAAAATGATTTAGAGATCCTAAAAGATCTCATTTGTAGTGAGTCAGACGATTAGAACGTGCTAACTGAAGTAAAAATTAAAAAAAGACTGAAATATATACCACAAGATATATGTGCCAATAATAGGACTGAGGAATGCCAATGAATGGCAAATAGTGCCAATAATTGGTGAAAATGGAATTTGCTTTAGTTTACTGCCTTTTTGTTTATGTTTTTAAAGAAATTTTATGTTTTGTTTATGTTTTTTATTAAAAAATACCTTAAGAAAGGTAAATGAATTGATTTAAAATTATTGGAATGTTTTATTTTATATTTACACTGACATAAAGACGCAAGTTTTACTAACGGGCCAATCATTGGGTGGTTTACCCTAATTTTCAAAAAGAAATTTTATTCATATATTTTATTTAAGGCGAGGTGGAATTTTCTTTACAAATCTTCAACACTTTAACCCTCTACCGCATACAGTGCCATATATGGCTTTTCATTTTTAATGATTTTTTTTTATTTAAAACGGTACTTAAGCGAAATCGATTGTTATCGGTCATCTTTTTTGCATGCCATTGGAATGCCATGTGAAGAATTTTTTTTTGTGTTGCTTTATTTCGTGTTTCAATAAGTTTTGTTCAAGCGTCTCACGTGGGTGCATGAAAGTGAATTTTGCTCAATTTAGAATTAAATTTACACCACAAAAAAAACATTTTTTTTTTTTTTCAATAATAATTTTTTTCCGAAAGAAAATAAAGTTATTTTTCATAAAAAAATATAATTTGACTGTAAGGTAAGCATTATATATACTATTTCTTACAAAAACTGCGGAAGCCATATATGGCTCTTTATGCAGTAATGATATGTTCTATATACAGTAAAAGCTCGGAATGGTTGGGGGGAAGGTCAGTCCGAATAAACGAATTTTCCGACAACAACATGTAAATGTTACATGGATTAGCGGGATTCCCCAATTCAATTTTTTTATGGTTTTTCCCGACTTCGAAATGTCAATTGCCGGGACTTCCCCAATAGACATTTTGATGATTTGTTCCGACTTCTACATATTTAAGATCTTTTTGCTACCAATACGGAGGGCTTTCACTGTACCTACATATAAAATTTAATTTTTTAAAATGAATGTACAATCATTTTACGGTAACTTACAATACGTCAACGAAATCGATGATCCCCTTCAAAGTAATGACGAATACGCATCCGATACCGATGAAGAAGTTGTTGGAAATCAAAAGGTCGAACAGGAAGATGTGTATATACCGGAGACCGATGAGAGTGGTTCAGATGACCACTGTGACAGGCCGACAAAAAAATCAGCAGCACCGATTTGGAAGGAAAGTCACTTGCCCCCGTATTCGAAAGAGAGCTTTCCATTTTAAGGAAATACCAATCTTCCAAGTTTTATCGATAAACTGGAGACGCCAGAAGACTTTTTTAAACAGTCAAATCTAGTTGCACTCCAAGTTGACATAAATAGGCCCGCTAATATTACTCGAAACGAAATAGAGCAATTTATAGGTAAGTTAAATTTAACCAAATTTGTGAAAAGCTCTAATAAGTTATATTTTTAGGCATGTTAATATTATACATGTCGTTGGTACAATTACCATCTTCAAGACACTATTGGAATACGACTGTTGGTCAAGAATTTGTACGTGGCACCATGACTTGCAATAGATGGGAAACTATAACTATGACGATATGAAGTCGCCAGGTGAAGCCGGGTTTGACAAGCTATTCAAGATTCGACCGCTGCTAAGCAAGATCCGTGATCAATTATTGCTCGTACCTAAAGAGGAACATTTGGTCGTTGATGAGCAAATTATTCCCACGAAGTGCCGGCACCACTTAAAACAATATAATCCGGCTAAGCCTCACAAATGGGGTTTCAAAAATTTCGTGTTGAGTGAAGTATCGGGTTTTAGCTACGATTTCGACATTTTTGCTGGAGCCCAAAGTGATACGTATCCGGAAGGAGCACCTAATTTGGGAATAAGTGGAAATGTTGTAACAAGACTAGCGGCTACTGTACCAAAAGGAAAAAAACTACAAAATATTTTTTGACAATTGGTTCAACAGGCCCAATCTTGAAGTCCACCTTATGAAAAATGGTTTATTGCCTTTGGGTACGGTAAGGATTAATCGAGTCCCTAATTCAAAGATGCCACCTGAAAAAGAATTGAAAAAGCTGGGACGTGGAAGCATGGTCGAAAAAGTATCTAATATCGATGCAGTTGAAGTTGGCCTCGTCTCTTGGTTTGACAATAAAGTTGTCAATATTCTTTCCACTTACGTGGGAAGCGATCCTGTTTCAACCAAAACGCGTTTTAGTAAGAAGGACAAAAAGTACATCGAAATCAAGTCGCCGAAAGCAGTTGACGTCTATAATTATAATATGGGTGGCGTTGATTTACTCGATTCATTACTTGGACTTTATAGAATTCAATTGCGTACAAAAAAATGGTATACAAACATTTTTTTCCACATGATAGATATGTGTATTGTCAACTCGTGGATTTTATGGCGTCGTAAGTCAGAGGAATATATGCCGCTGTTTGACTTCAAGCTTATAATAGCTGAGCACCTCTGCAAGGCAGGAAAACCTAAAAAACGAGGACGTCCTATGACCACTCCGACTTCATCTCCGACTACAAGCAGAGAAGGTACTCCTTCTAGCAGTAAAAGAATGAAGCGCCAAGATTTTCCACTGAATTCTGTTCGAGCGGACAATATTGGACATTTTCCCAAATGGCTAAAGAATAGACAACTTTGTCAAAATGATTGATCTTTCCGTTCCTACACTTTTTGTGAGAAATGTAATGTATTTTTGTGCTACAATGACAAAAGAAACTGTTTCACAAGCTTTCACACAAAGTAGGCTATATGCATAGAGAGCCATATATGGCTTAATTTTTTTTTTTTTCTAAACTAAAGGGTGATCCATTTCGAGGTTCCCTACTTTTTTAAAGAAAAAAACACAGAAAATTCAAATTTAATGGAGAATGTTTATTATCATTTGAAAGAACATTCTTTGGCATTTATTTTTTGAAGATTATGTCTATCAAATGTTGGCCGTTGCAACGTCGCAGATGGTCCATCCGTTGAGTCCAATTCTCGCCGAGATCACGAGCTTCAATTTCAGGCATCAAATAGTCGGTTATCATGGCACGATAACGGTCGCACCGGCATAATTTTTAAAGAAATATGGACCGATGATTTCACCGGCCCACAAACCGTTGTTTTTTCTGGATGAATTGGCAGTTCTTCAATCTCTTCAGGTTGCTCTTCGTCACAAATGCGGCAATTTTGTTTGTTTACATACCCATTGAGCCAGAAATGGGCCTCATCGCTAAACAAAATTTGCCTCGAAAACGTCGGATCTTCTTGGAACTTTTCAAGAGCCCATAGAGCGAAGCGATGTCGCTTGGGAAGGTCGAGCGGCTTCAGTTGTTGCACAAGCTGTATTTTGTACGCTTTCAATTTAAGATCTTGACGTAAAATGCGCCAAGTCGTTCCATACGTCAGTCCGAGTTGCTGCGAACGGCGCCGAATCGACTCTCTACGGTCTTCGTGTACACTCTCAGCTACGGCCGCTATATTTTCTTCACAGCGTGCTGGACGTGGTCTATTCGGTCGAATATTATCCAATAATGAATGCTGGGTCTCAAAATGGGTGATGGTGTTGCGAATAGTACGCTCAGTAGGCCGATTATGTTGACCATAAGTTGAGCGAAGTGCACGAAACACATTCCTCACAGAACGTGAATTTTCATAATAAAGTTGAACAATTTGTAAACGTTGTTCACGCGTAAGTCTTTCCATTATGAAATGCCAAACAATACTAAACAAAAATAACATGACAGCATGACACGACTCACACGTGATCTGTCAAAAAAGGCTATTGAAAAAGTATCTCTACTTGGATCACCCGTTATATACAAAAAACAAATTTGTCCAAATATATATTATAATAGCCCAAATAAACAAATATTTGCATAAAAAAAATGTTTTTCTTTATTGGAAAGATGTTCATGCAGTAGAGGGTTAAAGTTAATCCTAACTTTGATTTGTGATATTATAAAAATGAGTTACGTGCCAAATGTATTAACCTGCGGTTTCCGGTCTGCAGTGTTTTGTTAAAATAGGTTTTTGTTTGATATATATCCTTAAAAGAATGCGCTAATTGGGCTGGGACTCTGGTCCTTACGGACATGCCTCTGCAGAACTCAAATGGTGAACCACTGTAAGCACACCAGAAACAGACTACCTACCACAAATGAGGAATAAACCAGATAGTCAACTTGCAATCCCCTATCACTTTCAACCCGCAAAAAATATTTAATAACGGCCGCAAAATCCTCTCTCAATTATCCCATCTGTGAATACGTGTGAGCCAGACACATGAAGTTAGGTCTAATTTATTAGATTACCCGCCAAAAATAATTGTGGGGAGTTTTGCAACATATCCAATTGCAACAACAAAACAGCTGGTCATGGCGGATGTGTTGGAAAATAGGAAATGCTGCGAAGTGTTCAGTTTATGTGATTCAACTTTTATTGCTATTTTGTAAATGTTTATAAAGAAACAAAAGTTATTAGTTACCCAATATAGTTGTTACAATTTAACTGGAATATTTTCTGCGGTTATAAGAAATCGTTCTCTATTTTTTTTCTTAAATAAAACATTCTGGGTTGTTATACTTTTTCAATTTTAGTTAATAAAATAAGAAAAAATGCATATTTTATTGCATTATTACATAAATATTACTAAATTAGTAATGTTTTGGATTAGTGTTTCATGTATATTAAATTCTTTTGTTGTTTTATTATGTTCTTATTGAACATATGAACGTTTAATGAATATATGTACATATTCGGGTTCCGTGCATCGATAAAAAAAAGTGGAAAAGAATTATTTTTAATCCTTTTAAATTTTTTTGTGTCAATCAACTTTCTTAGCTGTTTCTTTTCTTAGGCCTTATTTTATGCTTTATTTTAAAATTTATAGTAAGTGATAGACAGAAGAAGGAAAACAGAAGGTAGCTGGAATGCACTGCATACATATATTGTTGGTGCATTTTTCTATCGAAAATGAATGGCAGTTGAGTACAACTCATAAATAAGCATGCACATATATATATTGAATTAATTAGCCACTCTTTTTAACAGACGACTTTATTTGGCAAGTTATAATGTTTTGTAATTCTTAAAAAAAAAAATTGTTGAAAATAAACAACTTTTTTTTTTTTTTTTTTTTTTGTCGAAGGTTGTTGCTATCCGATGGAGCGCTCAGACACAACTACAGGTCCATTGTACTACCATTCAGACACCTTACATTAATGTACTTAGTTTTCCCGTCTTTCGAAGAAAAACGAGAAGGAGCTTCAGTGATAAAGAGCTTAGATGTTCGGCACTCACCACGTCAGCCCCGAAGATCCGCTACCTGATGCGAGCATAGGCCGGACAACTGCAGAGAAAGTGTTCTGCTGTGTCATCCTCCTCACCGCAAGCAGGACAGGTAGTGTTGTCGCTTAAGCCCAACACATTTAAGTGTTTAGCAAAAGCTTGGTTGCCCGAAAGAACGCCTACAAGCAGCCTACAGTCGATTCTCCTCAAAGATAGAAGAAAAGATGCTGACCTTTTGCAGATGTCCGGGCGCAGTAGTTTGGTCTGTCTACATCCACCGCAATTGCGCCACCGAATCTTGTGTTCACGAAAAACCCAAGAATCGATAGAAGACATGCCTACAGATGCAGGAAGACCAAACCCAGCTCATCCGAGATTTCATTTCCCTGGATATCAGTGTGATCTGGGACCCAGACCAGATTCACTGTGTTCAGTCTTCCGACCAAATTCAGAGAAAGCTTGAGTTCTAGCACTAACTTGGACGAGGTAAGAGGGTTTAGAAGCGCTTTTAATGCAGCTTGGATATCACTGCAGATGCAAATGCCTCTAGCCCTTCACCTGTTGTTCACAATATAGCGCATAGCCATTAGGATGGCAAAAATCTCCGCTTGTTAACCCAAGGGGTAGTAAGGTCAGAAGGATATCTATTTTGGATATCTTTACGGCCAATATGTGTAACAACTAAAAAAAGAATGACTTCCCGTTGAGACACTGTAAAATTAAAGTTTTAGAAAACGGATAACTTTTATGAAATAAACGCTAGAAAATTCTGTTAAAACGTTATAATTGTTTGCGGGTTTTATTTTGACTGTGTCATGACTAAGCACAATTTTTATATTTATATGTTTACATTTTATAACAACAACATTTGACATATCAAAATTATCGCAGTTTTATATGGGCAATTCACAATAGCTACTTTAACTTAATCTTTAATATTATTTTTAAATAAGTGAAAACGTTTATTTTTAATTATATGAAATTGTATTCAGAACAGCTGTCATTGCATCAGACGAAATATCCATAAGACAGGGGTCAAAGGATATTTCTCGAGCAAGTTCTTCAAAATTCCAGTGTCCAAAATCCACCTCTCTTTAAGCGAAAGATGGTTTTTAGCGTACACCCAATGATATATCGAGGGGAGGAAGATTCATCAAAGCATCTAGAGCAGAGCCCGGGGTGCTAGGAAAGGCCACTGTGCAGCCGAGACAGGCCGTTCTTTGGAGTTTGGCAAAAGAAGCAGTAACACGTTCCCGCGAAAGCCTGTTCCACCAAACAACCGATGCATATGAGAGTAGCGGTCTCATGGCCGTATAGATCCAAAGGACACGTTTCGGAGACAAGCCCCATGTCTTACCAAAAGCGCCTTTACACTGCCAGAAAGTCGACAGGGCTTTATCGGTTTTCGATTCGACATGTTAGGACCATAGAAGTTTTTTATCAAGGATTACACCCAGATATTTGACTTCATCGGATGTAGGGATGGTGACACCTTTAAGCACGAGATGGGACAGGCCAGTGATGATTCTCCTTCTCGTAAAGAGAACAACCGTGGTTTTAAGAGGATTCACTGAAAGCCCATTACTATTGCACCAGACATCGATCAAATCCAGGGATCTCTGCGCTTAAGAGCAGACAGCCCCTAGATTTGAACCGACAGAAAGAACTGCGACATCTTCCGCATAAGCTTGAGTGTAGTTTCCAGGAAAATTGAGAGCCGTAAGCAGAGAGTCTACCACCATACACCATAGGAGGGGAGACAGAACACCACCTTGAGGGCAGCCCCTATTTACCCCTGTTATGACGCACTCGCCACAATCTGCATCCGCTACCAACGTCCTGTACATTAGCATTGCTTTAATCCACAACACTAAAGTTTCATCTACACCATGCTGTCTGGCTGAGTTGCACATACTGTCAAAGGTCGCATTATCAAAAGCACCCTCAATATCGACGAAAATGCCCAACGCGTACTCCTTCCGGTCAAGAGCACTATCAATGCTACCAACAAGGTTTTGAAGCGCAGTCTCGTATGATTTTCCGCGCTGATAGGCATGTTGTATCTCAGAGAGAGGATGTGATCGAAGAGCAACTTTGCACACATGCAGCTTAACCAGTCTTTCCAAACTTTTCAGTAAGAAGGAAGACAGACTTATGGGTCTAAAGCTTTTGGTCTGTTCCTTTGGAGGACTTTAACAAGCCTACTAGTTGCACTTAGAGATTCGACCTCTTTACAAAACGTTTTATAGGAGTCATTTTTCGACTTGCGAATAAGTCTCTTAAAAACTTTTTGCTTCGATCGATAAAGATTCCAGTCTTCCACTAAGTTGGTTTTTAAAGACCGATTTAGCAGCTTCCTAGTTTCTTTACGAAGACACTGCAGTTCGGAGTTCCACCAGGGTACCGATTTTCTGCGGGGGGGTATAGAAACAGGGCACAACTTACTACTTACTACTACTACTACTACTAGTAAGTGATTGCAAATATTGTTAAAAAAGTGTGTTCACGTACCAAAAATAATATTGGCAAGGATTTGGGTCAGGTTATATTAAAAAGCGTTTTAAACCAGTGACCAATTGTGTTATGCAAAGTTTCCACTGAGCACTAAACCGAGATTAAGGGTAATCTGCCCTTAATCCACTTTAAATCTGAAGATTAACCATACATATTTTAATCTGCTAAACACAAGATTAAAATAAATCTAGGTAATAAACTTCGTTTGCATGAAAATTTGGGTTGCGAACACACTCCATACTACTCTCAACAAGTCTCATACCTTTTTTTGAATTGCAATTTTGTTCCTCCTAGCTACCCCAATATTAATTAAGCACTGAAGGATTAAGCCATGTTTTCTGTATATGCGACTTCTCCCGGCAAATGCAACCATTAAAACATTGATATTGGTTTGAACAATAAAATGGTGTGCAAATAATATTTTCATTCTTTTTCCACTCATTAATATATTGTTTATTTTTTTTTGTGGTTGCGCCTGGAGGTAAGTAATCTTCAGAAGATACCAATGGCCCGTACCATTGGTTATGCCCGATTCAGATATATCTAGTCTGCCTACGGGCTAAGCCTCACCCCTCAGAGAGGCACTATGAGATCCGGTCGCGCGCGCTCATAGTAGTAAGAAATTTTGTTCCTCTGATTTTTTCATTTTTAGTGTTGACTACGACTAAGTTACCTTAACAAGTAGTTTACGCTTCTGTAGTCTTAATCGCGTTTGGTAGGTAGCTTTCCAGTGAACGCACCTACTAATACCGTCATTACATGCGGTTTTTCCTTATGGCCCTAGGTCGAACGGTCTTGTTCTTTGTAATCGGCGCTCAAGGTATGTCACGTCCAGGGTACGAATTATTTCATTATTGCAGTGACCGTGAATGCGAGTACGAAGTTTGCGAGCAAAATTTGTTACTTCGTTACTCACGGTAGCAATTCCTAGATTCCTTATTCCTTATATACCATGGAGCATTCACGATTGCTCTTAGCGTTTTGTTTTGGAATGTTTGTATTATAGCCATATTGCTTGGTTTGGTACAACCCCAAAGTTGTATACCGTCTGTCCAAGAAGGTTTTAGCACTTGCTTATACAGGAGCAGCTTGTTGTATACGCTTGTCTTCGAATATCTTCCGAGTAGCCAATACATTTCTCTAAGTCTGATTGCGAGCTCATCGCGCTTTTTCTTAACGTGTGGCTTCCATATAAGTTTTGCGTCTAGGGTCATTCCTAGATACTTCGCCTCGTTTGCGTATGGTGTTTGTACCGAGTTAATAAAGACAGGTAAGTTGTTTATCCTTTTGTACGTGAAACTGACATGCGTCGACTTTGTCTCGTTAAGGGCAATTCGCCAGGTCTTTGTCCACTCGCATACTTTATTAAGAGCCCGTTGGAGTTTTGCAGTTGATGATTCGACTGACTCATCCATTGCGAGGATAGCCGTATCGTCTGCGAACGTTGCTACGATGGTCCCTTCATCTTGTGGTATATCTCTTGTGTAGAGCAGGAATAATATTGGGCCGAGAACGCTTCCTTGCGGAACACCGGCGTCGATTTTCTTGAATTCCGAGAATTCAGACTCATGTCTAACACGAAAGAGTCTGTTTTCAAGGTAGGATTTCAATATTTTGTGTATTTTTTCCGGTAGAATTGCCCTTAGCTTATACATTAGGCCTTCATGCCATACCTTGTCGAAGGCTTGCGATACGTCGAGAAAAGCGCCTGAGCAAATCTTTTTTGCATCCCAGGGCTTTTTCAATTTCATTTGTTATTCGATACACCTGATCGATTGTGGAATGTTTGACCCGGAAGCCAAATTGATGATCCGGTATCAAGCGTCTTTCTTCAATTACTGGTTGTAATCGTTTTAGCAGAAGTTTCTCATTAGCCTTAGATATTATCGGCAGTAGCGAAATAGGTCTAAATGATTTCTTATCATTTGTATTCCTCCCTGACTTCGGAACCATAATCTTGGAACATATGAAAGTCTCAAAGAAGCATTTATAATGTACACAGCTTAACTAGTGCTCTTTTCGGTAGCTCCCTCAGAACTTCGCCAGCGATTAGATCGTATCCTGGAGCTTTGTTATTTTTCAACTTTCTTATTGTCATTCGAAGCTCGGACAGAGAAACGGCGTTTACTTTATAGTTGTGGGATTGCGTATGAGCATTCGGTTCTTCCTTTAAAGGTCGTCCATCGAACGGCCTGAACGTTTCTTCTAGATGCTCGGCAAATAAATCCGCTTTCTCTTTGTCTCCTTTTGCCCATTCGCCGTTATCTTTTCTTATTGGTGGCGAGTGCTTTTTTGGTTTCCTTATGGGACTTCAAGGCTTTCCAAAGTGAGAAGTTTGAGCTCTTTTCAGCAGTCAAGCCTTCTAGGTAAGTTGAAGTTTCGAGATTTCTTAGATCCTGTAGTTCATTTTTCAGTTTGTTGCAAAGATGGTTCAGATAAGTTTTATCAGGGGGTGCGCGGGATTGTTGCCATCTCTTACGAGCTCTCCTCTTTTCTCGTATGAGGTCTTCTATTTCAGTCATGTACTTGACTAGCTGTCTTCCGGAAGGGAGTGTTTATCCACGCTGCGTTCTGAATGGCCTCCACCAGACTGTCAACTTCATCTTCTATTTCGAGCTGTGTCCTTAGTAGCACATTTAAAGCGACACTTTATATATATCAACCAATTTTAATTTTTGCTTTCTTTCACGTTCAAGAAAAAACATCTGTTTTCTTTTGAAATGTCAATTACGTCCTCAATTTTAAAGCAAAAATGCGATTAAGAGAGCCAAACGTCAGAATGAATCTTCGGTGGAAACGCTAAAAGATTAATTTTTAATTTTTTCTGCTTAATCTCAGTTTATTTTTGGATGCAAACGTAGCATAAAAGTACTTTCAATGTTTGTAAAGTTATACTTCAATTTTTTGTAAACCGAAAATGCATGATGGACTTACTTATTATATATTAGTCACGTTAATCAATATTATTTTGATTATTTTTCATTAAAAATTAGAATAAATTGGTTAAAAGTTTATTCTCAATATTATAATATTTTATTATGTTATTAGTTGTGTGGTAAGTATGTTTTTATAAATCCATATTCACCGCATATTTTGCATGTTTATTTTACACACCCAAATTATGAGGTGCAATCTGCTGAAATTCATCAACTGTTTCCAACTTATTGCTATAAAAAATTACATTTCATGGCGGCGGCCATTAGCACCATATAATTCGATTCATGTGTGCGTGATTCCCATTTGATTTGCACGTAAAAGCCCATATAAGTGCAAATTATGTGGGGATTCTCAGTTCTACTTAGCTTGTAGGCAAGGTGAGAGATTCGCTCTCGAGTTTACTATCTGGGTACCTACCCTCGACGGAAGTCAAGGGCTGTGAACCAATGCAGAAAGTCGTAAGACGAGTTATCAGCTGTCAACACAGTACGCCTGTGCTGGGTGCCAGGGCACACTGATATCCCGGGAAACGGGGAAGCGTACAAGCTTGAATGCATCTCTGGCACTTGAATCAGTAAGAACACCGCTTAGCACCATCTCACTTAACATCGACAACGAGGCCTTGAGTAGAACTAACCTACGTTGGCCAGCAATGAGCTATGGCTAAGGATATACGAGTACTTACGGGAGTCCTTACAGATCACGGCGCTATGGGTCTACATGCGGAACGGTTGGGCATACTGCGCAAGCTGCAGGGACGTTGAAGAAATAGAGTCTGTTCGTCACCTGCTATGCGAATGCCCAGTCCTAAATAGCATAAGTCTTACGACCCTCGGCAGATACTTTTATGATGAGCTGGAGGATGTGGGCAAAGTCGAGCTAAAAGACCTACTCAGATTTGTGTACAAATCGGGTTGGTTCTAAGAGAGCGTTACTTTGAGCTTCTATGTGCTCATTTTTTTCTTGGTCTATTTTTAGATGTTTCTAAGTTCGAGGAAATTTACCCAGATGGACACAATGGACGCAATTGATGGTCTAAGTGAGCCATGGCTGAAGTCACAGGGGCATCCACCAAGCTATCTACCTACCTACCATCCTTAAAAGAAACATTTTTTAAAGTCGAACATTTAAAAACATACTAGCTTATTTCTCAGCTTTACAAATTCAAAAAAAAAAAAAATACTCAAAGTAGGAAAATAAGAAATATTTAGCAATGAAATACCTAACACAAATGAAAAATAAAGTGCACGACTGCGTCATACGAAACTTTCTCGGTACATAAGATGCGTTTTTAAGTCGCAAAATGAATCGAAAATGAATGGTGACAAATTTATTTAAAGCACTTTTTAGGTTTTGAAAAATTTGATTTTCTCAAAAAACGGCACATACAATTTGGATGTAATTTCGCATTTTGGACATTTTTAACATAATTGTTCAAAATACAAAAAATTATCAAAATCGTTGGAGCCGTTTTTGAGAAAACGAATTTAATTTAAATTTAAAAAAAAAAATCGTCATATGAAAATTTTTTTTTTTCAAAAATCGAAGTATGCAGATTTGTTTGAGTTTATAGTATAAAAAAAATGAATCTAATTTTTTTGAAGTTCCCTTTATTAGTTTTCGAGATATTGGTGGTTTTATAAATTACCGTTAATCGATTTTTTTCCAAAAACTAAGTATGCAGAATTTGTAACCCCATCCCAAATATTCTTAAAAAAAGATCGAAATCCTTGCAACCACTTTCGAGAAAAATAGTGTTAAGTGATTGTCACAAAATAAATTGTATGGCAGGTACCGTTATTTCAAAAGATAAAGCAAAAAATAAGAAGAAGCCCCGAGGTGTAACCCCAAGAACTTTTTAAACGAACTTTGAAGCAAATCCATCGAACCGTTTCGCCACACGACGCCCGGATAGACAGACAGACCGACGGACGGCATTGGCCGACCCACTTTTTGGTCTTCTCTATAGCCGTAATATCATCCCTTATACTCAGTTTGAGTTCGAAATTTCCGCACGATCGCAATACCTTTTTCTTTAGTATACTAATGCAAACGAGAAAGTTAAAAGTTTAGAAATCCGACTAACGGCGTATTTTTCTCTTCAATTCCTTAAATTATTCAAAAATAAATTGCCGATTAGTCAATCGACTAGGTGCAATCTCATTCGGGATGAAACGAAACATTTAAAACTTTTCTGTTGGCTCCTTTTTCACTAAAATGGCTCCGCAAAATTTTCAAATGGGCTTTTCTTTGAAATTGAAAAAGGACAGCACTGCCTGGTTCGCTGTCACTTGAGGAAAAAAACCTGGAAGCTTCATTGCCAGATGTCTCTCTCTTTAATCTTTACAGGTTTCTGGAACCATCGGGATGACTTGACAGGATTGAGTAGCTACTGAAGTGTATCACAATGCGTCCATAGGGATCTTGCCAAGGAAGGGATCGATCTTGCTCGCCGAACAAATTAACCTAACCTACTATACACCTTACTAACCCTTCAACTATAGTTGAAAAAACATAATATCAGACATTATTTTTAACTTTCTCCTATACATTAGTACACTAAAGAGAAAGTTATTGCGATCGTGCGGATATTTCCAACTCAAACTGAGTATGAGGGATGATATTACGACTATAGATAAGTCTAAAAAAGTGTGTCCGCCAATGCCGTCCGTCGGTGTGTCTGTCTGTCCAGGCACCGGACGGCGAAACGGTTCGACGGATTTGCTTCAAAGTTCGTATATAAGGTTTTTGGAAACACATCTCTGGGCATCTTTTATTTTTTGCTTTATTTTTCCAAATAGCGGTACCTGCCATACAATTTTTTTTTGTGAAAATCACCTAACACTATTTTTCTCGAAAGTGGTTGCAAGGATTTCGATCTTTTTTTGTACTAAGAATATTTGGGATGGGGTTACAAATTCTGCACTAACTTAGTTTTTGGAAAAAATCGATTAACGGTAATTTATAAAGCCACCAATATCTCAAAAACTAATAAAGGGAACTTAAAAAAAAATTACAGTTTTTTTATACTATAAAGTCGAAAAAATTTGCATGCTTCGATTTTTGAAATAATTTTTTTTCCATAACGATTTTTTTTTTAAATTTAAATTAAATTCGTTTTCTCAAAAACGGCTCTAACGATTTTGATAATTTTTTATATTTTGAACAATTATGTTAAAAATGTCCAACATGCGAAATTACATCCAAATTGTAGGTGCCGTTTTTGAGAAAATCGAATTTTTCAAAACCTAAAAAGTGCTTTAAATAAATTTGTCACCATTCATTTTCGATTCATTTTGCGACTTAAAAACGCATCTTATGTACCGAGAAAGTTTCGTATGACGCAGTCGTGAACTTTATTTTAAATCAGAATAGGAGAATTTTATTTTTATTTTTTTCTGACATTAAGATGCAAACAGAAATCAAAAGCATTGTTTATAGATATTTCTGACTGCAGACGGAAAATTACTTTTCGCAACAGTAATTAGCAATAGCTTATTTTATGCATTAATACCTATGAGGTTATCAATGCCTTGACCGGGACAAGGACTCCTAATCCTAAAATAACCCATTCCCTTTTGCCCATACCTACTTATACCTTTAACTAACTGTCAAAGCATTCTGAGCTACTCATATCTCGTCGCAAAGGTAATTACTTTGGCATTTATCAAATTAAAATAAAACAAATACGAATGAATCCAAATAAGGTAAGCTACTTATTAGAGTAGCGAATCCCTTTGACATTGGATTCGATTTAATGTTAACCAAAAGCAAAGGGAGATGAACTCCGGAGACGTTTGAAATATTAATATTTCCACAACACTCTTTATTCGGCTGTTGCCCTGTGTACGACTGTGTTTGTGTTTGTGTTTGTGTATCGCACTCCTCGCTCGTCGTCCAACTCACCGTCATAATGACAGTATATAAATCGAAAAATATAATTTTCCACATGAGTGCCACTAATGAAGGGGTGTGATTCGTTGTGAGAGGCTGGAGCGCGGGAGCGCGTATCTGATGCGTCTTCTTCCTGGATAGGTATTGCATTTACTTTGTGCTTCCATCCAAAAGTATCGTGGGGTTGTTATTTACAACAAGGCCGTAGTTGGGCAACAGGCGGCCAGCTATTTGGATGAGGATGATACATACATACGTATTCGCAACACACAAATTGCATGACAACCAATTTCGGGAGAAATAATTTGAAATTTCCGTTTCGCTTAAAATTACCGAATGTCGCTCGGGAGTACTTTTCACAATTAATATAAGCAAAAAAAAAAAAACAGTATAAGTACGTAGGTATGTGCATTACAGTGGAAATAAGGTAAAAACTGTGGGTGAACGCATTACGCAGTGTAGGATATGTGCAACGACCAACAACTCGTCTTCATACCATTGCGATATTGGATATCGGTTGAATCCTCTTCCAAGCTCTGACGATGGCAACGATTATTGGATTTATTGCAAGTAAATGAAGATATTCGAGGCGGGGTCGTGTTATGTTAAGTTCATTCGGAAACCTTTATTTAAAATTGGACGCGATGTGGGAAATCTGTGAGTCGTTTGAAATAATCTGGAAAAAATAAATAAGTTAATTAATGTGTGCGAAGATAATAAGGGATGGATGGCGCTCGGTGGTGCAGTGGTCAGTGCGTTAAGCTATAATTGACCGAAGTGCCCCAGATTTAAATCTCAACCTCAACTTTTGCAAAAGTCTGATAAAAATTTTCAACTTTATAAAACTGCCATGAGACGATTCTCAAATTTTGTTTTGAAAATCTTCTTTTCGTGCCATGACATATAGCTCCGCTCATTGATTTCGACACAGTTTAATTTATTTGCTGTAGTGCTGTTTTAAATTAATTAAATGTGGCGACACTCTTAACTGTATTGACTATGCCCAAAATATTTTTGAAAATTCGTTAGGCTCATTACTTCCACAAACCAAAAGCAATTCAAAAATGCCACACACATATTTCTACTTCATTTAGCTGAGCTAAATTAAAATTAAAACTTATTTTCTATCAAAAAATGTTTTCATTCCTTAAACCATTTCTTTATCTGAGTCGGGGTGTTGTTGGGTGCACAACTTGCTTAATTTTTATTGAGTATCTGAGATTCTTACTCAGTTTTTTTGAAAAAAGGAAAAGAATAGCAATAACGGAAAAAACAACAATATCTCAGAAAAAAAGTAAGGCATTTTATTATCCTTCCATTATGGTTCCTTATGTATGCATAAAAATATATAGGAAGCGCAATTCCCAATGAATAGCGCTTGTCGTAAAAGGCGACTAAAGGAGGGATACAAAAACTTCATAATCTGAACATCCAGGTGAGCCTACCCCACAGGTGTCCATGAGAGTCCGTGGGTTGAAACGACTGGGTGTCACTGTTGTCGAAATCATCAGTGATTTGTTCGAAGCTTTTTTAACCCTAAATTTCTCAGTAACCCAAACGGAGATAAGTCATACTTTTTGGCTTGACAAACAATCAATGTTGCTGCTATGGAAATAATACGTCAAATATAATGTATGAAGCGAGGGCTGAAAGATTCGGGGCCAAATACAAGTTCCTTTTTAAAAATGCAATAAAATGAACAAAATAAAATTGTTTTCATGTAATAAAGCTTTAGTTGTACGAGAAAACATTACCATTAAATATGGAACACAACGTGGTTCAAGTGGCTGCATCGCATGGCTTCGCGGTAGCGCATTCTATCACTCCAATTTCTCAAGACCTTGCTTGGATGATGTTGGCCTTAAGTGCTTTAATCGTTTCCGAATTGCTGCATAATATAGGTCTTTGACGGTTCCCCACAAAACAAAGTTAAAAGGGGTCAAATTGCAACTCCGAGGCGGCCAATTGATATGGCCAAGACGACTGATAACACGATTTGGGAATTAAGTGGGCAAAAGATCGATTATGGGTTCTTTGACGTGAAGGCTTCCTCGGATTCTGGAACTTCTAATTTGATCAAGCTTTGTTACTCCTGCTGTCATGCGAAGCATCTTCATCTCAGCTGCTGTCAACTTGCCCTCATACTTTTTGTACATTGTCCATTGTATGTGAGCACCCAGGATGCACAACTGCGGTGTAGAGCCTTCCCTTCAGCTTAGGGGACATTTTTCGGTCACAGAAGATGGCAGAGATTTCCTTCCACTTCATCCCCCCTACGCTTACACGATGACTGGTGTCGTCATCAACTGTTGCTTCCCAGATATTTGAACTTTTCACACTTGGGAACCACCACCCCATTCAAATGGGTTGACTTGGGTCAGAGAATGGGCAGTACAGATACTCTGTCTTTTTTTGGCTAATACGATACCCATTGCCTTCTAAAACATCGACTCAAATATCAAGTGCTCTTTGGAGGGAAGTCTGATCATTACTTATGATGGCTCCATCGGCAGCAAAGAATAACTGATGCACTTTAGGGTCCGTCACTTTTCCCTCAAGCAGATAATCTAGGAGTGTAATAAAGAGCAAAGGACTTAAGACACTTCCCTGGTGAACACCGACTTTTATTGGAAATTCATCGGTGAATCCTGCGGCACATCTAATTTTTGTCTTCGCTCCCTCGTACATGTCCATGGTCATCTGAACGTAGGTTTCAGGAACTCCTCGTTGTCCTAGCGCTACCTATATCAGGTCACTTGGTTGTCTATCGAATGCTTTCTCAAAATCCAGCAGAATCATATGCAAATCCTTTAAGGAATCACGATGCTTTTCCATTATGATCCTTATACTTCGGATTGCATCTGTGGTTGATTAGCCCGCGACAAACCCGCACTGGTCGTCAGACAGCGGTATTATTTGTCTTAGGCGGCCATCGACAATATTCATGGTGTGTGACATCAACTTTATTGAACGGTAATTATCACTGTTTCACGTATCTCTCTTTCCTTTGTGCAAAGAAAGAAGATTAGTTTCCCTCCACGGATTGGGCATTGGATCACCTCTCATGAGTTTGGGAATAAGAATCATGAGCCATCTGAACCCGATGTCTCCCATCTATTTCCAGAACTCACTTGGTATATCATCTGGCCAAACCGCTTTCCTCTTCTTGGAGTTCTGGACCGCTTTTCCAACTTCCTCGACTGTTGGTCACTTCTTCATTGTTGTGGGCGGCTCCTGGAAAATATAGCCGGGGAAACTGTTCGTTTAAAAGTTGCTCGCAATACTCTCGCCACCTATGCACAATTTTTTCGTCGTCCACATATTTTCAATTTCTTATGGCATGTTCTACCTCCAATTCAAATTTATGTGCAACCCTCTGTCAGTCTAAAATATAGCTTTCTTCAAAATTGAGCTTGATATTGTGTCTTGTAGCGATGCTTTCCCAGTCCATGATAAATGACTTTTTTGTTGTTATTGCTTACTAAAAAATAAATATTAGGCTTAAACGGCCCATACAGGACCTAAAGCCTAGCTTCAACTGCTGTGTGTGCGAAGTTATATTTTTGACACGAATGGCGGGACCTACAGTTTAATGCCGGCTCCGAACGGCAATTTATTTTTGAGAAGCTTCTCATGACATTTCTTACTCTTGGATGTTTGTCCGATATTCGCAAGAGGTGGGGCAGCGAATAAAAACTGTCAGGTAGTACAGGTCGGGATTTACCGGCGCGCGACCTCTCGCTTAGTGGTCCAACGCACTTAGCCACTAAGCCACTGCACCCACATTGCTTACTAGTTACTTTTATAAGTCGTGTATCGTGTATCGTCTTCTAAATTCAACGCCTTTATAACAAAGCTCATATTCAACTTGAGGGTGAATACCAGAAGTGGCGCTATACCGATCTCTATTTGTAGCAAATAGTTCTGCGTGTTCGATGGAATCCGAAATATTTTTTTCAGAAAAAAACGCAGTAACTTCTCCACTTCATCGCAAAATTTCCCTCCCCGTTTTTCCACGTAGAATTGATAGCTTTCGTCGCCTTTTCTTAAGTAAACAATTTTTGTTCAGCGAAAGGTCGTACCTTAGGGTTATTTGCAGATATTTAAAGATCTTGCCTCTTCTACATCGATTCCAGCAGGTATCAAATCTGAGTAAGAATTAGACTTCCCTGTTTTAATCCAATTTTTATTTCAAACGTGTCCGAATGCTCTTTTCCAATTGTCCGTTGGTAGCCGGATCATTCGGATCACCTTGTTTAAAAAAATTGGGAAAATTTAGACACTTGGCACTCTTCAGGCACTTTTTCTTTCGTATATAAATTTTGTGGTCAAATCTGGCAACTCTAATGTCATTTAAGTTCAGTTTGGTTTGCCATTTCATCATGAACTGGTTGACAAATGAATAAGCAAATCGTGCAAATTTATTTAGAAAATAATGGTTCAGTTCGCGAAGTTTACCGCAAGCTCCGCTCATTTTATGGTCGACAGAATCGTCCATCAGAGCAATTAATTCGGTTAACCATGGATCGTTCACTCTATGTGATAATACGCATCCGCAGAGACGTCGAACGGTGCGCACCGAAGGGCAAAGTGTTGAGGAGGACCCGAATGAATCGATTCGCCACCGTGCACAGCATTTGGAGCTTTGTCCATCAACCTTATGGAAGATTACAAGATCCAGCTTGTGTAAGAATTAAAGCCGCGAGACCATGCAATGCGTCCTGAATTTGGTGTATGGGCCGAAAATGAGATTGACATCGATGCTGATTTTCATCGCAAAATTTTGTTCATTTTGGAGTAAAGAGAATCCACATGAGACCCTTTAAACGCCAGTCTTTGGGCCACACTTCTTCCGAAATGATGCTGGAGAGTCAGTTACCATTAATGGAGACCGGTATAGAGCCATGATAACAGACTATTTTGTTCCCGAATTGGATGGCATGAATGTGGATTAGATGCGGTTCCAACAAGACGGCGCTACATGCCACACAGCGCACGTCACAATCGATTTATTGAAGGAAACATTCGATGAGCGCATAATTTCGCGGAATGGACCTGCCAATTGGCCACCAAGATCGTGTGATTTGACACCATTGGATTATTTTCGTTGGGAATATGTGGAATATATAAGTCGCTCGCCATTAAAATGATTTTCTTGTGTTTTATTTCAATTCGAAGTTCTGTACCTCTAAAAAAAACGCCCTGTATATAGTTTATTGCGAATAAAACTTTTTCGAAGAATTTTATAGAAACATTTTGAAAAAATGTATATGGCATCCTATCTTCCACTGGGGCTTAATTTCGATTTGCTTTTCTTAGAACCTCAAGTAGTTCCTCTAATTTAAAAAAACTGCATCCAAAGTATTATCGTGTTCCTCTGGGATTGCATATGAACTGGGATTTGGATCAATATATATTTTTCTTGTGGCTTCTGAATTTACCCTTCTGAAAAGGTTTAGGAACGCGAGAGATATTCGTCTGGCCTTGGAACAATCTTCGTCAAACCACGATTTTACAACATTGCTTCTTTTTGCTCTTGGTTAAGCTATATAGTGTATATTACTTTTAAGGAAGCTGGGGTTTAGAAGAGCATGGCTCCAGTCCTTTTGGAGGATAGCGACTCATTCATCCAGTTGCTTGCGGTTGCTCAATAACCCAACTACATTTCCAAATAAGTCTTAGGAGAAGCGATAAATTCCTCGCAATCGAGGTTTTTGTGCATAAAGTACAATCTAAAACCAAAGACTTGTGTTCTGAAAATGTCTGATTAGCTATCGCATGTCCCGTACCAGATCTTTCCAATATCCTTTTATCAGAGCATAGTACAGATCATCCGCTTCATATTATGTACGCAAGGTCACGCTGATGAGACAAAAGATTCACAGGTCTCTACTAGTTGTTTCCCTTTCGTATCGATTGTTTCATCCTTGGACTTTCTAACAATATCTAACCTTCCGTCCTCCCACTGGGGTGTCGGATACCCCACAAAAAATGATGCACCGTGCTATTACCGAATGAATACGAATAAATTGATTTAGCTAGTGCGAGGTTTGTTTAGTCACAAAAAAAAGTTTTGTTTTTCCAGAAAAAATGGCATTTTTACGGGAAGAAGAAGTGGAAAAGCTTTTATTCGAAGCTGATATTTTATTAGAAGATGAAGAACCGGATTTATTTGCCGGTGATGATTCGGACAAAGATCCTGACTACATAGAAGAGCAGTCTGATTCCGAGAGTGCCCACAGTGCGGTAGAGGATGAAGATGAAGAAACGCATCCTACTACACCGAAAAAACAGAGGTTGGCGGTACTGAAAGGGAAATCTGGCTACAAATGGAGCTCGGTTGCACCTGAGAGACGCGCTAGGCATCCGATGCGAAATTTGATGACCCATTTACCGGGCCCAAAGGGTGCAGCTAAAAACATTTCAACCCCCCCCTTGAGGCTTGGAGTTTACTTTTTACGGACGAAATTCTATATAGTTCTAAGTGGTGGTCCATGCGAACGAGCAAATAGAACGCTGTTCAGTATGTCATGAAACATCGATGAAACCGAGGACCGACAGATATCACTGAAATGTGTCATTCTTATACGACTTCTAGAGCTACGCGTCGTTGGCCTATGCGGGTTTTCTGTGGAACGTTGGATCACTGAGGCATAAATGCTATGGTAACGGGTGATCCAAGTAGAGATACGTTTTTCAATAGCCTTTTTTGACAGATCACTGGTGAGTCGTGTCATGCTGTCATGTTATTTTTGTTTAGTATTGTTTGGCATTTCATAATGGAAAGACTTACGCGAGAACAACGTTTACAAATTGTTCAACTTTATTATGAAAATTCACGTTCATATGTGTTCAGGAATGTGTTTCGTGCACTTCGCTCAACTTATGGTCAACATAATCGGCCTACTGAGCGTACTATTCGCAACACCATCACCCATTTTGAGACCCAGCATTCATTATTGGATAATATTCGACCGAATAGACCACGTCCAGCACGCTGTGAAGAAAATATAGCGGCCGTAGCTGAGAGTGTACACAAAGACCGTAGAGAGTCGATTCGGCGCCGTTCGCAGCAACTCGGACTGACGTATGGAACGACTTGGCGCATTTTACGTCAAGATCTTAAATTGAAAGCGTACAAAATACAGCTTGTGCAACAACTGAAGCTGCTCGACCTTCCCAAGCGACATCGCTTCGCTCTATGGGCTCTTGAAAAGTTCCAAGAAGATCCGACGTTTTCGAGGCAAATTTTGTTTAGCGATGAGGCCCATTTCTGGCTCAATGGATATGTAAACAAACAAAATGGCCGCATTTGGGACGAAGAGCAACCTGAAGAGATTGAAGAACTGCCACTTCATCCAGAAAAAATAACGGTTTGGTGTTGTTTGTGGTTTCAGCAAGACGGCGCCACTTCCCACATATCGCATCAATCAATGGACTTATTGAGAGAACATTTGGGCCGGTCGATTGGCCACCAAGATTGTGTGATATCACACCGTTAGACTTTTTCCTGTGGGGATATGTAAAGTCAAAAGCTTATGCCGACAAACCCGCTTCGATTCAGGCCTTGGAGGAAAACATCACGCGTGTCATTCGCCAGTTACCAGTCGAAATGCTCGAACGAGTGATCGAAAATTGGACTCAACGGATGGACCATATGCGACGTAGCAACGGCCAACATTTGATAGACATAATCTTCAAAAAATAAATGCCAAAGAATGTTCTTTCAAATGATAATAAACATTCTCCATTAAATTTGAATTTTCTGTATTTTTTTCTTTAAAAAAGTAGGGAACCTCGAAATGGATCACCCTTTATATCGGTTTAGCATCAATTCAACGACGGATAGCATGGGCTTTGGTTTGCCATCTAAAGTATACCTGAATGCATTCTATTAAGAATGTAATTGAACTAATTTTGTCATTAAACCCTATCCTGAGGGTTTTTTTGGCATATACTCCCTAGACTCAACAAATGATGGAGTGTGTAAACTTTTTTAATTCGCCCACTGTCACGCTCACAATTTACAAGATATCGTTTTTATTTATAAAATTTAAAAAACAAAGGGTTACAACCTTCACAAAATATATTGACTCTGACCTCTTTCACGCGGTTGTCGTTTTGTTTGCCACGCCTACTCATTGTTAACCGTTTTTGACCAAAATTTTGTTTTCTTCGAAAATTTTCATAGAAATCGAAATATGTCATCCATACTGTTCCCCTCTTGGGGGCATTTGGATTCATACTTTTTGCCTGATGTGCCACTTGCCGATTTGACTGTTTTCAAAACAGTACCGTCCTGGCTGCCAGTTTGCTAGAAAACGGGCGAATGCAACTTCCTGTAACACAGCTTTCAAGTGAGCAAGCGAGTATTTTTCATTGCACAAATATTAAGTGCAAAGAAGCAAAAACAAGCTTTTACAACTTAACCCCGCCACAAAATAATGCAGAAATGCAGTTCAGTGCATTCTCTCTTCTTTATTTATCATTCGCAACTTGTGTAGCGTGTACAAACCTACCCTAGGCAAATTATTTCTAAAACTCCTACCTCTTTGAAAGGATAGATTTTTTTTTTGGGTGCAACCTATGGCAAGTCCTTGTTACTTGTTACCAAAGTCATGTTTACTTTCAGACAAAAAGGTTTTTTTTTTTTAAAAAGTCGGTCTTCTGTGAAAATTCCACGCCCTAAATTTTCGTCAATGGCTACGAACACGTAATTGAAATAATGATACGTCAAGGCATAACAACATGGCAAAAACATTTCGCATAGCTATTTTTTATCTATTTTTTTTTTTATTTGTATTTTGCTGACCATTCTCTCCGGCCTTGTACTTTCCTACTCGTACCTACTAAGACTCCAAGCAAACATAGACGTGCGAATAGAATTCTCCTTTGGAGCGTAACTCAACACCTGAAATGGACGAAAATTGAAACATCCGTTAACAGGGCAACCTCTCTCTCTCCGACAGGCATTGTGGAGCTTGGGGAACACAGCGAACACAAAGGCTCATGTTCGAGTAAATATAAAAAAAAAAAAAAAAACTTTGGCTCACACCCTGGCTTCACTGTGAAAGTGTTGGCAAAAATTGAATACTATGGGCAAAACGTCGATGTATAAAATACAACATCGCTGCGAAGGGAGGAAACCTGGTAACAGGAACATGTCAAAAGGTGAACCCGCTCTGCCGAGTCCTTCCTGTCGCAACGTCCGAAAACCATTAATTATTTCCAACAGGTCTATTATTATGGCGTTTTGTTTGTCAAGTTGTTTAACATTCGGAGCGCTGGCGCTGGTGCTGGTGCTAGTGCTGGTGCTGCCTGTGTCTGGGTTTCATGTGCCATGAGGTGCGGGCAGCAGACATGGGACATTGACGATTGCCTGGCCGCATCGACGATAGTGACACTGACAGGCAAATGACTGGCAAATACTTTGAGACCCCAGCACGAGGATGGCGCACATCACCGAAAATACCATGAAGTGGGCGAAGTAAAATGAGCACAGCGCATAGGGAGACAGGGAGCAGCACACAAAGTGTTTGTATTGATATTGGAGATAGGATAATTGGTGGCACAACAACGATGATCAGTGGACTGCCACAAATAATTGACATTTTCCTTCGAAATACAATCGTATGGGAATGGTTCTAGCCAGCGTTCAAGTTCCAGTTGTGTTCGTCCAAGTGATTGACAAATTGTAATTTCTCCTGCAATTGTCCTCCTCCCCACCCCTTCTTACGATACGATTCGAAGCGCACCCAAAAGAACTCAACTAACTTCTCAGGAGTTTTGGTGTAAGAAAGGTAAACGCTTGTGATTCACATAATGACCATGTAATTGCAAAATGGTGTGTGCCAGTACTTCGAAGGGAGATGAGAATAGAAAACCAATTTGATTTCAATTTAACCCTAAGGGGTGGTTTTAAGTGCAACATGTTTATCGTTTCTTGCAATAAATGCGGCGTCTACTTTTGTGGTGCTGTGAAACATAATATGGAAGAACAATTTTTTTGTTTGTTGTATTTTTTAAGACACAAATAATTAGAACTGATTTTGTACAAATATTTACTAGGTACATCTTTTATTTATTTACATGTGCACGTATCGATGTAGAGAGCAATTAATTTTTGGGAGAAAATATACTACGAAACATTAAATTTAAATTGCTTCTTATGAGAGTTTGCAGATACTCAAACAAAAAAATCATTTGGATCACCTGAAAGATTGAAGCTCCCAGAATCCCTCTCTGGAGCTGGGCCCACAAAAACAAAATAATTAAACCAATTACCAGGAATTTGGAACGTTAACATATTTATCTAAATGAGTCCAAGCGGAGACCATCAGATTATATAGCTCATCAGATTAGAGGTTCTTATACTGTCTGAACGATAGAGCTCGCCGCGCAAATCCAGCGTACATGAGAAGTCTAATGTATTTTAGCGGTTAAAGTTCAAATGAGGTCATTTCCGTTGCGTTCCTTTGCCATTACTTAGCTGCTAAGTTCATGGAGCTCGGAATGATAAACAAAATAAATAAGGTTGCCTGATTTAAAATGGTCAGATGGGGTTGGCAAATCTATTTAGAGCAGCATGTTTTTCGACTATAACGGTGTTCACCAGGGATGTGTCTTAGGTCCTTTTGCTCTATATTACACTCCTAGATTATCTGCTTGAGGGAAAAGTGACGGACCCTAAAGTGCATCAGTTATTCTTTGCTGACGATGGAGACATCATAAGTGATAATCAGACTTCCCTGCAACTAGCATTTGATAGGGAATCGGTATCGTATTACCCAAAAAAAAAGTATTTGTACCGCCCATTCGTTGACCCAAGTCGGCCATTTATTTCAACGGGGTTGTGGTTTCCAATTGTAAAAAGTTCAAATATCTGGGATCAATGACCAACAGCGAAGCAACAGTTGATGGCGACATCAATCATCGTGTAAGCGTAGGGTGGATGAAGTGGCAGGAAAACTCTGCCATCTTCTGTGACCGAAAAATGTCCCCTAAACTGAAAGGAAGGCTCTACCCCGCAGTTGTGCGTCCGGTGCTCACATACGGTTCACAATGCTGGAAAATGTACAAAAAGTATGAGGGCAAGTTGACGGCATCTTCGCATGATGGCAGGAGTAACAAAGCTTGATCGAATTAGAAGTTCCAGAATCCGAGGAAGCCTTCACATCAAAGAAGCCATCTCAAAAAAATTGAAGCACAAAGAGGGATCCTATAAACCCCTTCAAAAGGGCAATGGCAATCGCGTAAAAGAGACAGGTCTAAAAACTCCTGGATCATACAGATGCAGAAACGCCAGCATTTAATTGGCCTCAATGATGAAGTGATTCAAAATCGTGAGGCTTGCGGATATTTTCTGCGGTCGAACCGGTGAACCCCACAGGCAGACCAGTAGGAATGCAGACAAACCCGGGACACTTTCCCCGGGGGTTAAGACGAAGTTGTTGTTCCCAATCGTTAACTAGCCTTAAAGCACCAGCGCAATTCACTCTGCAATACCTTGGTGGCCTTCTTGTGTTTGCCCATGAGTTTCAAGGCATCGGAGCAGCACTTCACTTTCACAGAATTTACAGTGTTCGATGATAGTGCCCATAGTGCTGCTTGAATGTCCAAGAAGTTGTGAATTTCACAACCTTCAATTCGTTTTCGAGAATTCAAATTTGCGCAGATCTCAATGGCATGGATTTACGCCTGGAATACCATTCCCATGGGTATCAAGACTTCGGTTTTGGTTCCAAGGAGACCAGCACCAACTCCAGATTCCAGTTTTGATCCATCGGTGTAACAGATCAGATATCTCGGATCTAGCGTCGAACAATTCTTGAATGGGCAATTTGTATTTTAGTGATAGATTAATGGGATGAATCCGTAATGCAAAACGGTTCGACAAATTTGCTTCATAGTTTTTGGAGTAATATCCCGCGGATTTCATTTTTGATGTGCTTTTTATTTTTTTAAATAACTTTACCTACCGCAAACATATGGATAGGCTACAGTCCCCTGGGGGCGAACAGTATGATACCCTATCCATATCCGTTCCCATGAAAAAGGCATAGAACCCGCGATTGATGCAATTTAATTTGGTTTTCTATTATAAAATCATAGGAAATCAAGGATTTTCGTAAATTTAAATTCAGGTTTAGTATGACATAGTCGTGCACTTTATTTTTGTTTCAATACCTGCTCATTTAAGCCAGTTGAATTGACGCAGTTACGTTTTGAATAGAATCCGGTCTATATTGGTTTTTGCTACTTTTACATTTCACAAATGTTTCGCATAAACTGTGTAAAGTTCAGCTGTCTGTTATGGTGCCAAATTAAGCGAGAGCTTCTTGCTATTATAAGGTTTTGATATCAAATTCAAATCCAAAAATTATTTAAGGCATAAACCTTAGTGAAAAGGGAGCTTTTTTCGACAGGGATATTTTAACAGACTTTTACCATAATCTTTTCAGCGGCCAATCCTTTTATAGGAATTTAAACGCAGTCGGGTTAGTGTTATATTGCCATAAAACTTGGAACACACTCATACATAAGTATCTATTTTCCCAATTTGCTCGGCAATGGTTGTTTTTAAGTCCATCAACATGACTGGCTGGTGGTGGCTGTTATCTACGTGTTTTTTCATATTTTTCATCACTTCCCGCCGCAACTTATGACTTCAAAAGATATATAATTATTTTGACTTACTTTTTCTCCAAAACGTGCTTCAGAACTTTAAAGTAGGAGAGGTACTGCTCTTTGCGTCTACCTGTGTTGACAGGGTAGCTATGCCTCTACCAAGTAACTTTCTCGCAGTAATTACTTGCAGTAATCCTAGTAAAATGTACATCTTTTCGTTCAGACGTAGGTCGTCACCTGATGTTTTTACTTACTTTAAGGTAATTGGAGCGGCAAGATTGAAGTGACCGAGTTTGTGATTTTAGGTCATAATGATGCATTTCTTCTCTTCTTGGTGTCATCATTTGCTAAAGTTATACTCAAAAAGTCATTACCCTTTCTATACATCTTAAGCGAACACGATTTCATATACCTATGTATGTATGTATGCAGGTATGTATGATATATTAGGAAAATGTTCAAGAATAAACGTTTTGTAGAAAAAAAAAGGTTTTATGGATTTTTAAAATTGTTTCTATGAATGGCGACAACATTCGTTGGTCAGAGGTATATCCAGATTTTTTTGGCTTTATCGTTTTAAATAGCGGTATTTTCTCAATAACGGGTTTTTGGTCTCTTTTCGTACTTTGGATACATGAGAGAGGGTCGAAAATACAGTTCACCTAGATTTTTAAAATATTTTTTTTGGAATTTTTTTGTAACGATTTCTTAAATTTTAATTAAATTATCTAACGATTTGGATCTGTTTTGTATTTCGGGCATTTAGGTCAAATGTGCCCAAAATAGAAAATCCAATTTTTCATAACTACAAAAACGATTTAAATAAAAGGTTTCGTATGACGCAATTACGCACTTCATTGATTCCATTGAAGGGAACGAAACGACTTATTCCACTTTTTGAAAAAAAATTAATAAACTAAATCAAGGGTGAATCTCGATCAAGCTGCTGGTTTGACTGATCTTCAATTCACTTTTAGCTGCCGATTCCTACATGTATAGATTCAAGGGTAGCATATTCAGATTCCCCTACTCCGAGCGTCGAACTTGCCGAGTTGTAGGGGCTGAGTAAGGTCAATGATTCTCGAGAAGCTTTTCTCTAGATGCGTCCTGAAACCAAAGGACGTTGTTCCCTGTGTTTTCCCCCCTTTTCTTCCTCTCCTTTCCTTTCCCTCCTAGTCTTCATCCTCTCTCTTCATTCTCTTACCTGGGCCGGACGAAGGTGTCATACGACCCGTGCCGAGCGTCAACCTGGCTGGGGGCCTAGTCAAAAAGCCCAGTCGCTAACGGAGTGTCCGGATAAATGGCGCTCTCCGGATTTTGCTAGTCTTGTCTGTATATTGCGGATCTCTGTACAGATCGACCTCCTTTATCCGCCACTCGTAGGTCCTACAATTACAAACAAAATCAAAAACATAAACCAACATTCACGACCGG
Source organism: Ferdinandea cuprea (assembly GCA_963576555.1). NCBI lineage: Eukaryota > Metazoa > Arthropoda > Insecta > Diptera > Syrphidae > Ferdinandea > Ferdinandea cuprea. The sequence goes on along the minus strand of OY754958.1, from coordinate 148,908,022 downwards.
TATCCCTTCCAAACCGGGCGGTAGTACGGTGATTAAACTGTCTACCGGTACAGCTCCTGCTACGCCGAGCGGTGGTACGACTGTGGCTACTCGTGGTCCACCCCGTATTGGTAACAGCAGCTATCCTCCTGAGCAAAAGGAAGGTATTCTCCCTAGCAGTGGTAGGATTGTGGCACTTCATGGCCCTTCCACTGCTGGCACTAACACCCCTAGTACGTCTCGTAGTGGAAGTTCGCGACAACGCACTCCCTCGAGATCGTACTATAAACAACGACGTGAGGCAATCCGGACTCTGAAGGTCTTTGGAGCTATTCTGGAGACCAACAGAACTCCGAAGCAGGTTGCCAAACTGAAATGGGCCGAAAATTTCATGACCAAGGACAAGGAGACCAGCGGTGACTTTACGTCTAAGCGCCAGAGGTCAGTGGAAGAAACCGCTCCGGTTTCAAAACGCCCCAATGTGCTTAACACCAGCACCTCTGCCGTTAAACCTCTCAGGTCCTTCAGCAATGTCCTCAAAAACAAAATCGTGGTTGCTGTCATTGATCGCAGCGACATAGACGGCACGATATCTCCCGAACGGTGGCAAACGATCAAACTGAAGCTTTTAAGTAGCTTTCTACCCTTCATCAGGGCAACCCCTGGACCGCCACCGAACACTCAAGATGCTGGTTGGCATCAAGGACACGTCAAGCTTATCGCTGGCGCAGACACAAGATCTGTCGATCTTTATAAGTCGGCTGTAAGCAGCCTAGAAGAGGTTTGGCCGGGTGTTAAGCTCGAGGTCATTGCAAAGGAGAACATCCCTAGCAGACCTAGGACTCGCACCTGGTCTTCCTAATCATTGCAGAGTTTTCGGAAATTATGGCGATAAAGGAAGTCTTGTCCTGACTAAAAAAGAACGTGATATCCGTAAAGGATATTCGAATCTTTTCGGACAGTCAGGCCGCCATGAAGTGTCTGGACTCTGTCTCTATTAACTCCTTAGTAGCCCTAGATTGCCGATCATTTCTAAAGGAGATGGCTGAGCAGTTCAACATTCACCTTTGCTGGGTGCCGTGGCATAGAGACATTCCGGGTAACTGCAAGGCTGACGAACTCGCCAAACTTGGAACTACCCTCTCAATCTTGCCTGAAAAGAACTCCTTAGGCATACCAGTTTCCACGTGCAAGCTCTTGTTTAAACTGGATGCATTAGAAAAAACTAACCACAGATCGACAAATGGTACTACTTGTCTGACAACGAAGCAGATTTGGCCTAGGCTGGATCTAAGACGCTCAAGGAGCTTGATTACCCTTAATCGATCGCACATTAGTGCTACAATTGGTGTCATAACTGGACACTGTTTGTTAGGCAGGCATGCAACAAGGCTTGGTGCCTATTTCAACGACTTCTGTAGGAGCTGTATGGATGAGGAAGAGGAGGAGACTACTCTACACCTTCTCTGCGCATACCCTGCTCTCTCCCGAAAGCGAAACCTCCATATGGGGGCCTTCTTCTTTAATGATCTTAATGATCTAAACTCAACCGACCCAAAATATCTCTCACGCTTTATAAGCACCTCAAAATGGTTCAACGTGTAGACAGGAACTTCAGATCCACGTGGTATCACAATGGACCTTATATAGGTCTAAGTGAGTCGGACTACTGCCCGACTGCCGCTTCAACCTAACCTAACCTTATTGTCCGTGCCTTGCCACCAGACAGCAACATCTTATATGAGTATTGGCCGCACTATTACCATATCTTTAGAATTTCGTTGGGGTTTGGTCCCAACTTTTTCCGGACTCTCTTCGCCACCTCTAGCTGGTAGTGTGAAGTATGTTCGTTTTACTTGTAAACAGAACTTACTCGGTCTTTTTGGACATTTATCCCAATACCACAAGAATTCCATCCACCCGACCAAAATGAAGTGAGGATAGCAAATATCTAAACTCAAGTCCAACAAGGCTGCTGGACCGGTCGGCCTGCCAGCCGAGCTATTTAAAGCAGCGGGAGATGGCATGGTGGAGAGCATTCACCAACTCATCTCCAAGATTTGGTCGGCAGAAAGTATGCCTGATGAATGGAACCTCAGCATCGTTTGTCCGAGCACACAAGAAAGGAGACCCGCTAAGCTGCGCCAACTACAGAGGTATCAGTCTGCTTAACAGCACATACTGTCTCCCGTACTGTGTGAATGCCTGAAACCATATGCCAACGAACGATTGCAACCCATCAGGGCGGTTTTAGGCCAGGAAAATCCACAACCGATCAAATATTCACACTACCGCAGATCCTGGAGAAAACCCAAGAAGATCGATACCCACCATCTGTTTATCGATTTTAAGGCCGCGTATGACAGCATCTATAGAGACGAGCTATATAGAGCCATGTCTAGTTGTGGCAGCCCTTCCAAACTCGTCAGATTGTGCAGAATGACAATGGAGAACTCTCGCTGCTCCATTAAGGTCGGAAACAATCTCACCAAGACCTTTGATGTCAGAAAAGGACTTAGACAAGGTCATGTAATGTTACTTATTAAACATCATACTTGATCGAATGGGGCACAATTCACCAGCCAACACATGAGGCACGATCTTTCAAAAGTCTGTTCAATTACTTGCGTACGCAGATGACATTGATATAATTGGTAGAACACAGGGATCTGTCACTGGTGTGCTTCCTTGTATAGAAACAGAAGCGGCAAAAATACGTTTAGCGGTAAACGAGGGGAAAACAAAGTATATGCTGTCAACAAAAAGGGATACCCAACATCTAAGAATCGGCCAGTATGTCACAATCGACAGCTTTATCTTTAAGGTAGTCGGCCAATATTTTTTTCTTTGGGTTGAGAAAGCAACTATGTAGTAAAAAAAACTCTCCCGAACAACTAAGGAAACTCTATATAGGACTCTCATTATCCCAGTCTTGCTCTATGGTTCCGCAGCATGGACTCATTCTAAAGCGGATGAAGATATTCTAGGTCATTTCAAGATAAAAATTCTTCGAAGTCTCTTATGCGTTGAAGGTTATGGAGAAAACGATTCAACTCTACGAGCTGTACAGCGACATCTACCTGGTCAAAAAGCTGCTCATTGGGCGTTTGAGATGGCTGTAGAACGAATGAACACCAACACTCCAGCCTGCAGAATTTCGACTCCAATCCGTAGGGCCTAGCATTATGTGGCGCGCACAAGTGTAAGGGAACCTCAACCAACTTAGAGTGCGCAACTGGTGGCAGTTAGCGAAAAACCGCGCTAATTGGAGAGGCTTATTGGTTGAGCCCCAGGTCCACCCCGGACTGTAGTGCCGCCTAAGTATGTAAGTAAGTAACCCAAGACCACATTGCTTTGTCCACATGCTTAAGTATCCATAGTAAGTTTTCTTTTCTAACAGATCGCTGGTGTTTGATAAGAACTTGTCTGACGCAAGCAACTGAACATCGTCTGCGTAAGCAATTTCCTTAACCCATTTGGTTTTTAATTTCACAAATATTGCAATATTATTTTACTGAGGATCCGCAGTAGTGCAGTGGAACCTCTACATACCTATGACTCTTAGGTTACTCTTGCTTTAGTGTGAGTAGTATCAACGTTCGAATATTGCAATGTTCCCTTCACTGTTCTTGAAATATTCTTTTTTCATTATACGAAACCTATTGTTTGGGCAGAATCATCATCACTTGCCCTCACTTCGTCATCGTCATCATGGTCATTCTTCGCCCAAATATCATCATCATCATGCAAAGTTTCTACACTCTAGATCATTTTATGTCCAAGTTGGTGATAGCCAGTCAGGAAACAAGAGCATCAGAGCCGGTGTAGCTCAAGGATGTAAATTGGGACCGATGCACATCCGACCAAAAACGCCTCGAAGTAATAACACAACGATGCCTCTTCGCCGATGACTCCGCCACATACTGTGCCTCGATGTCTCCCGCCCTAGCAGCAACACGAGTTTAAAGCCAAATTCACAGCTACTACAAAAGATAGAGAATCCGGATCAACACCAGCAAATCCGAACTCATCTGCATAAGAAGTCCAATCACCGGAAGAACCCGAGGCAGATCAGTCGCCAACTGCCACGGGGTTACAATTAACATTCCGGATGGCTCTACAATTTCAGCATCCAACGATTCTAATTACCTTGGAGTCCACTTCAATGAGAGGTTCCGCTTCAACCCTCATTCAAAAACAGTTATCATAAAGGCCACATTTGCATTTCACTCACTCATGAGGAAACAAAACGGACCAGGATAAAGCTGCTACCACTCAATTATAACTTATGGGAAGCAATATGGTATAACATTTCAAAGACATACCTAAAAATACTTGCCGTCTGCGAGAGGAAAATGCTGAGAGTCTGCACAGGACTCCGGTAAGAGCCAATCCGAAGAAGGCATGTTCAGAAGCAGCCGCCTATATGATGAAGCCAAAATCAAGCCATTGGAAAGATACATGGTAGAGGTGTATCAACCGATGATAGGAAACATTTCCACCCACCCAAACTCACTAGTAAGACGGATTTCTGAAGACCAGATCATCCCAGAGCATCGATACCTTGATGTGATGGCACTGCTCAACGAGGAAACATTCCCAAGAGACAGCGACAGGACCAGCTGTCCTTTCTACAACATCGATGACTTCAGCTACCAACGGGGGTAAACGCAGGTGACTTACCTTTCTCATCCTCTAACTTAAACCCATAGGCACCCGGTATCGATCGTTTTTAATACCGGTTTTTTTTTAGAGGTACAGAACTTCGAATTTAAATACACACAAGAAGATCGTTTTAATGTCCGTCAATTTGGCTTTATCGGAAGGTTAATTTTGTGCCATTAATGTTTAAATATGATTTCGGGCATGTGCCGTCGCGGCTGTTTCGAATAAAGACAAGTCTAGAGGTCCAATTTTCAACCACTTTGTCAAGCATTTGGGGCTGTATGTTGGCAATAATGCCACGAATGTTGGCTTCCAAGTCCCCTAGCATTTCTGGTTCGTTGGCGAAGGCGAGCGACATCACATATCCCCAAAGAAAATAATCCAATGGTGTCAAAACACACGATCTTGATGGCCAATTGATAGGTCCATTCCGCGGAAATTATGCGCTCATCGAATGTTTCCTTCAATAAATCGATTGTGACGTGCGCTGTGTGGCATGTAGCACCGTCTTGTTGGAAACACATCCCATCCACATTCATGCCATCCCATTCAGGAACAAAATAGTCGGTTATCATGGCTCTATACCGGTCTCCATTAACAGTAACTGACTCCCCAGCATCATTTCGTAATGGCGTTTCAAAGGTCTCATGTGGATTCTCTTCACTCCAAATGCCGCAATTTTTCTTATTGACGTAGCCATTCAAGACAAAATGAGCCTCATCACTGAACAAAATTTTGCGGTAACCTTCGCGAACTGATCCATTATTTTCGAAATAAATTTGCACGATTTGCTTGTTCATTTGTCAACCTGTTCATGATGAAATGCACAACAAACTGAACATAAATGACATTAGAGTTTCCAGATTTGACCACAAAATGTCAGTTTTATCTCTATTCGAAAAACCAGCCTTTAATTGAAAAAAAGTATATTGTTCACGTGCGCTTAATTCGCTAAGTTTCGCAACCGTTGACATTGGGTCAACGCAACAACCAGGATCTTTCTATCCTTCTCAACAGGAATTAATAGATGGTCTTTAGTTCTAGATCGTTCACCAACCAAGAGTAAATGATATATATGTTTGGTTGTGAAAATATCATGCATGCACTTTACTTTGCACCAAAAATATAACGCAAGCGATGTAAGTAATTCACAGATATATTTTTCATTAGAATTTTTAAAAGCTGCGTGTTTCCAATACCATAATGCATGTATGGCTTAAAAACAGTGAGTGAAATATGTGTCCTTCTGCGGTACCAACCAGATGTCATTTCTCGGATATACATATTCTCCTTCCTCTCACGTCACGTTTCGAATCAAAAAGATATCGAAGCCAAATGAAAACTAAATCAACGTTGCTTCTTGTCACATCTACCATTCATCTTATTTCCTAAATTCCATCGATACCCTCCTGCACATATTATCGCTGGCAGAACCTTCCGAGGAAGGAGGGGTGAAAAAACAAAAACTTCAACTTTACGCTGCTCGAAGACAATACTTTATGCAGGTCGTCATTTTTCAACTCGTAACCCAAAACAGACTGTGATTGAAAATAAAAAGTTCCAATACCTTAAGAGACCGTTTTCCGGGACACGCGCCAAAAGTGATTTATTTCTATTTAAGCGAAAGTAGAAGAAAAATATTTTCTTTGAAAGATAAATCCTGGCAAAAGCACAGCAACTTAAGCTGCAATTTACTAACAGCCGTCTATTTGTTCCGGTCCTCGTAACAAATTTACAACATTCAACCATCAGCGTTCCACCTGACGCTGCGAACTTCCTTTGAAATTTGGAAAATCACATCTATTAGCCCCCCCTTGAATAGGGGGAAAACAGTGCACATTTAATTTCTTTGGGCAGCGTTAAGAAACTACTACGGAATAGCTGGCTAACATCCCCTCTGGGGGAGGGTTGATTGCGATCCATTTGAGAAAAGAGAAAATGCCGCCAGTACCTACCATAGATTGGAATGGAATTCCGTAATTCAGTATGCAAATCGGTATTCGCTAAGCAATTCGTTCGCTGAAGTTCGGCGATTTGATTTAATCGATTTCGTTTTTTCTCATAAGGAATTCATGCAGTAGGAATGGAAGATGGATTTTGGAAGAATACGTGTGTTGGTGTAATGAAATCATATTTGGTATTAAGGCTAAAAAAAAAACTTGGCTTTGCTTGTCTTACGCATCAGGAAATGCGTGTATTTTTATCTTTCTCGTATGCCATGGTATACTAAAGAGAAAGTTATTGCGATCGTGCGGAAATTTCGAAGTCAAACTGAGTATGAGGAATGATATTACGACTATAGAGAAGTCCAAAAAAGTGGGTCCGCCAATGCCGTCCGTCGGGCTGTCTGTCTGTCTGTCTGTCTCTCTGTCCGAGCACCGTATGGCGAAACAGTTTGAAGGATTTGCTTCAAAGTTTGTATATAGGGTTCTTGGGGTTACATCTCGAGGCATCTTTTTATTTTTTGCTTTATCTTTTGAAATAACGGTACCAGCTATACAATTTTTTTTGTGAAAATCACTTATTACTATTTTTCTCGAAAGTGTTGCATGAATTTCGGTCTTTTTTTGTACTAAGGATATTTGGGATGGGATGAAAAATTTTACATACTCAGTTTTTGGAAAAAAAATCGATTAACGGTAATTTATAAAACTGGCAATATCTCGAAAACTAATGAAGAGATTGTAAGAAAAATGTACAGTTCTTTTTTACTATAAAGATGAACAAATTTGCTTGCTTCGATTTTTGAAATAATTTTTTCATATAGCGATTTTCTTAAATTTAAATTAAATTCGTTTTCTCAAAAACCGGCTCAAACGATTTTGATAATTTTTCGTATTTCGAACAATTATATTAAAAGTGTCCAATTTGCGAAATTACATCAAAATCGTAGGTGCCGTTTTTGAGAAAATCTAAAAATTGATTTAAATACATTTTCGATTCATTTTGCGGTTCAAAAACGCATTTCATGTAGCGAGAAAGTTTCGTATGACGCAATCGTGCACTTTATTTTTACTGCATCTCTAATGGTCCTCCTGCGGAGTTCACCTGTTGTAATTTATCAAATTTCATCAGGCCGTCAGAGCTATCAGAGCCGTCGGATCAATAAGGATTTTGTATTATAAGGTCGCGTAAGCCATACTATTCTATAGAGGATTGATCTTGGTCGCTTATTTCGCACTATTTCCGACCTTCTTTAAATCTAGAGCTGAATTTACTCAAACTTATTTTTGGGCCTTTTTACAAAAATTACTCTGTTATGCTATAAAGAAATGAGAGTATTCCTAAGGCTTAGCTATCGTGTAGAATTTGACTACTGTTTCTATGTCGCAAAATAATTTTATGTGTACTCTCGAGAGAAAATCTTGCATTTCTTTTTTTTATTAAAATGTTATACTACGTCCAAGAGAAATTTCGGCATGGCCCGGACCCCCGAGATAAAAGCAAATTCCCGGTATCTCCGGGCCAAAATACACCTATTGGTAACCCTAATCCCTTTCCAACAAAAAAAAAAAACAAACGGCGACACCCTTCAGATCACTATAGACGAGGCGTGGGAAGGTTTAAGAAGGAAGAGGGCTTAATTCTCAGTTTTGAAAAATAAACAAACAATACACAGAAGTTACCAAATGGCTTTGCAACACTATTTCTAACAAATTGAGATGTATCGGGTTTTTCAATAAGAGCGCTTCAAAAGTTTTTTTAAATAAAACAAAAACGGTTTTGGATATCAATGAAATTCTCGATTTCTTTTGCATGGCCACCACGGGCACGCTTGCAGAAGTCCAGACGACGCCGAACCCAATTTTCGACGGTTTTCAAGCATAATTCGGCCGATACTGCTGCAATTTCACGTTCGATATTCGTACGAAGTTCATCAATCGTCGCTGGCTTGTTGGCAGAGACCATAGACTTGACGTAGCCTTACAGGAAATAGTCTAACGGCGTCAAATCGCACGACCGAGGCGGCCAAGCGACTGGACCATTTCGTGAGATAACACGTTCTCCAAACTTGGTTTCCAATAAATTGATTGTGACATTCGCTGTGTGGCTTGTGGCGTCCCCCTGTTGGAACCACATGTCCTCTAACTCTATATCATCCAATTGGGGCCAAAAATATTCGGTTATCATTGAACGGTAGCGATTCCCATTTACAGTAACGTGCCGGTCTTGATCATCACGGAAGAAGTACGGCCCAATGACGCCGCCGGCCCATAAACCACACCAAACCGTAATTTTTTCAGGATGCAATGATGACTCATAGAGTACGTGTGGATTGCTGCCTGACAAGTACCGCCATTCAGCCAGATATGAGCCTCATCGCTGAAGATTATTTTTCGATGAAAATTCGAATCATTTTCAAGTTGTTGTTCAGCCCAATTCACGAACATACGACGCTTCTGGTGGTCAAGCGGCTTCAGTTCTTGCGTCAACTTAATTTTGGAAGGATGTAAGGCCAAGATCTTTTCGCAAAATTCGCCACAACGACGTCACAGAGATGCCCAACGCTTGAGAACGACGTGTGAGAGACGCAAAGCCTCAGCGGCAGCAATATTCTCGACACTACGGACACTTCTTTGTCTCGCTGCCACGGGAACATTTTGTACTGTGCCTGTGGATTCAAATTTTTGCACTAGACGCTCAGTTGTTAATCGTCCTAGCAGATCATGATGACCATAAATTGGACGTAGCGCTCTTAACGTTGAGGCCACTGACTCCGAATTTCGGTAGTAAACTTTAATAATTTCGACTCGTTATTGGCTCGTATATCTTTTCATCATGAAATGGCAAACCTTACTTATGTCAAAAGAGTGGCAAGAAATATGGCGTCGTTTGCTGTCCCTGTCGCTCCACTTTTGTAGCGTCCCTGTTGAAAAACCCTGTAGATGTAGATGTCATAGATATCATTGGACGATCAACAAAATTGGAAGAGTTGAAAAATATCTGCTAAATATTACGGAATTCAACTCGGCGATTACTCCGACTCATGGTGACTGTTGGGTGCCTAGCACCTAGGGCACCTAGCACCAACTCCAATAAGGGCTAGGTCCGAAGACCAGTGATAAAGACGAGACCAGCTGACTTTGTCATCATTTTACGACATAATTTTAAAATGACTTGGGTCTCCTTTACAAATTTTACAAAGTCCTTTATTAATTGTTCAAAAGCTAGATATGTAAATAAAAAGAGTTTGTAATAAATCTTGACCAGCGTATTGTGAAACTTTAATTTAAAAAAAAAACATGTACTATCAAAATAAATGTTTTCAATTGAATGGTTGGGTAAGAATACGATAACTTTGGCGCCGAAAATTGAAAACTGTTGTATTGTATGGAAGGAGATATCTTGACCCGTTAAGTTTCCAATTTTCGGCGCCAAAATTATCGTACTCTCCCCAATGGTTTAATCAAACCATAATCCTTGTGATTGGGTATTACAGCACTCTCTCTTGGCTACCCACAGCTTCTGTCATGCAGACTGATTTGAGACCGCACAAAACAAAAACCCGTTGTTTAATGAGGTTTCTCAACAATTATTGTTTGACTGTTCTGCTCTCGATTTATCTGCATCAACGTTGGCTATGTCCCTTGCAGTTTTTTCCCCGAGTTAAAGTTATCATGACTATCTTGATCGTGTACTCATTTTGTTATGATATGGCTTTATTGCGTCTTCGCCGTTTTACAAAAAAATACTCTATTATACTATAAAGAAAAGAGACTGAAGGTATTTTGCCAAAATTTACAATCCAAGCTTAAGTATCCAAAGTCATTGCTCCATCCTTTTTTCCGGATAACTTTTGTTGACTAGTGTTTCTGTATCACACCATAGTTTTCTGCATACACTAAGGGGAACTTTTGCTTTGCATGCAGTTGACTTGGAAAAAATGAAGTATTTTTATTACCTACTCTCCTTAAGAATATAAATGTTAAACTGCGGCCCAGAGAAATTGCGGCAATGCCCGGAGCTCGGAAATAGAACCAAATTTTCGGAGTCTCCGGGCCAAAATACCTCTGTTGGTAACCGTACTAGTACCTAGAATGGAATTGCGCTAACCAACCCCTGGTCGTTGGGTCAGCAGACGAAAGAGAGGGCGAGAAGTACCATCTTACCAAGGCACTACCTTCTGTTTTTGGACGGAAGCGGGTGAATTCGAAGAATGGATCAACGGTGACGTAAACAGTTCCAGTTAGGTTGAATTATATGAACTGTTTTAACATATAGGGATTTTCGACACTAAGCCAGGGCGTTGGAAAAGAGTTGGTGGCGGATGCGCTCTTAAGTTCAGTGACAGAGGGAATAGCTTCGGATAATAATTTCCCTGAAACAGTAACTAGACGGACTCTCCACACTTTAAGCGCTACTCTAAAACTTGAGTCTGTCGTCTCGATGAATAGAATCAGGTATGATATTAAGACCAAATCGCGACATATATAACAGCATGCTTGGGAAATTGGCTTAGGCCAAAAATTATTGCCTTCAAGTATATACACTCCTCACAACGAGGCGGAGGAGGATCCGCCTATCCAGAAGAATTTCTATGACCTAATCTATTTATGACCAATTTTTTGGCTACTGCCATGCCAACAATTGAGATTAAAAAAGTCATATAGCTTAAGGGTTAAGACTTACACCAGATATGTAAGCACTGACTTAATAAAAAAAAATACATACATATTTTACGCACACTTTCTCTTAGAAGAAACTCAAACTAAACGATATTACGACAATAGAGAAGCCCAAAAAAATGGGTCCGCAAATGCCGTCCGTCGGTCTGTCTATCTGTCTGTTCGTATATAAAGTTTTTTGGGGTAAAATCTCGGGGTGTTCTTTTCTGTTTAGTTTTATCTTTTTAAATAACGGTACCTGCCATACAATTTGTTTTCGAATGACTAATACTTTAAGAATTTTGATCTGTTTTTGATTTTTATAAAACCGCCAATATCTCAAAAACTAATTGAGGGAATTCCAAAATATCTGACCATTTTTTTAAACCTTTATATTGAACAAATCTGCGTTCTTCGATTTTTGAAATATATATTTTTCTTGCAAAGATTTTCTTAGTTTTTAATGAAATTCGTTTTCTCAAAAACGGCTTGTGATTTTAGCACCAACATTGTCTTGTGAACATTATCGACAGTTTTCAAATTTCGATAGATCTAACCAAAGAATGGCAGCATTGATGCCAGAGTTTTGCAGATTATGCACTAACCCTGCTGTGATCCGTTTTCGAATTCACCCAATCGGCACTTATTTTAGGTTACATGGTCTGCGAATCGAAGTAAGAGGAGAGGCAGGAGATTGCTGTTAAAGATACCCTTTCCAGGGCCTTAATTTAGTTTCATACGTTGGTATATTGAGCATCTGCGTTGAACATAGAGGTTCTGTGATTCCGGTCAGCAGGAGAAAAGACATTTATTCGTAGCTTCTGGTTTTCTAAGAAACAACTATTATCGACCTAGCCCAGTGGGGAAATAAACTAGGTATCTATGGATTTCCTAGAATATAAATTGCTTCAGTTCGGGTGTAAGAGGAAATGACAAAGTAGGTAGGAACATAAGAAAGTCTAACGTGCAGGCCACGATTTTTTTTAAAGAATAAGTTACGTGGTTCCATTGTTAAAGGAAATATAAAGGGCTAAGGTGCATACCACATTTTTTATGATAAATCTCTCTTTCTCTGTTCTTTTCTGCAAAACTAAACTCTTTATCTATAAATTAAGTGTTTTATTTTTTTTGTAAAAGTCGTTACTAAAGGTACGATTACACGGTCATTTTTAAGAGTCATTTAACTGATGCTGCGACGTCAGGAAAAAATGTCGCATTAGAGAAACATTTCAGCTAAGATTCGTTGTTGGTCATAGGCGAAAAATTTGGCGATCACACGAAATGACTATCATTGTCATTTTTGTCCCAAAATCAATTGACGGACACTACGAGTCATTTTGAATGCTGAACTGCTTTGTGAAATGATTTTTACGTCACAGCGTCATTTAAATGACTCGCCAAAAATGGCCGTGCAATCGTACCTTTATGAATTAAGTATGTGAGGAGAAAGAGCGAGAAGTAGTAGCACAGCTATAAAAAGTCTGTTCAATTGGAATGTAAATGCTGAAAACTTTCAAATTCACCATCACATCTTTACAGAGAATGATAGCTTAGTGTAAAACGAGTATAGGTAGAGCAAATAAACTAAAGCTAATTCAACGGGTGTGTGCTGCCAGTTGCCGAAAACTTCGCAAAAACACAATCCAAACACCCAATGAGTGTTTTGATGACTTGATGCAGGGCAACACTTTATCACTGAGGTTGAAAATAATAGGAATTCAAACTAATATTAACAATACGAATTACGAACTCACTCTTTTCCGACCCGAACATCACAGTGAAGTTGTCTCTGTCGCCTAAAACTAAATTAGGTAAGTAAATCAAACAATTTTAGGTCACAAACAATTGTCGAATTAAATTCTAAATTGGTTAAATAAATTAATTAAATTTAGTTTACCATAATCATTTCAACAATTTTAAACTTCTATATGATTTCCAATTGAAATCGTCACAGAGAAAGGACCGAAAAAAATAAAAAAAATAAAATGGAATATATCAACGCAATAAATTTACAGTCCTTGACAATAGATATGCCATGTTCCGTCCGGCAAAGCAGCAGCAGTAGCTCGAGACCTAACATACATCCACATGATGTCGGCCACCCTTCAAAATTTATTACATTTCCGCATGACATCGCTAGGGACATGCATTCCAGAAGCTCATCCTGTGCGATGATAACAGCTTGCTATTTACTTGTTGGACAACGAACAAGGGCACACACAAACATACATGATGTGCCGTATTCCCTTTGCACACTAATTGATACAAATCTGTGTAAATAAATCAAAAAGTTGTTAAAAACTTTTTTTGTTGTTGGCCTCTTGAAGAGACAAGAGTCAAAAACGGGACCAGTTCTAGGGGCACTGTCGACAATATGTTAAGGTTTTTTTGTATGACTTTTTATTTGACATTTGTGTGGAAAAGTGGACTAGATAATTTTGTTAAAAACGAGCTTATATTTGTTTAATTTGATGTCCCAAAAGGTAATTATTTGTTTATACTATACAGTCGAACCTGTTTAAGTGGGACCTGGCTAAGTGGAAAGCCTCTATTAGTGGGCCCAATTCTGGCGCACCTTCTTGTTTTTTAAAAAAAACTTTATAAGTGAAATTTATATTTTATAACTTAACCTCTGTATGTGAGACAGACAGACTTGCAACAAGAATCGTGTTTTAAGCTACAAATTTTTGGATGTGCTTGCCCAAACACATTTTATATTTTTGCAGCCCATATTTTCTTCCTTCACACTGAGGACCAGTCATATAGGGTTCTTTTCGTTAACGTCGACTAACCTTTCTACCTATCTTTTGCTTTTACACAAGATGTGGACGTATCTTAGTTCAGTTTGTCCTCATTAATCGTCCTTACGCGTTTTAAAAATGTCAAAACGAAAGTTGCAGTGTTTGTCAATTAGTGTAAAATTGAAGCTTTTGAATGAGTTCGATCATGGAAAATCGCGACAAAATTAAATCGGAATGTAGTGAGGGCCACGGCATACTCAAAAGAAATCGCGCTTCGGAAAACCCTCAACTTGAAATATGTGCTGTATCCTAGATAAAGCAAATAACTTTTTTTTTGAAACAGGGCGCAAAACATCGAGCGTAGCTTTGGCTGTGTGGCACGTAATGCCTTCCTGTTGAAACCAAATGTTGCCAATATCCTCCTCTTCAATTTTTGTGACCAAAAATTCGTTCAACATGGCCCGATAACGATCGCCATTGACTGTAACGGCCACTCCTTGCTCATTTTCGAAGAAAAATGGCCCAATTATGCCTCTGGACCAAAATCCGCATCAAACAGTGACTCGTTTTGGGTATATCGGCTTTTCAATGTATGCGTGCGGGCAATTTTGCCTGTTTACATACCCGCCACGATCAAAATGAGCTTCATCTGAAAAGACGATTTTTTTGGCACAATCGGCATCTTTTCTAAGTCGATCGCAGGCCCACTTAGCGAAGCGAGTTGGCTTCAACTCCTGAACCAATTGGACTTTGTATGGCGTCATACCGAGGTCTCTATGCAAAATTCGTCTCAATGATGTCTCCGAAATGTTCAATTGTTGAGAACGACGGTGAATTGGTGTTGATGGCGCTTCACGCACACTTTCTGCCACAGCAGCAATTTTCTCGGGTGTACGCACTGTTTTTGGCTTCTCACGCTTTGGTTTATCGATGAGGATGCCAGTTTCTTTCACTTTTTTCACAAGATAACGAACATACGGAGCTGACGGTGCTTCTCTTCTTTCAAAATCCGTACGCAATTTTCGCACACATTCTGCAACATTACCATGATTTTAAAAGTAATGTCGCAATATTTCCCAGCGTTGTTCAAGCGTATACACAACCATATTCATTCAGCGGAAGGATAAAACTAATTCCATTTTAACTGGTCGTTGTGCTTCCTCAACAACGACGTGGATGCCGCTGCCGATATGATTACAAATTTAATTCACCTGGGTATGAAACGCTTTATCCCTAACAGGATAAAGTGTATCAGACCTAAGGAAAACGCTTGGTGTGACTTGAGCTGTAAAGAAGCTATCAGTGCTAAAGAGGCAACTTTTCGGTCATTTAAGGCCAACCCAACTGAGGAAAACCGGAAAAAGTTTAAACGACCCAGAAATGACTGCAATGCCCACATTAATCGTGTCAAATTCCCCTACGACCAAAAGTTGAGGCAAAAAATACAACAAAGTCCCACCGGTAGTAAAAACTTTTGGTCGTTAGTTAAGAATATTAAGAATTCGGCCTCAACATCTATCGCGACACTCATTTGCAATGACATCCCAGCTGTCAGCTCTTCGGATAAAGCCAATCTGCTCGCTGCTCATTTTGCAGCTAGCTCAACGCTCCCAGATTGTGCTTTATCTCCCCCTGTACTCGAGCGCGTAGAACACTCCATGGTACAAATCCACTTCCGCACCCGTACTGTGGCAAGAGTACTTCAAGATCTCAACATTCACAAATCCGCTGGCCCAGATGGTATTTCCCCTATAGTTCTGAAGAGGTGTTCTTCCACGCTGGCAAAACCACTGCGGAAGCTTTTCAATCTGTCCTATTCTTCAGGGCTCTTTCCGAGAAGATGGAAAACAGCATTTGTCCAGCCCGTCCCAAAAAAAGGCGAATCTTCCTCTCCCTCCTCTTACCGACCAATTGCACTTACGTCCCTTCTTTCCAAGGTCATGGAAACGCTGATAAACCGTCAGCTTATGAAATATCTCGAATCCCGAAAACTTCTTAATAACCGGCAGTACGGTTTTCGCAGCAACAGATCCACTGGTCATTTGATGACATATCTAACCGAAAAGTGGAACCAATCTATTCATCGCGCTGGTGAAAGTAAGGTCGTTGCGCTTGATATTTCGAAGGCATTTGACAGAGTTTGGCATCAAGCTCTCTTGTCGAAAATGCGTGCATTCTAATCTTCAATAGATTAGAAATTCCTTTCGGACCGTTCAATTCAAGTCGTTTTGGACGGTTTTAAGTCTGCTTACCACATAAATGCTGGTGTTCCCCAAGGCTCCGGATTGTCTCCGACTCTCTTTCTCATTTTTATCAATGACCTCCTGTCTGTCACTTCTAATCCAATCCATTCCTTTGCTGATAACAGTACCCTCAGCTTTACATATTCGTTTCCTGGGCAATGCCCCTCATCTTCGGGCGTTGAACTGGAACGGCAACGTATGTTAAGCTCATTGAATTCCGATCTTGACAGCATTCTTAAGTGGAATTTAATGCTTCCAAAACGCAATGCTGTCTGCTGTCATTGAAGCGAACCCCTAATTCTCTGCCATTATCCATGAATGGCACTTGCATCGCTGAAACCGAAAGACTTTCCATTCTCGGTATGTGTGTTAATGACATACCTTCGTTGGAATGACCACATATTTGATGTCGCCAAGAACGCTGCGAAATGTCTAGGCTTCCTAAAGCGATGCAAGAAATATTTCACCCCTTCTGATCTGGCTAGAATCTACAAGGCGTTTATTCGCCCAAAACTTGAGTACAACGCTCATATCTGGTCTGGTGCACCAATGGCATATTTGGAGCTACTTGACAGGATCCAAAAACGTGCGGTAAAACTTATTGGCGATCGAGACATCACGAAATCACTTGACTCACTTAGTCATCGCCGTGATGTCTCCTGCCTGTCATTGTTTAATCGGTATTTCCACCACAAGTGCTCAAATGAAATAGCCAGTTGCATTCCACCCCTACAGCAATTTAACCGCAATACTCACCTTGCGAGGAATGCATATCAGTTTACCCTTAAGCCTGTTTTCGGACGTACTGTGAAATATAAAGATTCCTTTCTCAACCGTACAATACGAATGTGGAATGCTCTACCCCGCTCTGTTTTTCCTTTGCATTATAATTTACAAACACTTAAAACCAACGTGCATCGGTTTCTCCCTTTCTCTAATCCTTCATTTCCCTAATGCCCGCACTGTGTCACTTCATTATAAGGGTATCCAAAGTCCCTTTAGTGCGCGTACATTATAAAAAAAAAAAAAAAAATTATCTGTCAAAATGAGCACTAGTTGAAAAAAAACGTTAGATGGCGAACTCTTTATTTAAATTAAAACTGCTTGATAGGCATTAGCCTAGTTGTAGTATAAAAGTATTTTGTAGGTAGGTGTTTTTAGTGAGTAAGAATCTCACACTATTATCAGCACGTGCAGCCGGTCCTCATAATGTCCCACCCTCGCATCTAGTTGCCGCGAAAATAAAAAAATAAAATCAATATTTTTACAATAAATGTAATTAAACCTTCAATTTTTTGATATTTATGTACATCTCTCCATGGCTATCATTTTTATTTTAATATTAGATGAAATTTCTAAAAGCCATCGCCAACCGGAAAACAATATACACGAAATATTGTGACATTGCAACAACGAAAAAGTGCAGAGGAAACACGAAAGCAAAACTCACTTTGTGCCAATTGTCAGCTAAATGTTCAATCGATTTTTATGCGGATGTAAAACCGAGAAAAAAAAAACAACTGCGACCTAAAAGGACCTGTGCAATCTGGAAACGATATAAAAAATATGAAGTGTTAAGTGAAGTGCAAATAAAACAAAAAACAGAAAATTTTTTAAAAGATTCAACAGGAAAAAAACAAAAACTCCAAAATGAATGACAGCATCAACGAGTGAAAAATAAAAGAAGGAATTAAAGCTTTTCCCGAACAGCTCAATTCAGGAAGAGGAATTGTTCCGAATAACGAACATGGTATTTTATTTTTAATTCAAGTGGGTCAACTCAAAGTTCAAAATAACGAGGATACCTACCCCGTGCGGAAATAAAACACTGACAGCAATTAATGCGAAATACGAATAGCGAGTTTTTATTAAAAATACCATAAATCACTTAGCTCTAACCCAGCTGAGGGAACTACGAGTTTTTCTCTATGTTAGCTATAACTGGAAGTAGATACTTGTCAAATTGATTCAAACAGTGAATAGAAATTGAACTAATAACATATACATAGCTTAACTGAAGCGTTATGTTGGTCAGGTCATGCATGGTTGTGCTGTGATTTGATAATACTGTTACAAAAAAGTTTAACTTTTCTTTTGCATAACACAAGAAATATTGCATGAAGGGTGCAATCTGTTTCAGATATTGTGTCAGTGGTTCCAATTATAGGATAGGCAATTTATATTAACTTAATTCAGGCGTACGGTACACTATCCACATACGTTTACTTACTTACTTACTTACTTAGACTGTAGCGCCGTCCGGGGTGGACCTGGGTCTTAAATAGTACGACTCTCTAGTTAGCTGGCTCGGTCTTTGGCTAACTGCCTCCAGTTGCGCACTCCAAGTTAGGCTGAAGTCGGAGACTCTTCGGGCCGGAGCACTGTCGCCCATTCGCTCTGTCCTACATGTCCTAGCCATCTCTGACGGCTGATCCGCACTTTTCTGACCAAGTCAATGTCGCTGTACAGCCCGTAGAGTTCGCCGTTATGTCTCCTTCTCCAGATCCTATCACAGCAAATGGGACCGAAAATCACACGAAGAATTTTGCGTTCAAAACGCTCAAGGATATCTTCTTCCGCCTCCGCTAAGTCGATGCTTCTGCACTATATAGCCGGACTGGGATGATTAGGGTCTTATAAAGAGTCTACTTGGTGTTTCTTGATAAGGCCTTACTTTTCAATTCCTTTCGTAGGCCAAAGAAACAGCGATTTGCAAGTGTAATTCCTCGCTTGATCTCTGCCGTGATGTTATTTACAGAGTTTATAGCGGAACCAAGGTAGATAAAGTCCTTTACTTCCTCGAAGGTATACCTGTCGATTGTGACGTTCGCCCTCGTTTTGCCCTCGTTAACTGCTAAGCCCATTTAAGCCTCTTCTGTTTCTATACTAGAAAGCGCACCAGTGACAGATCCCTGTGTTCTACCAATTATATCAATGTCATCTGCGTTTGCAAGTAATTAAATAAACTCACAATCTGACGAGTTTGGCAGGGATGCCAAAACTAGACATGGCTCTATATAGCTCGTTTCTTAAGATGCTGTCATATGCGGCTTTAAAATCGATAAGCTGATGGTGGGTATCGGTCTGGACTTCTTGCGTTTTCTCCAGGATCTGCCCTAGTGTGAATATTTGATCGGTTACAGATTTTCCTGGCCTAAAACCGCACTTACGGGGTCCAATCAGTTCGTTGACATATGGTTTCATGCATTCACACAGTAAGCAGACTGATACCTCTGTAGTTGTCGCAGCTTAGAGGGTCTCCTTTCTTGTGTGCTCGGACAAACGATGCTGAGGTTACATTCATCAGGCATACTTTCTGCCGACCAAATCTTGGAGATGAGTTGGTGTATGCTCTCCAGCATGCCATCTCCCGCTGCTTTAAATAGCTCGGCTGGTCCAGCAGCCTTAATGGACTTGAGTTTAGATATTGCTATCGTCGGGTGGACGGAAATCTTGGCTTTCATCGTCCAAATTAAATGGTTCGTTCTGCCTGACAGTGTAATTTTGGTCGTCTTCGCCGTTTAACAGTCTGAAGAAATGGTTTTCCCATATCTTCAACACCGACTGTGATTCTACTACACGATTCCCTTGCAATGACATCAAGGTAGTGGTCCGAGTCTATATTGGCCGCTCGGATAGTTCGAACATTTATAATATTGGAATCGTGTCTTACGTCGATGGCAACATGATCAATTTGGCTGACGCTTTTTTGATCTGGTGACAACCATGTTCCTTAATGGATATTGAGGTGAGGGAACCATGTGCTAGCTATAGTGACATTATGTACCAGAGCAAAGTCCATTTCCAGACGTGGTGTCAAGTAGGCTATGCCTGCCGATTGCTCTACCAAAGATTTCGTCCTATTTTGGCATAAAAATTACGATACCATACCTCTACAGCTCAATCAAATAAGGCGTTGAAAATAACGTTTTTTATCTATGTAGATGACGGTACAATGAGAACATCTTTTATAAGAAAAGCACGCTTATAAGACACAGACTGTAATAAATATTGGTGAACAATGTGAATTTACCCAAAAGCTCCGTATGGGTATATAAATAATGTTCAGATAAGGGTGCGGTGAAAATGCCATCATACTTCGGACAACAAACCGGAGCCATCGTGACCCCTGGGTGATATGTTAATGTCTAAATATATTTTTTATCGAGCACTTTTTCCGTCAACTCAAGCTATAAAAAGGTTTATTTTAAATTGTGGGCTTGGAAAATATTGTTTCAATCGTTTTATTTAACTATTTTGGGTCTTCTTGTCTAGAAATTTAAAAAAATTGGAAATTTTTGTTTGTTAGGGCCACGTTGGAGGATGGATCTACTTTGCTCTCATTATGTCAAAATAGTTATTCAATTTATTATTTGTAAGTAACAAATGCACATGTTAGCAAGGCTTGAAACAAAGGAATGTGTATGCAACCCCTTGGTTGATGTCACTGTTGAATTTGAAGTAGACGAGAGTTTGGCTGAATGAAAACTTTATTTGTATCCATCAAATTTTTGGGTGATTTACCAACTTTATTTTTAGGCGATTTGTCGTTTTAGTTTTCGAATCTTCGATATTCCGAAAAAATAAAACTTAATTTTGAAAGAATGTTCATAATTTTTTTAGGAATGAAAAGATATAAACATTGAAACATATCAAAAACAAAAGAGACTGTCAATTTCATTGGCTTTCAGCCCTTTTAATTTTGGTTCAGATTATAATTGCGTTCTTTTATTTAAGAAAATAAATAATTTCTAGTTTTTTTAACTTTCTCTTATACATTTGTATACTAAAGACCAAACGGTTTGAAGGATGTGCTTCAAATTTCGAACTGAGAATATTTGGGATTGGGCCAAATAAACTGCATATTTAGTTTTTGGCAAAATTCGAATAACGGTTATTTATAAAACCACCAATATCTCAAAAGCTAAGAAAAGTAATTTCGAAAAATTTTACTATTTTTTTTTTTTGATGTTAACCCAGATATGCCTCCCGTACTACATGTAGTACACCTGTTATATTCAGGTTTCTGCGTTTATTGTGCTTAAAATTTTCAAATCTACTTGTTAATGTCCTACAGAATATAACGGTTAACAAAGCATGCGTTGATAAGTTTTGTACTTTTCTATGTGCGGTTTTTTGGATCAGATATATGAGTTTTCTGAAATTGGCGAAAGTGTGAAAATGTCACGTAATCGGTGAGAAAAAGTTGTATATGCATATTTTATTGTTGTTGCGTTTCTATGTTTTTTTTAATTATAATAGTCGTAAAAACGAATACGTAGCAAAATTATGTGTGAAAAAAAATTATATGTGATGTTAGTTGATGTATTTGCTGACGTACTACATGTAGTACGTTCGGCATTAGTGCAAAAATGGTAAAAACAAAAAATATCTTTTTTTTGCAGAGTGTTAACATTAAATGAGATAATAAATGCCTTAGAGGAAACTGATGAAGAGTTTTTGTGAATTGTGCCCACTCAAGGTGCGAACAACTACGTCAAAGATGAAGATTCTGGAGAAGAAGATGATGTGAATTTTGAAAACTTACCACCCTCGTTATTAAATGTAAATGCTGAGGCTGAGCTTTTTCGAAATTCTTATTCTACTGATTCGGATAATTAAGACGACATTCCAATTGCTTTATTGCAACAGGCCAAGAAACGTAAATGTATTAACTCGTCAGTAAAATGGGTAAAGCATGATCTGGAAGAAACGGAGCCTGTTTTTACAGCATGTGAACAGGAAATTCTACCTACACTGTAGCGGTAAAATTTACCACGACAAGGAATACCCTCCTGTCCCCTCTCATTCCTACCTAGTCCTTTCTTTTATTGGTTCGCACGCCCAAGGTCGTAAGAAGTGGAAGGGCAGCCATGGCCTCATCAACCAATGGCCCACTTCTTTCGAACCATGGGAATGCAACCACTACAGGCAAACCCGGGTAGAAAAGGCATAATACAGACGGACGGTCTACGTGCATAGAACGATGAGCAGCCTATCCGAAGGTGAGCCGGGCGGACGGCCTGGAGTCTCCCAACGGACCAGCGAGTCTAACCGGACGGGTATGTCCGCAACGTTTAAGTGCGCCAAGCCAGTTCTCGAAGCGCAACCCCACAAGCAGACGGTCTGCATCGAGGGGGGGTACCAACCAATGAAGGACACCCCCAACACTTGTTACGGAGACGGGCGGGCGGCCCTGAAAACTAACGCATCCGTACACTAGATACCGCCGGGCGCTCAAAATGCCCAAGAGCGAAATGTCACGCAATGAAGGAGTAAGGGTGGACGACCCGAAGTCCAGACCTCCAAAATAAATTGCGCCGGAACTACCATCGTCACGGTAGGGAGCCACGTTCGATGAGGGAAGGGGAGACGATCCCTTTTGATCCAACTCCACCTTGGGGAGCACCGGAGGAGCAACAAGGATTGCGGGCGGACGGCCACATATTCGCACCCTCAACACCAAACACAAAGACACACTGCACAAGAGCCGGCCAGCCAACAAACCTGATCCTCACTGATCAAGAAACAAAACAAAAAAGAAATAAGCCGACATGCAGCGAAGAATAACACTTCCATAACCAAAGATCCTGAGGTCAAAAGCAACGCGGACAATAAACCACACACTTGAAGGATCAAAATCAAAAACTAAAACACTTGTAAGGGATAGCACAAGAAACGCAAGTCCCTACTCCCCAAATCTGCGCACGACTCCACCGAGATAGGTCGCGGTAACGTAAATTGGAATGGTACTCACTGTTCCTCCTGATTCCCTGTCTTCGTTGTATTGTCGGTGCCCGGACAAACATTATTTGCAGTAATGGGTTGGGGAACTTAAAAATTTAACCCACATTAATTTTATAGAAACAACCTTAAATTTTAAAAACAAAGTAAATATCCTTTCTCTAATGATTTTTTTTGTTTTTGTTTTGTCGCGGGTTGTCAAATGGGAAACGCTGTCATATGTCCAGGGTCGGCCGGAGGGTTCGTCTCTTATTGGCTAAGTTCAATAATGGGCGAATTCAAAGATTGGGAAATGTGAGAGCATTAGCGGGATCATGTCAGCACACTTTGCGTAGCTGAAAAAGACATGACCCAGTTAAATAAGTGAAAGTGGGGGTGTAGGTAACAGTTGATAATTTCAGAGCGACAGCTGAATTATCGAGTTGGAGCTGTTAACCTATGTCCCATGTATGAGTGAGTGTAGAGGAGCAGATTACAGCTGACAATATAAGCGCAAAAGCTGAATCGTCAAGTGGAACTGTAGTTGGTTCTGCTTCCCCTACAACGCATGAGTGTGTATGTGGAAACAAAAAAAAAAACCGGTCGGCCGAATGGACATAGGGATTTTTAAAACCACTTCTTGGTTGACCAGCAAGTTTTTCAGTAGTGTCTCATAATCGAGTAAAGCAAAAAAAAAAAAAAGGGGACTTTAATCGGAAAAATATCCAAAAAAAATAAGAAAAGGTCAGATCGGGAAGGATATTTACCATTAAGGATAAAGTGGAAAATAAGGAGGATATAGAGATCCGTGGCGAGAAACCTACATACAGCAGCGAAGAAGCAGGGAACTAGGAGGAAGTAACAAAGAAAAAAAAAAACAGATAAGTATAGAGTATTTTGTTTGAGAGAGTTCGTTGGGGCCTTGAAAGAGTGAAGGAAAAGATTTTGGTAGGGTAGTGCTCCGAAAAATCCCAGATAAATTGAGGGACACGCGACCATTCGTATATAGAGATTATCTTCACCGTTCGGGAAAAACGCGATCTTGTGCTACCCCAACGGCAAACCGTTCTTTTTCTCCTTCGGTCGTATAAGATCGCCATAACAAAACATACCGTAATCAATAAATTGCCGTGCTCCAACGGAGCATTTATAAAGTGGTGCAAAAAAAAAAAATCCGTCTTCCGTTTTTTTTATTTCTTTTTTCCAGAACTTTCACAGGTTTTTTTTCTTTTCGTCGGCGTAGATTTCGAATTATTTTTTTGGTTTCACAATTTTGCGGGAAAATTGTGTGGCGCCCACTACTCATTTGGTGTACCGAAGAACAAAACTCGACTCGAAATCCCCAGGTCATAAGTAATAACCCAAACCCATCGGTAATAAAGAAAACATTTCAACCCAATTAACTAACCTAACCTGCTGCGACCTGTTGAACCCACCCTTAGCTGAGCAGCCGGGGAAATCAGCACTGTAGATGGCTGAACGTTGCGCTTGAGTACTTAATTTGACAGTTCAAATAAAGACGAATTTTTCTCTCGGGCGGTGGCGGCCGCAAATTTTCTTACATAAATATTTATTCGCTTGTTCCGCCAGTAATTTTAATAAAGGTCTTGATTCGCGTTTATTTTTATTCGGGCTAGTAAAAAGCGTAACAACACCTCTTGAATTGTTCGAACAATATTTTGATGGTGACTTGCTGCAAGTTATTACTCCATACTCCAATGACTATGCGTCAAAAAAAAAAATGCAACTGCAAATATAACTCCAGACGAAATCAGGTGCTTTATTGGAATTTTGCTACTGAGTGGCTACAATACTGTTTCGAGACGCCGTATGTATTGGCAAAATGATAGGGATACTCATCATTCTTTTGTGTCGAACGCAATGAGAAGGGATCGATTTGAGTTTGTATTTAGAAACTTGCACTTTATGGATAACAACAGTCTGGATAAAACAGAGAAGTTCGCAAAATTTAGACCACTTTTACAAATGTTGAACAAGAGTTCCAAAGTATTGCTCCGAATGCTGTATATTCAGTGGACGAGCAGATGGTTCCATACTACGGTAGTCACGGATGTAAACAATATATCCATGGAAAGCCTATAAGATATGGCTATAAATTTTGGGTTGGAGCAACTTATAAAGGCTACATTCTTTGGTTCGAGCCGTACCAGGGTGCAGGGACTTTTCCAAGTAATACCTACAAGGAAATGGGACTTGGTTCAAGCGTAGTCTTAACGTATTGTGACATTTCATCACAAAGCCAACCCGAAATTACTCACCGATTGTACTTCGATAATTTATTTACAACAATCAACTTATTGGCTGAGTTAGAAGAACGACACGTAAAAGGAACTGGAACAATTCGTCACAATCGGTTAGGAAACTGTCCTTTGCTTAAGAAAAAAGATCTGCAGAAAGGAGAGAAAGGCTGGTATGACCATCGTAAGGTTTCTACCAAAAATATAATTGCATGTTGTTGGAACGATAGCAGTGCAGTAAACGTTGCCTCAAACGCCACCCAGTAGAACTTTCATAAATATTTCACGTTGGTCTCGAAAAGAGAAAAAGCGTATATATATTCAACAACCACGCCTTATTCATGAATATAATCGCTACATGGGTGGCGTTGATCGAGCAGATGAAAATATCAGCTTGTACCGTGTATCTATTCGGGGTAAAAAATGGTATTTTCCAATATTCACACACCTCATTGATCTTGCAGAGCACAATGCGTGGCAACTGCATAGACATATGGGAGGTAAAATGGATCATTTATCTTTTCGTCGGCGCATTGCCACATTGCTTATATCCACTTATGGGAAACCCTCAGCAACGCTTCCATCAGGATCATCATGTCATGCGACATCAGATTTGATCGAAAGGATCATTTACTTACTGAGAACACACGTCAAGCCGATGGAAAATGTAAACAGCTACGTTGTAATCATTGCCACAATAAGACCACTACACGCTGCATTACATGTGACGTGCCGCTCCATGTAAAGTGTAATGTGGAGTACCACACCACCAAATAATTTTTTTATTAATTTGATTTTTCCTTACTTATTTAAACAAAAGTTGCTGAATAATAAACGTCTTGAATTCATCAAAAGAAAATATTGTCTTTTGCTTTCATATGTACCGAGCGTACTACATGAAGTACGGTCTCAAAATGCAAGATAAAATTTTTTTTTTTTTAATTCTTTCTTCAGTTTTGTAATAAAGGGTGATTTTTAAAAAAAAAAACACAAAAAATTCGAAAAAATGAATGAAATATTTATTTGAATCGATAGTTTGAACCTTGCAATTTAATGTTTAAAGATAATTTCATGCAAATGTTGACCGCGGCTGCGTCTCAGGTAGCCCATCCGCTGAGTCCAATTTTGGCATACTCTTTCACACATATCGGCCGGTATCTCACGAATGAATGCATGGATGTTGGCTTCCAGTGCGTCAATCGAAGCGGGCTTGTCCCTATACACATTAGCCTTGGCATACCCCCACAAAAAATAATCTAATGGTGTCAAATCGCACGATCTAGGCGGCCAATTGACCGGCCCGAAACGTGAAATTAACTGTTCACCAAACTCGCCTCGCAATTGCGCCATTGTTTCGCGTGCTGTGTGGCATGTGGCACCGTCTTGTTGAAACCACATATCATGCAAGTCAAGAACTTCCATTTCGGGCAAAAAAAAGTTTGTTATCATCGCTCGGTAGCGTTCACCATTGACAGTAACGCTGCGATTCGCATCATCTTTGAAGAAATATGGCCCAATAATGCCGCCGGCCCATAAACCGCACCAAACAGTGGCTTTTTCGGGATGCATTGGTAGCTGTTGCAATGCTTCTGGCTGATCTTCACTCCAAATGCGGCAATTTTGCTTAGTTACGTACCCATTCAACCAAAAATGAGCCTCATCGCTGAACACAATTTTTCGATAAAAAAGCGGATCCTCGGCCAGCTTTCCAAGAGCCCATTCACCAAAAATTCGGCGTTGTGGTAGGTCGGCTGGCTTTAGTTCTTGCACCAGCTGTATCTTAAAAGGCTTTACGCCCAAATCCTTCCGCAAAATTTTCCACGTAGTGCTGTAACAAAGGCCTAACTGCTGGGAACGGCGCCGAATCGACATTTCGCGGTCTTCTGTCACACTAGCTGATACGGCCGCAATATTTTCTTCAATACGCACAGTACGTAAACGTGTTGGTGGTTTAATGTCCAACAAAGTAAATTTGGTGCGAAATTTGGTCACAATCTTCCGAATAGACTGCTCAGAAGGTCGAGAATGCGATCATAAAATGGAAGCAGCGCGCGATGAACATTTCGAACCGAGCACGAATTTTGATAGTAAAATTCAATAATTTGCAAGCGTTGTTCATTTGTAAGACGATCCATGGTTAAATTGCAAACCAAACTGAAGCTGTTTGACAGTGACACAAGGTACTAAACACACGTCAGCTGTCAAAACCAGTGTTGCCAAAACCAAACCAGCTAAAAAATCACCCTTTATAATCGGTCAGAATAAAGCTATTTTGGAAAATTATGAAGATTGTTGCACTAGTATGCCCGTCGGCATAACTGGGCTAAATAGCAATTATAAATTATTACAACTTATTTTAGCTTTAATGCAGCCGCCAAGTTACTGTGCCCTATTCCCCAGATGCCTCGTCACTATTAGGTACGTACTATTTTATAAAACTAAGTGCCATAAGTTGATTTCAAAATATGTTTTAATTTTTCTATAGATCCTGCCAAGGGAGAAGCATCCGACAATTTAGATACTATTTTCAATATTGTATTAAAATATGAATTAAAAAAAAAATATTATTGAATAAAATACACTTATCGCTGTTTTATTTCTCTTCAATTTTATTCTAAGTTCATCCTCACAATACATTCTGGATTCATCCTTTGGATGCATTCTAAATACGTCTGCCGGATTCATTCTGGATTGATTCTTGCGATGCATTCAAGAAACATTCCGAGTCAGGTGTTCTAGATAGTTATTTTGAAAACCAGTTTTGTATTGCTTCCGTCTGCGGACATGCCTTAATAAAAAGGAAATTATATGCGCAACCTAGGGGAATGCATTCTCTGCTTCCTAGGATTGCTTCAGAATGCATATCGGACGAATCTTTTTCCCGCTGGGTCTTTTTCCAAAGGAATTGAGTAAAGTCAACACACACACAGCCGAACTGTGCTGCCATAAAAACACAGACTTACCCACCCACCATCGAACTTTGTCGAACCAACCGTCGTCGATTAGATACTAAAAATTGAGTTGTTCACCTGAATCTATGTACAATAGATAAATTATTGAGCATATAAAAAAGTCGTAAAGTAACACGCCAACTTGTTTATATCCAACGTCCGTTTGGGTTCAAAGATCGAATCACTAATAGGTGCGGTACCTTATACCAGCTAGGTATATTGTTATTACTTTATTCACTTAACTTTTAACATCGTTTAAGTACCAAGTCTGCTTGGTCGTGTGTAAACCTTTTTATTGCCTTGAGTATCTCCAATTTATCGGATTCAATTTTCGTCGCTACGCACTGCGTGTGCGATTACGGATTAATTTTTTTTTTTTTTTGCAAAATAAAACGAAATGTCTTGCAATTTCATTCCAAATTTGAGTTTTATTCAAATGGAATCGGTGTGCTTCTATCCGAAACGCAATCGTTTTGCATTTCCAATATAATTGAAATTTGTGCCTTGGCACATTGGCTTCAAGGTGTCACAACATCTCTCCTCTAACCCACACAAAGGACATCCTATTCCTATTCGTATATTAAGAGAATGATAGCAATAAAATCCTCGACTGACGACTACCGACTGCCGACTGCCGACTGCCGACTCCACTTTCGCATTCAGGTTGAATTTCTTGCTATTGTCGTTGTCCTCGCATGAGAACATTATATCCTAGGGCGTGCAAACAAAGTGTTACGCGACGGAACACACAAGGAGGTGAACGTTTTTTTTTTCTGACACCTGTATTTGTTGTAAAAGAAACAATTTAGTCGCTACAAAAGATCTGAAAAGGCGACACGACACGGCTTTGATGTAAACACAGAATCAGCCCTCCACCAGCAGAGTTGACAAAAGGGGTTTTTTTTTTTGGGGGGAAAACAAAAAAATATAAATAAACCGTTTTAACTATATTTTTTTTTGCTTTTATTGTAATATTATTATTTTTGCTTTAGATCTTTTGTGGCTATGTTAGGTTTTGGTATTTTTGCTCCACTGACTCTGTTCCTTTGGATGTCACTGAGTTTCACGTACTACTGGCACTGTTATTTGATTTTTTTTTCGGATTCCGTCTCAGCGGACCTTAACAGGTGAGTCCTAGATCCCAAAGGAGCAGGACAGCAGAGGGTGTAATGTTAGTGGATCTAGTATGTGACGAGAAGCTTTTTCTATTTCATACTTCGCACGGGCGTACACGTACGAATTAGGATCGAACGTGATTGGAATGTAATCGCATGTTTGGCGTGTAGATGCAGGAATTATACCAATAGGTGACGAAAGCACCTATTTGTGTTGAGTTGAGAGTTTTGTTGTAGATCCACAGAGGAAGGAACGGAGATTTTCACGTGTCAATAATCTCATTCTTATTCTCTTTGAGATTTTGATTTCGCTTTCTTCTTCGGTAGAATGCTAGCAACCTTTTCAACGTATAATCAAGGCAAAGTTATCATCCTATCTGAGAACATGTTGTTATTATTAGGTTCTTTGGCGAAAAAGTTTTCATTTGTTTGTACGTACTTTGATTTGAGAGAAGGTAGAAGGAGGAAGTTTGTTTTTTTGTTTTTCTTTTTTTGGTTTAATAAAGAAAAAAACTTTGGAATATTGTTTATGTTGGGGAATAATATTTTGTTTTCTTCTTCTTCACGAAGGACTCTTTTGCATTTGAGGGAGAAAGGGGAAATGTTTTATGTTTGGTTGTCGGTAGGTGCTAAAACATGATCCTTTAGTATAAATGATGCTGTTTGTTTATCCCAGTCAAACCACAAGGACGATAAACTTCATATTTTAAAGCATCTGTAAATAAAGTTTCGAGGCGTTAGGTCTCATTGTTCGAAGCCATGAGCATAAAAATATACTGGATCTGCAAGGATAGCGGAGAAAATAAAATAGACATATGTTTGTTGTCATAAGAAAGCCGAAGATAAATGAACATATCTTAAAATTCTTGCAGTGATTTTCACTTGAAAAGTTAGATGTCGCTCATCCAAATCTATTTGAGATCGCAAACTGCTCAGCCATATTTCGTACTAAAGGTGCATCCGAGATCTCATTTCCCTGGATGCCTGTGTGACCAGGTGCCCAGACAAGATTCACTGTGTTCAGTCTTCTGACCAAATTCAGAGAAAGCTTGAGTTCTAGCACTAACTTGGACGAGGTAAGAGGGTTTAGAAGCGCTTTTAATGCAGCTTGGCTATCACTGCAGATGCAAATGCCTCCAGCCCTCCACCTGTTGTTCACAATATAGCGCATAGCCATTAGGATGACAAAAATCTCCGCTTAGAAAACAGATGCATGTTTACCCAAGGGGTAGTAAAGTCGTATATCATCGCGTTCCACAAAGACTCCAGCACCAGACCCCTGCCCGGTTTTGGAGCCATCCGTGAAAATACGAGGGCATTCAATCCATTCTTCAGAGTCTGACCGAAGCCATTCCGTTACCTGTGGAAAGTTGACGTGGTAGTTTTTTCGCAGAAGGATTTCTGGTGTCATTGCATAAGACGGCATATCCATAAGACAGGGGTCAATGGATAATTCTCGAGCAAGTTCTTCAAAATTCCAGTGCGCATGCTACCACAAACCACCTCTCTTTAAGCTAAAGATGGTTTTTAGCGTACACCCAATGATATATAAATCAAGGGGAGGAAGATTCATCAAAGCATCTAGAACAGAGCCCGGGGTACTAGGGAAGGCCCGTGTGCAGCCGAGAAATGCCGTTCTTTGGAGTTTGGCAAAAGAAGCAGTAACACGTTTCAGCGAAAGCCTGTTCCACCAAACAGCTGACGCGTATGAAAGTAACGGTCTAATCATGGCCGTATAGATCCAAAGGACCCAATAGGTAAATACTTGAAGAATAAACATTTATCATAATAAACTGAAACTAGTGATGTACCAAACAGAACATTTCTCAAACCGAGTTAACCCGAATTGGAATTCAAGCAAACCGAGTTTTGTTATAACAAAATTATTTGAATTTGTGTTTAAAAAAATATAAACCAACAAACAGAATAGGTATGGAATCAGTTTCCAACTCGATTTCCATTAGTTTGAAACTTTCTCATTAAATAATAATTTAGTTCAGTTTGATCCATCAGTGTCGCCAACTTGGTTTGACTTAAATGTTACTCGGATTGACTCGGTTTGAACTGGTTTGTGAACTCGAGTTGGCACATCACTAGGATAGGTTAGATGGTTTAATATGGAAGTATAGTTTCCTTCCTGCCACACTCAGGTCCTTGTGGACCCACTGTGATACCCTTCAGTGGGGGATACGCCAGTGTTGTGACCTTCTTTCTGGTTTGTTCCCTCCGCCCGAGGGTACTCAATTCCATCTATTCATCTTGATGCCTCCAGAAACCAGCAAAGTTTAGAGAGTAAGACATCTGATAATTCCTCAATGCCTTGAAAGAAGAAACATCCAAGTGTTCTTTTCCTCAAGTGACAGAGACTCGGGCAGTGACAGATATAGTGAGGGGTGTCCTCGTCGAGCTCCTAATCGCTGCAGCCTCTACAAATGTCGTTAGCCTTGAGATTTGGTTTCATTATGTGCGTTTTTCTTTTGGTTCAGTTTTTTTTTATGTTCTGACCCGATCGACTGAAGTAGCTGGTCACGATGCATTTCGAATCTTTTTCTTGCCAGCTCATTGGCCATTTCATTGCCGGTTATGTCCCTGTATCCAGGAACTCAGTATAGACTTTTTGGCTTTCTCGCCCTCCATTTTTTATTTACTTCAAAAAGGCGAACTGTATCACACTCATGCGCACTGTGTTACCAACTCTTTCTTCCTCTTTCTTCATTACTGCACTTTTAATTGCAAGTCGTATGCTCTGTGGCTTTATAGTTGGCAGATCATATTGTGAATCGGTATTACACACAGAACAAGATGCTGAATCGTCCCGCTGGGTCGACCTGGCTATTTCCTTTTTTAACTTTCTCGTATACATTAGTTTACTACAGAGAAAGTTTTTGCGATCGTGCGGAAATTTTGAACTCATACTGAGTATGAGGGATGATATTACGACTTTAGAAAAGTCCAAGAAAGTGGGTCCGTCGGTCTGACTGTCCGGGCATCGAATGGCGAAACGTTTCGACGGATTTGCTTCTAAGTTCGTATATAAGATTCTTGGGGTTACATCTCGGAGTATCTTTTTATTTTTGGCTTTATCGTTACTTGTCATACAATTTTTTTTGGTGAAAATCACTTATCATTATTTTTCTAGAAAATGACTCCAAGGATTTTGGTCTTTTTTGTACTAAGGATACTTGGGATGGGGCCAAAAATACCGCATACTCAGTTTCCGATAAAAAGTCAATTAACAGTAATTTATAAAACCGCCAATATCTCAAAAACTAACATATTAAGTCGAACAAACTTGCATACTACGATTTTTGAAATAATTTTTTTTTTCATATAACGATTTTCTTAAATTCGTTTTCTTAAAAACGGCTCCAACGATTTTCATAATTTTTTGTATTTTGAACAATTATGTTAAAAGTGTTCAATGTTCGAAATAACATCAAAATCGTATGTGCCGTTTGTGAGAAAGTCAAATTTTTAAAAACATAAAAAGTGTTTTCAATAAATTTCTCACCATTAATTTTCGTTTCATTTTGCGATTCAAAAACGCATCTCATGTACCGAGAAAGTTTCGTATGGCGCAGTCGTGCACTTTATTAATATAGATTTTGCAACCAATAGCCTAAGAATGAATCCGTTTGATTGCCTGTGAATAACTACAAATGCAAACTAACATTCATTCAGATGCAACTTCCACTACAGAAATGACTTACTCGAAATAGCTTATACGAAAAATTTTCGCAAAAACGGTTGAAAAATGCAATGTTCGGCCGAAGGTGAAAAATTTGGCCGAATGTTCGGTCGGACTCTAGTTATGAATTACCAAAGTGGGTGGGGAAAATCATAAAGTACGCAATATCAAATTCGGTCAACTCAGAGAAAAACTTTTCTAATTTTTGTAAATAAGGCAATGAGTGTACAACTTCGGGAAAATGACGTTCTAGTTTCATTTGATGTAGTGTCTCTTTCTACCAATATATCGACACAATTTACTATTGAATTGGTAAAAAAGAAATGGGAATACCAATCTAAGCCTAATAAATTTAGAGGCCTCAAAAGTTGATACGGTCATCCGGATGACATCCTGACGTCACTATGACGTAGATTTTCTCCTAAAGTAGTTACCCGTCTGTAAGAAACAAGCTTCTGACGTCAGCATGTCATCCGGATGACCGTCTGATCGCACCTTAAGTTGTATGATTTCTTTTTTTAAGTGAACCTCGTCGAGGTAAGACATACATATTTTGTACATAAACAATATTCCAAAGTGTTGTACCATTTTTCAAGGCAATATTCTCTTTTTATTCAGTCAAAAATTTAAATCATCGAGCAATCAGCGGGGGAAATTACTCCCCCCGACAGTAAGTATCTCTTATCAGCGCTTTCCTCGACACTCGCATATCCGCAATCTTCACAGGTTCAGGATGAATAAGATTAATGACCACATAGCTTTTGGAAAAATTGGACCGACGACCGACTCAGTTGGTATTGTCATGTTCAAAGGAGGGATTCTACGAACCCCGTCAAAAAGGCAATGGCAATCAGCGTTACGTTACAATCACGTAAAAGAGGCAGGCCAAAAACCCAAATGGCTTTGGGTCAAAATCTCCAAGTCGATATATGTCTTAAGGACAAATATATGGAACAACGTGATGACAAATGGACAGACTTTTTAAATCAAATGACATAAAATCCGAACAAACTCATCATACAGCGCCTCTTTCCTGATAATCAACCAGCACTCCGCGGCCTATAGCAGATCTGGCAGGATAAAAGTTCATTTTGTCATTCGAGCCAGGACTTTTGGCGGATCACCACTAAGTTGTAATTGATGTTTACACCGTAACTCTTTAACTACATCAAAATTGCTGTTATCAACAGTTACAAACAGCTGCTTGCTTGTCTGTTGATGAGTTATATTCTGTCTTGTCTTCATTTACTTTAAATCCAACCAGTTTTGTTTGCCTTTTCTTCGATAATCCTGCTTCCAGTTATCCAGAACAAGCGATCTGGCATCACAATGGCTTGAATTTGCGAGGTTTGATCTTCTTTCTCGTGTCGAAAGTGAAGGCTGGCGATTTAATGATTCTCTTTGCTGGAAAACTATTGACCATCTGTTAGATGTGATCTGGCCTATATAAGTTTGAACTACATCCACATTTTGGTGCAGATCGTAGAGTTCGCGGTTGTATAGGGTTCGCCAAATAACTTATTTTTTTTTTTAAAATGCTATAAAAAAAAAACTACTGAATATTTTCTCAAATTCCTTTTTTTATTTGAAAGTACAATCTTTCCGGTTAATAATGGAAAATAATCTCATTCAAATGGCTGCCTCGGCTGGCCATGCAGTAGCCTACATGATCGGTCCAATTTTTAAGCACATTATCGATTGTGTGCAGCTGTATTTCACCAATGGCTTCACGAATGTTGTCCTTTAAAGCGTCAATTGTCTCTGGCATGTCGGCGTGTTTTACGGCACCCCACAAATAATAGTCCAACGGTGTCAAATCGCAGCTCCGCGGTGGCCAAACGACATCAGCTCTGTGGCTGATAATGCGATCTTCAAAAACAGGGCGCAAAACATCGAGTGTAGCTTTGTCTGTGTGGCACGTAGCGCCATTCTGCTGAAACCAAATGTTGCCAATATCCATCTTTTAAATTTTTGTGAACAAAAATTCGTTCAACATGGCCCGATAACGATCGCCATTTACTGTAACGGCCACTGCTTGCTCAAATCCGCACCAAACAGTGACTCGTTTTGGGTATATCGGCTTTTCAATGTATGCGTGCGGGTTTTCTGTGCCCCAAATGCAAAAATTTTGCTTGTTTACATACCCGTTAAGATGAAAATGAGCTTCATTTGGCAAAATCGGCATCTCCTCTAAGTCGATCACAGGCCCACTTAGCGAAGCGAAAACGCATTAGATGGTCAGTTGGCTTCAACTCCTAAACCAATTGGACTTTGTATGGCGTCATACCGAGGTCTTTATGCAAAATTCGTCTCAATGATGTCTCCGAAATGTTCAATTGTTGAGAACGACGGTGAATTGATGTTGATGGGGCTTCACGCAGACTCTCTGCCACAGCAGCAATTTTCTCGGGTGTACGCACTGTTTTTGGCTTTTCACGCTTTGGTTTATCGATGCCAGTTTCTTTCACTGTTTTCTTTTCTTCCAAAATCCGTACGCAATTTTCGCACACATTCTGCAACATTACCATGAATTTAAAAGTAATGTCGCAATATTTCCCAGCGTTGTGCCAGCGTATACACAACCATATTCGTTTAGCGGAAGGATAAAACTAATTATCCGTCAAATCAGACATGAGCTAAGTGTTACCATTCGCGAAATAAGCACAAGTGGAAGAAAAAAACGCTAAATGGCGGACCCTTTATATTCTCCTAATGAGCTTCATCTACCCAATCTTCATCTTATAGACTATTTCAATTAAATACAAATTTAATTAATATAAAGTTAATGAATAAATGGACTTTTTAAATCTGTTCGCGACAAGCAAAAATGCATTTCATTGCAAAATTCCATAAATGTGCTTATGCACCTCGTAATAGGCTTATTATTACCATAATCGGTTCTATTGGTTTGTGAACTTAATAAGGTCTGACTAACGAGCAATAAATTTGTTTAAGGCTATTTACATCTCGAAAGTCATTACTATTACGTTTAAGGAAGCTGAACAATGAGTTAGACTTGGCAATGACATAATCATAATGAATAAAGTGCACGACTGTGTCATACGAAACTTTCTTAATCGAAAAATTATTGTGAGAAATTTATTTAAATCACTTTTTAGGATTTGATTTTCTAAAAAAACGGCACATACGATTTTGATGTAATTTTCCACATTGGACACTTTTAACATAATTGTTTAACTTCCTCTACAGCTAAAACGTTGATGATTTTAAAAATTGTAGCCTTCGATGCAGCCTTTATCGCCTCACTTGTCGGGATATTTTATCTGAAATTCTTGCTTCTTTTTTAGTTGGAAAGGGATTAGGGTTACCAATAAGTGTATTTCGGCCCGGAGATACCGGGAATTTGCTTTTATCTCGGGGGCCCGGGCCATGCCGAAATTTATCTGGCCGTAGTATTACATTTTAATTCTTAAAAAAAGCAATGCAAGATTTTCTCTCGAGAGTACGCATAAAATTATTTTGCGACATAGAAACACTAGTCAACAAAATCTATCCGGGGCATACGAGCATGTTTAATACCAGGAAGCAATGTCTAGCAAAATGCTACACGATAGCTAAGCCTTAGGAATACTCTCATTTCTTTATAGCATAAAAGAGTATTTTTTCTAAAAAGGCCAAAAGATAAGTTTGAGTAGATTCAGCTCTAGATTTAAAGAAGGTCAGAAATAGTGCGAAATAAGCGACCAAGATCAATCCTCTATACAATAGTAAAGCTTACAAAATTTGATAAAGTACAACAGGTACAACAGTACATCGTTAGAGCCATTTTTGAGAAATCGAATTTAATTTAAATTTAAGAAAATCGTTATATGAAAAAAGAATTTAAAAAATCTAAGTATGCAGAGTTGTTTGGTGTAAAAATACTGTACATTTTTTTGAAGTTCACTTTATTAGTTTTCGAGATATTGTAAGTTTTATAAGTTACCGTTAATCGATTCTTTTTCCAAAAACTGAGTACGCAGAATTTTTCACCCCATCCCAAATATCCTTAGAACAAAAAAAGACCGAAATCCTTGGAACCACTTTTGAGAAAAATAGTGATAAGTGATTTTCACAAAAAAAATTTGTATAGCTGGTACCGTTATTTCAAAAGATAAAGCAAAAAATAAAAAGATGTCACGAGATGTAACCCCAAGAACCGTATATACAAACTTTGAAGCAAATCCATCGAACTGTTTCGCCATACGGTGCTCGGACAGAGAGACAGACAGACAGGACTTCTCTATAGTCGTGATATCATCCCTCATACTCAGTTTGAGTTCGAAATTTCCGCACGATCGTAATAACTTTCTCTTTAGTATACTAATGTGTACGAGAAAGTTAAAAAGAAACTTAAATTATTGTTAGGTATGTCACCAAGATCTTTCACTTCATCAAAACGCTGAAGTCAACGATCATTTAGAAAATAATTATACAAAATTGTAGTACTAATACGATATGCTGAAAAAGCTTTACATATAGAAATGTTAAGTTTCAAAGCATTACGATTGCACCGGCTCTGGGAAATAAGGCCCCAAGAAATAGAGCCACAAAATAAAAATGAAATAATTCCCCAAAAATATAAATGCGAAACAACAGCAACATTTTTTTTTTAAATTGCGGTCTTATGTCATTTTTGTATTTGAATATTTTTTTATTTGAGTTAAATTCTATCTGTCGGGTCAATGACTACTGCGAAATAAGGGCCGCCGGGCTTTATTTCGTTTTTAAAATTCTAAATGATTTCATGGTTGATTTAATGGTTACGGAATGGAATATCGGTAGCCATGGTGACCCCTGCAACCTTCCTGCAAACCTCATTCTTAGTTTCCCTGTTAGATTTGGGAAACGCGAGTTAGGCTATATGCAAACTTTGTTTGTACCCAATAAGTCTAATGCATATACCCAACATCGCACCAATCGGAATATAACAGTGAAAATAAACAGGGGGGTTGCAGGGGGACAACCATTCCATTCAACGATTCTTAATAATTGAAATAATATAAATAACTTTATGTCATTATGAAAAGCAGCCCAACTTTTGGGCCTTTATTTCATTTTGGGCCTTATTTCCTAGAGCCGATTGCAGCACTCCGACAATCTATTAATATCTGATTAAAAACGAATGCAATCGGTTACATTATTTATCTGAGAAAACAATTTCAAATGGTCCGCGAAAGTCAAAACCTATCAAAATTTTACACTGACTGACTCAAAAACACATTACACGCACTTTTCAAATCTGTTGAACTTACTTCTTCGAAATCCATTACCTTAGGAAAGCCAGTGGTATTTCTTTTCGAATTAATGTCCAATCCATTCCAAATTTATTTGCTGTTACGCTTCACCGACGACTCTACAGACAAGATATAAAGGGTGATTTTTTAAGAGGTTTAGAACTTTTTTTAAAAAAAAAACACAAAAAATTCGAAAAAATGAATGAAATATTTATTTGAATCGATAGTTTGAACCTTGCAATTTAATGTTTAAAGATAATTTCATGCAAATGTTGACCGCGGCTGCGTCTCAGGTAGCCCATCCGCTGAGTCCAATTTTGGCATACTCTTTCACACATATCGGCCGGTATCTCACGAATGAATTCATGGATGTTGGCTTCCAGTGCGTCAATCGAAGCGGGCTTGTCCCTATACACATTAGCCTTGCAATACCCCCACAAAAAATAATCTAATGGTGTCAAATCGCACGATCTAGGCGGCCAATTGATCGGCCCGAAACGTGAAATTAACTGTTCACCAGACTCGCCTTGCAATTGCTCCATTGTTTCGCGTGCTGTGTGGCATGTGGCACCGTCTTGTTGAAACCACATATCATGCAAGTCAAGAACTTCCATTTCGGGCAAAAAAAAGTTTGTTATCATCGCTCGGTAGCGTTCACCATTGACAGTAACGCTGCGATTCGCATCATCTTTGAAGAAATATGGGCCAATAATGCCGCCGGCCCATAAACCGCACCAAACAGTGGCTTTTTCGGGATGCATTGGTAGCTGTTGCAATGCTTCTGGCTGATCTTCACTCCAAATGCGGCAATTTTGCTTATTTACGTACCCATTCAACCAAAAATGAGCCTCATCGCTGAACACAATTTTTCGATAAAAAAGCGGATCCTCGGCCAGCTTTCCAAGAGCCCATTCACCAAAAATTCGGCGTTGTGGTAGGTCGGCTGGCTTTAGTTCTTGCACCAGCTGTATCTTAAAAGGCTTTACGCCCAAATCCTTCCGCAAAATTTTCCACGTAGTGCTGTAACAAAGGCCTAACTGCTGGGAACGGCGCCGAATCGACATTTCGCGGTCTTCTGTCACACTAGCTGATACGGCCGCAATATTTTCTTCAATACGCACAGTACGTAAACGTGTTGGTGGTTTAATGTCCAACAAAGTAAATTTGGTGCGAAATTTGGTCACAATCTTCCGAATAGACTGCTCAGAAGGTCGAGAATGCCGATCATAAAATAGAAGCAGCGCGCGATGAACATTTCGAACCGAGCACGAATTTTGATAGTAAAATTCAATAATTTGCAAGCGTTGTTCATTTGTAAGACGATCCATGGTTAAATTGCAAACCAAACTGAAGCTGTTTGACAGTGACACAAGGTACTAAACACA
This sequence comes from Ferdinandea cuprea, assembly GCA_963576555.1. Taxonomy (NCBI): domain Eukaryota; kingdom Metazoa; phylum Arthropoda; class Insecta; order Diptera; family Syrphidae; genus Ferdinandea; species Ferdinandea cuprea. The sequence continues at coordinate 148,868,432 of OY754958.1, read as the reverse complement.
CGTCAGCTATCAAAACCAGTGTTGCCAAAACCAAACCAGCTAAAAAATCACCCTGTACAAGGTGGCGCAAAAGTAATCCTCCTATCAGAAAATGCTATAAATTTTGCGATTGGCCCCTAATGTCAGTTCTGTTTTGACATTTGTGTAGTAAACACATGCGAAATACACGTTAATAAACAATGTTACGCTGCACTGCTCCAGAACGCGGAATATTGGTGACTATTTATTTGAGCAATAATCGGTCGGTGACTTTGGCACAACGTGAATTTCGTCGCAGATTTCCTATCCGTCCAACGCCTACTGGTGAAACACTGCGAGGTTTAGCCGCTCGCCTCGAAGAGACTGGCACAACACGAGATGCTGCCAGGCCTGGCAGACCCCGGAGTAGCAGTTCCGCAGAGAATATTGCTGCTGTAGCCGAAGATGTCATGGAAGCGCCGTCGACATCAAACAGACGACGTGCCACACAAATGGGTATCAGTCGACGGTCTTTACAGCGAATTTTGGGACAAGATTTGAAGATGTTTCCGTACAAAGTCCAGACGGTGCATCAGCTGTTAGCTAAATGGCGGCGGCCATTTACATGACATCATATTCTCGACTTGATGTAAAAAAAATTAAAAGACCAAATAAAAATAATCAAAGTTTTTCATTTTTTTTTTAAATTACAGCCAAAAAACATAAGGAAAGGCTACAGTCCGCTTGGAGCGAACAGTATGATACCCTATCCCTATCCCTATATGCCCCAAAAAAAACCTTAAGAAGATGATGGATAGCATTTTATTTCATTCTATAAAATTTAGAAAAAAAAAAAAACATTTTTTGAAAAAACGCCCCCAAAAAGTGGGCGTGGCCAAAAACTTTGTATGGGCGATATATTGGAAAAAATATTGGCTAAATATCTTGTTAAACACTTTTTTTCGGTTTCTATGAAAATTATCGAAGAAAACAGCATTTTAGTGAAAAACGCCCACAAAAAGTAGGCGTGGCAAAAAACTTTATATGACAAACTTATAAAGGAGGGCAGTGCCTACATATCTTGTGAAGGTTATAACCCTCTATCTGTCCATCTGTAGCTTTAAATCGGTTTTTTCTAAATTGTGGGCGTGGCAGTGGGCGTATTCCAAAAAATTTTACACTTAACCATTTCGGAGCCCTAGGGAGTATTTGGTCCAAATTTCAGCTTTCTAGCTTGAATTTAAAGGCCTAAAAATTGCGTACGGACGGACGGACGGACGGACGGACGGACGGACGGACGGACATTGCTAGATAGTCTTAGGATTTGGTCCTGATCATAAATATATATACTTTTATGGGTCTACGACGAATATTAAGGGGTGTTACAAACTATGTGTCAAAATTAATATACCCTTAGGATAGGGTATAAACATCGGAAGTTTATTTTTGCGCCACCTTGTATAACCTGTATAAAAACCGATTTAAAAATTTATATTCTTTCCTGAATCTCAAAAAAAGTTTACGGTTAGAAATAGTTTTATTTGGTATGTAACGAGAATAAGCTTTCCATTTAGCGTTACGTAAATTAACTAATCTTTTATTTGACGAAGGAATTTTTTAAACCTTTTGTTTAGTACAAATAATTAAAAACCAGTTTTGACTTATCCAAAAATATATCATAGTTACCTTTTAAATTGGGGAGATTTAAGTAGTTCATCCCAATCAGAACCACTCAAATGTTCCTGTAAAGCAACAAAATTGGTTTTCAAAAAGTTTTAAGATACCGCGGAATTGTTTTGCCAAACTGAAGTAGGGGCGGTTTCCTAGGGTAGGTTAACTCCTTAAACACCTCAAAGTGAATGCATTCAACAGTAACGTTTTGGCTCAGGTGGTGGACAGATGTTTTTGGTTAACTTCAAGACCAATTATACTCGCCTGTTCTTTAATAGCCGTAAAAGCCTTTATCTCGGCCGATGATGTCGATATCGTCCGGATACCCAAGTGGCAGTAGGGTTTTGTAAAAAAAATTGCCTTTTGCGTTTACACCTGCACATCTTATCCAGAGACAAATAAATTAAGTCAGTTGATAGCACGTCTTTTTGCCGGAATCCGGTACTTATGTGAAACATTACAGAAGAGGTCTTGCCAAACTGAACAATGCACAACGAATTCGCCAGTGCGCGCGACACAGTTGGATCAGTTTTTCCGGTATCCGTGTAGAACTACTGATTTTATAGTGGGCTTTGAAATCAATAGAAAGACTTGAAATTCTTGGTCTTTTCAAGGATTTGTTTTTTTGTGAAAATTTGGTGTATTTTCGACTTTCCGGGCAGAACGGCTTGAGTCAAATACTACTTGAAATGTAGATTGGCTCTCTTTGTTGACTTTTGCTACTAAATGGTGTTTTTTTTAGAGGTTGGTTTTTCGACTGGCAACTCCAATGTCATTTATGTTCAGTTTGGGTTGCCATTTCATCATGAACTGGTTGACAAACGAACAAGCAAATTGTGCAAATTTATTTAGAAAATAATGGTACCGCAAGCTCCGCTCATTTTATGGTCGCACACAGGGGCCAAATGTAAGATTTTTTGGCAAAAACTATTTTTGTCTATCTAACTGTTGGAAAACTAATTAAAACCATTTATGTTTATATTTGAAGATGATATTTTTAATTTGCAATCAAAATCAGGTCTCGACAAAAAATGTACAAAATATAATAAATAGGGGAAAGTCATGTACCTTGGAACGATTGTACCTCGGAACGATTGCTGTTTTTTAAATTTATATCTTATTCTAAGAAAAAGGTTCCACAACGTCTGAAGGGCATTCATGTAGCAGCTTGTTTCATTCTGTCATCATACTCGGTTAGCGACCGAGCGAAATCCGAGCGAAATCCGAGCGAAAATCCGGTTTTCGCACACTAAAAGTTTTTTTTCAACCATTTTTGTGAAACGTGTAGTACAGCTGAGAGCAGCTGGAATCGAATTATTGCGCTTTTAGTGAATAAGGCATAGTATTGTGTTGGTGAATAAGAAACGGTAAGCCCGATTTAGTGCGAATTTAAAAGATTAAAGTGATTAAAGAAGAAATATCGATGTTTTGTACCTTGGAACGGCACTTGAATTGTACCTTGGACCGTTCCAAGGTACAATCACATTACTAAAAACAAAATGAGATTTTATTTCGCCATGACTCATCTACGTTTTTTCTTTCATTGCCGCAGTCTGAATATGCCTCGCAGCAAGGAAGGTGTTAAAAGAACTCCTTTGGATGAAAATGCCTTACAGGAAGCTATCAACGATGTTCTCTACAATAAGGAAACAATCGGCAGAGCTGCAAAAGACCACGGTATTTCCAAAACAACTTTGTTTCGTCATCTTCAAATGCATCGAAATTGCACACAAAAAAGTGCTTAATGATGAAGAAGAACTTGCCTTGGTTGAATACCTTACCACAGCAGCAAAGCTGCAGTATGGATTGACAAAAATTTATACAACCAAATTGGCCTTTAGTTTTGCAAAAGCAAATGGAAAAATTCTTCCGGAGTCGTGGATAAAGAACGAAGCAGCTGGCAAAGAGTGGATGATTGGCTTTCTTGAACGGCACCAAACTTTATCACTCAGAAAGCCAGAGTCGACCAGCCTTTCCAGATCAACCAGTTTTAACCGCTGCAATGTGGGACGATTTTTTACCAATTTGGAAGATTGCTATTCCCGTTTTAAATTTTACCCAAGTAGAATTTACAATCTTGACGAAACTGGAAATTCAACGGTTCACGTCCCACCGAAAGTTTTAGCTGCCAAAGGTGAAAAACAAATAGAAAGCATGACCTCGGGAGAAAGAGGAATAAATGTCACTATGGTCGCGGCTATTAATGCAATAGGAAATCATGTTCCGCCGATTTTGATATTCCCCAGAGTGCATTTCAGGGAACATATGCTTAACGGTGCTCCAGCAGGGTGTATTGGTGGTGCTAATCCTTCCGGCTGGTCAAACGAGCAACTGTTCATTGAGTTCTTCGTACATTTTATAGCACATTCGAAGCCAACACCCGATGAAACTTACTACAACAAAGCCGCAAGTGAATGGATGCTGAACAACCCAGGAAAACCAATGTCAATTTACAATGTAGCACAAATTGTCGGCCAGGCTTATCCGAAAGCATTCAATCAGCAAAACATCGTTAAAGGATTTGAAGTAACAGGAATATATCCCTTCAATCACGATATTTTCAACGAAGATGAATTCCTTAGTAGCTTCGTAACGGATCGACCATGTCCAGAAAAACCAGCTGCTATGCCCACCGAAAATGCAAATGACCTTATAATTGCAGATGAACAAAGACCAGAAACATCCACAGCGACCTCTGTAGTATTGGTTCCTTCGATAAATTTCGTATCACCAGAGCAAATAAGGCCATTTCCAAAAGCTGCACCAAGAAAGGATCCTATTGCACGTGGAAGAAAGAGGGGAAGAACTAGGATTCTGACGGATACTCCTGAGAAGGAAGAAATTACTACAGAAAAAAGTTTTGAACGAGTCCTCAAACGATGATGAAACTTTTGAGCTGCCGGTGATACCACGAATTCCTAAATTCAGACATGCGAAAGCAAATACCACGCCAATAGAAAATAGGAGCGACGAGGACTTCAGCGGTTACGATCCAGTTAGCAAGAGGCAAGAAGGTTTAAGAACGAAATTTTCTTGTGTAAGTCAACCTGAATTTCTACAATTTATTTTTACTAATTTTTTATTTTTTGTTGTTTTGTTTTTAACTTAAATTTTAAATAATAGAGCTGGAGTTATGTTTGTTTTCTAAAGATCTGAGACTTTTATCTTAACCGTACTATACCTTGGTACTACCTAAGTGTACCTTGGAACGATGGCAAACTTAATTAATTTTAATGTTTTACTTAAAAACTATGCACTTCAACAAATAAGTTCAAACCTTTTTTAGGGAGATAAAATGTTTATGTTGCTGCGTGAATTCTTTTTTTTTAGCACAGGTTAAGAAGTAAAAGAGAAAAATGTTAGATTATTGAAATCGTTCCGAGGAACACGATCTTCCCCTACATATGAAATTACAATTAATCAGAATCTAAAGAATCGTAGAAGTATTGGGAATTAGTGGGACATCAGGCGCTTGCACATGCACATGTAGCACATCCTTTTTATATCAACATCTCCACGTTTTTTAGGCAATTTCCGTAAGCTGGTTATCAATGGGTCAATGGGAAATCAACAAAGAGTTCAAAATATCTTCGTTTGTGTTCAAGCGCGATATTTTTCGAGCAAAATGTTCTCTATATCTTTTGAACTCTTTATTTCTTGCGCCCTGCGCTTCTTCACTCAGCTGACCTATTGGCAGTAAGACATGTTCTATAATCGCCGGGCTATGAATTAAAATTTCATGAATTGTGGGAGGCATTGGGTACCAACTGTATTTTTGCACAAACAGCTTAGCTGTTTCAATGGCATATTGTTGGAATTTGTTCAAATTTTCTTCGTGCCCACTGGCTATGGTTTGTAACACTGTTTTAAATCTTTTAATCACTTCAATATCTAAACCGGTTATTCTAGCTAATATGTGCGGGTCACTAAAGAATCGCCTAGCAGTATTTCCATCATTATTGCTTCCAAATCCAGGTTTCGGCTTATCTACTACCAATCCCATAGTTTCTTTGAACTGAGTTTGAATATCTTTCATTCTCTCAGCAAAAATTTTATTTTCTTCTTCGTCTCGAATTTGCCATTTCGTCAGAGGTATTTTGTAACTTAAATGCAACAAACATTGGAAAAACCGTATCCAGGCATGAAGCACCGATAATTCAAATTCTAAGCGAGAAGTATTTATTATTACTCAAAACATCTTTGAGTTGATTTGGTATCCGTAATGGCATTACATATCTTTCCATCTACCATTGTAAATAACATTGTAATTGCAACATGTATTTCAATGTTGTTCATGGTGTATGTAACTGGCTGCAGCTGCTCGATTTGTTTCCGCATTATTTCTAGCTCCATCCTTGCCAACTCTGTTGTTTCACGTTGAAACATAAAGTTTATTGGTCGGCAGTATCGTGTGGATGAAGGTTGTTCATTTTGCCAAATTATAAAATGCTGATGTCCTGGCATATCTGAAACTAGCCTTATGGATGCTACCGACTCCAAGAAGATGCTAGAGTCTTCAGAATTTGGATCAGAAAAACGTTGCTTGTATTCCGATTGCCCGGAACCATCCATACCCCACTTACATATTAATAAGTTTCAGATTTTTCAAATTGTCTGCTTTATGAACTTCTAAGACTTTTCTTTAAGCTTTTCTTGAAGGATAACACTCCTTTTTAGCAAGTTGAATTTTTTTATATGATGGACACCTTGACTTAGCATTTGCTCTTATTATATTGTACTGGTGTCTGGTGAGTTTAGCTTCCACGTACATTGTTCAGTCAGTTGTCTCCTTTTAGCTACTCCAAAATGCTTGTATGCTGTTCTATATCTAGCTGCGCTTTCCGGAGAATTCGTGGTAACGTCTTTCAGAACTTGGTGGTTGGGTCTGTATGAATAGGGTAGACGCTGATTGGCATCAACTTGGCGATGCCCAGTCGTTGTAACTATCTCGTACACATCAATTGTGCTTATTTTACCTCCGAGTGGTAACCGCCGGATACTGGTCTCGCCCACCCGGGCTTGACTTGCTAAACTTATAAGCGCGAGTGTTGAACACGAAAGAAGTAGCAACACTATAAAGCTCTGTCGGAATGACTGGCTGATGAGTCTCAGAGGTCTTACATGGGTCTCTCAGAAAGAGGACATACAGCGGATGAATTCGCCATATTGAATCAACGGTGTTGTCAACAGTCGGGATGGCAGATGCCTAAAGCGAGCTACTCTGACATATTTAGAGCAAAGGTCGGTAAGGTTTTTTTTTCAGCACTAGGCAGGGTGCTGAAATAGAGATGGTGGCGGATGAACCCTTTATGGGCCAACGGCAGCGCTCATATCCCCGAAGTGGGTTACTGACAACGGATTACCCGACCCGCTGTCCTAGGGTCAATTTAGGGCCTGGTCCTCCAGGTTGGGGGTTGTGCGTGGGGTTAACTACCCAACCACGGAAAAACCACATGGTTACGAAGCAACCAAATGCCTCGGATACGGACGGATTCACTGTTGACGACCCTGAAAAACGGAAAAAGGACAATAACTTTCGGATCTGCACGTGAAATGTTCGAACCCTGAATAGACCACGTGCAGCCGAACAATTAGCGGAGGCCCTAACCTGCTACAATGCAGATATCACCGCCATCCAGGAAGTGCGATGGGATGGACCGGGCAAAAGAAGAATGAAAAACTGTGACATCTACTACGGTGATTGCTATAGGGAACAGAAGCAGCGTATATTTGGATGTGGTTTCGTTGTAAGCGGCAGACTTAGGCAAGAAGTCTTGAGCTTTCGACACTTTAGTGATCGCCTTACAACCATCCGCATCAAGGCTAAATTCGCCAACATCAGCCTTTTATGCGCTCACGCCCCCACAGAAGAGAAAGATGATGCTACCAAAGAATGTTTCTACGAGTTCCTCGAGAAAACATATGAGCAATGTCCTAAATCGTCCTAGGTGATTTTAACGCCAAAATAGGAAAGGAGGACATCTTTGGTAGCACAATCGGAAAGCATAGCCTACACGACACCACGTCTGGAAACGGACTTAGGCAAATTGACTTTGCTGCGGGACGTAATGTTACTATAGCTAGCACACGGTTTCCTCACCTCAATATCCACAAAGGAACATGGCGGTCACCAGATCACCAAACCGTCAACAAATCGAACATAGACTCGGATCACTACCTTGTTGTAGCCAAGGTACGTATGCGGAAATCCCAGACACCACAACAGCGAGGAAATACTGTGAGGAGATTCAACGTTGAACGGCTACAAGCGCAACAAACCGCCAGAATTTTTGCCGATCGCGTATCCCTCAACCTCTCGAGAAGTCCTGTGCTGCCAGCATCAAGTGCTGAAGACCAGTGGCATCGATGCCAAGAAGCCATCAGAAGCGCCACAACTGATGTGCTTGGTTTCACCAAACCACCCCCACGAAACCCCTGGTTCGATGAAGAGTGCCGGCAAGCGCATGCAGCAAAACAACGTGCCTACGAAGCGGCGCTGCACAGAAGGACGAGAGCGGCTCGTGAGCTCTACGAGCAAATGAGGAGGGAAGAACACCGGCTTCTCCGGAAGAAAAAGAAAGAGCATGAGAAGCGCGCGATCGAGAAAATAGAGAGGTGGTACTCCAGGAACAATGTTCGGAAGTTTTACCAAAAGGTAAAAAGAACGTGTCAACGCAACTTTACCTGTAGAGACGAACAAGGAAACCTAGTAGTGGAAACACAGTCGGTGCTGAGGATATGGAAAAACCATTTCTGCATACTGTTAAACGGCGATGACGACACAAATTCCGCTGTCAGGCAAAATGAACCGTTCAACATGGGTTATGAAAGCCAAGACTCCCGCCCACCTGACCAAAATGAAGTGAGGATAGCAATATCCAAACTGAAATATAACAAGGCTGCCGGGCCGGACGGCTTAACTGCCGAACTTTTCAAGGCAGCGGGAGATGATTTGGTAGAGAGCATACACCAGCTCGTCTCCAAGATTTGGTCAGAGGAAAGTATGCCTGATGAATGGAACCTCAGCATTGTTTCCCGATCCACAAGAAAGGAGACCCTCTTAACTGCGCCAACTATAGAGGTATAAGTCTCCTCAACATCGCATACAAGATCCTGTCTGCCGTGCTGTGCGAACGCCTGAAACAGAGCCATGTCTAGTTTTGGCATACCTGCCAAACTCGTCAGATTGTGCAGGATGACGATGGAGAACTCTCGCTGCTCCATTAAAGTCGGAAACAATCTCACCGAGACCTTTGATGTCAAAAAAGGATTTAGACAAGGCGATGCGCTGTCATGTAACTTCTTCAACATCATACTTGAGAGAATTGTGCGAAACTCGCAAGCCAACACCAGGGGCACAATTTTCCAAAAGTCTGTGAAACTACTTGCTTACGCCGACGACTTCGACATCATTGGCAGAAGACAGCGAGCTGTCTTGCGTTTGCAAGTATCAGTACAGAGGCAGCAAAAATGGGTTTAGAAGTGAATGAGGGCAAAACGAAATATATGCTGTCAACAAGAAGGGACACACAACATCGACGACGACGTCACGATAGACTGCTATAACTTTGAGGTAGTTCGAGACTTTATCTACCTCGGCTCCGCTATTAACTCTGACAATGATATATCGTCAGAAATCAAGCGAAGAATTACACTTGCCAACCGCTGTTACTTTGGCCATATTTTGCAAAAAAAAAATGTTTGCACATATTTTTAGGCTAAGACGATCACTTAAAAAGCAAAATCTTGAAAAAGCGCAAATATGCGCAACTTTTTTTTAATGTTTCAACGAGAAGACATAATGCATTAACAAATAAGGCCTTTTTTGCAGACATGTTATGACATGTTCATATGTAGATCTCTTAACTAAAAAAAAACAGCACTAGTTATTGTTTTACACGGAAACACTCACATTCTAAACATTTATAAAAATTGTAGTAAAACACATAAAGCAACAGTTTAACACGGAAATGATTAACAAACCAGAGGGGGTTGATTCCATGTTTAAATAAAAAATATAAGTAAGAGCACTGTAAATTTATTGCGACAGACAACCGCTACACGTTTTGCTTTAATTGAAGCTGACCGAAGCACTACTCAAAACGAACTAGTTTAAAGCAATGACCCGGTCAACATGCGCTTAGAATTATCAAAGTAAACATGCATTTGAACAGTTTCGGTATCTAACTGTAGTATCCACTTGTTTTTTTTTTGTATTCTAATTAATCTTGTTTTTTTAGTTTTTGCCAAGAATGCATGCACTTGGTCCCTGTGTGGGTCGACAGAATCGTCCATCAGAGCAATTAATTCGGTTAACCATGGATCGTTGTCGCACTACGTTTACTCTATTTGATAATACGCATTCGAAGAGCCGTCGAACAGTGCGCACCGAAGAAACAATTGCCGCTGTGTAGCAAAGTGTTGAAGAGGACCCGAATGAATCGATTCGCCACCGTGCACAGCAATTGGAGCTTTGTCCATCAACTTTATGGAAGGTTTTGCCCAAAGATCTCTTCTTACGACCTTAAAAGGTCCAGCTTGTGCAAGAATTAAGGCCGCGAGACCATCGTGATTTTGGTGTATGGGCCGAAAATGAGATTGATGTCGATGTGATGAGGCTCATTTGGGTTGAAGCAAAATTGCCGAATTTGGAGTGAAGAGAATCCACATGAGACCCTTGAAGCGCCATTACATCCACAAAAACTGAATGTTTGGTATGCTCTATTCGCTGGCGGCCATGTTTATATTTAAACATTAGTGGCACAAAATTATCCTTCCAATAAAGCCAAATTGGTGGACATTAAAACGATTTTCTTGAGTTTTATTTCAATTCGAAGTTCTATACCTCTAAAAAAGAACATTCTGTACATGTCGCTAAGGTGTTCATCTAATTAGGCATCTTTCAGCTTCTTTCTGTTTAACAGTCGAGCTCTGAATCTAGGCTGTATGAAGAAAGTGGTCAGAGTCTGCGTTTGTCCCTCGGTAAGTGTACGCACGTTGGATGTTAGATTTATGTGTCGCATCGATTAGTGTCGACCTTCTGCAGAGCATCCTAATGTCTGTCTTGTACCGCATCGAGACAAACTTACGTTTTCGAGTAACCCTTGGAGTTTAGAGTGTCCGCAAAGTTCAGGTACGCAGTCTCATATTCGTAGATATACATTACGGGTCAGGTTGCCGATTTGGGGAAATTAATATTGGAGACTTTCCCTGTCTCTCTTAAAACTATAATCTTTTAACGTCATCGGAAGTTACTCTGATGACAATCGCCAATAAGGAAAGCCAGGCCGATACCTGTAAGAAATCCGTATAGACCTTTTGAAATATGTCAGATACAGTGCATGTGGTGACAACACTAGTTCGCCACCGTTTATTCTAGAATTCATCCGCTGCTCTCCGGAAATGGAAGGAAGTGTCCTAGTAAGATGGAAACTGGTTCCGACTCTATTAATACGTTGCCGTTAATTTTTTTTGCAAAGTGGGTCTGTTGATGCAGAAGCCCCTAGCTTATTCATTGATGAAGCTTAACTATGCAAGTAATTGATGTTACCCTGTCAAACAGGCATTTGAAGTCTATCATAAATTGGAAGGTATCGCCAGATAGCATCTTATCAGATCACAGATACATCGAATTTCAAATCTACTGCGAACTTTCGCCTTCGCAAGAGAGGAGAAATCCGAGAAAAACGAATTGGCCACGGTTTAGAGGGGAGCTTGCCAACTCTGTCAAAGTTCCACTCAAACTTAGATCAAGACAGGAAGTGGAGAGGTCTGCTTAGGATCTGAACAACGTCCTCACCCGCTGCTTTGAACTTGCGTGCCCTGTTTCTAAGCCCCCCCGCAGAAAATCGGTACCCTGGTGGAACTCCGAACTGCAGAGTCTTCTAAAGAAACTAGGAAGCTGCTAAATCGGTCTTTAAAAACCAACTTAGTGGAAGACTGGAATCTATGTCGATCGAAGCAAAAAGTTTTTAAGAGACTTATTCGCAAGTCGAAAAATGACTCATATAAAAAGATTTGTGAAGAGGTCGAATCTCTAAGTGCAACTAGTAGGCTTGTTAAAGTCCTCCAAAGGAACAGACCAAGTAAACTGGATGCAATCCTTAAACCTGATGGCACGTACACTGAGACAAAGGCGGAGACCTTCAGTCTTCTACTTGAGACTCACTTTCCGGGAAATCAGGCTACTACATGTTCTTCAGCCCTTCAAACGACTGTGGCTACTTTTGAACCGACTAATACCACGCGGCACAGCTGGTATTTTGCAATGGCTATCAAATATGCCATTGCATCTTTTGAGAGTTTCAAGTCACCTGGTCCGGATGGAATTTGTCCAGTTTTGCTGAAACAAGGTTTAAGTCAGGTTTTGCCAATGTTGAAAAGAATTTTCACCGCGAGCTTGGCCTTGGCCTATATACCTTCCCCATGGCGAATGGTTAAAGTGGTTTTCATACCAAAAATTGGTAAGTCTGACTACACTCTAGCCAAAAGCTTTAGACCCATAAGTCTGTCTTCCTTCTTACTGAAAAGTTTGCAAAGACTGGTTGAGCTGCATGTGCGCAAAGTAGCTCTTCGATCACACCCTCTCTCTGAGATGCAACATGCCTATCAGCGCGGAAAATCCTGCGAGACTGCGCTTCAAAACCGTGTTGGTAGGATTGATAGTGCCCTTGACCGGAAGGAGTACGCGTTGGGCATTTTCGTCGATATTAAGGGGGCTCTTGATAAGGCGACCTTTGACAGTATGTGTAACTCAGCCAGACAGCATGGTGTAGATGAAACTTTGGTGTTGTGGATTAGGGGAATGCTAATGTACAGGACGTTGGTAGCGGATGCAGATTGTGGCAAGTGCGTCATAACAGGGGTAAATAGGGGCTGCCCTCAAGGTGGTGTTCTGTCTCCCCTCCTATGGTGTATGGTGGTAGACTCTCTGCTTACGGCTCTCAATTTTCCTGGAAACTACACTCAAGCTTATGCGGAAGATGTCGCCGTTCCTTCTGTCGGTTTAAATCTAGAGGCTCTCTGCTCTCAAGCACAGAGATCACTAGATTTGATCGATGTTTGGTGAACTAGTAATGGGTTTTCAGTGAATCCTCTCACTGAATGTGTGATTCTCCTTCTCTCTTTACGAGAAGGAGAATCTTCACTGATCTGTCCCATCTCGTGCTTAAAGGTGTCACCATCCCTATCTCCGATGAAGTCAAATATCTGGCTGTAATCCTCTGAAAAAAAAACTTCTATGGTCCAAACATGTCCAATCGAAAACCTATAAAGCACTGTCGACTTTCGGGCAGTGTAAAGGCGCTTTTGGTAAGACATGGGGCTTGTCTCTGAAACGGGTCCTTTGGATTTATAGACTGCTACTCTCATATGCATCGGTTGTTTGATGGAACAGGCTTTCGCGGAAACGTGTTACTGCTTCTTTTGCCAAACTCCAAAGGACGGCTTGTCTCGGCTGCACAGGGGCCTTCCCTAGCTTTCCGGGCTCTGCTCTAGATGCTTTGATGAATCTTCCTCCCCTCTATTTATTTATCATGGGGTGAACGCTGAAAACAATCTTTCGCTTGAAGAGAGGTGTATTTGTGGTACCATGCGCACTGGAATCTTGAAGAACTTGCTCGAGAATTATCCTTTGACCCCTGTCTTATGGATATGCCGTCTGATGCAATGACACCAGAAATCCTTCTGCGAAAAAACTACCACGTCAACTTTCCACAGGTAACGGAATGGCTTCGGTCAGACTCTGAACCATGGATTGAATGCCATCGTATTCTCACGGATGGCTCCAAAACCGGGCAGGGGTCTGGTGCTGGAGTCTTTGTGGAACGCGATAATATACGACTTTACTACCCCTTGGGTAAACATGCATCTGTTTTCCAAGCGGAGATTTTTGCCATCCTAATGGCTATGCGCTATATTGTGAACAAAAGGTGGAGGGCTAGAGGCGTTTGCATCTGCAGTGATAGCCAAGCTGCATTAAAAGCGCTTCTAAACCCTATTACCTCGTCCAAGTTAGTGCTAGAACTCAAGCTTTCTCTGAATTTGGTCGGAAGACTGAACACAGTGAATCTTGTCTGGGTACCGGGTCACACTGGCATCCAGGGAAATGAGATCTCGGATGAGCTTGCTAGGCAAGGTTCAGAAGAAGTTTTTTCAGGACCCGAACCTGTGTTGGGTCTGCCTGTATCTTTAGTCATGTCGTCTATCGATTCTTGGGTTTCTCGTGAACACAAGTTTCGGTGGCGCGATTGCTGTAGACAGACCAAACTACTGCGCCCGGACATTTGCAAAAGGTCTTTTCTTCTATCTCTGAAGAGAATCGACTGTAGGCTGCTTGTAGGCGTTCTTTCGGGCCACCAAGCCCTTGCTAAACACTTAAATGTGTTGGGCTTAAGCGACACCACTACCTGTCCTGCTTGCGGTGAGGAGGATGACACAGCAGAACACTTTCTCTGCAGTTGTCCGGCCTATGCTCGCAGCAGGTGGCGGATCTTCGGGGCTGACGTGGTGAGTGCCGAACATCTAAGCTCTTTATCACTGAAGCTCCTTTTCGGTTTTCTTCGAAAGACGGGAAAACTGTGTTGGGTCTGCCTGTATCTTTAGTCATGTCGTCTATCGATTCTTGGGTTTCTCGTGAACACAAGTTTCGGTGGCGCGATTGCTGTAGACAGACCAAATTACTGCGCCCGGACATTTGCAAAAGGTCTTTTCTTCTATCTCTGAAGAGAATCGACTGTAGGCTGCTTGTAGGCGTTCTTTCGGGCCACCAAGCCCTTGCTAAACACTTAAATGTGTTGGGCTTAAGCGACACCACTACCTGTCCTGCTTGCGGTGAGGAGGATGACACAGCAGAACACTTTCTCTGCAGTTGTCCGGCCTATGCTCGCAGCAGGTGGCGGATCTTCGGGGCTGACGTGGTGAGTGCCGAACATCTAAGCTCTTTATCACTGAAGCTCCTTTTCGGTTTTCTTCGAAAGACGGGAAAACTAAGTACATTAACGTAAGGTGTCTGAATGGTAGGACAATGGACCTGTAGTTGTGTCTGAGCGCACCATCGGATAGCAGAAACCTCTGACAAAAAAAAAAAGCTTAACTATTTCCTAAAAAGTATGAACATTTATTTTTTACTTAATACCTATATACCTACTCGTTCCATGGTTTAATTCATAAAAATTAAAATTACAAACACCCTTTTCCCTCACCCAAACTGTCTGCCAAAAAAAAAATTAAATATAAATTAAAAAAAAATAACTTGAAAGCATTGTGCTTAATCGTCTCTGGAACAACAATCATTTCGACGTTAAAATGCTGAGTTTTTACTGGGTCACGGTGCGGTGGTGGGGAGCAGGTAATTTACGCCATATAATAAATATAAAAGTCACGTTCATTTTTTCCCCGTGAAATGTCATTATAATGAAATAAAATGTACAAATATAAAACGTACCTCTGCATTGTATGCTTGCATGGATGGATGGATGGATGTATGTACATATTTCCGAAGCTTGGAAAAAATGTCCCTGAAAAACACGCATGGAAAACAATAATTTTTTTACAGAATAATTCTCTTTACTTAGGATTTATCCCCGTAAAACAAGTTATTATTTGATTAGGTAGGTATAATATTTGCTTAAGAATTTTTTTTTTATTGATTCCTCATTAGAGCGCCCTTGTAACTGTATAGCTATGCGAATAAGGCAATATATGAACGAAGGTCCTTTGAAAATTCTTGCCTGTAGCTCGTGCACACGTACGCGAATCACGTACTACGTGACTGTTAGTTTAGTGGTGATGAACTGCTTCTAATACGTTTCCGTAGTGCCACCAAACTTTCAACGACAAGAGTGTTGGCATATTCTTAGGCGGTCGTTTCGCAGACCATCTAGATCCGGTGATAGCCACATAATGTGGATAAATCCACTCCTTTTCAGCGCTTGAGACTTTATCCACTGCGACAGTAGCTGTAGCAGCACCAGTTGGCATTTTAAGTGTGAAGTTTATGCCATTCATGGAGTTCCAGGCGCGATCGTGTACCAGTACCAGGCGCTGTGTTTCGCATAGGAAGTGAATAGATGAATGCTCCTGAATGTAGCCAGCTCACGTAATTTATTGGTGAGAAGTATCCGGCAATTTGTCCTTGGTTTAGCTGCATATATCATTATGTGCACAAACTCATTAGAGAAATTATTACTTGGCTGAACCAGGATAGCTGACTGCTGCCATTTGAATGGAAATTGTTTCGTGTAGCTAGCTACACGTGTTGAGCAGGAGGACTGCTGGGAAGGAAATTTGAAAATGCATCGCTTAGCCTGGACCTATGGGATTTAGGGCTTTTTTCAATTATTTTTAGTGTAATGAAATAGTAAGACATCTTCTTATATAGGAAATTAACCAGGTGGACTTGGGCCTCGCTCCAACTCAAGGTAGGTTGAAGTCCCTCTGAGGGGGAGAGGGGTCACGTGGGAGGGTCAGGGTCGACCCAGGTAGGAGTCAACTCTCCACTACTATGGGTCCTCGGCATCAAAGATATACTCATGTGGTCTTGGGATAAATCCCCAAAAGACCGAACTTGTGCTTTGTGAACATCATAAAAGGAACATAACACAATTCGAACCACCAGCTAACCGAGGGGATCCCTCCAAAGATGGCGAAGAATGCGAAGTATCAAGGTGTTATCCTTGATAGGAAACTTAACTTAAGGTTGAATGTTAATGAACGGGTAAGGAAGGCAGCAAATGTATTTTATGACGCAAACTGCGTCTTCGGCAGAAAATGGGAACCAAAACCCAAAATAAATCTGTGGATGTACACGACAATTGTGCTACTGATACTCACATACATATATGGCATTATAGTCTGATGCCAGTACAGACGAGGGATGGTATCCCGGTACTATAGCACCGCTAAAGCAGAGCGACTGATAAGCGGCTCACCTACGACGGGGAAGCCGCTAATGCTCCCGAGCTCCTTCGTTTTAGTATCGTGATAGGGGGGCACCGATCATATTAAGAGGGACACGCAATTCACCGAATATTGGTGTCTTGCGGAGAAAACATTGGAAGAGGTAGGAATGCCTTTCCAGTTCGGTGCGTTGCCTTAGGTAAGTCCTCTTAGTTTTAAGTTCCTTAAGTAGGTTGGCCTGTGCTCTGCATGTCGGCTGCAGGGTGTAGTGTTCCAGAGAGTCGACTGACGCATTTCGGCGTCAGCATATTCAATTACTAAACATGTATTGGTAATAAGGCCGAAAGGCAATAATAATAAGTGATGTAGTTAAGTTAAGAGCGTCCGCATGAGGACCAATAGCCTAGTAAAAGTATACTGTTAATTTTAAGTTAGATTTAATCATTTTTGTCTAGTATGTAAGATCTTTTGAAATACTACAAATGAATTAAAAATTAAAAATGTAATAATCTGATGGCAATCCGCAGACAAATCAACTAATCTTAAATTATTGACGAAAACACAAAGACTAGCATGCATTGGAACAACTGGTGCAATTAAAATGACACCAACCGCTGGTTTGGAAGTGATTCTAAATTTTAAGTTACACTTGGGTCTTCATACATTTGCAGCTGTCAACAGGAAACGAGGTCTCGTAGGGCACGCACAGATTCTGAAAATGTGTGTAGGCGACGTATCGTAAGCTCCGATTTTATGTACTATTGAGCTGTTTGTGTTAATTAGGATCTTGAGGCTGCATAAAATATGGCTCCAAACCATAAATGAAAAAAGGCCTCAAAAATGTGTCACTCCCCCATGAAAAATGGCCCCAAACCAATTTTGAAAAATAGCCTCAACAATTTATATTGAGGCCATTTTTAATTTTTTTGTTTGCGATCAAATTTCATTATGAAAAACGACTAAAAAAAAAAAAAAAAAAATGGTCCCAAATCACAGAAATTTTCGTCTTGTTGGGGCCATATCTCATGTTATTTCGCGCTGGTCTAAAATAATTGGTCTTTCGTTAAACCCTGCAAAATTAAAGTGCCTGGCCATCTCAAGACTTTCATTAGACTTCTCGTACTTTCCTTCTGTGTTTTTATGCAATATTGTATCTATTGGATATGTTGAGACGGCCAAAAATCTTGGTATGGCCTTTAACCGGAGTCTGACTTGGAATAACCACATAAATGTTGCAACTTATGGAACCTACGGTGTTTTTCGAACATTGTGGGTAACTATAGCCTGCACGCCCTTAAAAATACGTCTCATGCTCGCCAAGACTCTGGTTATACCAACATTAACGTTTGACAGTTTACTTTAATTTCGTACTATGAACTTTCTCTCAAACATCATCTCAACACAACAACCTTCGAGTCTGTATGTTAATTAGGTGATTCCTCCGCGATACTCTTCTCTTAAACTCTTTTTCTTAAACTCTATTCGCCTTTGGAACACTTAATTTCATTTAAGACATCCGATGTCAAGAAACAGAAATTGAACAAAACCCCAAGTTTGCTCGGCAAACCACCACTATGGTAGGTTTCCTTAATTTCTGAAATCGGGAAGCCAGGAGAGTCAACATTTTGAAAACAAACATCGCTTTATACGCATGCAGCAAGACTTTCCGTAAAAAGTGGCAACTTAAACCAAGAATAGTTCTTTGGATGTACACGGCAGTGATACTCCTAATTCTCACTTATGGGTCTCTGGTTTAGTGGCCCACCCTAAGTAGAGCTGACAACATCACCAAGCTAGGCAGAGTCCAGATAAGGGCTGCAATTGAAACCACGGTAGCCCTACGGTCAAGTCCGTTGGAGACGCTCAATGTGATTCTAGACATGCTTCGCCTGGACCTGCATAATAAAATAATCACTTCATGTACCGAAGTACATTACGGGCACTGCAATATCCTTAACTTATTACCGAGGAATGCAGGAGCACACTATCTACCGACTTTACTGTGCCCAAACTCAACTACCAGAAAACTTTCACTACTGCTTTCCCGTCCAGATTAGAATGGGAGGCAGGCACTGTCATTGATGCATCCGATATAACCATCTTCACCGACGGGTCCAAAATGGACTGCGGAGTAGGAGCGGGTGCCTTTTCAGACGAATTACACACATCCTTATCTTTCCGGCTCCCGTCTTTCGGGTGGAGGTCCTTGCTATTAGGGAGGCAGGTAGGGTGCTTCTAAATAGTTTCAATCTTAACATATCCATTTTCGTCGATGGTCAGGCCACAATCAAGACCCTCACCTCAACCAGGACTACGTCTAAGCTTTTCCGGGGCGGGCCGTCTGAGAGACTCTCTCATCTGCGTTCTGGGGCATAGGAACATAGAGGGGAACGGGAAAACCGACGAGCTGGCCAGAACTGGCTACTCCGTTCCGGAATCCTGCGCGGTGATGGGGAGGTACAACTCCCCGTTGGGTTTTGTAAAGGGAGAAATCTCCACACACTTCAGGGCGAGAGCAGAATCCAGTTGGAGCAATCTGAAGAACTCTAGGAAGACTTGGCTCAAATACAACAAAACTAGAACCCAAAGTCTCATAAACTGAACACGAGGGGATATCGCTAGACTAGTGGCCGTAAGTTGGCACTCACGCTGCCAAGCTCGGCATATCCCACAATACCCACTGCCGCAGCTTCAATGACGCTAATAAGAGTGAAACAGTCTTTCACCTCCTATGTGGAGGCTTTGGCTATGACTAGACGCAGGACGTTTGGTAAACCATTCTTCGACGACCTTTCAGATGTCTCAGACATGATATCATTACTTTTCTCAATTCCACCGGGTTGGTTCTGAGTATACACAACCAATACCACATAAGGTCATCATGAGTGATGGCATCAAGACGTTAATAGTGGTTATGGAAACCAGCCTGTTTACCTACCTACCTACCTACATCGTATAAATACAGTCAATTCTCATGTTGACATTAAAAATCCCCAAGTTATACATAATTTCGAGTGAATGAAATGGCCCTAAGTGCAGCTCTGCTAGAAGTCACATGTACTTCGACCCCTCCACCTGATCTTCAATGAACGACACTTCCAACGTTGACAGCTACCCTAGCTAAGTGCAATGGAACCCTTAGTCAAAGGGAAATTTCGTATTATTTCACCACAAACTCCTAAACATTTTCTAGGTCTGATCGGATAGGTCAAAATGTCACTGCTGATAGCAGCAACTTTGAGGTAGTTAAGGAGTTCATCTACCTCGGAGTAAACATCAACTCCACAAATGACATCTTAGTGGAGATCCGTCGAAGATTTACCCTAGGAAACCGCTGCTACTTCGGTTTGGCAAACCAAATGGGTTCAGAACTCCTGACTCGAAGGACAAAGCGCATGCTCTACAAAACCCTTATCCTGCCAGTTCTGCTATACGGCGCCGAGTGCTGGTCGATAAGCAGGAAAGGAGAGTTAATACTGGGATCCTTTGAAAGAAAAATCCTTCGACGGATATTTGGTCCTGTGTGCGACGAGGGCGAATGGAGGAGAAGATACAACTGCGAACTCCATGAGCTGTAACAAGATGTGGATTTGGTCCGAAAAGCCACTATATTGGCTGGGCCACATCGAGCGAATGGACAACAACGCTCCATCCAAGAGGTTCTTCGCATCCCAGCCCCCAGGTTCGAGACGACAAGGAAGACCGAACTTCCGTTTTAAAGACCAAGCCATCGCGGATGCCAGAGCGCTTGGTAGGGACAACTGGAAGCAGCGTGCTTGGGATCGCAGAGGAAAGCTGCCGTATCTCAGGCAGGGTCTCTTCACGGGTCGGCAGCCCGTTAAGTAAAGTAAAGTAAGTAAGATCGGATAGATCACCACCACCATATACCATAACAGTGGACACGGAACGACGCATTTCGGGCAGCCCCAGTACTATAACGATCCTTATATTTTCAGAAAAAGTTCCCTTTCCCCGTCGGCAACATATACCTAACTGCATCCCTGGGAATATAGTTCGGGTCATCAGATCGTTTCGGGCACAGTAAGAACCACCCACCTCCATAATGCATAAATTGTGACCCTTATCCAATGCCTTCCAATTGTTCTAACATTTACCTTAAACAAAATATATCCGAATGTTTCCTTTAAGCCAAAACAGAGTTTTCATTTTGCCCCGTGGGAAAAGCAAATCCAATTGTCGTATGTTCAACTTCAACCTACTGCGACGCAAATGTCACATGAAGAACAATCATAAACATGAACCAAATGAAAACACATCCACCAAAGGTTAAGAAAGAAAAATAGTAACATAAAGGTGCCAGCCGGAATGTGTGCAGATGTGTTACACTCTTTTCAATGACATCATTCTCATCTGGAGACCAAAAGGATTACCACTTCCGCTCACACCGAAATTCTCTAAAGGATAGTTTTTCGCCAGAAAATTCAATTCCTCGCCCTCTACCATCGCTCTGACTGCTGTGTGATTCCGAGTGCGACGTTGTCGTTGGTCTTTCCGCACACACACACACACACACAGAGTTCAAATTGAATGTTTCTATTTTTACGGTCTAAAGCTATTCCAAAGTTCGGTCAGGTTATGCGATCCATTTGATTGCTGTGTGAAACACACTGGGGAAGCTGGAAGTAGCGGCCGGATCGTTAGAGATTTTCTTTGTAAAGTTTTCCCTTTTTTTTTTGTTTTTTTTTTTGTTTAGCATCCAACCCTTTGGATAGGGGTTAGGTTTGCTTTTTACGACATGAATGGTCGCACTGTTGTTACGAGCACGAGAACGAGCACGAGGACGGCAACGTGCACCTGTAAGGATTTTCAATTAGAGGATGATTCTTCGTCTTGTGGCATCTCCTTGGAGGTGCTTCAATTGTATCCAATTTTCCGGTGATGTTGATGTTGTGCCATGTAGTTGAGAGAAGCAATCGTATTTGATTTTGGGTAATGGGGTTTCGCCAGTGTTTGATGATTAAAATTCAGACGTGGATATCTCCGCTCTTTGAACATGAACACCGAAATGACATTAATGAAAAACCATCGAACATACTTCGAGCTAAGTTTTAGTATCTGCGAATTAAGGGGAGTTATCTGCGGTACAACTCCTCGCAAAGTTGTCGTAGAAACTACTTCGGATTTATGTGCATAGCTACATGGAAATTTGGAATTTTCTCAGAGTGTCCGACATTTTTCAGCCCCATTAATCCGCACTTACATTCCCCAGCAGAGCCTGCAGCAATACGCACAGCTCAGTTGGGCGAGTCTAATTAAAAACTCTTAAACCCAACTTGACTTGAAAACTTTGCCAAGAATGGAAGAGCCTTCATAGGTCATATCAGATGGAAGGATATTTTCAAATTGCTCTCCATTTCGCCGAGTAGATGGTGAGGTTGGGGGTATCTGTCTCTCTACAACATAATGCTATGCTCCTCAAACTATGCAAGAGAAAGTTTTAAACATTTCTAATGCAAAACTCAAATAACGTTTCCTGTACATGGATGCTGGGCGCATATCTATGCAGCTTATTGGTAAACAAACATGCACCCAACCATGTTCACAACTAATAAGGAGCTGTTAGAGTATTCTTCGGAACGCTATCTAGAGCCCGTGGCATATTTCATAGACAGGAAGCTTCTCTCCTCCTCCTTTGTACACGCAACAAATAGGTTCAAGGAGAACGAACCTTGTTATAAACAGTGGGTGTGGTGCGGCGGAGAAAATGAGGATAACATGGAAATGTGCAAAGAAACGAGCGTGTTGCCCCATAGCCAAAGTTAGTTGGGTGGAAAAGAACGCTTAAGACCTATCTTCGAAGTATGGAGTGATGGGCCTTGGCACCATACTTATGCCTTGTTGTTGTTGTTGCTCTGCTGCTGTGTCGTATTAAATTAATTTTAGACGGAGGGATTCTAATGACACTGTGGGGTTGAATGCATACCTACCTTTGGTGTTGATGGCATCCTTGATAGTTTGTGTTTATTTGTCGTACGCTTTGGTGCATGGCATGCAGTTTCATCTCACCTTAATAATTGGATTTTTCTTCATTTCGGGACAAAGTGTTGTCGTCGACAGGATAATGAAATTCATTATGTTCGGTTCGCTGGGGCAGGCCTAAGGATCGGAGTCTCTGCAAAGAGCGCCGCGCTTTCGTTTTCCTTTTTCTGTTTATGAACTTTGATACAAATTTTGATAGCGCGCTTTAAATTGCATCCAAATGTGGATGGAAAGTGTATCCCGTTATTGGTAAGGGATATGAGATGTGAAACTTGGAATGCATGCGATGCAGGCAATAATGCCATTAATTCCGGTATAATGATCGTGAAGGGTGAAGGGTGGGAAGTTAAATTTTATACGTGAATCCATTACAGAAATGTTCACCCCATCCCTGTGCATCCTGTTTGAGGTATTTTGCGTTTGGTAGAGTGTAAAGAAAGCAGCACATATTTTCCATGTTCAACGAAATGGTTTGAATTTTTAATCGGATTAAATGGATCCATTGTGTACCGCAGTGTAAGAAATGCAAGTACTTTGGAGTTATGGAGCTATGCTGTATTTGTAACTACGTGTTGTGTTTGTGTGCATACTTACGAAGCGTTTCCGTGCAGGTCTTACGTTATCTTTATTAGTGTTTGGTCGATTTGCTTTAACAAATTGAAGTGTTTTTTTTTTGTTGCACCTTGCCACAGGTTGGCCAATATATTGGGTGATGACGAAGGAGAAAATCCTTTAGTCGGAGAGAATGACAGACATCAAAGTTCATGAAATTTACCTTCAAAAAATGTAATTTCAGCTGGCCGTATGGACTCCTACATACTTAGTATGCGTACGCGTTGGCTGAAAACTTAGCCCAACAGCCACTATTGCCTTTAAAAATCAAGTGCATAACGAGTCACATGAAACTTTGTTGCTGCATTAGATGTGGTTTTTCAATCGCGTTTATGTCAACTAGTCATACTAACAGTCTATGCCATAGCATAGGGTGTATTTGTAGTATCGTAGGACTGCATTGCACACAATCGACGTAAAGAGCGAAGGACACGGTCGTCAAATTTAAATCGAGCTAAATGATCTTTCTGGCACACACCCAGCAATACAAAGGCTGCTTCCAAATGACGTCATTTGGAGCCACTGTTTGATGGAAATGTCATTAGAAGAACTCTCCCATATGTCCAATGTGGATCAACGGTGTCCCATTCACCTTCCACTACTCACATTCAAGAACAAATTCGTATTATTTTCGAACAGAAAATTTGGGAAGCTCTTCATACGCGCTTGGCTGTGTGTTCCCGCTAATCTCGGGAAGCAATCAACCCTTTTCTCTGTTTTGTTTTTTTTTTCTTGCCAAAAGTTTATGCGTTTAGGAAAATTCTCTATTGCTTATAAAGGATGATTTTTTAAGATATAAGTTTTTCAGGTTGGCAGCACTGGTTAGTAATGGCGTCCAAACGTCATCTGTCAAAGTGAGAAGTTTTCAGTATACTCTGCCGTTTAATCATGGAAAGACTTACAAACGAGCAACGAAATTTATTATCAAAATTCGTGCTCTGTGAAAATGTGAAAATCTGCTGTTTTATCGAAAAATTGTGTTCAGCGATGAGGCTCATTTCTGGCTCAACGGATACGTAAATAAGCAAAACTGTCGCATCTGGAGTGCTGAACAGCCACATGCCAATCAAGAATTGCCGATGCATCCCGAAAAAACGATAGTTTGGTGTGGTTTATGGGCTGGTGGCATCATCGGTCCATTTTTCTTTAAAGACGACCGTGGAAGAAACGTTACCGTCATCAGCGAACTATATCGAGCCATGATACTCGACTTTTTTTGCCCCAGTTGGCTGAGTTGAACTTGGTTGACATGTGGTTTCATCAAGACAGTGCCACATGCCACACAACTCGTGAAATAATGGAAATGTTGAAGGATGAATTTGGTAAGCAGCTTATCTCTCGAAATGGCCCTGTGAGTTGCCCGCCAAGATCATGCGATTTAACGCCTCTTGATTATTTTTTGTGGGGTTATGTAAAGTCGTTAGGCTATGTGGACAATATATACAGACCGAAATGCTCGAAAAATTGGACCTTCCGAATGGGCCATTTGAAACGGAGCTGCGGACAACATTTACAAGAAGTTGTCCCTAAAACGTAAATGGCAAATGCTTTTTTATCGATTACAATAATAATTTTGAAAATTTGATCCAAATTTCAGTATTTTATTCGATTTTTAAAAAAACTGCGCTTAAAAAAATCACCCTTTAGAATGAGCTTGCGCGCTCAGTAAATCGATAAAGCGATGCGAAAAGCGTTAAAACTATTTACGTAGGTCTTCTTACGCTTTCTTGCTTTACTGTGCGCACGTGCATATGAAAACATGTAAGCAGTTTTATCGTTTCTCGCGTTGCATCGCTTTGTCGCCTTACTCTGCGTGAAGCCTAAGGATGTAATTATGAAATCTTTTAATGTAGGCGCCTGCTTGACGAAATGCACGTACCCCGAAAAGAACAATAAAAATGTGAGAGGATAACTTACAGCCTGTGAAAAGAGCGTTAAAACTCTAATTCTTACGCAATGGGCCACTTCGGTAGGTACTTCGGTAGCCTACACTGCAATGTTTAGTTTCCAGTCAAAAAAACAAGACATATGATGGGCGCATTTGCACTCTCTTTTTATGAAATTATATTTTCCAAAAATTATTCAGTTATTCAGGGACCCTGACCCCTGAATTGGACGGATCCCCGGGTTAAGCACCTACGGTTAGATCCCAACATTTGTTAAAGAACGCCCACAAAAAGTTGTCATTGCTAAAACTAATGTTAGTATCCATATATTTTTTACGAAGATTTTAGCCCTTAATTCCGCAAACTTTACTTTCAAATTTTTTTTTTTTAATATTTGATGTATTAATAATGTTCTTTCACTTAATCATTTCGGGACTAAGGGAAGTACTTGTTCAAATTTCAGCTGTAAAGCATGCGAGAAGTATGCGAGGTAACGTAATACAAGCCTTTGGTGTTTGAACGGACCTACGATGAAGCAACTTGACGATGTTTCCTATATATAAAGTAACGATGCACATATTTCTACCCACAAATTTAGAGGCCTGTGACGATTGTTCCCACGTTTCCCAAATATTTTTAGCCATTTTTAGCAACATTATTTTTTCTCCAAATTTGCAAAAACTTCCCGTCTTAATTTCCCGACGTAAAATGCTGCACAAGTTATCTTTGTTCTTAATTCCTCTTCAATTGGTTCACAATGTTTTCGTAATACGAGGGTTTTACATGGCCACATACTTTTTCCACGAGATTAGATAGAGAAATCATTTTGAGATGTTAGAGTGAGATAGACTTGCATGCAAATAACTTTACCAACCAAAAAAAGTGCCACGCCATTTTGCATATTTTGTAGTGATGTTTCTATCTGGCAGTGATAGGCTTGAGTGGGCAGGGTGCTTTGTTTGAGGCATAGAATTTTGAAATGGAATAAAACAGAGATGTTTTTTTTAAATTTACATAAAATTTACTTTATTCGAGGGATAATCTTCTGGCATTTTTATTTAAGTATGGTTTCTGGCATATGACTGTGCGGCTGGCTCGGATGTAGTCTAATCTGGAGGTCCAATTTTCGATGACTTTTTCCAACATTTGTGGCCGTATATCGGCAAGAACGCGACGAATGTTGTCTTCAAACGATTGACCGTTTCGGGCTTATCGGCGTAGACTAGCGGCTTCACATATCCACATAGAAAATAGTCAAGCGGCGTTAAGTCGCGCGATCTTGGAGGCCATATCAGGGGTCCGTAACGCGAAACTATGGGGTTACCAAACGTTTCCTTCAATAAATCAATTGCGGCACGAGCTGTGTGACATGTAGCGCCATCTTGTTGAAACCACAGCTCCTGCACATCATGGTTGTTCAATTGATGAACGAAAAAGTCAGTAATCATGGCTCTATAGCGGTCAACTTTGATTGTAGCGTCTT
This sequence comes from Ferdinandea cuprea, assembly GCA_963576555.1. Taxonomy (NCBI): domain Eukaryota; kingdom Metazoa; phylum Arthropoda; class Insecta; order Diptera; family Syrphidae; genus Ferdinandea; species Ferdinandea cuprea. Next base: position 148,841,924 of record OY754958.1, on the reverse strand, counting down.
GGCCAGCATCATTTTTAAAGAAGTACCCATAAAGCACACCAAACAGTCAGTTTTTGTGGATGGATGTCAACATACGCTTGAGGATTATCATCACTTTAAATACAGCAGTTTTGTTTATTGACGTATTCAATTCAATTTTTTTCAATTTCAAATTCATTTTTATTATTTTTTTTTCAATAAAAACTTACATACTCGACAAAAATGATTAAATCTAACTTAAAATTAACAGGATACTTATTCTAGCTTACTGGTCCTTATGCGGACGCTCTAAACTTAACTATATCGCTTAATACTATTACCTTTCGGCCTTAATTAATAATACTTTTTATTTTTTCTATGTATATTTTTTTACAAGAACATTTTTTTAAAAACTTGACATCTTTATTTATTTAATTTTTGATTAAAACTAAAAAACTAAAAACTACTTAAGAATATACATTAAAAACTTAAAATCTAACTAATGCTACTTAAAATTACCAAACTAATACTAAGTATAATCGGATGTCATGTGCACTCGCCGCCTCATCTACAAAGGCAACGGTGCCCATCCCCCAACACCATTAGCAGCACCCAGCAGCCGCCAACCTAGCGCACATGCGCCACCGAGAGTCCACTGACACCGAAATGTGTCAGTCGACTCTCAGAAACACCACACCTTGCCGCCGACATGCAGAGCACAGCCAACCAACTTAAACCACTTACTACTACTTAAAATTAAGAGGAGTTACCTAAGGCAACGCACCGACCTGGAAAGGCATACCCACCTCTTCCAATATTTCCTCCGCAAGCCAACAATATTCGGTGAATTGTTTGTCCGTATCAATATGATCCCTCCCCCCTATCGCGGTACTAAACCGAAGGAGCTCGGGAGCATTAGCGACGTCCCCTTCGTAGGTGAGCCGCATATCAGTCGCTCTGCGGTAGCGGTGGTATAGTACCGGGATACCATCCCTCGTCTGTACCAGCGCTTTTTTATCAATATGGAGAAAAGCCTCTGGCGGAACAAAGCCAGATCGGAGCGTTCTCTCCATGTGTGCTTCATTGGGGTAGTATGCCCCGAAGATCAGGCTATTATCGTTGGTCATCGCCCTCGCAACGTGCCTTAATGAGTCACCTTAATGAGGAAATTGTCAATCCTATTCAAGTGAACCCCATCATATAATACCGTGTTGGGATAATATTTTATGTACTCAGATTCAGGTGTTCGAAACAACCCGAGACATGACCTAAGACATTGTCTCTCGAAAACCCGAATCCTTTCCATATACGACGGCGCTATATTGAACCACAATGGACAGCCATAAGCGATGATGGGCCTTATTAGGGCCACTTAGGATATGACCTTAACCCTAGAAGCAAGTTGACTGCTATGAAACAGTCTTCTTGTCAGAGAAAAGGCCTTCTTAGCTCCAGCAAGACAAGCATCTATATGTTTGTTAAAATACAGATACTGGTCGAGCCAGATTCCAAGATACCTGACCACGTTTTTCACCGCCAATGCCTGCCCATTCTGTCCAATAATGGCCAATTTTATCCATTTTTTTCTGGAACCCCTATTGGCATTAGCCAATGGGATTCTAAACAGGAATGTTTCCGTATTCTGGAAATTGATTTTCAACTTCCAGTCGTCGCAATATCCCTTAATTTGCTCGAAGTCGCGCTGCAGAAGGATGTTGATGACCTCGATCTTAGGACCTGATCTGTATGCGACCAAATCGTCGGCATACGCTATAGCATGACTGAGTGAACGTACCAGATCACTCGTGTAAATATTAAACAGGATCGGCTAATTTACCGCATCCTGTTGCAAACCGTTTTTGATATTATAGACTCTGCTCGAAGTTACGTTGCCACATTTGACCACGAACTTCTTTTCCATAAGCATGTTATAAATTATATACAGCAAGGGTTTGTGCATTCCCAGTCTGATCAACTTGTAGAAAAGCCCCTCTAACCATACGGTGTCGAAGGCCTTTTCAAAGTCAACCAGACAAGCACCCGTGCATTGGTTCTTGCATTTATTCCATTGAATGTCGGAAACCAGTTTTGACACGGCATTTATTGACAAAACAAAATTCGCTCATGAAATCGCTTATGAAAATTGGGATCAACGGCAATCTTGCTTTTGGAGCCTTTCTAGGTATTCATGTGGCTTCAATTCTTGCACTGATTCTGGTCTTCCTCTACGCTACGCTACAGTAGCAATAACTTCTTCTGTACGCACTGTACGACGTCTCTGTGGATGCGTATTATCATTGAAAGTAAACTTGGTGCGAAAACGTTCCATAGTTAATCGAATTCATTGCTCTGATGGAAGATTATGTTGACCGTAAAATGGACTTAGTGCGCGATACGTATTTCGCACAGAACCATGAGTTTCAAAACAAATTTATACAATTTGGAAGTGTTCGTCAGGCGTCAGTCTTTTTATTAAAATGCCAAACCAAACTTAAAATACATCACTTGCCATCTGACAAAATGATCGCCAGTTAAAATAGTGTTGCCAACTTAAATTTCTATACCTCTACAAAAAAATACCCTTTCCATGAAAACTACTGCAAATATTCGCAGTGTTTCCAAATAATATAGCCTAAATGCTGCAAACACTAAATATATCCTAATACAAATAAAGGGCTATTTTTTAAGCGCAGTTTTTTTAAAAATCGAATAAAATACTAAAATTTGGATCAAATATTCAAAATTTTTATTGTAATCGATAAAAAGGCCTTTCCCATTTGCGTTTTGAAGACAACTTCATGTGAATGTTGTCCGCGGCTCCGTTTCAAATGGCCCATTCGGAAGGTCCAATTTTTCGAGCATTTCGGCCTGTATTCCATGAATTGCGCGTGTTATGTTATCCTGTAAGGCTTCAATCGTGTTGGGCTTGTCCACATAGCCTAACGACTTTACATAACCCCACAAAAAATAATCAAGAGGCGTTAAATCGCTTGATCTTGACGGCCAACTCACAGTGCCATTTTGAGAGATTAGCTGCTCACCAAATTCATCCTTCAACATTTCCATTGTTTCACGAGCTGTGTGGCATGTGGCACCGTCTTGATGAAACCACATGTCAACCAATTTTAACTCAGCCAACTGGGGCAAAAAAAGTCGCGTATCATGGCTCGATATAGTTCGCCGTTGACGGTAACGTTTCTTCCACGGTCGTCTTTGAAGAAAAATGGACGGATGATGCCACCAGCCCATAAACCACACCGAACTGTCGTATTTTCGTGATGCATCGGTAATTCTTGTATGGCCTGAGGCTGTTCATCACTCCAGATGCGACAGTTTTTTGTTTACGTATCCGTTGAGCCAGAAATGGGCCTTTTTTCACATATTTCACAGAGCACGAATTTTGATAATAACTTTCAATAATTTGCAATCGTTGCTCGTTTGTAAGTCTTTCCATGATTAAATGGCAGAGTATACTGAAAACTTTTCACTTTGACAGATGACGTTTGGACGCCATTACTTACCAGTGCTGCCAACTTCAAAAACGTTAAAACGCAAAATAAAAAACACTTGGAATATTAAGGATATGGAATTTTTAAAAATTCAGATGACTGCGAAGTCCGAATCTAAAGTTTAAGGACAAAGTTATTTGCTTTTTTATTATGAAAACTTTGTCAAATTTTTTGGGCGATTTTTAATTGGAGCCTTTAATACTATTAGAAAGGTCAAATGAAGACGCATCGTCTGATAAAAATATTAATATTCAGTTTAACGCTTAAATGGTCCAAATTGCATGAAGACTGTATGGAAAAAACTATAAAGTAAAATGTTAAAGGTTTGAAGAATATTTAATTTATTTTATTTAAAAAAAAATATCCTTCTCCTGTAAAATTTACATTTATAGAATAAGTAGGTAAGACATTTGGTAAAGCAGAAACAAATCGGTAGTCTACTTAGTTTAAAGTAGACTTGACTTGTGCTTTGTTCCAATATCCAATTGACTGTCCGATAAAAAAAACCACCAAGGAAGCTTCTATAACGGCATTTTAAAGCAAAGTCATCGCTTTTGAGCCGCCTGGATAACGTGTCTGAGTTACTACGGGCAAAGTAGGTACTTCTAGCTACTAGTCGACAAAATTACTTAACGAAATTATCCTGCTAACAGAGAGATTGAAAAAAAAAAGGTATTCAGTGTAGTTATAGACCGGCATCTACCTCCTGGTTATCAAAAAAAACCTCAAATGTCTGTGCATCTCTTTGGTTGGATGAGTTCTCTTTGCAGACATGTTTTTGTCTTTTTTGTTTTTATTTTAGTTTTATGACTTTAGAAGGCTCACGCCGGCTTTAGAAGGCTATCTGCTGTTACAGTAGTAAACTTGCCAAAAAAAAAAAAAAATCCGATTATTTCCTTATCCTGTACCTTGCACTGCAAAGGGAAGTACTCCACTCTCACGGTACCTCTAATGCATTAGCAAAAAAAAAACGAAAACTTTCCTCTTTCAAATTAATTCAGTTCACGTTCCTGAATAACTGTATAGCGAGCGCTCTTCTAGATGTGTCCTTTGCCATTCGCGTGAGAAAAAGAAACATTTTGGGGGTGAAGCATGTTCCACCGGACACCCATTCAGCGTACTTTGTTGGTCCTTTCCAATTTTTTTAATGGCAAAATTAAGCGCTAAATAAAAGCTTCATTTTACGACTTGCTTCGTTCCTTTTTATGTCCTTCGTACGTTAGTTTGTTCGTTCGTTGGGATTGACCCTTAAATAAAAGGATGACAAAATTACACCTTCAATGGAGAAGACAAGGCAAACCAAAAAAAAAGCAGTGGCACCGGAACACAGTAACAACAAACTGCCATTCGTAGTCATGACGATCTGTCCTTCCTGAAAGTTGAAGGAAAAGAAAATAAAAATTCGTGTATGGACCAATTGTAATGGCTGTATCCGTGTTTAGCTTTCGAAGTTATACACTTTGAGATGGTTTAGGAATCCGACCTTCCTCGCGCCGGTGCTGCACCGTTTTCCCGTGTGCTTAATGTATACATATAGTTAGTGTGCTAAGAAGAAGGACAATGGGTAAAGTTTACGCTTTATGGAAGCACGAGCATTGTGTTAGAGTTGGGAATTAAGTAATTCGGTTAATCCTTTGCCGGAAAGTTTGGCATACATTTGCCGAATGCGAATTTAAATGAACACCGTTGGTAATTGCAATGTTGTGCTATGGTTCCGCAGCGAGGATGAGAGGGACAAAATGCGTGGTGCACGGTTTGTGTTGCAAGCACTTAAAGGACTTAATGATTGTTTTTTTTTTTTTTTCTGTTTTTAAAATTTGTTTCCCTTCGGAATGCTTGTAATTCACATTAAGTTTCACAATGGGTGAGAGATGTGTCTTCTGTGATTTTAAGGGCACGTAAAACTGGACTGTAAAATGTCGGTTACTGCAGTAGATAAATGTAGTTTGAAGTAATGGAAGGGAAGTCTTTTGATAATTGCCCAGTGGTGTGTAGGTAGTGTTTGCTTTGTTTTGAGTAAGAATTAAATTAATTTACGATTTATTTCATGTTTCAACATGTTAAATTTAATTTCCCAATAAACGTTTTGGCAAGAGTGGTGGTGGTATTTTGGGTACTTTCAGTCGTTACCGATGACCTAATTTATAAAAACAATTTTCCATTCATTTGGCCAAGTGATCTGTAGGAACTCGCAGAACTGAGTACGTTTGTGCACAAAAGGTATGAAGTGCTAGAGAAAAACGTATTTAACAGTGGATTAATTGTAACATATGAACCACACGAACGATAGAAAGGACTTTAAATCAATGATAATGGCTTCAGTTCTCAGTTGTAAGAATGCATGTTCATAAATTTGTGTATGAACGCCAGCGGATGAGAGGGCCCCTTTCGGACTATAACACATTAAGGTGCTTTTCTCTATACAACGCTGAACACATCAAGCAGACATTCAGTCGAACTAGTTAAGTCGCTCCGTCACAGAAGTATCGAGTATTTTCGTAGTACCCAAGCTAAATGAGATTCAGATATCAATGGACGGGAAAAAAAATTATAAAGGTGCAGGACCTCAGATCTCAAACTTTGTTTCAATCTGCAACAAAAGGGTTTTTCAGTCTTCCAACGAAGTTAAGATTTCTAGAAAGTGCTTAATGGATTAAGATAGAAAGCTTGGCTCTCACTACGAAACACATACTTCGACTAACCTCCACTTTGACTTAATAACCGTAGCCATTCGAATAGCATAGATATTAGACATTCAGTTTCAAGACATTCAGTAGAGGCAAGGGATTTGACGATGTTAAATCGCACGTTTTTGAATCCTATCCAACAGCGCTAAATATGTTATTGGTGCACCAGGCCAGATATAAGCGTTGTACTCAAGTTTTGGGCGAATAAAAGCCTTGTAAATTCTAGCTAGATTTTTACGGTGTTTGTTCTTCATATCCTGATCAAAAGGATGGTGATTGCGATTATATGAGAACACAAGCGTTCTCACTTTAGCATAACACCATCAACTCCTACTTCTCACCTCCCCGTGGTGACTGCTGGGTGCCTAGTACCTCGACTAGAGATGGGATAACCAACCCCTGTGGAAGGTCGTTGGTGGCAGCTGTCGAGAGAGGGGGGAGGAGTGCCAGCTCACTAAGGCACTTCTTCTGTTTTCGGACGGCGGCGAACGAATTCTACGGATGGATTAACGGCGGCGTCCACAGTTCCAGTTAGGTTGAATAATTGATCTCCCTATATAAGCTGCTTCGACTTATTTGAAGCCCAGGTCTATAGGGATATCCAACACTAAGTCAGGGTGTTGGAAAAGAGCTGGTGACGGATGAGCCCTAGATGGGTCAACGGCAGCACTCACATCCCCGAAGTGGGTTACTGGCACCGGAATTACCGGCTACTGTCCTAGGGTCAAGAACAGCGCCTAGCCCTCCAGAGAAAAAGCCCGTGGTATGGTGATGTATATGTATACCGGAAAAAGGTGACAGAAGATGCACACATTAGAACGCTGCGGAGGAAAACAAAGGCATCAAGGGATGAGTACCGAGCCAGGAGAAGGGAGGAGAAGAAGATCCTGCATAGAAAGAAAATAGAGCACGCAGTATCCCAGCTCAAGCAGATCGAAGAGTTCCGCTACCGAAACAATATCCGGCAGTTCTATAAGAAAGCCAAGCAACTGGCTGCTGGCTTTAAGACCGGAACACAGGCTCTTCGTAACAGCGATGGAAACCTAGTCACCGATGCGCAGGGAATAGTAGATGTTTTTAAGCAGCATTTCCAGCAGCTGCTAAGCGGACAAAATGTAGAGAGAGTGATGGAGCAAGAAGAGAATCCACGTGCAGTCAATGAAGAACCAGTCCCTCCGCCTAGTATAGAAGAGGCTTATCTCTTTAAAAGTTAAAGAACAAAAAGGCCGCCGGCTCTGATGGTCAAATACGGTGGTGATGTTATGGTAGGGCGCATGCACCAAATCATCAACCAAGTTTGGTTGGAGGAAATGTCATCATGCCCGATGACTGGACCATCAGCTCCATATGTCCCATCTACAAGAAAGGCGATCCTATGTCTTGCAAGAGGCATATCCCTGCTTAATGTCGCATATAAGATCTTATCCAACGTTCTGTGTGAACGTCTCAAACCTTTCTGCAACACACTAATCGGCACCTACCAGTGTGGCTTCCGGCCCGGCAGATCAACTGTAGACCAAATCTTCACACTAAGGCAAATCCTGAAAAAGACCAACGCGTTTCAAGTCGAGACACACCATCTCTTCATCGACTTTAAAGCCGCATATGACAGCATTCATCGTCAGGAGCTTTTTGTGGTGATGGCCGAATTCGGGATCCCGTCAAAACAGATCCAGATGTGTCGCATGATACTAGATAACACGCGATGCAATGTGCAGTTTGGCAGCAGCTCATCTGATGCGCTGTCGTGTGACTTCTTCAATCTTGTTCTTGAGCAGATAGTGCGCAGGGCAGGTGTCAACACGGAAGGCACTATCGTCAACAGATCAGTCCAAATGCTGAGGTATGCGGACGATATAGATATCATCGGTCGATGCCAGCGTGCCGTGATAGAGACTTTCACGGCTATTGAAGATCAGGGAAACTAGTTGGCCTTGAAGTGAATGAGGACAAGACTAATTATATGCTATCAACAAACATACAATCAACTGTCCACCGACTAGGACAAAATGTCACTGTTGATAGCAGCAACTTCGAGGTAGTTAAGGAGTTCATCTACCTCGGGATAAACATCAACTCCACAAATGACATCTTAGTGGAGATCCGTTGAAGAATTACCCTAGGAAACCGCTGCTGCTTCGGTTTGGCAAAACTAATGGGTTCAAAACTCCTAACTCGAAGGAAAAAGTGTATGCTCTACAGAACCCTTATCCTGCCAGTTCTGATATACAGACGAGTGCTGGACAATAAGCAGGAAAGAAGAGTTAATACTGGGATCCTTTGAAAGAAAAATCCTTCGACGGATATTTGGTCCTGTGTGCGAGGAGGGCGAATGGAGGAGAAGATATAACCGCGAACTCTATGAGCTGTACCAAGATGTGGATGTAGTTCGAAAAGCTAAACCTCGTCGACTGCATTGGCTCGGCCACATCGAGCGAATGGACAACAACGCTCCAGCCAAGAGGATATTCGAATGCCAGCCTCCAGGTTCGAGACGACAAGGAAGACCGAACCTCGCGGATGCCAGAGCGCTTGGTCTGGACAACTGGAAGCATCGTTCCCGGGATCGCAGAGGATGGAAGGCTGCCGTACCTCAAGCAGGGACTCTTCACAGGTCGGGAGCCCGTTAAGTAAGTAAGTAAGTTCTTCATATCCTACCAGCTATAATTCCATAACTCTAAGCCTTTTCGATGCTGAGTTAAAGAAAAGAGGCTGCTACCGCGCCCCTAAATACAAAATAAATAACATATATAGATAACCTAATTCTAAGGACTTGATTGTTTGATATTATGGGAAAGGATCCCTACGAGTGTAAATGAGTTATTAATTTTTGATGTGTTATTGTAAAATGGCGTGTGCCCGGGTCCGAGCTAAGAGAAACGGTTTACTTGGATCCTTAGAAGGGATCAAGCTGGTGATACCTAAGGCCTCTTGGTCTCTAGTCCAACAAACCTTTGTAACATTAACAAATATATTTCTGTATATAACGGCTATAAGTAGATTCACTTAAATAAAAATAAATAAAATATTAAACTTAAACAGCCTATACATGTCCTTGCCTCAACATCCATTGTGTGTGCGAAGAAATATTTTTTTGTATGGAAGGGAGCTGTAGTTTGGTGCCGATTCCGAACAGTAGTTGATGTTTGTCGACGCACTTAACCATTAAGCCACTGCACACATCAGCTACACAAATTAGACCAAATATTCCTGCAAAAATTCCTTCGCAAAACAACAATTTTTAAATAAAACCATCAAGAAGTTCTCCTTCGACTTCGTACAACGCAATTTGCGTTCATCTTTAAGAACTCAACTCACTGAGCCACTCTCTTGTAAATTTATGGATTCTTCATGAACAGTTGTCATTATGGTAATTTATTGTCTGAAGCCAAGTCTATTCCGTTTCTTCAACAAATATGTTCATCATTAAATTTTGTAGGTAGGTACATCCTCCATCAAAATCTAACAAATTTTTTTTATTAATTCCACCCAAAAGTCGTAATTTAAAACGAATTGGTACGAAGGTACACGTAAAAAATTCAAGGAATTCATTAGCATTAAAATTGCAAAGAATACTTACTTCTTGTAGCCTTCATCATGTAGGTTGACACGTGATTCGCAATAGCTATCTGCCATCAATGGAATTGCTTTCCAAGAACTGCAAATTCAATAGTAACAATAATCAAAAGATGACAAAGAGCTCGCTCGTCAGTTGATATTGATAAAGAAAACAGAATACACAAGCGTATCGGGAGGATGCTTCCACAAAACTTCTCTTTGACTTTTGCGTTGCCTCCTAAAAAGCTTTTAGCTTAGTATGGGATTGTTGTTAATTATCACGCTTACCCTTCTTACTCTGTTTTGTTTTTGTTTTATGTTGTCACCTTTCGTTGTGTAAGAACAACAAATGGAATAAACTTGTAGCTCTTTGCAGAAAAGACTATCTGAAGCTAAATCAATCAAGATAAAACTTTAAAACTTTAAAGGGATAAGAAAAGTATTTGAGGAGTAGATTTAATTCAAGGAAAGTATCGCACACTTTGAGGGATTTAGCAAAAGCAACCCAAACAATTGATAAAGCGAAACTTTTTTTTTTCTTAATCCTGTTGTAGGTGTTTTTGATGTTGTTGTTGCTTTTCAGAATTAGCCACCCTTCAGTGTACATAGGTGGATTCTTGCTGGATAGTATCTACCTATAGAGGAGAAGAGAGAAATCGTTGAAATCCGAAAATCAGAAACGTGATTGAAATTTTATAGGATGCCAGGAAATCGAATCTCTGGCAAAAATTGCCCTCCTGTAAAGTGAAAATAAATGAGAGGAATGTAGTACCTATACGTACCTTAGATACCTATGGTAGGTTGCGTCACGGGTTGATGGTGCCAGTAGTGATGGCAACACAAATCACTGCTTGCACATAAATTGGTGGTGTTGCTTGCGACGACGGTAGATCGATGTAGATTTGTCAGACATTGTTGGACATTCAAAGAAGAGATTGTTGTACTTATTTCTTCGGTTTAATTGTGGATGTTGCACTCGTCTCATATGTATACATAAGATGGACAATTAGTTCTAAATTTAATACAATAATTTGTTAACAATATAATCAGACCAAATACTTATTAGAAAGCCAGAAAGCCAGGTGACTCATTAGTCAGAAAAAAAAAGATTCTTTCAAATAGCAGACACTGTCATCAGTCTCCTAGCATATGTCAACCATTGTCATGTGTTATCCGTAACCTATCAGCTGTTATCTTTTATCTTTCAGGTGTCGTATGTCGCCTTATGTGATTGTTATTCGCTTAGTTTTTTAAGCGATATCAAAAAAAATTTTGGATATGACTATGCGCAGCTCATAACTCAAGCTTCAAAACCGTAGTTTCTACATATTTGGCATGTAAGCAATTACATTTCAGAATATCGGGAATTTTCTGGAAAGTTGTAAGGATCGGAGTCAGTTATAATACTTACCGTAAATGCATCTACGGATAGGGATTTACGAACAATATTATATTCAACTCAACGAGCTTTCGACTCATTGAAAGTTTTTGCCTCTGAAGGCTTGGTCTTTTTTTGAAATGCTTTTGCCTTGATCAATATTGATCATTCTTCTTCTTGGGCCCGAAATCCACATAGTCAACCCACTTAAGTCTTTGAGACAGCTTCCACATTAGGACAGCTTACGTATATAAATTGCGGTTGGCTCTTCCCTCCATTCGATAACTTTTGATTTCCCTCTTCTCAATGAATTTTAATATTTTATTGGTCTCTTCCCTTGGTCAATGAAGGTTTTTAAATATCCGAAATATTTTTAATATATTTTTTTTCTCTTGCGAACCGACAAGAGAAAATACACAGGCGTCTTTTTAGTATTGCCTTTAGATATTCTGCTTAAGGATTTTCCCAAGGCAGCCATCTGTTGTCTCTGATTTTCGTTAGATTTTTGCGATTGATTACGTTGACGACGCGATCAAAACTCCCAATTATCTTTTTACGCGATCGACATGAACATTCTTAAGCATATATATAGTAACCCCTACTGACTCGAAACCACTCGAAAATGATCTGAATAATTTTGGAACATATGGCACATAACAACCTTCTCGAGCTCAATTTCGGTAAGTGTCAAGCGATCACTTTTTGTTGTAAGCGTATTACCTCTCCCCCTAGATGCTATTTCATTCATGACATACATCACACATTTTTACCGCCCTACGTGGCCTTCTATGAACAAAAGAAAGAAATAAAGAATAACATACCCCCCCATGAGGATCGTTTATATACAGGGTTTTTTTTGGAGGTATAGGAACTTCGAATTGAAATAAAACACAAGAAAATCGTTTTAATGTCCATCAATTTGGCTTTATTGGAAGCATAATTTCATGCCATTAATGTTTAAATATGATTTCGGGCATGTGGCCGCCGAGGCTGGTTCGAATAAAGACAAGTCTAGAGGTCCAATTTGCAACCACTTTTTCAAGCATTTGCGGCTGTATGTCGGCAATAACGCCACGAATGTTGGCTTCCAAGTCCCCTAACGTTTCTGGTTTGTTGGCGTAGGCGAGCGACTTCACATATTCCCAGAGAAAATAATCCAATGGTGTCAAATCACACGATCTTGGTGGCCAATTGACACGTTTATTCCGCGAAATCATGCGCTCATCAAATGTTTCCTTCAATAAATCGATTGTGACGTGCGCTGTGTGGCATGTAGCGCCGTCCTGTTGGAACCGCATCTCATCCACATTCATGTTATCAAATTCGGGAACAAATTAGTCGGTTATCATGGCTCTATACCGGTCTCCATTACCGGTAACTGACTCTCCAGCATCATTTCGGAAGAAGTATGCCCCAATGACTCCACCAGCGTATAGAGCACACCAAACAGTCAGTTTTTGTGGAAGTAATAGCGTTTCAAGGGTCTCATGTAGTTCTCTTCACTCCAAAGGCGGCAATTTTGCTTGATGGCGTAGCCATTCAACCCAAAGTGAGCCTCATCACTGAACAAAATTTTGATGAAAATCAGAATCGATATCAATCTCATTTTCGGCCCATACACCAAAATCACGAAGTACTGCATGGTCTCGCGGCTTTAATTCTTGCACAAGCTGGATCTTGTAAGGCCGTAACAAGAAAGTCTTCCATAAAGTTGATGGTCCTCTTTAACACTTTGCTCTACAGCGGCAATTGTTTCTTCGGTGCCCACTGTTCGAAATCTCTGCGGATCCGTATTATCACATAGAGTAAACGTAGTGCGAAAACGATCCATTGTTAACCGAATTAATTGCTCTGATGGACGATTCTGTCGACCATAAAATGAGCGGAGCTTGCGGTAAACTTTGCGAACTGAACCATTATTTTCGAAATAAATTAAGTTGTTCATTTGTCAACCTGTTCATAATGAAATGGCAAACGAAACTGAACATAAATGATATTAGAGTTGCCAAAAATGTCAGTTTTATCTGTATTCGAAAAACCAACCTCTAAAAAAAACATCCTTTACAAATGAATAATCGCCCAAAGTATTACTTCACAGCCTGAAGACACATACCATGGAATAATTTTTTAACTATCTCGTATGCATTAGTATACTAAAGAGAAATTTATTGCGATCGTGCGGAAATTTCGAACTCAAACTGGGTATGAGGGATGATATTACGACTATAGAGAAGTCCAAAAAAGGGGTCCGCTAATGCCGTCCGTCAGTCTGTATATCTGTCTGTCCGGGCACCGTATGGCGAAACGGTTCGACGGATTTGCTTCAAAGTTTGTATATAGGGTTCTTGGGGTTACATCTCGGGGCTTCTTTTTTTTTTTTTGATTTATCGGTACCTTCCATACAATTTTTTTGGTGAAAATCACTTATCACCATTTTTCTAGAAAATGGTTCCAAGGATTTTGGTTTTTTTGTATTAAAGATACTTAGGATAGGGCCCAAAATACAGCATACTCAGTTTTTTTTTTGAAAACAACAAAATTGACAAATAGTAATTTATAAAACCGCTAATATCTCGAAAACTAATAAAAAGCGAACTCCAAAAAAGTTTGCTATTTTTTAAATCCTATAAAGTTAGCAAATCTGCATACTTAGATTTTTGAAATAATTTTTTTTCAAATTTTTTTTGTCTTATAACGATTTTCTTAAATTTAAATTAAATTCGTTTTCTCAAAAACGGATTAAGCGATTTTGACAAATTTTTTTATTTCGATCAATTATGTTAAAAGTGTTGAATGTGCGAAATTGCATCAAAATCTTTTTTGAAAAAATCGATTTTTTCAAAACTTTAAAATGGATTTAAATGAATTCTTCATTCATTCTTCTTGGGGCGATTTAAAGATACACATCATGCAGCGAGAAAGTTTCGTATGACGCAGTCGTGCACATTATTTTTTAACTTTTTGCTATTTTCATTCGCAAACAAACGTAACACCCTGTATAGACAGTGGAAACAATATTTTGTGGCTTATTTTCATCCCACTCCGGATATGTATGCATGTAACAGTAGTTTGCATCAGAACCTCGGACACCATTTTATTAAACATACTTTTGCATATTTTACACGCTATTTAACTTTAGTTTCTTGACGATAGGAGTTATGAACCGAACGTACCTTTGTTACAGATTAAGATAAAGGATTACGCAAACGACTCTCCTGGTGTGTAATTAACACAAATTATAATTAGGTTTTCATAAGCAAAGCACAAATCTTAAAAGTGCCGTAACAGTACCACTTAAAATTTAGACGCATAAATTAAATTTCATTAAAATGCTATAAAATTTAAGCTTCATCTTCCCCATTTTCTGTCTGAAAAATTCTCCAGTGTTTGGTATTACCTTCCATGACAGTTTTTTTTTATGTTTTTTTTTGTCTTCTGTTCTCTGATGCGAGCCAAAAGAAGTGCAGCAAACCGTTTTCTCAGTGAAAAAGAAAAATAAACAGAAAATTGTTTACTTGCGATGGAGCTTTTCTCGTCCTAGGTAAAAGTATTTTTTTACCATTTGCTGGACAGTTATGCGTTCGTATTTACAATTTTCAGTATTGCATTTTTTTTTTTTTTAATTTTCCACTATTTACGTTTTGTAGAGATGCTTGTTTGTAGCTTAACTATTATTAGCACAACGTGTCAGAGATTTATAATATTATAAAAGTAGCTAGCTATGAAGCAAAGCTATTTGCTGAGTTCCAAGTGCATTCATACATGAAATTGCATATACACTTTGGTGGTCATAGTTCAGTTTAAATGTGGTTAAACTATATTTAAGCTTCCAAGCAGCATGGCATGAGGTAAAGTTTTTTTTGACGTCATATCTGTTAAATGTGTTCCGCTTTTTAAGTGAAAATTGCGTGCAAAGGGATTTAAATTGTATGCCATTAAAACGAACATCATTAGAAAATTTATTTATAGGAAAATTGCATGTTTGAGGGGACATTTTAGTTAGCATGAAAGGGAAATGCAGCTTTGTTAACATAAACCTAGAGTTTATTTCAGCAACAGTTGAGTTAAATGAGGCAACAAAGGTATTCCGAGAGTTGGATAAGGCTTCCTCGACATTCATGTTTACAATTAGAAACTTTTTTATTAATATCCAGGAATAAATTTACTGTTACCGCAAGCTAGTTCTCTAGTAACCTACAAACGGAATTTTTATGATTTAGCTTTGTGTGCTCAAGTGTCACACAGAAAGTAGCCTACAAAAAAACTATATACCTACTATTTATATAGAGCAAGAGTAACTGGGCGGAGTGGGTGGAGTAGCTGGTGCGTTAAGTTTTTCAAGTTAGCAGCACTGGTTAGTAATGGCGTCCAAACTTAATCTGTCAAAGTGAAACGTTTTCAGTATACTCTGCCATTTAATTTTGGAAAGACTTACAAACGAGCAACGAAATTTATTATTAAAATTCGAGTTCTGTGAAAAATGTGAAAATCTGCTGTTTTATCGAAAAATTGTGTTCGGCGATGAGGCTCATTTCTGGCTCAACGGATACGTCAATTAGCAAAACTGTCGCATCTGGAGTGATAAAGAGCCACACGCCATTCATGAATTACCGATGCATCCCGAAAAAACCACAGTTTGGTGTGGTTTATGGGCTGGTGGCACCATCGGTCCATTTTTCTTCAAAGACGACCGTCAACGGCGAACGATATCGAGCCATGACACGAGACTTTTTTTTGCCCCAGTTGGCTGAGTTGAACTCGGTTGACATGTGGTTTCAACAAGACGGTGCCACATGCCACACAGCTCGTGAAACAATGGAAATGTTGAAGGATGAATTTGGTGAGCAGCTTATCTCTCGAAATGGCTATGTGAGTTGGCCGCCAAGATCATGCGATTTAACGCCTCTTGATTATTTCTTGCGGGGTTATGTAAAGTCGTTAGTCTATGTGGACAAGCCGAACACGATTGAAGCCTTACAGGATAACATAACACGCGGTATTCGTGGAATACAGGCCGAAATGCTCAAAAAATTGGACCTTCCGAATGGGCCTATTGTGATATCCTCCATTAAAAGTTCATCCATGATGCCGCAGTTAGTTATAAAAGCGACTATCTTTTTTTGTGAGCCGGCAGCTAGGGTGTTTTATGTAGAGGTTGGTTTTTCGAATAGAGATAAAACTGACATTTTGTGGTCAAATCTGGCAACTCTAATATCATTTATGTTCAGTTTGGTTTGCCATTTCATCATGAACAACGCTTCCAAATCGTGCAAATTTATTTCGAAAATAATGGTTCAGTTCGCGAAGTTTACCGCAAAATTTTGTTCAGTGATGAGGCTCATTTTGGGTTGAATGGCTACGTCAACAAGCAAAATTGCCGCATTTAGAGTGAAGGAAATCCACATGAGACTCATGAAACGTCATTACATCCACATAAACTGACTGTTTGGTGTGCCCTATGGGCTGGTGGAGTCATTGGGCCGTACTTCTTTCGAAATGATGCTGGAGAGTAGGTAACCGTTAATGGAGACCGGTATAGAGCCATGATAACCGACTATTTTGTTCCCGAATTGGATGGCATTAATGTAGATTTTCGCTACGATACTATATGGAAGGCTTAGCAAGTGGATAGAAAGCAGCGATAACCTCAGCATATTTCAAGCTGGTTTTCGTACAGGATTTTCAACTACAGATCACATTTTTACGTTGTCCAGTATTGGCAGCAAATTTATCGAAGAAATTAAAAAGTTGTATGTATGTTTCGTGGACCTTGATACAGTAAACCGGAACGCTTAGATCTACAAGCTCGCATCACTCGGATTATCAAGAAAGTTTTTGCTTTTATATCTGAAACTATCTTCTAGTGCAACTGTGTGGGTGGGCTCTAAGTTGTCAGAATGGTACAACACATCAGCAGGTGTTCCTCAGGGATGTATTTTAAGTCCCATCCTTTTTGTACTGTCTATCGACTATATAATATGATACTCTCCCTGGTGGCGTAATCTTTGGCCGAAAGCTTAAAGAGATTCTTTTATATGCTAACGATTTAGTGCTGCTGGCTTCTAATCCTTCTAGAAAAATGGCCCAATTATGCTTCTGGACCAAAATCCGCACCAAACAGTGACTCGTTTTGGGTATATCGGCTTTTCAATGTATGCGTGCGGGTTTTCTGTGCCCCGAATGTGACAATTTTGCTTGTTTACATACCCGCCAAGATCAAAATGATGAAGTTCAAAAGTTCTGAAAAGATGATGTTTTTTGGCAAAATCGGCATTTTCTCTAAGTCGATCGCAGGCCCACTGGATGGTCAGTTGGCTTCAGCTCCTGAACCAATTGGACTTTGTATTGCGTCATACCGAGGTCTTTATGCAAAATTCGTCTCAATGATGTCTCCGAAATGTTCAATTGTTGAGAACGACGGTGAATTGATGTTGATGGCGCTTCACGCACACTTTCTGCCACAGCAGCAATTTTCTCGGGTGTACGCACTGTTTTTGGCTTTTCACGCTTTGGTTTATCGATGAGGATGCCAGTTTCTTTCAGTTTTTTCACAAGATAACGAACATACGGAGCTGACGGTGCTTCTCTTCTTCCAAAATCCGCACGCAATTTTCGCACATATTCTGCAACATTACCATGATTTTCAAAGTAGTGTCGCAATATTTCCTAGCGTTGTGCCAGCGTATACACAACCATATTCGTTCAGCGGAAGGATAAAACTAATTATCTGTCAAATCAGACATGAGCTAAGTGTTACCATTCGCGAAATAAGCACTAACAAATTACTTTTTGCGCTTAAAACTGGAGTCCACGAGGGAGAAAATTACACATCCAAGGTCTGCACTGATCTGAAAAAAATGTTGCTCGAATCATGATATGCAGGATTATGCCGCTTTATTTCCAAACCAAGTAAAAATATTCGGATTAAATATGAGTTGCAACAAGAATTATTTTTTTTCCTTAAAGTTCATAATATAAGCCCGTATGAATGTGAAACTGTAGTCCGCTTCCAAGAATGAAATTTTGCTTTACCGTAAGCCACTTAACAGAAGCTCATGTGAGTTTCATCCACACATCTATTATGTAAAGATTTCTTCTTGCCTCCGCATGTAACACTAGGTCTCATTTCATTTGCTGCAACCAACGACAGTTGGCACATCTACTGCTGAACCGTAGCTACACCTCTGTCATGGGATCATCAGAATTACAGAGAGTATACTCCTTGGAATAAGCAAAATAAAAGCGAACGCTTTCAATCCGAAGAGGCATAGAAACTGCAGACTGCCTGAATGGAACGTTTATCTTTAAGCTCAATCCGCAAAATTTGCAGTACATTGTTAAGGTCTTGCAGCAGCCAGATTACCATTTTGATCCTTTGAAATGCCAACAAATACGCAAATGCATAAGTTATTCACTTAAAGACTCTATCTGGGAAGTAGATATCCTTCCCTTCGGATAACCTACTATTTTAAATTGATTAATAGTATACGTTTCCATGCAAACAAAAAACACAGTTTGCAACGGACTAGCATGCAAGCCAAAATAAGGTAAACAAAGACGAAAGTCCTTTAGAAATGAGATGGTCTACTTTGTGGCGCACACACGTCCACGTCCACATACATATCCCCACCCCGAAATTTAGTTCCCATTTTCCGGTGCATTTAGTGAATGGAGGCCCATTTTCCAGAGGACAGAAGAATATGCACTCCATGAACGTACTTCATCATGTCACGGATAATTTTAATCTCACTTCGTTCCATGGGATACAATGAACAAGAAGGACACTTCTATGCAGCCCAACCAACCAACTACTTCGCCAACACATGCACTGCACACAGCATGGCATATAACAGCAAATATGTCCCGTCCCCGTTGAAGGTGCTCCAGATAGAATCCCTTCGAAGTGCACTTGTGAATGTTTATTTCAACGTTGAGGACTTTCTCGAGAGCGCTTATGGTTGGCGCACTGGCGACGAAGCCCATTGCTTGCTACGGAGAGGGTGAGAACAATGGATATATCCTCAACAATGGTCTGGATCTATACTGCCGCAGGGTGTTTCACTTTTATGATATTGTCGCACTTGTCCGCTTGGATATTTTTTATTTTTGTTGTACGATCTGAGGATGGCGATTGACCAATTTCATTGCACCATCACCCCCTCCGGAGGCCGATGAAGCTTAGAAGAGACCATCGACCATCGACCATTGACTATTCGAAACGCACAGTCACCAATCAAATGGCGGGCGCACTATATTACACAGCAGTCGCCAGTATCTATATGATGTACCCAACTTCCTGGATTGAAACAAAGAGGTAAACAAAATCAGTTGCAGCTTCAGCTGTGCGTCCTCGATGGGTCCTTAACATAATCTATCACTGGATATGCCTTCAAGTTTTTTGCGGAAGGATGGTTGCTTGGGGGCGAAAATGCTTTTCTTTCTGCGAGTCCCCCTGCCAGTCGACTCGAGAATTATTCTTTTGTACGCGCATTCCCTTCCTGTTTCTTCGTTTTTAGCATACAGATGCAGCTTTGTTTGCATCCCTACGAGGGAAGGGGCTTTGAGAGCTCAGTTCATTGTTGCCTAGAAACTGGATGCACAGAGATGCCTTACGAATAGAAGTCATTCACCGCTTAAGCCTTTCAGTCTCTCTCGGCGTTAGGTAATCTTCATTTGCATACACTTTAGTTACACCGTGTTAATGGCTGTGTGCGGGTATTTTTAAAATTATTCCCATTCTCGTTCCGAAAATAAATTGTTGGCGCTGCTGTGTTGTGTTTGTGTGCAACATAAAGACGAATTGCATGAATGGTGTGGGGTTTTAATTTCACTCCTGTATATATGGTGCTGATGGTGGTGGCAGTGGTGGTAGGTGCGCGGTGAAGGAGGTAACTGTTGCAAACTCTTAAGAGCTGGCGCATAATTGTTGCATGAAGTGCTTACAACAACCTTATTCCGGTCGTGAGCGGGTTGTACCAGATTTTCGTTTAGTAGGTTACTTTAAGTGCAATTCGTTGCAAGTTTAAGACTGACGGTATGCGAGTGAGCGTAAGTATTTCGAACACAAAAAGCAAACACGAGGAACTTGCTTGCGGAACATCCAACTCAAGTCGAAAACTTTTTAATTATTAAAATATGCGAAGAACTCACAATGCATCTCGAATGAATCCTATAAGTATTGTGTCAACGTTACGTTAGTAGCCTAACGAGGTTACCATCCGACACGTATAAACTAAATCTAGCCGCGGTGCTTAAGTGGCGATAGTTAGCTAACGATGAGCATTCAGTGCTTAGAGCAGCTCACTGACCCGGGTGCAAAATTACCGCATCAGTTAATGAGTTACACTTGACGCAATTCCGTATAGCACTTATCTGCAAGCCCTCACACTTTCTTTTCTAAGATACGCATTGTATGGGTAATGTGCAACCCTTTTTAGCCTCTCGGCGTTGTAGGCTAAAGTAGGTACCAATTTTTAACATACTTAAGTGCTACAGTTCGTCTTATAATTAAGTAAATTTGAAAGCTCGTCACACTGTGATTTAATTTCATTTACATATATATTTTGTTGTTTTTGGAGTGCAACTTACTTAAACTTTGCGTTAGATGTTCCCGACCCTTGCACCTGGACAGTCTCTGCCTGAGACGCAATAGCTTTCCATTTGAATGGTAACACTGCAGTACACAGTGCGTGTGGTCCCTTTACTCCTATTCCATCTCGTTTGCTGCAGCTTCTGCTTGACCACACTTAGTACACAGTGATTCATAGCATTTGTGTATATTGTATGGTTGGGTAGGCGTAGTAATTGGCGAATAGCGGGTCGTATGTGTAAATTGTTTTTGGTAGACCAAGGCAAATTGCAGTAAGGGCATAACACCTGCGTTAATTTGTTTTGGTACGCTAACATAGAATTTACATTGCAATTTTTTGTGTCTGTTTTTTGTTCCAATCCGGAATTTAATTTTCTTTGGCTTAAATTCCACGTCCGGAGGCAATTAATCCACTACTGTTTTATTTATAAAAGCCATAACTAGGACAGGCATTCAACTTATAATGAGTTTGATGCACTGTCTGATTCCACCACCAGAATTGTAACCCATTATCCTCGTACTGAAATCGTCATTGCGGGCGACTTCGATATACACAATTCAAGTTGGCTTCGACATTCTGGACAGACAACACCCGAAGGAAGGTATTTTGAGATCTTTGCTGAGGTTAATAATTTAACCCAGATTGTAAATGACCCGACACGGATACCGGACATTAGCGGTCAAAACGGCAACACTCTGGACTTGTTTCTTACCTCTCACCCTGATAAATACACTTTAAATGTATTATCGCCTCTAGGTTCGTCAGACCACTGTGTCATATCGGCCAATTTCTCGTACTCCAACCACAAAGTTAAAGAACAAGCTCCTAAACGAATCGTATGGCAATACGAGAAAGCCAAATGGGAAGAATTCGACGGTTTCTTTAGGAATTTTAACTGGTCGCTACGCTTCCTCGTTGGCGATGTCGATGCTGCTGCCGATATGATGACATACATAATTCACTTGGGTATGAAACATTTTATTCCTAATAGGATTAAAGTATCAAACCCAAGGTGAACGCATGGTGTGACTTGAGCTGCAAAGAGGCTATCAGGTTAAAAGAGGTGAGCTTTCGGTCTTATAAGGCCAACCCAACTGAGGAAAACCGAATAAAGTTTAAACGAGCCAGAAATGACTGCAATGCCCACATTAATCGTGTGAAATTCTCCTACAACAGGTCCATTGGTGATTTGATGACATATCTAACCGAAAAGAGGAACCAATCTATTCATCGCGCTGGTGAAAGTAAGGTCGTTGTGCTTGATATTTCAAAGGCATTTGACAGAGTTTGGCATCAAGCTCTCTTGTCAAAAATGCGTGCATTTGGGATCGATGATATCTTTCTTCAATGGATTAGAAATTACCTTTTCAGACAAGTTATTTTGGACGGTTTCAAGTCTGCAACTCACCAAATAAATGCTGGTGTTCCCCAAGGCTCCGTTTTGTCTTCGACTCTCTTTCTCATTTTTATAAATGATCTACTCTCTGTCACTTCTAATCCTTTTCATTCCTTCGCCGATGACAGTACCCTCAGCTTTACATATTCGTTTCCTGGGCAACGTCCCTCATCTTCGGGCGTTGAACTGAAACGGCAATGTATGTTAAGCTCATTAAATTCCGATCGCGACATCATTCTTGAGTGGGGTAAAACCAACAGAGTGGAATTTAATGCTTCCAAAACGCAATGCTGTCATTGAAGCGAACCCCTAATTCTCTGCCATTATCCATGAATGGCACTTGCATCGCTGAAACCGAACGACTTTCCATTCTCGGTATGTGTGTTAATGATAACCTTCGTTGGAATGACCACATATTTGATGTCGCCAAGAACGCTGCGAAATGCCTCGGCTTTCTTAAGCGATGCAAGAAATATTTCACCCCCATTATCGCCCAAAACTTGAGTTTAACGCTCATATCTGGTCTGGTGCACCAATGACATATTTGGAGCTACTTGACAGGATTCAAAAACGTGCGGTAAAATTTATTGGCGATCGAGCCATCATGAAATCATTTGACTCTCTTAGTCATCGTCGTAATGTCTCCTGCCTGTCATTGTTTTATCGGTATTTCCACCACAAGTGCTCAAATGAAATAGCCAGTCGCATTTCACCCCTACAGCAATTCAACCGCATTACTCGCCATGCTAGGAACGCACATCAGTTTACCCTCAAGCCTGTATTCGGACGTACACTGAAATACAAGAATTCGTTTCTTAACCGTACAATACGAATGTGGAATGCTCTACCACGCTCTGTTTTTCCTCTGCATTATAGTTTACAAATATTTAAAACCAACGTGCATCGGTTTCTCCCTTTCTCTAATTTTTCATTTCCCTAATGCCCGCACTAACATTATATGGCTGCTAACAATCCCTTTGCACGTGCAAATTATAAAAAAAAAAAAAACACCAAGTTTTAAAACGAAACTGACACCCTACGCAAATTTTGGATTGCCACAGGAAACGAGAGCCACTGTTCATTAAAAAATAAAGTGTACCAAATTTATTTATATCACTTTTTGGTTTTTGAAAAATTTGATTTTCTTAAATATACCACTTACGATTTTGATGTAGTTTCGTTTCGCATATGAGATACTCTTAACATAATAGTTCAAAGAAAAAAAAAATTATTAAAATCGTTAGAGCCGTTTTTGAGAAAACGAATTTAATTTAAATTTAAGAAAATCGTTATATGAAAAAAAAAATTATTTCAAAAATCGGAGTATGCAAATTTGTTCAAACTAATAGTAACAGGTGGCGCAAAAGTAATCCTCCCATCAGAAAATGCTATAAATTTTACGATTGGCCCCTAATGTCAGTTCTGTTTTGACATTTGTGTAGTAAACACATGCGAAATACACGTTAATAAACAATGTTACGCTACACTGCTCCAGAACGCGGAGTATTGGTGACTATTTATTTGAGCAATAATCGGTCGGTGACTTTGGCACAACGTGAATTTCATCGCAGATTTCCTAGCCGTCCAACGCCTACTGGTGAAACACTGCGACGTTTAGCCGCTCGCCTCGAAGAGACTGGCTCAACACGAGATGCTGCCAGGCGTAGCAGAGCCCTGAGTAGCCGTTCTGCTGTAGCCGAAGATGTCATGGAAGCGCCGTCGACATCGACCAGACGACGTGCCACGCAAATGGGTATCAGTCGACGGTCTTTACAGCGAATTTTGGTACAAGATTTGAAGATGTTTCCGTACAAAGTCCAGACAGTGCATCAGCTGTTAGCTGCTGACCGCCAATCGCGTCTAACATACGCTCAAGCCATCCTTAATCACCACCAAAAGGAAGATGATTTTTCATCAAAAATAAACATGAGTGATGAGGCCCATTTCCATCTTAGCGGGTACGTAAATAAGCAAAATTTACGCTTCTGGGGCACTGAAAATCCGCGTGTAACCCACGAAGAGTCATTACACCCGCTCAAAGTCACTGTATGGTGTGCTGTTTTCGCTGGAGGAGTCATCGGACCTTTTTTCTTCGAAGACGTCGCGGGCCAAACGGTTACTGTGAATGGTGAGCGCTACAGAGCAATGATCAACGAGTTCTTTTTGCCGCAACTTAATGAATTGGGATTGGAAAACAAGTAGTTCCAACTGGACGGTGCAACGGCACACACTGCACGTGCCACAACCGATATGCTGAAGGATGCATTTCCCGGGCGCCTAATCTCCCGTTTTGGCGATTTGCACTGGCCAGCAAGATCGCCTGATTTGACCGCTCCAGACTTCTTTTTGTGGGGCTTTTTGAAGTCGCGGGTTTATGTCAACAAGCCTCAGACTCATGCAGCTCTTAAAGGCAATATCCGTCAAGAATGTGAGGACCTATCGGCGGAAGTTTTGGCCAAAGTGATGGAAAATGCCATAAAAAGGGCTCAAATGCCAATCAACTGTGGCGGCGGCCATTTACATGACATCATATTCTCGACTTGATGTAAAAAAAATTAAAAGACCAAATAAAAATAATCAAATTTTTTCATTTTTTTTTAAATTGCAGCCAAAAATCATCGGAAGTTTATTTTTGCGCCACCTTTATAAAGAAATTAGTAAAATTTTTTGGAGTTCACTTTGTTTGTTTTCGATATATTGACGGTTTTATAAATTACCATTAATCGATTTTTTTCCAAAAACTGAGTATGCAGTATTTTTGGCCCCAAGTATCCTTAGTAAAAAAAACGACCAAAATCCTTGAAATCTTTTTCGAAAAAATTAGTGATTAGTGATGTTCACAAAAAAAAATTGTATTGCTGGTACCGTTATTTCAAATGATAAAGCAAAAAATAAAAAGACGCCCCGAGATGTAACCCCAATCACCTTATACACGAAGTTTGATGCAAATCCGTCTAACCGTTGCGCCATACGGCGCCCGAACAGACAGACAGACAGACGGACGAAATTGGCGGACCTACTTTTTTGGACTTCTCTTTAGACGTAATAACATCCTCATACTCAGTTTGAGTTTGTTTGAGTGAATGTATACGAGAAAGTTAAAAATCGAAATTTTAATAATACTGTTGACTATTTTCATATTCATAGTGGGTTTTCTACCATTGACTTAATTTTACAAGCCATACATTTGAAAAAGCTTTTTCTGTTAGATAATGTGGTGTAGGACTCACTTCTGGCACTCTGCAAAAATAAAGGAACATCCAATAACCCATTATTTTTGGACAACAACGATATGCATTTACCTTAGTTTGGTGAAGACAAATATAAAATCTAACATAACTAGTCACTTTGGAATGAAAGAGAAATTTGAAGTCATTGTTTTCAGATTTTAATATCATTTCAAAAATTAATAATATTTTAAATCTCATTGCCGAAGACGTAAATGAAAATATCATTTGCTCCAATTACTTCCTGTGACGTTGAAAGAAGCTTTTCTGTTTAAAAAATGGTTTTTGGAGAGAAACGTCAAGGCCTCTTAATTAATAATTTCGAGAAATACAGGGTAGCCGCCGGGAAGGTATACCAGGGTCCGCCGTTTAACGTTTTTTTTTTTCAACTAGTTCTTATTTCGCGAATGGTAACACTTAGCTCATGTCTGATTTGACAGATAATTAGTTTTATCCTTCCGCTGACCGAATATGGTTGTGTACACGCTTGAACAACGAACAACGAACAACAACAAGGAGTGGCCGTTACAGTCAATGGCGATCGTTATCGGGCCATGATGAACAAATTTGTGTTCACAACAATTGAAGAGGAGGATATTGGCAATATTTGGTTTTAACAGGACGGCGCTACGTGCCACACAGCCGAAGCTACACTCGATGTTTTGCGCCCTGTTTTTGAAGATCGCATTATCAGCCGCAGAGCTGATGTCGTTTGGCCACCGCGGAGCTGCGATTTGACACCGTTGTACTATTATTTGTGGGGTGCCGTAAAAGATAAGTGTTACGCCGACATGTCAGAGACAATTGACGCACACAATCGATAATGTGCTTAAAAATTGGACCGATCGTGTAGGCTACTGCATGGCCAGCCGAGGCAGCTATTTGAATGAAATTATTTTCCATTATTAACCGGAAGGATTGTACTTTCAAATAAAAAAAGAAATTTGAGAAAATATTCAGTTGTTTTTTTTTATTGCATTTTCAAAAAAAAAAAGTTATTTGGCGGACCCTATACTTTGTTTGTTTATAATTTTTGATTAAACAATAGAGAATGGATCTTATACTGATAAATCTTTTATCTAATGCCGGCAGTTATGTATGGAATATAATATTACGTAAATGTCCGTCTCTGTTAGTCTCACAAATGCGAGCCCTTTTGAGGACATTTTTCTTTACATTCTCACACATTTCACGTGGTATTTCATTAGTTTCATCACGAATATTTTGTTTGAGTTGCTCAAGCGTTTTTGGTTTGTTTGCGTAAACCTTGCTTTTCAGATATCCCCACAAAAAGAAGTCCGGAGCAGTCAAATCAGGCGTCCGTGGAGGCCAATCAACATTACCATTTCTTGAAATTACTTGTTGTGGAAAGAGCTCTCGCGGTAATTCCATTGTAATCCTCGCGATATGGCACCGTCTTGTTGATACCAAATGTTAATCAAGCCCAAAGCATGAAGTTGTGACGTTAAAAAGTTTTCAATCATATCACGATATCGCTTCCCAATTACAGTTTTCATTTTCAAAGAAGTAAGGTCCAATGGTTCCTCCTGACCGAATTCCACACCAGACTGTTACTTTTAATGGATCAATCAGATATCACTTAGATTTTCTCGAAAGTGGTTCAAAGGATTTCGATCTTTTTTTGTACTAAGGATATTTGGGATGGGGTCAAAAATTCTGCATACTCAGTTTTTCAAAAAAAAAAAAACGATTAACGGTAATTTATAAAATCGGCAATATCTCGAAAACTAATAAAGGGAACTTAAAAATTTACCAATTTGTTAGATTAGATTTTTAAAAAAATTTAATTTTTTTTTCTTACAACGATTTTTTTAAATTTAAATTAAATTCGTTTTCTGAAAAAAAGGGCTCTTAACATTTTGATAATGTTTTGTATTTCGAACAATTATGTTAAAAGTGTCCAATGATAGAAATTACATCAAAATCGTACGTGCCGTTTAAAATAAATTTCTCAACATTCATTTTCGATTCATTTTTCGATTCAAAAACGCATCTCATGTACAGAGAATGTTTCGTATGACGCAGTCGTGCACTTGTCTACTTCATTGTAGATTGAAATAATTATATGGTATATGGCAAAACTGATTTCACCCTGTTGTGCACCAGGGTCAAGCCACAAGGGCAACTTCGGTATAGGTGAGGTGAACGCGGCATGCTTGTGGTTGCTCGGCTCAGCTCGTCGGACGGGGGTGTTTCTTGTCCCCTCACTTTATACCACCTGTCAACAAAGTTTTATCCATGCGAAGTAGTGATTATAAAAAGAAAATAAACAATAGCGAAGAAAGTTACTCTACGTAGACCTCGGACGGACTAAAAAGATAGGAAAGTGAAAAAAGAGAAAAGGAAGTAAAAGCATTGAGGATGAAAATGTCCACAGACTTAGGCCAATACCCAAGATAGAGAAGGGAAAGACATCGCGAAACTAACCTAACTAACCTAAGCTTACTATAAACTAAACTAAATGGTAGAGCTAGCCCGTAGCTACACCTACTCTAACTTAATTCTATCTGTACCTATACGAAATGTTCCTTCCCTATATCAATCTTAGATACCGGTTCGTTATGAACCTTAGACATGCCAGATGTTATTGGCAAGGGTTAGCCAGCTCACCCTTATGTCTTTCGACACAACCATAGCTATCACTCTGGCCGATGTTATGAGTGATAGCCCCCCCAGTCAAAATCATCTAAAATTCTTCCGCTAAAAGTTGGTCGTCACGTTCTGTCGTCATAGTCAGTTAAGTTCTGTCACGTCACGTCCATCTACAGAACCATCTTACAGAATTTAAAACAAAAAAACTTAAAACTATCAAAAGAAAGAGAACCAAAATTCAAAAAAAAATATACAAAAAGGAAAATAAAAAAATAAATAAAATTCTGCACTTAACTAAAAAAACTAAAATTCAAAAATAAAAATACCAAAAAAACTAAAACTACTCACGGTTTTTTTAACGTCCCCCGAAGTCCTGGTACCAGCACTGAAGAGGTCCGATAAATGTTGGGCCAATTCGGCCTTATCGCGCACACAAAAAAAACATAAGGAAAGGCTACAGTCCGCTTGGGGCGAACAGTATGATACCCTATCCATATCCCTATATGCCCCAAAGAAATAGCATTAAGAAGATGATGGCTAGCATTTTATTTCATTCTATTAATTAAAAAAAAAAGTTTTTTTGAAAAAACGCCCCCAAAAAGTAGGCGTGGCCAAAAACTTTGTATGGGCGATATGTTGGAAAAAATATTGGGTAAATATATTGTTAAACATTTTTTTTCGCTTTCTATGAAAATTTTCGAAGAAAACAGCATTTTAGTATAAAACGCCCACAAAAAGTAGGCGTGGCAAAAAATGTAAAACTTATAAAGCAGAGCAGTGCCTATATATCTTGTGAAGGTTGTAACACTCTATCACTCTAACTTTAGCTTTAAAAGGATTTTTTCTAAATTGTGGGCGTGGCAGTGGGCGTATTAAAAAATTTTTACACTTAACCATTTCGGAGCCCTAGGGAATATGTAGTCCAAATTTCAGCTTCCTAGCTTAATTTTAAAGGCCTAAAAATTGCATACGGATGGACGGACGGACGGACGGACATTGCTAGATAGTCTTAGTAACGGGTGATCCAAGTGGAGATACTTTTTTCAATAGCCTTTTTTGACAGATCACGTGTGAGTCGTGTCAAGCTGTCATGTTATTTTTGTTTAGTATTGTTTGGCATTTCATAATGGAAAGACGTACGCGTGAACAACGTTTACAAATTGTTCAACTTTATTATGAAAATTCACGTTCTGTGAGGAATGTGTTTCGTGCACTTCGCTCAACTTATGGTCAACATATAATCGGCCTACTGAGCGTACTATTCGCAACACAATCACCCATTTTGAGACCCAGCATTCATTATTGGATAATATTCGACCGAATAGACCACGTCCAGCACGCTGTGAAGAAAATATAGCGGCCGTAGCTGAGAGTGTACACGAAGACCGTAGAGAGTCGATTCGGCGCCGTTCGCAGCAACTCGGACTGACGTATGGAACGACTTGGCGCATTTTACGTCAAGATCTTAAATTGAAAGCGTACAAAATACAGCTTGTGCAACAACTGAAGCCGCCCGACCTTCCCAAGCGACATCGCTTCGCTCTATGGGCTCTTGAAAAGTTCCAAGAAGATCCGACGTTTTCGAGGCAAATTTTGTTTAGCGATGAGGCCCATTTCTGGCTCAATGGGTATGTAAACAAACAAAATTGCCGCATTAGGGACGAAGAGCAACCTGAAGAGATTGAAGAACTGCCACTTCATCCAGAAAAAACAACGGTTTGGTGTGGTTTGTGGGCCGGTGGAATCATCGGTCCATATTTCTTTGAAAATTATGCCGGTGCGAACGTAACCGTCAATGGCGACCGTTATCGTGCCATGATAACCGACTATTTGATGCCTGAAATTGAAGCTCGTGATCTCGGCGACATTTGGTTTCAGCAAGACGGCGCCACTTCCCACACATCGCATCAATCAATGGACTTATTGAGAGAACATTTGGGCCGGTCGATTGGCCACCAAGATCGTGTGATATCACACCGTTAGACTTTTTCCTGTGGGGATATGTAAAGTCAAAAGCTTATGCCGACAAACCCGCTTCGAGGAAAACATCACGCGTGTCATTCGCCAGTTACCAGTCGAAATGCTCGAACGAGTGATCGAAAATTGGACTCAACGGATGGACCATCTGCGACGTAGCAACGGCCAACATTTGATAGACATAATCTTCAAAAAATAAATGCCAAAGAATGTTCTTTCAAATGATAATAAAAATTCTCCATTAAATTTGAATTTTCTGTGTTTTTTTCTTTAAAAAAGTAGGGAACCTCGAAATGGATCACCCTTTATATGCCTGAAAATAAACATACTTGGGTTGTTATATCTATTTTCCATTTTGGTTAATAAAGTCAGATAAAATGAATATATTTGTTGTGCACCAGGGTCGAGCCACAAGGGCAACTTCGGTATAGGTGAGGGGAACGCGGCATGCTTGTGGTTGCTCGGCTCAGCTCGTCGGATGGGGGTGTTTCTTGTCCCCTCACTTTATACCACCTGTCAACAAAGTTTTATCCATGCGAAGTAGTGATTATAAAAAGAAAATAAACAATAGCGAAGAAAGTTACTCTACGTAGACCTCGGACGGACTAAAAAGATAGGAAAGTGAAAAAAGAGAAAAGGAAGTAAAAGCATTGAGGATGAAAATGTCCACAGACTTAGGCCAATACCCAAGATAGAGAAGGGAAAGACATCGCGAAACTAACCTAACTAACCTAAGCTTACTATAAACTAAACTAAATGGTAGAGCTAGCCCGTAGCTACACCTACTCTAACTTAATTCTATCTGTACCTATACGAAATGTTCCTTCCCTATATCAATCTTAGATACCGGTTCGTTATGAACCTTAGACATGCCAGATGTTATTGGCAAGGGTTAGCCAGCTCACCCTTATGTCTTTCGACACAACCATAGCTATCACTCTGGCCGATGTTATGAGTGATAGCCCCCCCAGTCAAAATCATCTAAAATTCTTCCGCTAAAAGTTGGTCGTCACGTTCTGTCGTCATAGTCAGTTAAGTTCTGCCACGTCACGTCCATCTACAGAACCATCTTACACAATTTAAAACAAAAAAACTTAAAACTATCAAAAGAAAGAAAACCAAAATTCAAAAAAAAATATACAAAAAGGAAAATAAAAAAATAAATAAAATTCTGCACTTAACTAAAAAAACTAAAATTCAAAAATAAAAATACCAAAAAAACTAAAACTACTCACGGTTTTTTTAACGTCCCCCGAAGTCCTGGTACCAGCACTGAAGAGGTCCGATAAATGTTGGGCCAATTCGGCCTTATCGCGCACACAAAAAAAACATAAGGAAAGGCTACAGTCCGCTTGGGGCGAACAGTATGATACCCTATCCATATCCCTATATGCCCCAAAGAAATAGCATTAAGAAGATGATGGCTAGCATTTTATTTCATTCTATTAATTAAAAAAAAAAGTTTTTTTGAAAAAACGCCCCCAAAAAGTAGGCGTGGCCAAAAA
The DNA here is from genome assembly GCA_963576555.1 of Ferdinandea cuprea. Taxonomy (NCBI): domain Eukaryota; kingdom Metazoa; phylum Arthropoda; class Insecta; order Diptera; family Syrphidae; genus Ferdinandea; species Ferdinandea cuprea. The sequence goes on along the minus strand of OY754958.1, from coordinate 148,810,526 downwards.
CTTTGTATGGGCGATATGTTGGAAAAAATATTGGGTAAATATATTGTTAAACATTTTTTTTCGCTTTCTATGAAAATTTTCGAAGAAAACAGCATTTTAGTATAAAACGCCCACAAAAAGTAGGCGTGGCAAAAAATGTAAAACTTATAAAGCAGAGCAGTGCCTATATATCTTGTGAAGGTTGTAACACTCTATCACTCTAACTTTAGCTTTAAAAGGATTTTTTCTAAATTGTGGGCGTGGCAGTGGGCGTATTAAAAAATTTTTACACTTAACCATTTCGGAGCCCTAGGGAATATGTAGTCCAAATTTCAGCTTCCTAGCTTAATTTTAAAGGCCTAAAAATTGCATACGGATGGACGGACGGACGGACGGACATTGCTAGATAGTCTTAGTAACGGGTGATCCAAGTGGAGATACTTTTTTCAATAGCCTTTTTTGACAGATCACGTGTGAGTCGTGTCAAGCTGTCATGTTATTTTTGTTTAGTATTGTTTGGCATTTCATAATGGAAAGACGTACGCGTGAACAACGTTTACAAATTGTTCAACTTTATTATGAAAATTCACGTTCTGTGAGGAATGTGTTTCGTGCACTTCGCTCAACTTATGGTCAACATATAATCGGCCTACTGAGCGTACTATTCGCAACACAATCACCCATTTTGAGACCCAGCATTCATTATTGGATAATATTCGACCGAATAGACCACGTCCAGCACGCTGTGAAGAAAATATAGCGGCCGTAGCTGAGAGTGTACACGAAGACCGTAGAGAGTCGATTCGGCGCCGTTCGCAGCAACTCGGACTGACGTATGGAACGACTTGGCGCATTTTACGTCAAGATCTTAAATTGAAAGCGTACAAAATACAGCTTGTGCAACAACTGAAGCCGCCCGACCTTCCCAAGCGACATCGCTTCGCTCTATGGGCTCTTGAAAAGTTCCAAGAAGATCCGACGTTTTCGAGGCAAATTTTGTTTAGCGATGAGGCCCATTTCTGGCTCAATGGGTATGTAAACAAACAAAATTGCCGCATTAGGGACGAAGAGCAACCTGAAGAGATTGAAGAACTGCCACTTCATCCAGAAAAAACAACGGTTTGGTGTGGTTTGTGGGCCGGTGGAATCATCGGTCCATATTTCTTTAAAAATTATGCCGGTGCGAACGTAACCGTCAATGGCGACCGCTATTGTGCCATGATAACGGACTATTTGATGCCTGAAATTGAAGCTCGTGATCTCGGCGACATTTGGTTTCAGCAAGACGGCGCCACTTCCCACACATCGCATCAATCAATGGACTTATTGAGAGAACATTTGGGCCGGTCGTTTGGCCACCAAGATCGTGTGATATCACACCGTTAGACTTTTTCCTGTGGGGATATGTAAAGTCAAAAGCATATGCCGACAAACCCACTTCGATTCAGGCCTTGGAGGAAAACATCACGCGTGTCATTCGCCAGTTACCAGTCGAAATGCTCGAACGAGTGATCGAAAATTGGACTCAACGGATGGACCATCTGCGACGTAGCAACGGCCAACATTTGATAGACATAATCTTCAAAAAATAAATGCCAAAGAATGTTCTTTCAAATGATAATAAAAATTCTCCATTAAATTTGAATTTTCTGTGTTTTTTTCTTTAAAAAAGTAGGGAACCTCGAAATGGATCACCCTTTATATGCCTGAAAATAAACATACTTGGGTTGTTATATCTATTTTCCATTTTGGTTAATAAAGTCAGATAAAATGAATATATTTGTTGTGCACCAGGGTCGAGCCACAAGGGCAACTTCGGTATAGGTGAGGGGAACGCGGCATGCTTGTGGTTGCTCGGCTCAGCTCGTCGGATGGGGGTGTTTCTTGTCCCCTCACTTTATACCACCTGTCAACAAAGTTTTATCCATGCGAAGTAGTGATTATAAAAAGAAAATAAACAATAGCGAAGAAAGTTACTCTACGTAGACCTCGGACGGACTAAAAAGATAGGAAAGTGAAAAAAGAGAAAAGGAAGTAAAAGCATTGAGGATGAAAATGTCCACAGACTTAGGCCAATACCCAAGATAGAGAAGGGAAAGACATCGCGAAACTAACCTAACTAACCTAAGCTTACTATAAACTAAACTAAATGGTAGAGCTAGCCCGTAGCTACACCTACTCTAACTTAATTCTATCTGTACCTATACGAAATGTTCCTTCCCTATATCAATCTTAGATACCGGTTCGTTATGAACCTTAGACATGCCAGATGTTATTGGCAAGGGTTAGCCAGCTCACCCTTATGTCTTTCGACACAACCATAGCTATCACTCTGGCCGATGTTATGAGTGATAGCCCCCCCAGTCAAAATCATCTAAAATTCTTCCGCTAAAAGTTGGTCGTCACGTTCTGTCGTCATAGTCAGTTAAGTTCTGCCACGTCACGTCCATCTACAGAACCATCTTACACAATTTAAAACAAAAAAACTTAAAACTATCAAAAGAAAGAAAACCAAAATTCAAAAAAAAATATACAAAAAGGAAAATAAAAAAATAAATAAAATTCTGCACTTAACTAAAAAAACTAAAATTCAAAAATAAAAATACCAAAAAAACTAAAACTACTCACGGTTTTTTTAACGTCCCCCGAAGTCCTGGTACCAGCACTGAAGAGGTCCGATAAATGTTGGGCCAATTCGGCCTTATCGCGCACACAAAAAAAACATAAGGAAAGGCTACAGTCCGCTTGGGGCGAACAGTATGATACCCTATCCATATCCCTATATGCCCCAAAGAAATAGCATTAAGAAGATGATGGCTAGCATTTTATTTCATTCTATTAATTAAAAAAAAAAGTTTTTTTGAAAAAACGCCCCCAAAAAGTAGGCGTGGCCAAAAACTTTGTATGGGCGATATGTTGGAAAAAATATTGGGTAAATATATTGTTAAACATTTTTTTTCGCTTTCTATGAAAATTTTCGAAGAAAACAGCATTTTAGTATAAAACGCCCACAAAAAGTAGGCGTGGCAAAAAATGTAAAACTTATAAAGCAGAGCAGTGCCTATATATCTTGTGAAGGTTGTAACACTCTATCACTCTAACTTTAGCTTTAAAAGGATTTTTTCTAAATTGTGGGCGTGGCAGTGGGCGTATTAAAAAATTTTTACACTTAACCATTTCGGAGCCCTAGGGAATATGTAGTCCAAATTTCAGCTTCCTAGCTTAATTTTAAAGGCCTAAAAATTGCATACGGATGGACGGACGGACGGACGGACATTGCTAGATAGTCTTAGTAACGGGTGATCCAAGTGGAGATACTTTTTTCAATAGCCTTTTTTGACAGATCACGTGTGAGTCGTGTCAAGCTGTCATGTTATTTTTGTTTAGTATTGTTTGGCATTTCATAATGGAAAGACGTACGCGTGAACAACGTTTACAAATTGTTCAACTTTATTATGAAAATTCACGTTCTGTGAGGAATGTGTTTCGTGCACTTCGCTCAACTTATGGTCAACATATAATCGGCCTACTGAGCGTACTATTCGCAACACAATCACCCATTTTGAGACCCAGCATTCATTATTGGATAATATTCGACCGAATAGACCACGTCCAGCACGCTGTGAAGAAAATATAGCGGCCGTAGCTGAGAGTGTACACGAAGACCGTAGAGAGTCGATTCGGCGCCGTTCGCAGCAACTCGGACTGACGTATGGAACGACTTGGCGCATTTTACGTCAAGATCTTAAATTGAAAGCGTACAAAATACAGCTTGTGCAACAACTGAAGCCGCCCGACCTTCCCAAGCGACATCGCTTCGCTCTATGGGCTCTTGAAAAGTTCCAAGAAGATCCGACGTTTTCGAGGCAAATTTTGTTTAGCGATGAGGCCCATTTCTGGCTCAATGGGTATGTAAACAAACAAAATTGCCGCATTAGGGACGAAGAGCAACCTGAAGAGATTGAAGAACTGCCACTTCATCCAGAAAAAACAACGGTTTGGTGTGGTTTGTGGGCCGGTGGAATCATCGGTCCATATTTCTTTAAAAATTATGCCGGTGCGAACGTAACCGTCAATGGCGACCGCTATTGTGCCATGATAACGGACTATTTGATGCCTGAAATTGAAGCTCGTGATCTCGGCGACATTTGGTTTCAGCAAGACGGCGCCACTTCCCACACATCGCATCAATCAATGGACTTATTGAGAGAACATTTGGGCCGGTCGTTTGGCCACCAAGATCGTGTGATATCACACCGTTAGACTTTTTCCTGTGGGGATATGTAAAGTCAAAAGCATATGCCGACAAACCCACTTCGATTCAGGCCTTGGAGGAAAACATCACGCGTGTCATTCGCCAGTTACCAGTCGAAATGCTCGAACGAGTGATCGAAAATTGGACTCAACGGATGGACCATCTGCGACGTAGCAACGGCCAACATTTGATAGACATAATCTTCAAAAAATTAATGCCAAAGAATGTTCTTTCAAATGATAATAAACATTCTCCATTAATTTTGAATTTTCTGTGTTTTTTTCTTTAAAAAAAGTAGGGAACCTCGAAATGGATCACCCTTTATTTGGTCCTGATCATAAATATATATACTTTTATGGGTCTACGACGAATATTAAGGGGTGTTACAAATTATGTGTCAAAATGAATATATCCTTAGGATAGGGTATAAAAAACAAAGCTGTCAAACGACCGCTGGGAAATTGGATGGAGTGACAGGTTAGTATTTATTGTATTAATAAAAAGAAATTAAAAAAATTTATTAGTGGTTATTTTTAGGATAAGGATTTTGGAATTTGAAGAGGTGAATGTGCTCATTTGTATTGCTGGACTTTGCAAGTCGGGATCATGTATTACACACAGATTCCGGCTTGCAAACTTCAGCGAAAATTTGTTTACATTTGTTTTTTTTTTTTTTTTGTTCTTTATTTCATTCTTTCAGTTACAGGTACTGGTGATGGGTGGAGAGGAAAGAGATGGGACATGGAAATACATGGTGGGTAAATGTAGGTCAGTGGAATACCTGATCAGCTGTGTCTAATGTATTTTTTTTTTTTTTTGTTTTCAGCTAATCTACTGCGCCGTAACAACCCATCGTGTCTCCTGGAATACGGTAATAGAGTTTAGAGAGTCCGCACTTTCTACGTATAAACTCTCATGTCCGTTGGCGTTCCGAATGCGATTTCCCTTTGAGGGAAACTAGTTTCGGAGGCTATTCTTATCTCTTTTAAAACGAGATTCACTCATTACATTCAGAATCTCTGAATCTAACCCAAAAAAAAACTCCGGCTAGTACCAAAAACTTCCTAATGAACTCAGCTCCACGTATGTGATGTTTTTAATTTTCTTTGCATTACAACTCCTACCTCAACAAACTTTAGCAATATGGATTGGGTAGGCCTTTGATATGGTATATGAATTTAAGATAATTAGGTTAAGACAGTTATGTGGGTACATTTAGGCATTCAGGAGAGTGTTCCATTGTCACCATCCGAAAACTATTTGTTCCTTAAAAGTGTCACTTCCCAAATAATGCCATAAAGGCAAACTCGGCATTCTGACGAAAATTGTTTCAAAACTTGACACCGACAGCTCTTCCAAACTGATAGTGACAACATGTTTGTGGTTGCTATTCAAACATATACATACCTACACGCGTATGTAATTATGTAGTATCTACATTTACACAATAAATCACTTAGGCAAATACAAACAACTGAAGCGCTTACTGAAACACCCCCAAGCAACCGCACCCATAGGTGGTGTTAGGAATTTCTTAAAATAAACACGTAAAACTTTAAATTAAACTTTAACCTCCACCCACATGCAAATCTGGCCTTAAAACTCAAAAGAATTTGATTATATTTGCTTTAATATAAAACATTTAAATTAAATCTCACGAGTCTCTGAATTTATTTTGTTCAAAAGTTTAAAAATACCACAACACAAGCGACAGGTAAGCTTACGTCATTTGAATTAATTTTTTGGTTCGCCTTTGCCATGTCATCATGAATAAACATACCCCCACCTACTTGCATCTTCAGGCTAAAATACCATCGAGCCGTCAGTGAATTTCCGCTCAGTCAGCGTTATAGTAATTGAGTTATTGTATCTGAAGGCACTTCATTTTCGACTACTGCAGCTGCTCTCGGTCTCGGTCTCTGTCTTTCTCGCAGAAGTCTACTATGTACTTACTGCTTCATATTTCAGTATTTACCCGCCAGCGCGGGATGATTGTGGGCAAAATTGCTACTGCATTCCGAAAATCGCTACATTGCCAAACAATAATTACTTCCGACAGCCTTGCCATATCCTCGCTGATATCTTCCATCCCAAGGATGCACTGTGCATGGCATGGCAAAATACAATGTATGCAGATAGATACCTATGGTATGTATTCTGTCATCAGAAAATACTCCAGTTCTCTGTTGCAGTAGGACAAAAAAGTGAAAGCTCTTCTGCTGAACTCGCAGTTTTCGAACAAAAAAAAAAAAAACCAATAATGTATTATGAAACACAACCATCGTCTCATGACTGTAAAGTTGTGAAAGGAAGCGCATGTCGTTATATCAACAAACTAGCATCCCTTCGTCGGAATTGCCGAACCGAACCCACACTCAAGCTGTACTCAACTTAAAATTCAGTTTTCGTCTATCCCCAGTGACATATTGGGCCAGCTAGCAACTCCTATAAATCAATCAAACGCCTCGCCACGACCCGAAAAATGCCATTATTCGATTAAACGTAAACTTTATCCTGATCCTTGCCAGCGCTCGACTCGAAAGTACGTTTTTGCCACCGATGGTCACGGAACGCACCTACGAATCGCACATTCGTATTTATCATTTCCCTTTTTTCGATTTGGAGGAAAGTATTTCACTTGGTTTTTTTGTTGTCGGTCGTTTTGACCGAATACCAATCGAATTCTGCGGGACAGGCTAGCCTAGTGCTCATCTTTTATCCCATTATACACTGACACCGCACCGAAAACAACCATTGATATGTTGTCGTTCGTCCGTAAGTGCCCAACAACGTGTGACGATTATTCATAATCCCATTTTGAAAAATCGACACATATCCTTGCATTTATCACACCACACATCGAGCGTCGAACACTGAATAATGTGTCATTCGTTTCCATTCTACACAAGCGAATTACACAAACGATTTTGTGTGGGGGCTCGTTCTGGCATAACGACTCTGCTCTACATGAGGAGTGTGTTACACTTGGAAGGATAACAATTTTATTACATCCATGGGACACATTTCTCCGCACTGTTTTGAATGATCAACCATTTTTCTGCTCCACCAGATGCCATTACTCATCGGAAGGACCAAAGTGGATGGATAGTGTGGCAACGCACGTAATATACATATTTGTTTTATCGATGTGTGTCTGAATGAATTTAGTGTGTTTTTTTTTCTTCCTCGTTGTTTTTTGTTGGCCTTTTATATTATCGAGGCAGGCCATAAAACGAACAGCTTAATTCAAATAAAAAATAAAAAACAATTTTTTTTAATAATAATAATCTTGTTGCAGCTTTTAATTTTATTAAAAACCGATTAACTTCAAATGGCTTTTATATATTTAGTCGATGGTCTATTGTGTGCTTGATTTGAACAAAGCTGACTGTTGCACGACAGAATATTCGACTCTCACAATATTCGAATTGAACACCTCTCTTTGTGGGGCTAAGCTGTTGAGGTTAAACTGCATTAAAGTTAAAATGGAGCATATCACTTTCATCGACAACTCAGCAGCGCTCACTTGAATGAGTTTGCGAGTTGTTCAGACAAATTTGGTCTTTAAATTGGGCTAATTATGTAGGCTCTTTGACAAAATTTCAAACGCTTAACTCTTGATTCTCATTTAATTCTCATTTAAAAAATTAAATAAACTCCCTAACGTCCTAGTTTTTTTGCCAAACTTAATTTGAAATTTCTTTGTTTCAGTGCTTGACAAATTCAACTATGGAGAGGTACACAATTGAGCAGCGCGTTTAGACTGTTGAAGCCTTTCACGAAAATGGGCGGTCAAATAAAAGTGCATTTCGTGCACTTCGTGATTTTTTGCCGGTCAGCATAATCGACCAAATGTGTCCACAATCGGTAGAATTGTGCGCAAATTTCAGCAAACTGGGTCTGTATGAAATGTGAAAACACTTGTGAGTGACAGTTTAGTGTGGTTATGGGTTGGCAGCGTTATCGGGTCGTATTTCTTCGAAAATGAGGTCAGTCAAGCAGGTACCGTGAATGGGGTTCGCTATCGCTAGATGATTTTTTTTTTTTTTGTCGGAGGTTGCTACTATCTGATGGAGCCATTCAAACACCTTACATTAATGTACTTAGTTTTCCCGTCTTTCGAAGCAAATAGAGAAGGAGCTTCAGTGATAACGAGAATAGGTCGGACAACTGCAGAGAAAGTGTTCTGCGGTGTCATCCTCCTCACCGCAAGCAGGACAGGTAGTGGTGTCGCTTAAGCCCAACATATTTAAGTATTTAGCAAAAGCTTGGTGGCCCGAAAGGACGCCTACAAGCAGCCTACAGTCGATGCTGACCTTTTGCAAATGTCCGCGCGCAGTAGTTTGGTTTGTCTACATCCACCGCAATCGCGCCACCGAATCTTGTGTTCACGAGGAACCCAAGAATCGATAGACGACATGACTAAAGATGCAGGCAGACCCAACACAGGTTCGGGTCCTGAGAAAACTTCTTCTGAACCTTGCCTAGCAAGCTCATCCGCGATCTCATTTCCCTAGATGCCATTGTGACCTGGTACCCAGACAAGATTCACTGTGTTCAGTCTTCCGACCAAATTCAGAGAAAGCTTGAGTTCTAGCACTAACTTGGACCAGGTAAGAGGGTTTAGCAGCGTTTTTTATGCAGCTTGGCTATCACTGCAGATGCAAATGCCTCTAGCCCTCCACCTGTTGTTCACAATATAGCGCATAGCCGTTAGGATGGCGAAAATCTCCGCTTGGAAAACAGATGCTTGTTTACCCAAGGGGTAGTAAAGTCGTATATCATCGCATTCCACAAAGACTCCAGCACCAGACCCCTGCCCGGTTTTGTAGCCATCCGTGAAAATACGATGGCATTCAATCCATGGTTCAGAGTCTGACCGGAGCCATTTTCTGGCTCCGCAGAAGGATTTCTGGTGTCATTGCATCAGACGGCATATCCATAAGACAGGGGTCAAAGGATAATTCTCGAGCAAGTTCTTCAAAACTCCAGTGCGCATGGTACCAAAATCCACTTCTCTTGAAGCGAAAGATGATCTTTAGCGTACACCCCATGATATATAAATCAAGGGGAGGAAGATTCATGGTGCTAGGGAAGGCCCCTGTGCAGCCCAGACAAGCCGTTCTTTGGAGTTTGTCAACAGATGAAGTAATACATTTTCGCGAAAGCCTGTTCCACCAAACAACTGATGCGTATGAGAGTAGCGGTCTAATCATGGCCGTATAGATCCAAAGGACCCGTTTTGGAGACAAGCCCCATGTCTTACCAAAAGCGCCTTTACACTGCCAGAAAGTCGACAGCGCTTTATCGGTTTTCGATTCGACATGTTTGGACCATAGAAGTTTTTTATCAAGGATTACACCCAGATATTCGACTTCATCGGATATAGGGATGGTGACACCTTTAAGCACGAGATGGGACAGACCAGTGACGATTCTCCAGACATTGGTCAAATCCAGGGATCTCTGCGCTTGAAAGCAGACAGCACCTAGATTTGAACCGACAGAAAGAACGGCGACATCATCCGCATAAGCTTGAGTGTAGTTTCCAGGAAAATTAAGAGCCGTAAGCAGAGAGTCTACCTAGATGATAAAGGACTTCAAAAATTGAGGATATGGACCTGGAAGATATGTGCTTTCAACAGAATGATGCCACTTGCCACGCAGCCAACGTAGCAATGCCTCTTTTCCCTAATGCCCAAATTCAATGGCCGTGTTATCTCACGTCGTGGCTATGTAAATTGGCCGCGACGGTCATGTGATTTGGCACAGTTGGACCTCTTTCTTTGGGGTTATTTAAAAGAAAAAGTGTACGTCAATAAGCCAAGAACAATTCAAAGCTAGAAGATAAATTAATTCGGCACATTAACATTGAACCTCAATTATGTCTCAGAGTCATTGAAAATATAGATCAGAGGATAGAGGTATGCCACCGAAGCCGTGACGAGCATTTGGCCGATATTTTCTTTCACACATAATTTCCACAGATCCTTCAACCGTAATAAAAAATATTAAGTTAATTCACTGAAAACTTTTTGTTTTATTTACAATTAACATGGTGCATTTTCGTTGGACCACCCTTTAGTTTTTGTCTGAGACACGGCAGGTTTGCATTTATTGTGGGCCCTGGCACGCTTCATCCAGTTATCCACACCATCTGGCATGTGAGTAGGCCCGGCTTTCATAGCAAGAAGATATCTCTATATCCGTTTGGTGCGGATAAAGTATATAGACGGAGGAGAAAAACATCCTGCGTCTCCCAGCTCAAGGAAAATGAGAAGTCTTACGATCGCAACAACATCCACAGGTTTTATAAGAAAGCAAAGCAACTGCCTGATGTCTTTAATAGCCCATGCAGGCTCTTCAACATTTAGTCGCCGTGGCTAAGAAAACAGTTGGATGTATTTCAGCATAATTTTCAAATGCTGCTAATCGGTTATCAAGTAGAGAGAGGGATGGGCTAAGAAGAGAACAAATGTCCATCAACCAGTGGTCCCAGTACAGGTTAATCCCCGGGTATGGGCGAAACGCCCAGAAGATCTTGGAAAATAAAAAAAAATATGAACGGACGGAAGGTCTTCAAACAAAGTACAGCCTAATTGAAGGTGAGCCGGGCGGAAGGCCTGGAGACTCTCAACGGACCAGCGATTCCAATCAGACGGACTGTCCGCAACGACTAAGTACTAACAAGGGCAGAACTCAAAACAAAGACGAACTGTCTGAATGGAAACGAGTGCAAAACAAACAAAACACTCGACCATAATATTAACGGGTGTGAGCGGACGGCCTAAGTCATAAAAGTACCTTAACCCAATTAAGAATGCCCGAGAGGCATCCACCAGCAATTGTGGAGCGCGGGTGAACGGTCCAGTTAACAAAAGTTCCAGTCACAATTGCACATGATTTACCAACCTCACCTTATACCTTCTGATCCAACTCCATTTTGTTGAGCAGCGGAGGAGCATCAGAGGATTGCGGGTGGACGGCCACATATAAGCACCTCATGAAACTGAACAACAAACGCTTTTACAAGAAACAACTTTACAACTACGCTTCATAACTTTGTTCACACCCGAACACGTATCACCAACACTAAACGTAACTAAACTTACCCCATCTGGGTTGACTGTTTCTCCGGATTGTTCTTGATGCCTAGTCCTAGGGGTTTATTTTTAATCCTACCCCTCCAGGTGTGATCTTCTGTGGGATGTTTATAGTTGGGGACTTGAACAATTTGATCCCAAACATGGGCAAAACCTTGTTTGAATTATGTTGTAAACATTGTCCCTTCTCGATTGTTTTTTTGATATTTTCAGATGGGTACAACTTTGAAATTGGTCCTGGGTCGGCTGGAGGGTTCGTCTATTGTTTAATGTGAGAGCATTAGCGAGATCATGTCAGCAGACTTTGCGTAGCTGAAAAAGATATGACCCAGCTAAACGCGTGAATGTAGAGGCTATAGGTAACACTTGAAACGACAGCTGAGTTGTTAAGTTGGATCTATTATTCTATCGCCCAGGTATGAGTGAGTTGTAGAGGAGCAGATTCCAGCAGACAATTTAAGCACATTAGCAGGTAGTGGAGCTGTAGTTGGTTCTGTCTCCCCTACAATTTATATGAGTGGACAAAAAACATGAAATCTCGGTTACGTAAAATCTCGGGACTCGTGACCATTTAATTTGAATATTTTCTACTTTTGGGATATTGGGATTCTGCGCTATTTTAAACGGCATATACTTTTTCTACTGGCTTTCTGTTACGGATAAACCAGAACCGTTTTCATAATGGCCAATAAATTCTGCCATGCTCCAACGTGGCATTTATAACGTGGTCCAAAATAAGGTCTTTCTGTTCTCCGTTTCAGATTTTCTCATCGAGTTGGCACATCTAAATTTCTCTTTCCGAAATGTTTATCGGTTGTTATTTTTTTTTGGATTATATTCGAAGTCTCATGATTCAAGACTATAAGGAAGACTGAATATTCGTTTTAAGAATCGATGTCAGAGTGCTAGGTCTAAATAAATTAAACAGCGTGCCCGGGAGCAGGGTGATTGCAATCACTTTCTTTACTAATACAAAGTTAAAAATCTATCCCCAGCAAAATGTGTTGTATATGCTTTTAAGTCTGCCTGACCGGCAATGCCACTTTCTACCCTATGTCTGGGGCTAATTAAAAATGATAAATCATCTATCAAAGTTATTCTGTTTACCAAATACTGACGTGACTTGGTGAACTTTGTTCTTAACGCTCTCGAGCCTCCTCCCAACCATTCACGAAATAACAAATTCTTGTTTCCATATTGAGATGAACACAGAGATAGTTCGCTGAACTGCGTTCATAAAAACGGGTATTTTTATACTCATCCTTTTCTTAAAAACGTGTTGCGAAATTGTTTTTTTTTTTTAGGATTCCCCGAAGTGACAGTCATGGTTTATACCTGATAGAATTTTGTGAACTCTGGATTTAATGCTTTAAGCGGATAATATTTGTATTAGATTGTTATCCAAATCCAAAAAGTGTACGATTTTTAATCGATTAAATGTTATAATTGCAAACAAATTAACACGTTTTATAAATGCTGTTGTGAAATTGTTGATTGAATGTCTCCAGTTCCGATGAACTGGGGTCAAGGTTGCCAGGTTTTTTTTTTGAAATGCAATGCGACTTAATAGTTGCATTTGAAAATTCCTAAGAAAATATTTCTAAGTAGCTATTGAACTTTGGGATCACGTAACTTTTGAATATTTAATTGACTCCTATAAAAGGCTTTTTATCTGTTGTTTTGTTTGGCGAGAGTATTGATAGTTTTGGTTTTTTATCTTGAATAATTGTAACATTTCCCAACAATTTATAATTAATTCATATTTTTCAACTTTATCGTACCTAAAGAAACAAGGGTGTGCAATAGTTATTAAAACTGCCTTTAAAAACTGCTTGCTATCGATATGGCCGAAATAATGTAGTCGACGTGTCTTGGCTTTTTTGGCTTCATCCACATTTTGGTAAAGCTAATAGTTTTTCTCCACTCGCTCCTTTTACACAGAAACATATAGGTAGCCGTGGAAGAATTTTTCTTTCGAAGGAGCATGGAATTAACTCTCCTTTTTGATGACCACGTTCAACACTCGATGCCGTATAACAGTACTGAAGGATTCTTTTAGGTATATTTTTTTTGGCTTTCGAGATAGGAGCTTTGAAGCCATTTGCTAACGAGGCGTTTAGCCCATACCACCAAAACCACTCGAATATTCGATGCCAGAAGTGCGCCTACGTATTCCACACCACTACGATCTTCAACCACTCTCCCCGCGGGACAGCCGTTAGGTATTACTTAGCAGGGGTGGTTAGCAATTATGCTCTAGACTCCGAGGCCGCCTCATGAGCTCTTCTTAGGGCTTCTGCTTTTCTTCTGCGCGTACACTATAAATGAGCAGATCTCCGCCCACTCCTCTACCGATTGGGTTATGTTACCTTTGATGTTTTCTGAATTTAGCAGACTTACTCTGTCTTCTGCAAGGCGTCTGCAGTAGAACACGGTATGCTCCGCATCCTCTTCTTCATTTGGACATTTAGGTCATAGGGGCAAACTATCGTGTCCAAAGCGATTGACATGTTTCCGGTAGCCGCCGTGCCCAGTAGGAAATGTGTGATGTGGTAGTTACAATTCCTCAAGGTGGATGCTGCTCTTACACCCTCTGCATGTAAGCTAAAATGTTTTATCGGAAATCGTTCGAAAGCCGCTAATCACTCTGATTGAGCAGAGCCTCTAAGCTGATTTTAACTTTCTCCAACACTCATCTGCACCCGTCCAATAGGAGCAGCGTACAAAAGAACCGACTTGACCACCCTGGACAGCATAATCATTGGGCGTACCCAGGCCCGCCGATGTTTGGTATTTAGAGATGTCTTCTTACTAAAGTACTTAACGTGGGCTTTGCAACGTAACCTATTGTCGAGCATGACTCCAAGGTACTTCAAGGATACTTTGGACCTAACTGTCTGGTTTCCGGGCAGCACCTCGGGCAGGGTTAGTCACAGAAGACCGTCGTACATAATTTTCCATAGGAGAGGTAAAAGGACAGATCCTTGCGGGACTTCCGCGGAAACGCTGAAGTGCTTAGCTCCTTAGCTCGCTGAGTGAAACGCATTTATGTCGAGCTTTACTACTGCGCAGTATCTTTTTGTCCCCCATCTCCATCGTTCCTCCTGTATTGCTTCATTTGCTGCATGAATGTTATTTTCCAAACCATACTGGTGGTCTGAGAGCGCTCCTGTTTTCTCCACCTTCGCAGGATTCTGTCATAAATGATACGCTCTAGGATCTTTAATAGAGTATCAAGCAGGCGTATTGGACGGCACTTAGTGCCGTAGTTTCCATGGCGTAGGGAATACCCCCTTCGCTAAGCATCTTTGCTTAGTGGTTAAAAAGATGTCCGTCCTCATGTTAATAGCCATCTTTAGTGCCCTATTCACAATGCCATCCGGTCCAGGTGCTTTAGTGTCTCCAATTTGTTTGCGTGCCCCAAAAAGTTCTTCCGACGTGATGGTCGCGACGTCATCCATGTTAAATTTCCATGTATAGTAGTTGGTCTTTGCGGGAATAGGTGCTCTGCTACAGTCCTTAGCATTGCCGGGCAGGTTACCTTTTGCTTTTAAACTTAATTATCAACACTCTATACGTTAAGCCCTAATGAATCGAGGTCAGTCTTGTCGCAGAGCCGTCTAAAACTTCTTGTCTTACTCTCTTTAATGCCATTTTCCACTTCCCGTCTCGCCAATTCTTGGAATTGCTATCTTCCTTCGGATCTCTAAGATCTGCGTCGTGCTTGTAGGCATTACGCTTGGAGCCGTTTAATTTCGTCGGTCCTTCTGGATATGGATCTGGAGCTGAGCAGTCTGCATGTATAGTCTGTGGAGGGACATTGATTTCTTATTCAATTGTATGGGCCCTATAAGCTGAAAGAAATCCTAAGAAGGATTTAATTTAAATGTACTATATATAGGAAAACAAAGAAAACCTTAAAAAATATATTAAGATTACCCTTGTCAATAAATCACTGATTCAAAATTTGTTGTACCAAATACATATGTAGCTTACTTACTTTTACTAAACGGGTTCCCGACCTGTGAAGAGTCCCTGCTGGAGGTACGGTAACCTTCCATCCTCTGCGATCCCGGGCACGATGCTTCCAGTTGTCCAGACCAAGCGCTCTGGCATCCGCGAGGTTCGGTCTTCCTTGTCGTCTCGAACCTGGGGGCTGGGATTCGAAGATCCTCTTGGCTGGAGCGTTGTTGTCCATTCGCTCGATGTGGCTGAGCCAATGTAGTCGACGTTTCTTGGCTTTTCGGACTACATCCACATCTTGGTACAGCTCATGGAGTTAGCGGTTGTATCTTTTCCTCCAATCGCCCTCCTCGCACACAAGACCAAATATCCGTCGAAGGATGTTTCTTTCAAAGGATCCCAGTATTAACTCTCCTTTCCTGCTCATCGTCCAGCACTCGGCGCCGTTTAGTAGAACTGGAAGGATAAGGATTCTGTAGAGCATGACTTTGTCCTTCGAGTCAGGAGTTTTGAACCCATTTGTTTTGCCAAACCGAAGTAGCAGCGGTTTCCTAGGGTAATTCTTCGACGAATCTCCACTAAGATGTCATTTGTGGAGTTGATGTTTACCCCGAGGTAGATGAACTCCTTAGCTACCTCGAAGTTGCTGCTATCAACAGTGACATTTAGTCCTAGTCAGTGGACAGATGATTGTTTGTTTGTTGATAGCATATATTTAGTCTTGTCCTCCTTTACTTCAAGGCCAACTAGTCTCGCCTGTTCTTCAATAGCCGTGAAAGCCTCTATCACGGCACGGCACGCTGGGATCGACCGATGATAGCTATATCGTCCGCATTCCACAGCAGTTGGACTGGTCTGTTGAAGATAATGCCTTTCGTGTTGATAACTGCTCTGCGCACTATCTGCTCAAGAACAAGATTGAAGAAGTCACACGACAGCGCATCAGATGAGCTGCTGCCAAACTGCACATTGCATCGCGTGTTATCTGGTGTCATGCGACACATCTGGATCAGTTTTGGCGGGACCCTGAATTCGAAAGCTCCTGACGATGAATGCTGTCATATGCGGCTTTAAAGTCGATGAAGAGATGGTGTGTCTCGACTTGAAACTCGTTGGTCTTTTCCAGGATTTGCCTTAGTGTGAAGATTTGGTCTACAGTTGATCTGCCGGGCCGGAAGCCACACGTGCCGATTAGTGTGTTGCAGAAAGGTTTGAGACGTTCACACAGTACGTTGGATAGGATCCTATAGGCGACATTAAGCAGGGATATGCCTCTAATGTTACAATAGCTAATATCTACATATGTAGCTATTTTTTATTAATTCCCTAAATCGGGAATAAAATTTTATAGCTTGGGGTGATGGGAGTA
The DNA here is from genome assembly GCA_963576555.1 of Ferdinandea cuprea. Classification (NCBI taxonomy): domain Eukaryota; kingdom Metazoa; phylum Arthropoda; class Insecta; order Diptera; family Syrphidae; genus Ferdinandea; species Ferdinandea cuprea. The sequence continues at coordinate 148,793,858 of OY754958.1, read as the reverse complement.
TTGATACGGTATCAAACAGTTAGATCGAGCTAATTAAAGCCTTTCTATATCTTTATTTTAAAAAAAAATTATTTGAATAAAAAATGTGTAATATAATGTCCCAAGTTCATTACTTGTTTGCAAGAAACTACGAAAACAACTCATAAATTAATAAATGCTTAGACATGTTTGTTTGAATCAAAATATTGTTTGTAAATTTATATAAATTGATATCATAACCAAAATATTTATCTACATACAATCAAGCATGCATAGGTAGGTAAATTAATGTTATTCCGCCGTCGATGTATAATTCATAGATACTAATACGTCTTTAACAATTAATGGAATTAATATTGAAATAACAAATAAGTCTTGTCTTTTTTTCACTCTCACTTTTTGAATAAATTAGTCGCGTATACCTAGTGTTGTTAACCGAGAACTTTGGAACTAGCTACTAAGACATAATGATATGCACGGGTAGTAGATATATTGAAATTAGTTTATGTTTAAAATTGCACATAAGAACTGGTTGAGTGTTTTTGTTATTGAATGATTAGAGGAAGTTGTTGCGTTAAAAAAAAAACGCCACAAAAATGTGTTTCCCCTCCAACCCTTCCACTCCCATACCCAATCCACTTTTTGCGCCCTATCCTCTCATTTTTATTTCCGTCATCCTGCTGGGAGAGTGGTCAACTGGCCTTTAATCCCAATCAAGCTGGCTCGTTTCCATGAGACCCGGAGGATGACAAAAGCAGGTATGGAGCCCAACGGCGTGTTGGCATCTCGACAACGATGGGTGGGGGAGGACGATCCCTTAGCACACCCCAACGTGATTCCAAACGGGTCGCGATGAAGACCCCGTTAGAGCCAGACAGACTGTTTGTCTGTACAACGATGGGTGGGGGAAGATGAGAAAGAATGATCTCTCTCCCAACGAAACAAATCGGTCTGGCAGATGGCCCACACACCAACATCAACACCAAAACCACAAAACCAACAAAACATTAATATACAACGCTATAACTGAGGGCAGGAGTCCAAATACAAAACACACTGTCAACAACTTCAACAACATTCACCAACCACTCACATAAGAAAACCTAACGAAGACTTCCATGGCCAAGAGCCCAACAGCTAAACATGTATGTAAGAAGGTGGCAAACTCCAGTAAAGTGACAGAGTGCATGCTAGAAAAAACCGCAGTGCATTCCGTAATTACTGAATGTGGGGGTATGAAAGAGAGAGTGAATGGTCCATCACGGACAAAGAAACCTGGAAGTGGACAAACCGACACTTCTTGGTTGACCATCAAAGGTTTTAGTAGACTTGAGAGAATCGAGGGAGTTTTTTTTTTGGTTTAAATATAGTTTTGCGGATTGCGCTTGTTTTTTTGTATATATATTTTTATCTGGGATTTCTGATCGAGATCAGAATCCAACAAAAAAAAGGAGAAAAAGAAAGAAGACGGCCGACAAAGGATATAGCGGCAGGACAGGCAGCTGATCCCCAGGGGTACAAATATCAGGATTCCTAGAGGAGCAGATTTTTTTTGTAAAAGCTAAGTATAGTGCTTTTGTGTTTAAAAGTTTCGTTTAGTTAGGAACCCGGTAGGCTTTTGTTACGGTAAAATCCCGGAAATCACGGGACACGCGCCCCCTTCATTTTGTTTTTTTATTAACTTTCGGGAAATAGCGATAGCGGGCTATTTCAAACGGCGATATTTTCTTTTGTTGTTCCGCAATCTAACGTCATTTCAATAAATTGACCGTTGCTCATTCGAGCTTTTGTGAAAACCTTGCCTTTTTTATTTCATTCCTTTTTTTAGCAATCAATCATCGACTTCTTCTTAAAAAGGTTTCACAATTCCTTTTTTTCAAAGATTGTGTGGCGCCCGTTCTACCCACCATCACTTTACCTTTTCTTCATACCTTTTCCATTTCAGAATTTTCTTCTTCCCTAAAATCATTTCCATCTCCGAACCCACCCCAGCTGAGCAACCGGGACGGTAGCATTCAACAGGCTACCTGTTGCACTTCTCTTTCGGCGAATTCCTGTTGACGTTTCCCTATTCCGCCAGTATTCGACTTTTTACCACCGGCGCAGCGGCGGCTGTAATCTTCTCGCGTCTTATTTTTGCGCATTAAAACTCAGTTATTTTTTTTATTAACCCACCCCCGAAGTTCAACAAAGTGCCTTCGGCTAATATGGATAATATTGGGTATCCGCGACCTGCATGTTGCTGTCAGGCATTAATTCTAAGATTTTTGTTTTAAGACGTTGGATAGGTTGTACGGAGAGTAGGTTAAGTTCAGTATATAACTCACATGTCCAACGGGACAGCTCTTACCGCATTAATAAACCCGCAACAAACCTAAGGTTATAATTTCTTTTACCACTCTTTTGATTTTTTAAGTTCCATGGCATCCATAAAAAATCGTTTTTAGTGGAACCGCAAAAAAAACCGGAAGACTGGAAAAACTAAATATTTCTGTTTGATAATACAAAAACGGTTAACCGCACAAGAACAAATCAGTTTTTTTTAAGTAAAATCGTAGTACAAATCCAAATACTGACTACAGTCCACGACGGATATAAGAAACCAAGTTTTTTGAATGATATGTTTTGGCTTCTTTTCCAGCGGTGGAGCCATCCATCATTGAGTTAAAAACCTTCTATTTTCAAATCAATATCAAATTGTTGAACTTTTTCGAGTAAAATCAGGCCACTAAGAATTGCGTTCTTTTGCGACATCTGTTCAAACCATATAGTCATGGCTCTATTTAATGTGATAGGTCAGGTTTGTAGGAATTAGGATTGTTGGATTTTTGAAGTGACAGGAAACCGGATGAGGAAGGAAATGCTGGAAATGAAAGAGTGATGGAAAGGGATGTGTTGTGTGCAAGGAGCGTGGCACGCTTGCTTTGCTCGACCGAGCTCGCCGGAATGGGAGGGTTCTTGTCCTTGCACAGCAACGGTACCTATACACATTTTCTGTTGTATAACCTAAAAATTTATTTGTAAAAATTATAAATTTCTAAACAAACATACATAAATAGTAATTATCTAATAGTTAACGATAAATGGTGCTAGTTTCGCATTGCCTTTCCTATTCATCATCTATTCGAATAGCTGGATTTTCGCAACCCATTTTTCGTGACGCCACCATTTGGGGGTCGACAACAAAATGCGATGACATATTGTTGTTGGCATTGCTTCTGTTGTTGTACGAGCTGATTTGGTCAATTGTCGGTTTGTCGGTTATTTGAAGAACTCGCTTCTCTTGAACCACATTAATGATGACAGAGATTATTAGTCCCAGGATCACAGTTAAAAGTGTTCCAATCATGGAGTACCACATGTAACTTATTCGGAAAATTGGCCAGGATGTGATTCCAGAACTTTCAGTGACGATAACAGGTACTTCTGACATTGTTGTGTTAACATAGCAACTGCATTCTGCAGCTCCAAGTGGTAGTGGTGGTGGATCAACATTGGCGACTTGTGCAATAACGCCAACAAAAACAACAAGCACCAAGGAAATAATTTCCCATAGAATGCACCCTTAGTGTTAGCTTGTTTGAAGAGGATTCCTAGAAGGAACAGTCCCAAGGTAACTCCACCAATTAGACCGTTTAGCGTAAGTGTTGCCTGCAGCACATCTCCCAACTTCTCAACAATAAAGACCAAGCCGAAGGATAGTAGACCGTAGCCCAGTGACATCCACTTGGCATAGAGCGCTCCCTTATCAGGTGAGATTTTTATATTCAGGCCATTTATGAGTAGATCTTCACAGGTAACAGCTGACAGTGAGTTCAATGCTGATGCCACAGTTCCCAAGCTTGCAGCGAAAATTCCAGCCACAAATATTCCAGCGACCGAGTAGATATTCTCATAGATGTGCATGATGTAGTATGGCAACAATTGATCGGTGGCGGTAATTTGACCTGATGTCAATGGATCACAGCCTGAATAGTGCGTTCTTTTGCAACACAGATGCAGAACAATGATGTTCAATAAAAGAACCCACCAATGACCACGGAGAACACTGTATGCCGAGTGGTTGGGTTAATGGAAACGTTGAGGAACTCAAGACGATTTCCCTCGGCAGCGGTGTTGAATATCGCCTCAGAGCCGGCGGTGTAGAAGCACCCAAGAATTATGATAAGAACCAGTGAAAAGGCCAATACCGCTGCTTGGAAGGTATCAACAATGACGACAGCCTTCATACCGCCTTGGGAGGAATAAAATATGCACACAAGGTAGATTAGGACAACTGCGATTTTAGTATTTAGTCCGGTTGCCTTGGAGAGTGCGATTGCCGGAGCTAATACAGCCACAGCTGTATAAAAGCACATCTGAATGATATACAGCAGTGCCCCCAGTCCTGATATTAACCCATTTTTCCTCTATTTGCAGGAAACTTTGTACTGCGACCACAACATTAAGAGCCCATGTTTTGGTTTTCTGCCCCTTTTTTTGATTTAAATTCTTCCAGCTGAACTTCTTACATTTAATATCTTCTGATTGATTTACTATTTTGCACAAGGTGCTACGAGAAATTTCAAACTTTTTTGCCACTTCTTTTTTTGTTTTTCCTGTTTTCAATTCCTGGAGTATGTTTATTTTGCTCTTCAGCGACACTGTACCTATTTCTTTGCGGTTGAAACATTTTTAGCAGAACGATTGTTTACGAATATTTTTAAACACGAAATGACATACGCGTACACGACTTTTCCTACTGTCATTCTTGAATGTGAGTAAATGTCTTGTCATTCATATTTTTCGTAATTTTCGCATTCTCCTCTTCGCTAAAGTTTTCCTTGATTAGTACCATAAATTTTCTTTTCTTTAAATATCTTTCAAACCATATTAAGATAGATCCCCTTACTCCAAATTGTTCTAATTGCTTCAAAATGGTTTTGGTTTTATTACATAGAGGATCAAACGCCTTTTTTTCCAGACTGAAATTGATTCTGTTTGCGAAATCTCCCAGCCGCCGATTAATACTTTGTAACGAGCAGCTGCAATACTAAGTGAACAAGTGTACCTCAGCTTTAAAACACCATTCAATTTCAAAATAATTGCATTGTCACCCTGTATTTCCTACTGCGTTCATAGAGACAATTTTTTCGTTAAATATTTCATGTAGTTTCACGCGCAATCGTTGAGGTCGATAGTGATGGTACATCCAGCTGCAACATGTAAGCTATTTCCGCGTTTCTTTACTTTCTTTTTCTCTATACACTTCGAACGAGCGTGACGTCATTACACGGTAACACCAACGTGTTAAACGATTTAGTTTATATATATATATAAATAATTTTATTTTTACTAGCGATAATAAGTTCGGATAGCCCTGTGAGAACACTGTGTTAACGCGGAACACAATAGATTCCAGAAAAAAAGAAGTGCATAAACCAGGTTTCTTAAATTCACTTTAAGTATAATTGATCGTGGCTGATCATATAAAATTAAATAGTTTCAGACATAGTCAGACTAGTTCTCTAACGGGTGCAAATACACGGTGAAGGGCAAATAAAGTTGACAATCTCCCAAACTGCTTTTGGTTGTTAACAAATACCCTTCCCATTGCCTCGCTCGAAAGTTGGCATTCATACCGACACTAATCTGCCTGCAAGTGGGACGTATGCTAGCCACTCTGTCTGCATGTTCCCATGGAAAACAACAAATCAAATAAGTAAATCCGAAGATCTACATTATTTACTCATTGGAATTCTTTCATCAAGCAACTCCGCTGCCAAATACCAATCAGGAATGGATTACAGGAATAACATAATCTGCTATCAACAATATCCAACCCCCACTCCTGTTTTATCAAAAACATCAAGCTCATCTCACTTCTGCTAATTACGGAACGAAAAACGAAATTCAACAGAAAACAAAAAAAAAAAAATTAGCCAGCAGCGCAACCGCTGCTTTTTTGCTTCTATTTATATTTGTGCTTTTTATCGTGGTAATCATTTAAATGCCGAAGAGCAAGTAAAATGAAATATTAAATATTAAAATTAAAATAATAATAACTAAATTGCGATTTGAAGTAAATTGATTGCTAAAATATATAAAATATTTTACATGTGTTACACACTTAGAACTAAGTTTAAGAGAGGTATAATTATAAAATAGTATATTCCGTAGTTATAAATACTATTATTACTATAATTGAATAGATCTAATGAATGTGATCTGAGGAGGTTTTTGTGCACAACAACGTCGAGGAAAATTAGAAGATTTTAGGTAATTTTGTTAGTGTTTATGAAACAGGGAATACTATTAGTAAAATTAATTAACTTGAATTTTGAATTGGTGAAACCTTATATAAAGTCAAATAAATGATACGATGTTTATCAAGATGAAGATTATTTTGTGTAATACATGCATTATATTTTGGTTCGTAATGTGTTAAAGGAGTGAAATTGAAAGGTGAGATCGGTGAAATATAAAGGGGGTTGAAACGCGGACAGGTTAAGGGGTCGTCAACAAGTTCTTTAGTTTTGTTTATCGGAAAGTTGATGACAAGGTGTGATACGATTGGACGTGTCATACTGGGCGGGTATTTCGAAGCGATGGACATAACAGCTACGCCATCGCAACTATAGGAGGATGTATTTGCAAGAACTGAGGATAAGAACCTTTTTGTAATTCTTTAATCATTTTATGCAAGTATTCCTAGCATTTTTAATACCTGGTTCTTCAAATGCAAAGCATATTTTTTTTTGCTCAGTCTACTGTGCACTTAAGGTGTACCTATTATTCCTCTTTCTTTTTCTTTGGCACGAATATATAATAAATTTGTTTTGTGGGGGCGAGATATGCAGCAAAATCCCCGACCAATACGGCGAGCTAAGTCGAGCGTATGCCAGCGTGCCAACCAGCTGCTACATCAAATGGAGTAACCATCGCTATGCCTGAGCATAGATCTCCCAGGCTCTCCTCACAACTTTTATTTTTCTATACCCAAATTGATTTTTTTCTATCAGCATACATTTTTTAACGTACTCATATAACCTCTTAGCTACAACCTCTTCTAGTACCTTATCCATAGATGAAAGGATAGATATAAGTTTTTTTTTCTCAATGCAATAGAAGATCATTCAGCATGATAACACCCTTAACACTTCCCGCACATTATGTACTCTGCATCCATGGACAGTAAGTCTTCACATCGCGAACAAATGTCCCAGATTGTGACAGAAAAAAATGATAATTCTAACCAAAAATCTTTGTTTTCCATTTTTTGCAAACTTAAAACTTGTGATTAAAAGCTTACACTTTGGTTAATTTGCTTGTTTGATGGGACAAACTGAATTCGCACTCTATCATGAGTTCTTAAGGTCTTTTATAACGAAATTATCAATTACATCATTTTATACAACGCACAAAATTATTATAGGTTAGGTTAGGTTAGATGGGTTGACATGGAAGAATAGTTTTCTTCCTGTCACACTCAGGTCCTTGTGATACCCTTCAGTGGGAGATAAGCCGGTGTTGTGGTCCTCTTTGTGGTCTCGCTGGTTGCTACTCAATTCTAACAAGCTATCCTGATGTCTGCAAAGATTATAGAGTGAGACATCTGACAACTCCTCAATGACTTCGGAGAAAAAACTTCCAAGTGTTATGTTTCTAAAATGACAGAGACACTGACAGTGACAGAGATAGTTGAGGGGTGTCCTCGTGGAGCTTCTCATTGCCGCAGCCTCTACAATGTCGTCATCCTTTAGATTAAGTTTCATCTTGTGGTTTCTTAGAAAATTATGATCAATTAAAGCACTTACCTTTGGTTCGGTTTTTATTATATTCTGGCCATAGTTGCCGTGTTATCTAACAGCTGGTTTAATATTTTCACTCTGTTCTTGTTCTTGCTTTCATTCTGTTCTTGTATTCCAATCGTTCTCTGAGGTCGCAGAGTGATAGTTTGATCGACTAAAGTGCCTGGTCACGATCTATTTTGGATCTTTTGCTTGCCTGCTCGTCGGCCATCTTATTGTCTCTTATGTTTCTGTGTCCAGGAACCCAACAAAGACATACCTTGTGCTGTGAGCCAAGAGCCTTAAGCTCTAAGCGACAGCGGTGAACCTGCTTCGATTTGATCTCAGTAGCATTAACTGCCTTAATGGCAGCTTGGTCGTCAATGAAAATGGGCGGTTAGGACGCCCCCTATATGGAAAATAACAATATTTTATTTTTTTCCGAGTTTGTTCTTAAAATCCAACCCTTATGTAAAAAAATCACAAATGTAAGTCTTTTGGGGGCTGAGTTAAAGAAAAGGAACGGCTGCCATGCCCTATTACTGTGCAAAATTTCAATTTTCTACGATGATTGGAAGTTTATAGTTTTGATGAATTGTATGTCAGTGAGTCAGTGGTTACTATTTTTACGCATTTTGGGGCCTTATAACTCAGGAACGGCTCATATGAAACAGTCGAAATTTGGTATGGAGCCTGCTGCTGTGCGTCGAAATAAAGCTCTATATCTTTAGCTTCATTGTAAGCGAAGTAGAGAGGTGGGGGGGGGGGGGTCAAAATGGCCTGAGTTGGTTCGTGTAAATAAGGGTGTAGTGCCAAAGTTGCTTAAGAACTTCGCTGGGCACTACCGTGCCATTTGATTTCATGTTTAACTAAAACGGTTTTTTTTTTGTTTTATTCCACTTCAAAGTTTTATACCTCTAAAAAGAACACCCTATATATATCCCAAAACTCATGCGCTATTTCTTCGAAGAATAAAGACCTACTTGAAGTTTTTTATGCAACTAAATACTAATGAATTTATTTGACACTGTGGGTCGGAACTCAGGGTAAACCTAGTTACTCTGGAGCTACATTTTTTTTTGTAAGAATATATCCACAAATAAGTCGAAATGAATTGAAAATTAACGTGATAACACCCTGTATAAATTTGTATGAAATATATCTCATAACTTTTGAAGTTGGGGAATCATTGAATTGCAAATAGTGAATGTTAATCGGTGTTTCATCTATTTCTATTATTTCATCAATTGTTGTCATTCTTCAGTAGTACCGCCATCGATAAATGTGTGTACTTTAAGTTCTTGTAGGTAATAAAGAATAGAAATAAAACACAAAAAAATCATTTTAATGTCCATCAATTTGGCTTTATTGGAAGGATAATTTTATGCCATTAATGTTTAAATATAATTTCGGGCATGTGGCCCACCAGCCGCGGCTGGTTCGAATAAGGACAAGTCTAGAAGTCCAGTTTTCAACCACTTTTTCAAGCATTTGGGACTGTACGTCGGCAATAACGCCACGAATGTTGGCTTCCAAGTGGTCAATCGTTTCGGACATATCGGCGTAGACTAGCAACTTCACATATCCACATAGAAAATAGTCAAGCGGCGTTAAGTCGCGCGATCTTGGAGGCCAATTCACGGGTCCGTAACGTGAAAATATGCGGTTACCAAGCGTTTCCTTTAATAAATCAATTGCGGCACGAGTTGTGTGACATTTAGAGCCATCTTGTTGAAACCACAGCTCCTGCACATCATGGTTGTACAATTGATTAACGAAAAAGTCAGTAATCATGGTTCTATAGCGCCACTAAACTCCACCAAACCCATAAAGCACACCAAACAGTCAGTTTTTGTGGATGTAATAGTGTTCAACATACACATGAGGATTATCATCACTCAAAATACGGCAGTTTTGTTTATTGACGTATCCATTCAATCAAAAGTGAGCTAAATACAAGTTTCTTTTTTTGATAGTTTTGGTCCGTAGGTAACGGATTGGTCGGATGATATTGGCCTTAAGTGATTGAATTGTTTTCGAAAATGAGGCTGGGAATAGCGTTTCGGTCTATGGTGGACGTTACAGAGCCATGCCAACGGGCTTTTTTTACTTAAATTGAAGATATAGATTTGGACGACCTCTGGTTTCTGCAGAATGGCACGCCATGCCACACAGCCCATGCCACACTCTATCTTTTGCGCACAATCCCACAATTCGCACCAAACTGTCACTCTCTGTGGCTGCATTGGATTCTCGACAATAACGTGCGGGTTTTCCGAGCCTCAGATGAGGATAGTTTGTTTGTTAACGTAACCGCCGGGATGAAAATGCGCCTCGTCAGAAAATATAATTTATTACGCCAAAAATCGTAGTCCAATGCAAGCATCTCTAAGGCCCAAACTGCGATGCTATAACGAAGCGGATGGTCATGCGCCTACAATTGTTAAGTCGAATGGACCTTGTAAGCGAATAATCCGAGATCTTTGTGCAGAATTCTCTTCAGGCTAGTGCGTGAAATGTTTGAGCTGTTGAGATCGATGGCGAGCTGATGTTCGTGAATTGAGTCTCACACTCTCGGCACACTCTACAGCAGCCACATTCTTGTGCGAACGACGAAGGGGACCATTAGTATTTTCCACTAGCATACCAGACTCATGAACTTTTTGCAACAAATTTGCATACAAAACTTCGTTTCAAAAAACGGTCTGTTTGGGCTAGCCAGCCTCAATATTTCCCAACTTTGTTCAAGCGTTAAGCAACTCATTCCTATCTTCGGAGGCATGATACTGACTTTCTGTTAAGATGTCGAGCGGGACACAGCAGTCAGTGTCAAAATAACCTATAATTACCAAATGAAAAAAGTAAATTTTTAAACGTTAACGGCCCATACAGGACCTAAAGCCTAGCTACTCCAACCATTGTGTGTGCAAAGTTGTATTTTTGACTCGAATGGAGGGACCTACAGTTTAATGCCGATTCTGAACGGCAATTTTTGTTTTGAGAAGCTTCTCATGACATTTATTACTCTTGGATCAGATCAGTTTGTCAACAGCGTTGCCACAAAGATACAATTGTATCAATTTGGATACATTTTTGCTTTCGTGCAAACATTTGATACATAGATACTTTTTTTTTTGTTTTTTCTTCGATTTGATACGTTTTTAAATTTTCACCAAAAATCTGCAAATTCTTATTATAAGTCACTTGAGAGGTGCCTCGAGGCGGGTGAGCAAATGCAGATGAGATCGATATCTGGAAGAGATTGCTATCTACATCGACAGCCAGGCCGCACTTAAGGCAATAAAATTAACAAACATCAATTCTGATATAGTCAGGAAATGCAATCAAAACCGAGTGAGACTGTGCTGGGTGCCAGGACACTGCGGTATTGAAGGCAATGAGCAGGCGGATAAGCTTGCAACAATAGGAGGGCTACTCATTACTAGTGAGGTTGTTGACATTAAACCTCCCCTCTACGGACTGCCAATCTAAGGTAGTCAAGTCTTGGGGCGGATACGGTGTCAAAAGCTCTATGTCTATTTCTTGACTTAACGAATTCCAGGAAGTTTATTAACCTTAGCAGGTGTAAGCTTAAAATATTAGTAGGCATCCTGACAGGGCATTGCTCTTGCGAAAACATGCAGACTCGGACTGTCAGATACCGACATCTACAGATTCTGTGGTGATCTGCAGCCTGTTAAGGAGTTAAGGATATACCGCATATATTGTGTGAGTGCGAGGCAATTTCACGTAGTCGTAGAAAATTCTTAGGGAGACACCGTTTCGAATTTTTGGCGGAAATAGACGGTAAAAACTTCAAAGGCCTTAAAAGAGAAAGTGTTTAGGTTTTTTGTCAATAATAGGTCCGCTTCGGTGCCTAGTGTTGTGTGTGATGACTCTTACATCACAACTCTCTGAAGCGTTAGTGCGTTATTATATTTCAAATCAAATAATTGGATTACAATAGTGGTTTTGTATTCACTGCAAGAAGCTCTAGTAAACCTTATTATCCATCTTAAGCGCCACGAGACCTCAGCCTTCATACAAAAAACTAACATATTAAAAAAATTGATTTATCTGTTTTGATACAGTTGATACATTGAACAATCTCAAATTAAGATACATTTGATACATTTTGCAAAAGAAAAAGATACATTTCTTCAAAAATCAGCGGCAACGCTGTTTGTCAGATGTTCGCAAGAGCGAATAAAAACTTTCAGGTGGTACAGGTCGGGATTTGAACCAGCGACCTCTCGCTTAGTGGACCAACGCACTTAACCACCAAATGGCAAAGCCCTTACTTTGGAGCTATACTTAATGCAATCTTATAAGGAATCGTAAATGTACTTCATCTTTCAATACGCTGTCCTATTATTTGATGTGTAATGTTAATGTTAATTTTTGTAAAACGTTTGTATCTCACGATAAAGTGATAGTCGCTATCGCCGGGAGTGTGCATTTCTTTTTTTTTGTCGGAGGTTGCTACTTTCCTATGGAGCGCTCAGACACAACAACCACAGGTCCATGGCACTACCATTCAGACACCTTACATTAATGTACTTAGTTTTCCCGTCTTTCGAAGAAAAACGAAAAGGAGCTTCAGTGATAAAGAGCTTAGATGTTCGGCACTCACTACGTCAGCCCCGAAGATCCTGCAGAGAAAGTGTTCTGCTGTGTCATCCTCCTCACCGCAAGCAGGACAGGTAGTGGTGTCGCTTAAGCCCAACACATTTAAGTGTTTAGCAAGGGCTTGGTGGCCCGAAAGAACGCCTACAAGCAGCCTACAGTCGATTCTCCTCAGAGATAGAAGAAAAGATGCTGACCTTTTGCAAATGTCCGGGCGCAGTAGTTTGGTCTGTCTACATCCACCGCAATCGCGCCACCGAATCTTGTGTTCACGAGAAACCCAAGAATAGATAGAAGACATGCCTACAGATGCAGGAAGACCAAACCCAGTTTCGGGTCCGGAGAAAACTTCTTCTGAACCTTCCCTAACAAGCTCATCCGAGATCTCATTTCCCTGGATGCCAGTGTGACCTGGTACCCAGACAAGGTTCACTGTGTTCAGTCTTAGAAGCGCTTTTAATGCAGCTTGGCTATCACTGCAGATGCAAATGCCTATAGCCCTCCACCTGTTGTTCACAATATAGCGCATAGCCATTAGGATGGCAAAAATCTCCGCTTGGAAAACAGATGCATGTTTACCCAAGGGGTAGTAAAGTCGTATATCATCGCGTTCCATAAAGACTCCAGCACCAGACCCCTGCCCGGTTTTGGAGCCATCCGCGAAAATACGATGGCATTCAATACATTGTTCAGAGTCTGACCGAATCCATTCCGTTACCAGTGGAAAGTTAACGTGGTAGTTCTTTTGCAGAAGGATTTATGGGCAGGGAAGGATAAGACAGCGGTCAGAGGATAGTTCTCGAGCAAGTTCTTCAAAATTCCAGTGCGCATGGTACCAAAAACCACCTCTCTTTAAGCGAAAGATGGTTTTTAGCGTACATCCCATGATATATAAGTCAAGGGGAGGAAGATTGATCAAAGCATCTAGAGCAGAGCCCGGGGTGCTAGGGAAGGCCCCTGTGCAGCCGAGACAAGCCGTTCTTTGGAGTTTGGCGAAAGAAGCAGTAACACGTTTCCGCGAAAGCATGTTCCACCAAACAACTGATGCGTATGAGGGTAGCGGTCTAATCATGGCCGTATAGATCCAAAGGACCCGTTTTGGAGACAAGCCCCATGTCTTACCAAAAGCGCCTTTACACTGCCAGAAATTCGACAGCGCTTTATAGGTTTTCGATTCGACATGTTTGGACCATAGAAGTTTTTTAGTAAGTCGTTTTTAGGAAAGTCGAATTGAAATGTCAACAAGATCGCGAAAATGTAATGGCAGCACACAGGGATGCTGCTTTCCTGGCTGCTCAGCTAGGGTCGGGTTCAGTAGGTGATTATAATACCTAAGTACTTAGGTGAAAATAAACGAAATGGATTGAAGTTGTATTGCGTTTAGAAAATTTGTGAGGAATGCCTTTTTTTTGTACCTGAGATAGAATTCCTGATATTTTTAGTGAACTATGGGCGCCACACAATTTTTCTTTGGGGAAATTGTGAAACCTAGGTGGAAAAAGAAAACCGATCGAGAGAATAAAAAAAAATCTGAAAAAAAATTTAGAATAGTCGACCCGATGACAGAATCTGAAGCAGAGGAAAAAAAAGACCTTTTTTCTTTGTTTTCACGTTATAAATGCCCCGTTGGGGCACGGCAGAATTTATTGACCGTTGTAAGAACGGTTTTCGGTTCTATTTATTATAAGATATACGGAAATGAAATATGAATGCCATTTGAAATAGCCCAGGATCCTGCTATCCCGAAAGTTGAAAATCTTCAATTAACTAGGGGTCGCGTGTCCCTTTTTAATTCCAGGGATTTTGCGGGACGCAAGCCTACCGAGATCTATTTTCTTTCACTTTAAAATCCTAGCTACATACAAGAAACTCTACTTATCTTTTTTTCCTGGTTTTCCTGTCCTACCCACTTGTCCCTTGGGTTTTGGTTCGCCTGACTTATACCTTCCTCCTCGAGATGTGATCTTCCCTTTTTCTTTATTGCTCTCGCTTCTTCCCTTCTCGATGCTTCCTTTCTTTCTTTTTTTTTTTTTTTTTTGAATATATATATATATTATTCCGCTTTAAACCTTTTTTTTTTCTTAATGTCGCACAAAATAATTACGTCTCTACTTTAGGCTAGTCAACCAAGAAGTGGTTTCCAACAAAATATGCCTTTGTCCATTCGACCGGCCGGGTTTTTTTTTCCTCTTTTTACACACACATACTCAGGCATTGCAGTGGAGGCAGAACCAACTACAGCTCCACATGACGATTAAGCTTATGTGCTTAACTTGTCAGCCGTAATCTCCTCCCCTACACTCACTCATACATGGGTGATAGGATAACAGTTCCAACTCGATAATTCAGCTGTCGCTCTGAGATTATCAACTGTCACCTACACCCCTCACATTCACGCATTTAGCTGGGTCATATCATTTTCAGCTACTCAAGTGTGCTGACATGATTCCGCTAATGTTCTCTCATTTTCCAATCTTCGGATTCGCCCATTGTTGGAAGTGACCAATCAATGACGACCCTCTGGCCGACCCTGGACTTACCTCAATGTTTTACCCGTCTGACAGTTCGCGAAAAAGAAAAAAAGAAAACAATCGAGAATGGACAATTCTCCATTTAACTAAAGTTTTTGCCCCGTATTTGGGGCAAAATTAACAAAGTCCCCACACGTTACCACCACTGAAGATCACACCAGCAGGATTACGAAAACCCCTAGGACCAGGCACCAAGCAACTAGTAGGAGGGCCAGTCAACCCACCAGAGAAGGCAAGTGAATTCATTTTTCCTATCATGTTACTTTTCCCTAGCTATCTCGGTGGACTTCCGCGCAGAATTGGGGTGTAAGGGATGAATAGATCCTGCGCTATTCCTTACAGTGTATTATTAAATCACTGGTTTCACATTGGGCTCCGTATCTATAGGAGTTGCGTTCCTTTTGCCCTGGTGTTATTATACTTCGGCTTCCGAGTTTTGATGAAGTTATTGAAGTTTTCGTTTGACTCGGTATACTTCGTGTTAGTGTTGTCGGCTTCCGCTTCGGTCTTCGTACCACCTGTTTAAGGTTGGTGATTCGGGTTCTGGTGTGAGTACCGTGGTTATACATTTATAAAGTTGTTCGGTGTTATGAGGTGCGTATATGTGGCCGTCCGCCCGCAATCCTCTGCTGCTCCTCCGGTGCTCCCCATGGTGAAGTTGGACAAAAGGGATCGTCGCCCCTTCCCTCACCGAACGTGACTCCCTACCGTGTTGGTGGTAGTTCTGGTGCAATTGTCGTCGGAGCTTTTCTTTTACTCTGGGCCGTCCACCCGTGCTCCCTAATTGCTGGTATGTGCCTCTCGGGTCTTTTTAATTAGGTAACGGTGTTTTGTTTATGACTCGGGCCGTCCGCCCACACCCGTTACTGTTATTGTGGAGTGTTTTGTTTTACACTCTACCATTTAGAACGTCCGTCCTCCTTCGTAACTTGCCTTGGGTGGCATTTGGTCATTGCGGACGGTCCGTCCGATTTGACTCGCTGGTCCGTTGGGAGTCTCCAGGCCGTCCGCCCGGCTCACCTTCGGATAGGCTGCATCTCTTCATTAGGGAGTAGACCGTCCGTCTATCCCGGTTACACCCTGTTTCACCTGTAGTGGTTGCTGCCCCAAGGTTCTAATGAAGTGGGCCATTGGCTGATGAGACCATGGCTGCCCTTCCACTTCTTAAGAACTTGAGCGCGCGGACCAAAAGAGAGAGAGGGAAAAAGGTCGGGGGAAGAGAGGACCGAAGGGTGCTTCTTGTCGCCGTAAATTTTACCGCGACAGCCGTAAGCAGAGAGTCTACCACCATACACCATAGGAGGGGAGACAGAAAACCACCTTGAGGGCAGTCCCTATTTACCCCTGTTATGACGCACTTGCCACAATCTGCATCCGCTACCAACGTCCTGTACATTAGCATTGCTTTAATCCACAACACCAAAGTTTCATCTATGCACGGGAGTGTGCATAGTTTTATTAATTATGAAACCTCTCTGAAAACTAAGGCTGAATAGTTTATTTTACTATAAAACACGTCACCGCTAAGAGCGCGTGTACACGCGCCTCTATTGCACTAATTTGCATAATATGCATACCAATGAAATTTATTATTATCACTTTTTCGATTCTAAATAACGGAACTTCTTTGTAGATTCAACCTGATGACTACATCTTCGATATACAAATTTTCCCACATCACTTGTCTGAAAAAGTCCCGATTAGTTCTACAAATGATCTGCAAACTGTGAACAAGAATTAATATAATAATATCTATATATTTTTTCCCTCTTACAGATAGATATGCAAAACATTACCTGGCAACCTGGCTTAAAGATAACGCAGTCTGTAACTCAAGCAAATTTTTTTTTAATCTTTTCAAACGTGTTTTACTCATGAATGCAACCAAAGACAGCGATCGTTGTTTGTATCTATTTTTTTTTTATTCATTTTAATTTGAAGATTACCGTGGAATATCCAACGAAGTGAATCATTTTGAAACGTCGCATCTCGCATAACACCGCTACCGCCGGCCGCCAGTGTGAATTGCTAAACAAGTTTCTGAACGAACACTTTTTATAAGCGATGCTAATTTGAAGACCCCAGAACCAGAACACTCAGTCTCATTCTGAGCCTCGCACACTTAAGATCAGCTCAATCAAATCTCTCCGCTTATTCTAAGAGTCTGGTTTTGTTGTTAAACATGTTAGGCGGCAACCAATTTAAAATGCAGTTGGCGGTTGCCTTTGTTTTTTCCGTAGTCGTTGCTGTAGTTGAAGTCAATGGACGTAAGTTGTTGAGAAACAAAATACAATTTGCCTCTCTGTTAAATGAATTCGTTTTTCAGAAAGCCAAAGCCCTTGTACGACTCTGCGCAATGATCCTGGAATTTGTGTCCCCATATTGACTTGTGAAAGGATAACAAAAATGCTGGAAAGAGCGCCAAGACCGCTTCCGCCTTCAATTCTATCTATTGTGAAAGCGTCACATTGCGGAACTTTTAACAATCAGGTAAGTGGAGGTGGCAAACTTGCTTCCAAAAGTGTTTAAGAAGTTGCAAGTATTTTTTTTTGTTGGTTCTAGCCCCACGTATGCTGCGAGAGGAATCGTATCGTTACTACAGCAACAGCTGCGCCAACACGATCGACTCCCCGAATGACTATAACGCAGGGCCCGGACGTCGGATCTCGAGGAAGTATTCGCCCTAGCGGGGAGAGATCAAACGCAGAAGTGCAATCTGGATTGGCTACTTTACGTTCCATGGATTGTGGAGACAGTGGTGCCGATCGTGTGGGCAATGGTGAAGATGCCGCTCTATCTGAATTTCCATGGATGGCGTTACTTATGTACGATGATGGTGTTCGCACGTCCTTAGACTGCGGTGGTTCATTGATCACGGACCAGTATGTTCTAACTGCTGCTCATTGCATTCGCGTTGGAAGCAAGAAGGTGTAAGTGTTCTGCTTTCAATAATTTTTTGTCCCACGAAATTAATGTCTTTCTTTCTTCCAAAAAAAAAAAAAAAAAAGAGTCAGCGTACGATTAGGTGAACATGACATAAAAGACAACGTTGACTGCGTTGGAAGTGGAAAATCAAGAAAATGCGCCCCACCTGTACAGGAAATTGCCGTCGCAGAGTCGATTTACCACAAAGACTATAGCCCGAGCCAGTTCTCCGATGACATCGGTTTGATTCGATTAGTTAGCAAAGCTGTTTTCCGCAGTGAGTATTCAAACTGATGCCTGTACCTTTTCCCGCCATAAGTTGTATATATTTTTTAGAACAGCACTTATGAGAGGCAAGTGTAAACAATTCAGTTCGTTAATTAATAACATTTTTTTTTTCGATTTCTTTACCTATTTAGTCAGCGTCCAACCAGTTTGTCTGCCAATTACTGATCTTTCGAGATCACAAAAATTATCCGACATGATAATCGCTGGATGGGGTCGCATAGAGAATGGCTTTCGGGCAAGTCTTCTACAGAAAGCTGTCGTACCGTTCAGATCGAATGACTATTGTCAAAAAATTCATACACTTGTGGACATCAGTGATAAGCAGATGTGTGCAGGAGGAAAGAATGATATCGATACATGTAAAGGTGATTCTGGTGGACCGATATTTTGCAATGCACGCTTTGGCAACGGTGTACGGTACGTACAGTATGGTGTTGTATCAGCTGGCAGTACTACTTGTGGTTCAAAGTTTCCAGGCATTTATACGAGAGTTATTTCGTATCTGCCGTGGATTGCTTCCAACATTAGTCCTTAAGATAGAATAGTATTAATATTTATAAAAATTGCCATAACTTATAACTTAAGTCTATATAAACATATATTCGACACATTTATATAATAAACTTCATGAATCATTGCATTCGATTTGGTTTTTACTACCTACGTGTACCTACCAAAGTAGCTGAGCCTCCGGTTATTTAGCTATTTATAAAACGAATAGCATCCGAATTGATGTCTTTGGGGGTAGAACAAATAATTGTGTGCTGTATGTTAAACTTGAAAAACAAGTGTTTATTTGTGTTCGTACCGAATTAACCGATATTATTCATAAAAAGAAATTATGTGTGAATGAAATAGTAATGAAAAACATATGGAAAGGCTACAGTCCGCTTGTGGCGAACAGTATGATACCCTATCCTTATCCCTATGTACCCCAAAAAAAAAGCCTTAGGAAGATGATGGATAGCATTTTTATTTCATTCTATGAAATTTATAGAAAAAAAAATATTTTTTTTAAAAACGCCCCCAAAAAGTGGGCGTGGCCAAAAACTTTGTACGGGCGATAAATTGAGAAAAATGTTGGCTTAATATAATGTTAAACATTTTTTTTCGATTTCTATGAAAATTTTCGAAGAAAACAGCATTTTAGTGAAAAACTTTATGTGACAAATTAATAAAGATGGGCAGTACCTACATATCTTGTGAAGGTTGTACAACTTTACATCTCTAACTTAAGCCTTAAAACGGCTTTTACCAAATTGTGGGCGTGGCAGTGGGCGTATTTTAAAATTTTTAACACTTTACCATTTCGGAACCCTAGGGAGTATATGTTGCAAATTTCAGCTTCCTAGCGTAACCTTAAAGGCCTCAAAAGTTGATACGGACGGATGGACGGACATTGCTAAATAGTCTTAGATTTTGGTCCTGATCATAAATATATATACTTTTAGGGGTCTGCGACGAATATTAAGGGGTGTTACAAACTATGTGTCAAAATTAATATACCCTTAGGATAGGGTATAAAAAGGGATGGCGAACATCCTCATGCCCATTAAGTAAATAAAACTTTTAGCTTTCATTAAAAGCGATTGGTCCGTTTCGCATCAAAAAAGAACAACTGTCGAGATACTTTCTGGCACAAAACGATTTTAAATTACTCAAAAAGCGCACTTAGTTCTACAGGGGGTTTTTTTTTTAGAGCTATAGAACTTTGAATTGAAATAAAACACCAGAAAATCGATTTAGTGTCCATCTATTTGGCTCTATTGGAAGGACATTTATGCCATTAATGTTTAAATATGATTTCGGGCATGTGGCCGCCGAGGCTGGTTCGAATAAAGTCAAGTCTAGAGGTCTAATTTGCAACCACTTTTTCAAGCATTTGGGGCATAACGCCACGAATGTTGGCGAAAATAATCCAATGGTGTCAAATCTCACGATCTTGGTGGTTGGAAATTATGCGCTCATCGAATGTTACCTTCAATAAATCGATTGTGACGTGCGCTGTGTGGCATGTAGCGCCGTCTCGTTGGAACCACATTTCATTCACATTAATGCTATCCAAATCGGAAACAAAATAGTCGGTTATCATGGCTCTATACCGGTCTTCATTAACGGTAACTGACTCTCCACCATCATTTCGGAAGAAGTATGGCCCAATGACTCCACCAACCCATAGAGCACACTAAACAGTCAGTTTTTGTGGATGTAATGGCATTTCAAGGGTCTCTTCACTCCAAATGTGGCAATTTTGCTTGTTGACATAGCCATTCAACCCAAAATGCAGCCAGCATCAGCATTGATATCAATTTCAATTTCGGCTCATACACCAAAATCACGATGCATTGCATGATCTCGCGGCTTTAATTCTTGCACAAGCTGGACCTTGTAAGGGCGTAAGAAGAGATCTTTGGGCAAAACTTTCCATAAAGTTGATGGACAAAGCTCCAATTGCTGTGCACGGTGGCGAATCGATTCATTCGGGTCCTCTTCAACACTTTGCAAGACTTTACAGCGGCAATTGTTTCTTCGGTGCGCACTGTTCGACGTCTCTTCGGCTGCGTATTATCACATAGAGTAAACGTAGTGCGAAAACGATCCATGGTTAACCGAATTAATTGCTCTGATGGGCGATTCTGTCGACCATAAAATGAACGGAGCTTGCGGCAAACTTCGCGAACTAAACCATTATTTTCGAAATAAATTTGCACGATTTCCAAGCGTTGTTCATTTGTCAACCTGTTCATGATGAAATGTCAAGACTTAACTGAACATAAATGACATTAGAGTTGCCAGATTTGACCACAAAATGTCAGTTTTATCTCTATTCGAAAAACCAACCTCTAAAACAACTTCTAAATCACTCTTTATATTCTTCTATTAAAAGGCACACGAATAGATTATAACATGACGTATTACTTAAATATCTGCGAAATCTTTTGCAAATAAAAACTGCAATCATCATTTTTTGTCATACTACAACATGTCTAGTTATAGCAAAAAAAAAAATTACCAAGCCGATTTTAGATAATAAATTAGAATGCTCTTTATTCATGGCATCTTAAATCGTTAAAATGCCACAATCAGAACAACAGCCGTTTAAAATGAATTTTATTCATTCAAGACTTACTGTGACATTTTGTTGGATAAAGAAACGAATTACAATTTCGGAATTTGGTAACAAAATAACGTTGAAATTGTATTGTTTTTGACCAAAATGTTGAAAGACATTCTGAATTCTTAAGGTGCGATCAGACGGTCACCCGAACGTATCATCCAGATGATATCAGATGACGTCAGAGAACTTTTGTAATTCGTTTGTCATCTGCATCATCATCTGCGTCATCTGCTGGATGACTATCACTATATGACACCTGATCATATAGTGATTTTCACATGAACTTTCAATGATGGAAACGTGTCATCCGATATTAGATGGCACTGTAAAAAATCGAGCAATGTCATCCGTGCGACCTTGTCATGATACGGATGACACGTTGAATGACTTGCCGGATGACAGGCGATCACATTTTAATACAAATTCTACTTTATAGTGACGTCAGGATTTTATCTGGATGAAATATATTATTTCAACCATTGTAAGATGTGTAGAACATGTAGGGTCCGCCAAATAACTTTTTTTTTTTTTGAAAGTACAATCCTTCCGGTTAATAATGGAAAATAATTTTATTCAAATGGCTGCCTCGGCTGGCCATGCAGTAGCCTACACGATCGGTCCAATTTTTAAGCACATTATCGATTGTGTGCAGCTGTATTTCACCAATGGCTTCACGAATATTGTCCTTTAAAGCGTCAATTGTCTCTGGCATGTCAGCGTAACACTTATCTTTTACGGCACCCCACAAATAATATTCCAACGGTATCAAATCGCGGCTCCGCGGTGGTCAAACGACATCAGCTCTGCGGCTGATAATGCGATCTTCAAAAACAGGGGGCAAAACATCGAGTGTAGCTTCGGCTGTGTGGCACGTAGCGCCGTTCTGTTAAAACCCAATGTTGCCAATATCCTCCTCTTCAATTTTTGTGAACAAAAATTCGTTCAACATGGCCCTCTGAACCAAAATCCGCAGCAAACAGTGACTCGTTTTGGGTATATCGGCTTTTCAATGTATGCGTGCGGGTTTTCTGTGCCCCAAATGAGACAATTTTGCTTGTTTACATACCCGCCAAGATCAAAATGAGCTTCATCTGAAAAGACGATTTTTTTGGCACAATCGGCATCGGCAAAATCTAACAAAGCGAAAACGCGTTGGATGGTCAGTTGGCTTCAACTCCTGAACCAATTGTGCTTTGTATGGCATCATACCAAGGTCTTTATGCAAAATTCGTCTCAATGATGTCTCCGAAATGTTCAATTGTTGAGAACGACGGTGAATTGATGTTGATGGCGCTTCACGCACACTTTCTGCCACAGCAGCAATTTTCTCGAGTGTACGCACTGTCTTTGTCCAAGTACTAGTTCAAAAAAAAGGTTAGATGGCGGACCCTTTACTAACCAAACATAAATATAAAGGAAAGAAAGGTGACCATATATGTTTTAGTTAAATGAACAAAATTGCAATAGAGTCATCCTTTCTAGTTTGGTTTGAATTTTGAGTAAAAGTATTGTTTGAATAATATTCTTTCGGATTCCACATTAACTGCATCCGTTCTAGTCCGCTATTAGAAATATTCTTTTATATCCCGGGAGGTCGTTATTCGTAAGACGGCGAGCGTCTATATTTTCAGAAAACCAAATTGTATTATTCAAGAACTAGATAAATTAAGAACTATCAAGAAAAATATGTTATGTCAGGATTTTTATACCTTCACAAAATCGGTTGCGATCCAAAAACGCCCGAATAAAAATTTCGGTCGCGGAAATTACATTGCAAAATAACTAAAAATTAGTAAAATGATTTAGCGACCTAAAGGTTCAAAGGCATTCCTCTCAGGTGAGGTCGCCCCAATCATCAGTAGAATGCCACAAAACCCATCGAATCTATATGCTCCTTTCTTGAAGAGTAAATATATCATCTTCTTTTAGCAAATGTGAGGAATTTGAATTCTAGCAGGTTGAAGATTAGCTCCCATCTACAAGAAAGGCGATCCTATGTCTTGCAAGAACTATCGAGGCATATCCCTGCTTAATGTCGCCTATAGGATCCTATCCAACGTACTGTGTGAACGTCTCAAACCTTTCTGCAACACACTAATCGGCACGTACCAGTGAGGCTTCCGGCCCGGCAGATCAACTGTAGACCAAATCTTCACACTAAGGCAAATCCTGGAAAAGACAAACGAGTTTCAAGTCCTGATACACCATCTCTTCATCGACTTTAAAGCCGCATATGACAGCATTCATCGTCAGGGGGTTTTGTGGCGATGGCCGTATTCGGGATAACGTCAAAACTGATCCAGATGTGTGGCATGACACTCGATAACACGCGATGCAATGTGCAGTTTGGCAGCAGCTCATCTGAACTCCTTCAAATATTCACCGGATTTCGGCAATGAGATGCGCTGTCGTGTGACTTCTTCAATCTTGTTCTTGAGCAGATAGTGCGCAGGGCGGGTCTTCAACAGATCAGTCCAACTGCTGGGGTATGCGGACGATATAGACATTATCGGTCGATCCCAGCGTGTCGTGATGTCGTTCACGGCTATTGAAGAACAGGCGAATCTAGTTGGCCTTGAAGTGAATGAGGGCAAGACTAAATATATGCTATCAACAAACAAACAACCATCTGTCCACTGACTAGGACAAAATGTCACTGTTGATATCAGCAACTTCGAGGTAGCTAAGGAGTTCATATACCTCGGGGTAAGCATCAACTCCACAAATGACATCTTAGTGGAGATCCGTTGTAGAATTACCCTAGGAAACCGCTGCTGCTTCGGTTTGTCAAAACTAATGGGTTCAAAACTCCTGACCCGAAAGAGAAAGTGCATGTTCTACAGAACCCTTATCCTGCCCGTTCTACTATACGGCGCCGAGTGCTGGACGATAAGCAGGAAAGGAGAGTTAATACTGGGATCCTTTGAAAGAAAAATCCTTCGACGGATATTTGGTCCTGTGTGCGAGGAGGGCGAATGGAGGAGAAGATACAACCGCGAACTCTATGAGCTGTACCAAGATGTGGATGTAGTCCGAAGAGTCAAAACTCATCCAGCGAATGGACAACAACGCTCCAGCCAAGAGGATCTTCGAATGCCAGCCCCCAGGTTCGAGACGACAAGGAAGACCGAAAGTCCGTTTTAAAGACCAAGCCATCGCGGATGCCAGAGCGCTTGGTCTGGACAACTGGAAGCAGCGTGCTCGGGATCGCAGAGGGTGGAAGGCTGCCGTATCTCAGGCAGGGACTCTTCACGGGTCGGGAGCCCGTTAAGTAAGTAAGTAAGAAGATTAGCTCGAGTTTTTGTACATACTGAGATCGGGTTTTTATTAAATTCTTCCTGAACAATTTAACTAAACGAGTTGAAAAATAATATTTTCAAAAGAAAAGAAAGTACCTATTGCCACCCATTTTTATAGAGAAAATCGTAAATTCATTCATTCATTTTAATTTTGAACCGATTTTACCCTTGGTACTAAAATTGACTCTGTTTTTTTACACCCCTAAGGCGAAGTATTTCCAGTATTTCCCCAAAAACAAAATATTTTTTTATAAAATCATTTCCTGTTTATCATCATTTTCTTATTCCAAATATGAGGTTGTAGTATGACGAATTACAAGCAAAATGATAGCAGACTTAAGAATACTTTTATTGAAATGTGACAAACTTAATGAATAGTCAATTAAAATACAATTTCGTTGATTTTATGTGACCACAAAAACAAATCGAAATCATCATTTTTATAGTTCTTTAATGCTGAAAATGATGTAGTGACTCACGAAGATTCCTGACCTACATCAAAGACAATGTGTTCAAAGCCATTAATGTGCACACGAACCCTAATGGCTCGAGAACGATAAGATACCTACTCAATGTGTAGACATCTTCATTCATAATGTTGTAAGTTATACGTTAATGAATTAAGAATAGCACAAAGAGGAATAGAAATTTGAAGCGCAAATCACTCGAAAGATGAGTAACTCGTTAGCTTGGGAGGTATAAAATTTATATTCGATTTTAAGACATACGAAATAGAGTGGGTACAGTTGAAGTCAACAGTCATTGTGAAAGTGATATTGGGTGTTGATTTATTTTGCTTCCTCTTTACGCACATTCTTAAAACCAAATAATAATCTTTGTTTTAAATAGATGTATACATGATACGGGGATATTAGTAGTTGCAGTGGTTTAGTTGTTAAAAGGATGGGACTACCAATAAGGCTCAAATCCGCCCCGAAAGTCGCGAAAGTCAACATGAGCCGTTAACCCCTAATATGGTGCCGGTCGTAAAAGATAAAAGTCGTCTGAATCCATGTAAGCCTAGCAACAAAGTTAGAGGCGTTCTGTCACTACTAAAGACCCTTGGTGTTGTAAAAGAAAGAAAAAACAGGAATAAAAACAGCATGCCTTAAGTGCCAGAGAAGTAACAACAATAGGATTGTGATTTTTTATTATTTTATTATTTTTTATTTCCTTATTCAGTACAAAATTCAAAGTTCACAAATATAAATTCATAGATACTTTAAATATAGAATATAAGAAATATAGAGACATTCTGTATTTTTATATTAAGTAAAAAAAAATAGTGTTGAATGTCACATCAATTGGCTAGTACAAATATAAAAAATAAATAATTGTGGGTGGGGTGATCCATTGAAACAAATTACATTGATAGGTTACCAAAAAAGAAATATGAAATTGAATACAGCAATCATACCAATAAAGGAACAGGTTACTTTTCAATTCAAAATACTTTGTAATATAAAAAATAGTACATATGTGAACATATAACTCCTTATAGATTTACTAATTACATTTTCAAATTTAAAAATTAAAAATTAAACCAGAATGTCTGAGAGAGTAGATTCCAAATCATCAAGGTCAAAATTAAAAAGCCAGTGCTTAACAAGTTTTAAAGGCATTCCAGGCGTTGATATCATCCTGAATGACTGCGGAAGTTTATTAAATAATCGGTAGGACGAAACAGAATAAAAATTACGATACGCAGTAGTGCGAAAGTTTGGTACAGATACTAAATTTGAAGAGTTTCCACGTAGATTGTAATTCGAAATTAACCGATAATTACGATTTCCGGAC
The DNA here is from genome assembly GCA_963576555.1 of Ferdinandea cuprea. Lineage (NCBI taxonomy): Eukaryota > Metazoa > Arthropoda > Insecta > Diptera > Syrphidae > Ferdinandea > Ferdinandea cuprea. Next base: position 148,767,526 of record OY754958.1, on the reverse strand, counting down.
TTCATATAAAACATTTTTAACAGCTTGAAACAGTACAGATGACGAACTGGAAGAATTTGTTGGTCAAAGAACAATGACATCTACTAGGTTTGCGGCATATTTTTCGTATCATATATTTCTGGAGAATTAAAAGTGGTTGGATTTTGTTTAGATAAACACCTCCCCAACAAGCAATACCATACTGCAGTTTGGAATGGAAAATGCCATAATAGATTATTTTTAGGAGCATTGATGAGCAGATATTTTGCAAGTAAAAGAAATGTCTAAGTGTACAGCGGAAATACTTCCTCAGACTTTCAGCATGATTGGAGAAACTCATTCTAGAGTCAATAGTAAGCCCTAGGTATTTAAATTCATCCACTATTTCGATTTGAAAGCATTTATCACTACAGCTTACACCGTCATAAAAAGAAGAACTAGACGAACAGAAGCATTTCAAAAGTTTGTATTTTAAGCACTCAGGTGCGTGATAAGAAACATTCGCATCCAAACTGTTTATGGATGACAAACTGAAAAACATGATTTTGGTTTTAGTGCTTAGCACCAAATTATGTTCAGCAAACCAGTTTCTTAATAAATTTAAATCCCAGTTTATATCACAGACTAGATCTAAAGGACTATTCACGCCATACGAAAAACCTATATCATCTGCAAAAGCAGTAGGCGAGCCTCTGAAATTAAGGGAAAATAGTGTATTTAAATATATAAACAAGAAACAAAATAGGGCCCAGAACAGAACCTTGGGGTACACCCAGATAAAAGAATATAATTTTACTCCTTACATAATCCATCTTCACTCTTTGCGACCTATTTTCCAGGTATGACCTAAGCCAATCAAGAATGAACCCACGAAATCCAGCTCTTTTCAGTTTGCTCAATAAAGTTTTATGGTTAACCATATCAAATGCTTTGGTTATATCGATAAATAACCCAGCCGTGCACTTTTTCGAATCGAGGTTAGACATTATTTGACCACAAAATTGTAGAAGTGCATCTTCAGTGGATTTACCTTTCTGAAAACCAAATTGACAATGGTTAAAGAATTCAATTTTGTTTAGAAAATTCACTATTCTATTCTTCATAAGTTTTTCAAAGATTTTGCTGAAAACAGGGAGAAGTGAAATGGGTCTGTAGTTGCTCATTTCGATAGGAGAGCCTTTTTTAAATAAAGGTACAACATCTGCACATTTGAGGGCTTCTGGGAAAACCCCCAGAAAAACACAGCGTTTAAAAATATCTGCTAAAACATCAACTACAAAACATGCCACATATTTAAGCACCATGACAGAAATACCATCAGCTCCAGATAAGTTGGATTTTTTTAAGCTGCCAATAACTCTTAATACTTCAAGAGGAGTAATTGGATCATAAACAAAACTGTCGTCGTTTCTTACTTCAAAAGAGATACAAACAGACGCACAGAAAGTACAAAGGTCGGGTCGCGATTTTGAGCTAACGGCTATATTTGTGAAGTAGTAATTAAGAGCATCGGCAATGACAAGTTTGTCTGAATTTTCATAGTCATCGACACGTATAACAGTTGGTTTACTTGAGGACGAAGATTTATTTAGCAGGCTATTTACTATATGCCATTCACTTTTGAGGTTTCCCTTAGCAGAATTAAGTTGAGTACGGTAGTAGGTATCCCGGCAAATCGGAATTTCCCTTTTAAGTTGAGCGCACAATTTATTATATTTCCATTTTAAGCTTAGATTGCAAGGGTCCCTATAACATTTAAAACCGAAGTTTGTTTTTCATTTTTACTTTATTTAGCAAGTACTTCGAAATCCGAAATCGAATTTTTCGAAGCAGGGCGCCTGCCGAAGCTTTTCTGAGGCCGAATATGCAAACATTTTACCCCGTAAATCGCAGTTAAAACAGTTAGTTATAACGTACTGGTCCGAAAGGGTCGACAAATTTATGCCTGTCAACAGCAATGAAACTTTCCCCATACAAGTGATCGCTTGAAAGCGGTATTTTAGAGAAACTAACTTAAATCTTATTCAGTTTATGGGTAAAATCTGTTAAATTTATTGTTTATACCCTATCCTAAAAGTAAATTCATTTTCACTGCACCCCTTATTATTCGTCGTAAACCCCTAAAGGTATATATATTTATGATCAGATCAAAAACCTAAGACTATTTAGCAACGTCCGAAGCTAAGTAAGAAGCTGAAATTTTTACTGCCACGCACACAATTAAGGAAGAACCGTTTTAAAGCTAAAGTTATACGGCCGTACTAATAATCAAATTTAGTCTTGCAGTTGACTTAAAGTCTGTACACTTTCTCAAATCCCTGTACCAATAAACAAATTTAGTTGTCGAATAATCGTTAAATGTAGGGTTAAATGTTAATGGTCAGAAAGCCATGTTTATGTCTAACATTAACTCTAATTTTCTTTCTATCATAATTCATTCTGCAACGGAATGTTGCCGTGCATTCATCATTTATTTTTGTATCAACTAAACGCATAGTAATATATTTTGGAGTAAATAGTGTTATTCGGAGCAATTATTGGTACGATTTTTGTTGTTCGGCTTTATCAAATAAAAACGTATATGAAAAATACAAAGCATGAAGAAATAGTCCAATTAGCACAGGAAAAGGATACAAATTGTGAATTTTCGCAACAAATTCAAACAGTTTCCTTTTGTACAAATTAGTGTTAAGCTGAACATAACGGGTGATCCAAGTAGAGATACTTTTTTCGATAGCCTTTTTTGACAGATCACGTGTGAGTCGTGTCATGCTGTCATGTTATTTTTGTTTAGTATTGTTTGGCATTTCATAATGAAAAGACTTACACGTGAACAACGTTTACAAATTGTTCAACTTTATTATGAAAATTCACGTTCTGTGAGGAATGTGTTTCGTGCACTTCGCTCAACTTATGGTCAACATAATCGGCCTACTGAGCGTACTATTCGCAACACCATCACCCATTTTGAGACCCAGCATTCATTATTGGATAATATTCGACCGAATAGACCATGTCCAGCACGCTGTGAAGAAAATATAGCGGCCGTAGCTGAGAGTGTACACGAAGACCGTAGAGAGTCGATTCGGCGCCGTTCGCAGCAACTCGGACTGACGTATGGAACGACTTGGCGCATTTTACGTCAAGATCTTAAATTGAAAGCGTACAAAATACAGCTTGTGCAACAACTGAAGCCGCTCGACCTTCCCAAGCGACATCGCTTCGCTCTATGGGCTCTTGAAAAGTTCCAAGAAGATCCGACGTTTTCGAGGCAAATTTTGTTTAGCGATGAGGCCCATTTCTGGCTCAATGGGTATGTAAACAAACAAAATTGCCGCATTTGGGACGAAGAGCAACCTGAAGAGATTGAAGAACTGCCACTGCATCCAGAAAAAACAACGGTTTGGTGTGGTTTGTGGGCCGGTGGAATCATCGGTCCATATTTCTTTAAAAATTATGCCGGTGCGAACGTAACCGTCAATGGCGACCGTTATCGTGCCATGATAACCGACTATTTGATGCCTGAAATTGAAGCTCGTGATCTCGGCGACATTTGGTTTCAATCAATGGACTTATTGAGAGAACATTTCGGTGGGCACATAATTTCACGTTTTGGGCCGGTCGATTGGCCACCAAGATCGTGTGATATCACACCGTTATACTTTTTCCTGTGGGGATATGTAAAGTCAAAAGCTTATGCCGACAAACCCGCTTCGATGCAGGCCTTGGAGGAAAACATCACGCGTGTCATTCGCCAGTTACCAGTCGAAATGCTCGAACGAGTGATCGAAAATTGGACTCAACGGATGGACCATCTGCGACGTAGCAACGGCCAACATTTGATAGACATAATCTTCAAAAAATAAATGCCAAAGAATGTTCTTTCAAATGATAATAAACATTTTCCATTAAATTTGAATTTTCTGTGTTTGTTTCTTTAAAAAAGTAGGGAACCTCGAAATGGATCACCCTTTATATCGAAGTAATTCGAAGTGTGTACATTTACTTTAGAATAGGTACATTTTGCGTTCCGAATGGGTTCCAAATTGTCCAAGAAATTTCTTAACATACTTAATGCAATCAGAACTTCTGGTAGGCCTTCCACATATGTTCCAACATTTGTTTTCTACACAAAACCAAGCACAAGTCACATATATTTCGAAGAAATGAAAAAGGTATGAAAAAAATTATTTCACTTAAAGCACGATGGCAACACAAGTCACATTGATAGAACTCAAATTCTGCCACATAGAACCGATTTGTTGCTTCATTTGTTTTCGTCTGTTGACTTTACCGGTTTGACATATACCTTTTCATTAGTAAATTATGTATGCTTACCAACATCGCGTAGATAAGATCCTCTCCCTAAGTATCGTATTGCAACGAATACTATGGTTTCCACCGGAAGTGCTCCACCGCGATTCGTCCGTGGAGCAAGTTCTTCTCGAATGATTTCCACAATATGGCAGACTGTCAGGTTGTTAAATCTATTATTAATTTTAAACTGTTTACCGAATACTATACACCAACAACAATAAGCAAACCTATAGTGCCCCAAAAACTCATGATCGTCATATTTTAAAAATAGTTCAATTGGTTTTTTATAACTTTTCCCTTTTCGAGAAGTTGTCGATTCATCAACTAGCATCAGATCCATAAAAATATCTTCGTCCCGACTTGAATTCATGTTTAGTTACTTAATTTCTTCACCTTATTTTCAAAGTACCTCTGTTTAAAAACAATATCAGATGTTTTGACAAGTAGATTTGACAGCAAATGTAATAGATTCAAAAAAAAGTCCTCGCACTAGTAAAGGTGGAGGTCACACTGTTTATTGGTACCATTTCAAATATGCTGTACTTTTTTATTTAAACTGGCAGTCAACTAATAGTCGACATTAGTGTTTGTTCGCGCTCTTTTGCTATGAACTCCAAGTGCTTCCTTGCTTTCTACGTATCCACAAGTTTTGAAAATAGGAGATGACTTGTTTATATATTAGCCAGAAACGTTCCATGACTATACCTTTACCTAACAAACGAACAATGTTGTGTTGGTAATAAGTCAGAAGAAGCCGAATCAAATTCAGAATCAAAGAAACGCCTTGGCTTTCAATGCTTAAGAGCAGAACGATATCTAATAAAATTAATCAACTTGACCGAGCTGTCCATTGCTTCTTTCAGTGCAGTTTTCGACAAGGGTCTGTCTGATGAATTATGCACTGATAAGATTTGCTAGTCATCAATGGGGCTCCGTCAGTTGAAAGCGAAACCAGTTATCCTTGTTTTCAAATCAAATTGAATGGAATTTTTGAATATACAAAAATTTTTCGGTCCAAGGTTCTACACTCCGCGGTCCGGAAATAAACCGCGATCCGCAAAGGCTGACTGCTGGTATAAATCAAAGGTCCTAAATGTCGCACTTTTTTATATGGTATGAATATCAAAAAGTGTAGCGCCGCTTTTCAAGGGCCGATTCTGTTTTAATATATTAAGTCTAGATGGCGCTATTCTTTTTCTATGTTTCGAAAATAATCCCATTACATAATATCGAAGAATGGATCCTTTATTAGCAGGTATTCACACCATTACATTGAAAAATAAGTAATTTTATCAAAAAGGATTGGAACATTGATTGGCTAGCCCATTATAAATATAACATCTCCACCTGGAAATATTTTAGCAGGTACACAAACTTTCTTATTATTATATCGAAATTGATTTGGAACGTAATAAGGTATCAATAAATACTTCAATATAGATGACGCTGTAAGCATTAAGTCCTTCTAAGTTGCCTCGTGCTTGAAATTAAGTAAAAAAAAAATATATTCCTGCACCTTTTTAGGACATGATTTACCTACCATCGCATCCCAAATTTCAGCTTTGTAGGCCTTACTTTTTCCGAGTAAGCAAATTGACTGGGCTATTATTATATGGAGGATTTTTACATAACTGGTAAAGGTGTCTACTATGCAAATCTTGTTAATGCTTCAATACCTTACTTACTTACTTAGGTGGCGTTACAGTTCGGGATGAACCTGGACTTCAATCAACATGCCTCTTCAACTAGCCGGGGTCGTGTTCTACTTGTGCACGCAACCTAAGGCGAAGTCTTCCTTGACTGCGTCATCACTCTGCGGTTGAGTCGAAGACTCTGGGGGCCGGAGCATTGTTGTTCATTTGCTCAACATTTCCTAGCCATCTTAGGCGCCCAATGCCCAGTTTTTTCACTTGGTCGATGTCGTATTACAGCTCGTATAGTTCGTCGTTGAATCTCCTTCTCCAAAACCCATCAACGCAAACAGGGCCGAATATTTTGCGAAGAATTTTACGCTCGAAATGACCAAGAATATCCTCATTCTCTTATGATAGGGTTCATTCATCAGTGCCTTACTACTCAATTGCCATCTTAACCCAAAGAAACAGCGGTTGGCAAGTGTTATCCTTCGTTTAATATCTGACGAGAAGTTGTTGTTAGTTCGCATAGCGGAGCCGAGGTAGATATAGTCCCTGACTACCTCAAAGTTGTAGCTGTCCATTGCGGCGTTTTGTCCGATTTGTCGATGTTGTGCGTCGCTTTTTGTCGACAGCAGATACTTGGTTTTTGCTCCATTAACTGCCAATCCGCTTCAGCTTCAATACTAGCAAACGCGCGAGTTCTGCCAATAATGTCTATGTCATCAGCGTATGCCAGCAATTGCACAGACTTGAAAAAATCTGTTCCACTGCAGTTGACTCTTGACTTTCTTACAAATTTTTCAAGTATTTTGTTAAAAAAGTCGCATCACCTTGCCTTGGAATCCTTTTTTGATAGCGAAAACTTCTGTGAGGTCGGCACCAAGCTTGAGGGTGCAGCGTGAGTTTTCCATCGTCATCCTGCGCAGACGGACGAGATTCATGGAGATGCCAAAGGCATAGCTTTATTCATCAATAGTAGCGATAGATTTAGGCTATCGCCTTCATATCAATTAAAAAGTGATGAGTATCGATCTGAAATTCTTGGGTGTCTTCCAGGATCTACCGAGAGTGGTCTTTCAGGGCCTGAAACCGCTCTGATAGGGGCCAAACAGGTTGTTGACGAAAGGTTGCAGGCGTTCACATACTACGGCAGATAATATCTTGTACGCGATGTTAAGAAGACTAATTCCTCTATAGTTGGCGCAATTAAGAGGGTCTTCTTTCTTATGGATCGGACAGTACTTCAATGATTTGAAGTATCTTTTTTGTTTGCAAAACACTTGACTACTTCAACAAGGCAATAAGTGTACATAAACAAAGACTTCAAGATTAACAACGTGGAAGACTTGAACTTGAACTTGAACGAATAGTGCTTGCAAATAAGTGCCGATTGGATAATAACTAATATTGCCAAGTTTGTTCTAATTATGGATTGGGCGCTACATAAACAAGATGTGTATTATAAAATTTCAAAATACAACATTTACTACCGAGCTACTAATGATAGGATGAAATGTGAATTTTCTTGGAATATAAAATTTTATCTGTAGGCTAATATAATTAATTAGCAATTAGCGGATGAGTCACTTGCAAATAATGTACCTCGCGAGAGAAATAACCGCAATGGATGTTATGTAATGTATCAAAATCAATTAAGATCTCTTTGACAAGTATAGGCGACCACAAGTTATTTTTTTTTATAATTTTTTCCCCTTTGGGGGATATACACGCATCCATGGTGAAATGACATGTTACTTGAGTTAGGGACCAAATTTAACTTACCTTAATTTGTTGGGGTTTTACTTTTGATGAACATTGGTACATTTATGAGGGGGATTGGCACTACTCGGATGTAGGTGTTTATAGGTGTGGAATATTTGTAAATCCCGAAACTGGAGTGATCTTTTGGGAATTACAAATTTGTCTAATTAGGTGACATATTGTTTATTTTTATGGACAGTGGCTCATTTTGACTACTAACAGGTCAATGGGTCGACCCGGTGTTTACCTCGTATTGCGGATTAAAAATGGATTGGGCAAAACTTACAAGCCAACACAAGTGGTACGATCTTTCGAAGGGCTGTTCAACTATTTACATACCCGACGGTATTGATATTATTGGGAGTACATAGCGAGCTGCAACTGTCTTGAAAGGGTCTAGCAGCTAAAGAGGGTAAATAAATATCAAAGAATCGGGTATAAAGTTACAACTGAAAGCTTCGATATGAAGGAGAATTAGTCTTGACAAGCTCGAAATCCGTCGAACGAACCCGTTAACGCAAACAGAATCATTCTTCTTTTTCTCCCAAAGTAACCAACAATATTTTCACCCACATTTAAAAGATGTCATGTTTGGGTTCCATATAGGAGGCCCTATGTCATATGTTGTTCTGGAGATTGTTTAATTCACCGCAAACTTCTCTTTTCAAAGAAAGGTGCATTCGTGTTGTACAGCGACATCTACCTCGTAGACAATCTGCGCATTGGGCTTTTGTCATGTTTAGCCCTAACATTCCGAAGTGGGTTATTGACACCAAAATAACTGGCCGGCTGTGCAGTCGGAGTAGCTTGTGGAAAATTAAAAAGTATATAGATTTAAGAGAGACAAGATAAGTTTCGGATACTTATTTTCCTGAAATGAAAACCAGAAACGGAACATCAATGAACATGAGAGCATGAACCTGGAATGTATACAGAAACTTTAAACTCCAGGCGCAACTCAAAAACTTGAGTTTTTTTTCGCGTGATACAAGGCAGACTTGTATATACGCCAAGTCTCTGTTCAAATGCATATATTGTCGATAGCTCATTGAAGACTATTTGTCGAGGACTTAATTGCTTTGTCTACATCTACACGCTACATCTACAGTATTGTGCAAAACCTAAGCAACTTTTCCTACTCTCATGTAAAAAGTTGTCTCCCACTTTTGAAAATACTTCCCGGTAAACTGTAAATATATTTATTTACATATTTGCATGTGTCCTCAAAATCACCCAAACAAAGTTTTTAATTTTCATTTATTAACAGTAAATAAAAAAAATAAATCAAAATCAGTTCAAAAAACAGCTGTGCAAAACCTAAGCAACTTCGAGTTTGCTAAAACAGTTCTTGTTATTACCACAAATTAAACGGCATTTTTAAAGTGGGTTTTTCCATGACGCAATGTGTAAAGTTAATCGGGTAGTCATTCACAGTCATTTTCAATATGGAGCGCGCTAAATATGATAAAACCTTCAAATTAAAAATAATTAACCTATATAAACAAAGTGTATCACAGTCAAAAATTGCAAAAATATTCGGAATTAATAAATCTATAGTTTCACGTTTGATTAAAAAATATAAAGCTACCGATAGCTTAGAAAAAAAATAATGTAGGAGGAAGGCCGCGTAAAACAACTGTTCGGGAGGATAGGAAAATAACGAGATTAATCAAATCAAATCCCTTTATTTCCTCTCGGGAAATATTGTCGACTTTGAATTTGAACGTTGACTCCAGTACGGTTCGTAGACGGGCTCTTGAAGCTGATCGTAAAAGTTATTCAGTGTTGAAGAAACCTATGCTTACGAAGAAGCATGTACAGAAAAGGTTTATTGATAAAATTGTTTTTTGAATTGAAATAATCTTTTCTTTAAAACACTTTATAGGTTGAATTTTGCTAAAAAATATATTAATTGGTCAGTCGGCAAGTAGAAAAGTGTGTTATTCAGTGATGAATGTAAATTTAACACTGATGGCATACAATACGTTAGGCGTACGCCCAAGCAAAGACTTAATCCACGCTTCTGTAAAAGTGCACTGAAGCATGGGGGTGGAAGTGTTTTGATATGGACATGCTTTTCTGATTATGGTGTTGGTCCTTTTCATGAAATAGGGGGCATAATGGATCGTTTTGTTTACAAGGATATTTTGGAAAATGTGATGCTGCCGTATGCCGAATGGAATATTCCACTTTCTTGGGTATTCCAACATGACAACGACCCGAAGTATACTTCAAAAATGGTCTAGGAGTGGCTAACAGACCATCGGATTGAAGCAACTATTATTTCTAATTTAATTGAGTCGATGCCTCGTAGATGTGCTGAAGTCATAAAAAATAACGGATATTGTACAAAATATTAAAAGACTTGCTTAGGTTTTGCACAGCTGTTTTTTGAACTGATTTTGATTTATTTTTTTTAATTTACTGTTAATAAATGAAAATTAAAAACTTTGTTTGGGTGATTTTGAGGACACATGCAGATATGTAAATAAATATATTTACAGTTTACCGGGAAGTATTTTTAAAAGTGGGAGACAACTTTTTACATGAGAGTAGGAAAAGTTGCTTAGGTTTTGCACAATAATGTACATCTAACCGCACTTAGGCGATTTTGGGGCTCTCTCCCATACAGATCTTCATTAAGAAGACTGCTGCCAGAAGCGCTATTAAGCTGCAAATTGACCAATGTGGGTCACCTGAAAATACTTGAAGAAATCCCAAACATGGACATGTTTTACTGGATCCCTGATATTATGGTTAGGGAGTACATGTTTGGGAATCTATTCGTGGTTGAAATATAAAATTGGATAATGGTGTTCCGACACTAGATCATAGAAGTCTGATCTGCTACACCTATGTATCAAAAATGGAAAATGGAGTTGGAGCTGGTGTCTTTAGACCTAACACCGAAGTCTCAATACCACGGTTTTTCAGGCGGAAGTCCATGCCATTGAGATTTGTGCAAATTTGATTTCCCGAAAACGAATTAGAGGTGCTAGGATTCACATCTTCTCGGGTAGTCAAGCAGCACTACATGCACCATCATCCAACACTGTGAATTCTGTGAGAGTGTCTCTAGGCTTAAACAGCTTCATAGACAGTTTAGAGACCGCAGCGAACCGGAGGTAAGGACACTGAATTCAGAGATCCGAAACCTGAAACAATTGATCAAGTAAAATTACAGAAAATCTGTAAGTCTGTATTGGGGCAATCGAATTCGGGCTATAAAAACCAGTAGTCCGAATATGTTCCCACATATAATAATAGACTGTTCAGGAAGAAAGATCACAATGATATTTCAACTGTACGAATCTCCCAGACAACTGAAAACAGACAGACACTACTGACTGCAGGCGGAAAATGTTGCTTCGACCGATGGTTCGTTTGTGGTCGAAGGTCTCCAGGAGAAAGTAGACTTACTGTGTGCTTGTTTCGAGGCCGTGTATACGGTGAACAATCCTTTTCTGACAAGAAGACTCATAGCAGTCAACTTGCTTCTAGGGTCATATGGTCATATGGCTGTCCATTGTGGTTCAATATAGCGCCATCATTTATGGAAAGGATTCGGGTTTTCGAGAGACAATGTCTTAGATCATGTCTCGGGTTATTTCGAACACCTGAATCTGAGTACATAAAATATTATCCCAACACGGTATTATACGATGGGGCTCACTTGAATAAGATTGAGAATTTCCTCATTAAGGTGACTTGAAGGCACGTTGCGAGGGCGATGACCAACGATAATAGCCTGATCATCGGGGCATACTACCCCAATGAAGCACACATGGAGAGAACGCTCCGATCTAGCTTTGTTTCGCCAGAGGCTTTTCTCCATATTGATAAAAAAGCGCTGGTACAAACGGGGGATGGTATACCGGTACTATACCACCGCTACCGCAGAGCGACTGATAAGCGGCACACCTTCGACGGGGACGTCGCTAATGCTCCCGAGCTTCTTCGGTTTAGTAACGCGATAGGGGGGAGGGATCATATTGATACGGACACGCAATTCACCGAATATTGGTGGCTTGCGGAGGAAATATTAGAAGAAGAAGTAGGAATGCCTTTCCAAGTCGGTGCGTTGCCTTAGGTAACTCCTCTTAATTTTAAGTAGTAGTAAGTGGTTTAAGTTGGTTGGCTGTGCTCTGCATGTCGGCGGCAAGGTGTGGTGTTTCTGAGAGTCGACTGACACATTTCGGTGTCAGTGGACTCTCGGTGGCGCATGTGCGCTAGGTTGGTGGCTGCTGGGTGCTGCTAATGGTGTTGGGGGGTGGGCACCGTTGCCTCTGTAGATGAGGCGGCGAGTGCACATAACCTCCGATTATACTTAGTATTAGTTTGGTAATTTTAAGTAGCATTAGTTAGATTTTAAGTTTTTAATGTACCTATAGTCTTAAGTAGTTTTTAGTTTTAATCAAAAATTAAATAAATAAAGATGTCAATTTTTTAAAAAATTTTCTTGTAAAAAAAAATATATATTGAAAAAATAGAAAGTATTATAAATTAAGGCCGAAAGGCAATAGTATTAAGTGATATAGTTAAGCTTAGAGCGTCTGCATAAGTACCAGTAATCTAGAATAAGTATCCTGTTAATTTTAAGTTAGATTTAATCATTTTTGTCTAGTATGTAAGTTTTATTGAAAGAGAATAAAAAATGGATTTAAAATTGAAATTGAAAATTCTGTGAGAGTGAAGTGCTGCTATGATACCTTGCAAAACCTAGCCAAACATAACAAAGCTAAGCTCAGAAGGGTCTCTGGTCACCAGGGTATTGCAACGAATCTGCAGATGAGCTGGCTAGAGCCGGATCAGAATCTGCTTTCTTATGACCAGAACCCTGCTACAGAGTCAATTGGGCTGCTTTAAGGCAAATTAACGATTGGGAATAACAAATTCGTCTGAACTACTGGGAAAGTGTCCCGGGCTTAAGGCAATCCAAAAGATTAATTAAGCCAGGGAAACTCTACTATAAACTATTAAGTAAGGAGAATATTAAGAAGCTGGTGGGCTTCCTTACAGGTCATTGCGGCTTGAGGTATCATCTTAACAAAATGAACTTGTGCCCAGAAACTGAATGTCGATTCTGTCTAGAGGACGATGAGACTTATGAACATATCCTCTGTGAGTGTCCGGCCCTTCATTGGTTAAGACGACGGATCTTCTATAAAGAGTTCCGTACATCAGCAGATTTTAGAAACTCTGCAACTAGGGACATTGTGGAATTCGCTAGTGAAGTCACTTATCTCTTAGGCTAACATCCCCTTGAGATACAATAGACCTTTGAAGTCGCAGTGTCAGCCATGTGGACAAGGGAAAAAACAAATCATCCGCTACATCAGCTTAGTTTCCGACTTCTTTCGGTATATGGCGAGTTCATAAAGAAATAAAATCGAGCCCCGAATGCTTCTTTCTGGAATTCGAAGTACTCGTTCCAGCGTTTAGCACGCTAAATAAGAGCTCAAGGATCTCATTTGTGAGAGCTTTTTTAGGGTTATATTTTAATTCCATATACCATACCTTATCAGGACCTAGGAGAAGTAACATCATCATGTTATTACGCTCAAAATTAAGTTCACAGCAATAGGGTCACCAACGGCAGTAAGGGCTAGGCTAAGAGATTTTAAAAATTTAATTTGTCCTTTTCCCAAAAATATCAAAACAACAAAGCAGCGAGTCTTTTTTAACTTTCTCGTATACATTGGTATACTAAAGGGAAATTTATTGCGAACGTGCTGAAATTTCGAACTCAAACTGAGTATGAGGGATGATATTACGACTATAGAGGAGTCCGCCAATGCCGTCCGTCGGTCTGTCTGTCTGTCCGGGCACTGTATGGCGAAACTTTTCGACGGATTTGCTTCAAAGTTCGTATATAAGGTTTTTGGGGTTACATCTCTTTTGTATTAAGGATGTTTTGGATGGGGTCAAAAATGCTGCATACTCAGTTTAAATTTTTTAAAACCTAAAAAGTGATTTAAATAAATTTCTCATCATTAACTTTTGATTCATGTTGCGATTCAAAAACGCATCTCATGTACCCGGAAAGTTTCGTAAGATGCAGTCGACCACTTTATTTTTTAAAAAAGAAGTAACTTCATCATCATTTTAAAATGATTTTGGCTCCTTTTATAAATACGATGCAAACGATATTTTAATAAAAAATGCCTACAAAAATTATGCTCGACAAACCTGTTAAGGAGGTCACATTTTGTGAATATCTTAACTCTTTTCCGTCAACTTTTCGGAAAATGGAGGGTATGTGTTCCGAATTTCAGCTTTCTAGCTCAAAATTCAAGGGCCTTAAATCGACTGATGGACGGACGGACATTGCTAAATCGTCATAACATTCGATGCTGATCAGTATACAAACTTTTAAAAGTCTACGACGAATATAGGGTATATGACAAACTAGGTGTTTCAAAATTAGTATACACTTGGGAGTGCATAAAAGGAGACCATAATATATTTAAAAAAAAAAACTTCTGATAGTACAAACCATCGTAGCAATCAAACTAGATTTAATATTGAAGAAAAAGGTCACTGTGATGCAGATGACTTTAAGACCGCACAAAATAGTGACAGATTGTGGAACGAGGCTTCTTGACAATTATTATTTGATTGTTCTTATTTTTTTCGATTGTGATCCCCTGCAGCTTTTTTCGAACTGTTGCCGAATTTGTTCAATCCTCACACGTTCTTTATTAACCAGGGTAAATATGAACATTTTTGTTTTATTATATTTTGGACAATTTTTACCCAGATTGGTTTTTACTGGGAGCCAGTGCCTAAATACAAGGTGGCGCAAAAATAACCTTCCGATGTTTTTTGGCTCTTCAAATCTTGTACCAAAATTCGATGTAAAGACCGTCGACTGATACCCATTTGCGTGGCACGTCGTCTGGTCGATGTCGACGGCGCTTCCATGACATCTTCGGCTACAGCAGAACGGCTACTCAGGGGTCTGCCACGCCTGGCAGCATCTTGTGTTGTGCCAGTCTCTTCGAGGCGAGCGGCTAAACGTCGCAGTGTTTCACCAGTAGGCGTTGGACGGCTAGGAAATCTGCGACGAAATTCACGTTGTGCCAAAGTCACCGACCGATTATTGCTCAAATAAATAGTCACCAATATTCCGCGTTCTGGAGCAGTGTAGCGTAACCTTGTTTATTAACGTGTATTTCGCATGTGTTTACTACACAAATGTCAAAACAGAACTGACATTAGGGGCCAATCCCAAAATTTATAGCATTTTCTGATAGGAGGATTACTTTTGCGCCACCTTATATTTGATACATTTTGAAAAATAAAAAAAAAATGTAATTTTTCCTTAGTTATCAACATTAATTTGGGATTGCCCATACTAATTGGGAATAATATTAACCTGGGTTGATAAGGTACTGATTAAAGGGGATTGTCGTCCATGTGAGGGTTAAATCTAGAACTGCAATTACTCGAATCAAAATTTCTTATTTCTTATCACGACTGACTTCATTGTAGTCGATTTCTGATTTCATTTCGATATGGCTTTATTGCGTCTTCGCTTCCAAGCCCCTAACGTTTCTGGTGTGTTGGCGTAGGCGAGCGACTTCACATATTCCCGAAGAAAATAATCGAATGATGTCAAATCACACGATCTTGGTGGCCAATTGACAGGTCCATTCCGCGAAATTATGCGCTCATCGAATTTTTCCTTCAATAAATCGATTGTGACGTGCGCTGTGTGGCATGTAGCGCCGTCTTGTTGGAACCACATCTCATCCACATTCATGCCATCCAATTCGGGAACAAAATAGTCTGTTATCATGGCTCTATACCGGTCTCTAACTGACTCTCCAGCAACCATTTCGAAAGAAGTACGGCCCAATGACTCCACCAGCCCATAGAGCACAGTTTTTGTGGATGTAGTGGCGTTTCAAGGGTCTCATGTGGATTCTGCGGCAATTTTGCTTGCTGACATAGCCATTCAACCCAAAATGAGCCTCATCACTGAACAAAATTTTGCAATGAAAATCAGCATCGATATCAATCTCAATTTCGGCCCACATACCAAAATCACGACGCATTGCATGGTCTCGCGGCTTTATTTCTTGCACAAGCTGGATCTTGTAAGGTATAACGTTGATGGACAAAGCTCCAATTGATGTCCACGGTGGCGAATCGATTCATTCGGGTCCTCTTCAACACTTTGTTCTACAGCGGTAATTGTTTCTTCGGTGCGCACTGTTCGACGTCTCTACGGATGCGTATTATCACATAGAGTAAACGTAGTGCGAAAACGATCCATGGTTAATTGCTCTGATGGCCGATTCTGTCGACCATAAAATGAGCAGAGCTTGCGGTAAACTTCGTGAACTGAACCATTATTTTCGAAATAAATTGCACGATTTGCAAGCGTTGTTTATTTGTCAACCTGTTCATGATGAAATGGCAAGCTAAACTGAACATAAATGATATTAGAGTTGCCAGATTTGACCACAAAATATCAGTTTTATCTCTATTCGAAAAACCAACCTCTAAAAAAACACCCTTTAGTTTACTTTTAAGGTATGTGATTTCCTATGTAAATATTGTTAATAGCTTTACCAAATCCTTAAGATCCTATATCCTATAGAAGCAAATTTCGGGAGTCTCTGTGCCAAAACACCCCTGTTGGTAACCCTACACATCATCAAAATTAATTGCAATTTTAAGTTATGACATTTTTCGATTTATGGCCCTGGAAAATAAATACCACCGCCGCGGCACTTAAAAAAATAATGTGCCCAACTGCGTCATACAAAACTTTCTCGGTACATGAGATGCGATTTTGAGTCGCAAAATGAATCGAAAATTAATGATGAGAAATTCATTTAAATGACTTTGTAGGTTTTAAAAAAATTTATTTTCTCAAAATCGGCGTTTTTGATGTAATTTCGCACATTGGACAATTTTAACATAATTGTTCGAAATACGAAAAATTATGAAAATCGTTAGAGCCATTTTTGAAAACGAATTTTATTTAAATTTAAGAAAATCGTTATATGAAAAAAATGATTTAACAAATCTAAGTATGCAAATTTGTTCGACTTTATAGTTTAAAAAAAAACAGTAAATTTTTTTTAAATTCTCTTTGTTAGTTTTTGAGATGTTGCCGGTTTTAAAAATTATTGTTATTCGATTTTTTTTCCAAAACTGAGTATGCAGAATTTTTCACCCCATCCCAAGTATCGTTAGTACAAAAAAATACCGAAATCCTTGAAACAACTTTTGAGAAAAATAGTGATAAGTGATTTTCACAAAAAAATTTGTATAGTAGGTACCGTTATTTCAAGAGATAAAGCAAAAAATAAAAAGATTATTAATTTGAAGCAAATCCGTTGAACCGTCTTCTTCCAGCAATAGCTCCAAGCGTTGTCAACATATACAACGACTGTTTGACTAAATCTATTTTCCCCACCTGCTGGAAGATTGCTAAAATTATCCCTACAGGGGATAACAGGGACATAATAACGACATATTGAGCTTCCGTCCAATTAGTATTTTACCATATCTTTCAAAGGGCCTTGAAAAATTAATGTTTAGTCAAGTAAACAGCTGCATTTCCGCTATTTTAAAAGTGCATGATGGTATTCGCATTGCTGCGAATGAAGATAAGTTGACAATCCTTAATTTACTTGATTTGTCCAATGTCTTAAATTCAGTTAATCACAATATTTTACTATATAAGTTACAATATAAATTTGATTTTTCGTTATGCGCGATTAAAATGATCAAAAGTTGTTTGGGCGGTCGTAAACAAGCCGTTGTTTTAGATACAATAGTATTCGATTTTGTTTATTTAAAAAGATGTGTACCGCAAGGGTCCTTACTAGGTCCTTTACTGTTTAGTATGTATATAAATGATATTGTAGATGTAATTAGTTTCTCCCACATCATCTCTATGCCGATGACCTTCAAATGTATTTTTCTTTTCCATTCGGCCTTCTTGAAGATCGTGTTCTTAATGCTAATGAGGATTTATCTAGTATTGCTCACTGAGCTACACTAAATGATCTTACATTGATGAATCATATTTTCCTGAAATCTTTTGATTTTATTTAGGATTTGTTTTCAATAAAACGTTAACATGGAATGAACATGTAAATAGTGTGATTTATAGAATATATGGAGGTCTAAGGCGTTTATGGCAAATCTCTTTATATTCACCGAAGAATATTGGGCTGACATTGGTTAAAACTCTTTTGGCACCAATTTTTACATATGGTGCGCCTATATACGGTGGAATGGACTCAATCAGTAAACAAAAATTGAATGTAGCTTTCAATTCATGTATTCGTTTTGTTCATACTTTAAGAAGGTTTGATGGTGTCACATTTAACAAATTTCATAATTGAAATGTGTAATGTTTCTTTTTAAATTGAACCAGCATAGAACACCGTCTTATTTATTTGCAAAGATACGTTTTTCCATTTCAACTAGAACTAATAACATCAACATTCCCACAATTTCAACTTTGCAAACTCGTAAGTCTTTCTTCGTTTTGAGTGCCAGAATATGGAGTAGTCTAATCTGAATGATTTTCTCCGCTCTTTAAAGAACCATCGTAGCTATGCATGTTCACTCCATTTTTCGACGATCGGATGTAAGACCATTACAGCGTAGAGTAACCAAACCTCGATTATTTATTTTTAACAAAACCACTGTTAACAGTTAACAGCCTTTTGAAATTGCTTAAACCAGGGAGAAATGGAATTCATTGGAATCGTTTATTATCATCAAGCTCATTCATGATGAATTAAATTTCACAAAATAAAACAACATATCCATTAAACGTTACATCCATTAGACAATGTTATCCTCACTCTCGATTGCTCCTCATATTATGTGCGTATAACACTATCCTCATCCAATGGCGTGTAATAAATTGTGTCGGCCAGCCTTCGATTTGGGATGCTGCGCCCAAAGTAATTAACTTCTGTGTACAACTTTAGCAGAGCCAGAAGGGCATTTCAGCAGTGCATTATTTGGACGTGCGGTTTAATGTCATGTTCATGGCTGCCCACAAAAGGATACTCTTGCGGAATTCACACCATATGACAAAATTCATTTCATTTAAATAAAGTAGTACAGTACCTACCTATCTCTCTCTCTCTTCTGCGAAGAGTGCGAAGAGAAAAATATTTAGGCTAAATGCTAAATGTTTTTGAAAAGCTAATATTATGAGGTAGGTACATAGCTATTTGGTAGTGGTTTAGAATTTAGATACTTACACGAGTATTTTTTTTACATATATACAAACAATTTTCTTTATTACATTTTACATTGGAAATGCTTACGTATTATTTTGGTATGAACTGTATAATTTGTATTGTTTGCCAAAGTAGGCCATTGTCGGAATTTTAAGTGCATGCATTTAATTCAAATATAGGTTCATAATGTGGCAGATTGCACGATGGTATTTGCCCACAATATATATTAAACATCTAGTTGTTGCGATGCATGTGTAGTGTAACTATGTTGACACCGGAGATGGCATTAGATTTATAGGCAACATAAATAGCCATAAAGCCATTTTCAAGTATACAAGTACTGAAAGTTGTATTTATTGATACGAAACACACTTATGAAGCGGAGTAGAATTTCATGCTAAATTTATTAATTTAATATATATATCATTGAAGATTTAATCAAATAAAGGTTTATTGTTGTCAATTTATTAGATACTCTCAGCTTTGTAGGTCATATTATGCAAGTATGGATGCTTGACTCAGAAAGGAAGGAAGATTGCAAGCAATATTTTGCGTTCACAAGAATATACTTCGAACATAAGTACCGAAGTATCTAGGTGTACATTTTGACCACAAACTCAAGTTTAACAAGCATGCTAGAACAGTGCTAGGTAAAGCAGAAATGGCTTCTGGTGATCTATTTCGAGGTTCCCTACTTTTTTAAAGAAAAAAACACAGAAAATTCAAATTTAATGGAGAATGTTTATTATCATTTGAAAGAACATTCTTTGGCATTTATTTTTTGAAGATTATGTCTATCAAATATTGGCCGTTGCTACGTCGCAGATGGTCCATCCGTTGAGTCCAATTTTCGATCACTCGTTCGAGCATTTCGACTGGTAACTGGCGAATGACACGCGTGATGTTTTCCTCCAAGGCCTGAATCGAAGCGGGTTTGTCGGCATAAGCTTTTGACTTTACATATCCCCACAGGAAAAAGTCTAACGATGTGATATCACACGATCTTGGTGGCCAATCGACCGGCCCAAATGTTCTCTCAAAAAGTCCATTGATTGATGCGATGTGTGGGAAGTGGCGCCGTCTTGCTGAAACCAAATGTCGCCGAGATCACGAGCTTCAATTTCAGGCATCAAATAGTCGGTTATCATGGCACGATTCCACCGGCCCACAAACCACACCAAACCGTTGTTTTTTCTGGATGAAGTGGCAGTTCTTCAATCTCTTCAGGTTGCTCTTCGTCCCAAATGGGGCAATTTTGTTTGTTTACATACCCATTGAGCCAGAAATGGGCCTCATCGCTAAACAAAATTTGCCTCGAAAACGTCGGATCGAAGCGATGTCGCTTGGGAAGGTCGAGCGGCTTCAGTTGTTGCACAGACTGATCTTGACGTAAAATGCGCCAAGTCGTTCCATACGTCAGTCCGAGTTGCTGCGAACGGCGCCGAATCGACTCTCTACGGTCTTCGTGTACACTCTCAGCTACGACCGCTATATTTTCTTCACAGCGTGCTGGACGTGGTCTATTCGGTCGAATATTATCCAATAATGAATGCTGGGTCTCAAAATGGGTGATGGTGTTGCGAATAGTACGCTCAGTAGGCCGATTATGTTGACCATAAGTTGAGCGAAGTGCACGAAACACATTAATAACAGAACAATTTGTAAACGTTGTTCACGCGTAAGTCTTTCCATTATGAAATGCCAAACAATACTAAACAAAAATAACATGACAGCATGACACGACTCACACGTGATCTGTCAAAAAAGGCTATTGAAAAAAGTATCTCTACTTGGATCACCCGTTAGTATTATTCAGTTTTGTCTTGTTTTTTCTGTGAAGTGTAAAGTTTTTAACATAGATGTTTCGGTTACAAAGTACGGTATGGAGTATGTATGGAGCAGGCATCGCTGATTAACCCGAGGTAAGGTTTTTCATGATTTTTCTGCAATTAAAACTTTAAACGCGTTTATCTCAAAACAAGGTTTTTCAGTGCTTTGTTGATGAAATTTCGGAAACTATCCGGCCGATTGTCATGAAATTTGAATGACATATTCTTCATAGTTATGGCTATAGCGCATATCATCAGATTTTTGAAATTTTGATTTGAAGTATTTTTTTTTTACAAAAAACTGCAAAAAAACGCGTTTTTTTTACTTTTTCGAAAAATGTGCGCCATTTTGTTATTTTCGCGATTATCAAAAATCTGATGATATGCGCTATAGCCACTGACATACTGAATCTAAAACTGTTTTATTTTTTTGTTTCAGATGACCTGTCTCGGAGATACCATCAACAAGCCACGAACATTACTTTTCTACACGGGTTTTTCGATGCTACTGTTTTATTATAATAATTGTTCAAAAAAATAAAAAAAAAATTTTTCTTGTACTTGAAAGATGTGTTCATTATATAGGATCCATTTTATCCCATAATTGTTTGCAAAAATCCTCGAAAAAAAATCGCGAAAATAGCCTATTTTCGAGGTGCCTAAAGTGAAAAGACGCCTTAATGGAGACCGCTACAGAGCCATGATAACCGACTATTTTATTCCCGAGTTGGATGGCATGAATGTAGATGGGATGTGGTTCAAACAAGACGCTACATGCCACACAGCGCACGTCACAATCGATTTATTGAACGAAACATTCGATGAGCGCATAATTTCGCGGAATGGACCTGTCAATTGGCCACCAAGATTGTGTGATTTGAAACCATTGGACTATTTTCTTTAGGGATATTTGAAGTCTCTCGCCTACGCCAACAAACCAGAAACGTTAGGGGACTTGGAAGCCAACATTCGTGGCGTTATTGCCGACATACAGCCCCAAATGCTTAAAATAGTGGTTGAAAATTGGACCTCTTGACTTGTCTTTATTCGAACCCAGCCGCGGCGTCCACATGCCCTAAATCATATTTAAACATAAATGGCATAAAATTATCCTTCCAATAAAGCCAAATCGATGGACATTAAAACGATTTTCTTGTGTTTTATTTCAATTCGAAGAAGTCTAAAAAAAACACCCGTACTTATCAATTGTTTTGTTCTGACCTAGATTGCACTGATATAGGTCGTTTGTTGGTTAAAGCATAGACTTCGTCTTGTTCTCGTTTACCACTAGTCGCTTACTCCATGGTAGTAAAAGTGATTGTATTTAAATCCTATCTTTGATCTTCGTCTAACCCAATTTATTGTGTTGATTTCTTAGAGATGGTGCCTCACTCAAAATGTGCTTCTTAACTAATTTTCTCAAAAAATTCATGTCAGAATTTAACTTCATCAATCCTTTGTGTTTTGTTGTGAATGCCAATTGGCTAAACAATAAATTTTCTCCCGCTTCAATTCATCACCTAATAAAATAATTAATCAGAAATATCCAAAAGCATCTCTCGGCTAAACTAAATAATTCCCAAAGTTTACACATTTTTGTTCTCCCTGTTGAACCCTCAAAGCTGTAAACCACTGTAAAGTGAGCCATATTAATGATTCATACATTTGGGATTCGCAACGACCTTAATCAGTTGAATAATTTATTACCTTGTATTACCTTGGTATTTTTTTTGCGACCTAATTGCATACGTTGTAGGCGTACACGCAAAAAAAAAATAATGAAATCTGTATCCGTATCTGTATCTGCGCGCAGGTACATATGTATAGCAGTTCATCTGGTAGGTGTAGTTAAGTTTAATTGAATTAAAATCTTTTCCTGCTGAAAGAGAAGATTTATTATTTCTTTTTACAAGGGATGCAGATAGCGCATGACGTACGCACGTACCTAAACTACTCGTAATACGTAATTTTTTTTCACATTATTGTATTTATGCTAATTGAACTTTATAAATAGGCAGCGAGGAGAATTGACCTACAGTTATTATTATTCATTAAATCCAGTCCCTAGTGTGGTTACCGATGAAATAATAATTGGCATTACCATGTTAATTATTAAATATCTCTTATTAGTTTTCGCTTTAATATTAGAATATGACACAAACAAAATTACCTGCCCAATATTTTTAATGGGACATTTGCTAAGGGCATTTGATGGGTTGAAAAACAAAATTTTTGTTTGTTATTTTTGTCTATTCCATTCTATTCTTTAGGCCTATTAGGTCAGGTACTGCTAAAGAAGTGGCCAAAGAAATAAAAGAAGGGATAAATATGGCGCAGCCACATGAGCCAAAACTACACACAAAATTCTTGTGGACTCTTAACTCACTGATTATGGTGTTATGGCTCACTAGTGTGGGTCATAAGTCCACAATTGTCATAATTTAAAGTAAAAAAAAGTAAACGGTTTTCTTTGATTCTCTCTTGGACTATAGTGTGTCTCCTGAACAATATTTCACGAGTGGATTGGCACAAAATGTACACAAGTTGTTAGTAACGGGTGATCCAAGTAGAGATACTTTTTTCAATAGCCTTTTTTGACAGATCACTTGTGGGTCGTGTCATGCTGTCATGTTATTTTTATTTAGTATTGTTTGGCATTTCATAATGGAAAGACTTACACGTGAACAACGTTTACAAATTGTTCAACTTTATTATGAAAATTCACGTTCTGTGAGGAATGTGTTTCGTGCACTTCGCTCAACTTATGGTCAACATAATCGGCCTACTGAGCGTACTATTCGCAACACCATCACCCATTTTGAGACCCAGCATTCAATATTGGATAATATTCGACCGAATAGACCACGTCCAGCGGCCGTAGCTGAGAGTGTACACGAAGACCGTAGAGAGTCGATTCGGCGCCGTTCGCAGCAACTCGGACTGACGTATGGAACGACTTGGCGCATTTTACGTCAAGATCTTAAATTGAAAGCGTACAAAATACAGCTTGTGCAACAACTGAAGCCGCTCGACCTTCCCAAGCGACATCGCTTCGCTATATGGGCTCTTGAAAAGTTCCAAGAAGATCCGACGTTTTCGAGGCAAATTTTGTTTAGCGATGAGACCCATTTCTGGCTCAATGGGTATGTAAACAAACAAAATTGCCGCATTTGGGACGAAGAGCAACCTGAAGAGATTGAAGAACTGCCACTTCATCCAGAAAAAACAACGGTTTGGTGTGGTTTGTAGGCCGGTGGAATCATCGGTCCATATTTCTTTAAAAATTATGCCGGTGCGAACGTAACCGTCAATGGTGATCGTTATCGTGCCATGATAACCGACTATTTGATGCCTGAAATTGAAGCTCATGATCTCGGCCACTTCCCACACATCGCATCAATCAATGGACTGATTGAGAGAACATTTCGGTGAGCACATAATTTCACGTTTTGGGCCGGTCGATTGGCCACCAAGATCGAGTGATATCACACCGTTAGACTTTTTCCTGTGGGGATATGTAAAGTCAAAAGCTTATGCCGACAAACCCGCTTCGATTCAGGCCTTTGAGGAAAACATCACGCGTGTCATTCGCCAGTTACCAGTCGAAATGCTCGAACGAGTGATCGAAAATTGGACTCAACGGATGGACCATCTGCGACGTAGCAACGGCCAACATTTGATAGACATAATCTTCAAAAAATAAATGCCAAAAATGTTCTTTCAAATGATAATAAACATTCTCCATTAAATATGAATTTTCTGTGTTTTTTTCTTTAAAAAAGTAGGGAACCGCGAAATGGATCACCCTTTATTTAGAAGAAGAAGAACAATTGTTTGTATAAAATACACATATAAAGCATGTGAAAGATAGACGTGTTATTTAAAATCCTGCAAAGCTAGCTTGATTTACGACACTAAGCTAAAAAAAATTGAAAAAATATGTGATACCCTTCATCTACATCCTGACCAATCGGATATGTTTAAAAGGATGCAAGTAATTAATTCTTAAAAGAACAACAAGGACGATACAAATTTTTGATGATAAACGCATTAAAATGCAGAATTCGCCCCATTTGGTCCAATATAAAACGATTAAGAGGAGTTTAAATAGGATCAAAAGTAGTGTTTTGCCAAAATCGCCAAAAACGTTTATGGAAATAAAAGAAATATTTCTAAATCAAAATGTCCTAAAACGCTATGGAATGTCTAGATATGACAAAAACAAAACATTTTATAAAAGCACGATTTTGGAAACTAATTTCAGTTACTCAATTTTCATGGCAACAGAAATGTGTCAACAAATTGAGCTTTTGCCAAATTCAGAACGAAATTATTTTGTTGACGTCACCTTTAATGTTCTTCCATTAGGTGAATGGAAGCAATTATTAGTTGCCTGTATAGCACATTCAGAGCATGTACATATACCTAACAGTACTTACTTGTTCTTAAATAAAAAAATTCGCGTTAATTGTTCAAAATAGCTTTATAAATTTTTCCAAAAACAATTTATATTAAAAAATTTACAAAGTTATTTTGAAAAATTCATGCCAACTTTTTGAAAAACTTTTCGTGTTTAAATAAAATACTATAAATGCTACTTTATACATCCGTTTATCTATTATACTTCTAAGTCTGAAGACACATATACGCATGCTTTTCAATACATTGAAGCAAATTTATTTAAACTTTGTGGTGCTTCATTTACTTTGGATTTTGAGCAAGCTTTAAGAAAGGGGTTAAGGAAAGTTTTTCCAGCTGCCGAAATACGAGGGTGGAGGTTTCACTACTGCTGTGCTTTAAAGAGAAAGGCTTCGCAAATTCCCAACTTCTTACAAATTTTGCGAAAAGAGAAAAAGTTTTACAACATTTTCAATAAGTTTTTAGCCCTCCCACTTGTGAAACCCAAGCACATCCAGAGGGGATAAATAAATAAGAAATAATCACTAACGAGACCACCGAAATTTCGTTCTTTAAATAAATTTTGGAATATTTTCGAAAGCAGTGGATTTCACAAGTAAAATAAGTTGGTTTTTCAAGATGATTTTTCATAAATTTTTATTTTTTAAGGAAACACAGGTCAGCATTGATTCCGATTTAACGGAGTTCAGTCTGCCTGGATATAGCTTGGTGCCATTATTCTTTTCCCATCGTGGTGTCGCCGTTTATATACGTAGTGATGTAGCCTACCAACTTCTACATCAATATGGCTAATGAGGTTAATAATTTAACCCAGATTGTAAATGACCCGACACGGATACCGGACATTAGCGGTCAAAACGCTAAAACTTCTTACCTCTCACCCTGATAAATACACTTTAAATGTATTATCGCCTCTAGGTTCGTCAGACCGTTGTATCATATCGGCGAATTTCTCGTACTCCGCCACTCAGTTAAACAACAAGCTCCTAAAAGAACCATATGGCTAATTGGGAAGCTTTAAACGGTTTCTTTAGGAGTCTTAACTGGTCGTTGTGCTTCCTCAACAACGACGTGGATGCCGCTGCCGATATGATTACAAATTTAATTCACCTGGATATGAAACGCTTTATCCCTAAGAAAAACGCGTGGTATGACTTTAGCTGTAAAGAAGCTATCAGGGCTAAAGAGGTAAGTTTTCGGTCCTTTAAGGCCAACCCAACTGAGGAAAACCGAAAAAAGTTCAAACAAGCCAGAAATGACTGCAATGCCCATATTAATCGTGTCAAATTCTCCTACGACCAAAAGTTGAGGCAAAAAATACTACAAAGTCCCACCGCTAGTGGGAACGAACATTTGGTCGTTTGTCAAGAATATTAAAAATTCGGCCTCAACATCTATCCCGACACTCATTTGCAATGACATTCCAGCTGTCAGCTCTTCGGATAAAGCCAATCTGCTCGCTGCTCATTTTGCAGCTAGCTCAACGCCCCCAGATTGTGCTTTATCTCCCCCAGTACTCGAGCGCGTAGAACATTCAATGGGACAAATCCAGTTCCGCACTCGTAGAGTGGCCAGAGTACTTCAAGATCTTAACATACATAACACAATGCTGTCTTCTGTCATTAGAGTAAAACCCCAATACTCTGCCACTATCCATGGATGGCACTTGCATCGCCGAAACCGAAAGACTTTCCATCCTCGGTATGTGCGTTAACGACAACTTTCGAATGACCGATGTCGCCAAGAACGCTGTGAAATGTCTAGGCTTCCTTAACGATGTATAAAATATTTCACTACTTCTGATGTGGCAACAATTTATAAGGCGTTTATTCGCCCAAAACTTGTGTACAATGCTCATATCTGATCTGGCGCACCAATACCACATTTGGCGCTTATTGGCGATCGAGACATCGCGAAATCATTTGACTCTCTTAGTCATCGTCGTAATGTCTCCTGCCTATTGTTGTTCTATCGGTATTTCCACCACAAGTGCTCAAATGAAATAGCCAGTTGCATTCCACCCCTACAGCAATTCCCGTATAAACCTAAAAACCGTACAATACGAATGTGGAATGCTGTACCTCGCTCTGTTTTTCCTACGCATTATAGTTTACAGATATATAAAACCAACGTGCATCGGTATCTCCTTTTTTCTCCTTTTCTCTAATCCTTTTTTCTAATCCTTCACTTCCATAATGCCCGCACTGCGTTACTTCATTATAAGGGTATCCAAAATCCCTTTAGCTTGCGTATATTATAAAAACATAAGGAAAGGCTACAGTCCGCTTGGGGCGAACAGTATGATACCCTATCCATATCCCAATATGACCCAAAGAAAAAAGCATTAAGAAGGTGATGGATACCATTTTATTTCATTCTATTAAATTTAAATAAAATGTTTTTTGGAAAAACCCCCCAAAAAGTGGGCGTGGCCAAAAACTTTGTATGACAAACTTATAAGGGAGGGCAGTACCTACATATCTTGTGAAACTTCTAACACTATCTCTCTAACTTTAGCCTTAAAACGGTTTTTTTCTAAATTGTGGGCGTGGCAGTAGGCGGATTTAAAAACGTTTAACACTTTACCATTTCGGGACCCTAGGCAGTATATGCTCTAAATTTCAGCTTCCTCGCATAAATTTAAAGGCCTCAAAAGTTGATACGGACGGAGGGACGGACATAGCTAAATACTCTTAGGATTTGGTCCTGATCATAAATCTATATACTTCTATGGGTCTACGACGCATAGTTTGTAAGGGGTGTTACAAACTATGTGTCAAAATGAATACCTTTAGGATAGGGTATAAAAACTAGCGCAGGTTGTAAACGACGCATTCAGGTGGAGGTATGTCCCGGGAAGTGGGACATAAGCCTGACAAACGAGGTAACCTCAAACAGCCCAATTTCGATACTTCCAATGCTGCCCAAGTTATTCGAAAAGATGCTGGTGAAAAGTCTACAAAACATAATTGGAGGAAAATCGCTAGTCCCAAACCATCAATTTGGGCTTAGAAATAAGCACTCGATGATTGTTCAGGTGCATAGAATAACAGACAAGTTCAAAAAAGCATTTGAAGAGAAAAAGATTTGCTCCACCTATTTCTGGAAATATGAGAAGCTAGTCTGGCATAAAGAATTAATCCACAAATTTGAAAAGAAACTGGCGAAACAGTACTCAAAAACTCTTGAGCCTTATATCTCTCAACGATTCTTTAGAATTAAATAAACAACAGAATGACCTTAAGTCAGTTCACATAGAACTTACGCACGGAGGTGGTGCGTGGGCTTAAGCTGACGCAGGACCTCTTGCCCGGATCAACACTATCAGTGGTAGGCGAACGCCGGACACTAACAGGGTTGCCTCGGACGAATGGCCGATGAGGTAGGCGACCAAGTCCTCCAACTCTTATTTTGAGTCCATCAGGGAGTAAACTCCCACCTTAAAGCTAAGGTGTTGAGGTACCCGTGCCGAGAACTGGATGGTCAGAAGTGGTCAAAGAACTGATCGCGAACGGTCCCCTCCGATGCTCAGGCAAGGGCCGTTGCATAAGCGCCTTATCCCGGTAAGTCGGCGGTGCCGAGACGGACCCCACCTTCCGGACATACTCGTGGGTGCAAAATTTCCAACACACAATTAAAAAACACAAAAAACAAAGATGAGGAGGGCACGCAAAGTGCCGAAGGCATGGTCGATACCATATCGGTGGTTCCATGTAAAATAGACGAAGCCCTTGAAGGCGGTCTAACTGATGGGGAGATCTCCAAGGAGAGAGAGGAATCCGGGAACTCAAATGAGGCCAAGTTGAAGAAGATAACCCCTGGCTTAGCACGAAAGAGGTTAATTAACAAGGCCAAACGCCTATATGGCATCCTTACTGCAAAGGAAAGATCCTCTCTTACTCAGAAGGAGCTCGAAAAATCGAAATCGAGTCCTTGAGTAGAACTAACCTACACTGGACACTGGAGCTATGGCCAGCGGTTAACAAAAAGAGATCAGAATTCATGATCGGATTAAGCCGTAAAGATATCCGTGTGTTAACGGGAGTCCTCACGGGGCACTGCGCTGTGGGTCTACATGCGGAACGGCTGGGCATAATTTACAATGACTTTTGCAGAAGCTGCAGGGACGTCGAAGAAATTGAATTTGTTCGTCACCTGATATGCGAATGTCCAGGCCTATAAAGCAAAAGGCTTATGACCCTCGGCAGATAATTCTTCGATGAGTTGGAGGACATAAGCAAAGTCGAGCTAGAAGACCTTCTCAGCTTTGTATACAAATCAGGATGGTTCTGAGAGAGTGACGCTTTGACCACTGACAACGGTTTCTTCCTTGTATACGTTCAGGTGTTTTTTATACGAGGAAGGCACCCAAAGGACACAATGGACCCAATTTGATGGTGTAAGTGAGCCGTGACAACCGTCACAAGGGCATCCACCAACCTACCTACAATCAGTTCAAATTAAGAAATTAACCCGATTTTTATCTTAATTTTCAATATATTTACAAAAACTCAAACAAAATTGATGATTAGTCTAATGACTATTTGCAACACCTTTAAGGGTTTACATGGGTTTATTCGGAGAAAAAAATTTCTATTTTCAACAATTTTCTTTTTTATATAAAAAATAAAACATTTTCTTCAAACTTTTGACTGTCTTAAAGATATACTTTTGAAAAAGAATTTCTCAAATTTTAAAAGAAAAAATATTCGAAACTTCGTCTATGTGACGTCATTTCCGGTGATCCCTCGGAAAAAGGTGCATCCGCGTTGGCAGTAGAACTCGTGATAAAAAAAAATTGCAAAATTTTGGTAAAATTTGCTCAACATTTTTTTTAAATAGTTGTGATTGAAAAGAAAAGAAATCCTTCGTCCAAGTCCTCTTGAATTGTATCTCGAAGACCTGTATAAAATTTCATCAAAATCGGTTGAGCGGTTTTCGAGAACTTTTGACAACCGACTTTGAAAACACAGTTTCGAGAAAAACGCGTTTAAAGTTTGGATAACTCAATTGAGTGCGCACCTTCGCAAGGCTGTGTCTCCGAAACTTTTATTCGGAATGTTTTGAAAATTAAGGATAATATTCTCGAGATGTTGCAGAAATTAATAAGACAATAAAACAAAATTCGATTTTTTGAAGCTGTGACCCCTTAAGACAGACGCTAGTCAGTCTGGTTAAAGTCCCTTACTACTGCTCAGGGCTCACTCGCGTATAACCCTGCGTGTCTTTCGACAACTTTTTCTTCCAGCGAACCCCCCAAACCGAAAAAAATGTTTGTCTACAGACAACAATATGTACACTGAATTTTTGCAGTGTACAAAGAAATATTTCAAACGTTATGAATGCACAAAACATTTGACATATCTCAATCAATGAGGTTTATTGAGAAAGAAAATATCATATACAAGGTGGCGCAAAAGTAATCCTCCTATCAGAAAATGCTATAAATTTTGCGATTGGCCCCTAATGTCAATTCTGTTTTGACATTTGTGTAGTAAACACATGCGAAATACACGTTAATAAACAATGTTACGCTACACTGCTCCAGAACGCGGAATATTGGTGACTATTTATTTGAGCAATAATCGGTCGGTGACTTTGGCACAACGTGAATTTCGTCGCAGATTTCCTAGCCGTCCAACGCCTACTGGTGAAACACTGCGACGTTTAGCCGCTCGCCTCGAAGAGACTGCCACAACACGAGATGCTGCCAGGCATGGCAGACCCCTGCGTAGCCGTTCTGCAGAGAATATTGCTGCTGTAGCCGAAGATGCACGACGTGCCACGCAAATGGGTATCAGTCGACGGTCATTACAGATTTGAAGATGTTTCCGTACAAAGTCCAGACGGTGCATCAGCTGTTAGCTGCTGACCGCCAATCGCGTCTAACATACGCTCAAGCCATCCTTAATCACCACCAAGAGGAAGATGATTTTTCATCAAAAATAATCATGCGTGATGAGGCCCATTTCCATCTTAGCGGGTACGTAAATAAGCAAAATTTACGCTTCTGGGGCACTGAAAATCCGCGTGTAACCCACGAAGAGCCATTACACCCGCTCAAAGTCAGTGTATGGTGTGCTGTTTTCGCTGGAGGAGTCATCGGACCTTTTTCCTTCGAAGACGTCGCGGGCCAAACGGTTACTGTGAATGGTGAGCGCTACAGAGATGAATTGGGATTGGAAAACATGTGGTTCTAACAAGCCGGTGCAACGGTACACACTGCACGTGCCACAACCGATATGCTAAAGGATGCATTTCCCGGGCTCCTAATCTCCCGTTGTGGCGATTTGCACTGGCCAGCAAGACCGCCTGATTTGACCGCTCCAGACTTTTTTTTGAAGTCGCTGGTTTATGTCAACAAGCCTCAGACTCTTGCAGCTCTTAAAAGCAATATCCGTCAAAAATGTGAGGACCTATCGGCGGAAGTTTTGGCCAAAGTGATGGAAAATGCCATAAAAAGGGCTCAAATGACAATCAACTGAGGCGGCGGCCATTTACATGACATCATATTCTCGACTTGATGTAAAAAAAATTAAAAGACCAAATAAAAATAATCCACAAGAAGAATCAAAGTTTTTAATTTTTTTTTAAATTGCAGCCAAAAAACATCGGAAGGTTATTTTTGCGCCACCTTGTAGTTCATTTCCAAGTGTGTAAGTGGCTTTTAGCCAACTTGTATTCCTTCGTTGAAGTTCCCTATTAATAGCTTCTGCCTACCCCTTCCTACCCACTTTTGGTGTGAACACTTAATGGGAGTAATTCGA
This sequence comes from Ferdinandea cuprea, assembly GCA_963576555.1. Taxonomy (NCBI): domain Eukaryota; kingdom Metazoa; phylum Arthropoda; class Insecta; order Diptera; family Syrphidae; genus Ferdinandea; species Ferdinandea cuprea. Next base: position 148,735,592 of record OY754958.1, on the reverse strand, counting down.
ATAATATCTTCATGCACATAGAAAACAGAAATTTAACATCAATCAAATACAAATATTGTCATATGAGAGAATTGGCCGCGACCATGCTAATAGACCGGTTAAGTTAATTAATTAGCTGTCGAATTTAATTATGCAAATATGCAGGTTTAGCTTGTCGCCTCAGACGGTGTTTTGCACGTCGTATTTCCACTTTATCTGCGCCTCTGGCTGTTAAAGGTTATTAAAATAATAATTTCTTAACACGAAATTCCATTCTGTGCCTATTATCGTTAGAGAAGCGAATAAAAAAAACTTGTGTAGCTGTGGCTTTTATTTCTATTATGATTGGCGAGTATAAAGAAAATTCGATAGCAAATATTTATGATTTACGAATTATTAAAATTGATACACAATCGTGAGTGTTTACAAAATGTAAGGATATGACAAAGAAAAACCATTAGACCTGGCCTATTACTATTACCTACATCCTTACAACAGAGTATGAACTGTATAGATCTTTCACACTGTATTTGTTCTTCTAATGGGAGAATTACGTTTCAACACTTTTATAATGAAATCTTTGTATTTTTATGGCGAGAATGCTAATCGTCGATAAAAAAACATAGACTTAATTTTCCTGTAGGCGTAACTACGTAACACAAGTCTGGTAGGCATTTATAATGCAAAATGTCTGATTCCATCACCAGAATTGTAACCCATTATCCTCGTACTGAAATCGTGATTGAGGGCGATTTCAATATATACAATTCAAGTTGGCTTCGACATTCTGGACAGACAACACCCGAAGGAAGGTATGTTGATATCTTTGCTGAGGTTAATAATTGAACCCAGATTGTAAATGAGCAGACACGGATACCGGACATTAGCGGTCAAAACGCCAACACTCTGGACTTGTTTCTTACCTCTCACCCTGATAAATACACTTTAAATGTATTATCGCCTCTAGGTTCGTCAGACCGTTGTATCATATCGGCGAATTTCTCGTACTCCGCCACTCAGTTAAAGAACAAGCTCCTTCTGGCAATACCAGAAAGCCAATTGGAAAGATTTAAACGGTTTCTTTAGGAGTTTTAACTGGTTGTTGAGCTTCCTCAACAACGACGTGGATGCCACTGCCGATATGATTACAAATTTAATTCACCTGGGTAAGCCTGTTAGCGATAAAGCGTATCAGACCTAAGGAAACTGCGTGGTGTGACTTCAGCTGTAAAGAAGCTATCAGGGCTAAAGAGGTAACTTTTCGGTCATTTAAGGCCAACCCAACTGAGGAAAACCGAAAAAAGTTCAAACGAGCCAGAAATTACTGCAATGCCCATATTAATCGTGTCAAATTCTCCTACGACCAAAAGTTGAGGCAAAAAATACTAAAAAGTCCCTCCGGTAGTAACAACTTTTGGTCGTTTGTTAAGAATATTAAAAATTCGGCCTCGTCATCTATCCCGACACTCATTTGCAATGACATTCCAGCTGTCAGCTCTTCGGTTAAAGTCAATCTGCTTGCTACTCATTTTGCAGCTAGCTCAACGCTCCCAGATTGTGCTTTATCTTTCCCAGTACTCGAGCGCGTAGAATCTTCTATGGGACCGATCCAGTTTCTCACTCGTACAGTGGCAAGAGTTCTTCGAGATCTCAACATTCACAAATCCGCTGGCCCAGATGGTACTTCCCCTATCGTTCTGAAGAGGTGTTCTTCCACGCTGGCAAAACCACTGCGTAAGCTTTTCTATCTGTCCTATTCTTCAGGGCTCTTTCCGAGAAGATGGAAAACAGCATTTGTCCAGCCCGTCCAAAAAAAAGGCGAATCTTCATACCCCTTCGCCCACCGACCAATTGCATTAACGTCCCTTCTTTCCAAGGTCATGGAAACGCTGATAAATCGTCAGCTTATGAAATATCTTGAATCCCGAAAACTTCTTAATGACCGGCAGTACGGTTTTCGCAGCAACAGATCCACTGCTGATTTGATGACATATCTAACCGAAAAGTGGAACCAATCTATTCACCGTGTCGGTGAAAGCAAGGTCGTTGCGCTTTATATTTTAAAGGCATTTGACAGAGTTTGGCATCAAGCTCTTTAGTCGAAAATGCGTGCATTTGGACTCGATAATACCCATTTTCAATGGATTAGAAATTACCTTTCGGACCGTTCAATACAAGTTGTTTTGGACGGTTTCAAGTCTGCAACTTACCAAATAAATGCTGGTGTTCCCCAAGGCTCCGTTTTGTCTCCGACTCTCTTTCTCATTTTTATCAATGACCTCCTATCTGTCACTTCTAATCCAATCCATTCCTTTGGTGATGACAGTACCCTCAGCTTTACATATTCGTTTTCTGGGCAACGCCCCTCATCTTCGGGCGTTGAACTGGAACGGCAACGTATATTAAGCTCATTAAATTCCGATCTTGACAGCATTCTTAAATGGGGTAAAACCAACAGAGTGGAATTTAATGCTTCCAAAACGCAATGCTGTCTGCTGTCATTGAAGCGAACCCCTAATTCTCTGCCATTATCCATGAATGGCACTTGCATCGCTGAAACCGAAAGACTTTCCATTCTCGGTATGTGTGTTAATGACAACCTTCGTTGGAATGACCACATATTTGATGTCGCCAAGAACACTGCGAAATGTCTAGGCTTCCTAAAGCGATGCAAGAAATATTTCACCCCTTCTGATCTGGCTAGAATCTACAAGGCGTTCATTCGCCCAAAACTTGAGTACAACGCTCATATCTGGTCTGGTGCACCAATGACATATTTGGAGCTACTTGACAGGATTATAAAACATGCGGTAAAATTTATTGGCGATCGAGACATCGCGGAATCACTTGACTCTCTTAGTCATCGTCGTAATGTCTCCTGTCTGTCGTTGTTTTATGGGTACTTCCACCACAAGTGCTCAAATGAAATAGCCAGTTTACCCTCAAGCCTGTATTCGGACGTACATTGAAATACAAGGATTCGTTTCTTAAGCGTACAATACGAATGTGGAATGCTCTACCCCGCTCTGTTTTTCATACGCATTTTAGTTTACAGACATTTAAAACCAACGTGCATCGGTATCCTTCTTTTTTAATCCTTCACTTCCCTAATGCCCGCACTGTGTTACTTCATTATAAGGGTATCCAAAATCCCTTTAGTGCGCGTATATTATAAAAAAAAAACCCAAAAAAATGTTGAGCATAAGGGACTATGTTTATGTACTTCAGGCTGAAAAAAATTATGAAAAAAAAAAAAAATAATAATTCAGAAGCTAACACTTATAACGAACTGATTTTCAATGAAATTTTGAATTCCAATCTTGTATATAACTTGAACCTATTAAAATATGACGCACTTCATTCATTACTGCATAAAAATCAATAATGTAGTGCCGCTTTTTGGGCGTATGCAAAGGGCGATTTTTTAAAAGTTAAGTTTTTCGGGTTGGCAGCACTGGTTAGTAAAGTGAAAGTGAAAAGTTTTCAGTATACCCTGCCATTTAATCACGGAAAGACTTACAAACGAGCAACAATTGACAAATTATTAAAATTTATTATCAAAATTCGTGCTCTGTGAAATATGTGAAAATCCGCTGTTTTATCGAAAAATCGTGTTCAGCGATGAGGCTCATTTCTGGCTCAACGAAAACGTCTTTAAGCAAAACTGTCGCATCTGGAGTGATAAAGAGCCACACGCCATTCATGAATTACCGATGCATCCCGAAAAACGATAGTTTGGTGTGGTTTATGGGCTGGTGGCATCATCGGTCCAGTTTTTTTCAAAGACGACCGTGGAAAAAACGTTACCTTAAACGGCGAACGATATCGAGACATGATACGTGGCTTTTTCTCGCCCCAGTTGGCTGAGTTGAACTTGGTTGACATGTGGTTTCATCAAGACCACATGTCACACAGCTCGTGAAACAATGGAAATGTTGAAGGGTGAATTTGGTGACCAGCTTATCTCTCGAAATGGCCCTATGAGTTGGCCGCCAAGATCATGCGATTTAACGTCTCTTAATTACCTCTTGTGGGGCTATGTAAAGTCGTTATTCTATGTGGACAAGCCGAACACGATTGAAGCCTTACAGGATAACAGAACACGCGTAATTCGTGGAATACAGGCCGAAGTGCTAGAAAATGTTTTTTTTTATATTTTACCAGTCAACCTGAGTTCGCTCGAGTATCCATGAAATATCCAAGAAAAAATGTAATTTGCATCTAAACCTAATCAGTCTTCATCGATTTGTTGGTCGAAATTTACTTTTGCAGGAAACCAACATTCACACACGCATCGGTTTATTTCACCGACCTTAAATCGTCCGTCGCAGTGGAGAAATAACTTCATTTGGAGTCTGGGGCGGGATCTCTTTCTCACATTTCTCTCGATCGATAAAACTGCTAGATTAATTTTAATCTTCTGTAGATCGTTAATAACTTTGATTAGTTTGAGTTTTGAGAAACTTCTCTCGCAAGAAGCAACAGATACTTACACAAATAGTTTATAATTACTATAAGATCATCTATAGGGTGATTCATCGTGAGGTTTGATTTTCAATGGGCTTGTTTTGCCAGGTCACGCGTGACTTCTGTGACACTGCTTAGTCATTTTTGTTCAGCATCGATTGGCAAGTCATAGTGAAAAGACTCACCCCACAACAGCGTCTCCAAATTGTTCAGATGTATTACGAAAATCAGCGTTCAGTGAGAAATGTTTTATCGTGAAATATTGTTCAGTGATGAAGCCCATTTCTGGTTCGTTAATAAGCAATATTTCCGTATTTGGGCTGATGAGCAACCCGAAGAGTACCAGGTGGTACCATTATATCCATTAAAAACAACGGTATGGTATGGTTTATGGGCTGGTGAAATCATTGGTCCATTATTCTTCAAAAATAAGGTAAATCAGAATGTTCAGAATTCAAGCCCATGATTTCGGGGGGCTTTCAACAAGACGGCGCTACGAGCCATACAGCGCGTGCAACAATGGACTTGTTAAGAAATCATTTTGGTGAACACTTAATTTCACGTTTTTTTGCTACTGTAAATTGACCTCCAAGCTCATGCGATTTCATACCTTTAGACTATTTTTTTCTAGGGATAAGTAAAGTCTCAGGTCTTCAGGAATAAAGGAATAAGCCAGCAACGATTGACGCTTTGGAAGCCAACCTTACTCGTGCTATTTGCGAGATACCAGTCGCTATGCTCGAACGAGTTGCCTAAAATTGGACCTTCCTAATGGACCATCTGAAACGGAGCCGGCGACAACATTTCATGAAGTTGTCCTTAAAACGTAAATGGCAAAGGCCTATTTATCGATTAAAATAAAAATTTTGAACATTTGATGCAAATTTTAGTGTTTTATTCGATTTTTTTTAAAAAAAAAACTACCCTTTATTATATGTAAAGGGTGAGCCAAATACAAGTATCTTTTTAACAACAATGCTCGAAAATGAACAAAATTTAAAATTTTATTAAAGTTCAAGGGGGTCACATCGCACCGAGGTGGCCATTTTAAATCGCCAAGACGGCTGATAACACGATTTGGGAATTTGGTAAGCAAAAGATCAATTGTGGGATGGCGCTCCATCCTGCATGAACCAGAGGTCGTCAAAATTCATGTCATCAATTTCAGTAAAAAAAAAAATCGGTTAAGGGGTTAGAGTTCTGAGGTTCAAAAAAGGGTAATTTTTACTATTTTGTTTTTAATATATAAATGTTAATATATAATGTTTTGTAATCCTATATTATATTTATAGCATGTCAAAGATTTAAACAGTATTTTGTGAAATTTTTATATAAAAATTCCGAAAACTCAGCCATTACTTCATCTCCCTTGACGTCTCAAAAAAAATAATCTTGCCGAGGACAGCATAACCCATTATTGGTTAACGAAAATCAAAACACCAAAAATATTTCGTTAGTACATGGATAAATCTCATTACTGGACGAAGGAAAAAAAATAGAAAATTTGAATTTTTGACAGACTTTGAACAAAAAAAACACCCTGTGCAATATTTGAACAAAATCGCTTCATAACTTTTCGAGAAATCGTGCCCACCGACTTAAATAAATAAAGGGCACGACTGCGTTATATGAAACTTTCTCGATACATGAGATGCGTTTTTCAATCGCAAAATGAATCGAAAATTAATGGTGAAAAATTTATTTAAGTAACTTTTAAGGTTTTAAATAATTTAATTTTCTCAAAAACGGCCCCTGCGGTTTTGATGTAATTTCGCACATTGCACACTTTTAACATAATTAATTAATTAACAAAAATCATTAAAATCGTTGATGCCGTTTTTGAGAAAACGAATTTAATTTAAGTTTAAGAAAATCGTTATATGAAAAAAAAATTAAAAAAGAAATATTTCAAAAAATCAAGGTATGCAACTTTGTTCGACTTTATATTTAAAAAGATCACTAAAAATTTTTGAAATTTCCTTTGTTAGTTTTTGAGATATCTCCGGTCTTCAAAATGACCGTTAATCCATTTTTTTTTTTCCAAAAACTGAGTATGCAGAATCGTTAGTACAATAAAAGACTGAAATTCTTGAAACCACTTTCGAGAAAAATAGTGATAAGTGATTTTCACAAAAAAAAATTGTGTGGCAAGTACCGTTATTTCAAAAGATAAAGCAAAAACTAAAAAGATGGCCCAAGATGTAATCCCAAGGACCTTATATACGAACTATGAAGCAAATCCGTCGAACCGTTTCGCCATACGGTGCCCGGACAGACAGACTGACAGACCGACGGACGGCATCGGCGGACCGACTTATTTGGACTTCTCTATAGTCGTTCTCTATCATCCCTTATACTCAGTTTGAGTTCGAATTTTCCGCACGATCGCAATAACTTTCTCTTTAGTATTCTAATATATACGAGAAAGTTAAAAATTGAGTTTTGAAAAAAAAACGCTTATTGTACTATTTAATAAAACAAAAAAAACAGCGATTTTTTTTCAAATTTTCAAATTTTCAAACCCACCTAAGCCCTTAACATGGCTCTGTAACGCCCACCATTGAAAATAGCTGATGTATAGGTTGAAGGAACTACACCAGGAGGTAGACCACGCAACACCTGGGGTGATCGGATCCAAGTGATAGGAAGAAAGAGGGGTATTTCCTAATGGAAATTAGGAGAGATTACCGGGACCGGAGTCAGTGGAAGAATGGATAATCCGAGGATGTCCCCATGCCTAACAGCGTAGAAGAAGGCGAAAAACATGGTCCACACTTTCTGCCGCTGACGCTGTTGCACACATAGAAAACAGTAGCTGCTTTTCTTACTCGTCATGTAAAATGTCGATGTTTGTTACGAAGGTAATTTTACAGTTTGATTATGAATGTTTCGCCTTTTCCTTTGTCCAGGTTGTACCAATTGATTTTCAAAAAGTTTGTTGTAAGTTTCACCTTCACCTCGTGTGAACAAATGGCACAAAATTTGTACCTATGTAACTATATCTATCTTAAATTTGTATCTCCTTTTTTTAGGCGATGGACCTAAAGCTTCGTGACAATTCCTAACGCATAAGTTCACACACATATTTGTTAACTTACGTCTCTTAACCTCACACATGCATCTGAGAATTTTATGCATTATGCACTAGGAATACAATTTTTGTGCTCAAATGTCCATTGGAAAACTTTGTAACAAATAATATAAGAGAAAGTTGAAATTTCTTTGCAAGGACCTATATAGAGAACGCCTGAATGGATTATAGACAAAAAACGTGGAAAGGCGTGCAAGACATAAACCAAAAAAACACTACCAGGAGAACTGCCAAAATGGCTTAACAATGCGAGAAGAGATTTGTAGATCGATGCTTGATACTTGTGTAGATTGATTCATGCAACTATTGCAGCAAAGGTCCTCTGCAATGGATAATATGTTAAGATTTGTAAAGACTGCTTCTATGTCATTCTCAGAAGCTTCTATCAAACACATCGGCTAAACAATTTGGACGAATTTGATAATAAACACGTGATGCCACAAAATGAAGAGATTTCGACGGCACTTTCGAGCAACAAATACCACAACAGAGTTATCTTTTACCTGAGCAGTAAAAGAACTTTTACAGATCATAATCATGAGATGAGATTTCAGCGAATCGCTCTCTGACATCGTGAGGTTTGATTTATAATTTAAAATAAAACACATAAACCAAACACGTGAACCAAAAAACCGTTTACCATCCGTTAAAAGAACAATTCATGGCTTTTACTCTTTGAAATTGATATTATGTAAGTGTGGGCCACAACTACGTCTGAGGTGATCCATTCGGAAGATCCAATTTTAGGCAATTCGTTCGAGCATAGCGACTGGTATCTCGCAAATAGCACGTGTAATGTTGGCTTCCAAAGCGTCAATCGTTGCTGGCTTATTCAGGAAGACTTGAAGACCTGAGACTTTACTTATCCCTAGAAGAAATAGTCTAAAGGTATGAAATCGCATGAGCTAGGAGGCCAATTTACCGTAGCAAAACGTGAAATTAAGTGTTCACGCTCGTGGCGCCATCTTGTTGAAAGCTTACCGAAACCATGGGCTTGAATTCTGAACATTCTGATTTACCTTATTTTTGAAGAATAATGGACCAATGATTTCACCAGCCCATAAACCATACCATACCGTTGTTTTTAATGGATATAATGGTACCACCTGGTACTCCTCGGGTTGCTCATCAGCCCAAATACGGAAATATTGCTTATTAACGAACCAGAAATGGGCTTCATCACTGAACAATATTTCATGATAAAACATTTCTCACTGATCGCTGATTTTCGTAATACAGCTGAACAATTTGGAGACGCTGTTGTGGGGTGAGTCTTTTCACTATGACTTGCCAATCGATGCTGAACAAAAATGACTTAGCAGTTTCACAGAAGTCACGCGTGACCTGGCAAAACAAGCCCATTGAAAATCAAACCTCACGATGAATCACCCTATAGATGATCTTATAGTAATTATAAACTATTTGTGTAAGTATCTGTTGCTTCTTGCGAGAAAATTTTCTCAAAACATAAACTCATCAAAATTCTTAACGATCTACCATGGCAGAAATTAATCTAGCAGTTTTATCGATCGAGAGAAATGTGAGAAAGAGATCCCGCCCCAGACTCCAAATGGAGTTATTTCTCCACTGCGATGAACGATTAAAGGTCGTGAAATAAACCAATGTGTGTGTGAATTCTAGTTTCCTGCAAAAGTAAATTTCGGCCAAACAAATCGATGAAGACTGATTATGTCCTTTAGGTATAGATGCAAATTAAATTTTTTCTTGGATATTCCATGGATACTCGAGCGAACTCAGGTTGACTGGTAAAATATAAAAAAAAACATTTTCGAGCACTTCGGCCTGTATTCCACGAATTACGCGTGTTCTGTTAGCCTGTAAGGCTTCAATCGTGTTCGGCTTGTCAACATAGAATAACGACTTTACATAGCCCCACAAGAGGTAATTAAGAGACGTTAAATCGAATGATCTTGGCGGCCAACTCACAGAGCCATTTCGAGAGATAAGCTGCTCACCAAATTCATCCTTCAACATTTCCATTATTTCACGAGCTGTGTGGCATGTGGCACCGTCTTGATGAAACCACATGTCAACCAAGTTCAACTCAGCCAACTGGGGCAAGAAAAAGTCACATATCATGTCTCGATATCGTTCGCCGTTGAAGGTAACGTTTCTTCCACTGTCTTCTTTGAAGAAAAATGGACAGATGATGCCACCAGCCCAAAAACCACACCCAGCTGTCATTTTTTCAGGATGCATCGGTAATTCTTGTATGGCATGAGGCTGTTCCTCACTCCAGATGCGACAGTTTTGCTTATTTACGTATCCGTGGAGCCAGAAATGGGCCTTATTTCACATATTTTACAGAACACGAATTTTATTAACTGGCAGAGTACACTGAAAAATTTTCACTTTGACAGGTGACGTTTGGATGCCATTACGAACCAGTGCTGCCAACCTAAAAAATTTAACTCTTAAAAAATCACCCTTTATTAAGTTTTGTTATTAAGTTTCTTAGCTAAGTTCGTTCCTCTCTGGAAATATTTAATTTTTTTAATAAATAAAAACTTTTACTGAATTATGTTAATTTTTTTTGTATCCCTACCATGAATTTGAAATCGATAATAGCCGGCTGCACCATATGTTTGAAATAATTTTTACAGAATTTATATACGTACCTACACCTACACTATAAGCATTGATTAATTACACAAATAAATATGCAAACCATGTTAATCTTATTATCAACTACCAACATCTACACATTTGTTTACTTTCAAAGAAATTAATTTATATTTTTGATACAGTTGTACGATATACAAAACATTAAATTAAATTACTGTACAACATATATCTACTTACGAAACATTCGTTGTGCACACTGTGCATGTTCGCAGATTTAATGTGCAAAATGAAAATAAATCTGTTGACTTCAAAAATTCCTCGCAGAGCCAAACGCATCCCATTGGAATTAATTCCTGGCGGTATGCATATTCGTTACTGGCAAATTATGTCACTGTCCCGATTTGGTAAATGTTTCACGATGCATGCTAAATTAGGGGTGAGTGAATTCTAAGCTAGTTTTTCGACATGCTACTGGCTTACCGACATACCGAGCTATACATTTCCATTGGGGTGTTTCAAATCCCTCAACCCCTACCAGCCTGGGGTTGATAGATAGATATAAGTTCATTCACCTGCTTAACTGAAATGTTGTTCTACAATGACAGTGATACGCTGCGTCAATTGGGTAATACAAAGTAAACATTTCAATATTGTCGTCGCATATATATATCTTTTTGTATTTTATGATCCTAAAACATATCTTCTATCTCCGACCACCACTTTTGCCACTGTGATGTAACGCTGACAACGCGTCACAATCACAATGCTGTGGGTAGCATTAGCGTAACTAACGTTTGATGAATTATTTGTCGGTAGTGAAGTAGGTACGGGCCTCGTTAGTCGGGTGACTTTGTTTGAAAACTACCACCAAGTTCTTGTAGTTGCTATAGCATCGGCATATCATTTCGAAGATATAATTAGGTATTCATATGGCGTGTGGCATACAGCATTCACTTATCGTGGGCGCCGCAACGTAACGACAATGTTGGACGATTTGGCACCGCATTGTGGTTATATTTCATTAAGGGGCACACACTAGAACGATAAGTACGTATAGATACACTTGATGTGTGTGTACTTTGAGTTTAGATCAACTATATGAATCTGATTAGAAACTGGAATCTCTAGCTACGTATGTATAATAAATTGCATTTGCTTGAGGTTTCGACAAGCAACGTAAGTCGTTTTGATGGAAAACTACTTCTATGAGCATTTAGTGTTACATGAGATTATATTTTCGTAGGAATTTGTAATTTAGATGAAACATTCTAAATAAAAACGTGTTCTAGTGCAAATGCGGATTTCCTGGTAAATTTAGAATGAATACCGGAACAACAAATTTGTATAAAGAATTCCTAGTATTGGTAAACTGAAATGGTTTTCATAGAATATCCTCTTACAACAGCACACAATTAAATTGTGTTACGTGTGTTCGATTTCATGATTTCATGAAATAGGTACCTATAGGTATACGAGAATTTGATATCACATGGCTAAGGTTTTGTTTAGTTTACGCCAAAACACCTTTTTTTCTTTATTGTCATCAGTCTCTAAAAGTCTTTGAAAAAGCCATTAAGAATAGAGTTTTGAGATACCTGGCAAAAGTTAATTTCCTAAGTCCTGCTCAGTTCGGTTTTAGGGAAGGCCTTTCTACAGAAGATGCCCTCTTGGAATTCTGCTCCTTTATTTATAAAGCTCTGGATGATAAAAAATGTTGCGCCGGGCTTTTTGTAGACATTACCAAAGCTTTTGACATGGTCAACCACAGAGTTCTACTTAACAAACTGCACTATGCAGGATTTCGTGGATTTATGCACAACTGGTTTGAGTCCTACCTAAAGGATAGAACTCAAAAAGTTGTAATAGGTAACTTTGTTAGCAGACCAAAAACTATGAACTTAGGTGTACCCCAGGGATCAGACCTTGGTCCAATACTGTTTCTTATTTACATCAACTCATTATTTAGTCAACCGTTTAAAGGGAATGTTACAGCTTTTGCAGAGGATCGGATAGTCCTCTTAACTTAAGCGCGGACATAAACCATGATGATCACCTCCTGGGATTGTGGTTTTTGGAACACAAACTAGTTGTCAGCAATAAAACGAAATTACTTCACTTCAGTCTTAATGTGCAGGAGTCCCTAAGGTTCGAAATTTTCTTTCATGTAAACAATTGCGAATGGTCAAATGCGACAAATTGTGTCTGTACTGAAGAAGCCACAAGGACAATGTTGTTTGAGCAAGCATCTTGTAACACATGCTGTTTTAAAATTGAAACAATTAATCAGTTTAAATATTTAGGCATCACTTTTGAACAAAATATGAGTTGGTCCAAACATATTTCGATTCTGAAACAATATTTACGATCTTCAGTACGAAGCTTTTATCGCCTTAGACAATTCTGTGACAAAAATACTTTGAAAACAGTATATTATGGAATATTTCAATCAAAACTACAATACGGAATAAGTTGCTGGGGTGGCGCTTACCAAACGAAGATTGAACCATTGATTGTTTTGCAAAAATGTGCTATAAGAAAAGTATGTGGGGTAAATCGTTTAGCTCCTTGTTGCTTCTTCTGTACTACTCTGTTTTACTTGCACGGATCATCACTTGGCATGCTTGCATAAGCGCTGCTAGGAACGTCGGATGGGAGTGGTTCTTGATCCGCAAGTACCAGACACAACAAAAAAGAAAAAAAAATATTTTCATGCCAAGATTAACCTGTCAAAACCGGACGGACACTACTTCCTCACCTACACCTCTTCCATACAGTTCGCGGGCAACTAGGTGTTATGTTGCCTAGAGTACATTTGACCCACCCATTTTGCACTGAAGTGCACCATGGCAGCTCCGGTACTCGGTTTGTGTAGAGCTGCCCCTAAATTAATATTCGATCGATTTACTTAATCTCACATCCCCACGATGTTTGGAAAACCACCACAATCCACCCCATAATTAAAATAAACTCACTGCATTTTAGTTATACTACGAATGTTTTAATACTTAAAAACTTTCCCTACCAAGTATCATTTTAGTTAAGATTCAATTTAGATTTAATTTCATTAATTTATCTTAGTTTTGTAGGTTTAACATAAGTAAGTTATTAGCATTTAGGATTTATCATTAAGCAAATTCAAAATTTAAGGAAAAGTAGATATTGTTTGTTTTTTTATAAATATATTTAAATGTGGTAGGAAATCATCAAACCAAAAGCTGATTTTTTAAGAGGTTTAGAACTTTTTTTTAAAAAAAAAACACAAAAAATTCGAAAAAATGAATGAAATATTTATTTGAATCGATAGTTTGAACCTTGCAATTTAATGTTTAAAGATAATTTCATGCAAATGTTGACCGCGGCTGCGTCTCAGGTAGCCCATCCGCTGAGTCCAATATTGGCATACTCTTTCACACATATCCGCCGGTATCTCACGAATGAATGCATGGATGTTGGCTTCCAGTGCGTCAATCGAAGCGGGCTTGTCCCTATACACATTAGCCTTGGCATACCCCCACAAAAAATAATCTAATGGTGTCAAATCGCACGATCTAGGCGGCCAATTGACCGGCCCGAAACGTGAAATTAACTGTTCACCAAACTCGCCTCGCAATTGCGCCATTGTTTCGCGTGCTGTGTGGCATGTGGCACCGTCTTGTTGAAACCACATATCATGCAAGTCAAGAACTTCCATTTTGGGCAAAAAAAAGTTTGTTATCATCGCTCGGTAGCGTTCACCATTGACAGTAACGCTGCGATTCGCATCATCTTTGAAGAAATATGGCCCAATAATGCCGCCGGCCCATAAACCGCACCAAACAGTGGCTTTTTCGGGATGCATTGGTAGCTGTTGCAATGCTTCTGGCTGATCTTCACTCCAAATGCGGCAATTTTGCTTATTTACGTACCCATTCAACCAAAAATGAGCCTCATCGCTGAACACAATTTTTCGATAAAAAAGCGGATCCTCGGCCAGCTTTCCAAGAGCCCATTCACCAAAAATTCGGCGTTGTGGTAGGTCGCCTGGCTTTAGTTCTTGCACCAGCTGTATCTTAACAGGCTTTACGCCCAAATCCTTCCGCAAAATTTTCCACGTAGTGCTGTAACAAAGGCCTAACTGCTGGGAACGGCGCCGAATCGACATTTCGCGGTCTTCTGTCACACTAGCTGATACGGCCGCAATATTTTCTTCAATACGCACAGTACGTAAACGTGTTGGTGGTTTAATGTCCAACAAAGTAAATTTGGTGCGAAATTTGGTCACAATCTTCCGAATAGACTGCTCAGAAGGTCGAGAATGCCGATCATAAAATGGAAGCAGCGCGCGATGAACATTTCGAACCGAGCACGAATTTTGATAGTAAAATTCAATAATTTGCAAGCGTTGTTCATTTGTAAGACGATCCATGGTTAAATTGCAAACCAAACTGAAGCTGTTTGACAGTGACACAAGGTACTAAACACACGTCAGCTGTCAAAACCAGTGTTGCCAAAACCAAACCAGCTAAAAAATCACCCTTTACCATTAAGAAAAATGAAAAAACTCTCCCTTATTCGTCCACACTTCCAAGCTATTTTTTCTGAAGTGACATTATCACTATTTGTTAATACACAAATACAAATGTCACTACCTATTCTTGTACTTAATATTGTTATGGTAGATTAAGTAAATACAAAGTTTGTTAAGTCAAGAATCATGAAAAATAAAATAATAATAAATAATAATAATAATTTTCTATACGACTGTTTGTAAATATATTTTACTGCTACATGCCCCAGAGTTAGTATACTTAAACATTAGCTTCAGACTAGAGATGCCACGAAAAGTAATTTAGCCGAATACGGAATATTCGGCCACTCCCTTGGCCGAAGCGCTGTATATTCGGCTGCCGAATGCTCGGCAAAATGTGTGTACATGACGGGTTGCGACCTGCAGAACTGTAGCACTAGTCAGCAACGGGCGCTCCCAAGTAACGGTAGTTGGACCGGCGAAAACTAATTTCCATGAACGAAGTTTCACAAATAATTTTTAAAAGCCTAGTATTGTACCTTCAGCCATTAGCGTGACAATAGTAAAGCATTACATTCGTTGCTTCTTTAATTTTTAAAGTTTTGTCTTTTTCGAATTCGACTAAAAAGCTAGTCGCATCAAATTGTGTTAGCAAAGTGGTTCAAACAAAAAGAGTTTAGCAAAAAATTCTTTTAGAAACCCTGCAATTTAGTAGTGATGAATCAACTTGTAGTTCAACTGAGGAAGATTCTTCTTCTTCAATGGTGGTCAGCAAACCCAAAACACTTTCCCAAGTCTTACACCATTTGTCAAGATCTATCGATCATATCCTGGCACTAGCGTATGTAGTGAGTAGCTTTTTCAGAAGCTGGAAATATTTATGAAGAGAAGCGCAATCGTTTGTTAGCAACAAATGCTGAAAAATTACTTTTTATTCATCACAATTTTCGACTTATACATTTCAAACACTAAATTTTTTACTTATGAATAAAATTTTCAGTAATAAATATGCGAATACGCTGTATTCGGCCGAATACCGAATATTGAAATAAGTGGCCGAATACCGAATAGTTGCCGAATATTCGTGGCATCTTTACTTTAGAGGCATAATGGACTCCCATAAGGGAGCGACAAAGTCGCGTGAGCAGCTAAATTCGGCGCCGAAAAGGGGTAAAATCCCTGAAAATTTTCGCTGAAAACAGCATTTTAGTGAAAAAAGCCCACAAAAAGTAGGCGTGGCAAAAAATCTTTTATGACAGACTTAAAAACGAGGGCAGTGCCTACATATCTTGTAAAGGTTCCAATACTCTATCTCTCTAACTTTAGCCTTTTTTTTTTTTTTTTTTTGTCGGAGGTTGCTACTATCCGATAGAGCGCTCAGACACAACAACAGGTCCATTGTACTACCATTCAGGCACCTTACATTAATGTTCTTAGTTTTCCCGTCTTTCGAAGAAAAACGAGAAGGAGCTACAGTGATAAAGAGCTTAGATGTTCGGCACTCACCACGTCAGCCCCGAAGATCCGCCACCTGATGCGAGCATAGGCCGGACAACTGCAGAGAAAGTGTTCTGATGTGTCATCCTCCTCACCGCAAGCAGGACAGGTAGTGGTGTCGCTTAAGCCCAACACATTTAAGTGTTTAGCAAAAGCTTGGTGGCCCGAAAGAACGCCTACAAGCAGCCTACAGTCGATTCTCCTCAGAGATAGAAGAAAAGATGCTGAAATTTGGCAAATGTCCGGGCGCAGTAGTTTGGTCTGTCTACATCCACCGCAATCGCGCCACCGAATCTTGTGTTCACGAGAAACCCAAGAATCGATAGACGACATGACTAAAGACGCAGGCAGACCCAACACTGGTTCGGGTCCTGAGAAAACTTGTTCTGAACCTTGCCTAGCAAGCTCATCCGAGATCTCATTTCCCTGGATGCCAGTGTGACCTGGTACCCAGACAAGATTCACTGTGTTCCGTCTTCCGACCAAATTCAGAGAAAGCTTGAGTTCTAGCACTAACGAGGTAAGAGGGTTAGCAGCGCTTTTAATGCAGCTTGTCTATCACTGCAAATGCAAATGCCTCTAGCCCTCCACCTGTAAAGTAAAGTCGTATGACATCGCGTTCCACAAAGACTCCAGCACCAGACCACTGTCCGGTCTTGGAGCCATCCGTGAAAATACGATGAAATTCAAGCCTTTCCGTTACCTGTGGAAAGTTGACGTGGTAGTTTTTTCGCAGAAGGATTTCTGGTGTCATTGCATCAGACGGCATATCCATAAGACAGGGGTCAAAGGATAATTCTCGAGCAAGTTCTTCAAAATTCCATTGCGCATGGTACCAAAAACCACCTCTCTTTAAGCGAAAGATGGTTTTTAGCATACATCCCATGATATATAAGTCAAGGGGAGGAAGATTCATCAAAGCATCTAGAGCAGAGCCCGGGGTGCTAGGGAAGGCTTTAGCCTTAAAATGTTTTTTTCTAAATTATGGGCGTGGCAGTGGGCGGATTTAAAAACTTTTAACACTTTACCATTTTGGGACCCTAAGGAGTATATGCTCTAAATTTCAGCTTCCTAGCATAAATTTAAAGGCCTCAAAAGTTGATACGGACGGACGGACGGACGGACGGACTTTGCTAAATAGTCTTAGCATTTGGTCCTGATCATAAATATATATACTTTTATGGGTCTACGACGAATATTAAGGGGTGTTACAAACTATGTGTCAAAATTTATATACCCTTAGGATAGGGTATAAAAATCCATTTGAGGAGTTGCTTGATCGTGGACCTACGTTTGGGTCGTACTTGATCAATTTGTTTAAATTAAAATATTTTAAAAATCTTCTTGTTCTTCTCTCCATTTAACGACGAGATTATTATCAGGATTATAGGGATCATAACCCTCCCACTTCACTGCATTCCTACTGGTCTACCTGCGGTTCCCCGGTTCGACCTCAAAAGATATCTGCAGGCATCTCGATTTTGGATCACTTCATCCTTGAGGCCAATAAATGCTGGTGTTTCTGTGTGTGTGGTCCAGGAGTTTTTAGGCCTGCCTCTCTAACGCAATTGTTTGGGGACGTTGATTGTCATTGCCTTTTTGACGGGGTTCGTAGGACATGACAATACCATTTTTTATTTTTTAATTTTAAATTCATTTTTATTAATCTTTTCAATAAAACTTACATACTAGACAAAAATGATTAAATCTAACATAAAATTAACAGGATACTTATTCTAGCTTACTGGTCCTTATGCGGACGCTCTAAACTTAACTATATCGCTTAATACTATTACCTTTCGGCCTTAATTAATAATACTTTCTATTTTTTCAATATATATTTTTTTTACAAGAATTTTTTTTTTTAAACTTTATTTTATTTAATTTTTGATTAAAACTAAAAAACTAAAAACTACTTAAGACTATACATTAAAAACTTAAAATCTAACTAATGCTACTTAAAATTACCAAACTAATACTAAGTATAATCGGATGTCATGTGCACTCGCCGCCTCATCTACAGAGGCAACGGTGCCCACCCCCAACACTATTAGCAGCACCCAGCAGCCGCCAACCTAGCGCACATGCGCCACCGAGAGTCCACTGACACCGAAATGTGTCAGTCGACTCTCAGAAACACCACACCTTGCCGCCAACATGCAGAGCACAGCCAACCAACTTAAACCACTTACTACTACTTACACCGACCTGGAAAGGCATACCCACCTCTTCCAATATTTCCTCCGCAAGCCAACAATATTCGGTGAATTGTTTGTCCGTATCAATATGATCCCTCCCCCCTATCGCGGTACTAAACCGAAGGAGCTCGGAGCATTAGCGACGTCCCCGTCGTAGGTGAGCCGCTTATCAGTCGCTCTGCGGTAGCGGTGGTATAGTACCGGGATACCATCCCTCGTCTGTACCAGCGCTTTTTTATCAATATGGAGAAAAGCCTCTGGCGGAACAAAGCCAGATCGGAGCGTTCTCTCCATGTGCATTTCATTGGGGTAGGAAGCCCCAAAGATCAGACTATTTTCGTTGGTCCTCGCCCTTGCAACGTGCCTACAAGGTACCTTAATTAGGGAAATTGTCAATCCCATTCAAGTGAGCCCCATCATATAATACCGTGTTGGGATAATATTTTATGTACTCAGATTCAGGTGTGCGAAACAACCCGAGACATGACCTAAGACATTGTCTCTCGAAAACCCGAATCCTTTCCATATACGATGGCGCTATATTGAACCACAATGGACAGCCATAAGCGATGATGGGCCTTATTAGGGCCACGTTGCATATGACCTTAACCCTAGAAACAAGTTGACTGCTATGAAACAGTCTTCTTGTCAGAAAAAAGGCCTTCTTAGCTCCAGCAAGACAAGCATCTATATGTTTATTAAAATACAGATACTGATCGAGCCAGACTCCAAGATACCTGAACCACCGCCAATGCCTGCCCATTCTCTCCAATAATGGCCAATTTTTTCCAGTTTTTTCTGGTATCCCTAGTGGCATTAGCCAATGGGATTCTAAACAGGATTGTTTCCGTCTTCTGGAAATTGATTTTCAACTTACAGTCGTCGCAATATCCCTTAATTTGCTCGAAGTCACGCTGCAGAAGGATGTTTATGACCTCGATCTTAGGACCTGATCTGTATACAACCAAATCGTCGGCATACGCTATAGCATGACTGAGTGAACGTACCAGATCACTCGTGTAAATATTAAACAGCATCGGAGAATTCACCGCACCCTGTTGCAAACCGTTTTTGATATTATAGACTCTGCTCGAAGTTACATAAGCATGTTATAAATTATATATATGTAGCAAGGGTTTGTGCATTCCCAGTCTGATCAACTTGTAGAAAAGCCCCTCTAACCATACGGTGTCGAAAGCCTTTTCAAAGTCAACCAGACAAGCACCCGTGCATTGGTTCTTGCATTTATTCCATTGAATGTCGGAAACCAGCATGAATAGTATCGTGCCTCGCCCTGAAACCAAATTGGTTGTCCGGGATTATTTTGTTGACCTCGACCCATTTCAGCAGAGCTCTATTAACAACCTTCTCAAACACCTTGCTAATATTCGGAAGCAAACTAATTGACCGAAGATTAGCAGGGATAGTATTATCCTTTTCCTTTTTCGGGATTGGATGTACCACTGCCATTTTCCAATGCGCTGAATAATGCATATTATTAGTTGAACAGTGTTGTGAAAATCTCCACAGCCTCTAGGGGCAGGTGCCTCAATACGACATTTGGGATACCATCAACTCCCGCCGATTTTTTGTTCTTAAGATCAAAGATCCCCAAGAGATCATCTGTCGTAACGAACAAATGAGGTGGTTCTCGCATATTGGCGACAATGGCATTCGCAACATGACAATACCAACTGAGTCGGTCGTGCTCCAATTTTTTCGAGATGGGTTCTTTGACGTGAAGGCTTCCTCGGATTCTGGAACTTCTAATTCGATCAAGCTTTGTTACTCCTGCTGTCATGCGAAGCATCTTTATCTCATCTGCTGTCAACTTGCCCTCATACTTTTTGTATGTTGTCCAGCATTGTGAACCGTATGTGAGCGCCGGACGCTCAACTGCGCAGATTGTGGCAGAAATCGAAACTGCTTTTGCTGAAAAGTGCGATTCAAGTGAATCAGATAGTGGTAGTGAAGCAGCACCTGTGTATCCAGTGGATACAGATTCGCTTTTGGTATATAAAAACAGAACGTTTTCGAGGTCTCTCTGATCGAAGATTTTTTTGATGCATACATTGGTCGACCATTATATGGGCTTACACTGAACTGGTCCAATTGGTAACTTATGGGACAAATGGGTTAAATAAATTAGAGCGCAGCTGAAGGGAACCAAGTTGAACGCGTGGTCTTAGATTTAGTTGAAGGATTGAAAGTACAATTTATTATTAAGAATAAATAAAAGATGTATACAACCGAAACTTTCATTGGAGAAAAAAAAACCACTGTTGGACATGAGCATTCGGAGTTAGTCTTGAAGTGAATGGGGATAAGACTGAAACATGCAAACAATAAAATATCTATCCACCGGCTAGGACAAAATGTCACTGTTGTAGCAGAAATTTCGAGGTAGTTAAGGTGTTCATCAACTCCACAAATGACATCTTAGTTGAGATCCGTCGAAGAGTTACCCTAGAAAACTGCTGCTACTTCGGTTTGGCAAAACAAATGGGTTCAAAACTCCTGTTCTGCTAGTTCTGCTATATGGCGCCGAGTGCTGGACAGTAAGCAGGAAAGGAGAGTTAATACTTAGTTCTTTCGAAAGAAAAATTCTTCGGCGGATATTTGGTCCTGTGTAAGAAGAGGGCGAATGGAGGGGAAGATAAAGGGTGATCCAAGTAGAGATACTTTTTTCAATAGCCTTTTTTGACAGATCACATGTGAGTCGTGTCATGCTGTCATGTTATTTTTGTTTAGTATTATTTGGCATTTCATAATGGAAAGACTTACGCGTGAACAACGTTTACAAATTGTTCAACTTTATTATGAAAATTCACGTTCTGTGAGGAATGTGTTTCGTGCACTTCGCTCAACTTATGGTCAACATAATCGGCCTACTGAGCGTACTATTCGCAACACCATCACCCATTTTGAGACCCAACATTCATTATTGGATAATATTCGACCGAATAGACCACGTCCAGCACGCTGTGAAGAAAATATAGCGGCCGTAGCTGAGAGTGTACACGAAGACCGTAGAGAGTCGATTCGGCGCCTTTCGCAGCAACTCGGACTGACGTATGGAACGACTTCGTCAAGATCTTAAATTGAAAGCGTACAAAATACAGCTTGTGCAACAACTGAAGCCGCTCGACCTTCCCAAGCGACATCGCTTCGCTCTATGGGCTCTTGAAAAGTTCCAAGAAGATCCGACGTTTTCGAGGCAAATTTTGTTTAGCGATGAGGCCCATTTCTGGCTCAATGGGTATGTAAACAAACAAAATTGCCGCATTTGGGACGAATAGCAACCTGAAGAGATTGAAGAACTGCCACTTCATCCAGAAAAAACAACGGTTTGGTGTGGTTTGTATTTCTTTAAAAATTAAGCCGGTGCGAACGTAACCGTTATCGTGCCATGATAACCGACTATTTGATGCCTGAAATTGAAGCTCGTGATCTCGGCGACATTTGGTTTCAGCAAGACGGCGCCACTTCCCACACATCGCATCAATCAATGGACTTATTGAGAGAACATTTGGGCCGGTCGATTGGCCACCAAGATCGTGTAATATCACACCGTTAGACTTTTTCCTGTGGGGATATGTAAAGTCAAAAGCCTATGCCGACAAACGCGCTTCGATTCAGGCCTTGGAGGAAAACATCACGCGTGTCATTCGCCAGTTACCAGTCGAAATGCTCGAACGAGTGATCGAAAATTGGACTCAACGGATGGACCATCTGCGACGTAGCAACGGCCAACATTTGATAGACATAATCTTCAAAAAATAAATGCCAAAGAATGTTCTTTCAAATGATAATAAACATTCTCCATTAAATTTGAATTTTCTGTGTTTTTTGCTTTAAAAAAGTAGGGAACCTCGAAATGGATCACCCTTTACAACCGCGAAGTCTTTGAGCTGTACCATTAAGACTTGTATGTCCAAAAAACAAAAACTCATTGAGTACATTCGCTCGGCTACATTGAGCGGATGAGCAATAATGCTCCTATGTGTAGCATCTTCGTCGCAGCTGCTGTTCCTCATGCTTGTTGTAAATACATTTCCCAGCACCGGGAGCCGTATGTGAAAGCTGATACCATACCCATTCCCTTCCAAAATATCAAGTGCTCCTTACAGGTAAGTTTGATCCCCACCAATGCTGGTTCAATAGTGAGCAAAAAATAACTTTAGCTCTGTCCCTGTTCATTTAAGCAATAAAAAGCAAGGACGCGATAGCTGGTTTTTTGCGGGTTAATCAACCAGCCCAACGGCCTTCATAGCATGATAGCACAGTAATTTGCAAGGGAAGAAACTAACTTTCCCACCAGCGAATAGGTATTGGATCAGCTCTCATAATTTTGAAGACAAAAAGGGAAGATCGAACCTCCGCTTCAAAGACCAAGACATCGCGGATGCCAGGGCGCTTGGGCTGGATAACCGGAAGTAACATGTCCGGGACCGTAAAGGATTAAAAGCTGCTGTGTGTTTCAACTTAAAACGTTATCGCGAAATTGCCCCTTACCTAACAATTCAATTTTCTTAAGGAACAAATGGTTTAAGGTTTCTCAGGCCAAGGCTTCCTAAGAGCTTCTGTATGGTTTACAGCAGAAGCAGCCCCTTAACCGGAGTTCCGAATTAAATACCTGCTTAAATTCTGCCCTTTAAAATATATAAAATTAAGTCTTAAAGAGAAATTAAATTCATAGCTGTACTTTAATATGAAATATGTAGCGAGAGAGAGAGAGAATGAGAGGGGGAGAAAGAGAGGGAGAGATGAGACGGCGATGATGGGTCTGGTTCTTAATGAGGGCAAAACGGACATATGCTGACAATAAGAAAGAACTGTCAACAACGAACTATACGGGCTATACAGCGACGCTGACCCGGTCAAAAAGCTAAAAATATACAACGGCTGAGATGGCTACGGCATTTAATTTTCACCAATGGAAAATTCATTGGGCCCCATTCACATCTCGCTTTTATAATAACAGATTATGTTCTGTCTGTGATTGGGATCCCTTATTCTATTCACACTTTCTATTCAATCCTCCTATTTGTTAAGAAATGAAAGCGTATTTACCTCACAATTAATTAACACAAAGAATTCAAAAATTCATAACAATTTTATTATCTCATAGGTATGAGTCTGTTTACTAAAGTTCTTTTCTCATTGAATGCAAAATGTCTGGCGTAGAACAAGAAAGCAAGGCAATGCCCTGCTGTAGTAAGCAGGATTTGTCTGCACATGCATCCTCGTGCACAAAAGAATTTTCATCTTCTTACGAAGAATAGAATGTTTTGTATTTTCTCGAAAAGGCTTAAAAAGGATGTCAGTCTTGTTATGTTGCGAGATGAGATTTTCTCGAAGCATCTAAGACGTTTTCTTAGCCCAGAATTTAAAGGTCAAAGAGGCAATGAGCTTTTTCACATCCTTTGTGCACGATGCATAAATTCCGAAGAAATCTAGAAGAAAGTGCTTAATTTACGTATAAACCATGACCATTGTTGTGCATATTCAAGCACGATGAACAACTGGAGTAAACTTTCTCCACTTGGCATTCACCGGAGTTGTTTTGTATGCAGAGAATACGTCCATGGATAACTTTGTGCAATGGTAAGATGGATAAGAAAAATGGTTTAAGGAAATTTGTCTTCGGGGTGAATCTTAAGTGATGAAGAGGTAAAAGGTGATGGAATACTTTGAATATTCTGAATACCACAATCGATTGTGAGTTAAAATTTAATTACGAGAACGAGTCCGTTTACAGGCAACACAACTGTACACATGAAATGTATAATGCATGACGATTTTGGGTCGAGACTGAACTTTTGATATCGGATGATATATGCAGGCTATTAAGGACAGTTTGGAGTCAACCTTAAATAATTCGAAACCAAGAATAGGTAGCTATGAAATGTAAATACATGATGGCAGTTGAACTATACAAAGGTTTAGTTTCGATGCATCGAGTAAGGTAAAATATTAAATACCTATCTAAATGCTTGAGAACTTTGACAAAACGAGTATCTTAGTACTTTCATATGGAGACTCTGAAATAACCCGAAAACCAGTTCATAGATGTTAAGGCAATTTTAAAGCTAGATCTAAACTGATTGGTGACAATAATATCACAACAAAGCGCTGTAAAGAAGCTACCGAAGCTAAAGACGTAAGTTTTCGGTCATTTAAGGCCAATCCAACTGAGGAAAACCGAAAAAAGTTCAAACGAGCCAGAAATTACTGCAATGCCCATATTAATCGTGTCAAATTCTCCTACGACGAAAAGTTGAGGCAAAATATACTAAAACATCCCACCGGTAGTAAAAACTTTTGGTCGTTTGTTAAGAATATTAACAATTCGGCCTCAACATCTATCGCGACACTCATTTGCAATGATACTCCAGCTGTCAGCTCTTCGGATAAAGCCAATCTGCTTGCTGCTCATTTTGCAGCTAGCTCAACGCTGCCAGATTGTACTTTGTCTCCCCCTGTACTCGAGCGCGTGGAATCTTCTATGGGACCGATCCATTTTCGGATCAACAGATCCGCTGTTGATTTGATGACATATCTAACCGAAAAGTGGAACCAATCTATTCACCGTGGTGGTGAAAGTAAGGTCTTGGCGCTTGATATTTCAAAGGCATTTGACTGAGTTTGGCATCAAGCTCTCTTGTCGAAAATGCGTGCATTTGGGATCGATGTTAACCTTCTTCAATGGATTAGAAATTACCTTTCGGACCGTTCAATACAAGTTGTTTTGGACGGTTTCAAGTCTGCAACTCACCAAATAAATGCTGGTGGCCCTCAAGGCTCTGTTTTGTCTCCGACTCTCTTTCTCATTTTTATCAATGACCTCCTGTCTGTCACTTCCAATCCATTCCTTTGCTGATGACAGTACCCTCAGCTTTACATATTCGTTTTCTGGGCAACGCCCCTCATCTTCGGGCGTTTAACTGGAACGATAACTTATGTTAAGCTCAATAAATTCCGATCTCGACAGCATACTGAAATGGGGTAAAATCAACAGAATGGAATTTAATGCTTCCAAAACACAATGCTGTCTTCTGTCACTAAAGCGAAACCTCAATACTCTGCCATTATCCATGAATGGCACTTGCATCGCTGAAAGCGAAAGACTTTCCATCCTCGGTATGTGCGTCAATGACAACCTTCGTTGGAATGACCACATATTCGATGTCGCCAAGAACGCTGCGAAGTGTCTAGGCTTCCTAAAGCGATGCAAGAAATATTTTACCCCTTCTGATCTGGCTAGAATCTACAAGGCGTTTATTCGCCCAAAACTTGAGTACAACGCTCATATCTGATCCGGTGCACCAATTACATATTTGGAGCTTCCTAACAGAATTCAAAAACACGCGATAAAACTTTTTGGCGACCGAGATATTGCGAATTCGCTTGACCCTCTTAGTCATCGTCGTAATGTCTCCTGCCTATCGTTGTTCTATCGATACTACCATCACAAGTGCTCAAACGAAATAGCCAGTTGCATTCCTCCCCTTCAACACTTCAACCGTAATACTCGCCACGCGAGGAATGCTCATCAGTTTACCCTAAAGCCTATATTCGGTCGAACAGTGAAATTTAAGGATTCGTTCCTCTGCCGTACAACACGAATGTGGAATGCTCTGCATCACTCTGTTTTTCCTGACCATTACAACTTACAAACATTTAAAATCCATGTGCATCGGTTTCTCATCCTTTCTTCTAATCCCTCATTTCCTTCACGCCCGTGCTGTGTTACTATAACATTATAAGGGTGCTAACGATCCCTTTTGCACGTGCAAATTATAAAAAAAAAAAAAAAGAAACCTACAATCACTGCCTCGAATCGATCATGTTAATCCATTCAAGTGTTGTTTCACCTGCTTGCATTAAGTTGAATCCAGACGCTACGTTAGCATAACGGATGCTCGTGTGTTATTAGTTGCTGAGTCGCCAGAAATTGGTGGGAATATAATTTTTGATGATATCAATGTTGTTGTCGTTAACTTATACATCCACCTCTTCTTCATCCGCATCATACCATCGACAAAGTGTCTTCGCTGTTGTCGACATACGATTTTTTCTAGACGCTTTCCTATTTGTATCAAGGACGATAGTAGCAATATTATTTTTAAAACCGTCCGTTTTTTTTTTATATATCTTTTTTTGCCTTTTTCTTTTATTTTGATCACTTTTTGCTGTTCTTTTCTGAACTTCATCAGGCATAGATCACTAAGCATCAGAATGGCGGACGTTCGTCTATTCGACCCAACAGGGAGGTTGGAAATTCTCCTGCCATCGCAGCTCGCCAGATTCAATCTGCATTTCGTCGCCTAAAGATGCAAACCCCGAAAATCAATTTTTAGAAATTGTTCAGGAGTGTGATTTTTGACTTTTATTTAATTGCCAATCGCAGACGTTTAATGTAAAGGGTGATCCATTTCGAGGTTCCCTACTTTTTTAAAGAAAAAAACACAGAAAATTCAAATTTAATGGAGAATGTTTATTATCATTTGAAAGAACATTCTTTGGCGTTTTTTTTTTTTGAAGAGTATGTCTATCAAATGTTGGCCGTTGCTACGTCGCAGATGGTCCATCCGTTGAGTCCAATTTTCGATTACTCGTTCGAGCATTTCGACTGGTAACTGGCGAATGACACGCGTGATGTTTTCCTCCAAGGCCTGAATCGAAGCGGGTTTGTCGGCATAAGCTTTTGACTTTACATATCCCCACAGGAAAAAGTCTAACGGTGTGATATCACACGATTTCGGGCCTCATCGCTAGACAAAATTTGCCTCGAAAACGTCGGATGTTCGTGGAACTTTTCAAGAGCCCATAGAGCGAAGCGATGTCGCTTTGAAAGGTCGAGCGGCTTCAGTTGTTGCACAAGCTGTATTTTGTACGCTTTCAATTTAAGATCTTGACGTAAAATGCGCCAAGTCGTTCCATACGTCAGTCCGAGTTGCTGCGAACGGCGCCGAATCGACTCTCTACGGACTTCGTGTACACTCTCAGCTACGGCCGCTATATTTTCTTCACAGCGTGCTGGACGTGGTCTATTCGGTCGAATATTATCCAATAATGAATGCTGGGTCTCAAAATGGGTGATGGTGTTGCGAATAGTACGCTCAGTAGGCCGATTATGTTGACCATAAGTTGAGCGAAGTGCACGAAACACATTCCTCACAGAACGTGAATTTTCATAGTAAAGTTGAACAATTTGTAAACGTTGTTCACGCGTAAGTCTTTCCATTCTGAAATGCCAAACAATACTAAACAAAAATAACATGACAGCATGACACGACTCACATGTGATCTGTCAAAAAAGCTATTGAAAAAAGTATCTCTACTTGGATCACCCGTTATTTCATACGTGTTTTGTATACCATATCATTAATTTTCCGTGTTCTAAATATTCGGATACATAAAATTTAAAAAGTAAATTTATGATCATTCTTGAGGGAGTTATGAGGTTTTCTTCTTCCAAAACAAATTTGGTTTGAGAGGTTTTCCAAGAATTCATTTTTTGTCCATTGTTCTTATAAATGTATTCTTTATTTATTTTAACTAACTCAAAACTAATACATAATAAACTAATATCAATTTAAAGCTATTAATGAAATTCAGAGGTTCAAGTCGTTATTTTAATAAAATAAGGTCTGATTTTTGCTTTACAATATTATTGAAAGATTTTTCCTCTATTAAAATAGGCTTCTTCAAGGCAAGTCTTAGCACTTTTAATCCATGGTTAGGTCAGGTTTGGTTGAAGTGGCAGTCGGATAGAGTTCCGACTCACTTAGACCTATGTAAGTCCATTGTGATACCACGTGGATCTGAAGTTTCTGCCTACTCGTTGAACAATTTTGAGCTGCTTATAAAGCGTGAGAGACATTGAGGACGGTCAAGTTTAGATCGTTAAGATCATCGTTAAAGTAAGCTCCTAAATAGAGTTATCGTTTTCGGGTGTAGAGTTATCGCTTCATCCTCCTCGTCCATACAGCTCCTTCAAAGGTCGTTTGAAAAAGAGCCAAGCCCTGTTGCATGACTGCCTATCAGATAGTGTCCAGTGTTGTCACAAATTTTATTACTAATGTGCGATCTATTGAGTGTAATCAAACTCTTACAGCGTCTTAGATCCAGCTTACGCAAAATCTGCTTCGTAGGTAGACAGGTAGTGTCACCTGTCCATCTGTGTTTGCATGTGGAAACTGGTATGCTTAACGAGCCTTTTTCAGACAAGATTGAGAGGGTAGTTTCAAGTTTGGCGAGTTTGTCAGTCTTGTAGTTACCTGGAATGTCTCTATACCCCGGCACACCGAACAGGTGAATGATGAACTGCTCAGCCATCTTCTTTAGAGATGATCAGCAACTTCTGGTCAGTATCCCGGCCTTTTTAATCCATGAGGCATGATCAAATATTAATTTTTAAAAGGGATTAAAAAAGCACAATGATTTTGTTAAGATAGTGGTAAAATTTAGAAAAAAACTTTAAAAGATTTACTAACATATACTTTGGTCTCACTATCTAACCTCGTGCAAAAGTTTATCGCATACCAAGAGAAGCTTCAATAGTTGCAGA
This sequence comes from Ferdinandea cuprea, assembly GCA_963576555.1. Taxonomy (NCBI): domain Eukaryota; kingdom Metazoa; phylum Arthropoda; class Insecta; order Diptera; family Syrphidae; genus Ferdinandea; species Ferdinandea cuprea. The sequence continues at coordinate 148,706,691 of OY754958.1, read as the reverse complement.
AGCTTGGGTAAGTTATGTTATTTTCTGTGTTAATAAATAATGCAAGCCCTTTCAAACTTAAACGTAAACTTTCCACATGAAACTTAGGTTCTGCCTGCTATATTATAATTGTATGCAGAGGTAATATTTATTAATACCAATATCTTTCAAATTTATGGCGATTTCGAATAGCAAATTTAAAAAGCATCTTATGACAGTTCTTATTCGGATTTGAACTTGGGACTCCATATTTAGTAATTTAACACGAGCAAAAATATAGCCTTATGACTGTATGATAAATACACACATTTTTTAATAAACATTCATGGAAATTGGTTCCGTTTTGGCAAAGTTTACCGAATTCCCGCAGTTATCTTCCGCCACTTTGCATACATATCAAAGTGTTTTAATACGCATATCAAACAAAAAATGAAAAACTTAATTTACAATTTCTGGGCATTAAATGCAACATATACCCATTTTTGTTTAATGGTGACGTAAAGCTCAATGTCAATACGATATAAAGTAAAAAATCTCATTTTTGCCTTCTTCTCGCCCACTTGTAACACATCATTTCGATCCATTTTTTTGGAACAAATCAAACAAAAAAATATACACACGCCTTAGAATAAAAAAAACCCAATAGGAAAACAGATAAAAAAAATAAGCAAAGGATTTTTTCAGGTTATGTCTTGCCTTGAAGAAGCCTATTTTAGTAGGGGAAAAATCTTTCAATATAATCGTAAAGCAACAAATCATAACTTATTTTATTAAAATAACGACTTGAAAGAAAAATCCTTCGACGGATATTTGGTCCTGTGTGCGAGGAGGGCGAATGAAGGAGAAGATACAACCGCGAACTCTATGAGCTGTACCAAGATGTAGATGTAGTCCGAAAAGCTAAAACTCGTCGACTACATTGGCTCGGCCACATCGCCTGAAAGAATGCCTACAAGCAGCCTACAGTCGATTCTCCTCAGAGATAGAAGAAAAGATGCTGACCTTTTGCAAATGACCGGGCGCAGTAGTTTGGTCTGTCTACATCCACCGCAATCGCGCCACCGAATCTTGTGTTCACGAGAAACCCAAGAATCGATAGAAGACATGACTAAAGATGCAGGCAGACCCAACACAGGTTCGGGGCCTGAGAAAACTTGTTCTGAACCTTGCCTAGCAAGCTCATCCGAGATCTCATTTCCCTGGATGCCAGTGTGACCTGGTACCCAGACAAGATTCACTGTATTCAGTCTTCCAACCAAATTCAGAGAAAGCTTGAGTTTTAGCACTAACTTGGACGAGCTAAGAGGGCTTAGAAGCGCTTTGAATGCAGCTTGGCTATCACTGCAGATGCAAATGCCTCTAGCCCTCCACCTGTTGTTCACAATATAGCGCATAGCCGTTAGGATGGCAAAAATCTTCGCTTGGAAAACAGATGCATGTTTACCCAAGGGGTAGTAAAGTCGTATATCATCGCGTTCCATAAAGACTCCAGCACCAGAAGCCATCCGTGAAAATACGATGGCATTCAATACATAGTTCAGAGCCTGACCGAAGCCATTCCATTACCTGTGGCAAGTTGACGTGGTATTTTTTTCACAGGAGGATTTCTGGTGTCATCTGGCATCAGACGGCATATCCATAAGACAGGGGTCAAAGGATAATTCTCGAGCAAGTTCTTCAAAATTCCAGTGCGCATGGTACCACAAATACACCTCTCTTTAAGCGAAAAATAGTTTAGCTATGGTACCTTAAAATTCGACACGGGTCGAGGGATAAGCTGGGAAGCTATGGGAAGCTAAAATTTGGAACATATGCTCGCTGGGGTTCCGAAATTGTAGAGTGATACTGTTTTTGATACGTCCTCTGCCACGCCTACAGTAAGAAATAGCTTTAAGGCTAAAGTTCATGGAATAAAGCACTAAGCCCTTCACAAAATATGTAGACACTGACCTTAAGAAATTTAAGAATATGTATCGAACTACATCCAAAACGTTTTTTTCTTCTTCTTCTTGAAAAAACAGGTATGATGTTGCGAAGTCAAGGCATCTATATAGGAATAAATTTAAAGATAAACTCAGCGAAAAGAATATTAGACCTCAGTTGTATATTTTATGGACGACTCTTTTTTATCATAAGCGAACTCTAACACTTTATATTTCTGTTGTTTCTGTCTGGCTATAAAAAAAAACCTATCACGTGTTATTTTGTCAATTATTATGGGCGGCGACTTTAACCCAACGACAATATTTCCCCCTTCGCCACCTTAACGCAGTGCGTCATCAGTCGTCCCAATTCAATTCACTTGGGTAGCAATAAAAACTACAAGGTTTTTCTCATGCATTTCGAAAAGGATACCACATAAAACATTATTTCACGTCCTAAATATATGTACCTTTAGTTATGTACATTCTAAAAAATATTGAGGACATTTTTTCATCTGCAAAGGTACATATGGATGTGTTTTACTTTCTTCCCACAGCATCGCCGCGAATTACACTTTTCGTCCTGTTTTTTTCCTCAAATTAAAAGAAACGACACATATAAACTTTTTATTTCTCTTTTTTTATACACATACCTATAACCTTACGATCCAGGGGGAATCGACGAGGCGCTCACCCTCACACCTATGAATAAAAAACGAACGCCGCCAGTAAATGACACATAACCGCACTAAAAACTGGAAGCTGTATAGATGGCCTTATGAATGGTTCACGCAAGAAGGACCTCGCCGAGTGCAGATAGCACGGCTAATTAAACGTGAAAAACCCCAAAGTATTTAGTTCGAAACAGTTTAGTGTAATAGTCATTAGCTCGTAGGGACGACGCGACGAAGAGGTTCTCTCGCTTCAGTCCTTGTATGGATACTTATTTTTCTATGCGGCTTAAAACTCGATGTAGGAAGAGGTAGCAGATGGAAATAATTAACTACCGCAAAAAATAATACAAGACAAACGGATCTTATAGAAAGATTAAAAGAACACAAGGGACAAAATGGTTAGCTCCAGCAGTGAATGTGGCGACATATTACCCCCGCTCTCTGCACCTGTACCAACATCGTACGGAAGATGAATTCTTCATAAGCATAGTTGTCGTCGTTTCTATCAAGAAGCTTTCGTATTCCCGTGATGCTTTCGAAAAAAAAAAAACATCTAAACAAAAAGTCGTAATTGCTTTGGGGCTCACGTCCTCGTGCACAGGGCAACCATCGCTACGCCTGGTCGAGGGGCGAAAGTGGAAGCATGCAGGAGAGGACAAACATCATCACCTGAAGTAAGATCCTTAGAAAACGAAGAAAGGAAAAATCAACTTTTAAATATTAAACATGGCTCTCCGCAAAGTCTTGTAGGTACTTTGAATGGGACACTAGAATGGCTGGTACACGAAGAAGCTGCAAAGCGGTCTATGTCGGAATGGTTGCTGTCAGTCATTGCATTTTAAGCACATGATGGCAACACGGATAGGAGAGTCTCACTGTTCGCTTCTAGTTGAAAGTGACGGAATGTAAAAGGCCCATTCCCTTTCAATATTTCCTATTTGCTGTAAGCAAATACCTACCGAAATGCAAAACGTAAAAGGAATGAGCGTAAAGGCGAACGCCTCATTGCCTTTTTCAAAGGGTTTTCCCTCCTTCCTTTGCTCTTCTCTATATTTCTATGACATGAAAAGGATGTTGACAACAGCTTAACTGCTTGTAGAATTAAGAGGTTGTTGAGACTGCTTTTCATTTTGCTCGACAGTTTGTGTAATCAACCGGAAAATTCAAAGTTTAATAAAAAACGAAGCCGAAGGCTTGTTGTAGTGCTGGAGAATTAGGATCGATTGAACAAGTAAATACCAATTTCTCTTGCAAGTTTTGAAATTCCTTAGAGACTCTTAAAGCCTTTTAGCATTTGGTGGTCTGATATATTAATTCATGAAAAATTCAAAAAAAAAAAAAAAATGGAAATGTATGTATGTAAGAAAATTATTAAAAAGTGAAACAATAGGGTTGCAACTAGTGTTACCATCGTGCACTCTTTCAAGTGATGTAGGCTCTTTTCGGACGGAGTCCGTGACTCATCTTTGTGGAAATCAACGAAGTTGGACTCCTTTAAAAAATATGGGACCCTTTTTGTTGTAACGGGTGATCCAACTTTTTTCAATAGCCTTTTTTGACAGATCACGTGTGAGTCGTGTCATGCTGTCATGTTATTTTTGTTTAGTATTGTTTGGCATTTCATAATGGAAAGACTTACGCGTGAACAACGTTTACAAATTGTTCAACTTTATTATGCAAATTCACGTTCTGTGAGGAATGTGTTTCGTGCACTTCGCTCAACTTATGGTCAACATAATCGGCCTACTATTCGCAACACCATCACCCATTTTGAGACCCATCATTCAGTATTGGATAAAATATTCGACCGAATAGACCACGTCCAGCACGCTGTGAAGAAAATATAGCGGCCGTAGCTGAGAGTGTACACGCAGACCGTATATAGTCGATTCGGCGCCGTTCGCAGCAACTCGGACTGACGTATGGAACGACTTGGCGCATTTTACGTCACGATCTTAAATTGAAAGCGTACAAAATACAGCTTGTGCAACAACTGAAGCCGCTCGACCTTCCCAAGCGACATCGCTTCGCTCTATGGGCTCTTGAAAAGTTCCAAGAAGATCCGACGTTTTCGAGGCAAATTTTGTTTAGCGATGAGGCCCATTTCTGGCACAATGGGTATGTAAACAAACAAAATTTGCCGCATTTGGGACGAAGAGCAACCTGAAGAGATTGAAGAACTGCCACTTCATTCAGAAAAAACAACGGTTTGGTGGGGTTTGTGGGCCGGTGGAATCATCGGTCCATATTTCTTTAAAAATTATGGCGGTGCGAACGTAACCGTCAATGGAGAGAACATTTCGGTGAGCACATAATTTCACGTTTTGGGCCGGTCGATTGGCCACCAAGATCGTGTGATATCACACCGTTAGACTTTTTCCTGTGGGGATATGTAAAGTCAAAAGCTTATGCCGACAAACCCGCTTCGATTCAGGCCTTGGAGGAAAACATCACGCGTGTCATTCGCCAGTTACCAGTCGAAATCCTCTAACGAGTGATCGAAAATTGGACTCAACGGATGGACCATCTGCGACGTAGCAACGGCCAACATTTGATAGACATAATCTTCAAAAAATAAATGCCAAAGAATGTTCTTTCAAATGATAATAAACATTCTCCATTAAGTTTGAATTTTCTGTGTTTTTTTCTTTAAAAAAGTAGGGAACCTCGAAATGGATCACCCTTTATATGCCTTAAAATAAACATACTTGGGTTGTTATATTTTTTTTCCATTTTGGTTAATAAAGTCAGATAAAATGAATATATTTGTTGTGCACCAGGGTCGAGCCACAGGGGCAACTTCGGTATAGGTGAAGGGAACGCGGCATGCTTGTGGTTGCTCGGCTCAGCTCGTCGGACGGGGATGTTTCTTGTCCCCTCACTTTATACCACCTGTCAACAAAGTTTTATCCATGCCAAGTAGTGATTATAAAAAGAAAATAAACAATAGAGATGAAAGCTACTCTACGTAGACCTCGGACGGACTAAAAAGATAGGAAAGTGAAAAAAGAGAAAAGGAAGTAAAAGCATTGAAGATGAAAATGTCCACGGACTTAGGCCAATATCCAAGAAAGAGAAGGGAAACACATCGCGAAACTAACCTAACTAACCTAAGCTTACTCTAAACTAAACTAAATGGTAGAGCTAGCCCCTAGCTACACCTACTCTAACTTAATTCTATCCTAAATCTATCTTAACCTATACGAAATGTTCCTTCCCTATATCAAGCTTAGATACCGGTTCGTTATGAACCTTAGACATGCCAGATGTTATTGGCAAGGGTTAGCCAGCCCACCCTTATGTCTTTCGACACAACCATAGCTATCACTCTGGCCGATGTTATGAGTGATAGCCCCTCGGCGACCCCCCAGTCAAAATAATCTAAAATTCTGCCGCTAAAAGTTGGTCGTCACGTTCTGTCGTCATAGTCAGTTAAGTTCTGTTACGTCACGTCCATCTACAGAAAGGCGGCCTTCACAGCCGTCCACACACCGTACGCGAAAAGGAATGAAATTAGCCGCGCATATTCATATGCCCAAATCAAAACCCAAATGAATTAATTTGCCATAAGGGCATACAAAAAATTTATTTAAAAACTTAAAACTATCAAAAAAAAAAGAAAACCAAAATTCAAAAAAAATAAATATACAATAAAGGAAAATGAAAAAAAAATAAAATTCTGCACTTAACTAATGAAAAAACTAAAATTCAAAAATAAAAATACAAAAAAAAAACTAAAACTACTCACGGTTTTTAACGTCACCCGAAGTCCTGGTACCAGCACTGAAGAGGTCCGATGAATGTAGGGCCAATTCGGCCTTACCGCGACACGAAAAAAAATCTAAAGATCTTACGAAAAAAAAAATTAAAATAAATCTAAATTTAAATTACTTACATCACTAAACTAATTTAAAAGAAAAAAAAAACACAAAATCAAAAAAAAAGAAAATTAAAAAAAAGGTTTTTTTTTTAAAGGCCACTGTTTTTAGGCCAGAGGAAAACTGTTGCCACAGCAAAATTTACTTGCGGCCAAAACACTCGCGCACCTCTCGCGTTCGCTGTTGTTGTTTGTGGTTGTCCTTGAATTAAGGTGGGTTGCGGCTCTTGGCCGTTAATACGGTTACACGCCACACGAGAACCCTCCCGGGCAAGGCACCAAAAGGCGGCAGAGGTTTGGGTGCTCCCAACCAGTGGAAGCCCAAATTCAAGCCCCAAGACCTCTACTCTGCTGCGACTGTCTACCAGATTCTCCTCCCACTTGTATACTTATATATACTTGTATGTATATATATATATATTCCTACCCAGGATTTCTTTAATTCGATATCAAAATGATTTCTTTCAGAAAAAAATTTTCTTCTATTTTTTGTGTTTCAAAAAAAAAAATATTCACCACTGTGATTGTTACTTCTAACTACGTCAACTGCCGACGAAAGCACAAAAATCAATCTGATTATAAAACGGCATTGACCACACAATCGACTTTGTTGCTTTCATCAAAATTACCCCTTCCTTTGTTTTTTTTATACCCTATCCTAAGGGTATATTAATTTTGATACATAGTTTGTAACACCCCTTAATATTCGCCGTAGACCCATAAAAGTATATATATTTATAATCAGGACCAAATCCTAAGACTATCTAGCAATGTCCGTCCGCCCGTCCCTCTTTGGCCAGCTGTCTTCAGTTTCGAACGCTAAGTGCGCCACCTGAGTCGCGGTCTTCTTCTACTGCGCCATCCCTCGGGTGTGGATTCGAAGATCTTCCGGGCCCGAGCATTCACGTCCATTCGCTCTACATGATCCAGCCACCTTAGTCGATGGACTTTCACTCTTCTGGCTAAGTCGATGTCGTTGTACAGTTCATCGTTGTATCTCATCCTCCCTTCAGCGTCTATACAGACGGGACCAAAATTTACTCGAAGAATTTTCCTCTAAAAACAACCAAGAATGGCCTCATCCGCTTTTGATAGAGTCCATGCCTCTGCAGCATAGTGAATTTATTAGAGTCTTATAAGGGGTCACTTAAGTTTGTTTTTGGGAGAAGTCACATGATAGCGGATAGCCTTGTCTAAATCCTGTATTGACATCGAAGGTCTCGGTGTGTTCTGTTCCGAATTTGATGGAGCAGCGTGCATCCTCCTGCCAAAACTATACTTTGCACTGCATAGCTCGTCTCTATAAATGCTGTCATAGGCGGCCTTAAAATCGATGATAAGGTGGTGGGTATCGATTTGGACTTTCTGGGTTTTCTCCAGGATCTGCCGTAGTATAAATATTTCCTGGCCTAAAGCCGCACTGATAGGGACCAATCAGGTTGTTGACGAAAGGCTTCAGGCATTCACACAGCAAGGCAGATACGATTTTGAAAGCGATTGAGGCGTTGATTCAGTCTAATGAATTCATCTGCCGAACGTCCTCTTTCTGATGAGCTCATGTAAGTCTTCTGAGAATTGTTTAGTCAGTCTTTCCGACAGAGCATTAAAGTGTTGCTATTTTATTTGTGTTCGACACTGGCGCTTGTAAGTTCAGTAAGTCACGACCAGATGGTAAAATAAGCTCAATTCACTTACACCCAACCTTCTGAAGACATGCAGTAAACATTTCGACAATTGATTGGGTACTTCCTCAGCATCTTCCTTATATGATTGGGCCGACAATCAACTAGGTACGAATGTATAAAAGAAATCTTAACATACCTTGCACCTTTATCACCCATTAAGAAACATCAACTTATTAATCATACAGTTGCGAATATCGTAAATTTTAATTAGCCTTCGTAAAGAAAAACCAAGACCTTCAACTTTAATAGTCTTTTGAAAAAGATGTATAGCTCCGAGTCAGTTATGCGGAAGAGCGCCCGAAGAAATACCCAAATGAACGCTAACATTGAGCATTATTCAAAAGTCTTAAAGGATTACCTACACTAAACATCAAGAAAATCCGCCGGAGTTGGTAAATGTTTGCTTACAACTTTTCACAAATGAAAGAAGAAAATATAATTTTTGATTAAATCTTTCATTTCAATCTAGCTACCTACCTATCTACTACAAACATTCAGTCTTTCGAGACCACATTCCCACTAAAAGAACTTTTCTTGTGTTTTCTTTTAAGCAGAAATCGAAAAGGAAAGTTTGTGTCTATCTGCTTTAACTTTCTACTAATTCGTTCTACGTTCTAAAAGTAAGGATACAGAATTTTTTTTCTTTACTCTTGAGTCTCCTACTAACCCTATTACGATTTTGTGTATATAAGAAAAGCAAAGAAAAAAAAATCAAATCAAATACTTAGAAATAAGGATGTCGTCTACTCTCTAACTTTACCATACCACCAAATGCTGAATGCAAAGGAAGATGATAAGAAGCGGAATAAGGCAAATGGCAGAAAGATAAGTGAAAACTAAAAACAACTTTTCCAAGTGGCATGGTGCAACAAGAAATAGTACATGTAGGAAAAACAAAAAAAAAAATAAAATTCAAAAGAAAACGTAAACCGTGCTTGCAGAGTACATAAAGGTCCTGCGATGGAATAAAGTTGTTCACAAACAAAATATATATCTTTGGAAAAAATAAAACATTCGTGAATGGGAACTGAAGAGCAGGAAGAAGTTTTTCACTTTCGACCATGTTCAGCCAACAGTTGCTGTGGTATGTTATGTGTACAGAACATTCGCGCAGAGTGGCCGACTTTTATAAGTTCTTCTTTTCGGTGTGATTGTGGATTTTTATAGAGGAAACTATGTTCTATATAGACAGAGTCTTCGCCCATTGCAACTATAGACAGATAGTGGATGGAGACAAATTTAATTAGTGGATACATGAATACTACAATAATGGTTTGCTATTAGCTTTTGGCAAATATCTAAAGTTGATGTCAACGAACTTAGTGTAAGTAAAGAGTTTTAATGAAATTAAAGGGTCGTGCATTTTTTGAGTAAGATGAACCAGAAGCAAAGCTGGAACTATCTTTTGCATTCATTTAGTAGCTTATTGGCCCGGTTTCTTCCGAGTTTTGTAGACATTTTTGAAGTAAATTTTTGTGTAGGTAGTGCCTTAACTTGCAACTCCATTCCATTGAACATTTAGATTGGCTTAGGTTGATTCGAAACATTTTTGCAATATGAACAGTTTTTTTTTGGTTTTAACAGACACTGCATCCTGCAAATTACTTAATCTCGCTCGCAGCAAAAAAATAACTGCCTGCACAGAATTTTATTGAATTGAATTGAATTGAAATAACTCATCCAACACGGGCATCCTGGTTCTTTCCGCTGTCCCCAGCCAGTTCCGTCGATGTCACCCGATAACCAATCGTTTCATACAATTCGCTGCGGTCGAGGTTTAAGACTAAGACTATTTAGCAATGTCCGTCCGTCCGTACGGTCGGCCTTTAAAATGAAGGTAGGAAGCTGAAATTTGGAATGGTTAAGTTTAGAAAAAACCGTTTTAAAGCTAAAGTTAGAGAGATAGGGTGTTACAACCTTTACAAGATATGTAGGCACGGACCTCCTTTATAAGATTGTATATAAAGTTTTTTGCCACGCCCACCTTTTAGGGGCTTTTTTTTTACAAATTTTATGGAATGAAATAAAATCCCACCCATCATCTTCTTGGTGCTGTTTTTTTTGGGGCATATAGAGATATGGATAGGGTATAATACTGTTCGCTCCAAGCGGACTGTAGCCTTTCCCTATGTTTTTTTTTTTAATAGGATATAGACCAACTTTTTGGACATCGTAGTGGTTATTTGTGTCCAAATAATTGGTATGCAATTTCAGTCCCAGACCGAACTGTGAACATATAATCGCCACTAGATCATGCAGCTGATATTACCTTCCTCTGCCGCCCTCCTCTTCCTGTTCACCTGAACCCTTTCGAACAGGTCTTCTTTCTAAATTGGATGTAGAAGTCCCTAAATTCTGCCGCACTTCCAGCACGCTCGTTTCTGAATGTAATAGTCCTGTTTGAGCAGATCTTCCGCACTGGCATCGGTAATGTGTACAATTTTGTGAATTTCTTTTTCTGAATTGCTTTGGGTAGGTCAAGTAAGTCCGCTCCCCACTTAAACTTGTACAGTATACCATGTTTTATAGCTCGTAGTCTTGGTAGCTGAGTTCATAGTCCGCTTATTGCATGAATTGAAATTCTTAACTCCTCAATCCTTAATACTGTAGTAGGGCCTCGGCTTAGCGCGTCCACAGGGTGTAATAGCTCACAGTTGTATTTCTCCAATAGAATCGCAGGCAAATTTCATTATTTTAAATTTTGGTCCGTACAAATAAGCCCCTAGTCATTTGAGGACATTTTACTACAGCGAGGACCTCATGTTCATGGCTGGTGTAATTTTGTTCTGCCTTCGTTGCCTTGAAGCTCATGATAGAAGTTTCCTCATGCTTCTGCATAAACACTAATCTGTACCCGCACGGAACAGCCTTTAACGTTTGAAACGTCTACCTCTTCTCCGCCCCATGAATTATCTTTCTAAAGCAGATCCGACAGCAATTAGAAATTCCCGAATTATTTTGAATAAATGTTGTACATGTACCTAAGGACATGCGATAATAACTATGCAGGACATGCAGCGTTCTTGGTGGAAAATCATTAACGTTGCTGCCTGTTTGTTTAAGAAATTTGAGATTTTCCCAAATGAATGAGAGGAATAGCTCTTGATGGAAGCATGTTTGTTAGATAAGACATATGAGCTTCGAGGAGAACTGTTTAGTAAGTTTTAATCTCTTAAGAGCGGCAAATCTGATCATGACTATCTTCAAGCGGTTGTGTTATGAATTTGTATCATAACATATTGTTTTGTCTTCTATCAATTTTAAAGGAAATGCAAATACAAGGAGCACTCACACTTGGTAATGGTCTGCTTTACTTTCTGGCATAAATGTGGAAGACATTTTTGTAGTGATTGCAAAGATCGTCTCCCTCTGTTTCTTCCTACTAGGGATATCCGTTGAGGTTACCGGGTTGCCGGGTTGCGTATTGATATCATGGCAGACCCCGGAGTAGCCGTTCTGCAGAGAATATTGCTGCTGTAGCCGAAGATGTCATGGAAGCGCCGTCGACATCGACCAGACGACGTGCCACACAAATGGGTATCAGTCGACGGTCTTTACAGCGAATTTTGGTACAAGGGTCCAAACGGTGCATCAGCTGTTAGCTGCTGACCGCCAATCGCGTCTAATATACGCTCAAGCCATCCTTAATCACCACCAAGAGGAAGATGATTTTTCACCAAAAATAATCATGAGTTATGAGGCCCATTTCCATCTTAGCGGGTACGTAAATAAGCAAAATTTACGCTTCTGGGGCACTGAAAATCCGCGTGTAACCCACGAAGAGCCATTGCATCCGCTCAAAGTCACTGTATGGTGTGCTGTTTTCGCTGGAGGAGTCATCGGACCTTTTTTCTTCGAAGACGTCGCGGGCCAAACGGTTACTGCGCTACAGAGCAATGATCAACGAGTTCTTTTTGCCGCAACTTGATGAATTGGGATTGGAAAACATGTGGTTCCAACAGGACGGTGCAACGTCACACACTGCACGTGCCACAACCGATATGCTGAAGGATGCATTTTCCGGGCGCCTAATCTCCCGTTTTGGCGATTTGCACTGGTAAGATCGCCTGATTTGACCGCTCCAGACTTCTTTTTGTGGGGCTTTCTGAAGTCGCGGGTTTATGTCAACAAGCCTCAGACTCTTGCAGCTCTTAAAGACAATATCCGTCAAGAATGTGAGGACCTATCGCCGGAAGTTTTGGCCAAAGTGATGGAAAATGGCTCAAATGACAATCAACTGTGGCGGCGGCCATTTACACGACATCATATTCTCGACTTGATGTAAAAAAAAATTAAAAGACCAAATAAAAATAATCAAAGTTTTTCATTTTTTTTTTTAAATTACAGCCAAAAAACATCGGAAGGTTATTTTTGCGCCACCTTGTATAAGCGCTAACCGAATTTTCAAGTTCTGAAACAAAATGTCATACGTCACCACAGATTGGTCTTATTACACATATGCTACTATAGACTCATTTGCGATTATATGCGATTTGCTTACGGAAATAACATGCGATAAAGAATGTTAGGGTTAAATTTTTGTTATTTTATTTATTTAATCTACGATTTATATCTACAGATTTCTCTTAATTCCATATTACGAATTATATTAATTTTAACATTTAATATACGTAAGTAATAACTTGACCTTCCGTCCTCCAACCTATTTTATTTTATAAATTTATAAATTAGAATAAGAAAAAAATTATAAATAAATATGTATTAAGTAGAAGTCCATTTTCTCAGAAGTTATTAAAAAAAAACACATATTATGTTTCTTTTTTAATGCTACTTTTTAGTAATCTTTTGTTGCAAACCATTGTTAGCGGAGTGCTTAAATAAATGCAATACATGTAACGGAATGCAATTTTTATTTATCGCATTCCACACAATTCAGCGAGCGATGATCTTCGCACATAGGCTGGTGACATGTCACACACTTTTTTTGTTTTTCTGTCTTTTTTCCTGTCACAGAAGAAAAATATGTCCGTTGTATATTTTTCCAAAATTGTTGGTTGTGGAACGCTTATATTGGTTGTCATTTCATTTTGAAATTCATTGCGCAAAATTCCTTCAATAAGTTGTTTCAAACCCCGTCTTAGGCTATACAATAGTTCGTATAGAAATTCTTTTTTTGCGGTTTTTCGTTTTGATTGGGCAAGTCCGTGCAGTACCATAGCATTTATGCCACAGTGATCCAACATTCCACAGAGAACTTGCATAGGCCAACGACGCGTAGTTCTAGAAGTTGTATAAGAATGGCACAACTTGTCGAAGGTGTCAGTTCCTCCTTCGGTACTGTTGCAATCCAGGATCATTTGCGGCTTAGCTGACTCTTCATCAATATCATCTGAATAGTGGTTCGTAGACAGGAGCAAGACTACTTTACCCTTTTTGGGAGCAGACGAAAGCAAAGTTTCGTTTTCATCGAATGCGAATTTGGAACAACCTACTCCTTCTGGAGCTAAAAACTCTGCTGGAATCTTTCGTTTATTTTTTCGAAGAGTGCCCAACATTGTCAAATTATCATCTGGAAAAGTGGCACTGAAGAGAACCAATTATCCACTGTGATGTTCCTTCCAGTTCCATGGATACTCTCCGACAGTTTTCGAACATAAAAGGAAGGAACTGACTCGTTCGCACCAACTTCGACTTTGCCGACGTAAGGAATTGCGTTTACCATGTACCCTGTACGTGAGTCATTCATCATTACAAATTTTAATCCGTATTTGTAATGGACAATTACTTCTATAGTCCATCAACAGTTCGTCGATTGTGCAATACTCGAATGGAGTATAGAGTGATTTACAATTTGTAATAAAGAGCTCCCATATTTCTCTAATTGGTGCAAATTTGTCATTCACTTTGCGTTCATCTCTGGTCGTTTCATCATCAAAACGCAAACACGCCGCGATAAATTCGAAACGAGGCTGCGACATCGTTGCTCTAAAAAGAGATTCGCCGAATCTTACCGACCACAATTCGCTGAGATGTAATTTGGCAGCTACCACTGAGATAAAGCAAGCCAATAAAAGCTTTTATTTCAGTGATATCTGTCGGTCCTCGGTACGGTATCGATATTTCATGACATACTGAACAGCGTTCTATTTGCTCGTTCGTATGGACCACCACTTTACATAGAATTTCGTCCGTAAAAAGTAAACTCCAAGCCTCAAGGGGGGTTAAAATGTTTTTAGCTGCACCCTTTGGGCCCGGTAAATGGGTCATCAAATTTCGCATCGGATGCCTACCGCGTCTCTCAGGTGCAACCGAGCTCCATTTGTAGCCAGATTTCCCTTTCAGTACCGCCAACCTCTGTTTTTTCGGTACTCTGGGCACTCTCGCAATCAGACTGCTCTTCTATGTAGTCAGGATCTTTGTCCGAATCATCACCGGCAAATAAATCCGGTTCTTCATCTTCTAATAAAATATCAGCCTCTAATAAAAGCTTTTCCACTTCTTCTTCCCGTAAAAATGCCATTTTTTCTGGAAAAAAACTATAATTTCCCAGAAAAACAAAACTTTTTTTTATGACTAAACAAACCTCGCACTAGCTAAATAAATTTATTCGTATTCTGCGTAACAATTTTTATTCAAATGCTGGGATCAATGACTAGAATACAAAATTATAACATCAAGATACTGACAGGTGAGCAATAACCATCAACTATTACAATTTAAAGTAAAATCACTATTTAATGAAAATTGCCTGAGAGCAAACCTTAAAAAGTTCTTTTCGACTCTTTCCAACCTATCAATAAGCTTTTTAGTATCAGGATTCCACACTACGCAACAATACTCTAAAACTCGGACGAACCAAAGAAGTATGACCAAAAGCCGAGTAAATAAAGTGCACGACTGCGTTATACGATACATGAGTTGCGTTCTGGATTCGATTTAAAAAGCATGATAACATTTGATCAAATACCAAATTTATTTAAATCACTTTTTGGTTTTAAAGAATTAGATTTTCTCAAAAACGGCACCTACGATTTTGATGTTATTTCGCACATTGGACACTTATAAAACAATTAAAATCATTAGTATGCAAATTTCTGCGACCTTATAGGATAAAAAAATTAGTAAAATTTTTTTAAAATTCCCTTTGTTGGTTTTTGAGATACTGCCGGTTTTAAAAATTACCGTTAATCAATTTTTTTTCCAAAAACTGATTATGGAGAATTTTTCACCCCATCCTATATACAAGGTGGTGAAATAGTGGTGGTGTATAACCTTCCGATGTTTTTTGGCTGTAATTTAAAAAAAAAATTAAAAACTTTGATTCTTCTTGTGGATTATTTTTATTTGGTCTTTTAATTTTTTTCACATCAAGTCGAGAATATGATGTCATGTAAATGGCCGCCGACACAGTTGATTGTCATTTGAGCCCTTTTTATGACATTTTCCATCACTTTGGCCAAAACTTCCGGCGATAGGTCCTCACATTCTTGACGGATATTGTCTTTAAGAGCTGCAAGAGTCTGAGGCTTGTTGACATAAACCCGCGACTTCAAAAAGCCCCACAAAAAGAAGTCCGGAGCGTTCAAATCGGGCGATCTTGCTGGCCAGTGCAAATCGCCAAAACGGGAGATTAGGCGCCCGGGAAATGCATACTTCAGCATATCGGTTGTGTGTGCCGTTGCACCGTCCTGTTGGAACCACATGTTTTCCAATCCCAATTCATCAAGTTGCGGCAAAAAGAACTCGTTGGTCATTGCTCACCATTCACAGTAACCGTTTGGCCAGCGACGTCTTCGAAGAAAAAAGGTCCGATGACTCCTCCAGCGAAAACAGCACACCTTACAGTGACTTTGAGCGGGTGTAAGGCTCTTCGTGGGTTACACGCGGATTTTCAGTGCCCCAGAAACATAAATTTTGCTTATTTACGTGCCCGCTAAGATGGAAATGGGCCTCATCACTTCGGCTACAGCAGCAATATTTTCTGCAGTACGGCTACTCCGGGGTCTGCCACGCCTGGCAGAATCTCGTGTTGTGCCAGTCTCTTCGAGGCGAGCGGCTAAACGTCGCAGTGTTTCACCAGTAGGCGTTGGACGGCTAGGAAATCTGCGACGAAATTCACGTTGTGCCAAAGTCACCGACCGATTATTGCTCAAATAAATAGTCACCAATATTCCGCGTTCTGGAGCAGTCTAGCGTAACATTGTTTATTAACGTGTATTTCGCATGTGTTTACTACACAACTGTCAAAACAGAACTGACATTAAGGGCCAATAGCAAAATTTATAGCATTTTCTGATAGGAGGATTACTTTTGCGCCACCTTGTATGTCCCGCAAAATCCAATATCCGAAATCCTTTTCAGAAATGAGCACTCATAACATGGCATAGCCAATTTTATAGAGATCACAGTGGTATATAAAGTTAAAGCCTTTGCAGATTTTGAAATATGGCAAACTTCGGTTGACATATTTAAAACCAAACGATGGATCCCCTTTAATATGTCAGATTCACAGACTAATGATACTTTTCAAGAATGGCTAGTCTAATTTTAATTTTGATTTGACCCATATAAAGCGGATCGCGAAGAAAGTCAGTCTGCCATCTTGGATTAAGTAAAGCAATGAGGCTCATTTCTGGCTCAACGGATACGTAAATAAGCAAAACTGTCCCATCTGGAGTGATGAAGAGCCACATGCCATACAAGAATTACCGATGCATTCCGAAAAAATGATAGTTTGGTGTGGTTAATGGGCTGGTAGCATCATCGGTCCATTTTTCTTCAAACACTATCGTGAAAGAAACGTTACCGTCAAGGCGAATGATATCGATCCATGAAACGTGACTTTTTCTTGCCCCAGTTGGCTGAGTTGAATTTTTTTTTTTTCGGAGGTTTCTACTATCCGATGGAGCGCTCAGACACAACCACAGGTCCATTGTAGTACCATTCAGACACCTTACATTAATGTACTTAGTTTTCCCGTCTTTCGAAGAAAAACGAGAAGGAGCTTCAGTGATAAAGAGCTTAGATATTCGGCACTGACCACGTCAGCCCCGAAGATCCGCCACCTGATGCGAGCATAGGCCGGACAACTGCAGAGAAAGTGTTCTGCTGTGTCATCCTCCTCACCGCAAGCAGGACAGGTAGTGGTGTCGCTTAAGCCCAACACATTTAAATGTTTAGCAAAAGCTTGGTGGCCCGAAAGATCGCCTACAATCGATTCTCCTCAGAGATAGAAGAAAAGATGCTGACCTTTTGCAGATGTCCGGGCGCAGTAGTTTGGTCTGTCTACATCCACCGCAATTGCGCCACCGAATCTTGTGTTCACGAAAAACCCAAGAATCGATAGAAGACATGCCTACAGATGCAGGAAGACCAAACCCAGCTCATCCGAGATTTCATTTCCCTGGATATCAGTGTGATCTGGGACCCAGACAAGATTCACTGTATTCAGTCTTCCGACCAAATTCAGAGAAAGCTTGAGTTCTAGCACTAACTTGGACGAGTTAAGAGGGTTTAGAAGCGCTTTTAATGCAGCTTGGCTATCACTGCAAATGCAAATGCCTCTAGCCCTCCACCTGTTGTTCACAATATAGCACATAGCCATTAGGATGGCAAAAATCTCCGCTTGGAAAACAGATGCATGTTTACCCAAGGGGTAGTAAGGTCATATATCATCGCGTTCCACAAAGGCACCAGCACCAGACCCCTGCCCGGTTTTGGAGCCATCCGTGAAAATACGATGGCATTCAATCAATGGTTCAGAGTCTGACCGAATCCATTCCGTTACCTTTGGAAAGTTGACGTGGTAGTTCTTTTGCAGAAGGATTTATGGGCAGGGAAGGATAAGACAAGGGTCAAAGGATAACTCTCGAGCAAGTTCTTTAAAATTCCAGTGCGCATGGTACCAAAATCCAGTTCTCTTTAAGCGCAAGATGGTCTTTAGCGCACACCCCATGATATATAAATCGAGGGAGGAAGATTCATCAAGGCATCTAGAGCACGGGGTGCTAGGGAAGGCCCCTGTGCAGCCGAGAAATGCCGTTCTTTGGAGTTTGGCAAAAGAAGCAGTAACACGTTTTCGCGAAAGCCTGTTCCAACAAACAACTGATGCGTATGAGAGTAGCGGTCTGATCATGGGCTTATAGCTCAAAAGGAAAGTTGAACTTGGTTGACATGTGGTTTCATCAAGACGGTGCCACATGCAACACAGCTCGTGTGCATGTGGACCAGCCGAACACGATTGAAGCCTTACAGGACAACATAACACGCGTTATTCGTGGAATATAAGCCGAAATCACCTTGTACATTAAAAAATTACCTTTTATTACATATTTCACTCGTAAGCCTTTGCGACTACTTTCGCAAAGAAAAAGTACAGGTACCTAGGTATCTACAAATTGTAATCGCAATTCATTGCTCATTACTTGTAATTATTGTCTTTAATATCTTCGACTAATCCTATATTTCTTTTGCATTTTCCCAAAAGTCAGTTTCAATCATGTGACAAAAACTTTCTTTGAAATTGCTCAAATGCCACTGTGCCAATACCTTTCAAAAGTCCTTATCAACTTCGTAGATTGAAAATTTCACATTTAAATTTTAGGGGCCAAAATTTGGCATTTTCCCTCAAAGCATAACCTTAATAGAAATCGAGAGAGTAGGCAAACACGTTTGTATTTGTGTCACCCTCCCGTAATCATACACATCCTTTCCAAAACAGTTAACCTTCACTAGTGATGCCACATGACATTAAACATTACATATGACATTTCTCGACTCAATGTGACAATAATTTGACATTATTTTCGAGACATTTTTGTGCATACAAAACAAATGAATTACCCAAGGGACCGCGTTGTTCAAATGAAAAATTCACTCACAAGGAACAGCTGCACTCTTTTCATGGCAGCATTCTTTCAGGATCAAGACTTGGATGAGAAATTAATTTTTCCTCAACAAAAGAAAAACAAAAAAAACGAACACAAGCGTTGCTCATTTGGCTTTTTCTTTTCTTTTTTCTTTTTTCACATCTCATGTCTGTCTACCGCAAATAATCGGAATAAAAGGAATAAATGGTGCTTTCGTACGTATCCTTTTGCATTTCGCTGTTGAGAATTATTTATTCCGACAAACGTGCGGAAGTGTATTTTTTGTTTCATTTATTGTCCGTAGAACGTGCACCGAATTTATTTCGGTTTCGTCTTTTTTTTTCGTCTACCATTAGGCTGGCAGAGCAACTGAGACCACAAATAAAAATAGTTTCGAAACATTTCTAGAAGGTTATATTATGCTGTTTTATCCTTCGCTATACAAACATACATGGAAATAGAATGCTTATTACGAATTGATGAACGTACGCAATTTGTCTTGAGGATATATTCATCGTGTGCTTTTGAGGTTGGAGTGAGATTTATTAACACATAATTATCGGCAGAGTGTTGGTTCTTGTATGAATTAAATTTGTTTTCCACATTTAATGGAAGTAAGTGGATAAGATTGCTTAGCTAAAGGTTCAAGATTCGACTTGCAAGACTAAAATTACTTAAAACGATTCCCACACCGCGGTCTCCAGATCAACCAACAATCAACCAAATTGATCATGTTACGATTGAAGCCAGACATGCGGCTAGTATCTTGGATGTCCAAACGTTCCGAGTTCCAATAATCCACAACACCGAGAGGATACTGTAAAAAGATTTGACGTTGCAAGGCTACTATCGCAAGAAAGGCCATCCTCATCTTCACCAGCATCAAGTACAGAGGACCACTGGCGACACTGCCAGCGTGCCATCAGGAGTGCTGCTATCAAAGTGCTGGGTTTCCATAGGCGACTACAACTCAACCGATTGGTTCGATGAGGAATGCCGCCAGACACATGAAGCCAAGAAAGAGGGCTATCAATAAATGCTGCAGACAAGAACGGGAGCAGCTGAGAGAGCTCTACGTGCAAGAAAAGAAGGGAAGAACACCGACTCTCCGAAGAAAAAAGAAAGAGCACTAGGAGCGAGCGGTCGAAGTGTTAAACGATCCACACAAGGATACAAGGCCCGAACAGAAGCCTGCAGAGATGAGTGTGGGAATACAGTAATGGATATTCACTTGGTTCTGACGATTTTGAAAGAATATTTCTGAAGACTGTTAAACGACGGAGACAGCCAACAACCCGCTGATCTGATCAGCTTGGACGATAATAGCCAAAACATCAATACACCCGACCCACACGAAGTGAGGACTGCGATATCCAAACTTAAGTCCAACAAAGCTGCTGGAGCAGTTGGCCTTCCGGCCGAGCTCTTCAAAGCAACGGCAGATGGCTTGGTATGGAGCATGCGCCAACTCATCTGTAAAATTTGATCAGATGAAAGCATGTCCGGCGAATGGAAAATCAGCTTCGTGTGCGACACACAAAAAAAGAAGATACTCTGTACTGCGCCAACTACAAAGGTCTCCTGAACGTCGCGTATAAGATCCTCTCGGCTGTATTGTGTGAGTGCCTAAAACCTTTCGCTAACAACCTGATCGGCTCATATCAGTGTGGTTTTAGGCCAGGAAAGTCAATCATCAACCAAATTTTCGCACTCCGATAGATCTTGAAAAAAACCCAGTAATTTCAGATCGATACACACCACCTACCTACTTATCGACTTTAAGGTCGCTTACGATAGCGTGTATAGGGACGAATTATACAAAGCCACGTTAAGTCTTGGAATCCCCGCACAACTCGTCCGTTTGTGCATGATCACCATGAAGAAATCTCGCTGCTCCATCAAAGTCGGTAAGGACACCACGGATTCATTTGTTTATCATGTACCTTCTTGAACATCGTTTAGAGGTACAATTTTGCAAAAGCCCGTTCGACTACTTGCCTATTCAGATGATATGGACATCATTGGGAGAAAGCGGTGAGCTGTCAGTGGCGTGCATTTGCAAGCATAGAAACGGAGGTTGCGAAGATGGGACTGGTTGTTAATGCTCTCAACGAGAAAGGACTCTCAACATCGGCGAGTTGGAGAAAACGTCACGATGGACAGATATAACTTCGAAGTAGTTAAAGACTTTGTCTACCTGTCCTCTACTATCACTTCGCAAAATGGCATCGGCGCAGATATCAAGCGAAGAATCACTCTGGCCAATCGCTGATGCTGCAGGTTAAGAAGACATCTAAGAAGTAAAGCGCTCTGTTTTATGGTGTAGAAGCATGGACCCTGTCAAAAGCAGATGAAAACCTTCTGGGATGCTTTGAGAGAAAGATTCTTCGGGTGATATTCGGTCCAGCTTGTGACGATGGAGTGTGGAAGAAGATTCAACGACGAACTATAAAATATAATAGCTAGGTCACGTGGAGCGTATGGACAACAACGCATCAGTCCGACGACGAGTCTTCGAATCCGCCCCTGAGGAAGGACGCAGCAGTGGAAGACCCCACCTGAGGTGGCGCGCACAATTGGAAAATCAAATAGTAAAGGTAAATATTTAAAGCTATCTTTTGCCTCTATATTGTATTTGAATATTGCACGTTTCCAAAAGCCATTGTCACTGATGGGTTTTCTGCTTGGGAGTTTTCTCCAAAAGTGACGCGAATGCTTTATCGTTTTCTCGAGCAGAACGTGAAAAAAAACTTCCTCTGCACATATAAGAAAGGGAACAACTACAGATCGTTGAGCGGGTATTAACAACATATGCATAATGGTCCCTTTACTACGTTAACCCCGTAACTACAACTTTTATGGAACTCTGTTTTCTGTACATCGCCACCCTCCCGCGCTATCTATTCTTTTCTTGCACACCTAAAACAATTCTTTGTTTTTTTTTTAGAATTTTGTATAATTGGATAATAAATCCAATTTGACAATACACGTGGTAAAATCTGTTATGCCTAAGACCGAAAAGACTATAAGCAGGTGTCTTATTATCATGGATTATTTAAAACCATTCGATGGACAACCAAGAGATATATGTATGTGGCGCTGAAACGTTAATGAGTTCTTGAAACCTTCATCGTGAGCATAGAGAAGAGAAGAGTTTCTTCCACCAGGGTTGATGTGCACAAGGGAAGCGTCTTAGGGCCTTCTTCCCTCCTTGATTTATATGATTGAAGGAAAAGTGGCGAACTTTTTGCTGACGATGGCCATCATAAGAGGGGATCAAACATCACTACAAAGAGCTCTTCATGTTCGCATGAATGTTTTCGATTTGTATATCGTTTTGGTAAAAAAAAGGCAGATCGATCGAAAGGTGATTTCCAAGTGTAAAAAGTTGGAATATCTTGGATCTTTGATCATCAGCAACCGGCGATGACGATATCAATCATCGTATAAGCGTAGGGTGGATGAAATGACAGGACAGCTATTTATACCAAAAAAATACAATTAGGCTTACTATTATCGCATTGTTCCTCCGTCGATCAGATAAAATTCGCAATGTTGGACAATGACAAAAGCCAAGGAAGCTAATTGACAGGAGGAGGGACCCAAAAACTCTGGGATTACACAAATGCCAGAACACCAGCGCTTTTGTTTGGCCACAGTGAGCAAGTGATCCAAAACCGGAATGCCAGGAGATATTTTTTTAAGGGCAAATTGTCTTGTAGGGCTCAAGCTTTGCACTGAAATTGGTTAAAGTACCTATAATTTTGATCATAACCTCGTCGATAAAATGATAGATGAAGAAGATGAGGGGATGAGGGAATGACTCAACTACCTGGTTTTAAGTCTTTAAGGCTTTTGAAATGATGCATTTAACAATTTTAATAGCTCAATAAAAAAAAGCCTTATAAAGGGTCCGAATAACTTTTTTTTTTTGAAAATACTATGAAAAAAAACTACTGAATATTTTCTCAAATTTCTTTTTTTATTTGAAAGTACAATCCTTCTGGTTAATAATGGCAAATAATTTCATTCAAATGGCTGCCTCGGCTGGCCAAGCAGTAGCCTACATGATCGGTCCAATTTTTAAGCACATTATCGATTGTCTGCAGCTGTATTTCACCAATGACTTAACGAATATTGTCCTTTAAAGCGTTAATTGTCTCTGGCATGTCGGCGTAACACTTATCTTTTACGGCACTACACAAATAATAGCCCAACTGTGTCAAATCGCAGCTCCGCGGTGGCCAAACGACATCAACTCTGCCGCTGATAATGCGATCTTCAAAAACAGGGCGCAAAACATCGAGTGTAGCTTCGGCTGTGTGGCACGTAGCGCCGTCCTGTTGAAACCAAATGTTGCCAATTTTTGTGAACAAAAATTCGTTCAACATGGCCTGATAACGATAGCCATTGACTGTAACGGCCACTCCTTGCTCATTTTCGAAGAAAAATGGCCCAATTATGTATCTGGACAAAAATCCGCACCAAACAGTGACTCGTTTTGGGTATATCGGCTTTTCAATGTATGCGTGCGGGTTTTCTGTACCCCAAATGCGACAATTTTGCTTGTTTACATACCCGCCAAGATCAGATCAAAATGAGCTTCATCTGAAAATATGATTTTTTTGGCAACATCGGCATCTTCTCTAAGTCGATCGCAGGCCCACTTAGCGAAGCGAAAACGCATTGGATGGTCAGTTGGCTTCAACTCCTGAACCAGTTGGACTTTGTATGGCGTCATACCAAGGTCTTTATGCAAAATTCGTCTCAATGATGTCTCCGAAATGTTCAATTGTTGAGAACGACGGTGAATTGATGTTGATGGCGCTTCACGCACACTTTCTGCCACAGCAGCAATTTTCTCGAGTGTACGCACTGTTTTTGGCTTTTCACGCTTTGGTTTATCGATGAGGATGCCAGTTGCTTTCACTTTTTTCACAAGATAACGAACATACCGAGCTGACGGTGCTTCTCTTCTTCCAAAATCCGTACGCAATTTTCGCACACATTCTGCAACATTACCATGATTTTAAAAGTAATGTCGCAATATTTTCCAGCGTTGTTGAAGCGTATACACAACCATATTCGTTCAGCAGAAGGATAAAACTAATTATCTGTCAAATCAGACATGAGCTAAGTGTTACCATTCGCGAAATAAGCACTAGTTGAAATAAAAAAACGTTAAACGGTGGACCCTTTAGATCCCATTTATTCCATTCATAATTATAAAGTATTTTATTATGGACTCTTTAAGGTGCCGTATAGAGGCTCTATGAAGGCTAAAACTATTTTTACAAGCACTTTGAACGATTTGAAGGAAAGTTGGAATCCCTTAATTCCACTTAGTGCGCCTAATAGGGGTTATACTTCTTCTTCTTCTTCTCTCCATCTAACGACGAGGATATGATCAATATAATACAACAACCCTCCCACTTCGCTACTACTGGTTCACATGTGGGTTTTTCCGGTTCCACCTCAAAAAATATCTTTTAAGTATTGACATCTATTTGCATTTTCTATCCGATACACGTGTTCATGTGAGAACACTTCTCTATCATCAAATATTGTAATAGATTGTAAGTTTAAGCTCAATTTTAATCGGCCTTAATAATAATCAAATGCTAATGTCGACTATTAGTTGACTGCCAATTTAAATAAAAAAGTACAGCGTATTTGAAATGGAACCAATAAATAATTTGACCTCCATCTTTACTAGTGCGAGGACTTTTTTTTGAATCTATTACATTTGCTGTCAAATCTACTTGTCAAAACATCTGATATTGTTTTTAAACAGAGGTACTTTGAAAATAAGGTGAAGAAATCAAGTAATTAAACATGAATTCAAGTCGGGACGAAGATATTTTTATGGATCTGATGCTAGTTGACGAATCGACAACTTCTCGAAAAGGGAAAAGTTATAAAAAACCAATTGAACCATTTTTAAAATATGACGATCATGAGTTTTTTGGGCACTATAGATTTGCTTATTGTTGTTGGTGTATAGTATTCGGAAAACAGTTTAAAATTAATAATAGATTTAGCAAACTGACAGTCTGCTATATTGTGGAAATAGTTCGAGAAAAACTTGCTCCACGGACGAATCGCGGGGCAGCACTTCCGGTGGAAACCATAGTATTCGTTGCAATACGATACTTAGGGAGAGGATCTTATCAACGCGATGTTGGTAAGCATACATAATTTACTAATAAAAAGGTAACATATGTCAAACAAAAACACAAACGGTAAAAACCGGACGAAAACAAATGAAGCAACAAATCGATTCTGTGAGTCAGAATTTGAGTTCTATCAATGTGACTTGTGTTGCCATCGTGCTTTAAGTGAAATAATTTTGTTCATACCTTTTAGTGCTTTTAATTTTTTCAAAATATATGTGACACTGTGCTTGGTTTTGTGTAGAAAACAAATGTTGCAACATATGTGGAAGGCCTACCAGAAGTTCTGATTGCATTAAGTATGTTAAGAAATATCTTGGAAAATTTGGAACCCATTCGGGACGAAAAGTGTACCTATTCTAAAGTAAATGAACACACTTCGAATAACTTCGATATACGTTCAGTTAAACACTAATTTGTACAAAAGGAAACTGTTTGAATTTGCTGCGAAAATTCACAATTTGTATCCTTTTCCTGTGCTAATTGGACTATTTCTTCATGCTTTGTATTTTTCATATACGTTTTTATTTGATAAAGCCGAACAACAAAAATCGTACCAATAATTGCTCCGACTAACACTATTTACTCCAAAATATATTACTATACGTTTATTTGATACAAAAATAAATGAATGCACGGCAACATTCCGTTGCAGAATGAATTATGATAGAATGAAAATTAGAGTTAATGTTAGACATAAGTATGGCTTTCTGACCATAAACATTTAACCCTACAGTTAACGATTATTCGACAACTAAATTTGTTTATTGGTACAGGGGTTTAAGAAAGTGTACAGACTTTAAGTTAACTTCCAGACTAAATTTTATTATTAGTACGGCCGAATATCATATTAGAAAGTTATGCCATTGCCAAAAAACAGCGAATAGGAGAGCTACCGACCGCATCCTAACAACACGTTTACATGGATATTGGGAATAAAATCAAGAGACGCACCCGCTTTATAAAATTGAACTGAATTTATTTGTTATCCAAAATAATTGAAGGTTTCACTTTCTTAATTGAGCACTTAGTAGGACACTAACTACCCAACATAAAAATCTTAATTATACTCAAGTCTCAAGCCAGACTGAGCAGCTTACTTACTTACTTAACAGACTCCCGGGACGCCTGAGACACGGCAGACTTCCCTCCTCTGCGATTCTGGGCACTCTGCTTCCAGTTGTCTAGTTGTCCAGATTAAGCGCTCTAGTATTCGCGATGGCTTGGTATTTCAAACGGAGGTTCGGTCTTTCTTGTCGTCTCGAAACTGGGGGCTGGGATTCGAAGATCCTCTTGGCTGGCATGCTGTTTGTTAGATAAATTCCCGACGCGAAATTGTATTATATAAAATAAAATTAAATAAAACCACTAAAAAAAGAAAAGAAAATAAGACTACGAAAACGAAAACTACTTCTTTGACGAAAAAAACAAACAAAATCGCCAACTGTCAGAAATTTGCCCACACGAATAACCAGAATGGCTATTCTCCCGGCAGTTCAATCGGGGGGTGAGTTCACTGAAAAAGAATTATACCTAAATACTTAAGTAGCTTATGCTGCGTTTTCTCCGATGTCGATTTGACGGCTGCTGCAGAGTGAAATTTATGTTTTTTTTTTTCTTTTCTAATTGGAAGAGAAGACGATTTATAAATCTGGTAAAATACTATTGAAACCTAGAAAAATTCTAAAAGGGCGCCACACAATTTTACGGCTAAATTGTGAAACCGTCCCTACGACACCGGTCCGTTACTGAAAAAAGTAAAACCAACAAAGAAATGAAAAAGAACCACTGTTCCACGTTATAAACGCTCCGGCGGAGCTGGCCACTTTATTATGTTTAGCGAAAATTTTTATAGATTGTGACCAATGGCGTGACCCACTTTCGCGTTGTCCCGAATTGGCAATTATAGTTAATAGGTCGCGAGTCCCGTCTTTTCTCGGGAAAATTTTCGGCCGAAACCCAACCAGCAATATGGCCACCAACACTTCCTAATGCAAACGCTCACTGATTAGATAATTACAACAGAGAAGAGAAAGAAAAAAAGCAAACTGACACCACACTCTACTTAGCTTCTTTATAGGTTGTTTTTTCCTCCACGACGAATTCCGTCGTTAGGTTATATCTCCCTCCTCCTGTCCTCCGCTTTTCTCCTCGTCTCCTATAAATCCCTACTTTAATTCTACTCGAAACCACTCCGAACGTTAGCACAAAAAGAAACTTGATAAAGTTTTTTTTAAAAAAAAAAATTTTTAAAATAAAAGTAAAATAAAATTAAAATAAAAGTAAAACTCCTCAAAAAGGAACAACTGGTAAGCTAGCTGGTCAACCAAGAAGTGATGACCCAAAATTTTTCTTTGTTCCAGCTCGGACGGGATTCATCTCACAAATTCATAATTTCATTGGTAGTGGGTTTCCATTTATAGCGTGCAATAGACGCTCTCCTTGTTTTGGAGATTGTCCGCCATATCCCACTACCTTCCATACATACAAGCGAACCAACAGCAGACCCCATTCAGCTACAAGGAAGCATAGTTCGCCTCGATGTGCGGGTGTCTCCCTGTTACCCTTTCGCAGTTTCTCTCTCACTTCCATACTTCCACTCTTATACCCCAAACACTGAGTTTTCCGTTACTGGAAAACCAGGTTAAGGTTGAGTGTTCGAGCCTCGTCCGACCTGGAACAGAACCTTAGCTTAGGTATTGTCTTTTGAACGATCATTTGGTTTCGTTTTGATCGTCACAAAAAAAATAATGTCAAAACGTAAACAAATGTTTACGACTAAATTATTCTTATCTCGCGGGATAATTATGGCGTATATGCAACAAAAGACCTTTTATTACTTTACAACAATTTATACCTTGTTGGAGGTCCTATACTAATTGCGAGTGATAATCACAAAAAAAAATACTCTAACTCTAATTCACCCTCCGATCGGGTCAATTAAGAGTTCGAATTACGGTGGGCAGGAGGAGGCAAATAACCCCTAGTCCCCCGAAACAAGCAGGTAGGCAAAGTGTCATGTCAGTGCTATAAAATTTCGCGACATTTAAACTGTCTGGTGGGATTCCGTTCAGATTTTGGGGGGGATCTTGCCGAAAGTAGGTCATTCATTACAAAAATGGTTTTTTTTGACATTGCACCTGTTTTCTCCATAGTATTTTCGTGTTGGACTTGTATCTTGGTGTTTTGCTGCTGGTGTCTTTATGTTAAGGTAGTTGTTGTTGTTGTTGCGTATTTTAACTTTGAGGGTGTTTCACGGGGCGGTCCACCCACACTCCTCTGTTGCTCCTCCGTTGCTCCCCCGACGGAGTAGCGAAGGGGATCGTCACCCCCTCCCCCATCGAACATTGCTCCCTACCATGACTGTGGTAGTTCTGTCGCAATTGTTAATTGGAGCTTTGACTTTGGGCCGTCCACCCGTGCTCCTCAATTGCTGGACACCTGCCCCTGGCGTAAATGTTCGCGGGCGGTGTTCGCAGTGCTGTGGCGTTTTCTTCATTTCGGCCGTCCGCCTATGCTCTGATGCAAACTGTCGTACGGCCAGTATATTGTGGGCTGCGTACTGGGTCGCGGTTTTTACCGCCGTCCTGACCCCATAACGGTTCGAGCGGACCCTCGTCCGGGTGGCTCTCGATTGGGGTTTATGGCAGTGGCTGGAGCGGGCCCCTGGTCGGGGTGGCTCTTTTTCGAACCCTCGTCCGGGTTACTCTTTTTCGAACCCTCGTCCGGGTGACTCTTTTGGAACCCTCGTCCGGGTCTTTTGGTGTTGTGATGCGTACCTGTGGGGGTGGTACCCTCAAGGTGCGTGGAAAGTGGCCTTAGGTTGATGGGACCTTGGTTGCCCTCGACTTTCCTGTGACCTTGGAGGTGCCACCCAAGAGAAGAAGGGATTGGGAAGGAAAAGAGGGATGGAAGGTGGGCCTTGTTGCGCGAAAATATTCCGCAACATGTTGTCCATTCGCTCGATGTGGCCAAGCCAATGTAGTCGACGTTTCTTGGCTTTTTGGACTACATCCACATCTTGGTACAGCTCATAGAGTTCGCGGAGGAGAAGATCCTCCATTCGGAGGATGTTTCTTTCAAAGGATCCCAGTATTAGCCCTCCTTTCCTGCTCATCGTCCAGCAATCGGCGCCGTATAGCAGAACTGGCAGGACTGACCAGTAGCAGTGTTTAAAAAAATTTATTAAACTCTGCCGTAAGCGCCGATGCATGCGATGAGATTGATGTACCTTCATATGTAGATAAGTACTGTTCCTATCTATTCCAATTGTATAGGTACGCCCTCTTCATCCTCAACTGTAATACTTACTCTCTGACTATGATACCGAGAAAACTACTCCTTCGTTTTTTTTTTTTTTTCACTTTAATCGACGCGGGTAGCGAACCGTGAATTTTAGCAACAATTACAATGCACGGGTATTGACCAGCCTACCTACTATACTAGCTATAGCTGCAACAGAATGAGGTTCGCTGCACAGCAGTTAACGAGTGAGCCTCCTTTCTGATAGAAACAGGCAAAACAGTTCACTGAAACGCAAAACGATTAATTAACGTTGCGTTCGTTGCGTTGCCAGCCTTTGCTCTCGTTTGTCCAGATGAAGCATTTATGCAGATATAGGTACACGAGAACTCCTATCATCCATCGAATGAGGCCAATGCATGCCACACACTATCGTCTGCGTCAGTTGCAGATGCAGCCCACTACTAGCATCAGCATCATCAAAAATACCGGTAGCATTCTGATTGCATCGGTAGGATGTACAGCATGGTGGCGGTTGAAACATGAATTTCCAAAGTAAGCACTTGCAAGGATGTGTTTTAATTAATATTTTGCATTCATGCATTACTGCGGCAATCGATAACTTGAACTGCTTATCTCGCTCTTTATCACTCATCACCTTGGCATAGCCTCTATGGGAGAATTAATTGATTCCTCTTGTGCAATGGCAGGCCAAACGATAGTGAACCTTGGTACAGGCGTTGCGATGTTGGCACCGATATGGATCGATAAGGCGTGTATTTATGATTACCATTAATATTGAACCTCATTCGTATCCTTTAGTTTGTCGACAGTGAAATGGTTTCGAATAAAAGAAAGAACTGCAACGCGTTCGAAAATTAAGTATGGCTTAAGTCAAAGGGGCCAACGAAGTGCAACAACTCACCACCAAACAGGGGCGGGTGACTGAGCACCAATCAAGAATGAAAAATTATACCAATTGCCTTGGCCGAATAGCGCGGAGTAGTGCACCTACTAAATGCACATAATGACTCAAACGCAGTTAAACTATATGGATCTTGCGTGAATTACGGGGATTTGTATGGTTATAGATTAGATCCTGGTGGTCTATGATTTCTAAATGGGGGCTAAAATTCACTTTTGCAAATTCTTCGAATTCACTGATTTATTACTATTACGATTCAGAACCTTCGCATGTGCGTGTGTGATTTGATCAGACAAACAACCGTGTGCTAAAGAGTAAGTTATTGCAGTCGTGCTCACATTTCTGACTCAAACTCCCATGATGCGTGACGTTGAGATCAAGGCAATTCTAAAAAAATGGGTTACGCACAAATATGTCTGTCCAGAAAGGAGCTGCCTACGGTGAAGGGGTTTCCAGTAAATTTAGTATTTGATGTTTTAATACTTAAATCTCGCGGAACTAGTTTTGAAGTTTGTAAAAGGTATTTTTTTAGAGGTTGGTTTTTCGAATAAAGATAAAACTGACATTTTGTGGTCAAATCTGGCAACTCTAATGTCATTTATGTTCAGTTAGGTTTGCTATTTCATCATGAACAGGTTGACAAATGAACAACGCTTGCAAATCGTGCATTTCGAATATAATAGTTCAGTTCGCGAAGTTTACCGCAAGCTCATTTTGGGTTGAATGGCTACGTCAACAAGCAAAATTGCCGCATTTGGAGTGAAGAGAATTCACATGAGACCCTTGAAACGCCATTACATCCACAAAAACTGACTGTTTGGTATGCTCTATGGGCTGATGGAGTCATTGGGCCGTACTTCTTTCGAAATGATGCTGGAGAGTCAGTTAGAGAGCGGTATAGAGCCATAATAATTTATTTTGTTCCCGAATTGGATGGCATGAATGTGGATGAGATGTGGTTCCAACAAGACGGCGCTACATGCAACACAGCGCACGTCACAATCGATTTATTGAAGGAAACATTCGATGAGCGCATAATTTCGCGGTATGGACCTGTCAATTGGCCACCAAGATCGTGTGATTCGACACCATTGCATTATTTCCTTTGGGAACATGTGAAGTTGCTCGCTTACGCCAACAAACCAGAATCGTTATGGGACTTGGAAGCCAACATTCGTGGCGTTATTGCCGACATACTGCCCCAATTGCTTGAAAAAGTGAAAATAACGGAAACTGTGAACAGTATTTGCAAAATTTCGGTTACTTATTAAATATTTCTGTTACAAAACTTGGTAATAACTTCCCAAAGAACCTTTTTAAAAATACGTAAAGGGTATTTTTTTAATTCAGAAATTTCTTCAAATAATTTTTTTGTGTTTATTTATCTTGGCGGTCAATTTACAGGTCCTTTATTCGAGTCTGCGCTTTCATCGAATGCTTCCTTCTACAATAGGTTGATCGTTTCATTTGCTTCAATTCAAACGGGAAAGGAAAACGCCTTTAACTATGGGTCTTTAGTGTATTCTACTTCAGTGTATTAATAATAATACGATACAACTCATCTATATATTTTAATAGAAGTTATTTGTGTCATTTCCAAGTCTAAGGATCCACAAAGGAACCTGGTGCTCTTTAAACGGTCGCACAGCCAACCAAATCTTCCGCAGTATGCACGTTCCGAGTAGCAAATGACAGGACCACTTTTCTGTTGCAGCAACAATTAGAAATCGACTCTCCATCGAGAAAAGCTGCGAAATCCCCAGTCGAAGTTGACCGCCTTGGCAGTTAGCACAAATAATAGTCAGAGACTACAAAGAACGGCTGAGTGAGAAACTCTTGACTGGACATTTACCTACCACAGAAATATGGTGTCAGATGCACACGTCAGCTGCAGCGAGAAACAGGGTCAGCAAGGGAAGAGAACCAAAAAGAGAGGGGGAAGATCCTGCGTAGACAGAAATAGAGATTACGCAGTCTTCCACCTCAAGGATATCGAAGAGTCTTTCGATGGAAACAACATCCGAAGGTTTTATTAGAATGCCAAGTATTTGGCTCTGACTTTAAGAACGTAATGCAAGGTTTTCGAAATGGCCAAGGCAACGCAGTCACCGACTCGCACAGTGGTGCGAAACCATCATTTTCGCGAAAAAAAATAATTTGAACTGCCGATCCCTTGCAAGATATTAATGGTTCAACTTTTTATGGCTTTTATGGTATTGAAAAAGTTTTACTTATACATTCTGCATTGTTCTTTTTCGTAAAGAATCAGGAATACGAGTACTTTTCTCAACAAGTAATTTTTTGGCAATTAGGTGGCGCTACAGTCCGGGGTGGACCTGGGCCTCCATCAATACGCCTCTCCAGTTAGCACGATCTTTGGCTAACTGCCTCCAGTTGCGCACTCCAAGTTGGTTGAGGTCCCGTTCCACTTGCGCGCGCCACCTAAGGCGAGGTCTTCCTCTACTGCGTTGTCCCTCCGGGTTGGATTCGAAGACTCTTCGGGCCGGAGCGTTGGTGTCCATTCGCTCTACATGACCCAGCCATCTTAGACGACTAATCCTGATTTCTGACCAGGTCGATGTCGCTGTACAGCTCGTAGAGTTCGCTGTTAAATCTCCTCCTCCAAAGCCCGTCAACGCAAACGGGACCGAAAATCACTCGAAGAATTTTGCGTTCGAAACGACCAAGGAGATCTTTATCCGCCTTTGATAACGTCCATGCTTCTGCGCCATACAGCAGGACTGGGATGATGAGGGTCTTATATAGAGTCTCCTTGGTGTTTCTCGACAAGGCCTTACTAATCAATTGCCTCCTTCGGCCAAAGTAACAGCGGCTGGCAAGTGTAATTCTTCGCTTGATTTCTGACGATATATCGTTGTCAGAGTTAATAGCGGAGCCGAGGTAGATAAAGTCCCGAACTACCTCGAAGTTATAGCTGTCTATCGTGACGTTCTGTCCGATTCGTCGATGTTGTGCGTCCCTTCTTGTTGACAGCATATATTTCGTTTTGCCCTCATTCACTTCTAAACCCATTTTTGCTGCCTCTGTACTGATACTTGCAAACGCACCAGTGACAGCTCGCTGTGTTCTGCCAATGATGTCGATGTCGTCGGCGTAAGCAAGTAGTTGCACAGACTTTTGAAAAATTGTGCCCCTGGTGTTGGCTTGCGAGTTTCGCACAATTCTCTCAAGTATGATGTTGAAGAAGTTTCATGACAGCGCATCGCCTTGTCTAAATCCTTTTTTGACATCAAAGGTCTCGGTTAGATTGTTTCCGACCTCAATGGAGCAGCGAGAGTTCTTCATCGTCATTCTGCACAATCTGACGAGTTTGGCAGGGATGACAAAACTAGACGTGGCTCTGTATAACTCGTCTCTATAAATACTGTCATATGCGGCCTTAAAATCGATAAAAAGATGGTGAGTGTCGATCTGGACTTCTTGGGTTTTTTCCAGGATCTGCCGAAGTGTGAAAATCTGGTCAGTTGTGGACTTACTGGGCCTAAAACCGCACTGATAGGGTCCAATCAGTTCGTTGACGAATGGTTTCAGGCGTTCACACAGCGCGGCAGACAGGATCTTATATGCGATGTTGAGGAGACTTATACCTCTATAGTTGGCGCAGTTAAGAGGGTCTCCTTTCTTGTGGATCGGGCAAACAATGCTGAGGTTCCATTCATCAGGCATACTTTCCTCTGACCAAATCTTGGAGACGAGCTGGTGCATGCTCTCTACCAAATCATCTCCCGCTGCCTTGAAAAGTTCGGCAGTTAAGCCGTCCGGCCGGGCAGCCTTGTTGGATTTCAGTTTGGATATTGCTATATTCACTTCATTTTGGTCAGGTGGGCGGGAGTCTTAGCTTTCATCACCCATGTTGAATGGTTCATTCTGCCTGACAGCGGAATTTGTGTCGTCATCGCCGTTTAACAGTCTGCAGAAATGGTTTTTCCATATCCTCAGCACCGACTGTGTTTCCACTATTAGGTTTCCTTGTTCGTCTCTACAGGTATCTGATCGGGTAAAGTTGCGTTGGCACGTTCTTTTTACCTTTTGGTAAGACTTCCGAACATTGTTCCTGGAGTACCACCTCTCTATTTCCTCGATCGCGCGCTTCTCATGCTCTTTCTTTTTCTTCCGGAGAAGCCGGTGTTCTTCCCTCCTCATTTGCTCGTAGAGCTCACGAGCCGCTCTCGTCCTTCTGTGCAGCACCGCTTCGTAGACACGTTGTTTTGCTGCATGCGCTTGCCGGCACTCTTCATCGAACCAGGGGTTTCGTGGGGGTGGTTCGGTGAAACCAAGCGCATCAGTTGCGGCGCTTCTGATGGCTTCTTGGCATCGATGCCACTGATCTTCAGCACTTGATGCTGGCAGCACAGGACTTCTCGAGAGGTTGAGGGATACGCGATCGGCAAAACTTTTCTCAACAAGTACATAACATTTTCTTACAAGGAGTTTGTACACTTACGAATGTGCATAAGAAAAGATTTAATCTATGCCTTTCCTGTAGGTACACAATTTTGTACAAAAAAAAATGTTTAGCCAAGCTCATGAACCATTAAAATATAAAAATAAAATTCAGGTTAAGCATTTATTTTAATAAGACATTATTTAATGCGCTTCAGCTTAATTTTTTTTAACAAATTTTTTAAGTTACAAAATTAAGAGTTGTTTGACATCTTCGTGAAAATATAATTTGTTTTTGGTTTTGGACTTTTCGAGTAACATTTGCATGTAAAGCATGGAAGTCACCAGTAGCATATAGCCCACATCTTCGTTCGTCGCAGTTTGGAAACACTTTCTCGAATAGCTCTGTCGATACAATCTGTAGTCTCACTTCGGCCTTCCTGTGCGTTCTCGCTTAACATCCGTACCGGTAGTATCACAGCTGAAATAATGGTGGCTCTATGCCATATGATCTTGTGCACTTTATTAGGCATGTTATACCAACTATATAAGCCTACGTATAAAGTCAGGGTTTCTGGACAGTACTTCCCAAATTTGACTGGATCTACAGTGTCACCATTTTTAATAGTGTCGAAGATAATTCTGAGGCCTCGAATTAGAGCTGGACTAGCACTATTTTCTATAGTGAGTTATATATTGATACACTTACTAGTTCGAACAAACAATAGCAATAAAATGAGAGAAAAATCAAATTACTTTAGAGAAAGGTGAATAGTAAGATTTCCATCTGCATGTAATGATAGACTACTACAGAGTAGACTTTTCAACGGTAGTATTGAAGTTTGATGCAGCTGAATATGGTGCAGTTATTTAGGTGAAGGCGCAGGACTCTAAAGAATATATTAAAATAAAAGAAGAAACAAGTCTACTGAACTTTCGCAAATATTGATTTTTAGACCATTTTTAATCCACAGCTGCTTGAAGAATACGTTAATTGAAATTACGTTAGACATGCTGTAAAACGTAGTAACAATTTTAAAATTATTATCAGCTTATTGACTAGAATACAAGGACCTTCGCTGTATGCATTCAAAATGATTACATAATAGAACGACTTTAAAACTCTCCCAACTGTAATTAATAAGTGTAAATATTTATCCATTCCATCGAAATGCGTTATCCAGCTTATGTACTTTAAGCAAAGCCACTTAGTGTTTCAAAGAATTTAAACATTTTGATTTTTTTCACCTCTCAAACCACCCCCCATGCCAGACGCCTGAACTATCAGCTCCCTATACCCCATCTACATGAAAGGCGGTTCTATACATTGCAAGAGCTACCGAGGTATATCTCTGCTAACACATTACATCCTACTGTGTACTGTGTGAACTTTGTTACGCTTCTTCTTAAATCTTCACACTAAGGCAAATCCTGCAAAAAGCAACGAATTTCAAAACGATGCACAGAAGACCAAGCTATTGCGAATGCCAGAGCGCTTAGTCCGTATAACCGAAACCCGAGTTGCCGGGACCGTATATAAATAATGGAAGGCTGCTGCGTCACAGGCAGAGACCCTCCAATAGTTGGGAGCGCGTCAATAAAGTAATTATATAGAAAGGTAATGTGACGATTTAACCACTTCTTCTTTTGTTTTCACAAATAAAGGCAGATAAATCCTTACGTGACTTTTCGGAAATAATAAATGTTTTCCGATTGCGATTTAAGAGGTTAGGGGCAGTTAAAATTAAAAAAAATTGTGATCACACTAAGCCACTGCACCCCCACATTATAAACCATTTACTTTTGTTTTTTTCCTGATTCGAAAGTAAATTGTCTTAGGCCGCCATTTTTTTTTATTCTCAGAAAAAAACTTCGATCTCCGGATTAAGTATTAAAATACTAATTTTGGTTTTATTTGAATGAATTCGGTGAACTTTTGAGAAGTTATAATGGTCACCGCAAATGACTGTTTGAGGGTCCCATAAATATAGCGATTTCTTTCTATATAATTAATATTTTCTTTTCAAAACTGATGTAGTATTTTTACTTTTATAAAATAAATGAAATTACTGATAACAAAATATTATTAAAGATACTTGTTTTTTCGTCCCTGCCCTAACCGCTTCCTAGAATTAGACTATCAATTTACACAACATAGATGATTGTAAAAAAGAAGGGTGCTGCAATCCTGCTTTGTGGTTTATTCGAACAGAAAATACACAAAAGTAAGCAAGAGTTTCAATAAACATATCTAAACCAAGAAACCATTGCATTGTAGAGGTAGAGGTAATTTTCCAAATTATGATTAAACAAATCAATAAAAAGCAACCACACTTCCAACGCATGACATAAAATATTTTTTTGTTTGTTAACAAATCCCCTAGCACTTTATTATTAAGCATCCAAATTGATTATCGTCTGCTCAGGCGAACCTAACAAACAGAGACAATTTTATTATATTCCACTTCAATGCATGACAGCACGAGTATGAACCCATTTAGATTTCATGTTTATTAAGCTTCAATATCCAACATAATACGATCCATATGTAGTAGGTACGCAACGAACCAAGCATAATTCTCGTTCATGTATACTGATATCATGGTAACGTCCATTTTCAGTCATTGAGTGGTTTAATCATACATGAAGCTCGATAATAAAGTTAAGTCCACCCTTAGAGAGAGAGAGAGGGTCATAAAAATGCCATAGTCAAGTCAAGTTCGATAACGCAAAATCAAAAAAAAAAAACGCAGAAAAAAATACCCTTTAAAACGAGCTGCTGTAAGGTATAAAATGTCACACAACGTGACCGTAAAGCATGCGGAAAATAATATTTTGTGTTTATACGAGCAGTTTGGTATGCATGGCCCTCTCTTCAGTTCCATATTGAAAAGTTACAATGTTGGAAAAGAAAGTAAATGTGCGCGCAATAATTTATAAATCACTGAAGCCAATAATTTCGTCGAATGGATACGGCGACTGCTTCGTGTGGGTTAAGCAAGCAAACATAAAATATATAAAAGCTATTGAGACATATTGCATAGGTACCTATGAGTTTCAGAT
Source organism: Ferdinandea cuprea (assembly GCA_963576555.1). NCBI lineage: Eukaryota > Metazoa > Arthropoda > Insecta > Diptera > Syrphidae > Ferdinandea > Ferdinandea cuprea. Next base: position 148,668,918 of record OY754958.1, on the reverse strand, counting down.
TTAATTTGGTCATACAACTTTAACAGCCTTAAGGCTACTTATTTTGTTGCTAAGAACTGCGTTTAATAATATATTGTTACTGTTTTGACCTGTGGGGGGAAATTTTGCAGACAAGCCGCCCTCTCATCTAAGACCTGCTTTTTTGTCGGAGGTTGCTGCTATCCGATGGAGCGCTCAGACACAACTACAGGTCCATTGTACTACCATTCAGACACCTTACATTAATGTACTTAGTTTTCCCGTCTTTCGAAGAAAAACGAGAAGGAGCTTCAGTGATAAAGAGCTTAGATGTTCGGCACTCACCACGTCAGCCCCGAAGATCCGCCACCTGATGCGAGCATAGGCCGGACAACTGCAGAGAAAGTGTTCTGCTGTGTCATCCTCCTCACCGCAAGCAGGACAGGTAGTTTTGTCGCTTAAGCCCAACACATTTAAGTGTTTAGCAAAAGCTTGGTGGCCTGAAAGAACGCCTAGAAGCAGCCTACAGTCGATTCTCCTCAGAGATAGAAGAAAAGATGCTGACCTTTTGCAAATGTCCGGGCGCAGTAGTTTGGTCTGTCTAAATCCACCGCAATCGCGCCACCGAATCTTGTGTTCACAAGAAACCCAAGAATCGATAGAAGACATGCCATACAGATGCAGGAAGACTAAACCCAGCTCATCCGAGATTTCATTTCCCTGGATATCAGTGTGATCTGGGACCCAGACAAGATTCACTGTATTCAGTCTTCTGACCAAATTCAGAGAAAGCTTGAGTTCTAGCACTAACTTGGACGAGGTAAGAGGGTTTAGAAGCGCTTTTAATGCAGCTTGGCTATCACTGCAGATGCAAATGCCTCTAGCCCTCCACCTGTTGTTCAGAATATAGCGCATAGCCATTAGGATGGCAAAAATCACGTATGAGAGTAGCGGTCTAATCATGGGCGTATAGATCCAAAGGACCCGTTTCGGAGACAAGCCCCATGTCTTACCAAAAGCGCCTTTGCACTGCCAGATATTTATTACACCCAGATATTTGACTTTATTACACCCGGATATAGGGATGGTGACACCTTTAAGCACGAGATGGGACAGACCAGTGACGATTCTCCTTCTCGTAAAGAGAACAACCGTGGTTTTAAGAGGATTCACTGAAAGCCCATTATTAGTGCACCAGACATCGATCAAATCCAGGGATCTGTGCGCTTGAGAGCAGACAGCCCCTAGATTTGAACCGACAGAAAGAACGGCGACATCATCCGCATAAGCTTGAGTGTAGTTTCCAGGAAAGTTGAGAGCCGTAAGCAGAGAGTCTACCACCATATACCATAGGAGGGGAGACATAACACCACCTTGAGGGCAGCCCTATTTACCCCTGTTATGACGCATTTGCCACAATCTGCATCCGCTACCAACGTCCTGTACATTAGCATTGCTTTAATCCACAACACCAAAGTTTCAGCTACACCATGCTGTCTGGCTGAGTTACACATACTGTCAAAGGTCGCATTATCAAAAGCACCCTCAATATCGACGAAAATGCCCAACGCGTACTCCTTCCGGTCAAGGGCACTATCAATCCTACCCGCAAGGTTTTGAAGCGCAGTCTCGCAGGATTTTCCGCGCTGATAGGCATGTTGCATCTCAGAGATAGGGTGTGATCGAAGAGCAACTTTGCGCACATGCAGCTCAACCAGTCTTTCCAAACTTTTCAGTAAGAAGGAAGACAGACTTATGGGTCTAAAGCTTTTGGCTAGAGTGTAGTCAGACTTACCAATTTTTGGTATGAAAACCACTTTAACCATTCGCCATGGGGAAGGTATATAGGCCAAGGCCAAGCTCGCGGTGAAAATTCTTTTTAACATTGGCAAAACCTGACTTAAACCTTGTTTCAGCAAAACTGGATAAATTCCATCCGGACCAGGTGACTTGAAACTCTCAAAAGATGCAATGGCATATTTGATAGCATCATCAGTCACCACTCCCGATGCAAAATACCAGCTGTGCCGCGTGGTATTAGTCGGTTCAAATGTAGCCACCGTCGTTTGAAGGGCTGAAGAACATGTAGTAACCTGATTTCCCGAAAGTGAGTCTCAACTAGAAGACTGAGTCATTTTTCGACTTGCGAATAAGTCTCTTAAAAACTTTTTGCTTCGATCGATAAAGATTCCAGTCTTCCACTAAGTTGGTTTTTAAAGACCGATTTAGCAGCTTCCTAGTTTCTTTACGAAGACACTGCAGTTCAGAGATCCACCAGGGTACCGATTTTCTGCGGGGGGGTATAGAAACAGGGCACGAAAGTTCAATGCAGCGGGTGAGGACGTTGTTCAGACCCTGAGCAAACCTCTCCACTCCCTGTCTTGATCTGAGTTTGAGTGGAACTTTGACAGAGTTGGCAAGCTCCTCTCTAAACCGTGGACAGTTCTTTTTTCTCGGATTTCTCCTCTCTAGCGAAGGTGATTTGCAATTCATTGCGCAGTAGATTTGAAATTCGATGTATCTGTGATCCGATAAGGTGCTATCTGGCGATACCTTCCAATTTATGATAGACTGCAAATGCCTGTTTGACAGGGTAACATCAATTACTTGCTGTCTTCTGGCTGTAACAAAGGTAGGTTGATGACCTACATTGTTGATGGTAATATCAGACGATAAAATGAAGTCCAAAAGTCGATCTCCTCTTATGTTGCATTTGCTGCTGCCCCAAACAGTGTTCTGAGCATTAGCATCACAGCACAAGACAAGACCTAACCTTTTGGATTCACAAAACTCTACGAGCTCTACAACAGCCTTTGGTGGAGGAGGGGTTAGAGAGTCATAGGGGAAATAAGCCGATGCAGCGACAAAGGTTTCCCAGTTATCATTTGCATGGTAAGTTATAGAAACAGCTACTAAATCTTGGCTACAAAAGCTTTTGATCATAGTAGCTGTAAAAGATTTCGATACAATAAGACAAGTCCTAGGTCTTTCGGATTGCTCATCATAAAGAACGTGGTATAAATCACTCAAGCAACCAAGACCACAGATGCGACTTTTCCACACCCATGGTTCCTGGATGGATATTATGTGTGATTTTGTTCTACAAGCCACAAGCCTGCTACTTTAAAGGGCGGTAGCAGCCTTGCAGTGCTGTAGGTTAATTTGAGTAAACAAGATGGATGAATACTCTGGGTAACGTCCACTATTAGCACTGTTTGACATTGAAATGGAAATGGATCCTGCCAAGATGCAGATAGGGACGCATGTTGTACCTAGATTTGATGATCTCGGCAGCAGCCATGTCTATACTCACAACAAGAGAACTACCACCTTCATTGTGGCGGTTTTTACTCTTCTTGTGTGAACGGACAATCCAGGCTTTTGTTTCGAGACCAGGATTCTGGGTTTTATCCGCCGATTTCTCTAGTTTCCCAGGGATCTAGCAGACAGCCCGCGTAAGCTTGGGTGGTTTGTAGACCTCAAAAGATAAAGTCCTAAGTGAAGGGATTTTCGGCACCAAACTGCTATTCCATTCAGAGGTTTTCTGTAGCACCGACTTCAGGGCGTGGACAGACACAGGAGCTTGAGGAGGATTGTATCTCTTAACGAGTTTGGGTCGCTTCTTCTTGTTTTTCGGTTCAGCAGAAGAGGAGGCATTGCCTGATGAAGGGGTCAGGGCAGCTTCCGTTTGTGAGACTTCCACCGACCTATCCCGTTTCATAGACGCAACCGAGGAGCCGACCGAGGAGTGCTTGCGCCTTCAACCTTCCTTTTCCTCTTTCGCTGACCCTTAGTGAGGTGCACCTCAAAGCCAGCCACTTCAGGAGCCCGTTCAACCGTTGAGATATCACGGGGCAAGCTGTCAGCGGCGGTGCAGTGGGTAGCAACCTTACTCATGCTCAGTTTGCCCAAAGAGTCGGACATAGAGCCACAAGAGTCGCTTGTGTGTTCAATGAATGTTGGGGCCTCCAGAATCCGAGCCCCCGCCGCAGTCGAGAAGACCACGGATGGATTTTGGCTATTGCCAGTACCACCTGGAGTATTAACATCCTTAAGGTTGTTCCTTCATCAATATTTTGAGTTTTAACTACTGCTCCTGTAGGTTAGAGTACACTAACGGATTATTTTACAGAGGATAGGTTAAAAACCGTTGCCTCCAACACATCCTCCTTTATCCGGGCTTGGGACCGGCATGCTACTGGCGTAACAAGGCGGAGTTTAAGACCTGCATGGTTCCTTAAACAAGTCTGTGGTTCATCTTATCGTTCCCAACTAGTGGACTGGGACGGGAGTCACAAACAAATAATTTAGGACTTACTTCATCAGATGAGGCAGAACCATCTGCTGTGTTCATATAGCCGCCAAACGACTGAGAAAAAGAATCGGTAGAAATTTCCGGTTTTTCAATTTAAAAAAAGAGCCCATTTAAAGATTATCGGAAGCCATTTTAGTGAAAGACGAGCCACCAAAAAAGTATCAAATATTTCGTTTATGGATTATGAAGATGTTGTTTTCGGATCTTCTCCCTTCGATTGTGAGGAAAGCGGCGGCGGTAGTATTATTTCTCACTGTGCAGATTTCTTTCTTATTGAAAATCTTAAATAAACAAACTGGTTGCAGCCTAACGCTCGAAGAAGGAACAAAGATTGTTAAGCTTATCCATTTTAGCCAGACACAAACAAATTGTTCTTAGGAAAACTGCATTGCATATGCCCATTCGAAATTTAAACGTCATGAAGAATGTTTGACATTGACAATGGATGATGGGCATCGATTATACTCGATTGTGCAAGATGTGCAAATTATGCATGCAACGAATATTTGTTATAAAGTTGTAATAAAATGTATTTTTTTTTTGCATCATGCAATAACTGAGGACATAGACACCCGATCATACAGTGTCATCCATTAGGTCATCCGAGTATAAGTGTTCTCACATTAACTTTTAACGATGCAATCGAGTGAAGTTCCTGTTAGGAAAATCGAGAGCTGTCATCTGTGGGACCTTGTCATACGAATGACATGTTGCCAGGCGATCACACTAGATGACCACTTTAGTACAAATTCCACGTCAAAGTGATGTCAGGATGTCATCTGGATAATAAGTTTGGATGGTCGTCTGATTGCACCTTTTCTCTTGTTCTTATGAATTTAAAAATTTTAAAAAAATTTGGGGAGCCATTTTGATTTTTGGAGAGCCCCGTGCTGTCGGTAGTTTGTGTTCTGTCCACCGGAAAGCGATCGTTGCATAAAAATCCATCGAAAATACCAAAAGCAAGAATCAAGTGGATAAAAACAGTTTTGGTGATGCGTCATACGAAACTTTCTCGGTATATGAAATGCGTTTTTGAACAGCAAAATGAATAGAAAATGGATTTAAATCACTTTTTAAGTTTTGGAAAATTAGATTTTCTCAAAAACGGCACATACAATTTTTATGTAATTTCGCACATTGGACACTTTCAATATAGTTGTTCCAAATGCAAAAAATTATCAAAATCGTGAATGCGGTTTTTAAGAAACCGAATTTAATTTAAATATAAGAAAATCGTTATATGAAAAAAAATTAAAAAAAAATTATTTCAAAAATCGAAGTATGCAAATTTGTTCGAGTTTAGAGTATAAAAAAAATCAGTAAATTTTACGAACTTTGAAGCAATTCCGTCCATCTCCCATCCATCTCGTTTGCTGCTGCTTCTGCTTGACCTTACTTTGTACACAGTGATTTCATATCATTTGTGTACTGGTTATGGTTGGCTAGGCGCAGCAGCAGCATCTGGCGAATAGCCATTTGACAGAGTTTGGCATCAAGCTCTCTTGTCGAAAACGCGTGCATTTTAGATCGATGATACCTTTCTTCAATGGATTAGAAATTACCTTTCAATACAAGTTGTTTTGGACGATTTGAAGTCTGCAACTCACCAAATAAATGCTGGTGTCCCTCAAGGCTCTGTTTTGTCTCCGACTCTCTTTCTCAGTTTTATCAATAACCTCCTGTCTGTCACTTCTAATCCTTTTCATTCCTTCGCCGATGACAGTACCTTCAGCTTTACATATTCGTTTCCTGGGCAACGCCCCTCATCTTCGTTCGTTGAACTGGAACGGCTACGTATGTTAAGCTCATTAAATTCTGATCTTGACGGCATACTTAAATGGGGTAAAACCAACAGAGTGGAATTTAATGCTTCCAAAACAAAATGCTGTCTTCTGTCATTGAAGCGAAACCCCAATTCTCTGTCATTATCCATGAATGGCAATTGCATCGCTGAAACCGAAAGACTTTCCATCCTCGGTATGTGCGTTAATGACAACCTCCGTTGGAATTACCACATATTCGATGTCGCCAAGAACGCTGCGAAATGTCTAGGCTTCCTTAAGCGACGCCAGAAATATTTCCCCGTTCTAAACTGCCTACAACTGAGTACAACGCTCATATCTGGTCCGGTGCACCAATTACATATTTGAAGCTACTTGACAGAGTTCAAAAAAGTGCGATAAAACTTATTGGTGACCGAGATATTGCGAATTCGCTTGACCCTCTTAGTCATCGTCGTAATGTCTCCTGCCTATTGTTGTTCTATCGATACTGCCATCACAAGTGCTCAAACGAAATAGCCAGTTGCATTCCTCCCCTTCAACATTTAAAACGTAATACCCGCCATGCCAGGAATGCTTATCAGTTCACCCTAAAGCCTATATACGGACGTACTGTAAAATAAAAGGATTCGTTCGTATGCCGCACAACACGAATGTGGAATGCTCTACCTTACTTTGTTTTTCCTGGCCATTAAAATTTGCAAACATTTAAAATAAATGTGCATCGGAATCTCAACCTCTCTTCTAATTCCTTATTTCTTGAATGCCCGTGCTGTGTTACTTTCAACATTATAAGGGTGCTAACAATCCCTTTTGCAAGTGCGAATTACAAAAAAAAAATCACTGTTTTTGAATAGGTTTTTCTATCATGGTTTAACGAATTTATAGTGTGAATGTATATTTTACTTTAATAAAATTGTTTATAGAATGACTCTATTTTAATTGTGTTTGAGAATTTTTTCATATACAATTGTTCGGCGGCAAAAAGTGCAAGAAATGGCCGCGTACTAGGTGACCCAAGCTGAAAAAATTGTCAAAGCCATTTTTGAGAAAATCAGTTCATATTTAAACAGAACTTCATAGGTACAAATTTTTTAAATCAATTTTCTCAAACCGATTAGGAATTTCGTAATACTGTTCCGATTACGATTTTGGTGATAGCAAGATCAAAGCGAGCAGTGACTCATATTGTCTCATCAACAAAATTCCAATCCCAACACCGACTTGGTCAAAACGTGACCATTGATAGGTATAACTTCGAGGTAGTCAGTGAATTTTTCTATCTAGTCACTGCTGTAAACTCAGGCAACAACTTCAGAACGGAAATCAAACGCAGATTAACTCCTGCTAATCGCTTTTTCTTAGGGCTGAATAAACAATTGAGGAATAGAACCCTATCGAGAAGAACCATATAGAATATTCATCATCCCGGTCCTGCTGTACGGTGCAGAAGCATGGACCCTCTCCCAATCGGATGAAGTTCTGCGTACGATTTATGGTCCTGTCTGCGTAAACCAAGTAGACGACATTAGGCGAAGAAGATACAACGACGAACAATGCGTGCTGTACAGCGACATCAGCTTGGCCAGAAAAATGCCAATGCAGATGGCTGGGCCATGTAGATCGAATGGACATCAACGCTCCAGCGCGAAAAGTCTGCAACGCCAAACCAGAGCGAGGCAGAAGCCAAGGTAGAGCTCATCTTCGATGGAACGACCAGGTAGAGGGAGACCTCCGACAACTTGGAGTGCGAAATTGTAGACGGCAGGCAAGAGAGCAGGGCCTAGGAGCACCACGCTCTAGTTGAGCCAGCAAAAGAAGAAGATTACGATTTTGGTCGAATTTGCCCGACAAAATTCCTTGTAAATTCTTTACCCTGTCGAATACTAAAACACAGGCTTGTTACCGATGCTGACATGAGATGATGACTCACCCCCACCACTTTCATAGAAACTTGTAATAAATTTTATAGTCCTATTTGTTAAAGCAGACGTCTAGCGAAAAATAAATATGAGTCACAAGTCAATAATGCTTATAAATAATAATGCAGACGATTTCCAAAGAATTGCAATAAGGTTCATCCAATAAAGTCATTGTAATTTGTTTATCATTGAGTGTCATATATATTTTATTGTTTTATAGCCAGGTAATTAAATCATTAGGGTTGGTCTGTATTTCCTTTTTTGAGGACACCAGCCTTAATTACCGATCCTTAGAAAACAATGACCTGCTTTTTTTAATCTCGATTTTTTTTTTTTTATGCTTGTGTATGTAAATATTTAAAACAACCATTTTACCATTGTATTAGTGTGTAGAATTATGATGCATACCCTTCTCCGTCGGATTAATGACATGACAAGCAGGTACCAATATTCGCAACTACCTATATATAAGTCGGGAACGGCAAGTTATCCTCAGTACAACTTTCATTTTCACTACGAAAAGACGTGCATTTAGTTAATATTTTTACAAAAGTTAATTTTTCTTAAATTCCAAAATGAAAACAACTTGTCGTTTCCCATTGTGTAATTGGTCCGGTGACGTAAACGCTCTCTTAAATCATTGTGATTCGACACATCAAAAATTCGTCAAAGACATTCAAGACGGCGATCTTTTCAATTTTAGTCTTGAAAATATCTTAAAGGACACATTTCTACTTTACAACCGAAAAGGAATCTATTGGTTTCTTTTAAGTGCAGTGAAAAGCAGAACCAGCATCAAGCGGGGAATATTCGCAATTGGAGACTCAGCAAAGCACCATTATACCGTGAAGCTTGGAGGCATGAATACGGCACCTGTTGCATATCTTGGACCTTACAAAATATGTTCGGAGAATTCGAAAAAATTCGACATGAAATTATCCTTACAACATCTGGAGTACTTTAAAGGTTATCTTTCGTCGAAGAGTGTCAGTATACACTTTGGAGAGGACAGCAGCCGAAATATGGGAACGCATCTTTAAGCTAAATTCGAAAACCTTATCAATTGATAATTCCACTGATACGACGCAGAAGAAGAGAGTCTTCTAAATTATAACTAACATCCAATAGAGAACTGGAGAAAAACTTACTTCATATAATTTGTATATAATTTCTATTTTCACATAATCAATTCTTTTTTAAATAATAAATAAATATGAAAATTTCTTTAAACAAAAACAATTTTAATGCATTAGCGATGGATTGTTAACGACAATCACTTTGACTACGAAGAAATTCTGACATAGCAGATATGAGTCATAACTAGTTTAGGTATCTCTAAACAACTAGGCCGTTTTTATGGAATGACAATGCAGAAAGTTCGTCGGCAAGGTTCAAACTGCAACGTTGCTGGTGTAACTTGAAACAAGCTAAAACATGTTACGATCTTTCAAAAGCGTACTCCATTACTTGCATACACCGGTGAAGTTGATATTATTCCTAGAACCCAAAGAACTTTAACTGGTACTTTTGCAAATCTAGAAAAAGAAGAGGAAAAAAAGTACATACTGTCAACAAGAAGGGACACTCAACATCGAAGAATCAGTCAGAATGTCAAAATTGAATTTTTAAATAGTAGAGAACTTTGTGACTTTTCTATCATATCTTCGAAGCTATGTAATTTTAATTTTTTATAATCACAATCAGTCATGGGTGGATGTCGCGGTCAAATTTACTGCGATAAGAAGCACCCTTCGGTCCTCTCTTCCCCCGACCTTTTTCCCTTTCTCTTTTGGTCCGCGCGCTCAAGTTCTTAAGAAGTGGAAGGGCAGCCATAGTCTCATCAGCCAATGGCCCACTTCATTAGAACCTTGGGGCAGCAACCACTACAGGTGCAACAGGGCGTAACCGGGATAGACAGACGGTCTACTCCCTAATGAAGAGTTGCAGCCTATCCGAAGGTGAGCCGGGCGGACGGCCTGGAGACTCCCAACGGACCAGCGAGTCAAATCGGACGGACCGTCCGCAACGACCAAATGCCACCCAAGGCAAGTTACAAAATGAGGACGGACGTTCTAAATTAGGTAAAACAAAACACTCCACCATAACAGTAACGGGTGTGGGCGGACGGCCCGAGTCATAAATAAAACACCCTTACCTAATTAAGAAGACCCGAGAGGCACATACCAGCAATTGGGGAGCGCGGGTGGACGGCCCAGAGTAAAAGAAAAGCTCCGACGACAATTGCACCAGAACTACCACCAACACGGTAGGGAGTCACGTTCGATAAGGGAAGGGGCGACGATCCCTTTTGTCCAACTCGACCATGGGGAGCACCGGAGGAGCAGCAGAGGATTGCGGGCAGACGGCCACATATACGCACCTCATAACACCGAACAACTTTACAAATTTATAACCACGCTTCACCACGGTACTCACACCAGAACACGAATCACAACACTAACACGAAGTATACCGAGTCAAACGAAAACTTATCAAAACTCGGAAGCCGAAGATGTACAAATAACACCAGGGCAAAAGAAACGCAACTTTTAAAGATACGGAGCCCAATGTGAAACCAGTGACTTAATAATACACTGTAAGGAATAGCGCAGGATCTATTCATCCCTTACTCCCCCCAATTCTGCGCGGAAGTCCACCGAGATAGCTAGGGAAAAGTAACATGATAGGAAAAATTAAATTACTTGCCTCTTCTGGTGGATTGACTGGCCCTCCTACTGGTTGCTTGATGTCTGGTCCTAGGAGTTTTCGTAATCCTGCCCCGCCAGGTGTGATCTTCAGTGGTGGTAACGTGTGGGGACTTTGTTAATTTTGCCCCAAACACGGCGCAAAAACTTTTAGTTAAATGGAGAATTGTCCATTCTCGAATGTTTTCTTTTTTTTCTTTTTCGCGAACTGTCAGACGGGTAAAACATTGAGGTAAGTCCAGGGTTGGTCGGAGGGTCGTCATTGATTGGTCACTTCCAACAATGGGCGAATCCGAAGATTGGAAAATGAGAGAACATTAGCGGGATCATGTCAGCACACTTGAGTAGCGTGAATAAAGAGGAAAAAAACCCGGCCAGTCGAATGGACAAAGGCATATTTTGTTGGAAACCACTTCTCGGTTGACTAGCCTAAAGTATAGACGTAATTATTTTGAGCGACATCAACAAAAAAAAAGGTTAAAGCGGACTAATATATATATATATATTCAAAAAAGAAAGAAAGAAAGCATCGAGGAGGGAAGAAGCGAGAGCAATAAAATAAAAGGGAAGATCACATCTCGAGGAGGAAGATATAAGTCGGGCGGGACCAAAACCCAAGTGGGTAGGACAGAAAAACCAGAAGAAAAAGTTAAGTAGAGTTTCTTGTATGTAGCTAGGATTTAAAAGTGAAAGAAAATAGATCTCGGTAGGCTTGCATCCCGCAAAATCCCTGGAATTAAAAAGGGACACGCGACCCCTAGTTAATTGAAGATTTTCAACTTTCGGGATAGCAGGATCCTGGGCTATTTCAAACGGCATTTATATTTCTTTTTCATATATCTTGTCATAATTAGAACAGAAAACCGTTCTTACAACGGTCAATAAATTCTGCCGTGCCCCAACGGGGCATTTATAACGTGGTTAAAACAAAGAAAAAAGGTATTTTTTTTTTCCTCTGCTTCAGATTCTGTCATCGGGTCGACTATTCTAAATTTTTTTTCTTTCAGATTTTTTTTTTAATTTTTTTATTCTCTCTATCGGTTTTCTTTTTCCCCCTAGGTTTCACAATTTCCCCAAAGAAAAATTATGTGGCGCCCATAGTTCACTAGAAATATCAGGAATTCTATCTCAAGTACAAAAAAAAGGCATTCCTCACAAATTTTCTAAACCCAATACAACTTCAATCCATTTCGTTTATTTTCACCTAAGTACTTAGGTATAATCACCTACTGAACCCGACCCTAGCTGAGCAGCCGGGAAAGCAGCATCCCTGTGTGCTGCCATTACATTTTCGCGATCTTGTTGACACTTCAATTCGACTTTCCTTACGGGCGGTGGCGGCCGCAAATTTTGTTTGTTTCTTTTTTAATTCGTTTGTTCCGCCAACTAAAAGAAAATTAATAAAAGTAGTTTGTTCGCGAAAATAATAATTGTAATATGGACTTTGGGCAATTGTAGCTTGAACAATTATTTCCACATCCACGTGGGTGCAGTGGCTTACTTTTTATTCATTGCCCCACCAAAAATAGAAACTTTCATCAAAATCTCCTCAAAAGGTTTAAAGGACTGTTCACATGAGAGCGGCGAATAGATGAATCGCGAAGAAATCAATTTTAATGTATTTATGCATAGAAAATTTCTATTGCTTCTACCCATTGATCTAACATTCAATCTAAAAAAACTGAGTCTAAGTAATTGATTTAAATAGCAATATTTACAATTACAAAAATTTTTCCGCAAATTGAAAAATTCTTATACAATCAACATAATACAGACGCGATCCACAAAAGGATTACCAAATTGTTGTGCTATTTGTTGGTAGCTATGCTAATCTTTTTAGTTAAAGGCGCATCTCCATATGTTAGAATCTGACTCATTATAATCTGGTCATATTCTTTGAGGCAGATACTTTCTTTTACTTTAGTCTTTTACATGCACTTTAATTACAAGAATCTTATAACTCACCACGTCAGTACCTAGAGCCTGGAGTTTGGTTCGAGCAACTGTAAGTCATAAGTCAGAATGCCTACTAATTATGGCAAAAATGCCGCAGACTTCTCATAGACATTCAATCGAACGAGTATGTTTTGTCTGCAGCCCAAATAATCGTACCATTGAATATTGTATCTACAGAACACGACAATGGAAAACCTTACCCAACACAAGCTTAGGTTCTGAGAAAACTTTTTCTGAACTTTGACGAGCAAGTTTGTAGGAGATATTATTTCCCGTATGTTCCTAACAAGACAAGAACATTCAGCCTTCCGATCTAATTCAACTTAAGAAGAGAACTAAATAAAAAGTGGTTAAAAGATTAAGCGAGATCTATAGTCCAGCTTGGCTGTCACTACAAACACAACCTTCCCCTACTCTTCGCAATATAATGCATATATCTCCGCTTGGCAGATCGATGCTAGTATGACTAACGAGGCGAGAAACCTTACGTTGCCACATTCCACGAAATAAACAGCACCTAAACTCTGGAAAGTTTTGGAACCATTCATGAAAATGCGAAATGTATCCCTCTCCTGTCTGAAATTCTGGCCGAAACCGAATCGGTGTTCAAGTTATCACTATTTAATCATCTGGTATGGTTGCGTGCTGGATGGTCTTAAAGTCTCTGTTGAGCATCTCTGTCAGATCCAAAATTACTTGGAATCTGTAAGACCTATGAAGCTGAAATTTTATAAAAAAAAGTGTACTCGAGTTGCGAATGTAGAAGCAATTAGCATGGCAGCGGTGCGGTGGTGAACTCGGTCAGTGTCGTGTATGGGGAGTTCCCTCTTTTGAACCTAACACGAAACTGAATCTACTTTAGAAATTTCAAATTTTTCAAATTGAACCTTATCAACTTAAAGAGGAGGTACAAATATTTCATTTCATTTATTTGTTAAGAGGGAGGTTTGAGATAGGAGTCTCATTGATAGCTCTTAAAAGATACATAAATAAATCTTAACATATCTTATCCGTTAAAAAGAGAGAAGGTTAACAAGAAAAAAATTTAAATTAAAAGTAATTCAAAAAATAGTATAATGTTATTCATAAAATGAAGTGAAAATGCAAAGCGATATCTGGGTTCTGTAGATGGGTTTTTAAAGAACTTACAAATTCATTTAAATTTGGTATGTTTTAATTTGAGTTGGTAATTTGTTCCAAAATCTGGTACATAAAGGAAAAAATGATCTGCTGAAGTTCTAGTGACATTTTTTTTTTATAATGTACGCGCACTAAAGGGACTTTGGATACCCTTATAATGAAGTGACACAGTGCGGGCATTAGGGAAATGAAGGATTAGAGAAAGGGAGAAACCGATGCACGTTGGTTTTAAATGTTTGTAAATTATAATGCAAAGGAAAAACAGAGCGTGGTAGAGCATTCCACATTCGTATTGTACGGTTGAGAAAGGAATCTTTATATTTCACAGTACGTCCGAAAACAGGCTTAAGGGTAAACTGATGTGCATTCCTCGCAAGGCGAGTATTGCGGTTGAATTGCTGTAGGGGTGGAATGCAACTGGCTATTTCATTTGAGCACTTGTGGTGGAAATACCGATAAAACAATGACAGGCAGGAGACATTACGACGATGACTAAGGGAGTCAAGTGATTTCGCGATGTCTCGATCGCCAATAAGTTTCACCGCACGTTTTTGGATCCTGTCAAGTAGCTCCAAATATGTAATTGGTGCACCGGACCAGATATGAGCGTTGTACTCAAGTTTTGGGCGAATAAACTTCTTGTAGATTCTAGCCAGATCAGAAGGCGTGAAATATTTCTTGCATCGCTTTAGGAAGCCTAGACATTTCGCAGCGTTCTTGGCGACATCAAATATGTGGTCATTCCAACGAAGGTTATCATTAACACACATACCGAGAATGGAAAGTCGTTCGGTTTCAGCGATGCAAGTGCCATTCATGGATAATGGCAGAGAATTAGGGGTTCGCTTCAATGACAGCATTGCGTTTTGGAAGCATAAATTCCACTCTGTTGGTTTTACCCCACTTAAGAATGCTGTCAATGCGTTCCAGTTCAACGCCCGAAGATGAGGGGCGTTGCCCAGGAAACGAATATGTAAAGCTGAGGGTACTGTCATCAGCAAAGGAATGGATTGGATTAGAAGTGACAGACAGGAGGTCATTGATAAAAATGAGAAAGAGAGTCGGAGACAAAACAGAGCCTTGAGGGTCACCAGCATTTATTTGGTGAGTTGCAGACTTGAAACCGTCCAAAACAACTTGTATTGAACGGTCCGAAAGGTAATTTGTAATCCATTGAAGAAATCAAATGCCTTTGAAATATCAAGCGCAACAACCTTGCTTTCACCACCATGGTGAATAGATTGGTTCCACTTTTCGGTTAGATATGTCATCAAATCACCAGTGGATCTGTTGCTGCAAAAACCGTACTGCCGGTCATTAAGAAGTTTTCGGGATTCGAGATATTTCATAAGCTGACGATTTATCAGCGTTTCCATGACCTTGGAAAGTAGGGACGTAAGTGCAATTGGTCGGTAAGAGGAGGGAGAGGAAGATTCGCCTTTCTTTGGGACGGGCTGGACAAATGCTGTTTTCCATTTTCTCGGAAAGATTCCTGAAGAATAGGACAGATAGAAAAGCTTACGCAGTGGTTTTGCCAGCGTGGCAGAACACCTTTTCAAAACCATAGGGGAAATACCATCTGGGCCGGCGGATTTGTGAATGTTGAGATCTTGAAGTACTCTTACCACAGTACGGTTGCGGAAGTGGATTTGTCCCATGGACATGGACTGGGGGAGATAAAGCACAATCTGGGAGCGTTGAGCTAGCTGCAAAATGAGCAGCGAGCAGATTGGCTTTATCCGAAGAGCTGACAGCTGGAGTGCCATTGTAAATGAATGTCGGGATAGATGACGAGGCCGAATTTTTAATATTCTTAACAAACGACCAAAAGTTTTTACTACCGGTGGGACTTTGTAGTATTTTTTGCCTCAACTTTTGGTCGTAGGAGAATTTGACACGATTAATATGGGTATTGCAGTCATTTCTGGCTCGTTTGAACTTTTTCCGGTTTTCCTCAGTTGGGTTGGCATTAAATAACCGAAAAGTTACCTCTTTAGCCCTGATAGCTTCTTTACAGCTCAAGTCACACCACGCGTTTTCCTTAGGTCTGATACACTTAATCCTGTTAGGGATAAAGCGTTTCATATCCAGGTGAATTAAATTTGTAATCATATCGGCAGCGGCATCCACGTCGTTGTTGAGGAAGCACAACGACCAGTTAAAACTCCTAAAGAAACCGTTTAATGTTTCCCAATTGGCCATATGGTTCTTTTAGGAGCTTGTTCGTTAACTGTGTGGTTGGAGTACGAGAAATTCGCCTATATGATACAATGGTCTGACGAACCTAGAGGCGATAATACATTTAAAGTGTATTTATCAGGGTGAGAGGTAAGAAAAAAGTCCAGAGTGTTGTCGTTTTGACGGCTTATGTCCGGTATCCGGGTCGGCTCATTTACAATCTGGGTTCAATTATTAACCTCAGCAAATATCTCAACATACCTTCCTTCGGGTGTTGTCTGTCCAGAATGTCGAAGCCAACTCGAATTGTGTATATTGAAATCGTCCTCAATCACGATTTCTGTACGAAGATAATGGGTTACAATTATGGTGATGGAATCGGACAGTGCATCAAACTCATTATAAGTTGAATGCCTGTCCTGGTTAGGGCTTCTGTAAATAAAACAGTAGTGAATTAATTGCCTACGGACATGGAATTTTAGCCAAATGAAATTAAATTCCGGATTGGAACATTGGCCATATTGAGGTAGAAGTTGGTAGGCTACATCACTACGCATATAAACGGCGATACCACGATGGGAAAAGAATAATGGTACCAAGTTATATCCAGGCAGACTAAACTCCGTTAAATCGGAATTTATGCGGACCTGTGCTTCACTTAGTGCCAAAACAGCTGGTTTATTGTGAATCGCATAGGCGTACAATGAAAAAAAATTGGATCTCAACCCACGAATTGATATTATACATGTTGATATTATATGTTCTTGATGATGAGGAAAAATGTATCTTTTCGAATAGATAAGTTGGAGTTCGATTGTGTATTAACTTAAAAAGAAACTTGCACATTTCGACAACGAAATGCGATATTAAGGAAATGCCAAAAAGACAGTTAGATAAATTTGATACATGATGGAACCTTTTTAAGGAATGAACAAACCGAACGCAAGAGTTAAATGCTACATTTAATTTTTGCTTGCTTATTGAGTCCATTCCACCGTACAGTGGAGCACCGTAAGTTATAATTGGCTATATGAGTGTTTTGATCAGAGTCAATCTTTTAGATTTTGGCAGATACAAAGATTTTTTCCACAAACGTCTTAGACCACCATAAATTCCACCAATCACCTTTATTTGGTTGAAAACAAAGCCTAAGTTATTGACAGTCACACTGTAGGGGAGCACATGTTTATTTAAAATTATTTTAGGAAAATAAGATTCGTCAAGAAACTTTTTGTAAATTATTATACTTTGCGACTTTTTTGGGTTAAGAGTTAATTTTTGCTGTATAGTCCAATTATATATACTACACAGATCATCATTAATCATTACGATTGCATCTTCATGAAGGCCCAGCGGAAATGAAAAATAAAGTGGTAGGTCATCCGCTTAGAGATGATATGAACTATTTTGTACTACATTCACAATGTCATTGATAAATATGCTGAAAAGTAATGGACCTAATAGGGAACCCTGTGCAACACTCAGTCTTTAATTTTTTAAGAAGAATAGAGTGGTCAACAGAGCCAAACGCGTTGGAAAAGTCAAGTAAATTTAGGATTGTTACCATATCTTCATCCATAGCAATTCGAATATCATCGTGAACTTTCAAAATTGCTGATACACAACTATGCTTTTTACGAAATCCTGACTGCAGTGGCGATAATAAATTGTAAGATTCAAGAAACTGCGTTAACTGATTGAAATATTGATGTACATATACAGTCACTGATAGTGGCACGTTTATTATTATTTATATAAGCGATATTCATTTAAAAGAGCGAACCTACGATGTTCCAAAAAGCTTCATGACTATCGTTATTTCTGTACCTACAAATTGACTAACCTGCAGCTTCAGCAGAATATTGCATCTACATGTGTACTGATGACAGTCGCATGCCAATAAAAAAGCTAAATTTGATGGAGCTTACGGGCGGAGTTCATAAAGCAAGTTCTATGCCCGTCTTCATAGATATGGAGTCCCACCTTTTCAAATTAAGTCTGCCGTCAAATCTAAAAGAATTAAATTCATACTAGTGGAATGGATCCTGGAGATGCATGAAAAATTAAATTGCCCTTCAGAATCCGCATTAAGCTTTAAAATGGCATTGAACATTAATTCGGTAATTCATTGAATATTGTATTTTCCAGCATTTGTCTAGTCTGATGAAATATGGTCTTTTGTAGATTTGCCGAACCAGAAGAGTGTGCATTATTCGCAGTACGTTGAGGCATGTAAAACTATGTATTACTGGACATTGATAACTGAACACTTATTGTTTGTTATAGATAGTTTCTATTTTTTAAATGGAAAACATTTTATACTTCTCCGAATGTTCCCTTTTATTTCTTTCTTCGATTACCCGCTGTTCCCTAGTTTAAATTCTCATAATTCAATTATGTACCTCAGCAAAAATTGGTCGTGTCCAATTTTTAAAAGCGTTTTTTAAGTTTCTCATTTACATCCATTAAGATACGAAAGAGTAAGTTATTGTAATCGTGCAAAAATTTCGAACTCGAACTGGGTATGACTTATGATTGATGAAATTACGACTGAAGAGATGTCCAAAAAAAGTTCTTCCGCTCTGTCTATCCTCTGTCTGTGTCTATCTGCGACTGTCTGTCGGTATGTCTGTCCGGGAGCTGTATGAAAAAACGGTTCGACGGTTTTGCTTCAATGTTCATAAATAATGTTTTTGGGGTTACATCTCCGGGAATCATTTTATTTTTTGCTTTATCGTTTGAAATAACGGTACCTGCCATACATTTTTTTATCACGAAACACTAGTTTTCTCAAAAAGGGTTCCAAAGCTTTTGGTCTTTTTTTTTTTGTTCTTTGAATACTTGAGATGAACAAAATTCGAATAGCGCTAATTTATAGGACCGCCAATATCTCAAAAACTAATAAACGGAATTCAAGAAAATTTTTTAATTTTTTTTTACTGTTAAACTATATTACATCAACAGTCAGCATAATTTTTTCGGGCTGAAAAAAAAGTCATAGCAAACCGCATTCGCTTAGAAAAGTTAACTTCAAAATGTTTTGTGAAAATAATGTCGGTTGGTGAGGATGGATGCTGGTAAATTGATAGAGAAAGCAGAATATTCCAATAGAAATAGGTTCCCGTAGGCCATTATCCATTATCCAGCCTTTCTGAGCCTGATCGTGGTGTGTACTGTAATGTTTGTAATGTGAATGTCCATCTGTAAACTGTGCGAGAGGACACAGTAAGGGCATCTGCTGGAGTTGACCATGAACACGTCCTCCTATGACGTCCGTTCTCTAAAATTGATTGAGTTTGGTTATGTCGTAGCCCACCAATAAGTGTGGATTGGTCGTACTACGTCTGGTAGTACACCGCTTTCAGGTAGTTGATTTCCCATATTTTCAAAATAATTTTCAATCAAGCAACTTAAAAACTTATATAGCTAATTAAGAATAATATTGTGGGTGCAGTGGCTTAGAGGTTGAATGCATTGGACTACTAATCGAGGGATCTCCGGTTCAAAACCGACCCGAACTGAATGTCTTTTATTCCATGCCCCACCTCTTGCAAACGTCTGACAAACATTCAAGAGTAAAAATTGTCATTAGAAGCTTCTCAAAAATAAAATTGCCGCCACAATGATTGGAAAAGCTAGTCCTTAGACCCTCTTTGTGAAGTTAACGCCTACTATTAATTTTATTTTTTTATAATTAACCAAGAGTATTTTATTTGACTTAGTCGTTATTTACTTACCTTACTTTTGCTGGCGCTTACAGCCGGAGTGGAACACGACTTCAACTAACAAGTAACAGGTGTTTTTTTAGAGGTATAGAACTTCGAATTGAAATAAAACACAAGAAAATCGTTTTAATGTCCATCAATTTGGCAGGATAATTTTATGCCATTAATGTTTAAATACAGGGTTCGCCATCTAACGTTTTTTTTTAACTAGTGCTTATTTCGCGAATGGTAACTTATGTCTGATTTGACATATAATTAATTTTATCCTTCCGCTGAACGAATATGGTTGTAGGGGCCTTCGCTTTGCTTCGCTAAGTGGGCCTGCGATCGACTTAGAGAAGATGCCGATTTTGCCAAAAAAATCATCTTTTCAGATGAAGCTCATTTTGATCTTGGCGGGTATGTAAACAAGTAAAATTGTCGCATTTGGGGCACAGAAAACCCGCACGCATACATTGAAGAGCCGATATACCCAAAACGAGTCACTGTTTGGTGCGAATTTTGGTCCAGAGGCATAATTGGGCCATTTTTCTTCGAAAATGAGCAAGGAGTGGCCGTTACAGTCAATGGCGATCATTATCGGGCCATGTTGAACGAATTTTTGTCACAAAAATTGAAGAGGAGGATATTGGTAACATTTGGTTTCAACAGGACGGCGCTACGTGCCACACAGCCGAAGATACACTCGATGTTTTGCGCCCTGTTTTTGAAGATCGTATTATCAGCCACAGAGCTGATGTCGTTTGGCCACCGCGGAGCTGCGATTTGACACCGTTGGACTATTATTTGTGGGGTGCCGTAAAAGATAAGTATTACGCCGACATGCCAGACACAATTGACGCTTTAAAGGACAATATTTGAGAAGTCATTGGTGAAATACAGCTGCGCAAAATCGATAATGTGCTTCGATCGTGTAGGCTACTGCATGGCCAGCCGAGGCAGCCATTTGAATGAAATTATTTTCCATTATTAACCGGAAGGATTGTTCTTTCAAATAAAAAAATAAATTTGAGAAAATATTCTGTAGTTTTTTTTTTATTGCATTTTCAAAAACAAAAAATTTATTTGGCAGTCTCTATATGATTTCGGGCATGTGGCCGCCGCGGCTGTTTCGACTAAAGACAAGTCCAGAGGTCTAATTTTCAACCACTTTTTCAAGCATTTGGGGCTGTATGTCGGCAATAGCGCCACGAATGTTGGCTTCCAAGTCCCCTAACATTTCTGGTTTGTTGGCCTAGGCAAGCGACTTCACATATCCCCAAAGAAAATAACCCAATGGTGTCTAATCACACGATCTTGGTGGCCAATTGACAGATCATCGGCGCTCATCGAATGTTTCCTTCAATAAATCGATTGTGACACAGCGCACGTGTGGCATGTAGCCGGTTATCATGGCTCTATACCGGTCTCTAACTGACTCTCCAGCATCATTTCGGAAGAAGTATAACCCAATGAGCCCATAGAGCACACCAAACAGTCAGTTTTTGTGGATGTAATGGCGTTTCAAGGGTCTCAGGTGGATTCTCCTCACTCGAAATGCGGCAATTTTGCTTCAACCCAAATGAGCCTCATCACATCGATTTCAATCTCATTTTCGGCCCATACACCAAAATCAGGACGCATTGCATGGTCTCGCGGCTTTAATTCTTGCACAAGCTGGACCTTGTAAAGTCGTAAGAAGATATCTTTGCGCAAAATCTTCCATAAAGTTGATGGACAAAGCTCCAATTGCTGTGCATGGTGGCGAATCGATTCATTAGGGTCCTCTTCAACACTTTGCCTTACAGCGGCAATTGTTTCTTCGGTGCGCACTGTTCGACATCTCTACGGATGCGTATTATCACATAGAGTAAACGCAGTGCGAAAACGATCCATGCTCAGCCGAATTAATTGCTCTGATGGACGATTATGTCGACCATAAAATGAACGGAGCTTGCGGTAAATTTCGCGAACTGAACCATTATTGCACGATTTGCAAGCGTTGTTCATTTGTAAACCTGTTCATGATGAAATCTCATTCAGTTATCAATGTCCAGACTAAACTGAACATAAATGACAGTAGAGTTGCCAGATTTGACCACAAAATGTCAGTTTTATCTCTATTCCAAAAAGCAACCTCTTAAAAAAAACCCCTTTATCATCCAGTTATGTACAACAAGTTCATCTGCTAAGTTGTCCTGAATTTTTTAACCAAGTCATTCATCACTGTAGGTATAAAGTTCATCGGTAAATCTTCATCTCCACACTCCATCGGTAAATCAATACACTAGATCAAGGAATACTTCCCTCAGTCGTTCCTAAACTTTATTTTATTTGCGGATTTTTTAATATTTATATATTGAATATATTTTATTAATAAAAGCAAAATCGAAAAAACGCGAAAACAAACTCTTCAAAATTCCACAATCACAGTCCTGGGTCGATAATTACCATTACTTGCCATCCATACATATATATTGTATATGTAGTTAGGTATAAATGAATAAACACTGTTGCGGTTGTTAGCGATTACACTAACTGCCATAATTGTTAATTCACCATTCGCCTGACCTAGGCCATAAAATTTACCAAATGACAGACGCTCCTTCTCTAATCGAAGTGCGCTCTTAGACTGTGGGTGTCTTTAATGGCGGCAAATCATTGTTCCGTCAATCCAACACGTACCTACTATAATTTAGAAAACTTTAGCTATTACCCCTACTTCTAGCAGTTTCGCGTATAAATACCTATTCGAGTGTCCTGTTACCAATTTACTTAAATACTACTCGTTAGCCTTTTATACATGCTGTCACGCAATTCGACTAGCATGAGCACTTGCGCTGCTTCACCAAAAAATTAATAAAAATCAGAGAAAACAAACCCACGCAAATCAAATGGGATTTTCAAAAATTTCACCCAAAATTATCTATTCCAATTCAAGTCGAATGCAATTATTGCATTAATTAACAGCGTACTAATGAAAATTTTAAACCAACAATCGTATAGCCATGAAAAAGATTCATTACATTCATTTCATTCCTTTCACTTCTCAGCGGCGAATATTTTGACTGGCAGTTTGGATAGAGAGCATAATGAATTTTTTATGCAAATTCAGCCGCCGCCGCCGACGACGCAGACATATATCCTTTCAAATTCGCACAGTAATTGGTAGTAGTAGCAAACTCACTCCTCTCTCGCCTGTTGAAGAAGAGAAATTCAAAGAAAACCGTTATGAATCTTCATTAGAATACAGCGAGATGAAAATAAAAGCGCGAAGGCATACACAACACACACAAAAAAGTCAAAAAAAAAAATAAATAAAAAATAAATAAAGGATTTTCTCCTGTGACATCCCATTGTTTGGCTTCGGCTTTATTAGCGAAAGTACTATCCCCCAAAGCCGCCGCCGACGACGCGACACTCCGAAGTCGACGGATACACAGTTAACGGTTTTTCCTTTTCGGATTATAACAGAAAATTCTGTGCTGCCACACCCCCATGGTGTGGTGCTTCAAATGGTGTCAGGATTAATGATGCGAGTCACAGCCACAGTTATCGTTGAGTGGAAGTCGCCATAGATACTTATACACAAATTTGCGTTTAATTTCAATGGAACTATGTTGATAGTTTTGCTATCGGAATTATTCATGCACACTAGAATCTCTGGGAGTAAATTTATATGTGGCTCTGCTACTCCCAGTCGCATTTGTATTTGTATGTATGTGTATCTAGGCATCGACGTTTATTGGCAATTTGTCAACCCTTCGCAACATGATCAAACGCTGTTGCTTATCCAGACGGGTCAGGCGGCTCAGGATATGTTTGATTGAATACGAATTGGAATTGTACACGACTAATACAACATGGTATGGATACACATCCAGGATTAATGCGAGCGAAAATAATTAATTTCAAAATGTCCCTGCAGATCAAAGTGTAAGCTTTGCACACGCATTTATGTAGCTAGCGCAATGTAGCCAAGGAGCTGGTAGCGCCACCCAACACAAGCGAAACCGAGGAATTTTTAATTTCAATTGTGTTCCTGTTCTGTGTTTATAAACTTAAAATCACAAGCCGTAGTCGTAGCGCACTCGACGGTAAATTGTTTAGGGGATTGCTCGAGAGACAAAACTTTTGAAAGTCCTACTAGTTATTTTGTGGTTGGTGTTGTTTGTAAGGATTCCATTCCTGTGCCAGTTGCCAGTTTTCAGTTGCCAGTGAATGAATGAAAGGGGTGAGTTTTCTGAGCAAAGAACATTAATTATTTTTCTGTTTTAGGTTGTTCGTGCGGGAGCGATGGAATGCTTTATAGTGCGGGGTGGCATTTAGGTTCCGAGTTGGAATTGGAATTGGCGTCACCCACTACCCGGCAGCACCAACAAGTACCATCCCGCCACCGATGGACAAGAGATCTTCGAGTTTATTTCTTGCAATTAGCTAAGTGGATTTGCTGGAGTAGAGACTTTTAAAAATTCCAAATATTGTTTTATGTTTTTAATTGGTTGGATATTAAATGGAAACTTTAATTAAATTTGCGATAGCTTGTGCAGTGTGGCTGCAGTGTGGGAGAATATCGATACGATTCGGGGAGTATTGGAAATTAATTATAGAGTGAATACTTGCGGGCTAATTTGTGTTATTTTATTGATCATGTACTGTCAGGCAAGTAACTGACAGATGGGTTGGGTATGCAGCGCATCCAAAGGAGAAAGCTCAAGGGAAAGGGGCGTATGCCAATTATAGGAATAGGTATTTTTTTTTTCTTAAATAAGAAGGGTACCTATATATGCAGTTGAAAAATGTTTATTTTTGTTAACATCCATCCCATACTTGTGTAGAAAACTGTACGTGTGTATATACTCATTTCCATAAATGATAATCTCATGGAGTATAACGATGGGGTCAAATATCTGGGAGTGCTCTTAAATAAAGACTGAATTGGAACTCATTCCTGAACAATAAAAAAAATTAAAAAGCATCTAACGCTTTCTGGGCCTACCGCCGTATGTATGGGAAAACCAGGGGTATCTCCCCAAAGATCACCCACTGGATCTATACAGCAAAGATCAGGCCCATCTATTTTATGGTGGAAGAAAACCAGCCAAAAGACCGCGATAAGCAAACTAAACAAGGTACAATGGCTCGCATGCATTGGTATTTCCGGTGCCATGAGAACCTGTCCCATGGCGGCCATAGAATAGGACCTATATAGGACTCACACCCCACCACATTTCATAAAAAAAAGTGGCAATATGCAGCGCTGCAAGTTTGAAACAAACTAAAGAGCAAACCATTGGTAAAAACTATCGGATGTCCCCGAACTAGATATGATCTGTGCGGTACCAGATCGAACAACAAAAACACTATGCTTCAACAAAGGTTTCACTGAAATTATAAACAGAGAAGCATGGGTTGGCAGGTTGTTGCCTAATTTGCCAAAAAGGCCGAATGTGGTATACGTATGGTTCAAAAAATGGACTCTGAGGTGGGAGATGGTATCTACAGACCAAACAGAAATATGTTAAAAAGTCCCAGTGTATTTCAGGCATACCATTACGGCATGCGCAAACCTCATTCACATCTCAGGAATTAAAGGCGCTATCATCCATATATTAACGGATAGTCAAGCAGCTATAAAAGCCCTAAGCCAATTATTGACTGCAAATCACTGCTACACTCCTTTCAAACCCTTCAAGCACTCAGTCAAAGGAACAAATCTAGTGCGTTCCCGGACTCGAGAGATATGAAAAAGCTGACGAACTGTCTAGAAAAGGCTCGAAGATCCCCTTTATAGGACCCGAGCCTTTCTGTCCAAAAAACAAATTAGCTATTAACCTGAAATTAAAAAGGTGGGAACACAGCATGTGCATTTCCTATTGGGAAAGCATCCCAAGTCTTAGACAGACCACAAAGGTTATACAGTCTTCAGAAACGATGCCAAACGATGACAACTACAGGTCCATTGTACTCCCATTCAGACACCATACTTTAATGTACTTAGTTTTTCCGTCTTTCGAAGAAAAACAAGAAGGAGCTTCAGTGATAAAGAGCTTAGATGTTCGGCACTCACCACGTCAGCCCCGAAGATCCGCCACCTGATGCGAGCATTGGCCGGATAACTGCAGAGAAAGTGTTCTGCTGTGTCATCCTCCTCACCGCAAGCAGGAGAGGTAGTGGTGTCGCTTAAGCCCAACACATTTAAGTGTTTAGCAAAAGCTTGGTAGCCCGAAAGAACGCCTACAAGCAGACTACAGTCGATTCTCCTCAGAGATAGAAGAAAACATGCTGACCTTTTGCAAATGTCCGGGCGCAGTAGTTTGGTTCGTCTACATCCACCGCAATCGCGCCACCGAATCTTGTGTTCACGAGAAACCCAAGAATCGATAGAAGGCATGCCTACAGATGCAGGAAGACCAAACCCAGTTTCGGGTCCTGAGAAAACTTCTTCTGAACCTTGCGTAGCAAGCTCATCCGAGATCTTATTTCCGTGGATGCCAGTGTGACCTGGCTTGAGTTCTGGCACTAACTTGGACGAGGTAAAAGGGTTTAGAAGCGCTTTTAATGCAGCTTGGCTATCACTGCAGATGCAAATGCCTCTGGCCCTCCACCTGTTGTTCACAATATAGCGCATAGCCATTAGGATGGAAAAAATCTCCGCTTGGAAAACAGATGCATGTTTACCCAAGGGGCAGTAAGGTCGTATATCATCGCGTTCCACAAAGACTCCAGCACCAGACCTCTGTCCGGTTTTGGAGCCATCTGTGCAAATACGATGGTATTCAATCCCTAGTTCAGAGTCTGATCGAAACCATTCCGTTACCTGTGGAAAGTTGACGTGGTAGTTTTTTTCCAGATAGATTTCTGGTGTCATTGCATCAGACGGCATATCCATAAGACAGGGGTCAAAGGATAATTCTCGAGCAAGTTTTTCAAAATTCCATTGCGCATGGTACCAAAAACCACCTCTCTTTAAGCGAAAGATGGTTTTCAGCGTTCACCCCATGATAAATAAATAGAGGGGAGGAAGATTCATCAGGCATCTACAGCAGAGTCCGGCGTGCTAGGGAAGACCCCTGTGCAGCCGAGACAAGCCGTTCTTTGGAGTTTTCAAAAGAAGCAGTAACACGTTTCCGCGATAGCCTGTTCCACCAAACAACTGATGCGTATGAGAGTAGCGGTCTAATCATGGCCGTATAGATCCAAAGGACCCGTTTCGGAGACAAGCCCCATGTCTTACCAAAAGCGCCTTTACACTGCCAGAAAGTCGACAGCGCTTTATCGGTTTTCGATTCGACATGTTTGGACCATAGAAGTTTTTTTTATCGAGGATTACACCCAGATATTTGACTTCATCGGATATAGGGATGGTGACACCTTTAAGCACGGGATGGGACAGACCAGTGACAATTCTCCTTCTCGTAAAGAGAACAACCGTGGTTTTAAGAGGATTCACTGAAAGCCCATTACTAGTGCACCAGACATCGATCAAATCCAGAGACCTCTGCGCTTGAGAGCAGACAGCCTCTGGATTTGAACCGACAGAAAGAACGCCGACATTGACATTGAGAGCCGTAAGCAGTGAGTATACCACCATACACCATAGGAGGTTAGACAAAACACCACCTTGAGGGCAGCCCCTGCCAAGAAGATACTTAATCTATCCAGGCATGATATTAAAAAACTTATTGGATAACTAACCGGCCATCACAGATTAAAGATTACACCTTCACAAACTAAAATAGTCGACTCACCGGAGTGCCGAGTGTGTCTTGAAGAAGGCGAAACCGCAGAGCACATCATCTGTGAGTGCCCGGGCCTAAAGGAAATAAGAAGGACAGCTTGCACTTAGCACTTATGCAATTAAGAATCTTTCTGCAAGCCCTATCGCATCAGCGAGTCGTCAGAAGCTAAAAATTCTATATCATTCAATTTTCACAAAAAAAAAATTGCCTACTAATGGATTTATGTGACTTTATTACCTTCGTCGGAGGACATTTGCCCCAATTAAATAAAAATGTATGACAAGTCCTATTTCGTGTGCAGAAGATTGACACCAAAAATGACATCAAATGTCACCGAATATCGGAATGAACATGAACACTTATTGAACTATTTTCTAACTGTACTTCAAACTTCCGTGTCATTTTTTTCAGACACAATGGAATGGCGGATTTTCAAAGTACGTTAGGAGGCAGAATATATTTTATCAAATCTTTTTCAAAAAAGCTTAACCAAATAAAATCTTGTATTCCAGCGGCTAACAAGTAGAACAGCCAAGTTCTTTAGCAACTTTACCACTACACCCTTATTCACAGGAACCAACTCAGGTCATTTTTACTCCTCTTCTAACTATGCCTATAACAAGGCTAGAGTCATCTAGAGTTCTTGGGACGCACAGCAGCAGGCTCCGTACCAAATTTCAATTGTTTAACATAAGCAGATCCTGGATTACAAGTCCCCAAATTAGCTAAAATAGTAACTCACTGACCCACTGACAGATAGTCAAAACTATGAACCACTTCCAATCATCGTAGAACATTGAAATTTGGCACAGCAATAGGATTTGCGGTGTTAACCTAGGAAATCAGCCCCCAAAAAGGCTCACAATTATGATTTTTTATATGAAGGTTAGTTTTTAAGAACATGGAAAAATAATGAGGGTCGTGCTATCAGGCCCTTAACTTTGCACCCAAAAGACTTAGAGTTATTAAATTATACGTGGAGGGAGGATTTGAAGAACAGCCACCGACACAAAAAAAACCGTGTATATTTCAAAAAAGAGGTGTGGCAACTGCCTACATATCTAACTCTAATTCTACAGTTACGAAATTTTATATGTAGGTAGTTGCTGTTAAGGCAAACACGGATCTATATAAAACAAATTGAATTTTGCTCGATAAAGGACGTTTACCTTCGATCAAAATTCCTACAATTTGAAAATTTTCCAAAATTTTCGTGTATGAAAAAACTTTGGAAAAAATATTGAAATCACACCAAAGACATAAATGTTAAAGAATATTTTTTGTCCTCTCTGCCCTCATGGCTGACACTGCGACCTCAAGGGTCTTTTGTATCAAAAAGGGGATGTTGGCCTATGAGACGTGTGACTTCCCTAGTGAATGTCAAATCGTCCGTTGCAGAGTTTCATGGAAGATCCGTCGTCTTAGCCAATGTAAGGCCAGAGGATATGTTCCGACATTTCATCATCTTCTAGACCGAACTGACATTCAGTCTGTGGGCACAAGTTGATTTCGATAAGATGATATCTCAGGCCGTAATGGTCTTTGATGAGGCCCACCTTTCTCTTTACTTAATAGAAGGATTTCCTTGTAGGAGTAAGGCTAAACTTATCTTTTGGATTGCCTTAAGCCCGGGACACTTTCCCAGGTGGTTTTTCCCAATCGTTAGTTAGTCCTAAAGTAGCAGCCCAATTGACGGTTCTGATTCTAAGAACGCAGTAGTGTAATTGTATTTTAATGAAACCTAGTTCTTGTTTATTTCTCTTCTTTATACCTTTTTTTCCTTTTCCGGCTTGCTCAGGGCTTGGGAGTGGAAAGAGCTAAGTTTCAATGAGAACTATTTATAAAAGTCTCCGCTGTCGTGGAACATAATAATAACTAAATAATTCTTATGAGATCGCGTCGTGGGCAGTGGTCTTAATGTTCTGAGAATGCTTATTTACAGCTTTGCGGTTATGGCTTATGCCTTTTGGCTTGATTCATACGTTGCATTGTTTTGCTTTCTTTTTTAACTTTCTCGTATACATTAGTATACTAAAGAGAAAGTTATTGCGATCGTGCGGAAATTTCGAACTCAAACTGAGTATGAGGGATGATATTACGATTATAGAAAAGTCCAAAAAAGTGGGTCCGCCGATGCAGTCCGTCGGTCGGTCTGTCTGTTCGGGCGCCGTATGGCGAAACGGTTCGACGGATTTGCTTCAAAGTTCGTATATAAGGTTCGTGGGGTTACATCTCGGGGTATCTTTTTATTTTTTGCTTTATATTTTAAAATAACGGTACCTGCCCTACAAATTTTTTTCTGAAAATCACTTATCACTCTTTTTCTCGAAAGTGGTTTCAAGGATTTCGGTCTTCTTTTGTACTAAGGATGTTTTGGATGGGGTCAAAAATTCTGCATACTCAGTTTTTGGAAAAGTATCGATAAACGGTAATTTATAAATCTGGCAATATCTCTATAACTAATAAAGAAAATTTCAAAAAAACTGTACAGTTTTTATTATACTATAAAGTTGAACAAATTTGCATACTCCGATTTTTGAAATAATTTATTTAAAAATTTCTTTTTCATATAACGATTTTGTTAAGTTTAAATTAAATTCATTTTTTCAAAAACGGCTCCAACAATTTTGATCATTTTTTGCATTTCGAACAATTATGTTAAAAGAGTCCAATATGCGAAATTACATCAAAATCGTATGTGCCGTTTTTGAGCAAATCTAATTTTCCAAAACCTAAAAATTGATTTAAATACATTTTCGATTCATTTTGCTGTTCAAAAATGCACATCATTTACCGAGAAAGTTTCTTATGACGCAGTCGGGTACTTTATTTATTTTCTGCTGTGTTGCATTACTCGTTATTATTATTGTTTTGTTGCATGTATCTTCTTGCACGTCGAGAAAAGTCCTATATTAGCATATAGGGTATAGAGTATATAGAGTCTCTCTTGCAACTTTTTGCCTTTGTAAACATTTTTATGTGGTGGAAAAAGACGTGTCTTAAGTTTCCATTCTTTGTATTTGACAATGCGTAATTGGAAATGGAATGGTTTTAGAGTCCTTAACATGTATTTAAAGTGGGAATAGTGGAATCTCAATATTCAGCTCTTGCTTTTAACATTTAAAAGAGCGAGGAGTTGGGATTTAATGATTAATAGTTAGACACCCACATATATTTTGTATTTTTCCGTTATCCTTCGACTTAGTGGTAGTGTTTGTCTAGCTCGTGCTCCGTTGGATAAGGCTTGTATCCCTCAATGTAAATTTATTTAACAATATTTATGCTTCTACCCAATTTTATGTTTATTTTAAATTGAATCAGATTTTATGGAGTTTGGTTTTATATTATACGCGCACTAAAGGGACTTTGGATACCCTTATAATGAAGTGATACAGTGCGGGCATTAAGGAAATGAAGATACCGAGACACGTTGGTATTAAATGTTTGTAAACTATAATGTGAAGGAAAGAGAGACCGTGATAGAGAATTCCACATTCGCGTTGTATGGTTAAGAAACGAATCCTTGTGTTTCACTGTACGTCCGAATACAGAAAGTGCTTGAGAAAGTTTCGCTGTCAATTTGGTTTTTATTGTAACGGGTGATCCAAGTGGAGATACTTTTTTCAATAGCCTTTTTTGACAGATCACGTGTGAGTCGTGTCATGCTGTCATGCTATTTTTGTTTAGTATTGGTTGGCATTTCATAATGGAAAGACTTACGCGTGAACAACGTTTACAAATTGTTCAACTTTATTATGAAAATTCACGTTCTGTGAGGAATGTGTTTCGTGCACTTCGCTCAACTTATGGTCAACATAATCGGCCTAATGAGCGTACTATTCGCAACACCATCACCCATTTTGAGACCCAGCATTCATTATTGGATAATATTCGACCGAATAGACCACGTCCAGCACGCTGTGAAGAAAATATAGCGGCCGTAGCTGAGAGTACACACGAAGACCGTAGAGAGTCGATTCGGCGCCGTTCGCAGGAACTCGGACTGACGTATGGAACGACTTGGCGCATTTTACGTCAAGATCTTAACAACTGAAGCCGCTCGACCTTCCCAAGCGACATCGCTTCGCTCTATGGGCTCTTGAAAAGTTCCAAGAAGATTCGACGTTTTCGAGGCAAATTTTGTTTAGCGATGAGGCCCGTTTCTGGCTCAATGGGTATTGCCGCATTTGGGACGAAGAGCAACCTGAAGAGATTGAAGAACTGCCACTTCATCCAGAAAAAACAACGGTTTGGTGTGGTTTGTGGGCCGGTGGAATCATCGGTCCATATTTCTTTAAAAATTATGCCGGTGCGAACGTAACCGTGTGGATCACCCTTTATTTGATCGGGGAGCCATAGATCGCACCCATGTTCAGACTAGTTAACCGGGTTGAGAAACATGGCTCCATGATAAGGAAAATCTTCGTTTAGCA
Source organism: Ferdinandea cuprea (assembly GCA_963576555.1). NCBI lineage: Eukaryota > Metazoa > Arthropoda > Insecta > Diptera > Syrphidae > Ferdinandea > Ferdinandea cuprea. Next base: position 148,637,084 of record OY754958.1, on the reverse strand, counting down.
TTAAAAAAGAGAAACAGCTATGAAACTTTGGCACAAATGTGCAAGAGGAGAATCCTTCAAAGCATATTTTTGCATAACTTAATTTATTCTATCATATATTGCATTCCATCTACTTTTGGATATAAATATAGAATTTTTTGATGCCATGGGCAAATGTGAAATATATAATGACTCGTATTGATCATAAAGTTAGGGAACTCACTATGGCTCGAAATAAGGCATTGTCCTCCTCGTGTCCTCCCACTAGACCGAGAGGCAAGCGCATTGGTGGACATCGGAATTGAGCCCACTTAGAAATGTCTGCAGGAAACTGTTCAATAAAGCCAAGGCCACACAAACAGATTCCGACTGGGATGCCTACAAAGTATCCCTCAAATCCTACAAAAAAGAATTGAGGAAAGCCAAAAGAATATCTTGGCGACTCTTCTGTAGCAAAATAGAGGATACCTCCGAAGTTTCTAGGCTAAGGAAAATCCTCTCTACAAATCCAACGATGCCCAGCTGTCTCAAAAAATCGGATGGCTCTTGGACTGTGTCTAGCGAGGAATCGCTTAATCTGCTATTAGATACCCACTTCCCAGGTAGCTCCCATGTTATAAGTAGTACGAACCCAAATAGGGTAAGGACTCACATAACCAACATTCGCGATCTAATTACCAGGGATAGGCTACTTTGGGCGCTACACAGCTTCAAACCATATAAATCGGCGGGACCAGACGGCATTATACCAGCCGAGTTACAAAAAACATCAGATATTATTCTACCGGTGTTGGAGATAATTCTGAAAAGTTATATTGTCAACACATACGCGATCTCAACTGCACTGTCGGATCTGAAAGTGGGTGACACACTTGGCGAGTTTATTAATCAACTGACCTCCGCCAGAAGATCAACGTCAGCAGATCAACAACAATAACAAACTGCTTGTTATCCTGGAAGGAGAGGGCTGCAAAGTGATTGCCTATGCAGATGACGTTGCTATTGCCGTGTCGGAGAAGCACCTTAATACCTTAAAAGAACTTCTACAAAATGCTCTTAAAAATGCTCACAAAACCGAACTTGTCCTCTTTCCTAGGAAATACAAAATCCCACGAGTCGACCCCCCTTCAATCAGGGGTACCAGCTTAGTCTTCTCTGACGAGGCCAAATACCTAGGTCTCATCCTGGATAGGAAGCTCAACTGGAAATCTAATATACAAGAAAGAGTCCGGAAAGCTACGGTGGCACTCATTTCTTGCAAAAAAGCTATTGGAAACAAGTGGGGACTACAACCCCGAATTACTCACTGGCTATATATCTCGGTTGTAAGACCGATATGAACGTATGGAACAATTGTCTGGTGGACTGCCTTAGAGAAAGCGATCAATCGCGATAAACTAGGCAGAGTCCAGAGATCAGCATGTTTATGCATAGGCGGAGCGCTTCGCACCACTCCCTCAGCTGCACTCGACATTCTGTTCCATTTGATACCCCTTGACATCTTTAGCAGACAGACGGCTGCTACCACGGCCACTCGCCTCAAAGCAACTTCTCAATGGGCCGATAGTGAAATCGGCCACTCTGCAATTCTGAACATACTCAGAATCCCTTCTAGGAATATAGACTCACCACACCCCAACTGCTGTTCGACAAAAACTTCCAGATATCCATCCCCCCTAGATCCTTTTGGGAGGATGCCTTGCCGGAAGAAGAATCAATCCATTTTTACACGGACGGTTCAAAAACAAATGATGGAGTGGGTGGAGGTGTCTTCTCAGACAGACTAAATCTCAGTCTTTCCTTCCATCTTCCTAATCATTGTAGTGTTTTCCAGGCGAAAATTATGGCGATAAAGGAAGTCTTGTCCTGGCTAAAAACAAATGTGGTATCCGTAAAGGATATTCGAATCTTTTCGGACATTCAGGCCGCCATCAAGTGTCTGGACTCTGTCTCTATTAACTCTTTAGTAGCCCTAGATTGCCGATCACCTCTAAAGGAGATGGCTGAGCTGTTCAACATTCACCTTTGCTGGGTGCCGGGGCATAGGGACATTCCGGGTAACTGCAAGGCCGACGAACTCGCCAAACTTGGAACTACCCTCTCAATCTTGCCTGATAAGGGCTCCTTAGGCATACCAGTTTCCACGTGCAAGCTCTTGTTTAAACTGGATGCATTAGAAAAAACTAACCACAGATGGACAAATGGTATTACTTGTCTGACAACGAAGCAGATTTGGCCTAGGCTGGATCTAAAACGCTCAAGGAGCTTGATTACCCTTAATCGGTCGCACATTGGTGCTACAATTGGTGTCATAACTGAACACTTTTTGTAAGGCAGGCATGCAACAAGGCTTGGTGCCCATTCCAACGACTTCTGTAGGAGCTGTATGGATGAGGAGGAGTAGGAGGCCCTGCTCTCTCCCGAAAGCGAAAAATTCATATGGGGGCCTTCTTTTATAATGATCTTAATGTTCTAAACTCAACCGACCCAAAATGTCTCTCACGCTTTATTAGCACCTCAAAATGGTTCAACGTGTAGGCAGGAACTTCAGATTCACGTGGTATCACAATGGACCTTATATAGGTCTAAGTGAGTCGGACTTCTATCCGACTGCCACTTCAACCTAACCTAACCTAATGACTCGTATTTCCCTTTTGATAATATTAACCTTAACAATTAATATCACATTTACATACATATATGTATGTACGGTAATGTTTGACATATGACTTTCTATAGCTCTCATATTAAACTGAATGCTAATCGAGAGTAATTTAGTTTCCATTAATCAAATGACATCAACAAAGAGGAAGTTAAATGGGCAAAATTAACCTCGATTATTCATCATAATATTCATAACATGTTTACAATGTATTCGCACTTTAACAAGATTAAATATTTAAATTTATTTTATTTCGTGCAGAGACTGCAGTATACTCGTTTCTTTCACGCCGAAATATGTACAAAATTGATTGAAGCGTTTGCATCAAACAGCAATTTTTAATAAAGCGAACATCCATCAAGGAGTTTTAGCATGTGTGGGTGTATTTCCAAGATTTAATAATAGATTTTTGTAAACAAAAACTTGCTGTTTAGGCGTGCTGTATAATGAGAAAGCGAATAAATCTTGAGAAAACAAGCTTTGATGTGTTAAGACCAGTGACGTGCGGAACAAAAATTTCTAGGGTAGACATAATGATTTTTCAGTTATCTCAGTCTTAAGGGCCAACTAGAATGCACTTCAGTGGGATTAACCTTATGTCAAAATAGAACGAAAAGCCCGCTCAATTTCTATCAAACTATCTAGTCACCCATAATGAACTTAAGAGAACTTCATAGTCTGTCAAATTGTTTTCTTTCGGTTTGGTTTCAAAAAAGTAAAATGGAAAATCAGTTAAGAAAATTAAAAGGCGTAAAGGCATATATTTGTTTGGACGGTTAAAATTATTAGATTTATGAAATCATACTCCGTATTTTGTTCCATTACCTATTTCTTCTTCTTTCTTTTGTGTGCCTTCTGTCAAATTTACGTACTGAATGTCCCATTTCATTTAGACTTTGAGTAAGCCAGCCGAAGTTAACGAAAACTTGATGAAACACTAATTAATCACGTTATGGGCAGTACTATTTGCATGTAATGGGACGTTCCATTAAGCTTGCTTAAGCTCATTCAAGTGCATTATGGTTGGCCCTTTCGGTTGCTTGATCACATCCTCAATATGTTATCTTGATCCCAACAGAAGAATCAGAAACTTAATAATAATGATGAAAATTCGAGAGCATAAAGACAGCTTTAACCTCTTCAGACCTTTTAGCAATTATCTATGATATATCAAGTGTAGGGCTACAATAATTTTTAGATTGCAGTTGGTGCTATGGTCACTGCCGTTATTTGTAGTTGGCCATTGCATATAGTTACTTAACTTCGTGCCAGCGAAAAAGTTATTATACAAGGTGGCGCCAAAATAACCTTCCGATGTTTTTTGGCTGTAATTTAAAACTCGTTGATCATTGCTCTGTAGCGCTCACTATTCACAGTAACCGTTTGGCCCGCGACGTCTTCGAAGAAAAAGGTTCAATGACTCCTCCAGCGAAAACAGCACACCATACAGTGACTTTGAGCGGGTGTAATGGCTCTTCGTGGGTTACACGCGGATTTTCAGTGCCCCAGAAGCGTAAATTTTGCTTATTTACGTACCCGCTAAGATGGAAATGGGCCTCATCACTCATGATTATTTTTGATGAAAAATTATCTTCCTCTTGGTGGTGATTAAGGATGGCTTGAGCGTATGTTAGACGCGATTGGCGGTCAGCAGCTAACAGCTGATACACCGACTAGACTTTGTACGGAACTCTCCTGAAAAGTCCGTATACATAAAGGTTGATCCATTTCGAGGTTCCCTACTTTTTTATAGAAAAAAAACACAGAAAATTCAAATTTAATGGAGAATGTTTATTATCATTTGAAAGAACATTCTTTGGCATTTATTTTTTGAAGATAATGTCTATCAAATGTTGGCCGTTGCTACGTCGCAGATGGTCCATCCGTTGAGTCCAATTTTCGATCACTCGTTCGAGCATTTCGACTGGTAACTGGCGAATGACAGGCGTGATGTTTTCCTCCAAGGCCTGAATCGAAGCGGGTTTGTCGGCATAAGCTTTTGACTTTAGATATCCCCACAGGAAAAAGTCTAACGGTGTGATATCACACGATCTTGGTGGGCAATCGACCGGCCCAAATATTCTCTCAATAAGTCCATTGATTGATGCGATGTGTGGGAAGTGGCGCCGTCTTGCTGAAACCAAATGTCGCCGAGATCACGAGCTTCAATTTCAGGCATCAAATAGTCGGTTATCATGGCACGAAAACGGTCGCCATTATCGGTTACGTTCGCACCGGCATAATTTTTAAAGAAATATGGACCGATGATTCCACCGGCCCACAAACCACACCAAACCGTTGTTTTTTCTGGATGAAGTGGCAGTTCTTCAATCTCTTCAGGTTGCTCTTCGTCCCAAATGCGGCAATACCCATTGAGCCAGAAACGGGCCTCATCGCTAAACAAAATTTGCCTCGAAAACGTCGGATCTTCTTGGAACTTTTCAAGAGCCCATAGAGCGAAGCGATGTCGCTTGGGAAGGTCGAGCGGCTTCAGTTGTTGCACAAGCTGTATTTTGTACGCGTTCAATTTAAGGTCGAATATTATCCAATAATGAATGCTGGGTCTCAAAATGGGTGATGGTGTTGCGAATAGTACGCTCAGTAGGCCGATTATGTTGACCATAAGTTGAGCGAAGTGCACGAAACACATTCCTCACAGAACGTGAATTTTCATAATAAAGTTGAACAATTTGTAAACGTCGTTCAAGCGTAAGTCTTTCCATTATGAAATGCCAAACAATACTAAACAATAAACAAATAACATGACAGCATGACACGACTCACACGTGATCTGTCAAAAAAGGCTATTGAAAAAAGTATCTCTACTTGGATCACCCTCTATAATAAATCACAAATATTGTCTTCTCCAATAACGATGAAGACGAAAATGAAAAATTTAAAATTAAGGACTCATTTCTGGCTAGACATCAAACAAACTACAGGGTCCGCCATGTAACGTTTTTTTTTTTTTTTCAACTAGTGCTTATTTCGCTAATGGTAACACTTAGCTAATGTCTGATTTGACAGATAATTAATTTTATCCTACCGCTAAACGAATATGATTGTGTATGCGCTTGAACAATGCTGGGAAATATTGCGACACTACTTTTAAAATCATGGTAATGTTGCAGTATGTGTGCCTAAATTGCGTACGGATTTGAGAAGAAGAGAAGCACCGTCAGCTCCGTATGTTCGTTATCTTGTGAAAAAAGTGAAAGAAACTGGCAACCTCATCGATAAACCAAAGCGTGAAAAGTCAAAAACAGTGCGTACACCCGAGAAAATTGCTGCTGTGGCAGAAAGTGTGCGTAAAGCGCCATCAACATCAATTCACCGTCGATCTCAACAATTGAACATTTCGGGACATCATTGAGACGAATTGTGCATAAAGACCTTAGTATGACGCCATACAAAGTCCAATTGGTTCAGGAGTTGAAGCCAACTCGCTTCGCTAAGTGGGCCTGCGATCGACTTAGAGAAGATGCCGATTTTGCCGAAAAAAAATCATCTTTTCATATGAAGCTCATTTTGATCTTGGCGGGTATGTAAACAAGCAAAATTGTCGCATTTGGGGCACAGAAAACCCGCACGCATACATTGAAGAGACGATATACCCAAAACGAGTCACTGTTTGGTGCGGATTTTGGTCCAGAGGCATAATTGGGCAATTTTTCTTCGAAAGTGAGCAAGGAGTGGCCGTTACAGTCAATGGCGATCGTTATCGGGCCATGTTGAACGAATTTTTGTTCACAAAAATTAAAGAGGAGGATATTGGCAACATTTGGTTTCAACAGAACGGCGCTACGTGCCACACAGCCGAAGCTACACTCGATGTTTTGCGCCCTGTTTTTGAAGATCGCATTATCAGCCGCAGAGCTGATGTCGTTTGGCCACCGCGGAGCTGCGATTTGACACAGTTGGGCTATTATTTGTGGGGTGCCGTAAAAGATAAGTGTTACGCCGTTACATGCCAGAGACAATTGACGCTTTAAAGGACAATATTCGTGAAGCCATTGGTGAAATACAGCTGCACACAATCGATAATATGCTTAACAATTGGACCGATTGTGTAGGCTACTGCATGGCCAACCGAGGCAGCCATTTGAATGAAGTTATTTTCCATTATTAACCGGAAGGATTGTACAACAATAGGCAGAAGAAATTACGACGATGACTAAGAGAAAGGGTGAAATATTTCTTACATCGCTTTAGGAAGCCTAGACATTTCGCAGCGTTCTTGGCGACATCAAATATGTGGTCATTCCAACGAAGGTTGTCATTAACACACATACCGAGAATGGAAAGTCGTTCGGTTTCAGCGATGCAAGTGCCAATCATGGATAATGGCAGAGAATTAGGGGTTCGCTTCAATGACAGCATTGCGTTTTGGAAGCATTAAATTCCACTCTGTTGGTTTTACCCCATTTAAGAATGCTGTCAAGATCGGAATTCAATGGGCTTAACATACGTTGCCGTTCCAGTTCAAGGCCCTATTATGAGCGGAATGTAAAGCTGAGGATACTGTCATCAGCAAAGCAATAGATTGGATTAGAAGTGACAGACAGGAGGTCTTTTATAAAAATGAGAAAGAGAGTCGGAGACAAAACGGAGCCTTGAGGGACACCAGCATTTATTTGGTGAGTTGCAGACTTGAAACCGTCCAAAACGACTTGAAGAAAGGTATCATCGAGTCCGAATGCACGCATTTCGACTAAAGCGCAACGACCTTACTTTCACCACCACGGTGAATAGATTGGTTTCACTTTTCGGTTAGATATGTCATCAAATCACCACTGGACCTGTTGCTGCGAAAACCGTACTGCCGGTCATTAAGAAGTTTTGGGTATTCAAGATACTTCATAAGCTGACGGTTTATCAGCGTTTCCATGACATTGGAAAAAAGGGACGTTAGTGCAATTGGTCGGTAGGAGGAGACAGAGTAAGATTCGCCTTTTTTTGGGACGGGCAGGACAAATGCTGTTTTCCATCTTCTCGGAAAGAGCCCTGAAGAATAGGACAGACAGAAAAGCTTACGCATTGGTTTTGCCAGCGTCGAAGAACACCTCTTCAGAACAATAGGGGTAATACCATCTGGACCAGCGGATTTATGTATGCTGAGATCTCGAAGAACTCTTGCTACTGTACGAGTGCGAAAATGGATCGGTCCCATAGAAGATTCTACGTGCTCGAGTACAGGGGGAGATAAAGCACAATCTGGCAGCGTTGAGCAATCTAGCAAAATGAGCAGCAAGCAGATTGGCTTTGTCTGAAGAGCTGACAGCTGGGATGTTATTGCAAATGAGTGTCGGGATAGATGACGAGGCCGAATTTTTAATATTCTTAACAAACGACCAAAAGTTTTACTACCGGAGGGACTTTGCAATATTTTTTGCCTCAACTTTTGGTCGTAGGAGAATTTGACACGATTAATGAGGGCATTGCAGTCATTTCTGGCTCGTTTGAACTTTTTCCGGTTTTCCTCAGTTGGGTTGGCCTTAAATGACCGAAAAGTTACCTCTTTAGCCCTGATAGCTTCTTTACAGCTCAAGTCACACCACGCGTTTTCCGGTCTGATACGCTTTATCCCTAACAGGCTTACCCAGGTGAATTAAATTTGTAATCATATCGGCAGCGGCATCCACGTCGTTGTTGAGGAAGCACAACGACCAGTTAAAATTCCTAAAGAAACCGTTTAAATATTTCCAATTGGTTTTCTGGTATTGCCATACGGTTCTTTTCGGAGCTTGTTCGTTAACTGAGTGGTGGAGTACGAGAAATTCGCCGATATGATACAACAGTCTGACGAAACCAGAGGCGATAATACATTTAAAGTGTATTTATCAGGATGAGAGGTAAAAAGTTTTAGCGTTTTGACCGCTAATGTCCGGTATCCGGGTCGGCCCATTTACAATCTGGGTTAAATTATTAACCTCAGCAAAGATCTCAACATACCTTCCTTCGGGTGTTGTCTGTCCAGAATGTCGAAGCCAACTTGAATTGTGTAAATTGAAATCGCCCGCAATGACGATTTCAGTACGAGGATAATGGGTTACAATTCTGGTGATGGAATCGGACAGTGCATCAAACTCATTATAAGTTGAATGCCTGTCCTGGTTAGGGCTTCTGTAAATAAAACAGTAGTGAATTGATTGCCTACGGACATGAAATTTTAGCCAAATAAAATTAAATTCCGGATTGGAACATTGGCCGTATTGAGGTAAAACTTGGTAGGCTACATCACTGCGTATATAAACGGCAGGGAAAAGAACGATGGGAAAAGAATATTGGCACCAAGTTATATCCAGGCAGACTAAACTCCGTTAATTTGGAATCAATGCTGACCTGTGTTTCACTTAGTGCCACAACAGATGGTTTATTGTGAATCGCATGGGCGTACAATGAAAAAAAATTGGATCTCAACCCACGAATATTACTCACGTCCACTCTTAAATTCCCACGCATAACAAAAAACTCAACTATGACGCTGACTAAACTAGGCCGTATCATATAGATCCTGACGTCAGCTTTCCAAAACAAATCACTGCAGGTGTTATGCCCGTACAATGAATTGCTTTGGTCTACCAACAAAGTCTACACAGAGCGATCCGCTATTCGCGGACTCGAAAAAACTCCTGACAAGGGCGCATTTTTTTAATCTCAAACAAACGTAAAAAGATGAAGTTAAATAACACCTACTCCTATGTCATGGCAGATGAAAAACGTGCACTTCAAAAACTGTCTGACATTAAAGAGGGTTAACTACGATAAACAATAGAAATAGTTACAGCTCTCCTCTTCTCACCTTCTATAGAAAGAAAAACTTCACAGAATTACCCTGGAGGACGGTAACTCACTCAAAACAAGATCCTGAATTTATGTAGGTCACGAAAATACACCATTCCTGCTCAATACGGTCTCTGTATGATTTCTATTTTCAACACAAACACGACACGCCCTCAAACCCCACACAATGCTCAATAATAGGCCTTAAGTTCCTTTGCGAAGAACCAGCTGGTGTTACTTCAGAAGCCAACACAAGTCCCCTTGACTACATCCAGGTGTTAAACAATGGCAATAAACAAGTATGCATTCATATTTATAGCACGTATCTCAAGTATTCTTGCGTAGATTAAACACACACGCATATTTGGGATAACAAGCTTGAGTGGCTCCTTGTTGGAAGCATCCCATATAATACCAAACAAAAAAAACGGACACTGTTTGCCAAGCGATAGAAGAACAAAATTGCATTCGCAAGCTAGTACAAAGTGCTCAAAAGCAACTACCCTCAAATTAAACAACACCCATTTAAGTGGCCTCAAAACGTGCTACAACCAATTGTTGTTTTTTTGTAAATCCTCATCCACCCTCTTGTAATTGAAACATCGCCCCTTCAGAGAATGCTCGATTGAATCAATATTAAATATCAGTTAGTTAAGTATTCCACGAGATAAAGCAGCACTTAGTAGTACCTTGCTTGATTTAAAGAGCACACAATCATAAAGCAATGTCTCGTTTAAAAACAACTAAAGAACTAATAAGCTTTTCCAAATATCTGCGATACACTCTATCAGCAGTAACTCGTTTCGCATCATCAGTGTGGTGTAGATACATAGATAGATACTACATGGCTCATTACAGTGCAAACAATAACTTCCAACTGAAAACAAATGTCTCACGTACCATCGTACGAACAAGGACTTGCCCACTCTCTGGCTCTCCTATAGCAATTTACAAGCACAGAGATTCGAGCACATGGCTGCGCAAAGACATGACCTTTCTTCACTCAGGAATTCCGCACAGTCGAATCTCTTATACTAGAAGTCCTCGTTAGTGCTAAGCTTTTGGTGGGACACAGGACACACACACACACAGAATAGAGAAAGAGAGCAATCGAATTGAAAAGCTTTCGTGTTTTTTTTCTAAATTTAACCGCCAGGATGAAAAATACGGTCAAAGCTACGAATAGGTTTTCATGCTTACAATTAGTTTACGTCGAAATTTTGAAAAGAACCGTTCGCTTGTCGGATTAAACCGTCTTCATCGTTTATCAGATCTTGATAAGACGGCGCGCGTGAGCTTTTTTTTTTGTTTTCTTCCTCTGTTTAGGTTGATTCGTTGGTGCGTTGGTTCTTCGTTCGAGAGGATATTTTTATGCAGTGTCAAGCGAAAAGGATTCGCAACGTTGTGAGAGTGAGAGTTAAGACGCTGCGGAGGAGCTGTTCGCGGTAATAGGTGTTATTATTACCAGTTATCGGGTGGTGGTGTGAAGAAGCAAAATATAAAAAAGTGAAGTAACACAAACAGAGGTGGCATCGATGCGGTGTATCCAGTTGTGAGGTCAATCTAAACATAGGATAGTCTATTCTGAGTGAATGGTTTCATCCATAGAAAATAACTTGCTCGTGTCGGTCGGGTGTTGTGTTGTGTTTTTTTTTTTTGTTAGCTATCTCGAATGGTGCAGGATGTGTGGAATGTAATTCTTCCTGAGTGTGTGCGTGTATTTATGCAACCAATCATCTAAGGATACGCGAAGTGGTTAGTTTGGTTAGTTCACTTTGCGGTCTGTTGCGTGTGCTTTATTGGCGGCCAATAAATCGTTTCGTCTTGACAAACCGCATTCTATGAAAGATAAACTATAAATATATGTCAATTAAGTATCTAAAGGTTCATACTTTACATTTTCATAAAAAAAATGCTTTTACTCTCACTACCCACCTGCAACATTGTGTTGGTGATGATAACGGTGGTGGCTGCTCATACTTCCCATCACAATTAATTTCAATCTGCTGACCACTACCCGTGCGAGGGCAAGTCCGGTTTTGTGCACAAGAAAGCCAAAAAAAAAAGAAATACGAAAATTAAAAAAATAAAAAGTGAAAAGCCAACAAATTGATTTATTCTTATGAAATAATTGGATCAAGTGCCGTGCTATGTCGTACCACTTATGGGATTTATAGGATACTTTACCACAGCTCCATAGCGGATACACCAAAGGATACCGTCCACAAATTATTGTTAACAGCCATAAGTAAATCAACAATAAAACCAGCTCGGAGACATTGCCGTTGCTGCCACTGGTCGATGTCTCATCAATTTTCTTTTTTAACGGTAAGTGATCTCATTCGCCAAGGATTTACTGCCGCTGTCCATCCTTATTGAAGTTCATAATCAATTCACATTGTACGTTGTACACGGTCATTGGTCATTGGTCATCGGTCAGGCCAGGTCCAGGTCCAGGTCAAAGTTGTTATTAAACCTTTTATCGCCTTACTGCATCCTAAAGTCCTCTAACTCATCGATGGCAACCAACCCAAAAACGGATCACTTAATTTTAGCCTTTGAATGCTTTGTCGTTGGTTTAGTGCCAGTCGATGTTGTAATAAACCAAATAAATAAATAATTTCATTAAGCTCTAAAATGCCTGGCAATAAAAATTGTGTTAACAAGCGGAAAAGTCCTTTTCGTTTCTTCATCCGAAAATTTCCTGTTTTAAGGTCGACACGAATCGTGTAGTATAATACGAGAGACGATCGCTTCCATCCGTGACCTGAGCTATACTGGCTCACAGTCATTGAACACAAAAAAACAAAAAAAAAAACACAAACAGTACGTACCGCGACCGAACAGCTAAAGGAACCAACACATAAATGAACAGGAGCCGGGAAAACAAAACAAAAAAAAAAAAACAAGTATCGTACCGCACATCGGTGCGATGACGATAAAACTTTTATGGGTAATTCCCGGAGCTTAATGGGAGAAATTTGTTTTTCACCCTCAAGTCATAATGAATAAGTGTGATGTGTATCTGCGGTTGCATGTGTATCTCTCTGTTTTGTGCCGGAAGTGGGCGGCGGACATCGGTGGTAAGCACGAGTGCAAAATTAAAAGAACAGTAGGGTTTTGCGAAACGACATAGGGTCCATATGCCGAAGGGGTATGGGTGTGGGTGTGCGTGTGGGGGTAGGTGTCGGTGGCTAAACCCTTTTTGGGTGTGAGTGCAATGATTTGTTAACATTTGGCTTAATTCGCTTGGCAGCCTGAAGTGCTGGCTTTAGTCTTTAGTCAATTAACCTGATTCTGACTAGTTTAACACTTGGAGAGCGATAATTGTTGAGCAAAAAAGTGATGGACGATGCGACAGGTATTATTGAATGCATTTCATTGCAACTATTCGAAAAGGGATTTTCAATATTGTGAAGGACAATTGTTCCCTTTGCTGCTGCAATCCAACCTTTCAGGAGGATGCTTTTTAATGACTCTTGAATGGAATTTACTCTCGATTGTCGAATGGAATATTTGCGAGGGAGACTTCTTTGAATCTTCGTTTTGAAGGAAATGGGACAGTATAAGAATTTTGCAAATACTAAGCCTTTATTTCGATTTTACAATTCCATCGGCAGTGTGCTTGTAGAGCTTTGGTAGCTATGACATTTTTGGTATGTCAACCCCCTCAATATGAGTGATGATATTCGGGATTGGATTTAATTGACATATATCCTGAAAGCAACTACATGTCTCCTACAAGAGGTGCATAGGTTTGCTAGTACATTTTCTTTCCGAGAATACCCCTAAACATTCGAGTACATTCATATCTCAATATTGGTGGCAGAGTGCACTGTTGAAAGTAATGTAGATATCGGTTCATTCATTGTGATCCAGAAAGTCGAAATGTAGAACATACTCTATAGAATTTAGATTCTCTAGATATTGATAAAATTGAGGTCGTGTTTTTCACGAGACATGTTGATTGAAGACAAAAGCAATTTTATGTATGCGCTCATCCAACTTTTTTGTTTTGTCCACTTTTCCCGATATATTGCTAAGAAAGCGAACAAAATTGCACTACAAAAGAGATAGATACGCCAACTGCTGCCTTGAGGATGATTTCTCATATCAGGAAGTACTGATGGCTAGGTAGGTTGGTGGATGCCCCTGTGACGGTTTCCACGGGTCACTTAGACCATAAAATTGGGTTCATTGTGTACTTTAGGTACCTTTCGTCGCTCTCTCAGAACCATCCAGATTTGTATACAAATCTGAGAAGGTCTTTTAGCTCGACTTTGCTTCTATCCTCCAGCTCATGGAAGAAGTATCTGGCGAGGGTCATAAACCTTGTGCTTTTTAGGCCTGGACATTCACGTCACAGGTAACGAACAAATTTAATTTCTTCGACGTCCCTGCAGCTCCTGCAAAAGTCATTGTGCGTCCCTGTTACGAATGCAGACCCGAATGAGGACTCTCCTTAACACACGGATATCCTTACGGTTTAATCCGATCATGAATTCTGATCTCTTTTGATTAAACGCTGGCCATAGCTCGTTGGTATGACCCCAGTTGTTTGATATTATTTCGTTTAAGGACATCCTGCCTTTTTTCACAGCCCTTGATTTTACCACACCCGACTGCATTGCCTTTATGGCCGCTTGACTGTCAGAGTATGTGGTGATGGTCATGTTTGCGAAGCAATGCCTTTCTAGTTCCGCTGCAACCTGTATTCAGTGCCACATACGCCCGCTTGACACGGTCTTCAATATACGTTTTCCCAATTAAGTATATTTGACGGATCATTGGCCTAACACTTAAATTGTCGCGAAAACGACTAACTTTATTAGTCACTAACCTGTGAGTGAATAGGACATGGTTTTTTAGATGGCTCGTCAGTTTTTGAAATAAAGTTAAGGGTGGGTTTTAATTGAGTTAGCGAAGGTTTTGAATTTAATATTCATGTCGTCAACGTGATATATAAACACAATTTTTAGGTTAATTTTTGCAAAGAGAGATCCAAATCGAGATAGAGATACTATTTAGAAACTTGTGTAAAAAACTGAAAACCTTATCTTTGCTGAAAATGTACAATTTTATATGATCAATATATCCTTAGGACACATGTAGTAGTTTTAGATATTTCTACTTGAACAAATAAAATAACATCATCTAAGGCGAGGACTTCCTCTGCTGCATTGTACAGCCAATTTAAGCAGCCATTAGGCAGTTTTTAAATTTTTCACCAGGTCAATGTAACAGTACAGCCAGTTAAACCCTTAAGCTCTCAAAACGACCAATGATATCTTCATCCGGCTTAGGAGTGGCCCATGCTTTGAGTAATCGGATTGTTAAGGATAACATAGGCTTTGTTAGAGAAGGGCTTACTACATTGTTGTTTTTTCAGCCCAAAGAATCCTTTTAATATGTATACTTTTTAGTTCAATTGAGATATTGATATCCGCACTTCATTTTTTTTCGGGTGCACAACATTGGAAATGTTGATTTACAAGAAATTACCTTGTTCATCTCTACTGGTTTCTATTCGGTTTTGTTGCCCAGACACGCTTTTTTAATTTTTGGCCTCGCGCGCTTCTCTTTATTTTTCCGCTGGATAATCTGTTGTTCTTCTCTCATGCTCAAATAGTTCGTGAGTAGCTCTCGTCCTTCTATGCAGCGCCGCTTTGAAGGCATGTTGTTTTGTTGCAGGTGCTTGCCAGTAATCTATATGACGTAGGGGTTTCGTAAAGATGGGCGGCTGAAACCTATAGCATGTCAGTTGCGGCATTTCTGATTGATGACTTCTCGGCATCTTAGCCATTCGTCCTTAACATATAATGCTGGCTGCAAACGACTTCTCGGGATGTTTGGGGATGTAAGATTGGCAAAGGTTCTGGTGACCACAATGTACCTTTGTGAAGATTGAGGTTAAGAAACCGCGTTCTTGCTGTATTTACGTTACGTCACACAGCAAAATTAATTAGCCAATGTCCGTTTCCAAACAAGTTTTCGTGTAGGCTATGTCTTCCGATTGTGCTACCAAGGATATCTTTCTTTCCATTTCTGTCATTAAAATCGCGTAAGACAATTTCAACGTCATACTTCAGACATTGCTCGCAGGCTTTTTCGAACAGCTCGGAGAAAAATTCTTTGGCAGCGTCGTCCTTTTTCTCTATTGGGCCGTGGCGCTTATCGGGCTGATGTTGGCGAATTAACCTTTGATACGGATTGCAATAAGGAGTTCAATTATGTATCGAAAGCTTTAGGCTTTTTGCCGGTCATCCCACCGTACGTCCAGGATAACAGTGATGTCTGCTTTATAGCAGTCTAGAGCCTCTACTAAGATCCGAACATTCGAAAGCAGATCCGAAAGTCGTTGATTGTTGCGCAGAGTCGACAGCAGTAAATCCGTCCTTTTTCATGGCTACTGGTCGCTTGGTATACAACAACGTTTTTTTGGTAATTAATAATATTTAACATCTTTAATATTAATCTTTGTAATTGTCTAGCGCAACGATCATATTTCCTTCGCCCATCCTCCTTAATAAGTTAGGCCCCTAAAAACGGGTCTGTTTTGGGAAAATCTGAAAATAGATTTCCATATTTCTTATTCTATATAATTAAATTTTCCAGGAAATCCAAAATAAAAAATAAAAAAGACAAACGTGCAACATTTTAAATCAATTTGACTTATTGATGGTGGACTGTCGGGTTTTTTCAAAACTATGCAATTATACAAAAATCGCTTCTTAGAGGCACGGCAATATTTCCTCCAAGTTTCATAACTTTGCCGCCACAAGCGATTTGGACTGGGCGATGCTGATTCAACCAGTCAGGACAAACTCTTTTTGAGGTATGGATATCAATAACTTTCCACGTTTCGATAAAAAAGAAGAGAAATGATGAACAAAACGTCTAAGATGACGCCCAAATATCTTGCTGAAAAGGAAAGGGTAAGGTCAATTCTAGGTGCTACTGATGGCTAAATAACTAAGTATTTGACTATCGATAGTAGGGGAAAGTAGTTATGAATGAGACAATTTTAGGAAAAGTCCTGCTCCATTTTTCTTCTTAACACATTTTCATGATATTAAATCCTTACTAGAACTTGATATGCTATACAGTTTATCCTTTTTTTTCCTTACAATTTTCAGTTTAATAAACAAAAAATTTAATACACACGCAAGTTTTTCAAATATAAAAGATCAAAAAAATAAGACATACATTTGTATGCTATAGCTAAAAAAAACTTTGACTCTGAGTCCACCCAGTAAGAGTAAATAATGTGTGAAGTTTTCCGCTTAGGCAATATGCATTTGTCCTGTTCCTTCTGGTTCAATCCTACTGCCTGACGCTTTAAAAAATTAATTTCTCATAAATTCTTGTAAATAGTTATTCACAAAATGGGCATAAATTCTCCCTTATGTATCTGAGATACAAATAATTGCTTCGCTGTGTATAAAAGGTTCAATCAAATTCATACCTCATTTGGGATACTGTTTTAAATACACAACGTATTGAGTGAGCTCCTTAAGAAGAACGTAGTAGCCAAAGGTGCTTACAGACAGAAAGAGAACAAAATGTGGATGACATCTTTAATCAGAAGGGATATGCATATGTCACTCTCCGATTATAAGAAACTCAAGGGAAACTAAGTATTCTTTACCCCAAAGTTTGAAAAACTGACAGACAGGTCTGAAATGAGATGGGTTCGTTCTAACTGTGAGTATTTATTCAAAAAACTCTTGACATTATTTTTGTTTTAATACTTTCTTCCTGCCTAACCGAAGGGTGTTTCTTTTAACCCAGTACTTACTTCAGGCAAGTGTCACTTAGAATTTTGGTTCCAAAACTATGGTTCGGTACACCAAACTTATGCATCATCACTTGGGACCATTTGAGACCTCTTTTGCCGTATTTTTGACAGTTTTCGCACAGAATTTTATTGTGAATTTTACTGATGAGAATATTGCATCCGTTCAATAGAGTATTTAAGAAGATCCAAATTTACCAGTTCAATGTCTTTCATAACAGTCCGTCCATAGATACAATAAAAGCAGAATATTGTTCAAAACGAATGTGCAGAATTTAGCTTGCAGTGGAAATAGAACACACGCGCTGTAAATTCAGCATGCGTCGCAGTACTGGAAGTTGTCTCTGTTTCTAAATCCACTCCAACCGAAAATGCTAGTACAACACAAAAGCTAAATTATATAAATTTGAACTACTGTGCACTCTCGATTTTTGCAACAAATCGACCGGACAATTAAAACACTTAAAAACGGCGCACAGAATATTGTCTCTGGCATGTCGGCGTAACACTTATCTTTTACGGCGCTTCACAAATAATAGTCCAACGGTGTCAAATCGCAGCTCCGCGGTGGCCAAACGACATCAGGTCTGCGGCTGATAATGCGATCTTCAAAACAGGGCGCAAAACATCGAGTGTAGCTTCGGCTGTGTGGCACGTAGCGCCGTCCTGTTGAAACCAAATGTTGCCAATATCCTCCTCTTCAATTTTTGTGAACAAAAATTCGTTCAACATGGCCCGATAACGATCGCCATTGACTGTAACAGCCACTCCTTGCTCATTTTCGAAGAAAAATGGCCCAATTATGCCTCTGGACCAAAATCCAGTGACTCGTTTTGGCTATATCGGCTTTTCAATGTATGCGTGCGAAGTTTTCTGTGCCCCAAATGCGACAATTTTGCTTGTTAACGTACCCGCCAAGATCAAAATGAGCTTCATATGAAAAGATGATTTTTTTTCGGCAAAATCGGCATCTTCTCTAAGTCGATCGCAGGCCCACTTAGCGAAGCGAAAACGCATTGGATGGTCAGTTGGCTTCAACTCCTGAACCAATTGGACTTTGTATGGCGTCATACCAAGGTCTTTATTTTCTTCGATATGTTCAATTGTTGAGAACGACGGTGAATTGATGTTGATGGCGCTTCACGCACACTTTCTGCCGCAGCAGCAATTTTCTTGGGTGTACGCACGCTTTGGTGTATCGATGAGGATGCCAGTTTCTTTCACTTTTTTCACAAGATAACGAACATACGGAGCTGACGGTGCTTCTCTTCTTCCAAAATCCGTACGCAATTTTCGCACACATTCTGCAACATTACCATGATTTTCAAAGTAATGTCGCAATATTTCCCAGCGTTGTTCAAGCGTATACACAACCATATTCGTTCAGCGGAAGGATAAAACTAATTATCTGTCAAATCAGACATGAGCTAAGTGTTACCATTCGCGAAATAAGCACTAGTTGAAAAAAAAAACGTTAAATGGCGGAGTTAAATAAGGAGTTTTTTTTAAAATCGAACCTGCTACAATTCATAAATTAAACGATCAAAGTTATAAATAAATTAGCTTCCTTGATGCAACGAGCAATAGGTTCATTACGCGAAAAGTTGGTTAGGTGAAGGTCCTCATGGAAGTGGAAATAACGACGAAGATGTCGAGATCGTAAGGAAAAGCTTATCAATGCTAACAATTCAGGACATTGAATTTTATAATGGATTATATCTCTTATAAAGAACTTTGAAGGGACTTGAGATTAATCAAGGCACATCTAGTTTCCTAGGTAGGCATATCAATTCGCCAATTTAATTGAAAAATCAGTTGCGGATTCCATATTATGCTACAGTACTCAACGTAAGGTCTTACTAATACATATAACATATAGCGATTTGAGTGTATAAGGATCTGTAAAATCCTTTGAATTTCTTTTTACGACACCTAGCATTGAATTAGCTTTGGATACTATATAGTCCATATGGTCTTTGAAGGTTAGGCGGGTGTCAAGAATAACGCCTAAATATTTTTTTGAGCCTACTCTGCCCAGTATCGATAGAGTACTGGTTACCTTGATCTGGAAAGAGTAAAACATTGGCACTTTGAGATATTGAGTGAAAGATTGTTAAGCTGACACCAATTTACCACGGCGTTAACATCATCTTGAAGTAGGCAACAGTCATTATCTGATTTAATAGCGCAGAATAATTTAAGGTCGTCAGAAAACAGAAGACATTCGGAATATCTAATTACATTAGGTATATCATTTATAAAAAGTAGGAACAAAAGTGGGCCAAGATGACTACCCTGTGGAACCCCTGATGAAAAACTTATAAAGATAATTATCAATCTGTACCATTTGAATGCGATTAATAAGGTAGGCCTTTAACCAACTAAGTAGATTGGAGTGCATTCCTAAGGCAGAGGACTTATTTATAAGTGTGCTATGACAAGCTTTTGCAAAATCGGTAAATATAACATTCGTTTGATTACCACAATCAAAATTTTTTACCACAAAATTGCAATATGCGAACCCATGTTGGTATTCAGAAATCACATTGAAGATTGAAGATATTTTACATCTAGGCCTATAATTGCTGACGTTCTGTTTAGGACCACTTTTATGGATAGGTATTAAATGGGATAGTTTCCAAATATTTAAAAATAGCCCACAGGCAATGGATTTTTTAAAAATAATAGAAAGAGGCAACGAAAGCTCCTTAGCACACTTTTTTAATAGTATAGGAGCGAAACCATCAGGACCTTCACTTTTACTATCACTAAGACTTAAAAGAGCATCCCCAACTTCAAATCTTTCTATGTTTACATCCCTAAGGTCAAACATTGACTGAATATTAGAATGGGTGATGGTTTGTTTTACAGTAGGAGAATACACCAATTTAAAAAAAATTGTATAAAGTATCTTTGCTATCAGATGACGAATCCAAGTAGTACATTAGACTAGGAATACCATTTGTTTGGAATACCGCATTCTTGGCATAGCGGGTATTCCGGTTGAATTGTTCAAGGGGTGTTATACAACTGTTGGCTATTTCGTTTGAGCACTTGATGTGGAAATACCGATAAAAAAATTACGAATTTTTTTCTTATTATATAAATTTCCTTCCTTATATAATAAAAATCAAAAAATATAGAAATTATATTTTAATAAAAAAAATGTTAATTTCGGTTTGCATTTTTGCAGAAGATAGTTGGCCTTATCGCGCATTGCTTATAGTTGGATCATTTCTTTAACAGTGAGGTAATTTTATTTTGCCCACTGCAAGCATGTGGTGAAGCATTTTATTACGTCTTCCAATTTCACTCTGGGCTGTACATCAATAATATCCATTACTGCATTGATGTCAACGGAATCATCTTCTTCTTCTCGGGCTTCTGCGTTTTTCAAGTTCTCCGAGATACATTCCGAGATGTCATCACCGCCAAAGTTATCGCCTGGAAACATCTGGTTAAGTAATTTTGTGATGCCAGATCTCTCGGGCAAAATTTTATCCCGTAGTACTAGCAAGGTAACACAGTCTTCCTATTCCCAATGGTCAGGGGTCCTGACAACCTTTTGCCAACAGTTGGCTTTTGCATTCGTTTTTAACTCTTTTCAAGCGCTTGCCAAAATACCTACCCAGTTTATGTTCACCGGTTGCGTTTGTACATGCCAAGCATGTTATCCTTTCCTTCGATGACTTCCTTAAAATGTACTAAGGTTTGATCTTTATATATTTTTGGTCCGGGCATACATCCATTTCAGCAACTTTTTTGTCAAACTCCGTTAAAAAGGCCTTACGAGCTCTGAAGCATTGGATACTTTCTCTTCGCAAATTTTCAAAAATCGTATTCTATGACGCTTCTTGAATTTCGAAAGCCAACCACTGCTTTCTTGAAATTTTTCAGGTCTGCCTTGAATCCTATCATGCAAATTCTCCACAAAATATTACTGGAAACTGGAATATGTGCGGCTGTTTTTTGCATTATAATTTTTTCATTTTCGGGTATTCAGGAGCTTTTAGGTTTTTTCGATTACCAGTTACTAAACTAATTGTCCAACAACGTGGAAATACCAATAACAGCTTTTTGCGATCGTGCGGAAATTTCGAACTAAAACTGAGTATGAGGGATGACATTACGACGACTCCAAAAAAGTGGGTCCGCCAATGCCGTCCGTCGGTCTGTCTGTCTGTCTGTCCGGGCGTCGTATGGCGAAACGGTTCGACGGATTTGATTCTATTGACGGTAATTTCTAAAACGGGCAATATCTCGAAAACTAATAAATGGAACTTAAAACAAATTTACAGTTTTTTTAATACTATAAACTCAAACAAATTTGCGTACTTTGATTTTTTAAATAATTTTTTTTCATATAACGATTTTCGTAAATTTAAAGTTTTCTTAAGAACGGCTCTAACGATTTTGATAATTTTTTTTGAATTTCGAACAATTGTGTTAAAAGTGTCAAATGCCCAAAATTATATAAAAATCATAGGTGCCGTTTTTGAGAAAATACAATTCTTTAAAACTTTAAAAGTGATTCAAATAAGTTTCTCACCATTAATTTTTGACTTAAAAACGCATATCATGTACCGAGGAAGTTTCGTATGAGCAGTCGTGCACTTTTTTATTATGTTTGCATTCAAAACAAAACACAAATTTAAATGCGACATACACAATTACTGCATCTAGACAATTAATGATGTCGGCAAGGGTTCGATCTTGTATGCCACATTGCATAGTAAACGACACACACACATAATTTGTATCGTGCGATCTCAAAATTGCGAAAATCGAGCTTTTTTTCTATTCTGTTGCAACGATTAATCCATTGCGTGAGTTGCAAAAATCGAGAGTGCACTGTATTTTCCACCACCTTGGATTTTATAACGAAAGTGCCAACAGCTGAAGGCCAAGAATGACGTTTGGATATATGTATGATAGAATCCACTGCTGTACTGCGCATACAGAATTTCTACACATGTGTTTTGGGCATAAGTTTACGTTTGCGTCGAAATTTTGGTGAATGAAGGTAAGATGAGACTGCATGCCAAATGGTCATATTATTGCCATTTCTGACAGTTTTCGCTTGCAAAATAAGATTATTTGACAGCGAAATGGTCATTATTTGACCAACTGGCATGCAATCTAATCCTACCTTGAGCTATAAACTATCATTCCTTCGCTGATGACAGTACACTTAGCTTTGCATATTCGTTTTATGATTCACGTCCCCCATCTTCGGGCGTGGAGCTAGAACGTCAACGTATGTTAAGCTCATTAATAGAGTAGAAATAATGCTTCCAAAACACAATGCTGTCTACTGTCACTAAAGCGAAACCGCAATAATCTGTCATTATTCTTGAATGGCACTTGCATCGCCGAAACCAAAAGACTCTCCATCCTCGGTATGTGAGTTAATGACAACCTTCGTTGGAATGACCACATATTCGATGTCGCCAAGAAAGCTGCCAAGTGTCTAGGCTTCCTTAAGCGATGTAAAAAATATTTGACCCCTTTTGATCTGGCTAGAATTTATAAGGCGTTCATTCGCCCCCAAACTTGAGTACAACGCTCATATCTGGCCCGGTGACCAGATCGAGACATTGAGAGATCGCTTCACTCGTCGCAATGTCTCCTGCCTGTCTTTGTTTAATCGCTACTTCCACCATAAGTGCTCAAACGAAGTAGCCAGTTGCATTCCACCTCTACAACAGTTCAACCGCAATACTCGTCATGCTAGGAATGCACATCAGTTCACCCTTAAGCCTATATTCGGACGGACAGTGAAATACAAGGATTCGTTTCTTAACCGTACAACGCGAATGGGGAATGCTCTACCACGGTCTGTCTTTCGTTCACATTATAGTTTACAAACATTTAAAACCAACGTGCATCGGTTTCTCCCTTTCTCAAATCCTTCATTTCCCCAAATGCCCGCAGTGCGCTTATAGTATAAAAAACAAAATAACTCAGATGGCATTGAATATGAAGCTTTATCATGGTTTGTTTGTTTATGGTTTGTTTTTGGCTGAAAGGATTTGTCGGTAAGTGAATTTGTCACATTTAGAGAGAAGATAATCCACATAATTAGGTATTTGAAACGCCGCAATAAATATACAGTTTAGCACCGTCTGTGGTCTGCTCGTTTCTTTCCTCTTAGGAAATTCATAAGCGTTCTTTTGGGTTTTTTTTTTCAAATTTTAAGTTAGACCTTTAAATATCTGTCATACGTCATCTGTCATCTGCCATCTGTCATCTGTCATCTGTCATCTATTTAACGCCAGACGAAAATTCAATACGATCACACTCAACCTAATTTATATTAACCGTTAGCACCAATCCTACGCATTTTCTTCAAATAGATAGTTATTTAGAGATACATACAAATATAATATGTTTGACTAAGTTAGTACAAAGGATTTCTACTTAATATATATTTCTTAAAACTGCGAAATATCATTACTCACATACAATATGCACCCTATAGGGGGGAAAAAAAACACCACCAATTTTAGCTATATACCTACACATTTGAATGGAATTCAAGTTCTTTTTGTCTGCGCTTTATTTATTTTAAGAATCTTCTCGCACCATAAAGTCTGGCATTGACTTCAACATCAAACATTAATCGAGAATCCTTCAGAGACCTCCAGCTATAAACAGAAAACAACAAGCTTTGACAGCTGTCAAAATAATAATTTGACAGTTTCTTTTTGTTTGGCTTCAGCTACCCTTTACTATACCCTTTTCTCACATAACCACACGCATACATACACACATACTTTATAGCCAGACTCAAGAGTAGAGCAGAGATAAACTTCGGCACAGAGCTGCCACAATCAGCAGCGTCTACATCATCGGCATCTCTCCTCTACTCCACGAAGCAACATAGGAGCAGGGTAAGCCAACTCACCCATGCCTCGAAGGAATTTTAAGATTTTCATCCCTCCCGGTTTGTTTCGGGAGGGAGTTTGCTGTATGTGTGAATAATTTGATTGCTATGCCACCCTCCGCATATATCTGTCGGTTAAATTCCCCGGAAATAAGTAACAGCTTTATGGGGATGTATTTATAATGGTTTCTAGTATCTTTCATTGAAAGGAAAAAGAAAATAACCGAAAGAAAGAGAGTCAATGAGAGTGGAATTTAAGATAAAAGACTGTAGCACAGCACATTGTCAAATATGTCAGGAACCCACTGGGGCCAATACCAAATGATTGGAAAGTCCTTTTTATTCTGACAAGCAAGAGGTAGGTATTTGATGGGTGGGAATTGTTTTTGTTTAATTTTAATTAGTATCTTTGACAAAATGTTTATGTTCATAGTATTAGATCGAAAGGGAACATTTCGTTAAAAATCGGAATGCTATGCGGTTTATTTGTGTACATTTATGTGGCGGCTTAACCTTTCATACTTCGGCTACGGAAAGGAACAAAAGCCAATTACATTTTTAAAGTGAAATAAACGCTCTGGCATCTGCGATGGCTTGGTGTTTAAAACTGAGGTTTGGACTTCCTTGTCGTCTCGAACCTGGGGGCTGGGATTCGAAGATCCTCTTGGCTGTCCTGCTGTTGTCCATTCGCTCGATGTGGCCGAGCCAATGTAGTCGACGGGTTTTAGCTTTTCGGACTACATCCATATCTTGGTGCAGCTCATAGAGTTTGCGGTTGTATCTTCCCCTCCATTCGCCCTCCTCGCACACAGAACTAAATATCCGCCGAAGAATATTTCTTTCGATGGAGCCAAGTATAAACTCTCCTTTCCTGCTAATCGTCCAGCACTCGGCGCCGTATAGCAGAACTGGCAGATTAAGGGTTCTGTAGAGCATGCACTTTGTCCTTCGAGTTAGGAGTTTTGAACCCATTTGTTTTGTCAAACCGAAGTAGCAGATAGGGTAATTCTTCGACGGATATCCACTAAGATGTCATTTGTGAAGTTGATGTTTACCCCGCGGTAGATGAACTCCTTAACTACCTCGAAGATGCTGCTATCAACAGTGGTATTTTGTTCTAGTCGGTGGACAGATGGTTGTTTGTTTGTAGATAGCATATATTTAGTCTTGTCCTCGTTAACTTCAAGACCAACTAGTTTCGCCTGTTCTTCAATAGCCGTGAAAGCCTCTTAAGAACAAGATTGAAGCTGAAAACCAGTGCATGTTTGAAAGAGTTCAGATGAGCTGCTGCTAAACTGCGTGTTAACTAGTGTCACGCGACAGCTCGTTGGTCTTCTCCAGGATTTGCCTTAGTGTGAAGATTTGGTCTACAGTTGATCTGCCGGGCCGGAAGCCACACTGGTACGTGCCGATTAGTGTATTGCAGAAAGGTTTGAGACGTTCACACAGTACGTTGGATAGGATCTAGGATGCGACATTAAGCAGGGATATCCCTCGATAGTTCTTGCAAGACATAGGATCGCCTTTCTTGTAGATGGGACATATGGACCTGATGGTCCAGTCATCGGGCATGCTTTCATCCACCAAACTTGGTTGATGATTTGGTGCATGCGCTCTACCATAACATCACCTCCGTATTTGAAAAGCTCTGCAGGTAGACCATCAGAGCCGGCGGCCTTGTTGTTCTTTAGCTTTTTTATAGCTAAGCCAACCTCTTCTATACTGGGCGGAGGGGCTGCTTCTTCATTGACTGGACGTGGATTCTCTTCTTGCCCCATCACTCTCTCCACATTTTGCCCGTTTAGCAGCTGCTGAAAATGCTGCTTAAATACATTTACTACTCCCTGCGCGTCGGTGACGAGATTTCCATCGCTGTTACGAAGAGCCTGCGTTCCGGTCTTAAAGCCAGCATCCAGTTGCTTGGCTTTCTTATAAAACTTATATTACATCCCTGCCTTAACCTAACCTAACCTAACTCCGCTCATGGTTGACACCCATTCAATCGAACTAATCGTCATCAGACACGCATGCACACTTGCGGGATAGCATGTTATTAAGGGCACGGTAGGGCCCAGCCAAGTTCTTTAGAAACATTGGCACTACACCCTTATTTACACGAAGCAATTAAAGCCATTTTGACACACACAACCCCCCCCCACTAAGTTCGCTTACAACAAAACTAGGGATTTATTGGGACGAATAGTAACAGGCTCTATACTAAATTTCAACTATTTATCACGAGCGGTTCCTAAGTTATAAGGCTCCAAAATTAGCAGAAATAGTAACCACTGGCTCACTGAGTCACTGATCACTGACTCAATGACAGAAGAAAAACCTACAATTATGATTCTTTACAGGAGGGTCGGCTCTTAAGAACAAACAAGGAAAAAAATAATGTATTGTTTATTTTAAATTTAGGGGGCGTGCTAGCCGCCCCTTTTCTTTAGCTTTGCACCCAAAAGACTTAGAGCTACGAAATTATACTTGGGGGAAGGATCTGAAGAATAGACACAAACATTTTATTTTTGAAATTTGTGTGTCTGCTAAAGAGTTAGTTTTATGTATGTGTCAATTCCGATCACCAAGCCATTCAAAGTCTGTTGATACAAAGCCTCTTGACAAAAACTATTACTTTGAAATGAAAAGCTGTTCCAATGGTGCAGCTGCAGAATGGTGTGAAGCGGAAAATAGCTCAAATCAAACTTACGGAGTTGAGGACAGTGATGATTTCGTTAAGTCCGATGATATCAGTGCGTGGCACCATACTAGGGGCCCATAATTGTGAGTACCACAGCTGTATACCTTCAAGGAAGCTACATGAAAATTGGCCCTACGAAAAATTACCCCAAACCAAACAGGAAAATTTGCCCCAAAAACTCGATTTATTCTTAAAAATTGTACCTTTGTGTCACGCTACGTGGGATTAAGGGATTCCATACCTATTTCCGAAGGCGGCTCAAGTTAGGCGGTACCGCTCACGCAATTTCGTTGCTCCGCTGTATGTGCTTTTCGTCGGGCAGGCGCCTATGGCACATAATTTTATCTGACAAATGGCATTATGAAAATTATGCTGTCATAGACGTCTGCCTAACGAAAATTTCCTATTCACAAGGGAGCACCGAAGTTGCATTAGCGTTATTTTGACGACATAACAGAAATACTTAAGGATAGTAAGATACCCTGGTTATTAAGACTGGAGTGTGCCTGGGGTTGCTTACGCAATCCACTTAGATATATTGACGCTGTCTAGATTCGACAGGATTTTGTTGAGAACCATTATCCAAAGTGGAGGCGAAATCAACCCTAACTTGATGTATTCCTCTGCTATAACTTTTTGTTAAAAGGCTATTATCTAGTTTTACTAGGATGATCCTTATTAATAGTATGAAAACTATCTATTTATACTGGTGATTGGTAATAATTGATGGAACTCTCTATGGTACGGACAATTTCATGCATGGCTGTCTCCGTGAACTTACCTCTAAGGTATGTATGACGAGATTTACATTGAGGCGATCTGACTAGGATGTGGATGTCTGGGATAAGCATTTTAATACTTTGTATTTTGAGTCAACCTTATTGGACTAAAGAACTTCGCGAACTCATGACTGCGCTTGCCCGGTATTAAAAGTAAATGGACCGACTTTAAATCAATGACAAAAACTAGCATTTATAGGGACAACCAGTGCGTTGAGAAGTACACCAACTGGAGGCAATTTTTAATCTAACACCTCTGGACCTATACTTGAAGGAATCAGCAACCGAAAGTGCTTTAAGGATTAGGCAAACTAACACTTGGAACCGTAGCAATTTTGGGCATACACGGATTTTAAGCAAATACGTTGAAAACATTGTCAATTCTAATTATATGTCTCCCCAACTGAACTTTAACGGACCATTCTCCTGCTCCTTCCCGAGTAGAGATGAATGGAATAAGAATGAACCCACGAAAAGTAAATCGCTATCCATCTACAGAGACGGTTCTAAGATGGGCTTTGGAACCGGTGCCGGAATATTCTCGGAAGAACTAAAGCTACACTGCTTAAAGTTCCTGAAAACAGCAGTGTCTTTCAAGCAGAAGTTCTGGAGATCGCGGAAGCGCACAGTAAGGTGTCACTGTTGGCAATACCATTTCCATTGACAGTCCAGCAGCTATTGAAATAAAATGAGCTGTGGACCCGGTGCCGGAATATTCTCGGAAGAACTAAAGCTACACTGTTTAAAGTTCCTGAAAACAGCAGTGTCTTTCAAGCAGAGGTTCTAGAGATTGCGGAAGCGCCCAGTAAGGTGTCACTGTTGGCAATACCACGAAACGATTTTAGCATTTCCATTGACAGTCAAGGAGCTATAAAGGCAGTTTCTCCTATTGAAATAAAATGGGCTTTTTAAAGTTCCTAAAAACAGCAGTGTCTTTCAGCAGAGGTTCTAGAGATTTTACCATTTTCATTGACAGTCAGGCAGCTTTAGTTTCTCCTATTGAAATATAACAAAATGCTTAATGCTCTCTGCTCATAGCGCGCCATAAATCTCTGTTGGATCCCTGGACAAAGGGACAAAGCCGGCAATGATAGGGCTGACGAATTAGCGAGGTATTTTTCTGCAATGGACCATGATGGAACACTTCAGTCGATCAAGCCGCCAGGACAGACCTGCTCTGACAATCCGTAAACCTGACCCTTAAATATACCGTTGTGGGAAAATTATGGGAATTTCAGAGGAATCGGAAGTGAAAAAAGGGGGAAAACATATGTTTCTTGCGAAAAACCAGTCCAAAGACTTGCCAAGGCACTAAGTTACCTTTTTATGGACAGAGTGGTGTTATAGTTTGTCCTTTACACAATTTTCAGGAATGTCTCTGCTCTCACACATTTCAAAAAGCTAAATGTTGAACTGCTTCGCCATCTTCTCAAGAGACAATCGGCAGTGACTTAGGTGCCTCTACAGTCCGAGGTATACGTGGGCCTACAACCGGCAGTTAATGGAATCTTATTCCAAGGACTTCATTGCATACTGTTTCAAAATATTGGGTTCTCTATAACCAAACCTAAACGCCTTTTATAGCAATTATTTCCCCAAAAGACAGCAGGTAAGGCCACTTGAGCTTTTGATAGAAATAATTCCAACGAAAAAGTGTATCTAACCGATAAGACTGATGTAATTCCCAGCACTTCCCCTTTATCGCTTCTGTTTCTTAATATCATTCGAATGATCCCACATAGCTGATATTTTATAACTTCAAACTAAATTAGCTTCAAAAACTCGTTCACATCAGTCACAAATCATTGATCGATTTAATGTTTAACACCTGAACACATTTGTGCCTTGCTACACAACATGGTTGCATACCAGGATTATTAATATTAAAAAAACAGCAATTATCACAAATGCGTTTAGCTTTCTCTAATTAAAAATTATCCCATTGTGACAGAATAATAAATTTAATAAATTAAAATATGTGTGTCTATGTATAATGCATGTAGATACATTATCCGCATATTTATTTGAATCACATAAACACCCTATCTGTCGTATTTCATGTTCGGGATATTATGTATGGCATCCTCTTCAATTTAAAACAAACATTTTAAAGTGCACACAACCTACATAATGCCCATAGGTATGTGCTATGCATAGCACATAAAACATGAATGTACCTACGGCACATGCAAGTTTGGTTGGTACAAAGAGAAATGACACTTCATATTATAAGCCACCTGTCATTGGCAAATAGCTTTTTGGTTAACCTCTGTCAAGTGGGTTTTCTCTGCTTTTTAAAATGGAATGGATTGCTGGCGTACATATATAGAAACCACCATTACTATTCAGAGTTCAGTGTGCTTGTTGCCGCAGTTGAATGAATGCCGATCTCAGGAGAAGAAATTGTGTGAAATAATTTCATGAATTATATTTTTAATGAATTTCTGCAGTCAGATATTTTCGTGCGAGCATTTAATATTGGTAACAATGGAAAATAATTAATTAAAAAATGACTTGATTTTGGCGTATGGTTGACATTTGGTCAAGGATTTAATAATTATAGCCATCAAGGATATGTAGGTAGTTTGCAGTCATGTATACAATACCTTACGGGGGTTGAACAAAGGAAAATTTACCAAAAAGTGTAAATGACAGAAAAGCATTCGAAAACGTATTACTGACTTTGAAAGGGATTCTACCGAGTGCCTGAGGAAGAAGTTCTGCATCCACATATACGAACTACATGTGGGAAACAGTGGCGTAATATCGTCAAGACCATCGGTTACATGAAAAAATAGGGATAAACCAGCAGCTGCAGCGCAAAACTAGGGAAGCGTCGGAGGAATTAATTGACAGAAGAAGTAAGAAGCTCTTGTCTCCAATGGAGATCCAAGAGTCCAGAGATAGAAAAAATGGGTGATATGCATAATCATAAAGTATTTACTTGAAGCATATGTCTAAAGTCAATACTCGTACTACAGATTTCAAGTGTACTTGGTGTGCGCAAAGAAAACGTTTTTTCTCGCTTTCAAATACTACTAGTAAATGCCGAGTTTTATTCAAGTAAATATAGGGTCCGCTAAATAATTTTTTTTTTTTTTGAAAATGTTATAAAAAAAACTACTGAATATTTTCTCAAATTTCTTTTTTTATTTGAAAGTACAATCCTTCCGGTTAATAATGGAAAATAATTTCATTCAAATGGCTGCCTCGGCTGGCCATGCAGTAGCCTACACGATCGGTCCAATTTTTAAACACATTTTCTACTGTGTGCAGCTGTATTTCACCAATGGCTTCACGAATATTGTCCTTTAAAGCGTCAATTGTCTCTGGCATGTCGGCGTAACACTTATCTTTTACGGCACTCCACAAATAATAGTCCAACGGTGTCAAATCGCAGCTCCGCGGTGGCCAAACGACATCAGCTCTGCGGCTGATAATGCGATCTTCAAAAACAGGTCGCAAAACATGGAGTGTAGCTTCGGCTGTGTGGCATGTAGCGCCGTCTTGTTGAAACCAAATGTTGCCAATATCCTCCTCTTCAATTTTTGTGAACAAAAATTCGTTCGACATGGCCCGATAACGATCGCCATTGACTGTAATGGCCATTCCTTGCTCATTTTCGAAGAAAAATGACCCCCAATTATTTACTGAGAGTCAACAAACAGTGACTCGTTTTGGGTATATCGGCTTTTCAATGTATGCGTGCGGGTTTTCTGAGCCCCAAATGCGACAATTTTGCTTGTTTACATACCCGCCAAGATCAAAATGAACTTCATCTGAAAAGATGATTTTTTTTGGCAAAATCGGAATCTTCTCTAAGTCGATCGCAGGCCCACTTAGCGAAGCGAAAACGCATTGGATGGTCAGTTGGCTTCAACTCCTGAACCAATTGGACTTTGTATGGCGTCATACTAAGGTCTTTATGCACAATTCGTCTCAATGATGTCCCGAAATGTTCAATTGTTGAGATCGACGGTGAATTGATGTTGATGGCGCTTCACGCACACTTTCTGCCACAGCAGCAATTTTCCCGTGTACGTACTGTTTTTGGCTTTTCACGCTTTGGTTTATCGATGAGGATGCCAGTTTCTTTCACTTTTTTCACAAGATAACGAACATACAGAGCTGACGGTGCTTCTTTTCTTCCAAAATCCGTACGCAATTTTCGCACTCATTCTACAACATTACCATGATTTTCAAAGTAATGTCGCAATATTTCCCAGCGTTGTTCAAGCGTATACACAACCATATTCGTTCAGCAGAAGGATAAAACTAATTATCTGTCAAATCAGACATGAGCTAAGTGTTACCATTCGCGAAATAAGCACTAGTTGAAATAAAAAAACGTTAGATGGCGGACCCTTTACTATCAGTTCATCAAAAATGAGTAGTAATTTTTTTTTATTTTTAGTGTAACTATTGATCATAGGTTCTGAAGAATTGGAAACCATTCTGGAAGAAATTCCGTATAGCTATCTTGTAACCAAGGCTTAGTTCCATACCCTTCATCTGCTAACAAAGCGCTATTAGTGAAATTTCGCAATACAGGTTCAAGAAAACTGTTCCTCGCAATTCTAGAATCGTGAACTGAGCCTGGCCATTGGCAATCCACACTTGCACAGGAAACGTCCATCTTTATAGGTAACAATTAATTGATCAGTATCAAAATCAAGGTCAGAGTTTGAAGTGAGTTTACGCGCCAAAGAAGCACGATCTGCAATCAGAACTCCACCACCATTACTCATTACAGTCTTTAACACCGATTGGTGAATGGTAGTGCCCAGCCAAGTTCTTTAGCAACTTTGGCACTACACTCTTATTTACACGAACCAACTCAGGCCATTTTGACCGCCGCCTTACAACAGAGCTAGAGCCATAAAATTCAGGATTTATTGGGACGCACAGCAGCAGGCTCCATGCCAAATTCTAACTGATTAACATGAGCCTGAACCTGAGTTATAAAGCCCCAAAATTAGCAAAAACCACTGACTCACTGACAGATCATCAAAACTTAGAAGCACTTTCAATCATCGTAGAACCTTGCAAATTTTCACAATAATAGGCTTTTACCTTCTTTTGTCATATAGTATAAAAATGTAAAACTATTTTTGAAATTTTTAAAAATTACTCAGTACTTTTTGTGGCTGACTTGGTGGTTCTTTAAAATTTATGTTTTTGGTGTGATCAATATTTTCTGCACACGGTATAGTAATTAAAAAATAATTCAGAAGTTTTATGGTTATCTGATAGCAAAGTCTGAGTTAAAACAATAATACTACATACATATGAAGAAAAAGAAATAAATATATTGTTTAATAAAACGAGCGATTGATTTCTAATGCACCGAACTGATTTAAAAAAGAATCTGACTGTATGCGCCATAGAAGCGATAACTTATTTCTAGTTCTTTATTTCCCAGTTCTTAATCCAGCAAAATTTTTATAATAAAGTGATAACATAGCATAATAGGGAAACTAGCGGCATCCAGAATAGCATAACAGTCGATATAATCGTTGACACAAGGAGACATAACAGCAGACACTGAGAAAGTTGCATCAACACAAATACGCTTTAGTTTTTTGGATGGTTTTTCGAAAGAGCCATTTTGCGGTTAACAAATTCTTTTACAGTCATATCGTTTGGGGTTTACGAGAATTTTCCAGTTTGTTGACTTAATAACAGTTTGAATGATGAAGATAAACGACCTTCTAAGTTATCAGCTGTAAAGCTTTAGCATTTAATGTTGTTGTTATCGATACCTTTCATATCAATCATATCCATATCCCATCATAGTACCATATTCCAGCCGAGACAAAAATACAGCATATAGGGGTGGCACTACTTTTAGTGGACAGTTTATAAAGGGTGATCCATTTCGAGGTTCCCTACTTTTTTAAAGAATAAAACACAGAAAATTCAAATTTAATGGAGAATGTTTATTATCATTTGAAAGAACATTCTTTGGCATTTATTTTTTGAAGATTATGTCTATCAAATGTTGGCTTTGCTACGTTGCAGATGGTCCATCCGTTGAGTCCAATTTTCGATCACTCATTCGAGCATTTCGACTGTTAACTGGCGAATCGAAGCAGGTTTGTCGGCATAAGCTTTTGACTTTACATATCCCTACAGGAAAAAGTCTAACGGTGTGATATTACACGATCTTGGTGGCCAATCGACCGGCCCAAATGTTCTCTCAATAAGTCCATTGATTGATGCGATGTGTGGGAAGTGGCGCCGTCTTGCTGAAACCAAATGTCGCCGAGATCACGAGCTTCAATTTCAGGCATCAAATAGTCGGTTATCATGGCACGATAACGGTCGCCATTGACGGTTACGTTCGCACCGGCATAATTTTTAAAGAAATATGGACCGATGATTCCACCGGCCCACAAACCAAAGTGGCAGTTCTTCAATCTCTTCAGGTTGCTCTTTGTCCCAAATGCGGCAATTTTGTTTGTTTACATACCCATTGAGCCAGAAATGGGCCTCATCGCTAAACAAAATTTGCCTCGAAAACGTCGGATCTTCTTGGAAATTTTCAAGAGCCCATAGAGCGAAGCGATGTCGCTTGGGAAGGTCGAGCGGCTTCAGTTGTTGCACAAGCTGTATTTTGTACGCTTTCAATTTAAGATCTTGACGTAAAATGCGCCAAGTCGTTCCATACGTCAGTCCGAGTTGCTGCGAACGGCGCCGAATCGACTCTCTACGGTCTTCGTGTACACTCTCAGCTACGGCCGTTATATTTTCTTCACAGCGTGCTGGACGTGGTCTATTCGGTCGAATATTATCCAATAATGAATGCTGGGTCTCAAAATGGGTGATGGTGTTGCCAATAGTACGCTCAGTAGGCCGATTATGTTGACCATAAGTTGAGCGAAGTGCACGAAACACATTAATCACAGAACAATTTGTAAACGTTGTTCACGCGTAAGTCTTTCCATTATGAAATGCCAAACAATACTAAACAAAAATAACATGACACGACTCACACGTGATTTGTCAAAAAAGGCTATTCAAAAAAGTATCTCTACTTGGATCACCCATTAGTTTACAAAGATTTAGTTTGCACCTCTATCTACAACGCTTCCTTAGTGTGAATGAATGTTTTTCCCTTTTCCCAAGTGTATTAGTTTTCAGGAACAATTTACAAAGCTTTTTGATGGTCACTTCACCAATTAGTCTTTGATAAAATTTTGAAGTTAAAGCCATAAATTCATAACAAATTGACACTCAAAATGGTAAATAGTAATTGAATATAAATATATATATATATATATTTGATACTAAAACAAAAAAAATTCTTGAAATATTTGCACAACTTAAGTATCTATTAAAGCCAATTTGGTCACACAAATCCCAAACATAACATCCTATTGAATAGATACACTGCCAATAACCAGACAAATCTAAAATGCACATACTTATCTATCGTACATATGTATATATTTTTTTAAATTTCATATTTCGGAGTTTCTCAAGGACTTATCCTGTTTGCACTGGGTACCAGATTTAAATCGCCCCCTAGCTGATATCTGGCAAAGAAAAGTTGTACATTTGCAAACGTTATGGATAGATAACATAGCTTTGTTTATCTTTTGTTATACCTATACATAGGTATATCTATTGAAAATTAGAAACCCTATTTGACATAACGTTTGTAAGTTTGAAGTTGTATATTTTGTTATTTGCTTTCCGCCTCACATGGTTCCAGGAAATATTTGTAGAAACATAAGAATCCTTGGAAAATCCACAATTATCCCTTTGAAGAACTCAATACACTTTTGATTATATTTTGCCACTAAAAGATGGATGCAGAGAAAGTTATAATACCTTTGGAATACTTTTTGTTAACCCTTTAGCATATTTTGATCTTTTGCAACAATTTCGCAGTTACATACATAATAGACTTTTACCATATTCAATATGAAGTTTGAATATTTCAAAGAAACGGTAATGACTGCTGCAATATTGTTGAGAAAATTTAAGTAAATTTGTTGTAAATTTTAAATTAAACCGAGAAATTTGAACATGGAATTCACTTTGTTGTGCCAAAGCCATGGCCTTTGAAAGGCAAATTTTAACCAAAAAAAAAAAAAGTTCTGGGAAGTTAGGCAAATTTATTACCCAAAAGAAGAATTAATTTTTCTATCAATTTCAATATTGTTGAAGGTTTATTTAGTTAAAGCTTTTTGTTAGCAAATAAAAGCCTCTTTTGGTTCTGGTCTTTTACGGAAAACTGCAAAACACCTTTTTGGACAATAAAAAGAAATATTCCGGAAAAATAGGAAAATTACAGCAGCGGAATGACCGCCCGCAAACAATAGCTATTCCATGCCTGTTTTACAAAAAAAAAAATGTTTGGGCACAAATCGCGATCTTTCGTCATGGGCTAGTTGGGCGGAGAAGGTAGTAGTACTATGCGATATAGAAAAATGCACTGTAAATTTATTTCGGTTTGTAATCGGATCAAACTTTATAGCCAAGACATTTCCGCTATTTCAGCTTCCGATGGTTGATGCCACGAAACCCCCTCCAAATCATAGAGACACTTGTAAGACAAACAACATCAGGTCAATTCAAATAAGTATCCTAAGATAATTTTTACGCGTTAGCTGCAGCTGTGTCAACAGATAAGTATATGTTACGGCGCGGCGTCATTAGCTATTGTTTTCCTTTATTGCCTATTTCATACAAGCGCCGACATATGTTTATTGGTAAAATTGTTCCGCAAAAAATATTTGACGCAATGCGAAGTTGAAGAATTGATGAACGAGAGCAGCGATGAAGGTGAAATTGCAACGCTAATTCGAAATGCGGATAATGTAGATATGGTTTTGATGCCGCCACCGAATGTCGACGATGTGAGCGATGTTGAAGAAATCGACGAAGATATCAGGTGTTGAATGATCCAAGTGCGTTTGTGCCTTCAGACGTGGCAGGTGAAATCGAGGTACAATGCGAATTCAAGGCGGACAATGTCAACAAGCCTACCCGGGCCGACGATGACGATATTCCGACTTATGAAGATGGACCTGGTGAAAGCAAAAAAATGAAGCCAGGTAAGAACACAGTGAAGTGGTCGAAGATGAAGAAAATCGCATTTTCTCGGCAGCCAGTCGATATCGAGAGGGAGAAAGTCGAGGCGTTGTACGAACAATGTGGTTAGTTTATTTTTTTATTTTACTTATCCAGGCTTTTATTTATGCATTCGTAATTATTCTATCGCAGGTCAACTCACGACAATTGAATTATTCAATTTATTAATCGACCACGAGATAATAGATTTTATCGTGGTGTGTACAATCAAATATGTGAATATTGATTGCAATGACACTACGTTTATAACTGATAGTGCAGAGATTCGTCGATTCCTCGGAATTCTGTTCGCCACCGGATACAATACCTGTCCGAAAGTCTACAACTATTGGTCATCGAACGTAACCTTGCAATATCCATTGATTTGTGCCACGATGCCTCGCGATCGCTTCCTCCGCCTAAAACGTCATTTGCACGCGTGCGACAATCTTAAACTGGACATCAACGACAAATTTGCTAAAGTTTCCCCTCTCAACAATTTGCTGAATAAGAAATGTATGCAGTTTGGTGTGCTTACGCACAATCTATCTATTGATAAGCAGATGATTGCATACTACGGTCGTCATTCGTGCAAAATGTTCATCAAGGGAAAGCCGATTCGCCTGTTCGTATGATTTTGATAAAAAATTCTTTCCTACTGCGATCCCGAGCGCGCTGCTTCCAGTTGTCCAGACCAAGCGCTCTGTCCTCCGCGATGGCTTGGTCTTTAGGTTCGATCTTCCTTGTCGTCTCGAACCTGGAAGCTGGGATTCGAAGATCCTCTTGGCTGGAGCGTTGTTGTCCATTCGCTCGATTTGGCCGAGCCACTGTAGTCGACGAGTCTTAGCCTTTTGGCTTACATCCACATCTTGGTACAGCTCATAGAGTTCCCGGTTGTATCTTCTCCTCCATTCACCCTCCTCGCACACAGGACCAAATATCCGTCGAAGAATTTTTCTTTCAAAGGATCCCAGTATTAACTCTCCTTTCCTGCTTATCGTCCAGCACTTGGCGCCGTATAGCTGAACTGGCAGGATAAGGGTTCTGTAGAGCATGCACTTTGTCCTGCGAGTTAGGAGTTTTGAACCCATTTGCTTTGCCAAACCAAGGTAGCAGCGGTTTCCTAGGGTAATACTTCGACGTCTCTCCACTAAGATGTCATTTGTGGAGTTGATGTTTACCCCGAGGTAGATGAACTCCCTACCTACCTCGAAGTTGCTGCTATCAACAGTGACATTTCTTCCTACTCGGTGGATTGTTTGTTTGTTGATGGCTTATATTTTGTCCTGACCTCATTCACTTCAAGGCCAACTAGTTTCGCCTGTTCTTCAATATTCGTGACAGCCTCTACCACAATGTCTCCACCGATGATGTCTAAATCATCCGCATACCCCAGCAGTTGGACTGATCTGTTGAAGATAGTGCCTTCCGTGTTGACACCTGCCCTGCACACTATCTGCTCTAGAACAAGATTGAAGAAATCACACGACAGCGCATCTCCTTGCCGAAATCCGGTGCATGTTTGAAAGAGTTCAGAGGGGCTGCAGCCAAACTGCACATTGCATCGCGTGTTATCTAGTGCCATGCGACACATCAGTTTTGACGGGATCCCAAAATCGGCCATCGCCACAAAAAGCTCCTGACGATGAATGCTGTCATATGCGGCTTTAAAGTCGATGAAGAGATGGTGTGTCTCGACTTGAAACTCGTTGGTCTTTTCCAGGATTTTCCTTAGTGTGAAGATTTGGTCTGCAGTTGATCTGCCGGGCCGGCAGCCACACTTGTACTTGCCGATTAGTGTGTTGCAGAAAGGTTTGAGACGATCACACAGTACGTTGCGTTCCTCCTCCCAAACTTGGTTGATGATCTGGTGCATGCGCCCTAGTACCTGATCCTATCCTTCGTATTTCCTGGATCGCGGTAATGTCGGCCTTGTACCGCGAGAGGACAGACTCAAGTTTTTGAGTAGCACCTGTAGTGTAGAGTGTCCGCACATTCCAGGTACACACTCGCATGTCCGTTAACATTAGGGAGTATATTTTCCAAATTTTAGGTTCCTAGCTCAAATTTAAAAGCCTTAAAATTGATGACGTATGGACGGACGGACAGACATTCAGGAGTATTACAAGCAGTGTGTCAAAATTCATATTCCGAATAGGGATAGGGTATACAAAGAGTAACCGATGGACTACAGCTTCAACTTGTTTGGCACCGATATGACCTTTTTTATGAATAACGCTCTCCTTTATCCTCTTCAGCCATGGGTATCACATCATCACAGCAAGAAAATCATGCGTGCAACTTTTATAATTTTGAGTTAATTGGTTTGTATGATTTGCCATTGGTAGTTCTACGCTACACCAAAATCTAGAATGCCACGCATTCAAGGAATCCACACTTTTTTACAATGTTTTCATAAACAATATCATCTAATTTTTGCACATTCATGTTTCTGGCATAAGGGGGACCATACCTATATGATCTGCAAGCAATGTCCAAAAGACAAAAATCTTAAATTTAAAGCGTATTCTTAGCTCGAAACTGAAGACTGAATTTATAACTAAATTAGGACAAAATTTTTACCAGACAATTATGCCTTCCAAATCAGTTGTATTCCGTCTTCTACTCTAAGGTACTGGAAATCTACTAAGTGCATCTAGGTTACGCATGGAGCTTCCTAAACCTTGGTGAATCTGACGTTCGAATACCTCCATCTGCTGCTACCTCTATTGCTGAGCACCTTCAAACTTAAATGCTTAGAAAAACATGTCGGAGATTAGGAGATGTAATGATCTCACAATGTAATATCGCTTTGTCAGATTACTAGAGATTGGCTTCTAAGATATCCCATGCAATGCCGACTTTCGAAAGAAGAAAAGTGACAACGTTCGTCCGAGAGAGTAAACAGGCACTGGGATGTACGTGATATAAGAGGAAAGAGTTGGTTTCCGAAATTATGGCCGCAAGGGGTAAAAGTAAAATTGTAAAATGCAATTAATAAATAAAATATTTTGTAAATAAAATAAGACTTAATTTGATTATCCTTAACATTCTCAACTTTATACACGATAAACATTTGTATAATACAAATAACTAGAACATTAAACTGATTTAACGTATAGAATTGTATTATGTACATAATATCCCTTCTCCAGAACGTATAGTCCTATTTAAACAACCCAAGCCAAATAGCTTTTCCACACCACTACCGACTGAAAGAAAAAAAAAAAACAAAAAAAATAAGAAGATGAAATATCCTTGAAGATTACACAATTTTTTTTTCCACTTCCTTCACAATATCCGCTTTAATCTCTTTTATTAGCTTTCCCGTTGTGTTAAATTAAATTTAGAAACTCCCAAGGAGATACAAAATGTAGTAGGTAGGTACCACCAATCTACTTCATACGGTTTAGAATGAAATGAAATATTCAAACGAATTTCATTCTTCCGTTGAAAAAATAGAGAAAAATCTCAAATATATCACAAATATCAGGCGGAAAATGAATCTCACGATCCAGTGCACGCTGTTCTCTTTTATCCATTAGGTTTTCTACCACTCCCAAAAGAGTCTTTGACATTGGCTCACATGCGGCAACACCTCTGCCATTCCCTCGGTATTTACATTTTTTGTGCGTTTTTTCCCTCAATGAAAAGGAGAAAATTCGAAAACTGAAGGACATCATGTTCTGTTCCTTTTTCAATCAATCAAATAGCGAAATTTGTCAAGGGAGCTACAGAATGTTGCGCGAACTTCTGGGTGAGATTCTATAAATTCTTAAAACGTAAAGTATTCAAGTATGTATGACGCTTTGGCGCAAATAAATTTTTTTTTCTAGAATAGGGAAATCTGTGTTTTTTTCTTTTCTGCTTCTTCTTTTATTAGATTGATGTGGGTGCGTTATAAGTAAGGTCTGTACCTAGTTGTATCAACTTGGTATTAAAAATTTGAGTTGAAAGTTTGAGTTTGTACACGTCTTATGTTTTTAAAAAATCAGTAGCGTGCCATATTTTTCTACCATACTAAATTGAATCTGAGGTAAATCCACCACGTCTTATTCAGCGCATATGTGAGTGTGCACTGACCTGTGGCTGCTGCTATTCAACGCCCATTTAATTGATGTGCAGTCAGAGTTACCAATGTCCGTTTGGTAACTCGTTCAGCTTTTTTTCTTGGGTTTCTGTTGAGGAGCTTTAGGTTTTGGAGCTTTGAAAAAAAGTTCGTAATGGTAAGTGTTATCGTGGCGATCTAGTTTTGATCTTTTGCATTTCTTTTAA
Organism: Ferdinandea cuprea; assembly: GCA_963576555.1. NCBI lineage: Eukaryota > Metazoa > Arthropoda > Insecta > Diptera > Syrphidae > Ferdinandea > Ferdinandea cuprea. The sequence goes on along the minus strand of OY754958.1, from coordinate 148,596,146 downwards.
TGTGTGGATAATACGTTAAAATGCAGTTACAAAATTGTAAGCTGTTTTCTTTAAGGAAAAAGATTATTTGCATAGGTTTTCGTAGCGCGCGGTCAGTTTTTTTATGTTTTATATGATTTTAATGTTAGTATATAAAAAATGGATTCAAATTCATCCAAGGACTTAAGTGCCGAAAAAAGAAATGCAATTGTTGACGCGACAAAAAAATTCATGAAAATTTGAAAAATAAAACAGAAGCTGTGAAGAAAGTAGCTGATATTTTTTCTGTGGGTAAGCGAACAGTTTACAGAGTTCTCAACGAAAACAGTACCAAAGGCTACAATTCTTCACCAAAGAAGAAAAACCATCCTGGTCTCAAAAGTAAAGTACATGATTTCGTTAAGTGTGCTATCAGGCAAATTGTGCATCAGTTTTGTCCAAATAACGAACTTACGACGCTGGATAAAATACTGCATAAGGTAACATCACTCTCGTTTTCTCTGCATGCGGTAAAAATTAAACTGAGTTTTAAAATAACCCATCGCCAGGGAAAGAGTGTTCTTTTGAAAAGAACTGACATCATAACATAAAGATAAATTTGTTTTATTTTTTATATATATATTTGAGTGGTTTTGGTTGGGATGAACTGCTGAAATCCCCCAATTTAAAAGGTAACTATGATATATTTTTGGATAAGATCAAATCTGGTTTTGAATTATTTGTACCAAAAACGCGTCTTAACAAAAGGTTTAAAATTCCTTGGTCAAATAAAAGATTAGTTAATTTACGTAACGTAAAAAGAAAAGCTTATTCTCGTTATATATCAAATAAAACTAATTCCAACCGTGAACTTTTTTTGAGATTCAGGAGAGAATATGAATTTTTAAATCGGTTTTTATACAGGCAATATATCTTGGCTGTAGAATCGTCGGTGAAGCGTAATAGCAAATCGTTTTGGAATTACATTAATTCGAAAAGAAATACCACAGGCTTTCCTAAGGTAATGGAATTCGAAGATGTAAGTTCAACAGATTTGAAAAGTACGTGTAATTTGTTCGCTGATTTCTTTGAGTCAGTGTACAATAAGTCGCATATGCAGTTAATGTGAAATCATAATATTATGATTCCTGAAGTTTTGGACATCGGTGTATTGTAATTCTTGGATGACGATTTAATAAACGCGTTAGAAAAACTAAATTTAAATAGCAACCCTGCCCCAGATGGGATTCCTGTGGTAATGTTAAAAAAAATGTGTATCCTCCGTTTTTCATCCACTTAAAATTATTTTTAATCAGTCTCTTGTAACTGGGAACTTTTTAAATGAATGGAAATATTCGTTCATAACACCTATTTATAAAAGCGTAGTAAACTATCGGCCTATATCAAAGCTTTCTGCAATACCAAAATTATTTGAAAGTATTGTTAAGGACAAACTGTTTTTCGCGGTAAAAGAAATTATGCATCACACACTTCTTTTGGCTAAGCTAAAGTCTTTGGGTTTTCATTCATCAATGCAAAATGGTTTCGTAATTACCTGACTAATAGAAGGCAAATGGTTAAAGTCGATGGTTTGACTTCTCGCGTTATAGAAGTTACTTCCGGTGTTCCACAGGGCAGTCATTTGGGCCCGTTGCTATTTATATTATTTATAAATGATGTTCATGAAATATTTCAATTTTGTAATGTTTTGACTTTCGCCGATGATTTGAAATTATTTTCGCGGATAAAAAATGTATCTGATTGCATTCGTTTTCAGTCAGATATTAATAGATTGTCGGAGTGGTGCAATCGTAATGCTTTGCAACTTAACATTTCTAAATGTAAAGTTTTTTCGGCATATCGTATTAGTACTACAATTTTGCATAATTATTTTATAAATGATCTTAGACTTCAGCGTTTTGATGAAGTGAAAGATCTTGGTGTCATATTTGACAATAAGTTAAGTTTCTTTTTTCATTATGATTATGTCATTGCCAAGTCTAACTCATTGTTAGGCTTCCTTAAACGCAATAGTAAAGACTTTAGAGATATAAATAGCCTTAAAATTATTTATTGCTCGTTAGTCAGACCTTATTTAGAATATTGTTCCGTAATTTGGGATTCGCCATATGCAGTTCACGAACTTAGATTCGAAAGAGTCCAAAAAAACTTCACGAGGTACGCGGTTCGTAAATTAAATATGTTTGATGAGCTTCCTAATTATGGCAGAAGGTGCAAACCTTAAGTTTCAGACGCGATGCAACTTCCGTCATGTTTATTCGCGATATTCTTAATTATCATATTAATTCACCAGAATTGATCTTTCTTTTAAATATATATGCTCCCCAAAGGTCACTGCGGGTTAGAAGCTTATTTTATACAGATAGGCATAGAACCAATTATGGTAATAATGAGCCTATTACAAGGTGCATAAGCACATTTAATGAATTCTGCAAGGAAATTGATTTTTGCTCGTCGCGAGCAGATTTTAAAAAGTCCATTAATGCATTAACTTTAAATTAATTATATTTGTAATTACTTGAAATAGTCTATAAGATGAAGATCGGTAGATGAAGCTTAGTCGCGCAACAAACAACCGTTGCGTAAAGCGATACTGAGAGCTTACACTTAGAGAACGTAGTGTTTTGTGTTTTACTCTGTGATGGTATTAAAAAATAAAACAAAAAACAAAAAAAAATTAAAATGAAAAAAGCATCGTAGCCGTAATCGTAATAATATTCTTTCACGTTTTTGCTGATTTAAAATCTTAGTACGGAAACCCTGTAAGAGCTTTTGTTAGAATAGCACCTTACGGAAAACAAAAGAGTGCGAATGAGAGGCAAACATCCCTATCTTTCCTGTACTGCCAATTTATGTTGGACAGCGTATAAGTGTCAGATACTTTCGTGACAACAAACAAATGAATTAAGAACCAAATTAAAGCAAAGGACTAGGTCGTAGGAAGCTTTCCCGCTTCACTCTTTACAAAAATTTGTTTTAAATAAAGCGTATAAAGGGTATGTAGGTAGTGTTTTCTAAAATGATAAGGGAATGACTTAAAAAAAAACATCGTACATCATCGCCAGCGTTGCCACTCTTACTATTATAGTAGTAAAATTACTACTTTTTTAAAAGCAATGCTACGTACTAGGAACGAGAGTAGTAATAATAAAATATTAGACAGAAAACAAAATTTTGAGCAAATATTATTTTTTTGGGCAATTACTATTTTTGATTTTGGACTTTATAACTTGCCGAAAAATTGGACAGCCATCTTTTCCTAAGACGTAAACAACTTGTCTTAAAAACAAGTATATTATAACATTTTTTATCTACTAAACATTAAGAACACCACTCTTTGCCAGATTTTAAAAGTCTAACGTTGTAATTCTGATACTCTCAGGATATGTATAGGCAAGTTAAGGATGGGGCGGACAGATGGATGTATAAGAGGTTTGGAGGTATTGAAGTGGGAGAGAGCTATATATGGATCTACAAATCCGATTTTTACGTAAGGAGAAGCCGAGAGGAGATGTAAAGATAGATACAAAAGTGGGATGAGTAAAGGTTATCTCTGGAGCTAATCGATCGTTTTAAAAATCAAAAATTATTTAAACGTTGTAATGGAGAGGGCAGAAGTTATTATACGAAATGCACCTAAGTTTGTTTAAATTGCGAATTTGTGTGTGCCCCCTTTGATCGCCCACTTTGAATCCATGCACAAATTAAATAATTAGCGGACTGCATGTGGTAAGGGTTCTTGAGTCAAGTATGTAGGGGATCGGATTCAAGACTGCAGGTGAGTAGGAGCACTGCTGCCAATGCATGTCATTCTTTGAACTATTTGAACCATTCTTTAAACTCTTAAAGTGATATGTGGGTTGAGGTTTGATTATCATTTTTCTACCACAACAAAGAAGAATTGGTGCTAATTGCCAAGACTCTAAGTCAGATATGTTCAGTAGGTGAATTTCGAGAGTATACCCCACTAGAGGATGTACGTAAGACTGAAATTACCTTAAATAGGGTCTTACCGAGTTCCATACAAATTATTGATCTAGTACTATCCTTAATACATCCATATTGGGTCCTTAATTATGATACCAGTTCTTTGCTTTTCTAAGGCATTGTGCATGACACAATCCTTTGATTATGACTACTAAGTCATATGTCTGTGTCTGCTATTTTTTCCATCATGAATAATTTTTGAATATCACATTAAACTTTCCCTATGGAAGCTTATGTGACTTTCCCTCAAAGCTAACTAGAAGAGGAATTAACAATTCGATTCCATGTTATACAAAAGCGGGGAACATATAGTTATAGTGCGCCCTCCTGCTGCTTTGTATAATTTTAGGACTTAAGATCTGTCCTGATAGAAATTTATATCTATTATTTAATAGTGGATGTTTACCCACTATACCTATCGAAGTTTTAAGGACTGAGTCAAACGACACCAAGCCAGGGAAGAAAGGTTTGTAGGAGAAGTCCTATAGTATTTGGTGGTCTCATGAATGAGAGATTTGTAACTCTGGTGGAAGTTGATAAGTCTTCAATGTTTGAGCACAAGGTTTTCTAATGGATCATTTGCGTAAAGCCCGGTTGTAATTCGTAAGGGCTGAGAATATATAATATAAATTCGTCATTTATTTATTTTCATAATTATCTTTTACTTAAGATTTTTAACTTTCTCGTATACATTAGTATAGTAAAGAGAAAGTTATTGCGATCGTGCGGAAATTTCGAACTCAAACTGAGTATAAGGGATGATATTACGACTATAGAATAGTCCAAAAAAGTGGGTTCGCCATTGCCGTCCATCGGTCGCTTTGTCTGTCTGTCCGGGCGCCGTATGGCGAAACCGTTCGACGGATTTGCTTCAAAGTTCATATATAAGGTTCTTAGGGTTACATCTCGGGGCATCTTTTTATTTTTTGCTTTATATTTTAAAATAACGGTAATTGCCATACAATTTTTTTTGTGAAAATCACTTATCACTATTTTTCTCAAAAGTGGTTCCAAGGATTTCTGTCTTTTTTTTGTACTTAGGATGTTTACGATGGGATCAAAAATTCTGCATACTCAGTTTTTGGAAAAAAATCGATTAACGGTAATTAACAAAACTGGCAAAATTTCGAACACTAATTAAATTTACAGTTTTTTTTAATATAAAGATCAACAAATTTGCCTACTTCGATTTTTGAAATAATTTTTTTTAAATTCTTTTTCATATAACGATTTTGTTAAATTTAAATTAAATTCGTTTTCTCAAAAACGGCTCTAACGATTTTGATAATTTTTTGTAATTCGAACAATAATGTTGAAAGTGTCCAATGTGAGAAATTGCATCAAAATCGTATGTGCCGTTTTTGAGAAAATCAAATTTATTTAAACCTAAAAAGTGATTCAAATGATTTTCTCACCATTAATTTTCGATTCATTTTGCGACTCAAAAACCCATCTCATTTATCTAGAAAGTTTCGTATGACGCAGTCGAGTACTTTATTTTTTTTAATCGGCAATGGATGTGGTAATCTTCTCTAGATGCCGCAATTTTAATTACCAATGGCAGGAGTGCGTGCGGGTTTGGTTAACAATTTATGCTATGCTTCATGTGTTTGAATCTGCAGCTGGCCGAATTTTTTAATTCTTACAAGCTCGTTTTACCCCATTATTACGCGTGTGTCAATTTTCATTCGATTCTCCTCCGACTGCAACTTTCGGTCTTTAGGGCTACGATTACAATGTTTGCTTATTCTAATGAACAACTGCTCTGACGAATAACAGCTCCATAAGAACCTATAGTTTTCTTTGTTCTGAAGTGTACATCAAACTGTAACCGTAGCCTTAGTAATGGTAGACGAACTATTACCTCTTCCAGATAATTCTCTACGTCTGTGCATTCTGGGCAAAAGGGAGAGCTATGGGATTTAAGATCGATTTAGATATTTGCGATAGCCGTCGAGAAAAAACACAAACGTGCTCATTTTATACAGACCTCAATGTTCGAAATATCGAGTTTAAGTCCATCTGATTTTCGTGCTATTTTCCCATCTGACTAGCCAGAGGCTCGTGAAACTGCGCACTCTTCTCCTCTTATTACCAATGCAATTCATCGGCCTGTGGCTCTTCTGCTGTTCATCCTTAACATCTAGAGTGGACGTGAGTAATATTCGTGGGTTGAGATCCAATTTTTTTTCATTGTACGCCAATGCGATTCAAAATAAACCAGCTGTTTTGGCATTAAGTGAAACACAGGTCAGCATTGATTCCGATTTAACGGAGTTCAGTCTGCCTGGATATAGCTTGGTGCCATTATTCTTTTTCCATCGTGGTATCGCCGTTTATATGCGTAGTGATGTAGCCTACCAACTTCTACGTCAATATGGCTAATGAGGTTAGTAATTTAACCCAGATTGTAAATGACCCGACACGGATACCGGACATTAGCGGTCAAAACGCCAACACTCTGGACTTGTTTCTTACCTCTCACCATGATAAATACACTTTAAATGTATTATCGCCTCTAGGTTCGTCAGACCATTGTATCATATCGGCGAATTTATCGTACTCCAGCCACACAGTTAAAGAACAAGCTCCGAAAAGAACCATATGGCAATACGAGAAAGCCAATTGGGAAGCTTTAAACGGTTTCTTAAGGAGTTTTAACTGGTCGTTGTGCTTGCTCAACGCGTGGTGTGACTTGAGCTGTAAAGAAGCTATCAGGGCTAAAGAGGTAACTTTTCGGTCATTTAAGGTCAACCCAACTCAGGAAAACCAAAAAAAGAAATGACTGCAATGCCCACATTAATCGTGTCAAATTCTCCTACGACCAAAAGTTGAGGCAGAAAATACTTCAAAGTCCCTCCGGTAGTAAAAACTTTTGGTCGTTTGTTAAGAATATCAAAAATTCGGCCTCGTCATCTATCCCGAAACTAATTTGAAATGATATTCCAGCTGTCAGCTCTTCAGACAAAGCCAATCTGCTTGTTGCTCATTTCGCTAGCTAGCTCATCCCTCCCAGATTGTGCTTTTACTTCCCCCTTTACTCGAGCGCGTAGAACACTCCCTGGGACAAATCCACTTCCGCACCCGTAAAGTGGCAAGAGTACTTCAAGATCTTAACATACATAAATCCGCTGGTCCAGATGGTATGTCCCCTATGGTTCTGAAGAGGTGTTCTTCCACGCTGGCAAAACCACTGCGTAAGCTTTTCTATCTGTCCTATTCTTCAGGGCTCTTTCCGAGAAGATGGAAAACAGCATTTGTCCAGCCCGTCCCAAAAAAAGGCGAATCTTCCTCTCCCTCCTCTTACCGACCAATTGCACTAACGTCCCTTCTTTTCAAGGTCATGGAAATGCTGATAAATCGTCAGCTTATGAAATATCTCGAATCCCGAAAACTTCTTAATGACCAGCAGTACGGTTTTCGCAGCAACAGATCCGCTGTTGATTTGATGACATATCTAACCGAAAAGTGGAACCAATCTATTCACCGTGGTGGTGAAAGTAAGCTCGTTGCGCTTGATATTTCAAAGGCATTTGACAGAGTTTGGCATCAAGCTCTCCTGTCGAAAATGCGTGCATTTGAGATTGATATTAGCCTTCTTCAATGGATTAGAAATTACCTTTCGGACCGTTCAATACAAGTTGTTTTGGACGGTTTCAAGTCTGCAATTTACCAAATAAATGCTGGTGTTCCCCAAGGCTCCCTTTTGTCTCCGACTCTCTTTGTCATTTTTATCAATGACCTCCTGTCTGTCACTTCTAATCCAATCCTTTCCTTTGCTGATGAGAGTACCCTCATCTTTACATATTCGTTTCCTGGGCAACGCCCCTCATCTTCGGGCTTTGAACTGGAATGGCAACGTATGTTAAACTCATTGAATTCCGATCTTGACAGTATCTTTAGTGGGGTAAAACCAATAGAGTGGAATTTAATGCTTCCAAAACGCAATGCTGTCTTCTGTCAGTAAAGTAAAACCCAAATACTCTGCCACTATCCATGGAGGGCACTTGCATCGCTGAATCCGAAAGACTTTCCATTCTCGGTATGTGTGTTAATGACAACCTCCGTTGAAATTACCACATATTCGATGTCGCCAAGAACGCTGCGAAATGTCTAGGCTACCTTAAGCGATGTAAGAAATATTTCACTACTTATGATCTGGCAACAATTTATAAGGCGTTTATTCGCCCAAAACTTGGGTACAATGCTCATATATGGTCTGGCGCACCAATAACACTCTTAGTCATCGTCGTAATGTCTCCTGCCTGCCATTGTTTTATCCGTATTTCCACCACAAGTGCTCCAATGAAATAGCCAGTTGCATTCCATCCCTACAGCTATTCAACCGCAACACTCGCCATGCTAGGAATACACATCAGTTTACCCTCAAGCCTGTTTTCGGACGTACTGTGAAATATAAAAATTCCTTTCTCAACCGTAAAATACGAATGTGGAATGCTCTACCACGATCTATGTTTCCTGCAAATTACAGTTTACAGAGATTTAAGACCAACGTGCATCGGTATATCCTGTTCTTAATCCTTCATTTCCTTAATCCCCGCACTGTGTCACTTCATTATAAGGGTATCCAAAGTCCCTTTAGTGCGCGTACGTTATAAAAAAAAAATAAAAATCTCGTTCGCGAAGATGTCAATAGGAATTATTTCCACTATTATGAAGACTCTTTAGTCCGATATTGTTCAACATCTACAGATCGTCCTTATTATTGTCCATATTGCCCCTGCAATCTAAGCCCCTGAGTTCAGCTACACCTAAATAAATTGATCTCACTTGTAGGTACACCCACTTTATTAACCTACCCGCAATTTGTAGCAAATCTTTTAATTCCCACTTCAGTAAAATATATAAACAGTATCCAATTCTTGTCAAAGCGAAAATATACGATGGATTTCACTTTAATCCATAAAACCATCATTCAGCCAGCATTGACAGCAGCAAAGTACTGTTCCATATGTTCCATCATACAAAGATACATATAAGTACGGATCCATTCAAAGATGTTGATGAAAAAAATAAAAACCCCCCCATGCAATAAAATGGTGACAAAATCACACATCACGCATTGACAGTATGAAAACACTTTTCCAAAATGAAAAAAAAAAAAATAAAAAAATATATAAATAAAATATCCTCATTCGTCTTCGAAATAAACCTTGTTAAGATAAAATAACTTCGATATGAACATGTGTGTGCAAACATTCGTTGATATCTCACAAAACACATCCCTCGATAGCATCAAAGTCATATAACTGTAAAAAATTTTCTGCTCGAATTTGTTTTGAACTTTTGGTGTTCATTTTTGAAATTCTTTTCCTTTTATTTTTTCCACTCTCATGATGTCAAAATGTGAATAGGTATAATATGTACCTATACGTAGGTTAGATACGTTTTAGTTAATGGATGCGGCGCGTATTCTTCGTACATATCTATATGACGTGTGAATGCTCTGTCAGAGCAATTTGTAGTGTTAGGATGAAAAAAAATATTTGTATCATTGGGATCAAATCAGAAGGCAAAAAAAAAAAAGAGTTAGGTTTACAAAAAAGGTACGCAAACTAACAGTTGAGAATATAGATACACATAAAACATACACAAAGATATGTACATTATCGTAATTCTATTGAAACTCAAAGAAGGGTAAAACACGTCCTTATCAATCAGCATAATCTGTTCTGTCGCATGTAAATCTTTGATTGGAACATTAAAGTTGTTGTTGTACTTGTATGTGTGAAGTACATACAGGATGACCTAGTTAAGTGGTATAGGGCTTCATGAGGAGATACCTCGGATACCTGGCGAAAACATATTCTAAAGTAAGGAGGGCCCATTTTCACCCCGTCGAAATAGATGAAACTACAGCTACTTCATCTACTTCGAAAAAAGCTACAAAAAACGTTTATCTTTTTTCGATATTCAATTCAAAAGTACAAGGTGGCGCAAAAATAACATTCCAATGTTTTTTGGCTGTAATTTAAAAAAATATGAAAAACTTTGATTATTTTTATTTGGTCTTTTAATTTTTTTTACATCAAGTCGAGAATATGATGTCATATTCAAGATTCATGTGGCCGCCGCCACAGTTGATTGTCATTTGAGCCCTTTTTATGGCATTTTCCATCACTTTGGCCAAAACTTCCGGCGATAGGTCCTCACATTCTTGACGGATATTGTCTTTAAGAGCTGCAAGAGTCTGAGGCTTGTTGACATAAACCCGCGACTTCAAAAAGCCCCACAAAAAGAAGTCTGGAGCGGTCAAATCAGGCGATCTTGCTGGCCAGTGCTAATCGCCAAAACGGGAGATTAGGCGCCCGGGAAATGCATCCTTTAGCATATCGGTTGTGGCACGTGCAGTGTGTGCCGTTGCACCGTCCTGTTAGAACCACATGTTTTCCAATCCCAATTCATCAAGTTGCGGCAAAAAGAACTCGTTGATCATTGCTCTGTAGCGCTCACCATTCACAGTAACCGTTTGGCCCGCGACGTCTTCGAAGAAAAAAGGTCCGATGACTCCTCCAGCGAAAACAGCACACCATACAGTGACTTTGAGCGGGTATAATGGCTCTTCGTGGGTTACACGCGGATTTTCAGTGCCCCAGAAGCGTAAATTTTGCTTATTTACGTACCCGCTAAGATGGAAATGACCTCATCACTCATGATTATTTTTGATGAAAAATCATCTTCCTCTTGGTGGTGATTAAGGATGGCTTGAGCGTATGTTAGACGCGATTGGCGGTCAGCAGCTAACAGCTGATGCACCGTCTGGACTTTGTACGGAAACAACTTCAAATCTTGTACCAAAATTCGCTGTTAAGACCGTCGACTGATACCCATTTGCGTGGCACGTCGTTTGGTCGATGTCAACGGCAATATTCTCTGCAGAACGGCTACTCCGGGGTCTGCCACGCCTGGCAGCATCTCATGTTGTGCCAGTCTCTTCGAGGCGAGCGGCTAAACGTCGCAGTGTTTCACCAGTAGGCGTTGGACGGCTAAGAAATCTGCGACGAAATTCACGTTGTGCCAAAGTCACCGACCGATTATTGCTCAAATAAATAGTCACCAATATTCTGCGTTCTGGAGCAGTGTAGCGTAACATGGTTTATTAACGTGTATTTCGCATGTGTTTACTACACAAATGTCAAAACAGAACTGACATTAAGGGCCAATCGCAAAATTTATAGCATTTTCTGATAGGAGGATTACTTTCGCGCCACCTTGTACAAATAAATGTTGAAATAAGTTAAGAAACTTATACGAATTTTTATTTTTGACAAAACTCGTACTAACAAATTTTTTTATTAAAATCCTAATGTCTGGTTCGGATTGCAGAAAACAATCGAAACAGCTCTTTTAGGCTATCAAGAGACAAAACGGCTACAGCCAATTTATTCTTAATACCGAAGGCAGGTTTGGCAGATGCCAGTAAAGGAAGCCCACAAGGTGGCGTCATATCCCTCCTTCTCTGGAAGTATGTAATGAATGAACTACTGACATTAAACCAAGGGCTAATACAGATGATGTTGCTATTGCATAGTTCGATGTGGTCTGAGTGGTTATCCTTACAAATCTGGGCTAATCCTTCATACCTATGTGTGGACTAGCGCTAAGACAAAAAGCCCTTGATATTATCAAAGATATCAGGGTTTTCAATAAGAGCGCTACAAAAGTTTTTTAAATAAAACAAAAACGGTTTTGGATATCAATGAAATTCTTTATTCCTGAGAGAGTACGTTCGATGCCATTATGTGTGGAACTTGATTTCTTTTGCATGGCCACCACGGGCACGCTTGAAGAAGTCCAGACGCTGAACCCAATTTTTGACGGTTTTCAAGCATAAATCGGCCGATACTGCTGCAATTTCACGTTCGATATTCGTACGAAGTTCATAAATCGTCGCTGGCTTATTGGCATAGACCATAGACTTGACGTAGCCCCACAGGAAATAGTCCAACGGCGACAAATCGCACGACAGAGGCGGCCAAGCGGCCAACTTGGTTTCCAATAAATTGATTGTGACATTCGCTGTGTGGCTTGTGGCGCCGTCCTGTTGGAACCACATATCCTCCAAGTCCATATCATCCAATTGGGGCCAAAAATATTCGGTTATCATTGAACGGTAGCGATTCCCATTCACAGTAACGTGCCGGTCTTGATCATCACGGAAGACGCCGGCCAATAAACCACACCAAACCGTAATTTTTTCGGGATGCAATGATGACTCATGGAATACGTGTGTATTGCTGCCTGACCAATACCGCATATTTTGTTAATTGAAGAAGCCATTCAGCCAGCATAAATCAATGCAACAATACCCGAGCAGATACCTGTAGAGACGAACAAGGAAACCTAGTAGTGGAAACACAGTCGGTGCTGAGGATATGGAAAAACCATTTCTGCAGACTGTTAAACGGCGATGACGACACAAATTCCGCTGTCAGGCAGAATGAACCATTCAACATTCAACATGAAAGCCAAGACTTCCGCCCACCTGACCAAAATGAAGTGAGGATAGAAATATCCAAACTGAAATCCAACAAGGCTGCTGGACTGGACGGCTTAACTGCCGAACTTTTCAAGGCAGCGGGAGATGATTTGGTAGAGAGCATACACCAGCTCGTCTCCAAGATTTGGTCAGAGGAAAGTATGCCTGATGAATGGAACGTCAGCATTGTTTGCCCGATCCACAAGAAAGGAGACCCTCTTAACTGCGCCAAGTATAGAGGTATAAGTCTCTTCAACATCGCATATAAGATCCTGTCTGCCGCGCTGTGTGAACGCCTGAAACCATACGTCAACGAACTGATTGGACCCTATCAGTGCGGTTTTAGGCCCAGTAAGTCCACAACTGACCAGATTTTCACACTTCGGCAGATCCTGGAAAAAACCCAAAAAGTCCAGATCGATACTCACCATCTTTTTATCGATTTTAAGGCCGCATATGACAGCATTTATAGAGACGAGCTATACAGAGCCATGTCTAGTTTTGGCATACCTGCCAAACTCGTCAGATTGTGCAGGATGACGATGGAGAACTCTCGCTGCTCCATTAAGGTCGGAAACAATCTCACCGAGACCTTTGATGTCAAAAAAGGATTTAGACAAGGCGATGCGCTGTCATGTAACTTCTTCAACATCATACTTGAGAGAATTGTGCGAAACTCGCAAGCCAATACCAGGGGCACAATTTTCCAAAAGTCTGTGCAACTACTTGCTTACGCCGACGACATCGACATCATTGGCAGAACACAGTGAGCTGTCACTGGTGCGTTTGCAAGTATCAGTACACAACAGGGCAAAACGAAATATATGCTGTCAACAAGAAGGGACACACAACATCGACGAATCGGACAAAACGTCACGATAGACAGCTATAACTTTGAGGTAGTTCGGGACTTTATCTACCTCGGCTCCGCTATTAACTCTGACAACGATATATCGTCAGAAATCAAGCGAAGAATTACACTTGCCAACCGCTGTTACTTTGGCCTAAGGAGGCAATTGATTAGTAAGGCCTTGTCGAAAAACACCAAGGAGACTCTATATAAGACCCTCATCATCCCAGTCCTGCTATATGGCGCAGAAGCATGGACGTTATCAAAGGCGGATGAAGATCTCCTTGGTCGTTTCGAACGCAAAATTCTTCGAGTGATTTTCGATCCCGTTTGCTTTAATGGGATCTGGAGAAGGATACATAACGGCGAACTCTACGGGCTATACAGCGACATCGACCTGGTCAGAAAAATACAGATTAGTCGTCTAAGATGGCTGGTACATGTAGAGCGAATGGACACCAACGCTCCGGCTCGAAGAGTCTTCGAATCCAACCCGGAGGGACAACGCAGTACAGGAAGACCTCGCCTTAGGTGGCGCGCGCAAGTGGAAGGGGACCTCAACCAACTTGGAGTGCGCAACTGGAGGCAGTTAGCCAAAGATCGTGCTAACTGGAGAGGCGTATTGGTATTGGTTGAGGCCCAGCGAGGTCGAGCGAAAAAACTGCTTCAGGGCGAAAAATAGAAAAACGAAGGATCACATTTTTAGCTTATCATAGGAATAGCTGCGAAACCTCGCTCCTTTCAAAATGTGTCCTTGTATGTGCATTACAGGAACTCCAAATCGGGTTGGATGTCCTCACCCATTTTTAAACACTAGTTCCATACTGAACGTTTTCTTCGTCAAAATGGTTTACCAGTTAAGGCCTTGTTAATTTTAAACAATTCCCCAGCCATCCTCCAGAAAGTGAGGATGTCATGTACATGCCTCCCTATGTAACACCACTAACTCAGCCTATGGATCAAAATGCTATCCGCCTGACCAAACTTTTTTATAAAAAAATTTGCTGCAATCAATTGCTACTTCTGAAAATGGTAGGAGCTTATCACAGATATAAGAAGATTTTGTTGAATGTTAGAGAAAATTAAGCTTTTTTTAGACATTATTTGACACTTGGCAGCAGCATGGGACAAATTATAAGTTTCAGTCGTTGCGAAATGCTGGAAAAACGTCCTTTATTTTGAAGAAGACCCGAAAGACGATTTTGATGATGAAGATGAAATAGCGCTCAGTATTCTTCTCAATAATTTAGTGTCGAATGAATTGTACGTAAAAACGTACACATTTTGGTGAAATTTGCTTCAAGAAGTCCACACTCGTTACAATGAACAATCTCGCTCCAGTGAACAGGCTTGGCTTTTTTTACTTCAGCATTGTATAGAATGTCTACTGCATTAGACGTAAATACATATACAGGACCTAAGGCCTACGAATTCCACGAATAGAAGGGACCTACACTTTAATGCCGATTCCGAACGGCAATTTATTTCTGAGAAGCTTTTCATGACAGTAATTACTCTTAGCTCAGGTGTTCGCAAGAGATGGGGCAGCGAATAAAAACTTTCATTTGGAACTGGTCGGATTTCAACCGGAAAACTCTCGCTTAGTAGTCCAACGATCAGTTTGTTTATGCATGAGCGGTGAACTTCGCTGGACTGTTGCCGGTGCTCTAGCCATTCAACTAGTCTGGTGTATTAGAGCTGAGCCACTGTCGTTCAACAAAACACTTATGTCTTAAATGAATTTGAGACCTTTTCAATTAGCATTGACTACACCACACCCTTGTACAATATTTGATATATCTTTCTGCACCAGATGCCAGATCATTCTTAGAGACAAAAATTTTCATAGAATACACATAAACTCACTTCTTCACCAAATTTTCAGAAATTTATTGGGTTTGTGAAGATTGCTTCTCAGACTGACTAAACATCCTCGTCTTTTATTGTAACGTGATGCAATAGATAATCAAGAAGTCTAAATAATTTATCTTCTTCTTCTCTCTATTTAACGACGAGATTATGATCAGAATTACAGGGATCATAACCCTTCCACTTCACTGCATTCCTACTTGTCCGCCTGTGAGGTTCGCTGGTTCGACCTCAAAAAATATCCGCAGGCATCCCGGTTTTGGATCACTTCATCATTAAGGCCAATCAAATGCTGGTGTTTCTGTATTTGTGTGATCCAGGAGTTTTTAGGCCAGCCTCTCTTACGCGAATGTAAGGGAACGTTCATTGCCACTGCCTTTTTGACGGGGTTCGTGGGATCCGTTCTTTGAACATGACAATAACAACTGAGTCCGTCGTGCTCCAATTTTTTAGATGTGTATTCTTTGACTTGAAGGCTTCCTCGGATTTTTAAACTTTTTATTCGATGAAGCTTTGTTACTCCTGCTGTCCTTCATCTCAGCTGCTATCAATTTGCCCTCATACTTTTTGCACATTGTCCAGTATTGTGAACGAACCATATGTGAGCGCCGGACGCACAACTGCAGTGTAGAGCCTTTCGTTCAGCTTAGGGGACATTTTTCCGTCACAGAAGATGGCAGAGGTTTCCTGCTTCTTCATTCACCCTGCGCTTACACGATGATTGATGTCGTCATCAACGGTTGATTCGCTGTTGATCATTGCCCAGATATTTTAACTTTTCACACTTGGGAACCACCACTACGTTTTTATAAATGTCTGGAATGGGTTTGCTTGAGTCAAATAGAGAATAAAGAGTCTAAACAATTTATCTCTTCAAAAAAAATGGCGCAATATTTAATGACTTTTGTAAACGTTACTTAGGAGGAGGCAACTATCCTCCACCTTCTTTATACATCCGCCACATTCTTGACCTCTCCAAAAATTGAATGCCCCAACTATTGTTCAACTCGCTTATGAACGCCTCACTTTCAGATGATATCATTTAAAATTTCGCTTCCACTAAACCAAACACAAAATATTCACTCTCTTCTTGTTATTTCAGTCATTGCTTTACCTATTTCATTACATATTTTATGCACCACTTTACCAAAACAAAAATAAAGTACCTGTCAGATTGAGATGACATGCCTTAGACATGCATATAGAATGCAATTTTAAAAGCCTTATTTTGACAACTTATTAACGTTTGTTTTTATAAAACGTTAAACACGTTGCATGGAGGCTACAAAAGTTTAGGTTATAATGTCTGTTTATTTGTGAGTGTTAAGTATAAAAGTGCCATCTTCACATTCTCATACAAGAGGATTATTTTAACCCTCTACCTCATACAAGTCCATATATGGTTCGACAAATTAAAACTTGGTTTATTTCCATCATATTGCACAGTTTACAACAAAATGAAATCTACAATATAACTTTGTATTTTTAATGATAGGAAACCGGTTTTTATATTCATTGAAAAAGCACAAATTTACTAAAAACATTATTCTTTTAAGTATATAAAGAAGTTATACAAATATGACAACTCATTAACGCATTGCACGCCGTGTAGTAATCAGTGAAGGCCAGCTCCACTAAATTCTAGAACACCAACTTCGTAAAAAAAAATCTCAAAAAATCAGGCAAATAACAAAGACATTCCATTGAACTCCGTTGATTATGTTGATCGGCTACTTGAAATATGGCCCCAAATAAAAATGGAAAATGGCCTCAAAAATTCTGTCTGTTATTCAAGATGAATAAACTGCACGACTGCGTCATACGAAACTTTTTCAGTAAATAAGATGCGTTTTTGAGTCGCAAAATGAATCGAAAATTAATGGTGAGAAATTCATTTAAATCACTAATAAGTTTGCAAAAAATTTGATTTTCTCAAAAACGCCACCTACGATTTTAATGTAATTTCGCACACTGAACACTTTTAACATAATTGTTCAAAACATAAAAGAAAATCATTTTTTTAGAAAACGAATTTAATTTAAATTGAAGAAAATCGTTATATGAAAAAAAAATTAAATAAATTATTCCAAAAATCTAAGTACGCAGATTTGTTTGAGTTTACAGTATAAAAAAAAACTGTACATTGTTTTTAAGTTCCCTTTATTAGTCTTCGAGATATTGCCCATTTTATAAATTACCGTTAGTCGTAATTTATAAAACGGGCAATATCTCGAAAACTAATAAGGGGAACTTCAAAGAAATTTATAAATTTTTTTATACCATTAAGTCGAACAAATTTAATTTTTTTTTATACAACGATTTTCTTAAATTTAAACTAAATTCGTTTTCTAAAAAAATGATTTTCTTTTATGTTTTGAACAATTATGTTAAAAGTGTTCAGTGTGCGAAATTACATTAAAATCGTAGGTGTTGTTTTTGTGAAAATCGAATTTTCAAAACCAAAAATTTGTCATCATTCATTTTCGATCAATTTTGCGATTCAAAAACGCATCTCATGTACTGAGAAATTTTCGTTTGACGGTGCACTTTATTTAAGGTACCTAGATACAATCATAGTAAAGTTATTGTTTAAAAATCTCTTCCCCAAAAGTTCGAACGTGACACAAAATCTTATAATAAAATTGCCTCAAAGTAACATGGATTAAGAAATTCAGTATACCCCACTACTCATTAGACTTTATTACACACAAAACTTTCAATTTAATTAGTTTAATTGTGAAAGGAAAATACAGACTAGTCACCCTCTAGGCAAAGCACATTTCTTTTGATTTCAACTAGCTACACCTGGCTGGAGGAAGACGACACCACTTTAATTCAACCTAATTGAACGCTGCTGTTTTGTTTATTTCATCTTTCTAGCGTCTTCCTGTTTCCAGGAAGAAATCAGCGCCCAACTCAAAGTAAAACTGTTCGTAGAATTTTTTTTTTTTTTTGCTTTATTGCAACTCCTTCCAGTCCAAAACAGCACTTGGTAGGTACTTTAATTCAGAGCCGACCTTTTTGGAATTGTCAGCAAAGCAAACGTTACTGGTGTATACTTTAAGAGGTGACCGAGAAATGAAAGGTACAGAGGTACCTACCTACCTAGCTACGTTCAAAGTGAATTGCTGCTGGTGTATGTCAAGTCTTCCTTTAACTGCTCGGCACGTATAGAACGTGTATTCAGGTCCATTTGGGTGGAAAGTTTTCCTCGGGGAAATGTACTTTCAATTTACAATGTTTTTCCTTTATATACTTCATCTGACACTGTTTAGTTTAGCTTCTCTCAGTTATTTGATTACTATTGACGACCGGATAGGGATAGGAAAACCATTCATAACACAGTTCTGTCTGTGCAAAAACTTCATTTCACTCACAGCATAGGGGTTGAAAGCGTGCAGGTAGAGGTATCGAAGGATTTTGTTGGGTTTTTATTTTTCCATAAGGGAGTGAACTTAATTTGTCCTCTTGACTTTTAGTACCATTTCAGCAGTTCCTTTCACTCATCATGTAAGATATATAGTCGAGTGAATTTTAGTCATAGCTTAATGTGTGTATACACAATATACACTTATGTAATCCGTGTTACTATATGGAATGCATTTCTGGGACAATATCGTGTAAAAAAGTTATTTTTAAAATTATTTTCTCAAGTCATACCATGGCATGCCGAGGATACATTAAGAGCAGCTACCTCTACCTTCGTTCGATAGTAATATTTTATTTCCATTTCGATTTATAGAATTTAGATAAGCTTCGGATAAGGTAGGTATGATGTATCCATACAGTTGTAGAATTTCCCACCAAAAATGGATTTTCTGCAAGTATATTTCGGAGTCGCGTAAGGTAGCTACGAGAATGTAATTTTAAAATAGATACAAGATACATAATATTTTAAGGGGATATAAGTTGCAAATCCTATATAGATTACCGTTATTCGTGGGAAAGAAATAATAAATTTAAATAAAGATTTTCATGTTTGCAGTACACAATTCAAGGATCAACAATTAATCAGTCAAAATAAGAATCGCAAGGGCATGACTTGATAGGAAACATTTTGTTTTCAGCAGAATTAAAGCTTAGAGGAAATAAATGCCAAGGACTTCAATGGCCTTTTAGGTCTCTGCAGGGAAATTGGTTGATTTACCACGGAAATTGTTAAGGTTTTTCTGCCTATTGAATTGTAAGTTCAGCTGGTTCTCCCAGAGACCGCGATGGGCCCGTTTTGGTGCCTAGTGTTGTGTGGCGGATTTCGTGTTCAACACTAAACTAACCTGCTGCCATACCGTTGTGGTACGAATTTGCAGAAAAACCAGGCTTTCAAATTTGCATGTAAAAATGAAAAATCTTAATCGCGGTGTACAACCTGTAAACTGGGTTCATTTTTAGACCCCTTTATTCCTTAAGCTCCACCATGAAGAAGGCGTACCTGCCAAGTCAGGTTGGGGTTAAATATTAGACATAGATACTTGACATAAGGGACTTTGTCTTTAAAAATCCAACCATGTGTTACAATGACCAATCACAGTTTCTTCGGATAGAGAAGCCAACTATGTAGTAAAGCTCCTGATCTGACCTTGAAAATTCTAACTAGATTATTAAAATTTTATAACAGATTTTACTTGATCCTGTTTCCGTCGACCGTTTGGGAGGAGACCAACTTTTCGAGTTGTACAGTGACATCAAACTAGTTATGTAAGGGGAATAAGTCAGGCCTTAATCCGAAGGGACAACACAGTGGAGGAAGGCCACAACTTACGTGGTGCCAGGTTTAAGAGGGCTCATTCTTACTGCTTTTTTCTTGTGACAAGAGTAAGTTAAATGTATTTCGGGCTAAATGCAAGTCCTTTCGATAATTTTGATAACGTCGATTTGAAAATTACACAACTACATACGTCATTCAAGTACCTTAATAATCTAACTGACAAGGGATTTAAGAATTTTGTTGGTGGAAATGGTTCCAAGGTTTATGTTTACGATTTTCTTTAGCATGATATCTTCAAGAGCTTCAACGCGTTTTTTTTTCTGCGTTTGTCAGAAAATATGGCGAACTTGAACCAGTTTTAAAAAAGCAACATCCATTTCCTGCTGTATATACGTACCACTTAGTGATGGTAGTGGCTATAGAGTTACCATACAAAGCAGTGGTAAATGCATGACAATGCAGTTGCACAAACGGGGCACGACGGGACATTTATAAATAAGTTTTATAACTTTAAGAATCTTGTGGTTTATTTTAAGCCCATACCTGAACGATTTTATTGTTATTCACTTTATTGAAAAATAAGAACTAACCGAATGGCTACGTCAACAAGCAAAATTGCCGCATTTACATCTATAAAAACTGACCGTTTGGTGTGCTCTGTGGGCTGGTGAAGTCATTGGGCCATGCTGGAGAGTCAGTTACCGTTAATGGAGACCGGTAGATGTGGTTCCAACAAGACGGCACTACATCCCACACAGCGCACGTCGCAATCGATTTAAATATATGTTTATTAATCAACTTAATAAAGGGTGATTTTTTAGCTGGTTTGGTTTTGGCAACACTGGTTTTGACAGCTGACGTGTGTTTAGTACCTTGTGTCACTGTCAAACAGCTTCAGTTTGGTTTGCAATTTAACCATGAATCGTCTTACAAATGAACAACGCTTGCAAATTATTGAATTTTACTATCAAAATTCGTGCTCGGTTCGAAATGTTCATCGCGCGCTGCTTCCATTTTATGATCGGCATTCTCGACCTTCTGAGCAGTCTATTCGGAAGATTGTGACCAAATTTCGCACCAAATTTACTTTGTTGGACATTAAACCACCAACACGTTTACGTACTGTGCGTATTGAAGAAAATATTGCGGCCGTATCAGCTAGTGTGACAGAAGACCGCGAAATGTCGATTCGGCGCCGTTCCCAGCAGTTAGGCGTTTGTTACAGCACTACGTGGAAAATTTTGCGGAAGGATTTGGGCGTAAAGCCTTTTAAGATACAGCTGGTGCAAGAACTAAAGCCAGCCGACCTACCACAACGCCGAATTTTTGGTGAATGAGCTCTTGGAAAGCTGGCCGAGGATCCGCTTTTTTATCGAAAAATTGTGTTCAGCGATGAGGCTCATTTTTGGTTGAATGGGTACGTAAATAAGCAAAATTGCCGCATTTGGAGTGAAGATCAGCCAGAAGCATTGCAACAGCTACCAATGCATCCCGAAAAAGCCACTGTTTGGTGCGGTTTATGGGCCGGCGGCATTATTGGGCCATATTTCTTCAAAGATGATGCGAATCGCAGCGTTACTGTCAATGGTGAACGCTACCGAGCGATGATAACAAACTTTTTTTTGCCCGAAATGGAAGTTCTTGACTTGCATGATATGTGGTTTCAACAAGACGGTGCCACATGCCACACAGCACGCGAAACAATGGCGCAATTGCGAGGCGAGTTTGGTGAACAGTTAATTTCACGTTTCGGGCCGGTCAATTGGCCGCCTAGATCGTGCGATTTGACACCATTAGATTATTTTTTGTGGGGGTATGCCAAGGCTTATGTGTATAGGGACAAGCCCGCTTCGATTGACGCACTGGAAGCCAACATCCATGCATTCATTCGTGAGATACCGGCCGATATGTGTGAAAGAGTATGCCAAAATTGGACTCAGCGGATGGGCTACCTGAGACGCAGCCGCGGTCAACATTTGCATGAAATTATCTTTAAACATTAAATTGCAAGGTTCAAACTATCGATTCAAATAAATATTTAATTCATTTTTTCGAATTTTTTGTGTTTTTTTTTAAAAAAAATTTCTAAACCTCTTCAAAAATCACCCTTTACTAAGTCAGAGAGAGAGAGAAATACAAAAATATAATAATAATCAAATTAAACTAAAGAAGATCGCATGTCATGGTGTGAAGTAAATATTAAGTGGTCTAATGAATCGTAACCGAATGCTCGGAGGAAACCAGACTGGCTGCGAGGGATTAGGGAAGAAACTTCCATCCCAACCCGATACTCCTGCTTGAATTCCATCAAACTGCATGGTGACCGCGACACGATACGGGAAGAAACGCGAAACTCTACCGAAAATGGTTGTGGAAATCGAATGTTTATGTTTTCTTCGAACGAAGGGAAAAAAGAATAATATTATAACACTCACACAAAAAAATTTTAGTAGGTAATTTAAGTGCACTCAGGCACCTCCATGAGAGCGAAAAATTTAAACTCAAATAACGAAAATATTTCAATTATAAATGTAAATGAAATGAAATAAAATTAAAGGATACTCTACTCAGTGAGAATATCAACCCACCATTCTCTGCTTCTGAAGTTGAATCGTCCTGACTCCGCACAAGATTAACCAACACTTCTGACTGCTTTGAACACTAACCACCCAATGAACATTTCAATCAGTCGTTTTCTTCTTGGCTTAGCAGAGTTTACTGCCATACCCGCGCGATCTAAACCGAAACCGTTGGTAGCGGACCAAAGAATCAAAATACATGCAAGAGAAAACAAAGAAGAAAATGCGCTTTGCGATTGTAATGGGTTGTCCTTATCATTCGTGGTGACGACCGGCCGTTTGGAGAAAATAAAACAATAATTCGAATTATAGCAGGATATACGGGCAGGAGATAGATTATCTGCTTGAGGGAAAAGTGACGGACCCTAAAGTGCATCAGTTATTCTTTGCTGACGATGGAGCCATCATAACTGATTATCAGTCTTCCCTGCAACGAGCACTTGATGCTTGGGTAGATGCTTTAGAGGGGAATGTGTCACTCCTTACAACATCTTTTCTTATTTTTTAGCCAAAAAAAGACAAAGTATCTGTACTGCCCATTCTCTGACCCAATCCAACTCATCCCAGACATTTATTTGAATGGGGTGGTGGTTCCCAAGTGTGAAAACTTCAAATATCTGGGATCAATGATCAACAGCGAAGTAACAGTTGATGACGACATGGATGGATGAAGTGCCGAGGAAGAACTTATCTCGAAAAAATTGAAGCACGACCGACTCAGTTGGTATTGTCATGTTCCAAGGAGGGATCCTACGAACGCCGTCAAAAAGGCAATGGCAATCAACGTTCCCTTACAATCGCGTAAGAGTGGCAGGCCTAAAAACTCCTAGATCACACAAATGCAGAAACACCAGCATTTGATTGGCCTCAATGATGAAGTGATTCAAAATCGGGAGGCCTGCAGATATTTTTTGAGGTCGAACCGGCGAACCCTCCAGGCGGACCAGTAGGAATGCAGTGAAGTGGGAGGGTTATGATCCCTGTAATCCTGATCATAATCTCGTCGTTAAATGGAGAGAAGACATGTCTATGGCGCTGCAGCTGAGCAAATAACTTTCGTATATATCGGTTGATCAAATTTTATGCATTTAGTTACTTTGCTTGATTTGATTGTCGAGAATGGTAATATGGGGAAAAAAAACACTTGCAATTATTTAAGTCTTACAATTAAAATCATCTTGGGAATTTATCGAGAATCGACATTCGGTCAATTACTCAACGAAATTTGACAGATCGTCAGTTGAGAATCACAAGGTCGTATGTAAATGGAATTTTCTATTCACATACGACCTTTTAATTCCCAGCTGACGAGATAGTGTAAAAAAATTAAGTAAGAAAATTGGTTTTAAATATAAGAAAAGTTTTCTGTAGTAAAATAATTACTTTCAAATGGTTTGGAATATCTCAAATGACTCATTTTTGTTTCCCAAAAGCCGTCTTTATTTCCTAAACACAGTAACCCCTTGGGGTAAGAGGCGCGGGCTACTCAAAAATATTGACACCGAACGTCACTTAAGAAATACCTAAAAAGTACATAAGCAAATAGACCTTTTAACGATCTATAAAATGTAAGTGCCTTATTTTAATTCTATATCTGACAACAGTCAATCACTCAGAAGTATAATCGATGTATCTAATATTGAAATATCCCACGCAAAATCTAAAATAAACTTCCATTTTGTAAGTGGGTGCCACCTACCTACCCAAAAATATCAGACATGTGTTACGTCAGAACCAAAATAAACCGATTCTTGTCATTTTTAAAAGATATGCACTGCCTATGCTTAGCTAAGGGCCAGTGACTCGGTAGGTATGTACCTCCGACAAAAAGACCCAAAAAATTTCACAAAAAATCCGGAGAATATGTTTCCTTTTTTTGCTTCGTTTAATTTTGATAAAGTGCAAATAACATTTGATGTTCATCATCATTAAATCTACTTTTCCCAGTGATCAAGAGAGACGAATTATCTCAATTAGATGTTAGTAGGTACTTTGTTGTTTGGTCACAACGGGCAAGCAAACAAAACAGGGAAAAGAAAAACTTGTTTAGCTTAGAGCAGAAAAAATTAAAAAAAAAAAACCATTCACACACAAAGTCCATACACAAAGGCATCACAAACCGAAGTAAACTTCAACATCCTTAAATGATTGAAAACATCCCATTTATTTTCTACTTCCCAGTCTACTTTAGAGGGGGGCGGGACGGGCGTTTGTGGGAAATCTCTACACAGCGAACAAACGACAACGGAGACAAAAAGATGAAGAGATTTCTGTTTGCTTCTTTTGTGGATGACCGCAATAATGGTTACACAGAAGTTTATCATTCTGTGCCGCTTGCTTGGTTTGCTATGCCATCGCCTATTGTGCTAATGTCCTCCCACTGCTGATGAAGTTTATGCTAGCATCGCATCAACTAAGACGCATGTAGCCATTTCCAAGCCAATTAACCGATGAAGACTTGTATTTGTGTATCTATGCGGCTTTCAAACTCACACGCCCACACAAACATACCTACACATATGAGCAGGAATATATGGTATATACTTAAACCTAAGAAGGACCTTATTGGGTCACGGGTCCTTGGATTCCTTGGACTAGGCATAATTGTTAATGGACACGTTGAGCTATCTGTCCTTAGATACAGCTTCTTCGGGTGTAATATGTGAATTTTGGGTAAGGATTAGAAAAGCTTCATATCCTTACCATAATAGCTTGTACGTTCCGGAAAGAAATGGTTGCTCCATAAGCTTCCTGTGTTGAAGCGTTTAGCTCATCTATTACTGGCGGAACGTATGAGCGATAATATTAAATAAATGACATGTAGGCTTTTATATTCGGACATGTACGCATGTGTGTGCTCCTGCATTCGAGATAGAGCCGCCGAGGTAGGGTGTAATTGCTAATCTACCTTTTCTCGAAATCTTAATTACAATAAAAGAGATAGATGATAATAAATTCATGCTAAGTGCGAGAGCGTCCTTCAATATTCCCCAGTGGGCGACTTGTAGCATGACACCAAAGGGTCGACATGTGAATTGTGTTTCTGACTTGTGGGCTAATAGAGGCCGTCTAAGAAAGAGATAAATGTAGGCCATTAATTGAATGCATACGGCCCACAAGTCGAGCGTGTATTTATTGTTTCAATATGTGCGACTATTTATGTGACCGGATGAATGGGTGGCTATGGCCAGCTCTTGTCCTTGCCTCTGACATCGGAATATGAATGGACGCTATTTGGCATAAAAGGTAATGTGAGATATATGCATTGAGCTATCCACACACACACACATACACGGAGATTTGAACTTTTGTAATTTAAAAGAAAATTCCCAATCGTAAGTTAAACAAGGCTGGGTTACCTGCAATATTCATTTGGGAAAGGTAAAAGGTTTGGGATTTTAATGTTGAAAGATGATAATAGTATCAGAAAGTGCCCAGTGCCTACATCAGAGAACACAAAAGGAAACTTATCCTTGTGTGATATGTTAACGCTTTGGGCAACAAGATTGGGCAGATATGGATAGAAGTATCTATCTATTGCAAAGGTAAATTTGTTTCATACAAACATAAAAGGCAATAATAATGCGGTTAGTCCCGTAGGATATGTTAATTATAATTCATGGGAAATAACTTAGATAGATGGGGGAGATTAGTGTCACATTGATGTATGAATATGTGAGAAACAATTGCACTAACTCTGATTTAGCTGCGCGCGTGTGTCTTTGTTGAATGACAATACCTTGTGGCAGTAACAAAGAGTAATGATTATTACTCGCTTATCCTTAAGTAAAGACAAGTAATAGATCGTTTTGTAGCACTTACATTTGAAATTTAATATGTTGAGATTCAATTAATTTTATCAATAAAATTCTTTCGATTTAGGGAACGATGGAACTCGGAGTGCTTCGAAGTCTGTTATTTCGCTTCGAAAGAGAATGAAAAGATTTAGCTCTTGCCGAGCGAGCGTGGACTACAAACTCATGCAATACCGATTAACATTTCGACCCAGAACTTGTCCATTCCGAATGTGTGTACGCAGACAATTTAAGCTTATTCCTAACAACAATCAACTTAAACCCAAAAGACTTACTGATTCACTTTGGATTGCAAAGAAAAATCTTCAAATCATTCATTCACCATTCAAAGGGTAATAGCATGTTAATGCCTGATGGGATCCATAGTCTGACTTACTTACTTACTTAACGGGCTCCCGACCCGTGAAGAGTCCCTGCTTGAGGTACGGCAGACTTCCATCCTCTGCGATCCCGGGCACGCTGCTTCCAGTTGTCCAGACCAAGCGCTCTGTCATCCGCGATGGCTTGGTCTTTAGGTTCGATCTTCCTTGTCGTCTCGAACCTGGGGGCTGGGCTTCGAAGATCCTCTTGGCTGGAGCGTTGTTGTCCATTCGCTCGATGTGGCCGAGCCAATGTAGTTGATGAGTTTTGGCTCTTCGGACTAGATCCAAATCTTGGTACAGCTCATAGAGTTCGTTATTGTATCTTCTCCTCCATTCGACCTCCTCGCACACAGGACCAAATATCCGTCGAATGATTTTTCTTTCAAAGGATCTCAGTACTAACTCTCCTTTACTGCTTATCGTCTAGCACTCGGCGCCGTATAGCAGAACTGGCAGGAAAAGGGTTCTGTAGAGCATGCACTTTGTCCTTCGAGTCAGGAGTTTTGAACCCATTTGCTTTGCCAAACCAAGGTAGCAGCGGTTTCCGTAATACTTCGACGCCTCTCCACTAAGATGTCATTTGTGGAGTTGATGTTTACCCCGAGGTAGATGAACTCCTTACCTACCTTGAAGTTGCTGCTATCAACAGTGACATTTTGTCCTAGTTGGTGGACAGATGATTGGTTTTTTGTTGATAGCATATACTTAGTCTTGTCCTCATTCACTTCAAGGCCAACTAGTTTCGCCTGTTCTTCAATAGCCGTGAAAGCCTCTATCACGGCACGCTGGGATCGACCGATGATGTCTATATCGTCCGCATACCCCAACAGTTGGACTGATCTGTTGAAGATAGCGTCTTCCGTGTTGACACCTGCCCTGCGCACTATCTGCTCAAGAACAAGATTGGAGAAATCACACGACAGCGCATCTCCTTGCCGAAATTCGGTGCATGTTTGAAAGAGTTCAGATGAGTTGCTGCCGAACTGCACATTGCACCGCGTGTTATCGAGTGTCATCTGACACATCTGGATCAGTTTTGACGGGATCCCAAATTCGGCCATCGCCACAAAAAGCTCCTGACGATGAATGCTGTCACCAGTTGATCTGCCGGGCCGGAAGCCACACTTGTACTTGCCGATTAGTGTGTTGCAGAAATGTTTGAGACGTTCACGCAGTACGTTGCGTTCCTCCACCCAAACTTGGTTGATGATTTGGTGCATGCGCCCTACCATAACATCAGCAGCAGGTAGACCACCAGACCCGGTGGCCTTGTTGTTCTTTAGCTTTTTTATAGCTAAGCCAACCTCTTCTATACTGGGCGGAGGGACTGGTTCTTCATTGATTGGACGCAGGTTCTCTTCTTGCCCCATCACTCTCTCTACATTTTGTCCGTTAAGCAGCTGCTGGAAATGCTGCTTAAATACATATACTACTCCCTGCGCGTCGGTGAGAACGCTATTTCGAAGAGCCTGCGTTTCACTCTTAAGGCATCCAGCATCCAGTTGCTTCGCTTTCTTATAAAACGTCTTCCCCTCCCTTCTCTAGCTCGGTACTCATCCCTTGCTATCTCCTTGATGATGTTGCGATACTGAGACCTGAGTTGGCGTCTGTGGTAGGTGAATGCACAGTGGAGAGTTTCTCACTTAGGATCTGGCAACTCCAGATGTGCTAAGGCGTCCAACGTCGAATTTCTTCTTCTGGGCAGTTCGCAGCTTCTTCTCATTGGACAGTCGCTCTGAAGGCTCTGAATCTAACTGCAAAAAGAAAATGGTCAGACTCGACGTTTGCCCCTCGGTAAGTGTGCACGTTCAAGATATTGAATGCGTGCCTCGCATCGAATAGCACATGGACGTTTTGGTTGGCGGTTCGACCGTCTGAAGAGCGCCAGTAGTTTGACTTAGCCGGCAATTAGAACAAGCTTAATTATGGAACTCTTCGAATGACCCTAACCCGAAGATACTTCATGAGACTGAACTGAATCCAGATCGAGTAACAATGTGGCAACATATCCATACCTGCGCTTCAAAACTTTTCAGGAAACAAAAAAATTCTTGCTTAGTTATTTGTTTGTGTATGTGATGTGGGATTGAACCTATCAGACAGACAGCGTGACGATCTACATGAACCGATAGAAAAGGGACACTAACAAATAGGCGATGACGATAAACACACATAAAGGACACATAAGACAGGATGCTAGCGAACAGACGACTAATCATTCGATGTACTTAACCAACGAACAGAGGACGAAACAAAACGAAACGAAATGACAAACAACTCAAATCTGAAATCATTGTTCAGTTGTTAAGAAACCTTTAGAGTGGCGAATGGCAACGCGCTTAAATATGCAATTAAATTAAATAATTATCTGAAACATACGTTTTCTTTTTTTTTTTGTTCCGGTCAATGGCATTTTAGAATCCCACAGTAATATGTATAAATAGAGACCCTGGGCAGACTATAGACTTTGAAAGAGATTTTTTTAAGACATAAAACGATTATGGCAACACTGACAATTTAATTTAGATTGTCGTTTGATCTAAAATAATTTGTAGTAAAATTCATTTCATCAGTTAAAAAATATTAGAAAATAAAATACATATAAAGGGTGACCCAAAAGTTTTTTTTTTAATTTGCAATAAAATGAAAACAAAAATTAATTTGTTTTTTATGCATTATGGCTGTATTAGTAGCAGCAAATATTTCCATTAATTATGGAACACAACTTCGTTCAAGTGGCAACCTCGGTTGGCTTCATAGTCAGTCCAATTCTCCAAGATCTTATTAATTGTTTCGGGGTGTAGCTCACGGACTGCTTGGATGATAAAGACCTTAAGTGCATGCATCGTTTCCGAATTGTTTGCATTACAACGGTCTTTCGCGGTTCTCCACAAAAAAGTCTAAAGGGATCAAATCGCAGCTCCGATGCCAAGATGGCTAATAACACGATTTGGACAGCCTCACAGACGCCGTCTAAATGAAACAGAGGCCGTCCAAATGAATGTCTTCAATTTCAGAAAAAAAGCTTTGTAACGCCCACCGTAGACCGCAAAGTTGTCCCAAACCTCTTTTTCGAAAAAAAAAAATTATCCTATGATGTCACCACTCAACAATCCGCACCAAACTGTCACTCTCTGTGGATGCATTGGCACCGTACGAAGACGGGGACCATGAGTGTTGTCCACTAGCCTATCAGTCACACGAACTTTTTGCACAAGCGCGGTTGGTGCTTCATTTCCGCCAAAACTTTTTTTCAAAAACGCACTGTTTTGGATACACAGCACTTAGTTTGAAAATAAGTTTTCAATATTTCCCAAAGTTGTATAAACTTAAAGCTACTAATTTTGTTCCGCGAAGGTATGTTACTTAATTTCTACAAAATTTCGAGCGGGAAATAGTTGTAAGTGGTAAAATAATCTATGATTTAAAAAGAACCCTCTAGATGGCCCACCCTGCACAATAAAAAAACTGACGTTAGAGATTGAAACAAAACGGTAGGTTTCTTCATACAAATATTTCAAAACAGCGAAACAAAAATACTTTAAGCGACAAATATAAGCTAAATTCTAGTGCGGCTAGTGTTCTACGCAACAATTTCAAAAACGCCAGTTGCATTCCACCTCTACATCAATTCAACCACAAGGGTATATTAATTTTGACACATAGTTTGTAACACCCCTTAATAGTCGTCGTAGACCTACAAAAGTACATACATTTATGATCAGGACCAAATCTCCGTCCGTACGCAATTTTTAGGCCTTTAAAATTAAGCTAGGAAGCTGAAATTTGGGCCACATATTCTCTAAGGCTCCGAAATGGTTAAGTGTACAATTTTTTTGAATACAGTGGGTGTACCACGCCCACTCTTTAGAAAAAAACTAAAACCCGGTTTTCTTCGAAAATTTTCATAGAAACCGAAAAAAAAAATGTTTAACAAGATATTTAGCCAAGATTTTTCCAATATATCGCCCATACAAAGTTTTTTGCCGAGCCCACTTTTTGGCGGTATTTTGTCAAAAAATCATTTTTATTTTAAATTTAATAGAATGAAATAAAATACTATCCATAATCTTCTTAATGCTTTTTTCTTTGGGGCATATAGGGATATGGATAGGGTATCATACTGTTCGCCTCAAGCGCACTGTAGCCTTTCCTTATGTTTTTTCATATTTTCAATGTAAAGGCCTTAAAAAATAAGCATGTAAAAGGATTTTTCGAAATTGGAACTATTTTTCCAGTTACAACTGTTTGTCTGACATGACCACTCAAATAACTCAGACTGCCTGAAACGAAACTTTAAACTCGTTTTTCTCGAAACTACGTTTTATTTTGAAACGATTGACATGATATCTCAAGTTCTAGTGGACTGATTGCTATTAAATTTTTTACAGATCTTCTATGTACATATATTCAGATTTCGTTAGATGACAGCGTCGTTCCACTATTTTAAAAAATTTCCAAAACTAAAAAAAAATAGAGGGAAACACAATTTTTTGTGCACATGGTCATCATTTGTTTTTTATTACGTTCGCAGCAATTAAACGTGTCGTAAACTGTGGTTTTGGTCAACGATTGAAGATCATGTCTTGGACAATATGCGGTCCCAATAGACGGGGCAAAAAGCCGCACAATACGACCAATTATAGCTTAAATCAAGATCATGCGATTTGACACCGTTAGATTTTTGTATGGCTACGCAAAAGACCGTTTTTACACGAATAATCCCCGAACTCTAGATGCATTATTGAAGTTATGGCTGAGATACCGCTCGAAATGTGCGAAAAAGTGGTTAAAATTTACACCAAAAGAATTACATGCTGCGAATCTACCTGAGGCGGCCATTTAATGACATTTTAATGGCAAAGTCCAAACTTTATAATGAAATAAAATTCTCTTTAAAAATGTATCGGTGTGTGTGTATGAATGAAACTATTATATACACTATAAGAGGTCGACGAAGAGCCTTATAAAGGGTGATACATTTCGAGGTTCCCTACTTTTTTAAAGAAAAAAACACAGAAAATTCAAATTTAATGGAGAATGTTTATTATCATTTGAAAGAACATTCTTTGGCATTTATTTTTTGAAGATTATGTCTATCAAATGTTGGCCGTTGCTACGTCGCAGATGGTCCATCCGTTGAGTCCAATTTTCGATCACTCGTTCGAGCATTTCGACTGGTAACTGGCGAATGACACGCGTGATGTTTTCCTCCAAGGCCTGAATCGAAGCGGGTTTGTCGGCATAAGCTTTTGACTTTACATATCCCCACAGGAAAAAGTCTAACGGTGTGATATCACACGATCTAGGTGGCCAATCGACCGGCCCAAATGTTCTCTCAATAAGTCCATTGATTGATGCGATGTGTGGGAAGTGGCGCAGTCTTGCTGAAACCAAATGTCGCCGAGATCACGAGCTTCAATTTCAGGCATCAAATAGTCGGTTATCATGGCACGATAACGGTCGCCATTGACGGTTACGTTCGCACCGGCATAATTTTTAAAGAAATATGGACCGATGATTCCACCGGCCCACAAACCACACCAAACCGTTGTTTTTTCTGGATGAAGTGGCAGTTCTTCAATCTCTTCAGGTTGCTATTCGTCTCAAATGCGGCAATTTTGTTTGTTTACATACCCATACCCCAGCCAGAAATGGGCCTCACCGCTAAACAAAATTTGCCTCGAAAACGTCGGATCTTCTTGGAACTTTTCAAGAGCCCATAGAGCGAAGCGATGTCGCTTGGGAAGGTCGAGCGGCTTCAGTTGTTGCACAAGCTGTATTTTGTACGCTTTCAATTTAAGATCTTGACGTAAAATGCGCCAAGTCGTTCCAGACGTCAGTCCGAGTTGCTGCGAACGGCGCCGAATCGACTCTCTACGGTCTTCGTGTACACTCTCAGCTACGGCCGCTATATTTTCTTCACAGCGTGCTGGACGTGGTCTATTCGGTCGAATATTATCCAATAATGAATGCTGGCTCTCAAAATGGGTGATGGTGTTGCGAATAGTACGCTCAGTAGCTGATTATGTTGACCATAAGTTGAGCGAAGTGCACGAAACACATTCCTCACAGAACGTGAATTTTCATAGTAAAGTTGAACAATTTGTAAACGTTGTTCACGCGTAAGTCTTTCCATTATGGAATGCCAAACAATACTAAACAAAAATAACATGACAGCATGTCACGACACGACTCACACGTGATCTATCAAAATAGGCTATTGAAAAAAGTATCTCTACTTGGATCACCGTTATATGAATTTAAAAAAAAATTGAAACAACTTTAGGATAAGGTATACAAAAACCGCAAGTGTCCAGAGACCCAGTGTTTCTACCCCAAAGGAGAACAATAAATGATAAGTCGCAAACCCCGACAACTTTATTATATTGAGGACGAGAATAGTGTGTGCAGAGAAAAATGACAATTAGAAAAAACTCCAATAATTTTTGCAAACGCGAGCCTTCATCGGTTGTGGTAAACTTTTCACGAACTTGATACAAACAAATGTTTTTAAATGATGAAAGGAAATATATTTTTTTTTTCTAATTAAAAAGTTTATTTTGCAAGACATTTCACGACAAAACAAATAAATTGACCGTAAAAGAACCCGGAAGAAAGGACATTTCACTGAATTATGTATCTTTTTGGGGTAGTAGGTAAATATCTGAACTTTTCCAATAATATTAATTGACAAATAAATTAAATTTTGTTCAATTTTATTTGCCTTTATTGTTATGTAACACGCGCATTTTCATTCAAAGACATTCTTTAACTTTGTGGTATTATTTAGAATAAGATAGGGAACGGTGGAAATTTCAAAAGTGAAGACGTACTGTTGCCGCTTATCCCAATGATCCCGACGGATATGACATGCGAATTTAAAGGTTTGCATGTACCTAGTTCCCGGTGCGACTCGCTTTCGCAAAGACTATCAACAAAGCACAAGGAAAATCGTTGCACGTGTGTGGATTAAATTTGGAGAATCCATGCTCTATTCTCCTTCTGATTTATTTCGGTGCGTAACCAGATATGGAATTGAAACGAAACAAAACCAATAAAATGACTCAAAATGAAGTGAATATTTGTATACATTAGTATACTAAAGATCGTGTGGAAATTTCGAACTCAAACTGGGTATAAGGGATGACATTACCACTATAGAGAAGTCCAAAAAAGTGGGTCCGCCAATGCCGTCCATCGATCTGTCTGTCTGTCTGTCTGTCTGTCTGTCGGTCTGTCTGTCTGTATGTTCGTATGTTCTGTAGGTTCGACGGATTTGGTTCAAAGTTCGTACATAAGGTTTTTGGGGTCACATCTCGGTGCATTTGTTGTTTATTTTTTGCTTTATCCTTTGAAATCACTTGTCACTAGTTTTTTAGAAAGCGGTTTCAAGGATTTCGGTCTTCTTTTGTACTAAGGATATCTGAGATAAGGTCAAAAATTCTGCATTACTCTGCAAAAAAATCGATTAACGGTAATTTATAAAAGGGACAATATCTCGAAAACAAATAAAGGGAACTTCAAACTTAAAACTAGAATTCAAACATATCTGCTTACTTAGATTTTTTAAATAATTTGTTTTTCATATAACGATTTTCTTAAATTTAACCTTCGTGTCAATACGAAATTAGTTCACGGTTTGTCAGCGCGACGGGTACCCGGGTACCACCATACATTTTGTATGTGCTGGGATAAAAAGATGAAGAATAATGTAGATAAAGTATTATAAAAGTAGTCAAGAGTAAATTAAATTCAGTTTTGAATCTGTATTTAAAAAATTATTGTTTCGCTGCTATAATGTACACTGTTTTTTATGCATTTTTTTAGGCAAGAATTACATTTGTTTATGGTTGTGTTATGCTGGTCGCATATAGGCTTTTCGCAGAAGTTGCAGCATTTTCTGGTTTTCCGCCTGGGCATGCGTTGCTCCGAGCAAACATGGCATGATCCTTGAATTTAAAGACGTCCATCGGGGCCCCTTGGTATTATCCGTGATGTTGATGGATCATTTGAGTTGCGCGAACGTATGTTATCCCCAAGCATAGCTTCAATGCCATTTCTGGTGTTGAAGTTTCTGTAAATAAGTGGATTTTCGGATCTTTCCAGAATATTTGGCATGCACAACTGCTTTCCCAAATCTTGCAGGAATTTTCGGCGGTTATCCTTTTTTATTGCCTCTCCTTTGTTGTGCTCAGTATAAATAACATAGGCCGCCAATCCACAAACGTCGAGAATATTATAAAACATGGCAACTGGCCATCGTCTAGTAGTTCGTTTTGTTGTAAAATGACTTACCATTTTGTCCATTACATCCACACCGCCTTTTGTACTATTGTAGTATTTTATGATGTCAGGCTTATTTTTATCATCCGATATGGCATTGTTGTGGTGCATTGTAGACAAAAGTATAACGGCCTTATCCTTTTTAGGAACGTAGGAAACGATTGTCTTATTCTCCATGAACCCAAATAGACAAATAGACGACTGGACACTACGTTATCTATTTTTCAGCATTTCTTTTGGGATGCAAGCTTTATTAGCACGTAATGTTCCAACCAACGTTAGATTTTTGCTCAAGAGATAATCGGCGAGATCCGTAGAAGTGAAAAAGTTGTCCGTTGTAATATTACGGCCGGATCCTTCGTAATGACGAACTAACCGTTTGACTACCTTTTCCCCAACTTGTGTTTCACGTGGGCCATTACTCGGTTTTCCGGTATATATTTCCCCTTTTAGAGGATAGAACGTCTTTGAATCACAAGCCCACCACACCTTCATACCATATTTGGCTGGCTTCGATGGTATATATTGCGTGAATTGTGTTCTACCTCTGTAGGGGAAAAGTTTCTCATCGATTGTTAGGTTTTCTGATGGCATATAGTTCTTCTTGAGACTAGCATTCATTATGTCCCACAAATCTCGAATTGGGGCAGCTTTGTCGTCTATCAGTCGATGCTTTCGGGTTAGATAGTTATCAAATCGAATAAATCGATTTATGGCTCATTGTAGCTCGATATAATGGCAAGGCTGTAACCTTCCAGAGCTCTACAGAATGTTCATTATTGGAATGATGGGCACCAACTGTTATAAGTATTCCAAGATAGCCATTAAGCTCCTGAATTGTAAGTTGTTTCCAAACTTTAGGTTCTCGCGAAGGCTTATTTGCGTTCATACTAGCATAAATACTGGCAGCCTTCCGGTTAGTTTCACGAACTACTATAGTGGACATATCGGTGGTGAAAAATAAACTGAACAGCTTTGATTCCGACAGCAATTGAGTCGATTGAAAAGCCTCAGTTCTGCCTCGAACGATGTTATGGCTTGGCGTTCTGGTTGCTTGATTTTGCGGACTCGCAAGCCATATGGTCCGATCTTCATATTTTTTTTCCCTACCTATCAGCTTTCCTGATAACACATCGCTAATCTCAGCCGCCGTTTGGTCATCCTCGTTGGTCTCGCTCTGTTCATAATTGTCACCCTCATCGTAACCATCAGAATCGGAACTCTCAGCTTGTTCAATCACCTGATTACTGTCGATGCCGTCTATGTCCGAGTACTCACCATCATGTGCTTCATGGTTAGATGGAACATAATTATCATCAGAACCATCACTGAAGTCGTCTGTGTCGGATTCACTGCATTCATCCAGCAAATTACAGATATATTTTTCTTTTCGTTCGAAAGACCGTCTGAAATATTATCAAATATGTTTTCTTAGAAAAGATACATTTATACACAACCAAAACTCCATTGAACACATTTTTGATGTAATGTTATTTACCTATTTACTAGCGATGTTCTCCGCTGAGAATCGCTCATATTTCCACTTTAGCTAAACCAAATAATAAACGTATTAACTCCACAGCAGTAGGATACCAAGTGATGAAATCGTTTAACTTTTCAAGCAAAACACAATAAAACACAGTAACACAAATAGATGTGATGAAACATGTTCAATCACGAAAAACACATATGAATCAGAACAAAATGAGTATGGGTACCCGGGTGTACTTCCCATATAAAGCCGTATTAGAGTTGAAAAATGTATTTTAGAAAATTTATAAATCGGATCTAATTTAAATGGAATAGGGTAAACCACCCAATGATTGGCACGTTAGTAAAACTTGCGTCTTTATGTCAGTGTAAATATAAAATTAAACATTCCAATAATTTTAAATCAATTCATTTACCTTTCTTAAGGTATTTTTTAATAAAAAACATAAACAAAACATAAAATTTCTTTAAAAACATAAACAAAAAGGCAGTAAACTAAAGCAAAGTCCATTTTCACCAATTATTGGCACTATTTGCCATTCATTGGCTTTCCTCAGTCCTATTATTGGCACATATATCTTGTGGTATATATTTCAGTCTTTTTTTAATTTTTACTTCAGTTAGCACGTTCTAATCGTCTGAATCACTACAAATGAGATCTTTTAGGATCTCTAAATCAATTTTATAGCAGAACTTACGAACCGAATCTTTTCCTTTGCTGGTACATGGCATAGGATCGTCTACGTCTTCTTCTGAACTTTTTGAGTCTTCCTCATAAGTTGGTACTGGGGGATGTAAAACGATATCAGATATAATATTCATTTTAGAATTGTTCTTCCTTTTAGGTTTCTTTTTCTTCAACTCTTTGTTGGCTTCACGAATCCTTTTTCTTTCGTGTTTTTCAGCTTCTAATCTTTCCTTGTCTTCCTTTTTCTTTGTATGTTTATCTTGCCAAGCTTTTGAAGTTAAAACGAAGGGAACATTTGAATTCGCGTTCCTTTTTCCCTTCTTTTCGGGTGTTCTCGGCCATATCAAACACTGGGAAATAGGTTCTAAAATAACTTCTTCTGAATGTGGAAACTCGCTCTGAAAAATGATAGGCATTGTTTCTATGTCAAAAGGCGATTGGATAATAGTTTCGTCTGATGCATTAACAGCTTCATTTCCTGTTGGTATTGTTTCTACATCTAAACAGACCTTATCGTATGAATTATTGTTATTTACCGTTAAGTCTGAGTTTTCTATGCTCGATTTCGTAGACACATTTTTCCAAAGCTTTCGTAAGCTCTTGAGCTCACTGCTATCATCAGGTTCTTCATTTTGTTTAACTTTTTGCATTAGATCCGCTGTTAACAATTTTTTAAAAGTCTCATTATCCATTTTACCGTTTTGAGATATTGCTTCTTGGTCACTTCTTTCCTCATTCATACATTTTCCTAAGCACTTGGAATAGTCTATTCTGTCACTATCCCAGGGATATAAGCCGGATGCTACAAAACCATTTGAGATTGCAGTTGTTTTTAAGGAATCGACTGCTTCCTTAAGAACAGAGGCGAAATTAAACTTTGTCAGAGCCTCGTTTGGACTATTTTGTCTCCAACGCAATACAGCCTTCCTCCATTCATTTTTGAGTGGCTTGAAGGCGGATACATCCGCTGGTTGAATAATTCTGGTTGCATTTGGGTACAAAGCTACTAATATTATCTGCAACTGGTTACATAAAACGCTAATTTCAAAAGTCAAATGGCTTCGGTGACCATCAACAAACAATATTACAGGAAACAGCACGTTTTGTTTTTTTTTAAATGAGGATACAATACATTACCGATGCATTCGTAAAACACCTCAGATTTCATCCAACCTGTTTCTGTTTTACCAACACCCCAGTCTTTTGGAACCGATGATAGAATTTCCACTGGCAGTCTTTTATATGGATAAATTATCATTGGAGGAGTACATTCACCGGCCGCAGAAAATGTAAACATAACTGTTATTGCAGTTTTTGCCTGCGCGTGGTCAGTTTCATAAACATTTTTGTTTCCCTTTCCGGTAAGAACCTTTTCGTTTTTGGGGCATAACTGAAAATTGGTTTCATCACCGTTAAAAATTATTTTTGGATCTTGCAGTATATCAAAATACCCTTCATCTTTAAGGTATATTTCTATTTTCTGAAACCAACTTTTAATGTTGTCCTTAGACACATTAGCACTTGCACTTGTAACAGGTTCGGACACTCGAAGTGCTACATCTGGATGTCTTTAGATGAACGACGAGTACCATTCTTCCCCGGGGAAATTATCCTTAAACGGGTTTGGTCTCTTGTTTTTGATTAAGAACTGTTGAACGCTAATCTTTAAGCCAAATTTTCTTTGTGGAAACCCTTTTCTGCCACATTCTTTGATCCATTTTACGAGTATTTGTTCTTCTTCGTCGGTTAGAATTGTATTAGGACCTGGTCTTACCTTTGAGAACTTTTCGCTCAACCTAAATTGTAGCGTCGATCTTGGAATACCAAATTTTGTAGACGCTGTTTTTTTGGGCATACCTGTTTTAATTGCTTGTAATGCAGTTTGAATTAAGCTTGCATCACAATTCTTTTCATATATTTGCATTTTCCGAACACTGGGCATCTAAAGATAATTTTAATAAATAATTTATTAAAAAAAGAAAAATAGGACAGGAAAATACTCTCTTAATTCTCAATTTTCCAATGATGGGCAGAGTAATTTGTGCCAGTAATCGGCTCAACCCAATGATTGGCACAGTGCCCATAACCGGGTAATCGGCACTACTACCAATGACAATGTTGGCACAGTGCCAACATTTGGAAATTTGTTGATTACATTTCCCATTATTGGCACCATTAATAACGTTAAATAACATATTTTAATAAGTTTTAAACAAAAATACCTTAAATTGAGTCTTTTAATTACAGGAAAACTTCTAGAAACAGGCAAATTTTTGAACTCTGCTAAGAAAAACAGACACTTTTTTTTCACTGCTACCCTTATCAAATCGTTAACGCTTATGCAAAAAAGGCGGGAAAGATTTGTGACAGTTTGTTAAATGTATTTAAGTTAGTACTGCCAACGTAACGAAATACAAAGGTGCTGCCAGATTTACGAAATATGTTCAAGGAAAAGTAGTGTAAGCGAATTTGAGTAAAAAATCTTGAAAACACTATGCCTAACACTGTTTTAAAGTGCATGTGCCAATCATTGGAGGGGTGCCAACAATTGGCTATTTTACCCTACACCATTCAATGCAGAATTATATTTCAGGAAGGTACTGAAAATACCATTATGTGTTCCAATGGGCGAAATTATTTTTTTATTGAATCAAAAACCAAATGGATACCCGGGTACCCTCGTATTGACACGAGGGTTAAATTAAATTCGTTTTCTCAAAAACGGCAACAACGATTTTGATATTTTTTTGTATTTTGAACAATTAGATTAAAAGTGTCCAATGTGCGAAATTACATCAAAATCCTAGGTGCCTTTTTTGATAAAATCTGGTTTTCCAAAATCTAAAAAGTGATTTAAATCCATTTTCGATTCATTTTGCGGTTCAAAAACGCATCTCATGCACCGAGAAAGTTTCGTGTGGCGCAGTCGTGCACTTTATTTAGTTGG
Source organism: Ferdinandea cuprea (assembly GCA_963576555.1). NCBI lineage: Eukaryota > Metazoa > Arthropoda > Insecta > Diptera > Syrphidae > Ferdinandea > Ferdinandea cuprea. The sequence goes on along the minus strand of OY754958.1, from coordinate 148,556,088 downwards.
TGGTGTGGCAACGCGCGCCGGGTACAGCTAGTTTTAAATAGTATTTCATTTGAGCAATCAATTTAGAACAAGTGTGATCACAGATCAAACAGGCTGCATTTGGCTGCTACCATGCAAATTAACGTTACCGACATACGTGTCTTACATTATTGTCCCTTCCTTCCAGTAGAGAGACCACTGCGCTGCCTACTCATCCTGCGTGATAGGTTTCTGTGATACATGGTCAACCATAAACCGTGTTTGATATGACAATGGATTTTAGAAATTCATTTTACACTCATAATAGAGATGTGCAAATTATGTAATGCAACGAATATTTGTTTTCAAGTTTCAATACTTTACTTTATCTGTTTTCTCTCCACACACTTCGTAATTCAGTACGGCGAAATCTAAATTTACGAGTACACATCAGGAATGTCTGACATTAGAAACGTGAAAACCGTGAGTTAGGCTCGGCTAGAGCACAGTTACCAAATAATGTGGGACTCTGACACCACTAAGAAGCACATCTTTAATCGGGACCGATCCATGTAAGACTGACAAACGATTTTTCTTTCTTATATTTGAAATCACGTGAGTAAAGTTTAAAATGTTAAGTACATTCCACTGCTTTTAGAGTATTAGCTCGTGATTTTGCATCCCGTACATTTTAGACGGTTTCTATCTCGGAGTTGATGCAATTTTGCAATTGCTGATTGTAAGACTCAGAGTGCTTTCTAACCACTTCCGTCAAATAGGTCACAATCGCAAGGTGCAAATCGCTATTTCTTACCAATATTATAATTACCAAGGTGCATTTGTTATTATATCACGAAGGACTTGTACGTATGTATGTATTTTTTATTGTAGCTGGAATTATTTACATTTTTATTTTTTTAAGGGGTCCGCCAAATAATTTTTTTTTTTGAAACAGGGCGCAAAACATCTAGTATATCTTCGGCTGTGTGGCACGTAGCGCCGTCCTGTTGAAACCAAATATTGCCAATATCCTCGTCTTCAATTTTTGTGAACAAAAATTCGTTCAACATGGCCCGATAACGATCGCCATTGACTGTAACGCCACTCCTTGTTGTTGTTCGTTGTTCAAGCGTATACACAACCATATTCATTCAGCGGAAGGATAAAACTAATTATCTGTAAAATCAGACATAAGCTAAGTGTTACCATTCGCGAAAAAAGCACTAGTTGAAAAAAAAAACTTTAGATGGCGGACCGTATATATTGCACAATTTACAGAGATTTTGTATAACTCTACTTTACTTCTGAAAAAATAGCATTATTATATTAGTTTTTTATAATGAAACATAGTTGAAGGAAAAGCTACAAGAAAAACCTTCTTCAAATAGTCATATACATCCAGAATTGGAGAGAATGGCGGGCAACGAAAAAGAGCTGCTTTCAAATATGCTTTACAAATAACGAACAAAAATAAATAGATAAAATATATGATTAACAAATTAACAAATTAACAAATAAATAAATTAACAAATAAATCAATAGATAGATAAACGAATAAATAGATATATCACAGTGTTTTTATACCCTATCCTAAGGGTATATTAATTTTGACACATAGTTTGTAACGCCCCTTAATATTCGTCGTGGACCCATAAACGTATATATATTTATGATCAGGACCAAATCCTAAGACTATTTAGCAATGTCCGTCCGTCCATCCGTACTCAATTTTTAAGCCTTTAAAATTAAGCTAGGAAGCTGAAATTTGGGCCTCATACTCCCTAGGGCTCCGAAATGGTTAAGTGTAAATTTTTTTTGAATACGCCCACTGCCACGCCAACAATTTAAAAAAAACCCGTTTCAAAGCTAAAGTTAGGGAGATAGAGCGTTATAACCACAGATGAGGAATTAACCAGATAGTCAACTCGAGAGCGAATCTCTCACCTTGCCTACAAGCTAAGTCGAACTGATAAGCCCCACATAATTTGCACTTATATGGGCTTCTACGTGCAAATCAAATGCAAATCAAATTGCTTTAACATTGGGAACGTAATTGACATTTCAAAAGAGAACAGATGTTTATTATTGAACGACAAACAAAGCAAAAATAAAAATAAAATTGGTTGCTATAGTTTAATGATTGGAAAAAAATGAAAATATTATTAGCACTCCATTTTATTCTTCAAGCCAATATCAATGTTTTAATGGTTGCATTGGCCGGGAGAAGTTACATATACAGAAAACAGGGCTTAAGCCGTCAGTGATTAATAAATATTGGGGCAGCTAGAAGGAACAAAATTGCAATTCAAAAGAAGGTATGAGACATGTTGAGAGTAGTATAGAGTCGTATAGAGTGTGTTCACAACCCGAATTTCATGCAAACGAGGTTTATTACCTAGATTTATTTTTAATCTTGTGTTTAGCAAATAAAAATTTGTATGGTTAATCTTGAGATTTAAAGTGGTTTAAGGGCAGATTACCCTTAATCTCTGTTTAGTGCTCCGTGGAAACTTTAAATAACACATTTGGTCACTGGTTTAAAACGATTTTTAATATAACGTGATCCAAATCCTTACAAATATTATTTTTGGTACGTGAAAACACTTTTTTAACAAAATTTGCAACTAGTAGTAGTAGAAAAAGTAAATTGTTTTGTTTATTTTCATAAAAAATAAAATTACAAAACATTATAACTTGACAAATAAAGTCGGCTGTTAAAAAGAGTGGCTAAATAATTCAATATATATGTAACATAATGTGCATGCTTATTTATGATATGTACTCAACTACCAAGCATTTTCGTGATGTACTCAACTACCAAGCATTTTCGATAAAAAAATGCACAATTTATGCAGTGCATTCCAGCTACCTTTTTTTCTCCTTCTTCCGTCTATCGCTTACCTTAAATTTTAAAATAAAGCATATTAACTTATATAAAAAAATTCCAAAGCCGCCTTAGAACAGAAACAGCTAAGAAAATTGATTGACTAAACGTACAAATCTTGTAACACAACATAATTTAAAAAGCATTAAAAATACTTCTTTTTCACTTTTTTTTATCCATGCACGGAACCCGAATATGTACATATATTCATTAAACTTTCATATGTTGAATAAAAACAATCAAATAATTTAATATATATATAAAAAAAACCATTGCAAACTATTTACTACAAATATTTTACACCCAAACATTAGGGGAAGGTGTTATACCGGTGTTGTCCGCTTTTTAGTTTTTTTCATATATCTTCGGTTACGTTTTATTTTTTACTCCTTTTTTTTTTATTTGTATCTGTCAATATATAATGTAAAATACCAGTTTTTGCTCGCTTACCGTTTTTCAGACAATTTAGCTTTTCTGTGGCAACCTCAAGCGGACCAAGTTGCAAAAAAAAAATTCAACAATAAAAAGGAACGTAAGCACGACTTCAATGTTATTTAAATACGAATCAAAGAAAAAATTATATATGATAATAAATCTCTATGCAAGTTAGTAAAGTAAATTTATTTCGCGTTATTCAAAAACTAAAAAAATTACTTCAGTTTGATAAAAAAAAGAGTTAGCAAAAATACCTTAATTAAAAAAAAGCAAAATGTCAACAAAATTATGTTGTTTTGTTTTGCTTCAATAATGACGGCAACCGATATGTGCGTATCGTGGTTATCGATTATAAGAAGCACTTTATTCGCTTGTGTCGGCTTTACGAAGGCGATAAAATGTTTGAGATATTTAAGGAATAAGTCCGCTGTTGACCAACCGCTGGGATTTGCAGCGCCTATAGTTCCTGCAGGTGCTCCAATTAGCATATGATCCTTGAAATTCACTCTTGGGAATATAAGCATAGGGGGTACGTGATTACCCAAAGCGTTGATTGCTGCAATCTCCGTATATTAATTCCTCTTTCACCGGATGTGACGCTGCCGATTTGTTTTTCTCCTTTCTGGGCCAGAATTTTTGGTGGAATGTGAACCGTAGAATTGCCCGTCTCATCTAAATTATAGATGGATTCAGGTGTAAATTCAAATCGAGGCAAGCAGTCTTCATAGTTGTTGAAAAAAGATTCGACGTATGTCTTATTAAAGCTTGTGGCCCGAGACAAACTAGTCGCTTCAGGCTTCCGCAAAGAAATACTTTGATGACGTTGAAGGTAAGCCCTGAGCCACTCCCTGCCTGCTTTCTTTTCGTTCAACCAATTTTGTGGCATTTGCTTAGCGTTTGCTTCTCCAAATTCAAAAGCGAGTTTTAATAAATCATTTTTAGAGAGCCCATAGTGTAGCTTCGAGGCTGTTAGGACATATTCCTCCAATGCTTTTTCTTCGTCAACTTTAAATACTTGACGACAATTCACTTTGCTTTGATAAACAAATTCGGTGTTTCCCGCATTCTTGTGTCTTCTGATGTGTCGAATCACCGTACTTTTTGAAATGTTAAACATTTTTGCAGCAGTATACATTGTCTTACCATTTTTGAGCACTTCAATTGCAGCACGCTTTAGGGCTTCCATATCAGTTGGCACCCTTTTAGCTCCCGTTTTGCTTCGTGGCATTTCTTTCTGTAATACAGAAAACAAATTTTGTTGAAAAAAAGTTAACTGCATGTACCTTGGACCGGTTCAAGGTACAAGCACTATGATAGGACCAAAGTACATGAACACCACTTAAGCAAAAAAAATACACTTTACATTTGTTTTGAAACGCAAATCCGTATGACGACGGATGTTCAATGAAAGATCATAGATCAACTTACCCCAGTCAACCACAGAAACGCAAAAAAATACAACGGTAAACCACTGGAGGCTTCACAAAAAACTAAAAAAAAAAACTTTTCGCGGTCTGAATCACTTTTTCTCAGTTTTCTCTCAGACGCACACAGCTTGACGGTCACACACAGACTCAGATAAGAAAAGAACAAAAGGAGAACATTTAATGGAAGAACCGGTTTTTGCGTCGTTGGTAGTTTGCTCCGAAATGGCACTCGGACCAAGGTACAAACACCTTCCCCTACTAATTTAGTAATATTTACGCAATAATACAATAAAATATGCATTTTATCTCATTTTATTAACCAAAATGGAAAAGTACAACAACCCAAGAATGTTTATTTTATTTATTATAACCGCAAAAAATATTCCAACTAAATTGGGTAACTAATTTTTTGTTTCTTTATAAACATTTATATTAAAATAAAATAAAAATAAACTCAACACTTCGCAGAATTTCCTATTTCCCAACACATCCGCCGTGACCAGCTGTTTTGTTGTTGCGATTTAGATATATTGCAAAACTCCCCACAATTATTTTTGGCGGGTAATCTACTAAATTAGATCTAACTTCATGTGTCTGGCTCAAACGTATTCACAGATGGGAAAATTGAGAGAGGATTTTGCGGCCATTATTAAATATTTTTTGCGGGTTGAAAGTGATAGGGGATTGCAGAGTTGACTATCTGGTTAATTCCTCATCTGTGGATTATACCAACTGAGTCGGTCGTGCTCCAATTTTTTCGAGATGGGTTCTTTGACTTGAAGGCTTCCTCAAATTTTTAAACTTTTTATTCGATGAAGCTTTGTTACTCCTGCTGTCCTTCATCTCAGCAATTTGCCCTCATACTCTTGTACATTGTCCAGCATTGTAAACCGTTTGTGAGCGCCGGACGCACAACTGCAGTGTAGAGCCTTCCGTTCAGCTTAGGGGACATTTTTCGGTCACAGGAGGTAACAGAGTTTTCCTGGCACTTAAACCACCCTACGCTTGCACGATGATTGATGTCATCATCAACGGTTGATTCGCCTTTGATCATTGATCCCAACTACCACTCCGTTCAAATAAATGTCTGGAATGGGTTTGGCTTGGGTCAGAGAGAGTACAAAGAGTCTAAAGAATTTATCTCTCCAAAAAAATGGCGCAATATTTAATGACTTTTGCAAAAGTTACTTAGGAGGAGTAAACTATCCGCCACCTTCTTTGTACATGCTCTGACCTCCCCAAAAATTGAATGCCCCAACTATTGTTCAACTCGTTTATGAACGCCTCACTTTCAGATGATATTATTTAAAGCTTCACTTCCACTAAACCAAACCCAAAATATTCACTCTCTTCTCGTTATTTCAGTCATTGCTTTACCTATTTCATTTCATATTTTATGCACCACTTTACCAAAACAAAAATAAAGTACCTGTCAGATTGAGATGCAATTTTAAAAGCCTTATTTTGACAATTTATTAACGTTTGTTTTTTATAAAACGTTAAACACGTTGCATTGAGGCTACAAAAGTTTAGGTTATAATGTCTGTTTATTTGAGAGTGTTAAGTATAAATGTGTCATCTTCAATTTCTCATATGAGAGGATTATTTTAACCCTCTACCTCATACCTCATACCACATACTTTACAGTTTACAACAAAATGAAATCTACAATATAGCTTTGTATTTTTAAAAAGCACAAATTTACTTATAACATTATTCTACAAAGTACAGGTGTAAAGTTCAATACAGTGTGGGGAAGCTATTTTTTTTCAAATTAAAAAAATTTATCTTATGGTCTTTTGAATTCTCTGCCGACGGAATAATCAAAAAACATATGCGGCTCTATTTGATTTCAAACAAGCCGTTGCCGAACATCTGTGCAAATTCGGTAAGGATGTAGAAGTAATACCAATATTGCACGAAGTCACCAACTTCGTAAAAAAAAAATCTCCGTTGATTATGTTGATCGGCTACTTGAAATATGGCCCCAAATGAAAATGGAAAATGGCCTCAAAAATTCTATCTAACGGGTGATCCAAGTATAGATACTTTTTTCAATTGCCATTTTTGACAGATCACGTGTGAGTCGTGTCGTGACATGCTGTCATGTTAATTTTTGTTTAGTATTGTTTGGCATTTCATAATGGAAAGACTTACGCGTGAACAACGTTTACAAATTGTTCAACTTTATTATGAAAATTCACGTTCTGTGAGGAATGCGTTTCGTGCACTTCGCTCAACTTATGGTCAACATAATCGGCCTACTGAGCGTACTATTCGCAACACCATCACCCATTTTGAGACCCAGCATTCATTATTGGATAATATTCGAGCGAAAAGACCACGTCCAGCACGCTGTGAAGAAAATATAGCGGCCGTAGCTGAGAGTGTACACGAAGACCGTAGAGAGTCGATTCGGCGCCGTTTGCAGCAACTCGGACTGACGTATGGAACGACTTGACGCATTTTACGTCAAGATCTTAAATTGAAAGCGTACAAAATACAGCTTGTGCAACAACTGAAGCCGCTCGACCTTCCCAAGCGACATCGCTTCGCTCTATGGGCTCTTGAAAAGTTCCAAGAAGATCCGACGTTTTCGAGGCAAATTTTGTTTAGCGATGAGGCCCATTTCTGGCTCAATGGGTATGTAAACAAACAAAATTGCCACATTTGGGGCGAAGAGCAACCTGAAGAGATTGAAGAACTGCCACTTCATCCAGAAAAAACAACGGTTTGGTGTGGTTTGTGGGCCGGTGGAATCATCGGTCCATATTTCTTTAAATATTATGCCGGTGCGAACGTAACCGTCAATGGCGACCGTTATCGTGCCATGATAACCGACTTGTTGATGCCTGAAATTGGAGTTCGTGATCTCGGCGACATTTGGTTTCAGCAAGACGGCGCCACTTCCCACACATCGCATCAATCAATGGACTTATTGAGAGAACATTTCGGTGAGCACATAATTTCACGTTTTGGGCCGGTCGATTGGCCACCAAGATCGTGTGATATCACACCGTTAGACTTTTCCTGTGGGGATATGTAAAGTCAAAAGCTTATGCCGACAAACCCGCTTCGATACAGGCCTTGGAGGAAAACATCACGCGTGTCATTCGCCAGTAACCAGTCGAAATGCTCGAACGAGTGATCGAAAATTGGACTCAACGGATGGACCATCTGCGACGTAGCAACGACCAACATTTGATAGACATAATCTTCAAAAACTAAATGCCAAAGAATGTTCTTTCAAATGATAATAAACATGCTCCATTAAATTTGAATTTTCTGTGTTTTTTGCTTTAAAAAAGTAGGGAGCCTAGAAATGAATCACCCTTTATATGGCACTTCGCACATTTTACCCAAAACTGGTGACCCATAGAAAATAATGCTTTGAAATATGACTTTAAAAATGATAAGCTTATCTACGGTACTAAGTTTCGACTATCTGTTTATGAATGGATATAGAATTTTTATAGCCAAGTTGACTTTGTTAATTGCTTCCGGTATTTAAAGTCCATAAGTTAGTGCTTTGTCTAAGTGAACTCCTAAATATTTAGCATTAGACTTCCATTCTGACGGTATGCCATTTATTTGGAGCATGTTGCTGGGCAGAAAACAAGCTTTCCTTTTCCTTGAGAAAAAAAAACGGCTTGAGTCTTTCGAGCATTTATTTTAATTATCCAATCTTTAAAGTACTGTATCCAACGCAGATTGAAAGTTCGTTTCAATGATAAAACCAAGTGAACTCGATGAATACAAACATGTGTCATCTGCAAAAATACCTGATTTACAGTTTGCCAAAGTTGGAAAATCATACGTGAATATCACATATAAACACAAGGAAAGGCTACAGTCCGCTTGGGGCGAACAGTTGTTTAATATACCCTTAGGATAGGGTATAAGAAGGGACCCAGGACTGATCCCTGTGGTACACCTGCTCGGATTTCATGTAGTCTCACGAACGACTTTGTTTTGAAATGTCTGTATGGTTTGAATTTGTGCAGCCCCATAATTGGATGCCGCACTTCCAAACAGGCTTCAATAACTGCTTATACATCAAGATTTTGTTCTGGATAGACATATCTGAGCCCCTTCCTAGTAACCAGGACATTTTGCTATATTCAAAGTTAAGTTATTCTATTCTCTTTTAATGAGCTCTTTTCACTTCAGCTTTACGTCAAAGTCATTCCAAGGTAGTTAGCAAATGACTGTCGGAAGATTATTTATCTATTCAATTGTGAAGTTTATGTGAGTTGACTTTGTCTGATTGACTGCGTTCTGCAGTTTCTCTGTCGTCTTCACAGTGCATTTATCAGTGTCATCTGCAAAATCAGCCATCAAGACCCAATTGTTGTTCACAGGAATATCCCTCGTATACAGGAGATATAAGGTTCCTCCTATCCTAAGACTCTTCCCTGTGGAACACCTGCCTCAATTTTTTTAAGTATCGAATATTCTTGTTCGTATCGGACTCGGACTCGGACTCATACTCAAGGCCTTTATGCCAAACCTTGTCCAAGGCTTGAGCATCATCCTAAAATAATGCCGACTTGTATCTCTCCCAGTGCTTTTTGGTATATCGTGCAATTTTCGGGATTAGACTTCTTTCTTCAATGATTTGGCTAAGCCTTTTCAGGAGTAATTTTTCGAAAACCTCTGCAACTTAAATTTGTTTAACATTTGAAAGCCAAGACCGTAAACCGTTCTTCAGCTTTAAAAAAACCCGCTCCGAAGGTTTTAATTTACCATAGCATAATTACTGTAACAATAAATCCCCATTTTTGTTGTCGTATCCAACACTGTGACGTAAGACACCAATTGCTTTTAGGAACGTTAAGCATCCGCTCGTATGAATATAGGTACTAACATTGCTTGTCAGTAGTAGACGTAACTAAAAATATCCTCCATGTTCCCGTAAATCTCTCAAGGATAACAAATGATGATTGCAATTTACACAAAACAAACTCGTGTTCCAACTTTGTACGTTGTTATACGCGCGTAACAAAATCCCTCTGCCACCTTGCTTACATAATCACTCACACGTCACAACATCAAAAACATCTTCCCTACTATGGCTCCGCTCAGAGTGACACTCAAAGAGTTCCCATTGTGTCAAGCTGTGTACGTTAACACCGCACAAGAATAGACGTTAAGTTGCCATGGCAAAGCCAAATGGTTTATCTTAAAAGAAAAGAAAACAAAAAAAAACATCCCTCCCACATGTGTTGCCCTTAGGTGTAGAGATATTTAGTTACCTCACCTACCTAGTGTTGGCGAGAATTTCTAGATTAGAAAATATTCTCATTCTGCCGCTTTACTTCTTATCGTAATCGTAATGGTAATTAAGTTGAATCTAATTACAATGAGGTATGCCCATGATGGATAAGCTATTAAATGAAAAACGACCTTTCAAATACAGACTTTAAGCGCACAGAATAAACGATTAAATTATCCCAGAGAATTAGGCAACTTAATGGCAGTAACTTGCCATAGTCGGTGTTATTGATCAAACCGTTTGCTCTGCACTGCAAAGCTATTCAAATCGAGTGGACATTCCCTATTGTAAGGGTACTTCGGCGTGAATTCCTCTCAGATGGATTATTATTTACACCAAGATGACAGTTGGAATATGCTGTTATTGCCGTAGTGAATATTAGGTTTCCGAACTGCTTAAGCACGGAATTCTTTTTATAGAAGTGTGGTGGCACATTCTTGAAATTCACTGCATTGCAGTAGATACGGTGGACGTATTCAAATTGCCAACATGATTCTGAGAGTTTTTCTTTAGATTGAGATTTTTTGATTGGCAGTAATAGGTAGCTATGAAGCGAGCAGTGATTGTGATTGAGGTAGCCCTTCTTATGGAGAAAATATTACGACCATGCTTTGTCGAAGGACAAGTAGCCAAATGAATCAATTGATTACTTGACATGTAACAAATTTTACGATAAGGGTGGGCGAATGTGAAATTGCAAAGCGGCATTGCACGGTGGGACTGATCCGAGATGATTAGTTTCCAATTGCTCTCCAGCATAAATCCAGTTGAATTTGAGCGATGGCCTGAATTATTTTGACTTGAAGAGCATCAGCTGATTTTAGACCTGCGATGTCAGACAACCCCACAAGTTAAAGTCAAATAGTTCAAGCGAAAAATGTCGTTTGCCCTGTGGCACGTAGTACCGTCCGATGTTGATGGCATATCAACGTTTTTTCCAAATAAGTACGGACCAATAACGCCTACGGCCGCCCCAAAATCGTAATCAAACAGTAATTTTTTGTAGATGCATTGCCGCTTGGTGAACCTTGGGTTGGCGACGTCCCATACAAGCGCATTTTTGCTTTAAGCATTTATTGTAACTGTCATGTAACTTCTTCAACATCATACTTGAGAGAATTGTGCGAAACTCACAAGCCAACACCAGAGGCACAATTTTCCAAAAGTCTGTGCAACTACTTGCTTACGCCGACGACATCGACATCATTGGCAGAACACAGCGAGCTGTCACTGGTGCGTTTGCAAGTATCAGTACAGAGGCGGCAAAAATGGGTTTAGAAGTGAATGAGGGCAAAACGAAATATATGCTGTCAACAAGAAGGGAAACCCAACATCGACGAATCGGACAGAACGTCACGATAGAGAGCTATAACTTTGAGGTAGTTCGGGACTTTGTCTACCTCGGCTCCGCTATTAACTCTGACAACGATATATCGTCAGAAATCAAGCGAAGAATTACACTTGCCAACCGCTGTTACTTTGGCCTAAGGAGGCAATTGATTAGTAAGGCCTTGTCGAGAAACACCAAGGAGACTCTATATAAGACCCTCATCATCCCAGTCCTGCTGTATGGCGCAGAAGCATGGACGTTATCAAAGGCGGATGAAGATCTCCTTGATCGTTTCGAACGCAAAATTCTTCGAGTGATTTTGGGTCCCGTTTGCGTTGACGGGCTTTGGAGGAGGAGATTTAACAGCGAACTCTACAAGCTGTACAGCGACATCGACCTGGTCAGAAAAATACGGATTAGTCGTCTAAGATGGCTGGGACATGTAGAGCGAATGGACACCAACAGTCCGGCCCGAAGAGTATTCGAATCCAACCCGGAGGGACAATGCAGTAGAGGAAGACCTCGCCTAAGGTGGCGCGCGCAAGTGGAAGGGGACCTCAACCAACTTGGAGTGCGCAACTGGAGGCAGTTAGCCAAAGAGGCGAGGCGTATTGGTATTGGTTGAGGCCCAGGTCCACCCCGGACTGTAGCGCCACCTAAGTAAGTAAGTATTTATTCAAAAATGCGCCTGGTCGCTAAAAATGATTAATTTTTGACAAAAATAGGTATCATCTTCCAAACGCTGCGACGCACACAGTGGCCAAATGCATGCATTCTTGGCAAAAACTAAAAAAATAAGTTTAATTAGAATAAAAAAAAAAAACAAGTGGATACTACAGTTAGATACCGAAACTGTTCAAATGCATTTTTACTTTGATAATTCTAAGCGCATGTTGACCGGGTCATTGCTTTAAACTAGTTCGCTTTGAGTAGTGCTTCGGTCAGCTTCAATTAAAGCAAAACGTGTAGCGGTTGTCTGTCGAAATAAATTTACAGTGCTCTTACTTATATTTTTTATTTAAACATGGAATCAACCCCCTCTGGTTTGTTAATCATTTCCATGTTAAACTGTTGCTTTATGTGTTTTACTGCAATTTTTATAAATGTTTAGAGTGTGAGTGTTTCCGTGTAAAACAATAACTAGTGCTGTGTTTTTTTTCCTGTTGGGTGGAGGAGAATGCTTGATGCACCATAAGGAGGCCGTGTTGGCGTTGACCTTCCCCGTGTGTCCGAATCCCCTTTTTCAAGGTATACGTAAACTAAAACTCCTCCCACCCCTCGGTTTCTGACCCGCCCCCCCGGGACCGCTGTTCGCATTACTTCAGGGGGGTTGTAATCATTCGCCCTTTCGGGCTTACTCTGTCTCGTCGCGGAATTGCTTTTGTTCTCTTTTCTTTCTTCTGAGAATTCGTTGGGTATAGACGCAGATTTCGTTCCAGTTCTGTTCGCTGGCCAGCATCTTTTCGACTATGTTGTCTGGAGTGATGATACCGATATTGCTCTCCAGTTCAGCTCTTTCATTTTCCCATCTGCTGCAAGCGAAGAAGGTTTGTTGAACGTCGTCTTCTTCGGAGTCTCCGTACTGGCAGGCTGGGGTATTCTTTTTACCGATCTTATGAAGGAAGGCATTGAAATATCCGTGTCCGATGAGGAACTGTGTGATGTAGTAGTTCACGTCCCCATGTTTTCGGTCCTTCCATGCAGCCACGTTCCCGATCAGCTTTGCTGTCCATCTTCCTCTGCTGTCCGAGTTCCAACGCTCTTGCCACTCTTGGTCGGCACGGTTGCCGTTTCCACTCCGATTTCCGCTTTGTTGTCGTAGACGTACTTTCTCTCTGCCGCTAGGAGATCGATGGGAGTCACTCCTGCGACTACAAGTGCGGCTGCTTCTGACACCGTTCGGTAGGAACTTACCACTCGTAGAGCTCCGCATCTTTGGACTGCCGCCATCTGTTTCCGGTACTTCTCTTGATTAAGTGCGTCTGCCCAAATTTCGCTGACGTAGAGAAGGATGGAATGCGTTGTCGCCATCAATAACTTTCGCTTACTGGCCGCTGGACCACCTACATTTGCCATCAGTCTGCTCAGTGATGCAGTTGTTTTAGAGGCTCTTTCCGCTGATGCCTTTATATGTTGCCAGTAGGATTGCTTTGTGTCGAGCCTCAGTCCCAGGTATTTCACCGCGGCACTGCTTCTTATTACTTCTGCCCCGATTTAGAAGTCAATTTGTGTGGGGATCCTCTTCTTCGTAAGAAGGACTATCTCAGTTTTCTCCGTCGCAAGGCTGAGTCCGTGCTCTTCCATCCACAAATTTGCCCGTCGCATGACCTGGTTCCTTTGCGCGTTATCGGTGTCTCGTGCCGTGATCACCGCCGCGATGTCGTCTGCGTACCCGACCAGAAAGGCACCCTAGGGCATTTCCATGCCAAGGATGTCGTCGTAGGAAATGTTCCAGTAGTCTGGTCCTAAGATCGATCCCTGCGCTGCGCCCGATGTCACTTCCTTTCTTCTCGGGCCTTCTGTGGTCTCGTAAAACAGCTCTCGATCCCTGAGATAGTCCTTTACAGTCCGCAGGAGATATGCTGCTATGTAGAACCTCCGTTCAAGCGCGTTCAGTATATCGCTCCACCTGGCTGAGTTGAAGGCATTCCGTACGTCCAGGGTTGCCAATAAAACGATGATCCTTGAGTAGTGGTTTCCCTGATGGGCGATTTTGGCGGCGTTCACAACTTCCTTTACGGATCCAATCGTAGAGCGGCTTTGGACCGGTGCGATGTCGGGTTGTCTGACCAGATGAGTTGGAAACAGTGCGTCCACGATGTGTTCCATCTTTCCTTCACTGAGGGTGGGGGGTGCCATCTGAGCTCCGAGTTTCCGCGTCACGATTTTGTAGCCTAGTCCACATGGGTCGAAGTTTCGTGGGCGGTACCTCCCACCTGTGGAAAGAGACTTGAAAACTATAGATCGTATGGTACCTATGTCTCGTAGTCATAAATAAATTTTGGGGAATAGAGCTTTAGAACACAAAGCTGTCTTAAAAATTCGGAGCGAATGGTGAATCGTAACAGAATTCCTAATGATAGCGTTCTCTTCTCCTTCCGCCCATATAAACTGGATCACTTGTGTGAACCATTCATCATCAGTAAAATTTAAACGCCATCGCCCAAAGATTAAACATTACTTTCGCAACATTGATCCTTAAAAAAATACCAAGTTAGCTGGATTAAATTCCCCCGCCAGTGCTTAATCCTGTCACTCTAATAAATTTCCAGCTGACGCAATTTCTATTTATGTTTTTAAATTTTTTCCGCCATACTTCCCATCAATTAACAGATAATCACGCTTCATTCAACCACCACAACCTCCGTTCGAAGCCCTAAAATTCCACACAATTTTTACGCGCACAACTTTCCACAGACAGCTGCCCTTAAAGTGTGCAATATTTTGTCTTAAAAAATACATACACCTACCCACCCAAATAATCGATACTCTCTGCGAACTGTGTGGATAGAACAATTTTATAACAAATGCTTCGGCATTTCTCCTGCCATTTTGATCAAGGTCAACAGCATCTATTGCAAAAGCCATGTTTCGTAATCATTTTTCATAAGTTTTTCACTTTTTTAAACCAATGAAATATGCACGTAAAGTTGCCATAATTCATAGCAATTGGGAAATGCACCAATTTGTTGACGACGACAACTAGGAAAATAAATCCCTGCAGGGAAGAAAAAAAAATTCCCCAACACATAATTTTCTATGTAAGGTAGCTCCGTTTCGAAAGGATAAGGTGAGGTAAAGTGAAAACGGCATGTATTTGTCTTCACAGACAATTTGCTTAATCCTGATTTCGTTTTGGCAACCATGTCACCTTTCACCAGGGTGATCCTTATCCGCACACACACACAAAACACAACACACAACAACCAACAACCAGCAAACCAAAAAAAACCATCGTCGTCACTGACAGGAATGCTACGAAAAAATCCATAACACCCGAGATTGTAATTTACGATGTGTATTAGCTGTCCATTATCACTCATGCAAGTTCACATAGCATCACTTGCTCCACCCGGACCCACACCATTTGCCACTGGCATAGCTCTGTAGTCCTTGGGGGCAAATATTTCGCTTGCAAAAAGTGTACAGGATAACCGAGATAACAGCACAACAACAACAACAACAAGAGCAACTTAGGTGTCGAGCCGAACAAGAAAAATAAAAATAAAAATAAAGAGTACAGAAGAAAACAAAAAGTCAAGAGTCAATGCCGGAACGGATGTAAAGAAAATTAAGTTAATTCGAGAAGAAAGATAAATGGCATCCTATCTATGAATGTTGTGTTCTCGTTCTCGAGTTGTGCTCCTTTGCCTTTGAAAAGATTTAGCGTATGACGGGAGGGGTGGAGCGATGCGGCCGGGTGAAGGTGCCACATTAAGCTCTTCTCCTAAGGCCCTGAGCTCTGAAAATTAACTACGTATCCACTTTCCACTTCCTTTCCCTCCGTTATGGAATGTGAAAGTCACTAAAGCAATATTAAGATGGATACTGTAAGAGAGAATGACATAACGACAGTATTATAGTTGTTTTTCTGTTTTTTTTTTTGTGAATTTATCTTGGAATTCTGAGATTGAAAACTCAAGTGAGTTTTTGTTTTTGTATTCGTTGTCGTGTATCTCTGCCATTTTGTACGCAAGCAGAACGGTTATTTGATAAATGAATTAAAAGGTCAAAATGGAAAGTCATAACACACCCAATTAGTTCAACGTTCTTTGTAACGGTAGCATGGAAGATTAGTGAACTTTCAGAAATACAGTCCCTTGAATTGGTAGTCCTAAATGCTTGTGCCCTTCTTCCTTTCAAAGGAAATCGAATTCTGTTTTCAATCTGCATGGCTTGTTCTTATTTCCTGGAAAAGAATAAAAAATATATTTTTTGAGTGTCCTTTGGATATCGATTAAGCGAGCTCCTTATTTACTTTGATCGGCCCTTTATGCCAATTACGTTAGGAGTAGGTATGAGTTAGAAAATATTTTATTTTTTTTTTGGTGGAAGGAAATATCGTAGAAAGGCATTGCGACGTATGTTGCTGCTGCAGTTAGGAACTTAACTTTAAATCGAAAAACTAAAACTCTGTTGAGGGCTGACTTAATCAACTAATCAATCGTGGGATCGCACCTTATCTCCAATTCTTTTCGAAAATGCAATTTCGGGAATGAAACTGCTATTTGAAGCAATCAAGTAGAGCAAGACAAGTTGCTTTAAAAAACTTTGTGAGAAGGCCGCTGTACCTTGGGTTACGGCATACAGGATGGTCATGACAAAGATAAAGGGCAGCAGGTCGACGCAAATAACTTGTCCAGCAATCCTCAGCTCTATAGTAGAGCACCTTTCTCACCGAAGTACATCTACTATGTGCAACATCATTTGGGAGACCAACAAGGATAGAAGATAGACGACAGGAAAGTGACCGGACCTGATGGTATACCAAATAAAGCACTAAAAGCTGCTTTCAAAAAGAGGCAGGACATGTTCATGGAAGCATTCCAAAAATGTCTAAAAAAAGGAGTTTCCCCGGATGCTCGAAAACTACAATACCTATTCCTGCTTCCAAAGGGCAAGAAGCAACCTGGGGAACCGTCGTCGAATCGTCCAATATGCCTTCTACCGTTCAAGCCGTAAAAACTCTGGTCCACATTGTAGCCGAGGCGATACAAGCAGCAAGATAACGGTATGGCACACAAAAATATTGTGTAGCGTTACCTTTGGACATCAAAAATGTCCTTAACTTGACAGACTGGGCGTTCATCAGAAGATCACTTGCCAGGATGAATACACCATACTATTTGCTGAGGATAGTAGAGAACTTCTTCACCAGCAGAAAACTGATGTATGAAACTAATGAAGGGTTGAAATACTATAGCGTTTCAGCTGGAGTTCCACAAGGATCAGTACTCGGTCCACTCCTATAGAACATCATGTATGACAGAGTGCTTATGCTGCCGCAAGGAATTCACGTAATCGGGTTTGCATCGTCGTTAAGAGCAAAAGAAATAAAGCTATAGATTCAGCCACAAATGAAGCAATTATTCGCATCTTCTTTGACTGGTTAATATTAGAGCTGTGTCAATCTGTCAAAATTAATGATCGATCGTTCAAGTACTGGTTGAAAAAATCAATCAATCATTTACTGACTATACGAGTCTTGTATTGCTCCAATCAACTTCAATAATCAGAAATCCCAATCATCCTTCGTTCAGTTCAGTTCCGATAGAGACAGACAGATTGAAAAGGATTGTAAGAGTGAATACAGCCAATTAAATGTATAACTTTAGAACACATTTTTTGCACAACTATACTTGTTTCGCTATTTCATAAAGTGGCATATCAATATAATTAAACCAGCCAGTTGCGTGTCAAAAGTATTGCCTCTGTGAATGATTGATGTGAGGTTGTGTTGTTACGTTCTTTCTTAACCGTCTAATCAAGATAAATGAACAAGTCAGATGCGTAACCAAATTATTAATTACCAATAGAAAAATTGTGGAATACGCCGATATACGTGTGGAACATCAAATAGTGTGATCGAAAGAAGCGATCAACTACCTGGGAGTAATACTTAAAACAGATAACATTTCAAAGCGCATGTTGTCTCAAGTACCGGTGTGGTCGGGTTTGGGCTGGGGGATTCGCCAAAAAAAAAACAAGAGAAAACTGTCGTCCTCATACAAAAGCAGCCTTCGCTCTAGAAGGCAAGATGCATGTGAAATTGCAAGAATAAACGGAGAAGATCGAGCTTCAGCAACCTCTGGCAAGCTATAATAGTCAAAAGGCAGATGGACCAACAGATCAATCCCGAACATCGAGACCTGGACAAAACATGCACATGTAAATTACAACTACCACCTTATGCAGTTCCTGTTTGGTATATACAAGAATATACAGGGTGCTTTTAGAGGTATAGAACTTCGAATTGAAATAAAACTCAAGAAAATCGTTTTAATGTCCATCAATTTGGCTTTATTGGAAGGACAATTTTATGCCAATAATGTTTAAATATGATTTCGGGCATGTGGCCGCCGCGGCTGGCTTGAATAAAGACAAGTCTAGAGGTCCAATTTTCAACCACTTTTTCAAGCATTTGGGGCTGTATGTCGGCAATAATACCATCACAGAGCAAAACACAAAACACTACGTTCTCTAAGTGTAAGCTCTCAGTATCGCTTTACGCAACGGTTGTTTGTTGCGCGACTAAGCTTCATCTATCGATCTTCATCTTATAGACTATTTCAAGTAATTACATATATAATTACATTTATAATTAATTTAAAGTTAATGCATTAATGGACTTTTTAGAATCTGCTCGCGACAAGCAAAAATCAATTTCGCTGCAGAATTCATTAAATGTGCTTATGCACCTTGTAATAGGCTCATTATTACCGTAATTGGTTCTATGCCTATCTGTATAAAATAAGCTTCTAACCCGCAGTGACCTTTGGGGAGCATATATATTTAAAAGAAAGATCAATTCGGGTGAATTAATATGATAATTAAGAATTCGCGAATAAACATGACGGAAGTTGCATCGCGTCTGAAACTGAAGGTTTACAGACCAATTAAATTGCACCTTCTGCCATAATTAGGAAGCTCATCAAACATATTTAATTTACGAACCGCGTACCTCGTGAAGTTTTTTTGGACTCTTTCGAATCTAAGTTCGTGAACTGCATATGGCGAATCCCAAATTACGGAACAATATTCTAAATAAGGTCTGACTAACGAGCAATAAATAATTTTAAGACTATTTATATCTCTAAAGTCTTTACTATTACGTTTAAGGAAGCCTAACAATGAGTTAGACCTGGCAATGACATAATCATAATGAAAAAAGAAACTTAACTTATTGTCAAATATGACACCAAGATCTTTCACTTCATCAAAACGCTGAAGTCTAAGATCATTTATAAAATAATTATGCAAAATTGTAGTACTAATACGATATGCCGAAAAAACTTTACATTTAGAAATGTTAAGTTCCAAAGCATTACGATTGCACCACTCCGACAATCTATTAATATCTGACTGAAAACGAATGCAATCAGATACATTTTTTTTCCGCGAAAATAATTTCAAATCATCGGCGAAAGTCAAAACATTACAAAATTGAAATATTTCATGAACATCATTTATAAATAATATAAATAGCAACGAGCCCAAATGACTGCCCTGTGGAACACCGGAAGTAACTTCTATAACGCGAGAAGTCAAACCATCGACTTTAACCATTTGCCTTCTATTAGTCAGGTAATTACGAAACCATTTTAGCATTGATGAATGAAAATCCAAAGACTTTAGCATAGCCAAAAGAAGTGTGTGATGCACCCTGTCAAACGCTTTCGTAAAGTCAGTATAAAGTACATCAACTTGTAATCGTTCATCAAAACAATTAAATATATAATTAGTCAACAAAGCTAAATTAGAAGCACATGATCTACCACGAACAAAGCCATGCTGACTATTTGAAATAATTTCTTTTACCGCGAAAAAGAGTTTGTCGTTAACAATACTTTCAAACAATTTTGGTATTGCAGAAAGCTTTGATATAGGCCGATAGTTTACTACTTTTTGCCTTAAACCGCTTTTATAAATAGGTGTTATGAACGAATATTTCCATTCATTTAAGAAGTTCCCAGTTACAAGAGACTGGTTAAAAATAATTTTAAGTGGATGAATAACGGATGATAAATCTGGGCCAATAACGCCACGAATGTTGGCTTCCAAGTCCCCTAACGTTTCTGGTTCGTTGGCGTAGGCGAGCGACTTCACATATCCTCAAAGAAAATAATCCATTACCCGAAATTATGCGCTCATCGAATGTTTGATTCAATAAATCGATTGTGACGTGCGCTGTGTGGCATGTAGCGCCGTCTTGTTGGAACCACATCTCATACACATTCATGCCATCCAATTCGGGAACAAAATAGTCTGTTATCATGGATCTATACCGGTCTCCATTAACGGTAACTGACTCTCCAGCATCATTTCGGAAGAAGTATGGCCTACTGACTCCACCTGCCCATAGAGCACACCAAACAGTCCGTTTTTGTGAATGTAATGGCGTTTCAAAGGTCTCATGTGGATTCTCTTCACTCCAAATGCGGCAATTTTGCTTGTTGACGTAGCCATTCAACCCAAAATGAGCCTCATCACTGAACAAAATTTTGCGTTGAAAGCGTTGTTCATTTGTCAACCTGTTCATGATGAAATGGCAAATCAAACTGAACATAAATTACATTAAAGTTGCCAGATTTGACCACAAAATATCAGTTTTATCTTTATTCGAAAAACCAACCTCTAAAAAAACCAAATAACGTTTTTTTTTTCAACTAGTGCTTGTTTCGCGAATGGTAACAATTAGCTCACGTCTGATTTCACAGCTCATTAGTTTTATCCTTCCGATGAAAGAATATGGTTGTGTATACGCTTGAACAACGCTTGGGAAATCAAATGGGCGATCGACTTAGAGAAGATGCCGATTTTGCCAAAAAAATCATCTTTTCAGATGAAGCTCATTTTGATCTTGGCGGGTATGTAAACAAGCAAAATTGTCGCATTTGGGGCACAGAAAACCCGCACGCATACATTGAAAAGCCGATATACCCAAAACGATTCACTGTTTGGTGCGGATTTTGGTCCAGATACATAATTGGGCCATTTTTCTTCGAAAATGAGCAAGGAGTGGCCGTTACAGTCAATGGCGATCGTTATCGGGCCATGTTGAACGAATTTTTGTTCACAAAAATTGAAGAGGACGGCACTACGTGCCACACAGCCGAAGTTACACTCGATGTTTAGCGCCCTGTTTTTGAAGATCGCATTATCAGCCACAGAGCTGATGGCGTTTGGCGACCGCGGAGCTGCGATTTGACACCGTTGGACTATTATTTGTGGGGTGCCGTAAAAGATAAGTGTTACGCCGACATGCCAGAGACAATTGACGCTTTTAAGGACAATATTCGAGAAGCCATTGGTGAAATACAGTTGCACACAATCGATAATGTGCTTAAAAATTGGACCGATCGTGTAGGCGGCCAGCCGAGGCAGCCATTTGAATGAAATTATTTTCCATTATTAACCGGAAGGATTGTACTTTCAAATAAAAAAAGAAATATGAGAAAATATTCAGTACTTTTTTTTTATAGCATTTTCCAAAAAAAAGATGTTATTTGGCGGACCTTATATATTATAAATTGCTAACCAGCTCCGCGACTAACGACAGTCCCGCGGTTAAAAAACGTAGTGGTGTGGTTAAGTACGTAGGCGCAATCCTGGCACCGAATACTTCTATGTTGCGAATTGTGGCGAGCTGGTGTCACGGGCTACCGGATATTTAGAAGAATTGGTATTCTCCACTATCGCAACAAAAAAAAACCCAAAGTTATTTATATATCTATGCGTGTATATAAATGTGATCAGCATCAACATCTATACCGATTTAGCATTGTCCGTCCGTCCGGCGCTGGTTTTTTGGCATTACATTTTTAGCTAGGAAGGAAATTTGAAACATATAGGATTATTCCCGAAGAGTTTACTGACTTTGAAAGTTTAATAAACTGAAAAAAATGCTTTCATTGGGCCTAGAAATATAGTTTTGATTTGATTCGAAAGAAAAACTCAAATATTCTTAGACCTCATAATAGTTGATTTTATTTCGTATTATTACAATTTATTAATAAATGAAATAATTATTTAAACTAACCAATTTCCCCTATTTGCGAAAACTTTCTTCCTACTTTCGAACACTTAAATCATACCTTTTATTTTGCCTAGAATGTTAATTTCATGTACAAAACAGGTAATTCAAGGTAAACAAAATTATACGCATAAATAGCGTACAGAGTCTTCTTTTTGAACTTGTTCGAAATTTTTAAATTAAATTTTAAAAACCAACTTTTCCAGACTTTCACTGAAACTGAAGAAACTGATGTCCGATCATTTATTGAAACTAATCATCATCCATAACAACTTTTTGGTCACGGCTTCTGGTTTGGGACTAGTGATATTTCGTCTTTTTGCCTTTTACCAGAATTTTTTCGAATAACTTCGACAAGATTTGATATATCGACATTGTGCGTTGCGTATAGGTTATCTTGTAAAGTTAATGGCCAGGTTTTGGAATTATTATTAGCTTCATGGCTTTCCACACGCTTGGCACATATGTTCCTTAAAATGAAAGCAGTATTTTTAATTTGCGCTGGTGAGCATCATTTATCGATTCCTAATAATGGAAACAAAAAATGTTGGGCGTAAACGGCCCATACAGGACCTAAGGCCTAACTTGAAAGGGATCTATAGTTCAATGGCAATTATTTTTGAGAAGCTTTTCATGGCAGTTATTACTCTTGGATATTTGTCGGACGTTCGCAAGAATTGGGGCAGCAAAAAAAAAACCATGCTGTCTGGCTGAGTTACACATACTGTCAAAGGTCGCATTATAAAAAGCACCCTCAATATCGACGAAAATGCCCAACGCGTACTCCTTCCGGTCAAGAGCACTATCAATCCTACCAACAAGGTTTTATAGCGCAGTCCCGCAGGATTTTCCGCGCTGATAGGCATGTTGCATCTCAGAGAGAGGGTGTGATCGAAGAGCAACTTTGCGCACATGCAGCTCAACCAGTCTTTCCAAACTTTTCAGTAAGAAGGAAGACAGACTTATGGGTCTAAAGCTTTTGGCTAGAGTGTAGTCAGACTTACCAATTTTTTGTATGAAAACCACTTTAACCATTCGCCATGGGAAAGGTATATAGGCCAAGGCCAAGCTCGCGGTGAAAATTCTTTTCAACATTGGCAAAACCTGACTTAAACCTTGTTTCAGCAAAACTGGATAAATTCCATCCGGACCAGGTGACTTGAAACTCTCAAAAGATGCAATGGCATAATTGATAGCATCATCAGTCACCACTCCCGATGCAAAATACCAGCTGTGCCGCGTGGTATTATTCGGTTCAAATGTAGCCACAGTCGTTTGAAGGGCTGGGTTCCAGATTAAAGTCCTAATATCTTTTCAGATAGCCAAGCGGCTCTTTAATCATTTCCGTCTTAATCAGTGGACTCTTTGTCAGTGAAATGCTGGTACGATACACTGCTATTTTTGGCCACATACAACAGGGCTTAACTCGGATGTGTCCTAGGCCACAAGTCAATTGCAGGCAACGAATCTGCAGACGAATTAATAGCTGGAACTCATTCGGAATAGAAACATATTAGGTAGTGACTCAATTGATTTTCGGTTGGGAATATTAACTTCATCTATCTAATTAGAAAAATAAGTCTAGTCTCTTAGATTGTCTAAGTCCTGAAGACTAATAAAATAAACCTCGCCACTTAAAGCCGACTTTAATCTCTTCCTCAGTCCTAAAAAACCCAGACCACCTTTAAACCTCTCTCGATACATTCTGGAGATAAAAAAAATTATGTTTTTTTAACAAAAATTATTCACACAAAAAATGCAATAACAATAAAAAAATAATTTGATTCATTCTTCGTTAGACGCTTCCAATCAATAACACATCACCTCCGCTTTGCTTAACCCAAAGAAGATTGTCACGCGCCAGTAGCGTATATGGAACAGCGATTCATCACAACAATGCATGCATTTCACTATTTGCTCGTCAACAAAGCATTCATCGTTTTTACACAAGAATGTGTCAATCGATTGAGTCCTAGAGTGCAGATATACTCCAGCAAACAAGGACGACATCCATTGTGCTGATGTGAAACTAGCAAAAGAACCAACTGCAAAACTACTTCGAAAAAAAAAATGACATATCGATTGGACAAAACCAACCAAATATAATGGATACGGACATTTAAGTTTTTCCGAGAATCATTCGTGTCCCTTCGCTCTGCGCCACCACCTCCAGATACACATAGAATATAATTTTGTAACAACATATTAATAAGGACAAATTCATTCCGGTCCTGCGCATCTTATCATTTCATGGATCTTGTCGGTGTTTGATTTATTCCGTGATTTATGCATCCAACTAATGATTGATTTATGAATTTATTATAATCGGAATTTCAATGACTACTACTCTCAAACATATGTATCAATGTTGGACTGTCCATGTTTCTAAAATCGTTGGTGGAATCTTTTTTTTATAGCTTTCTGTTCATACAAAATAAAAAGAAAAATGCCCACGAAAGTAATAATTTACAGCGTCATAAAATTGTACATTTTGTAGATTCGCATCCGTTTTTAAGTCCTTCAATGCGAGCATATTCAAACTAAGTGTATTCTGTATTCCTTCGAGTCTGCAAGTAACGAGCGGGTCAGATGCGTATCGGTCCTATTTATCAAGATATCCTGATGGTTTATCTATTCCCCTTTTGCAAATATTATCTTTCCATAAGGATTTCTATGTGTTTTTTGCCCGCATAATATTTTATTGCATTACCCCAAAAACGAGCGACTCATCGACCCGCTAAAAATCGATTCAATTAGGCGTAGTTAAGGACACTCAGCGCCATGCCAGCTCGAAAGGAGTCGCACCGAATTCCCATAAGAGTGTTTTCACTGTTAATGTTGTTATTTCAAGGATATACGAGTATGCTAAGCGAAAATTATTTTCCCATAGATATCTTATCGAATTATGTGCGTTTCAATGGCTGATGGGATCCTATGCAAATATCTCTAGCAATAGATATGTATATTCCAAGATGTATCCTTGATAAAGCAGCTTATCCCTACAACAACGACAACGAGAAAAACTCATTGCATGGTGCTAAAAAATTGCTATAATCGTTGAAAGCACTAAAGAATTGGGACCATTTTCAGTTTGGCCCTACCATTTATATTGTTTTTGCCTTTTTTTCTGTGTGTTTAGTTTTGCCTCCTTCCTTCGCTGGGGGTGGTGATGAAAGGCCCCACGAGAAGGAAATAGGATTAAAGCCGTAATGCCGGAAAAGGATACATACACACCCAAAGTAATAGCAGGAAGGCGAACCTATAGTGACAAACAACAAAAAACTAAATCACTCTAGATGTGGTTCGATTTAGGGAGTGTGGCGTTTTTCATTTATCTTTTTTTTTTGGTCAACGGACTTAAAAGGTACTTAACAAACAACTCATCAAAGTTTCGAGGAGTGGGCGTTTGCTATCTAAACATATTTTCTAAATTTTCCTCAGTTTATTCAAGCATCTATAGATTGGATCCTTTTAATATGAAAACTGCTTTCGATATTGGGTCCTTTTTACGACAAAATAAAAATGTAGGTCGGTACTAGGGGTCCGTTGTTGATAAAGATATTTACTAATGGACTTAGACTGGGTTGGGGAGAGAGGAGGGGGCTGGAGGTTCCTTTTAAAAGCAATGAAATGTCAAAATTTACATTTCTATTTCGCATTTATTGACGGATTTGCGTTGAAAACAGGCGAGGTGTGTGAGTGTGATGTGAGAACGTAAATTGTTGAGAGTGAGTGAAGTCATCTTATTTGTCTTCTTCAATATACATGTTTTTTTTTAACCAACTAAAAGGGGGGTTTTTTTTAGAGGTTGGTTTTTCGAATAGAGATAAAACTAACATTTTGTGGTCAAATCTGGCAACTCTAATGTCATTTATGTTCAGTTTGGTTTGCTATTTCATCATGAACATGTTGACAAATGAACAACGCTTTCAAATTGCAAGAAATTGTGCAAGAAAATAATGGTTCAGTTCGCGAAGTCTTATCGCAAAATTTTGTTCAGTAAAGAGGCTCATTTTGGCTTGAATGGCTACGTCAACAAGCAAAATTGCCGCATTTGGAGTGAAGAGAATCCACATAAGACCCTTGAAACGCCATAACATCCACAAAACTGTGTTCTATGGATTGGTGGAATCATTGGGCCATACTTCTTCCGCAATGATGCTGGAGAGTCAGTTACCGTTAATGGAGACCGGTATAGAGCCATGATAACCGACTATTTCGTTCCCCAATTGGATGGCATGAATGTGGATGAGATGTGGTTCCAACAAGACGGCGCTACATGCTGCACAGCGCACGTCACAATCAATTTATTGAAGGAAACATTCGATGAGCGCATAATTTCGTGGAATGGACCTGTCAATTGGCCACCAAGATCGTCTGATTTGACACCATTGGATTATTTTCTTTGGGGATACGTTAGGGGACTTGGAAGGCAACATTCGTGGCGTTATTGCCGACATACTGCCCCAATTGCTTAAAAAAGTGGTTGAAAATTGGACCTCTGGACTTGTCTTTATTCGAACCAGCCGCGGCGGCCACATGCCCGAAATCATATTTAAACATTAATAGTATAAAATTATCCTTCTAATAAAGGAAGTCCAATTGATGGACGTTAATACGATTTTCTTGTGTTTTATTTCAATTCGAAACAAAACATAGTAACCAGATTATGTAGATTCGTAAACGATACAAGTGAGGATTTGATATATTGTGTTTGTCCATTGGGCAAGATCTACTCTCAAATTTCGGATTTCTAAATACTTAAACTGTTTTTTCCCCTGAAGACGGGCTCCCTGAGGTCCCGAAATGGTTACGTGTAAGATTATAAAACGCACAATGTCACGCCCCCAATGTAGAAAACTTCGTAAAAAGCCTAACCTTAGCAAAAGTTTCGCAAGTAGTCGTATACTTTGTCTACTTTTTGTAGGCGTTTTTAAGCAAGAGCTCTTCAATGCGATGGCCAAATTTGGGATCTCTATAAAACATGCGGTGCAATGCGCGGTTTGGCAGTAGCTCATCTGAAATCTTTGAAACATGCACCGGATTTAGGCAAGGAGATGCGCTGTCGTGTGATTTCTTCAATCTTGTTCTTGAGCAGCTAGTGTGCAGGGCAGGTGTTAATACGGAAGGCACTGTCTTCAACAGATCAGTCCAACTGCTGGGGTATGCGGACCATATAGACATCATCGGTCGATCCCAGCGTGCCGTGATAGAGGCTTTCACGGCTATTAAAGAACAGGCGAAACTAGTTGGCTTTGAAGTGAATGAGAACAAGACTAAATATATGCTATCAACAAAAAAACAACCATCTGTCCACCGACTAGGACAAAATGTCACTGTTGATAGCAGCAACGTTCAACGTTAAGGAGTTCATCTACCTCGGGGTAAACATCAACTCTACAAATGACATCTTAGAGGAGATCCGTCGAAGAATTACCCTAGGAAACCGCTGCTACTTCGGTTTGGCAAAACAAATGGGTTCAAAACTCCTAACTCGAAGAACAAAGTGCATGCTCTACAGAACCCTTATCCTGCCAGTTCTGCTATACGGCGCCGATTGCTGGACTATAAGCAGGAAAGGAGAGTTTGTACTGGGATCCTTTGAAAGAAAAATCGTTTGACGGATATTTGGTACTGTGTGCGAGGAGGGCGAATGGAGGAGAAGATTTAACCGCGAACTTTGTGAGCTGTACCAGGATGTGGATGTAGTCCGAAAAGCCAAAACATTGGCCTACATTGGCTCGGCCACATCGAGCGAGTGGACAACAACGCTCTAGCCAAGAGGATCTTCGAATCCCAGCCCCCAGGTTCGAAATGACAAGGAAGACCGGATGCCAGAGCCTGGAAAACTGAAAGTAGTGTGTCCGGGTTCGCAGAGGATGGAAGGCAGCCGTGTCTCAGGCAGGAACCTTCACGGGTCGGTAGCTGGATAAGTAAGTAAGTTTTTAGCAAAAGGTTGTTGTCTTCGAAAATATCTATAGCCAATATTTTTTCCAATATACCACCCGTTAAAATTTTTTGGCTACACACATTTTTTGTTGGTTTTTTTTTCAACAAAATGGCTTTTGTGTAAATTTTAAAGAAAATGAAATAAAATGTCATCCATCATGTTCTTTACGCCTTTTTCTTTAAGACATATAGGAATTTAATAATACTATATGCCCTTAGAGGACTGTACCTCTTCCTCATGTTTTTTTAGTATTTCCTCGATGTTGCGGTATCGACCATTCTAGTAACGGGTGATTTTTTAAGAGGTTTAGAACTTTTTTAAAAAAAAAAACACAAAAAATTCGAAAAAATGAATGAAATATTTATTTGAATCGATAGTTTGAACCTTGCAATTTAATGTTTAAAGATAATTTCATGCAAATGTTGACCGCGGCTGCGTCTCAGGTAGCCCATCCGCTGAGTCCAATTTTGGCATACTCTTTCACACATATCGGCCGGTATCTCACGAATGAATGCATGGATGTTGGCTTCCAGTGCGTCAATCGAAGCGGGCTTGTCCCTATACACATTAGCCTTGGCATACCCCCACAAAAAATAATCTAATGGTGTCAAATCGCACGATCTAGGCGGCCAATTGACCGGCCCGAAACGTGAAATTAACTGTTCACCAAACTCGCCTCGCAATTGCGCCATTGTTTCGCGTGCTGTGTGGCATGTGGCACCGTCTTGTTGAAACCACATATCATACAAGTCAAGAACTTCCATTTCGGGCAAAAAAAAGTTTGTTATCATCGCTCGGTAGCGTTCACCATTGACAGTAACGCTGCGATTCGCATCATCTTTGAAGAAATATGGCCCAATAATGCCGCCGGCCCATAAACCGCACCAAACAGTGGCTTTTTCGGGATGCATTGGTAGCTGTTGCAATGCTTCTGGCTGATCTTCACTCCAAATGCGGCAATTTTGCTTATTTACGTACCCATTCAACCAAAAATGAGCCTCATCGCTGAACACAATTTTTCGATAAAAAAGCGGATCCTCGGCCAGCTTTCCAAGAGCCCATTCACCAAAAATTCGGCGTTGTGGTAGGTCGGCTGGCTTTAGTTCTTGCACCAGCTGTATCTTAAAAGGCTTTACGCCCAAATCCTTTCGCAAAATTTTCCACGTAGTGCTGTAACAAAGGCCTAACTGCTGGGAACGGCGCCGAATCGACATTTCGCGGTCTTCTGTCACACTAGCTGATACGGCCGCAATATTTTCTTCAATACGCACAGTACGTAAACGTGTTGGTGGTTTAATGTTCAACAAAGTAAATTTGGTCACAATCTTCCGAAGGTCGAGAATGCCGATCATAAAATGGAAGCAGCGCGCGATGAACATTTCGAACCGAGCACGAATTTTGATAGTAAAATTCAATAATTTGCAAGCGTTGTTCATTTGTAAGACGATCCATGGTTAAATTGCAAACCAAACTGAAGCTGTTTGACAGTGACACAAGGTACTAAACACACGTCAGCTGTCAAAACCAGTGTTGCCAAAACCAAACCAGCTAAAAAATCACCCTTTACAAAAAAAAAAGGCGCTGATGCCATGAAATTCACAATATCGGCATCATTAGCATCGACATGAGGTGAATTTACATGCAAGTTTTACTAAATAGTGGATGACGGCGGCCGGCGCGGCTGTGATTATATCCTATAAACCCTTATGTATACTACGGGTACTTATTCAGTTATTTATTTTCTAATATTTTTTCTTGAGCTCTCTCTGGGATGTCAACCCAAAAAAAATTGTTTTCTTCAATAAAAATATATGGAGGCAACAGTTTCTTAATTGACTTTTAAAAAGGTCTCCCTATATCTATAACAGTTATCTATAAGAGCTAACCGGTCATCAATACATTTGGCAATAATCCGTTTAAATGATTGGCTAGGTATTAGCGCCTTCTTGATTGAATGCATGCAAGATTCGATTGAAATGGACAAGATGTTCTGCGTCGGAATCCCAAGTATTGCCTGCTAACCAATCAACATCGTCATCATTGTCATCTTTTGCAACGGAACTTTTCTCTTTGTTAAGATATTTGTTGTTCTTCAGTTCGACTCACCTTTGAAATAGTTTGACACCCTTGTCCATATAACTGAAGAAAACTACACAATTTGTTGCCAGATTCAGACAGCGAATCAATCAGTTGACCTGTTAGAAGGATTAAGGAATTTCAAATGTCTTTCCATAGGCTATACTGGTTACGCAAGCGCAGGCGCCTATGACAATAATTTTCTTAAGGTATTTTCGAGATAAAACGTGTAAAAAAATTATTCTTGTAAGGGGTTTTCCCACAAGAAATATACGAAGTGATATCCCACTTGGTGTGAAGTGAAGTTCCTTCCCATATAAAGCTATTTTTCCTGCAACGTGCACATTAATTCACTATACAATGTACACAGAGCCATTTTTACATAATATGGCGGCTTGTCCCTATGGTAAAAATAGCAAAAAGGTGTACGGTTTATTTGAACTAGCAAAGACGACTTACCGACCTAATCGAGCGGTACCTCTAGATTTTCATTTAAATAAAACAAATAGACAATGGGCCTCTTCAACCCATACCAAGCGTATAGCGTAGCTTCTCCAACCATTGTGTGGAATGAAAAGGCCCAATAATTTTCGGTTTCTTTAAAAAAAAGCTTCTTTTCATAATATATGTAAAAAAGCTTAAATGGTTGTCAGACTTTCGCAAAAGCTAGAGCGGCGAAAAACTTAGATTTTACTGAGGAGGTAGGGAGCTTTATTTATTTATAACTTCAATAAATCAACTTCGTCGGTTGGAACAACTTGTAACTATCCATGCAAAATACAATAACTTCACGGAGTCATTACCGAACTTACTTACATACTTTATCGAACGTTAGGCTTAAAAAATCCATTAATTTCAGCTAAACGTGTATTTTAACGTATTTCCAATGTATGCCCTTTGGTGGACTTCTATAGTTCTAATGAAATACTGATGACAAATGGATTAGGAGCTCGCACAATACGACACACAATGCGATGTTAAGGAGGCTGCGCAGTTTGGAGGGTCTCCTTTCTTGGGAACGGGGCAAATGATTCACACAGTCGCACTGCTTTAGAAAATTATTTAATTTAAAATTGCATTCGCTTAACTAAAGGAAACAACTTACGAACTAGCGCACATAATTTACTTAGGCGGCGGTACAGTCCGCGTACAGTCAACCAGGCTAAGTGCCTCCAGTTTCGCCCTCCAATTTGGTTGAGGTCCTCTTTCAATTGTGATGCCACCGAAGACGAGACTCACCTGTAATGTGTTGTCCCACAGAATTGGAGTCGAAGATACTGCTGGCTAGAACGTTGGTGTTCATTTGCTCTATATGTTTCAGCCTTGAGATTGGCATAAAAACGCGCAATGCGCAGTTTTTTTTCGACCAGGTCGATGTCGCTGGACAGGTCCTCGTCTCCTCCACAAACATCGCTTACGGGACCAAATTTCTAACGAAGAATTTGTCTCTCCAAACAACCAAAGATGTCTTTAGAAAGAGTCCATGCTTTGGAACCCTACAGCAGGACTGGGATTAGTTTCCTTAGTTATTCGGGAGAGGGCTTTACTACATAGTTGCTTTCTCAGCCCTAAAAAACAGCGATTGACAAGTGTTATTCTCCGTTTGATTTCGCGAGGTAGATAAAGGCTCTGACTACCCCAAAGTTATAGCTGTCGATTGTGACATTCTGGCCGATTCTTCAATGTTGGGTGCATTTCTTGTTGACAGCATATACAGTAGTCCCTCGTTAATGTGAACTAATTAAAACAAGGCGTTTTCGGATTTTAGAGGAATTCACATTACTGAAACTTTTGTTTAGTTCTTATAAACTGATTGAAACACAAACGACTTTCGTATCCATTTATAACAACACGAAATACTATCTTACAGCTGAGCTTCAATATTTATTAAGTTCAGAAGAAATAAATAAATAATATTTCAAAAAGTAAAATAATAAAAAAATATTTGAATCGGCTCGGTATCAATTCTTATTAAAATAATTAGTTATTTTGGACTGTCGATTAGCTTGACCTGATCTTTCTATTGCTACTGCCCTTAACTTTAGTAAGTTGGAGATCCTTTCTGCGTCCAATTCATTTTGATCTGCATACTCAAGAAGCGTGTTTGTACATTGTATTGCTTGGGAGCTCATTATTTTAGGAGTAGTTGGAGTGACTTCGTCGCTGTCATTTTCTGAAATGTCTTCATTCGGTTTACGTTTCTATGATGACCCAGTCTCTAACTTCTTGTAGGTATTGAAATATTGTGTTCTGTATCTATAATTCCAAGGAGATCATTAATTTCTTGCAACTCGCTTTGAAGCAAATTTTCGGGCAGTGTCCTTCGTAATTGAATAATTGGAATTAAATCTTCATCTTTCCAGTCATCTACTTTTGGCAGTATAGTGTTTTAGAACTTAGCAATTGAGGAAACGGGGAGCTGCTCCCAAGATAATTGTAGGTTCAATACAGCATGTCTTAAGTCAATTTTTTTTATCCCAGTAGCAATATCTTCACGTTCCGTTGCAATTTCAGTATGCAATCTCTTTTTGTAGTATGCCTATACTAAATTAATGATACATCAGAGCTTGTTAGGTTTTCTTTATTGCAGTGACAAGTTGCGTTGTCAAGAAGCAACAGTGCTTTTTTAGACAAATCGTTTTTTCGTTAATTTCGGTGCCATTCGAGGTTTCCTACTTTTTTAAAGAAAAAAACACAGAAAATTCAAATTTAATGGAGAATGTTTATTATCATTTGAAAGAACAATCTTTGGCATTTATTTTTTGAAGATTATGTCTATCAAATGTTAGCCGTTGCTACGTCGCAGATGGTCCATCCGTTGAGTCCAATTTTCGATCACTCGTTCGAGCATTTCGACTGGTAACTGGCGAATGACACGCGTGATGTTTTCCTCCAAGGCCTGAACCGAAGCGGGTTTGTCGGCATAAGCTTTTGACTTTACATATCCCAACAGGAAAAAGCGATGATTCCACCGGCCCACAAACCACACCAAACCGTTGTTTTTTCTGGATGAAGTGGCATTTCTTCAATCTCTTCAGGTTGCTCTTCGTCCCAAATGCGGCAATTTTGTTTGTTTACATACCCATTGAGCCAGAAATGGGCCTCATCGCTAAACAAAATTTGCCTCGAAAACGTCGGATCTTCTTGGAACTTTTCAAGAGCCCATAGAGCGAAGCGATGTCGCTTGGGAAGGTCGAGCGGCTTCAGTTGTTGCACAAGCTGTATTTTGTACGCTTTCAATTTAAGATCTTGACGTAAAATGCGCCAAGTCGTTCCATACGTCAGTCCGAGTTGCTGCGAATGGCGCCGAATCGACTCTCTACGGTCTTCGTGTACACTCTCAGCTACGGCCGCTATATTTTCTTCACAGCGTGCTGGACGTGGTCTATTCGGTCGAATATTATCCAATAATGAATGCTGGCTCTCAAAATGGGTGATGGTGTTGCGAATAGTACGCTCAGTAGGCCGATTATGTTGACCATAAGTTGAGCGAAGTGCACGAAACACATTCCTCACAGAACGTGAACTTTCATAATAAAGTTGAACAATTTGTAAACGTTGTTCACGCGTAAGTCTTTCCATTATGAAATGCCAAACAATACTAAACAAAAATAACATGACAGCATGTCACGACACGACTCACACGTGATCTGTCAAAAAAGGCTATTGAAAAAAGTATCTCTACTTGGATCACCCGTTACAACTGATCATCAAACATCACAACAAAAAGCATAAGAATGAAAAATGTACCTACACAGCTGGCAGGAGACAATCTCTGGATTGCAGCTGCGTTCAAAACCTTGAAGTATGTCCAGACAAATAACAGTTAGTTTGTCGAAAATATCGCACGAAAAAGTAACAAAAGGAAAAACAGAAAAATAAAATCTTTTACAAAAGAAATTCACATTTTAGAGTTCGAAAATTTTGGAAGTTCACATCATCGAGGGACTACTGTATCTTGTTTCCTCTAGTTTACTGCTAAACACATTTTTGCCGCTTCTGTTCCTATATTCGCAAATGAACCAGTGATCGCTGTGTTCTTCCAATGACATCAATATCGTCGGCGTATGCAAGTAATTGAACGGACTTTTGAAAGATTGTACCTCTTGTGCTGGCTTGTGAGTTTTGCACAATTCTTTCATTAAGGAAGTCACCTGACAGCGCGTCGCCTTGTCTGAATAATTTTTTGACATCAAAGGTTTAATGCAGCTGCGAGTTTCTCCATCGTCATCTTGAATAGATGGACGAATTTGGCAGGGAAGCCAAAACTAGACATGGCGATATAGATATAGATTAAAATCGATGAAAAGGTGGTGGCTATCGACGCGGACTTCCTGGGTTTTCTCAAGGAGCTGCAGTAGTGGGTCAGTTACCGGATTGTTGACAAATGGATTAGGAGCTCGTACAATACGACACACAATGAGATGTTTAGGAGGCTGCGGAGTTTGGAGTTTATCCTTTCTTTGAACGTGGAAAACGATGGTCAGGTTCCATTCACATCCTACTAAAAACAATCATCACCATCATCATCATCATCACTGCCATAAATAGTTCGCGGGTAGGCCGGTCGGGTCTAGCATACTAGTTTGACTTTAGTTTTGAAATTGCTATCCTCACTTAATTTTAGTCGGGTAGACTGAATTCTTGCCTTTCATTGCCCATATTAAATGGCTTGCTCTGCTTGACAGAAGAATTTGTGTCGTCTTCGCCGTTTAGTAGTCTGCAGAAATAGTTTTTCAATATCCTCAGCAACAACTGTGTCTCCAATATAATGTTTCCTTGTTTATCTTTACAGGTTTCTGTTCGGGTCTTGTTACCCGGACACGTTCTTTTTAGGTTTTTTGTAAAACTTCCGAACATAACTCCTGGAGTAGCACCTCTCTATTTCCACGACCGCGTGCTTCTAATGCTCTTTCTTGTTTCTCCGGAGAAGCCGCTCTTCCTGCTTCCTCTTTCGCTCGTAAAGCTCACAAGCTGCTCCCGTCCTTTTATGCAGTTCATGTTTTGCTGCATGCACTCTTCATCAATTTCATGTTATTCTGGCATTTGACGGCTGACATAACATCAGGGTTAAGCTGAACTAAAATATTTAAAAATATTTAAAATTTTTACAATTTCCGCTGAATTTTTGACTCGTAAGAAAAAAACACAAAATTATTTGAAAAGCGTCCAGCTGAAAACTCACACCTCATCACAACCCTCCAATATCCTTGTGTTCTCGCAACAGTATTTGCATAGAACCTTTTTTTCCAAGAATATTACGCGGCCTTCTTTATTCCTTCCATTCAAAGATAACACAAAGAAAAAACAGGGATACTTTAAGAGAGTCAAAGTGATAACAAAGCATTTGCAAGTCATTCAACCGTCACTGAAGCTAATAAGCAACAAAGGTACAACGTATCCTTTTAAGCACTTACTTTGCTAATTTCTCAAAAGTCTACAACGACAAAACTCCAAATTTCAATCCTTTCACGTTTCAGTTTCATCATTCGCGCTCACTCGACTGGTATTTCGATGATAAAATGTTGCCCCCCAGCAACCCCCCCAAAAAAAACAGAACATTACTTAGGAAGAGTAATAAAGTGTTGGACTGTGAACATTTTTACTACATTTCACAAGGATCATCACCTTCATCATCCAGGATCCCAGCCACAACCAACTCACTAATAATCGCCATAACCTTATTAAAAGTTTTATACCTTTCTGCAAAATTAGTTGGAAAATTAATTTCCGCCATTGACCAGGGCCTGTGGAGTAGAGCAAGGGCATAGAGTGCGATAAAAGTCATTGCTGCGGTATCTACTGGGTACCTTTACATAGTTCAACCGAAAAAGGATGTAGCTGTACGACAACGTCAACCGAGAACAACATCCTTGCTCTGCTGAAAATGAAAAAAGAGAGGCCAAGAATTTAATTTTTAATGCGAACACAGCTGAGCTGAAATATATTTTTTATGGGCATTCTCAAGATTTTATAGTTGATAGTGTTGTAGTCCTTAGGATGGCTAAGGTTGCAGAGGCTCCTGTACCTATTTTGTTCTGTTCTGTTGGCCTGCTTCAGATCGGGATGGTAGTTCATTGCGAGTCATTCTTTTCTTCTACTTCTACTTCCTGTTGTTGTTGTTTTGTTTGTTTGTTTTTCGTGTGTACCATGAAAATGAGGTCAAAAAGTTCCTCCTCTTTTACTGGGAAGCCATTTCAAGTCTTAAACTTTAACCAGAAACAGTTTAGGGAAAGGAATGCATGTTCCTGCTGATGTGGATGCGGCAATTTCCTTCGACACAAGTACTTTGCTCCACCACTACTGATTAGTTGTTGGCGGAGGGTGGGCATGCAGGCGTATTCGTACAGCGGAATGATAGGAAATGGAAGAAATGGAAAATGGGAAATGGGAAATGGCCTTCGGCAGCGTAACTTTTATCAATGTGCAGTTTAAGAAAATCGCTTTTCACTGTATGGCCCACAAAGTTTTCTTGGTGAGTGCAAAATACTTCTAAATAATCCGGGATACGGGATAATGCAGCATCAAGCCCTTATAGACTCTGGCTATTTTCTCTTCTTCATTCATTTTGCGGAGGATGGAAGATCTTTTCTTGCCACGGTAACTTTAATTCTAGCTTGTGGTTATACGGTTAGAGGAAGAAAAAAAAAAACAGCAAAAGGAGAGCATGTCATGCCTTAGTTCTTCTGTTCTGGATCCTTGCAGTTGTGAATTTTTACGTAAATTGAACATCGTGAATAAACATTTTTCCTCTCTTGGATATTCTGTGCGTTTATGTCTTTTTGTCTATTCTCTACGGTGTGCTGGGGTGCGATGCTCCATGGACAAATACACCTTGGAATAGCTTGCTTGCCTATTATAAGAGGGTATAGCTAGCTCGCTGATTTGCGAAGTAGAAAAGGCAATCATTCCGGAATGACATGACGCGAAGAGCAACGATGAAATGAAAGAATAATGTCTAAAGGCAAAGTACTTACCTATGTATGTACCTCCGCCACTTATTGCCGTGCCAATGAAATGCTGGTGCCGCTGTCCATAAATAAAATATGTATTTCTTGAGTTTTCATCTTGTTTCTCCTGTCTCCTCGCTTTCTATTTTCATTCATTTCACTTTCTGACTTGAAGGAAAGACATTTCACTTGGCTGGCGAAAAAACAAATAACAATAACACAGAAATAGGGCAATGGGCATAAACCAAGTATAGCGTTCTAAGGCGAATATAAAAAAAAAGACGATTATGCTTGAAATGAGGACTTTTTACAACAAAATAAAACGTCAGTCTGTGCAACTGATTGTGGTTAATAATGCACAAGTACAAGTCTTTGCTGTGGAGCTAGATATTACAGAGAAAAAAAAAGAGAGAATGTGTAGTGTGTAAAGTTTATGAACCGTGGATTCATTGGATGAACACTAATTATTTCATAGGTTGTATTTCATTTTTAATAGACATGTTATGGCTTCGAAAGGAGGGGGCTTATATTCTCGCCAAGGTTTTTCTTATTAAATTTTAGGGAAAAGGTACGCCATGTGGAAACATATCTTACAGGAATGTTAACTTAGAAGACTATTCATTTTTAATTCTAAAAATGGCAAATTGCAATCGTTAGAAAGTCTTCCTTGTAAGTAAAAAAAGTTCTAAAATTACTCAACAACATAAGCTCTTCTTTTTTGGAAATTATTTCGGATTTTATTTATTGGCTTCATTAGATATATGGATTCTGCATTTGTACTCTACCTGCAGTATTCTTTACAAACGACAATCGTAAGTCCCCAGCTTATTCTAGGCGGCGCAGAGACATAAGTCCCGAATTCATTTATCGGGACTTAGGTCTCACCAAATAAATAAAATAAGAGCACACATCAAGAATGTATAGCCAGTCAAACAAGTTTTTGGCTCCATTTTTAAGTGGAAATAAGACCTCATGAGTTATGTGTTATGTCTTATTTCAGTGACTACTGCGAAATAAGGCCTGGCGGCCGGGAAATAATACCAAATTTCTGTTTTTCTAAAGGGTGATCCATTTCGAGGTTCCCTACTTTTTTAAAGAAAAAAAACACAGAAAATTCAAATTTAATGGAGAATGTTTATTATCATTTGAAAGAACATTCTTTGGCATTTACTTTTTGAAGATTATGTCTATCAAATGTTGGCCGTTGCTACGTCGCAGATGGTCCATCCGTTGAGTCCAATTATCGATCACTCGTTCGAGCATTTCGACTGGTAACTGGCGAATGACACGCGTGATGTTTTCCTCCAAGGCCTGAATCGAAGCGGGTTTGTCGGCATAAGCTTTTGACTTTACATATCCCCACAGGAAAAAGTCTAACGGTGTGATATCAAACGTGAAATTATGTGCTCACCGAAATGTTCTCTCAATAAGTCCATTGATTGATGCGATGTGTGGGAAGTGGCGCCGTCTTGCTGAAACCAAATGTCGCCGAGATCACGAGCTTCAATTTCAGGCATCAAATAGTCGGTTACGGTTACGTTCGCACCGGCATAATTTTTAAAGAAATATGGACCGATGATTCCACCGGTGTTTTTTCTGGATGAAGTGGCAGTTTTTCAATCTCTTCAGCTTGCTCTTCGCCCCAAATGCGGCAATTTTGTTTATTTACATACCCATTGAGCCAGAAATGGGCCTCATCGCTAAACAAAATTTGCCTCGAAAACGTCGGATCTTCTTGGAACTTTTCAAGAGCCCATAGAGCGAAGCGATGTCGCTTGGGAAGGTCGAGCGGCTTCAGTTGTTGCATAAGTTGTATTTTGTACGCTTTCAATTTAAGATCTTGACGTAAAATGCGCCAAGTCGTTCAATCGACTCTCTACGGTCTTCGTGTACACTCTCAGCTACGGCCGCTATATTTTCTTCACAGCGTGCTGGACGTGGTCTATTCGGTCGAATATTATCCAATAATGAATGCTGGGTCTCAAAATGGGTGATGGTGTTGCGAATAGTACGCTCAGTAGGCCGATTATGTTGACCATAAGTTGAGCGAAGTGCACGAAACACATTCATCGCAGAACGTGAATTTTCATAATAAAGTTGAACAATTTGTAAACGTTGTTCACGCGTAAGTCTTTCCATAATGGAATGCCATACAATACTAAACAAAAATAACATGACAGCATGTCACGACACGACTCACACGTGATCTGTCAAAAAAGGCTATTAAAAAAAGTATCTCTACTTGGATCACCCGTTATATCTCTTAGAAAATTTGGGACTTATGCCCCATGTTCGACAAAATATTTTAGAACTTATATCCCACTAAAGTGTGTTATAAGTCCCAAAATCAATTCATCATGACATCAGTCATGAAAAATTAATTCGGCACTTATGTCCCCAGCTTATTCTGGGCAATGCTCAAATCCGTCTTACCTATCTGCTTTAAGCTGCATCATATTGTTTTCTTGTTCTCCAGCTGCTGCTTTCACTTAAATTGTCACCTGTCCACGCTGGTCTGGGAAATGCCTTGATGGGTCGCTAAAACCATAAATTTGTCTGCAACATAGTCTGCAATAAGTCTATACTCTGTCGAACATAAATTGGCAGTACAGGAAAGCCAGGGATGTTTGTCCCTAATTCGCACTTTTTTAGTTTTTCGTAGAGTGCTATTAACCCTTTGTTGCCCGAATTATTGTTTCTTCTTATTTAAAAAAAAACAAACAATAAAAATAGATTCATGGAACCTTGTTTATTTTGTATTAACCAAGGAATAAATGTATGTTATCTTATTTTGTAGTATTATTAACATTTTGTCGGTGGTTTCTCTGAGAAACCACTAGGCGTTCACTGAAATTTTTCCGAAAAAAATAAAACAAAGAAATTATTCATAGAAAAGTATGTAACTAACACATTTATTTAGTGTGGTATTTTGCAAAACAATTTTTCTCCGCTGACAAGCATAATGCTACTTGGCAGATGGAGCAGCACCATTTGGAACAATGGGGTTCACTTTTTGTGCTACAGTATGCACATCGCCTGGAAGTAGCATATGTTGGCAAGTGCGCGCACTGGTCATACCTCCTGTCGAATGAAACATTCGGCTTGAAGTGGTTAGTCTTCGGTTGTTCTATTGAAGGACGACCTCTACGGGCGGCATTTATATTTACTCCAACTAAACCTGATACCACTGCAATTCGAAAATCTTTCAACGACAAAGATTTGTCGTTTTCAATTGACCTGGCTTTAAATATAATAAACGAATTTATGAGGGAAACATCAAGGAAGTGCCACATTATTCGATGCCACCACTTTTTGGACTTCCGATCAATTTCGTAGAACGACTTTAGCATATCGGCTTTATCGACAAAACCCAAGAAAAGCTTTGATCTCTTCACTGTTGGTAGGAGTGTTTGATGCCAGACTTCCACCAGCTTTTTGGATTGCATATAAATTTGTTTGAAAGACAATCACATCAATCAACTCTTGTGGATACATACTCAAAAAGATATCGGTTGGTGTCTCTAAATCATCAGGAATGGTTGGTCCAGTCTCCTCTACAAACTCTTTTATGGGTGTCTCACAAAAGGCATTATCTCGTGTCCAAACTGTAAAGCACTCCGTTGTCTAGCTCTTATGAGGTATAGTAGAATTTCGTCTTCAGACTCCCAATCAGATTCATTAGAGTGAACACCATCAGAAGGATCTGCTACAATATCTACCTTATTTTGTAGCAATATTGCCTCATCTTGATCATCTTCCTCATCAACATCTCCAATATCAGACTCCATGTCCGATGGGATATCCTCCAAGATATCGATAATGTCATCATTCGTCAATGGGCGTGAATAACCCGTCCGCGTTCCAGCTAAGAAAACAAAAATAACGATCTGTTAGGTCCCGGTGGTTTCTTAGAGTAACCACACATATATAATACACGATTTCCTTAAAATAGTTAGATTTTAAACATAACAGTAAACAAAACACTACAGAATATCCAAATAAATTCGATTATTATCAAACTTACCACTCATTTTATTTCAAAGCACAAAACTAACACAAAAATTCTTATAAGACACTTCAAACACCTTTCACAGTTGATGAATAACTCACAATGACCCCCACTCATCATAAAATGCAAACATGTTGCACTTGAAAAATTTTCCTATTGCTCTACGAATGAACAGGAACAGACGCGATATGGTGGTTTCCCATTGAAACCACTAGGAAGGCAGGAAAAATTTATTGATTTGGTGGTTTCATGTTAAAACCACCAGGCAACAAAGGGTTTTAAATAAGCAAAAATCGTATTATCATTAAAAAAAATGAACGAGTTACCGAACGGATAATGGTAACTCTGATTGCACATCAATTTAATAAGGGTTGATGTTGAATAGCAGCAGCCAATAAGTGCATACTCAGATGGGCGCTGAATAAGACGTGTTGGGTCTTAGGGGCCAGTTACAGCTATCATTGAAAAATTTCTGTCAGTGGAAGGTCACTGGTGTAGGTTTTAAGGTTAGAGTTGATTATTGAAAGCAAAACTGACAACTGAGAACGGCAAGAGAATGGAACACATCAGTGGAACGATTGTGTTCCAAATTGTAAAAGCGAATATCAGCTGTTCATTGAAATCGATTTCTGTCAGTGAAATAATAAAAATCGATTTAAAGAAAAGTTTAAATCAGAATTAAGTAATTTTGTTTGTGGAAAAATTCTATAAGTGATTAGCTTTATATTGATACCACTAAAAGCCAATATTGTTTGCTTCGTCGTCTTAAAATACGAAATCAAAATTTTCAATGTTGGTTTTCAATGATCAACTCTAACCTAAAGTCAGATGTAATTTAATATTCACTGACGGGTAAACACTTTTTGTGACTGATATTTTGTAAAAAGATGGCACTCTACCGATTTTGCAAAAGCTTCCCATAACACATGTACTACCCATTTATGTTGAACAACGTATAGTAGATCCATACTAAATTTGTTTTAGCTTAGTGAACGCGATATCCTTCATCAGTAAATCAGATGTCTCTTTTTTGTAGGCATGCTGCTAAGCGTCGTACAGTGGCTTCATATTTTCAAGTTACAGCACAGAAAAGTCAAGTGCATATCTTCAAATTTGTCTCACTAAATGAAAAACTAACAATTTTTTAACTTTCTCGTATACATAAGTACACTAAAGAGAAAGTTATTGGAGAAGTCCAAAAAGTGAGTTCGCCAAAGCCGTCCGTCGGTCGGTCTGTCTGTCTGTCCGGGCTTCGTATGGCGAAACAGTTCTACAGATTTGTTTCAAAGTTCGTATGTAAGGTTTTTGGGGCTACATCTCGGGGCATCTTTTTATTTTTTGATTTATTGTTTGAAATAACGGTACCTGCCATATAATTTTTTTGGTGAAAATAAATTACCACTATTTTTTTTGAAAATGGTTCCAAGGATTTCGGTCGTTTTTTGTACGAAGGATGTCTAGGAAGGGGTCAAAGATTCTGCATACTCAGTTTTTGGAAAATTAATCGATTAACGGTAATTTATAAAACTGGCAATATCTCGAAAACTAAAAAAGGGAATTTCAAAAAAATTTACAGTACTATAATGATAAAAAAATTTGCAAACTTCGATTTTTCAAATAATTTTATTTAAATTTTTTTTTCATATAACGATTTTGTTAAATTTAAATTAAATTCGTTTTCTCAAAAACGGCTATAACGACTTGAATAATTTTTTGTATTTTGAACAATTATGTTAAAAGTGTCTATGTGCCTTTTTTGAGAAAATCAAATTTTTCAAAACCTAAAACGTGATTTAAGGGGTTGCATGGGTTTATTCGGGGAAAAAAGTTCCATTTTCAAAAATTCTTTTTATACCCTATCCTAAGGGTATATTAATTTTGACACATAGTTTGTAACACCCTTTAATATTCGTCGTAGACCCATAAAAGTATATATATTTATGATCAGGACCAAATCCTAAGACTATCTAGCAATGTCCGTCCGTCCATCCGTACGCAATTTTTAAACCTTTAAAATTAAGCTAGGAAGCTGAAATTTGGGCCACATACTCCCTAGGGCTCCGAAATGGTTAAGTGTAAAATTTTTTTGAATACGCCCACTGCCACGCCCACAATTTAGAAAAAATCGTTTTAAAGCTAAAGTTAGAGAGATTGAGTGTTGTAATCTTTGTAAATTGTAGCCATCATCTTCTTAACGCTTTTTTCTTTGCGGCATATAGGAATATGGATAGGGTATCATACTGTTCGCCCCCAGCGGACTGTAGCCTTTCCTTATGTTTTATATTAAAAATAAAATATTTTATTCAAACTGTCTTAAAGATATAAATTTGAAAAAGAATTTCTGAAATTTTGAAAGGAAAATATTCAAAACTCCGTCATTGTGACACCATTTCCGGTGATCCCTCGGAAGAAAGGTGCGTCCGCGTTGAAGGTAGAACTCTTGACAGGATCAGCAGAAGGGAAAAAACCATAAACTAGAATTTTGACGAAGGGGAAAAAAAAGTGAAATTGCGGGGATATGGAATCTGTGACATCTTTCTTCTAACGATGAGAAACCCCTTTTCGGAATTTTCAATTTAAGTTATTTTGGACGTAACAATCAAATATAATAAAATTTCTCTCCTACTCCCTTTCTTATTTTTATCAATGATCTGTCTGTCTGTCACTTTTAAAACAATTCATTCCTTTGCTGATGATAGTACCCTTAGCTTCTCATATTAGTTTTACTAGTTTACGCCCTTTGTCTTTGGGCGTAGAATTTGAACGAAAATGTACATTAAGCTCATTACATTCCGATCCTGACAGCGTACTTACTTACTTACTTAATGGGCTCCCGACCTGTGAAGAGTGTCTGCCTGAGACAGAGCAGCCTTCCATCCTCTACGGTCCCGGGCATGCTGCTTCCAGTTGTCCAGACCAAGCGCTCTGGAGTCCGCGTTGGCTTGGTCTTTAAAACGGAGGTTCAGTCGTCGTTGTCGTCTCGAACCTGGGGGCTAGGATTCGAAGAACCTCTTGGATGGAGCGTTGTTGTCCATTCGCTTGATGTGGCCGAGCCAATATAGTTGATGTTTCTTGGCTTTACGGACTAAATCCACATCTTGTTACAGCTCATAGAGTTCACAGTTGTATCTTCTCCTCCATTCGCCCTCCTCGCACACAGGACCAAATATCCGTCGAAGGATTTTTCTTTCAAGGGATCACAGTATTAGCTCTCCTTCCTGCTTATAGTCCAGCACTCGGCGCCGTATAGCAGAAGGATAAGGGTAAGGATAGATAAGGGTTCTGTAGAACACGCATTTTGTCCTTCGAGTCAGGAGTTTTGACCCCATTTGTTTTGCAAAACCGAAGTAGCAGCGGTTTCCTAGGGTAATTCTTCGACGGATCTCCACTAAGATGTCATTTGTGGAGTTGATGTTTACCCCGAGGTAAATGAACTCCTTAGCTACCTCGAAGTTGCTGCTAGCAACAGTGAAATTTTGTCCTAGTCGGTGGACAGATATTTCCTTGTTTGTTGAAAGCATGTACTTGGTTATGTCCTCGTTAACTTCAAGGTCAACTAGGCGCGCCTGTTCTTCAATTGCCGTAAAAGCCTCTATCACGGCGCGTTGGGAGCGGCCAATGATGTCGATATCGTCCGCATATCGTCCAGTAGCTGTACAGATCTGTTAAAGATAGTGCCTTTCATGTTGTCACATGATAGCGCATCCCCTTGCCGGAATCCGGTACATGTTTTTCTTTTCTGCAACGTATCACCTGGACCGCGGTAATTTCTGCCTTATACCGCTCGAAGACAGGTTCCAGTTTTTGAGCAG
Organism: Ferdinandea cuprea; assembly: GCA_963576555.1. Taxonomy (NCBI): domain Eukaryota; kingdom Metazoa; phylum Arthropoda; class Insecta; order Diptera; family Syrphidae; genus Ferdinandea; species Ferdinandea cuprea. The sequence goes on along the minus strand of OY754958.1, from coordinate 148,511,229 downwards.
CGCCCAGGGTGTATAACGTATGCATACGTAAGCCTTTGTCGTTCGGCGTCGTGATCTTAAAAGACGGGGGGTCAGTATCCGAGGCTGGTGTCACTCTCATAACATGTTTAACCCCGACGACACAACCCCCAACCTGGAGGGTCAGATCCAAAAATAAACTGTGGCTTTTGAAAGCGTACTTTGTGGTCTAAAACCAATCGAATTTCGGTTTCTCACCTTTTTCTTTATAATTGTTATAATTCTGCGATCCTAGTCTTACTAACATAATAAGGATGTTAACAATTCCTTTGGCACGCGCAAATTATATTAAAACACAAACAAAATTCAGTTTCAAACAAACTTTGTTCAAACTCTATCGGAAAATGATTTTTGGATTTAAGGCTTTTTCTCTAAAGGACATTACAAAACTGACAAGGTTAAGCTGTATCTATAGTCATTTTTAAAGGAAAAAAAGCAACTCTCCCGGGATCATAAACATCGACACATCGCACTATACAACATGTTTAATTTTATTTTATTAAATTTGTTTTTCTTTATATTCGTTTCGCAAATGAAATAAGTTTTGCTCGGTTTTTATTTATTGGCTGCCATCATTTACTATTCTGGTCGAATAAAACAGTTCGGCTGCGGAAATATTCGTAGCCTCACAGGCAATATTGGAAAAAGCTATCAGCAGTGTTCGAAATAATAAAATTGCTATCAGGATGATTTATTGACGTGATGGATTTTTAATATTTTAGTGTGATTTGTTTTTTTTTTTTTTACCAACGGGAACGAACTATTTATCATACAAAATACAATACGGTGATAGAATTTTTCTTGATTTGTATTTCCGCACAAAAAAAGGAGCACAGCTATTGTCTTCTATCCTACTGATACTGAGTAGAGGTATCGTTGTTCGTTATAGTTACGTGTCCACTCATTCGTACGTAATGGCTGGAATAAATTTATTTGTTTTTGTCTTCTCCTTTTTTTTTTTATCAAACGCTATCATCAACGAAGACTGGGAATTATTTTATTATGTCATGCAACCGGCAGGTAAACTACTATCAGCAATAAAGCCATCAAATGAGGCATGTGTCGCTGGGAGTAATAGTGTATCAGCAGATGATTTTCTACTGAAAGCCTAATGTCGCTACTGGGTAAATATTTCATTAGTTCTTGTTAACGTGATTGTGGTAGTGGTAGGGTAGTCCTGAATAACAATAATAACAACGAAGTAAATCGAAACCAATTCATTTCGTCGATGAGTTTTATCGGTCGTCCAGTCGGCAAAAATAATCATCATTTGTGGGCCTGCTTGAGCGGAGCTTTATTTGGATTGGGGGGCGTTATTCTGGACACAATATCAATTTGGAAAATATCCCAAGGAAAGCGATTGCTTTTGGCAATGAGCTCAAATGAGGGAGGTTAATGGTATAATGGCAAAGTTGCGAGACTTGGTTCAAGGTCCATGTGACGGAACGGAGTATGTCTTAATCCTTATCGATGGATGTTTGTCAAAATAAATAAAAGAAAAATATTATTACTGATGGCTTAATTAACGGATTTGGCTAATTGCTTCAAGTCTATGAATTCTTTTTTAATCAGAGTTGTTGTTTTTTTATTTAATTTTGTCTTGCAATCTTTGTGTGTATGTATCTACCTAGGAGTTCAGTATTATCATTGTGTGTGAGCACCTAAAAGTTAGTCATGCGACATTATGACAAGGTTCATCGATAATGATGGATATTTTCGAAATCGCTTTTAATGCCGTATAGCCGCCGTCAGGCGTTGTGAATCTAATGCGGTTGCTACTACATGATTGATTGATGGTCCGTTATGTTCATTGCGTATGAGACGCTCTATTCTGTTTACTCAGGACATGGTATTCTGTAGGTAAGTGTTGATTTTTGTTGCTTTCTTTGGACGAATATGACAAAGTAAACATGGAATGTATATATGAAAATATTGACAAAGTTTCACTTAAGACTATTCGGACATTGATGAAATAATAATAGATATACAGAGTATCGGTCGTATTATTGAAAATGGCGATGATGGCATTTCGAATACATGTATTCCAAGGATATTAGGATTAGGTCATATTTAAGTATACACGACATTTACAAGAAGGTTCATGACTGCAGTTGATGGATGGACTTATTATTCGTTGGGTGATTTTTAAAGCGTAGGTTTTTTTTTAAAAAATCGGATACAACACTCAAATTTGCATCATAACATATAATTACTCACGGTGCAGAATTGCACTTACTTACTTAGAAGAGAGAGAAATGAACTCAAATCGTGGTGTGCAAGCACTGGTTTCTTGTATTTCGCATGCTGCGAGAGTGTTTTAAAGGTGTTTTTTTTAGAGGTTGGTTTTTCGAATAGAGATAAAACTGACATTTTGTGGTCAAATCTGGCAACTCTAATGTCATTTATGTTCAGTGTGGTTTGCCATTTCATCATGAACTGGTTGACAAATGAACAAGCAAATCGTGCAAATTTATTTAGAAAATAATGGTTCACTTCGCGAAGTTTACCGCAAGCTCCGTTCATTTTATGGTCGACATAATCGTGCACTCTATGTGATAATACGAATCCGCAGAGACATCGAACAGTGCGCACCGAAGAAACAATTGCCGCTGTAGAGCAAAGTGTTGAAGAGGACGCGAATGAATCGATTCGCCACCGTGCACAGCAATTGGAGCTTTGTCCATTAACTTTATGGAAGATTACAAGATCCAGCTTGTGCAAGAATTAAAGCCGCGAGATCAAGCAATGCGTCGTGATTTTGGTGTATGGGCCGAATATGAGATTGATATCGATGCTGATTTTTATCGCAAAATTTTGTTCAGTGATGAGGCTCATTTTGGGTTGAATGGCTACGTTCAACAAGCAAAATTGCCGCATTTGGAGTAAAGAGAATCCACATGAGACCCTTGAAACGCCATTACATCCACAAAAACTGAATGTTTGGTGTGCTCTACAGGCTGGTGAAGTCATTGGGCCATACTTCTTCCGAAATTATGCTGGAGAGTCAGTTACAGTTAATGGAGACCGGTATAGAGCCATGATAACCGACTATTTTGTTCCCGAATCGGATGAGATATGGTTCCAACAAGACGGCGCTACTTGCCACACAGCGCATGTCGCAATCGATTTATTGAAGGAAACATTCGATGCGCGCATAAACTCGGGGAATGGACCTGTCAATTTGCCACCATTGGATTATTTTCTTTGGGGATACGTGAAATCGCTCGCCTACGCCAACAAACCAGAAACGTTAGGGGACTTGGAAGCCAACATTTGTGGCGTTATTACCGACATACAGCCTTGAAAAATTGACCTCTAGACTTGTCTTTATTCGAACCTGCCGCGGCGGCCACATGCCCGAAATCATATTTAAACATAAAATTATCCTTCCAATAAAGCCAAATTGACGGACAATAAAACGATTTTCTTGTGTTTTATTTCAGTTCGAAGTTCTTTACCTCTAAAAAAACACCCTGTATTTATTTTTTTTATACCGAAACCTTCGACACCACCAGAGGGTTAAGGAAAGCTGACGCCCTGTCGTGCAGCTTCTGCTTGAAAAGGTAGTACGCAACACCCAGGTCAGTACATTGGGCACTATCCTTAATAAGTCGAAACAATTATTTGCTGGCGAGCAGTAACAGGGGCTCAGCAGCAAGCAGTATGTGGCTGATTATAAAATGCTTTCATCTAAAAACGTCCAACCCCACCACCGACATGGTAATAAAGTTACAATTGATAGGTATAATTTGTCTACCTGGGGACTGCTATAAATGCGGAAATCAAACGTAGAATAACTCTTGCTAATCCCTGTTTCTTTGTACTAAATAAACAATGGAGAAGAGCCAAGGAGACGCTATGTAAAACACTTATATGGGACTCTTAACCTCTCGGATGGAAGCTCCGTTGCTGTATGATCAAGCCAAAAATTTTTGGCGAAGAAGATACAACAACGAGTTATATGTTATAGCGACATAAGCCTAGTTAAAAAAATCCGTACCCACCGGTTAAGATGGCTGGGCCATGTAGAGCGGATGAGCGAAATTGTGTTTCATTCCAAAAAAATTTATGCGAAAATTTACTGTGAAATGCTAGATGCATCTCTTATTCCATTTTTAGAAAACGTTGTTTGGGGACAGAGATGGCTCCCTAAAATTACGGCGGAGAGTGTTTGGGCGAGTGATAGGCCAAAATAATTTGATCTTAATATTTTTAGAAAAAAAAACGCCCAAAAATAAAAAGTAAAATACGCCAGAAAGTTACGAAAAAGAGCCAAAAAGTAAAATGGAAATTATGCCAGAAAACAATTCTTATTTTTGGGATAACTTCCAAATTTAATGTGGAAATTGAGCCCAAAGTTGGTTGTACTTACAATAAATTACCTGCACCGATGGGGTAAAACTTTTTGGCGTTTTTGCCTTTTTAATTTAAAAAAAAAACACTAAGAAAATATTTTGGGCGTTTTTTCCTAAAAAAAAATTCCAAAACTTTGTATGGTGGTTTTTGGGGGTTTTTTCGATATCAATTTGTAATAATATAATTATATAAGATAATTTCCATTGACGCAATTTCAGCGAGCCATATATAATGACTCATAAAATGTAACTTTAAATAGCTTTTTTCTTCTCTATTAAGCTTTTTGGCGTTTATTCCTTTTCTATTTGAAAAAAAAAACCAAAAAAGTTTTTTGGGCGTTTTTTCCAAAAGTTTTTGTTGGGGTTTTTTCCAGTTTTCCTAAATGGAAGAAAGGCCCAGCAAATTTTGGAAAAAAGGCCAAATTCTCGTCAAGTATGCCAAAATATTTGGGACCTTTTTTCCTACAAAAAATGCTAAAATTTTGTATGGAGATTTTTGGACTCTTTTTCCATTTTAATTTTTGGGCGTAATTTCACGGAGCCGACAGAGATTTAATTTTCCAACAGGATAACGGACCAATTCATGTTTCTCGGTACTCGCTGGAATAGTACTGGCAAAAAGCATCCTTCTCAATGAAATATACAGCTTTTTTTTTCGACTTCTTCATAGGGAAAACCAGAAAAAAGTAGGTGCATAGTTATAAACAGATTTCGCGGACTGTATTATAATTTTATATGTTTTAAAAATAATAGCATTATAATATCGAAGAATGAATCCTTTATTAGCGGGTATACACATCAACCATTGATTACATTGAAAATATCACTTTTTATTGTAGTCTTGTCTCCATTCCTGCAATTTTTTAGGCCATGATCTACCCCATATTCAAAATTTCAGCTTTGTAGGCCTTGTACTTTCCGAGTAATTTTTGGGTCGGACTGAAACTCAGTACAGCGGACAGAAAATCGACTTGGCTAATATTATATGGAAGATAGTTTATAACATTCAGGTTTTACAAAAAAAAATATCACGCCCTCAAATTTTACCAATAACTTATTTTCTAACCATTTTCTTACTAAAATGCGTTAATCAGATCAGATTTAACATACTTCTTTCTGCTCACCCATACAAATCAAACCACTGTGCGGGGTGAAGCCGCTTACCAACTAAGCTTACAATAGTTACGTGGCATCATAAGAAAGGGAAGAAATAAAACAAGCGATAACAAAATGACACTTGTTGTCTGTGCTTCAATAGAGCTCGATGTTATGTTGGACTAAATCGGTCATTAAGTTCATCAGGAAAATTTGGAGAAATTTGTATTAAAAATTAATAGCAACCGATCCAACTCGGTTTAAGTTTATTCTGAGTTTACAAAAAAAATTTTAATTACAATAAACTCCCTCTAGGTCGAATTTCCCTCTCGAATTTTTTCACCATATTTTAGCATTCCCCTCAATTTTCCATACAAAAAAAGTCGGACTATCTCGAAAATCTCTCTAACTCAAATGCATTCTTTCGACTCTTGGTCTATTTTTAAAATCATTAAGTCAATTTTTTTTTGCGGAGAGATCAAAAATCCTGGCTGCTTTAAAAAAACGAAATCTGTGCCGATATCCAAAATTTGGAATATCAAAGCGTAAGGTATTGTTCATCATTGATAACTGCCCAGCTCACCCTAAGCAAGTAAAGGTTAAGTTAAAGTTCATAAAGTTTAAGTATTTCCCTCATAACATGACCTCAATAGTTCAGACAATGGACAAATTTGAAAGTACACTATACCACTGCTCGACTGTGTACGGGAAATTTAAAAGCCATGGATGGAGCGTGTTACTCCGTTGACAATTGAGAGTTGTTTCTAAAGGCCGGATTTAAGGCCAACACATAAAGTTCCACTTAACTTACTCAGGTGTTTAAACGAGCAAACTAATGAAATCGAGGTATCTGGAACAAGTTTGCAGAATCTGATTACCATGTTGAAGTCGTGATTTGGAAAGATTATGTTGAAATCGATGACGCTATTGTAGCCACAGAAGTACCTGTACCAACACTGGCTTTTTGAGATAGAGTCGTTTTTTAAACGGCTACACACTCCAATTGTAATGACTCAATCTTTGAACAAAAATAAAGGCTGAAACAACAATTAATTTTAATACCTTTAACTCGAACTCTTGCAAAACTCAGTCCTCGAAATAAAATAAAAATATATAAAAAAAGCCTAAGTTATTGTCCGATGCATTAAAAAATGAAATTATAAAATTATTTAAAATTTAAAAAAAGTATATTCGCTTACTCGGAATTCAAAACAAAAGGCGTCTTCTTAATAAAGGGTGATTTTTTAAGAGTTAAGTTTATAAGATTGGCAGCACTGGTTAGTAGTGTCGTCCAAACGTCATCTGTCAAAGTGAAAAATTTTCATTATACACTGCCATTTATTCATGGAAAGACTTACAAATGAGCAACGATTACAAATTATTGAAATTAATTTTTACAAAATTCGTGCTCTGTGAAAAATGTAAAAATCCGCTGTTTTATCGGAAAATTGTGTTCGGGGATGAGGCTCATTTCTGGCTCAACGGATACGTAAACAAGCAAACCTGTCGCATCTGGAGTGATGAACAACCACATGCCATACAAGAATTACCGCTGCGTCCCGAAAAAATTTTGTGTGGTTTATAGGCTAGTGGCATCGTCGGTCCATTTTTCTACAAAGACGACCGTGGAAGAAACGTTACCGTCAACCGCGAACGATATCGAGCCATGATACGCGACTTTTTTGTTGCCCCTGTTGGCTGAGTTGAACTTGGTTGACATGTGGTTTCATCAAGACGGTGCCACATGCCAGACAGCTCGTAAGACAATGGAATTGTTGAAGGATGAATTTGGTGAGCAGCTTGTCTCTCGAGTTGGCCGCCAAGATTTAAAGCCTCTTGATTATTTTTTTTTGAGGTTATGTAAGGTCATTAGTCTAAGTGGACAAGCCGAGCACGATTGAAGCCTTACATGCAAATCAAATTGAGCCAGCTCACGCACACAATAGCAGTTCTGCGCCTAAGAATCCATTTTGGAAAAGATCTCATGTTGACATATTAAAAGTCAAAACTGGGCTGTGTCCAATAACATCGTCGTAAAATGCGACGATTTATGATGAATTTGCAAAAGAATAAAATTTTGTTGATTGTTTTGAATTATTATGTATTATTTTAGTTTTACCTTACAAACATATTTTTTGGGTAAACATTTTTAAGCAGTTTCGTAAATATCAAATAAGGATTTTCATAATTTTTTTGGCGGTAGTTAAACTAATCTAGCAGTTTTAAATTGTCAGTAATAATTAAATTATTTTGTTGGTTGATTTGTCGAATATCGAGTAAAATAATTAAAATTAAATAATTTTTAAATGGAAGGTGCGATATTATGAAATATTCCGTAAGATAACTAAAATTGTAGATAAAATAAATAAAAGCTGAGTGAATAAAATTAATGAGTAACGCGTGATTAGTTTGATTAGACCATTTCAATAATTTAACATCGTATTTCATAAATTCACCGCTATTCACTATTCCAATTCAAAGATAATAACGTTATTAAATTTGTTCAGCATGATGAAATAAATAACTTTATTATCTTGGGATTGAAATATTCAAGTCTACATTTTGTGTTTAAAAATGCATTTAAAGCTATTTCGTCGCAGTTTGTCAATTCGCTCGCTCTCTAATGAACGTTACGAATATGTGTATAAATATATTAAACTTTCATATGTTCAATAAAAACAACCAACAAATTTAATAAACTAATCCAAAACTTTTAACTATAAATATTTTACACCCAAACATTACTAATTTAGTAATATTCGTGCAATAATAAAATAATATATATACATTTTATCTCACTTTATTAACCAAAATGGAAAAAATATAACAACCCAAGTATGTTTATTTTAAGGCAGATAAAAAGTTGAGAACTATTTCTTATAAACACAAAAAATATTCGCATTTAATTGCAACAATTTAATTATTTATTATATACCTAACTATTTTTTATACCCTATCCTAAGGGTATATTAATTTTGACACATAGTTTGTAACACCCCTTAATATTCGTCGCAGACCCCTAAAAGTATATATATTTATGATCAGGACCAAAATCTAAGACTATTTAGCAATGTCCGTCCGTCCGTCCGTCCGTATCAACTTTTGAGGCCTTTAAGGTTACGCTAGGAAGCTGAAATTTGCAACATATACTCCCTAGGGTTCCGAAATGGTAAAGTGTTAAAAATTTTAAAATACGCCCACTGCCACGCCCACAATTTGGTAAAAACCGTTTTAAGGCTTAAGTTAGAGAGATAAAGTTGTACAACCTTCACAAGATATGTAGATACTGCCCACCTTTATTAATTTGTCATATGAAGTTTTTTGCCACGCCTACTTTTTGTTGGCGTTTTTCACTAAAATGCTGTTTTCTTCGAAAATTTTCATAGAAATCGAAAAAAAAATGTTTAACAATATATTATGCCAATATTTTTCTCAATATATCGCTTATACGAAGTTTTTGGCCACGCCCACTTTTTGGGGGCGTTTTTTTTAAAAAAATAATTTTTTTTCTATAAATTTCATAGAATGAAATAAAATGCTATCCATCATCTTCCTAATGCTTTTTTTCTTTGGGGTACATAGGGATAAGGATAGGGTATCATACTGTTCGCCCCAAGCGGACTGTAGCCTTTTCTTATGTTTTGTATAAACATTTCAATTAAAATATCTATTAAACTTGAACTACGTTAACTCAATACTTCGCAGCACTTCCCAAACACATCCGCTATAATCAGCTGTTTTTTGTTGTCATTTGGAATTCCTGCAAAACTGCCCGCGCTAATGAAATATTTTTGACACATCAATGCCTCCGTACTTTATTTGGCTGGCTCACACGTATTCATTTTTGCGTGTTCAAAGGGACAGAGGTATGCTGAGTCGACTATCTGTATAATTACTCATCTGTGCTATGAACAAAGCCTCCATTTTGTGTTTAATAACAAAAATATTTCCGTAATTTTGACACACGGGAATCCAGTTAGTTTTCGACAAATGTCAAAGTGGCTTTATTTTCATTGAAATACCACTAAGAAAGGAAACGCACTGGTTGCAACAAATTCATCATTATCCTTAGACAGAAAACATAAAAAAATTCTTCTCTATAACAGAAAATAACGATGCAAATTTTTATGTAGGTATCTAGCTAGATTTGAAAAAGTTTAAAGAACTTTGTATTTCTTTATCTGAGAGTTGAACTCAATTGTAAACGAAATCCACTGATGTTGTATCAAGGGAAATCAATGAAATTCCGTTTTTGGCGCAACAAAAACATCTCCATCGATTGTAAATTCCCAATCCTACGATAGCTTTAAAGCGAAATCCCATCTACCATGAATAGGGATCTGTTATATGCCTTGAGTTCGATAGGATAAATCCAACCAAAATAAAATAACAATGCACAAAACTATGTATAGGTGTACAAAATATTCGGGCGCCATGCCACCATATAGTTTATACGAAATAGAGAGACTTCTAAAAATAGTTTCTGACAAGGAGCCAACGCAAATAAATTCACAACACAAGACGTCTACGTATAGCTAGCAAGCTTCTAAGTGCGTTACATTTTAATGCTGACTTTTACTTTCAACCCATCATGTGCACAACTTACATAAACTGTCTTCAGTTGATATGTCAACCCACATCAATCTGAGATTCATTCAGCGAAATATCACTATCACCGTTACTTAATCAAATTGACATGCAATGCCACTGTCACCGACCACCGCCGCCACACCGCGAATCCCAATCACTATTCGTGTTTTGTATTTATAAAGGGCGGCTCTTCGGTTCGACATTATTTCCTTCACACTATCAACTTACTTGAAATCTAGACACGAATTGTTAAGCATTCTTCAGATGCCTCATGACAGCTCACAAAACATTTCTTCCTTTCTAGCAACAGCAACAACACATAATAAAAATCAAAATGCCAAACTCAATGTCAGAGCCATTGGGCTGCTAGCTGGTAGAACCCAATATAAAGAATCCTTTTGCCAAATCCCATTGCAGTCAACAGAAATTCCTTCCATGTGTCGTGCACCTTACTTTGGAAGTTTATTTTTAGCAAAGAGTACATGGTATCTACTTTTTAAACATTCATGTCCTTCGGTTAATATTCTCTCAGTAAGAAGTAGGTACCTGCCTCCACACCACGGACATGCATACATATGTGGGCTATGTATGTATGTCACAGCAGCACCACCACTCCCTCCCTGGTTATTGTTGGATATCACGAAAATAAACTTTTCTCAAACCCGGAATCCGGAACCCGGCCAGGCCCTGGCATGGTTGTTTCATAATAAATTGCAATCACGTATCCTTAATATATCTAACCTTTGGCTAAGACCTCCAAGCCAACCGCCAAGTAGGACGAATATTTTCGCTAACGGTGGTCATGAGTTGGGCAACTCTCGGAACGAGGGAAATTTCTTCTCGAAGACATTTTTCTTTGCGAAGCATTTTTATTTTTCAACCAGCCACTGCCCTAGTTTAGAGTATGCTTGCCGGATGTAGGGGCGTCTTTGTATGTCTTAACCTAGTGTGCATTCCGTATACCTACCTACTACAGTGCTGGAGTGTTGGCGTGCTGAGCAACTTTGAATGGTTTTTTTTTCGGCGGCGCGGCGGCGGACTCTGGGATACACTTATCTCTAACTGTCATTTAATGTACGGTCGCCGTTAAAATGTTAAACAAAGCTGAGAGTGGAGTAAGGGGATTTGGCGCGAGCACTCTTAACCTCTTAATGAGATAAAACGAGCGCCATAAAGCAACCGAGAACAAAGTTATATTTTCACGTAGCAGAGTTTTAACGTTAATAGATGTTGCATAAGGAGAACTTGGCATTTTTTACACACATATTATACACTTAAGCGCAAACCTTTCGTCAGTTAATGGACTAGATCGGGTGGGAGCCTTTTACGCTTTTACGAATCCACTTTTGTAATAATAATACTTTCAAATGGACTTTAGACAATGAAATGGGCTACTGTATACTGTCTGTGTTCTGTTCTGGGTTTTGTCTTCGTTTAGTCGAGAGATGAGTTTTTATGGATGCGACCCAGTTCCAGTTCCAGTTCCAGTTACACATACGAAAGAGTCTTTGGCAAGGCGGGTGTTTCACCATAATTTTCAAGTGCTTATTTCTTCATAGTGCTGCGCTGTAAGCGAAATGTAGGTGGGTAAGGTGTGTAGGTGGTCGGTGCATGCTTTGAGCTTGCAAGGGGTAATTTGCATTGCTATCTGTTACAATTCTTATCTCTCTGGCTTGTACCAGATAGAAATGTGTGGTTCTAGTTTGGTATAGCAATTGGAATAAAGTAGAGTTTTTTGTCTCTTTTTTTAGAAAATTCTATATATAAAGCGCATCTTTGTGACGTGGAAAACGCAATTCAAGTTTTAAACCTAATTGCTGCTTCTTTGCAAAGAAATATCGTGCAACAATTTGCTGATCATTTTTACGAATAATTCTTTTTAATTGCGTAGCACTTGAAAGCAAAGAGAAATGTCTATAGGACCGCAGATAGAGTCTGAATGCGTCTACTTGATATGTAGACATATTTATTTTTTTTACTTATCGTTCACTAACTGTATAGGAATATTTTTGTATTGGAATAACGGGAATTCTGTATTGTCGAGAGAAAACGTTTTTTTTTTTTTTTTTTTTCCCGAGGGTAGGTGAAAATCTTCCAAAGACACTATGAGGATAGCAAGCGCGTGCTCATAGTAGTGTCAGATTTTTACTGACTAAAAACACCACCCTTCTATAGAATGTTAGATACTGCAACTAAGATATAACTTATCAAGCAATTTTTCTATCGCGAAATAAAAAACATTTGACAGGTTACTTTCCACTGAAAGATCCTGCATGTTCCGCAATTAGGACGCGGTTAATCCTTATCTTGCCAAGTCGAAAGCTTTCGTTCTTTGTAGTCGGCGCAATAAATTATTCTCATCCAAAATGTGTCGGACTGTATTATTGATATGTCCGATTAGTCGGTTTCTATGCTTTCGCGCGATGCTTCTAGTTTCAGCTTCGATTGTAGGAATTCCGAGATCCCTGTGGATATCGTCGTTTCTAATATACCACGGAGCGTGGACAATTTCTCTAATCACTCTTTTTTGAAAAGTTTGTAAAATATTGGCATTTGTTTTCTTGGTACAACCCCAAAGTTGTATACCGTAGGTCCACACCGGCTTTAGCACTTGCTTGTATAAAAGCAGTTTGTTCTCGGTACTGAGCTGGGAATGTTTTCCGAGTAACCAATACATTTCTCTATATTTGATAGCGAGTTCTTTACGTTTCATTTTCACGTGCGAATTCCATTTTAGCTTTGCGTCGAGTGTCATTCCCAAGTATTTGGCCTCGTTTGCAAAGGGTATTCGGGCCATGTTTAGAAAAATTGGCAAGTCATTAGTTTTCTTATACGTGAAATTCACGTGAACAGATTTAGTTTCGTTGAGGGCGATCCGCCAGTCCCTCGTCCATTCATTAACTTTATTCAGTGCGGGTTGCAGTTTTGCAGTCGTTTCTTCGATAGTATTACCGACTGCAAGGATAGCGGTGTCGTCGGCGAACGTAGCGAGGGTAGTGCAATCTTCTCTTGGTATATCACGAGTATATAACAGATAGAGAAGCGGCCCAAGGACGCTTCCTTGCGGTACGCCATCCGAAATTTCTTTAAGCTCCGAGTATTCGCTTCCATGCCTAACACGGAAGAGTCTATCCCCGAGATATGATTCTAAAATATCACATAGCCGAACGGGGAGAACTTGTCGTAATTTAAATTTTAAGCCGTCGTGCCACACCTTATCAAAGGCTTGTGAGACGTCAAGGAATACGCTTGAGCATATCTTTTTTTCCTCAAATGCTTTCTCGATTACGTCAGTAATTCTATGCACTTGGTCAATTGTCGAATGCTTGGTTCTGAACCCAAACTGGTGGTCAGGGATGAGATTATTATCTTCTATAACCGGTTGTAGACGCCTTAGTAATATCCTCTCGAAAACTTTGGATATGACTGGGAGAAGCGAAATTGGTCTATACGATTTTACTTCATTTGGCGGTTTTCCTGGTTTTAAAACCATAATGACTTCCGCAACTTTCCATTGGCTCGGCACGTGTTTTAATCTGAGCGCAGCATTTATAATATATAGAAGTTTAATTAATGCTTTTCTAGGCAGAACTTTGAGAACTTCTCCGGTGATCAAATCATAACCAGGAGCTTTCTTAGGTTTTAGAGATTCGATTTCACGTTTTAGTTCCCTTAGTGTTGCATTCGTGAGTGTAAATTCGTCAAATAGTAATTCCGTCCCACTATTGGTACTGTCGTGAGCCGCTTGACCATCATACGGTTTAAAGGTTTCTTCGAGATGGGCTGCAAAAACGTCCGCTTTTTCTTTGTCTTCCCTTACCCATTCATTTTGATTTATTCTTATTGGCGGCGCGGGAATTTTAGGCCTTTTGGCGCCTTTTACAGCTTTCCAAAGTGAATAATTGGAATCTTTTTTCGCTGCTAGACTTTCAAAATCGCACGATTTTTAAAATCCTTAATAACTGTCTTCAACAAATTGCACAAGTAATTAAAATGTGCTTTATGTTGCGGAGCGCGACTCTGTTGGCATTTTTTACGCGCCTTCCGTTTTTCATTGACCAATTTCAGAGAGAAATCGTAGAAAATTGTAGGACATTATCATTTCGGAGACGAACTGTTTGCTTCTCATCTAGTCTAATAATTTGTATTTTTGTCTACTGCCTTGCCTCGCTGGACGGAATTGGATCTTGTGTCGATCTCATTTTTTAAACGTAAAAAAATTAAAGAATAACAAGAAAATGATTGCTTAAGGGACGCTATAACGCCAGAAAAAAATTGTCGCATTAGAGATACATTCAAGCTACGATTCGTCATTGGTCATTTGCGAAAAAATGGCGATCACACGAAATGATTATCGTTGTCATTTTCCAATCAAATGAATTTTCCATAGGGATGCCATTAAATGACGAGAGAAAAAAAAATTAAAATGACAAATGTCACCTTTCCTATTATTTCGAATTCGCGTCATTTATTTGTTTTGCGATCAGACGGTAGTACGACTTCTATAATTAAAAGAAAAAAAAAATATTATACAAAAAATGTCCAAAAGAACTTTTACGATGATTGTGGAAATCGCGCAGACGGCGTATTTAGTAGCGTGTGTGCTGGAAAGCAGTAAAGGCGATCTTGATTATGAGCCAGAGATGTGATTCGAAACTAAACTGATCGATTCGTATCTTTTCGTACCGGTACAAAAGAGGTACGATACTAAACTTATTTAAAAATATGTTAATACAAATAAGGATATCAGCCTGCCTAACTGCATTGTACAAAAAATTCACCATTAAGAAATTATTAATATTGACGACTGCCGTTTTCTTCTCAACCCGCATGATATGGGCCTTATATGAAAGGGTTTGACAAGTAAACCCAAATGCGCTATGTGACTTTATACACTCGGAGGTCCTTGAAACCTTAAAAATTTACATTTTTTGTAAATGTCCTTAAAATCAAGTATCAAATTGTTGTTGCTATAAATTTTCACTCGGAGGTGCTTGGAACATCGAAAAAGCTCCTTGAATCCTTTTAAAAGGACATTCATCAAGAATGCTTGTTCTACTCTTTAAAACCTTTCATTTAATAGCCATATTATGTGTGTGAGAAAGAAAAAGCATTCCACCATTTGCAATTGATGATGTTCTCAGTTCTCATATAACAACACAACCACAACAAGAAGTTTATTAATTATTACGTCCTTTCGCAACGAGGCAAAAATGTTGCGTTATATGTCATTTGCGTAGAAAAATAGCTTGGATGGAATTACGTGCCTTGTCATTTAGAGGCTGCCATTTAAATAACGCAACAACCGAAAAGTTTGGTCATTTGTCCTACGTGTCATTGAAGAGCGATCACACGGCAATTTGTTTCCGTCATTTTATTGGCACAAAATTTAGTCCGCTATTTTCCTAGTCATTTAAATGACGCCGAATATGTCATCCAAAAAATGGCGATCACAGGAGCGACATTAAATTGACTGACTTATGACGTGATCTTTAGGTCATAGCGTCATTTAAATGACTCGCAAAAATGGGCGTGTAATCGTACCTTTACTAGTTGAATAACTAATGAGCGGTTTGCTTTTAAGTAAGGGAAAACAAGTGAATGGCAATAGTTTACTATTTTTCAAATATAATGAAATGTTCTTAACTTTCAATGACAGTAACAGGAGCATAGATGGGAGCATCCAAAGTGTTGGAGGTTAAGTTCACTGCGAGCTCATTGCTTGTGTGATTAGTCCTTGAGTTTCCGCTTGCCTGGCAAGGTCCGACCGCTTTGTGCGTTGCAGCCGTCTCGCGCCATGTAGGTTAAGAAGACTTTTTGCTTCTTCGTTAACATGCTCCTGGAGTCTCTTTTCGTGTTTTTATCTCCTCCAGATCGCTACGAATTCTTAGATCTCGATGTAGGTCTTTGTTTCTGAGCATTCACAATACTTCTGAGGACTTTGTTCAGAGTTGAGCGCCATAGTTCCAAGTTGGTTTTAGTATTTAGTTGTAAAGAAGAAGTTTGTTACTAATTGATAAACCTGCCTAAAAGTCATTCCATTTTTCGCCATTTAATGTCTAATTCTATTCTATTGATTTTTGTATGCTCTTTCCAACGAAGCTTGTCATCTAGGCTCATACTTAAATACTTCGCTGAATAAGCCTATGATTGTACCGTGTCTTATATTATTATTGAAGAGTACGAGGCAGACTTCTTTGTAAAGTCTATGTGTACAGATTTATTTGCTCGAGTTACATAAGTTTTGTTCTCCATTTTTAAGTCCACCTGACCATTTGATCTGCAGCAGATTGTAGTTTTTGCGTCGAGTCTAGCGTTGAGCTTACCACTGCTAGGTAATTGCCGTGTCATTGGCAAAGGATGCAACTTGGAATAGGATGTTGTTGATAGATCATTGGTGTAGAGGTGGTATAACAAAGGTCCGAAGACACTACCTTGAGGAACTCCAGCTTTGATCTGTACTATCTTAGAATAACTATTTTCTCGTTTTATACGAAAGTAACGCGATGATAAATAGGACTCTAGGACTCCATTAGGTGGAAGTACTGTTCAGCCAGGTACACATTTAATTTGTTGAGTAGACCGTCATGCGATACTCTGTAGAAAGCCTGTTATAAATACTTTAAGCAAAATTAAAGAACACACTCTTTTCCCTCTAAAGCTTTTTAGAATTATGTTTTTATTCTGTGAACTTGTTCTATTGTGGAATGCTTGCTTCGAAATTCAAACTGGTGACGTGAGATTAGATTTCTTGCTTCAAACATTGGTTTGACACGCGAAGAAAATAATCTTTCAAATAACTTTGAAGTCAGGGGAAGTAGTATATTGGCTTATTTGAGGATACCTCATGAGGGTCCTTACCTGATTTAGGGGCCATAATCACATCGGCCATTTCCAAATGCTTGATTCGTACTCAAGGCTAATTATTTTATTCATTATTCGTATGAGTTGTACTAATCCACTGTTTGGTAATTGCTTCAAGACTTTTGCAGTGATCAAGTTAAAACCTGGAGCTTTTTTGTCCTTTCTGAGCCTTATCTAATACTTTAACTCTCGCATCGTGATCGGAGTAATCGTAGAGCTGAAATTTTTATTGAAATTTGGAAACTCATCACAGACATCATCATTAGGCTTGAAGGTGGTCCGCAAAAGCAGAAGCTTCGTCAGCTTTGCTTTTAGCCCATTCTCCGTTATCTCATCTTATTGGTGGATTATAGTTTGTTGGTCGCATAAGATATTCGGTACTTTTTCAGAGTGAATATTCGGAGCTCTTATCAGCAGATAGTTCTGAGAGATATTTTTTCATTGTCTCATTCCGGATTAGCTTGTCTAGCTTTATCGGAGGGAGACCAAGTTTGATGCCGCCTAAGCCGAAGTTTTCTTTCTTATGAACTCCTTTATTTCTTTTGAATAATTGCTACCCGTTGTTTTTCTAGTTGATGTAGGACTTCGGCAACAAGCCGAATATTGTATTAGTCAGACGAGATCATATGCTTCGTTTCCAGCTGGTCTATTGTCGCAATAGGGGTGCAGTGTTATATTGAATGCAATCACTTACATTTTATCTTCTTTTATGGGAAATTATTTTTATCAAAATTTGATTCAGTTCACTGGTAGGAGTTAAAATATATCCTACTCAAAAATAAAACTGGATAACTGTTTTCCCCCTTCCAATGCTGCATATATATATATAAAGGGTGATTTTTTAGCTGGTTTGGTTTTGGCAACACTGGTTTTGACAGCTGACGTGTGTTTAGTACCTTGTGTCACTGTCAAACAGCTTCAGTTTGGTTTGCAATTTAACCATGGATCGTCTTACAAATGAACAACGCTTGCAAATTATTGAATTTTACTATCAAAATTCGTGCTCGGTTCGAAATGTTCATCGCGCGCTGCTTCCATTTTATGATCGGCATTCTCGACCTTCTGAGCAGTCTATTCGGAAGATTGTGACCAAATTTCGCACCAAATTTACTTTGTTGGACATTAAACCACCAACACGTTTACGTACTGTGCGTATTGAAGAAAATATTGCGGCCGTATCAGCTAGTGTGACAGAAGACCGCGAAATGTCGATTCGGCGCCGTTCCCAGCAGTTAGGCCTTTGTTACAGCACTACGTGGAAAATTTTGCGGAAGGATTTGGGCGTAAAGCCTTTTAAGGTACAGCTGGTGCAAGAACTAAAGCCAGCCGACCTACCACAACGCCGAATTTTTGGTGAATGGGCTCTTGGAAAGCTGGCCGAGGATCCGCTTTTTTATCGAAAAATTGTGTTCAGCGATGAGGCTCATTTTTGGTTGAATGGGTACGTAAATAAGCAAAATTGCCGCATTTGGAGTGAAGATCAGCCAGAAGCATTGCAACAGCTACCAATGCATCCCGAAAAAGCCACTGTTTGGTGCGGTTTATGGGCCGGCGGCATTATTGGGCCATATTTCTTCAAAGATGATGCGAATCGCAGCGTTACTGTCAATGGTGAACGCTACCGAGCGATGATAACAAACTTTTTTTTGCCCGAAATGGAAGTTCTTGACTTGCACGATATGTGGTTTCAACAAGACGGTGCCACATGCCACACAGCACCCGAAACAATGGCGCAATTGCGAGGCGAGTTTGGTGAACAGTTAATTTCACGTTTCGGGCCGGTCAATTGGCCGCCTAGATCGTGCGATTTGACACCATTAGATTATGGGGGTATGCCAAGGCTAATATGTATAGGGACAAGCCCGCTTCGATTGACGCACTGGAAGCCAACATCCATGCATTCATTCGTGAGATACCGGCCGATATGTGTGAAAGAGTATGCCAAAATTGGACTCAGCGGATGGGCTACCTGAGACGCAGCCGCGGTCAACATTTGCATGAAATTATCTTTAAACATTAAATTGCAAGGTTCAAACTATCGATTCAAATAAATATTTCATTAATTTTTTCGAATTTTTTGTGTTTTTTTTTTTAAAAAAAGTTCTAAACCTCTTAAAAAATCACCC